>OY754332.1:63023509-64365572 GCA_963573305.1 Pyrrhosoma nymphula
ATTTTCTTTGTCGTCCCGGAGTAGCTTAATACTTCGCCTTTTCTCTCTCGCACTTGCGCTCATTAAATTACCGAGAGCTCCTCCAATACTATTGCTACGTCAGGTGCGCCACCGTCGGCGGTGGAAAGAGCAGTGCGCTCGGTCACTCCCCCTCCAAGCCCCCCTACCACCATCACCTCCCGCACCCCCCTCCGCTCTCCTGCTTTGCGATTGCGAACATTTTCCTGGAAGCACTCTTCTCCGAACATTTAGCCGCGGAGCCGATGGAAGCGGTGAGAAGTGGTGCCGTGAGGAGGTGGGAGGTATCGTATTTAATTGCCCATCGAGGCCACTTTGGCAGGCCCCGTGTTTATTTTTATCCCACTCCACTCCCATCTAGAAGCTTTTGAGGGAGAGAATTTTTAAAATATCATTCGTCGACTTTCTTGCGTCTCCTTCTGTGCTGCCGCTGCGGTCCATTGGCAGGAGGCCGTTGGAACTAACTTGCCCGTCATAACTTAACTCCGCTCTGCGCCTTCCCCCTTTCCTCCCCCGCGCGGGAGACTCTTCCGAAAAACTGGAGTAATGCTGCGATCTCATGTCCAAACTATTGTTTTGTTAGCCGGGTGTTGTTCACGAATGAGTAGTCACGCTGCTTATCCTTTTGTATTTTGAAGTTTTGTTTTAATTTGCGTGCTAGAAACTATATTCCGCATTGAATAGCAAACTGCTTTCGATATGTTATTCATTTAAAATTTTGCTTGGAAATTAATTATAGATGTTCTTAAGTTTTCTTATTTGGCTGGGTTATAGTTACTTCTTTGGGTGAGTATTATCTATTTATGTGACAAGGCGTCCTGTTAAATTAAGCGTCCATTTTTAGTAAATTTTGGCTTTTGTAGTGTCATTCTGGTTTTCCGGTATTCCATTGTTAGATTTGATAGGGATAGGATTTCACTTGCTGTGCTCTGTAAGCTGATGGTTGGTGCTGAGGATCCCTCTTCGTCTTCCTCAAAGTGTCCCATCTTCGGGTTTCTCTTCATCCTTAATCCCTTTTTGAATGCCCTAATCATTAGCCCACCATGAATTGCCCACCTATCCCGGATGGCGCTAATAACTTCGGCAATCGGACACATGACTCAACCTCCCCTCAGCCTCCGTTAGCTACTGCCTGGGACCACCGTCTATGGTCATCTATTAATGCTTCAATATCTTCTATGTGATTGGGTTACTTCTACTCTGTCATCTAAGAACGGTTCTGAGCAGAAATAGTTTTTCATACTGTTTGAATATATATTGCGTATTCATTTGTAACTGGAGCCAAATTTGATGAAATGACTACTCACAATTTAATTCAAGTTATTGTAAAAGTTTCTTATTACAATGACATAAATCTTTCTTACTTGATTGTCTGTTTAATCTTCATATGTATGATTTAATGCTTAACTTAATTCACAATTTTCGTATACCTTCTTTTTCGGCATTTTCCTTATTTTTCATAGTTGCCCGCCTTGTGACTTCTAACGATTTCCCTTAGGTTAATTTATTTCCTGTATTTAGTGTCGTTACCTTCGAGGCATTTTATTTCACTTTTCCTTTCACGAAGGTGTTTCGCATACACATCATTTCAGTTTTCAATAAATTGTTACCTCTTGCGTCGTCAATGTTCGTTGATATCCATTTCTAAAAAAATGTCCTTGTACCGAGCGACTCTTATTTTGTACGAAATCGGCTGTAATCCTGCCTTGGGATTTTACTTTTTTGTTTAATAACTTATTTGGTAAGAATAGGATGCCCTTCGAACTTGATATTATCCTGTGGTAGGATGGCTAAACATGATATGTCATGTTTTGAAAATTTTGCAGGAGAGCAATTTAAAGTTTATTAGCTCCTGAAAATCAGAATCTCAAAGTTTAGGTCTTATCTTTTCGTAATAGATGTATAAAACTGTTGTTATCATACATTTTTTACTTCCCTAATCCAACGGTATTAGCACTACAATCCAACGGTATGCATAACTCAATTTTGCAAAAAAAACGGACATATCATATTTAGCCATCTTACCACAGAATCATGATAATGGCTTTCTTGGTAGGCTACTTCAGCCCATCGGTCTTTATCCTTTTTTATTTCTTCTATCTTTTACTTCCTTAGACTTCACGAAGAATCTTGTTCCTAATCTATGACATTACCTTTTTCATTTTTCTTTCGCGAATTCCTTGTTTTTATTTGCCTATTTCGAAGCGGGTCCCCATTTAGCACAATGTTTTCTCTTTCTTGAATCGTTATCTCTGTAAATCGCAGCCCCTTTATCCTTCCTCGCATGAACTGTAGGAGCTAAGCAGAATACCTGGAGAAAATAAGGCGTTGCGGCTCTGGAATCTTACGTAATTTTCCTTTTTCAAGAGAGCCGTGGTGTAGTCATTGCATTAGAACTTCTTATTGGTGATGAAACTAAGATAGGAACAAGAGCGCCGGCCGCGGTGGCCAGTTTGGTGACTTATTGACGTAGTATCCAAAAAGACCTTGGGTTCGAAATCCGCCTCGGGCATCGGCGTCGCGTTTGTCTGTGGATTAAGGTCTTAGTTTAAGGTTATGTTTGGGTGTAATACACTCTTAGCTGTTGGAGGTTAAGGAGTATTTATTAAGGTGAAATAAATCTTAGTTTTAATGTAATTAACTTAAGGAGTAAGAACTAAGATTAAATAAATCGTAATCGCTTTGTTAATGGATTTTACCGCCGGATGGAAAGTAATAATTTGTTAATGGATTTGTATCCTTAAAACTATTGATAATTTTAGGAAAATGAGCGTTTTTCGTTTTGCACGTGCTATTTATCTATATCGTGCCAAATCTTTCTATCAAAACCAATTTGTCAAAATCGACGGATTCCTTAAAAGTCAAGATTGTTATACACGTATTATATTTACTTTGGTTTTTCTGGAGAATAAATTAGGAGTTCTAAGTTTTGGCCACCGCCATTAAGCACTTTTAAATGCGAAAATGTTTTAGCATCTCTTTCCCTTATAGAGGCCAGTTGTCTAAAATCAGCTTATTTACATCACGTCATAGAAATTATTCCAAGACACCTGTTGATGTAATAGGATCTTCAGAGCTAACAAAAACAGTTACTCGTTCCTTTGGCAGTTAACAGCTGTCGACCTATAATTTATTGATCGATGAGATTCTATTTGTTTGATGTTCATCAATTCCATCAAATGCTGAGATTATGAATGAGTTCTATTTTAAATTGAATATTTGAGACCTATAAAAACTATGTCTTATAAAACTATGGAAGCTTTAGTTATTCCTGATATTTTCTCTCTTAGCACACCATTCCAGAAAATTCAACGCTGAAGCCTTCGTGGATTGTGCTATTAACTAGTCTCCTCTTTAACTTTTTTATTCTGAGTTTAATTTTGTATCTGTATTCTTATCATGTTGTATTTTTTTATTAGTATTATATGGATTGCTGCATTGATGATGTTGATAGTTCTAATGGACTTACTTTTCTCCTTTCTAGGTATTCAGCGTATGGCCGTAGCAAGTAGTGAGTATCTTTTCTGTCCTTACATTTAACATGTTCTCTCTTACTTGTGACAACCTAAATAGCGGAATTTAGTATTATATTACGATAATATGGTGGTGAGTTAATGACTCCGTGTATTTTTCTTAAGCCGATTAGTCCTTTTTTATTGTAAATTATGAATGTCACACAGCAATCCTCTTACTTTCGCTAGAGCTTTTATTCATGCGGGAGGTGGCATTTGTGCGTAAAAAATACATATTCTTCCTGTTTCCTTTTTACGTCGTATTTAAATCGGAAAAAGGAATCACGAAATTTGATGAATAGCTGTGCGCGAGTGGTTATTTAATGCTGCTAATGCTAAGTATCCGTAATGTTGATATTCTAGAGCACGCAACAGTCCCATTCAGGTTTAAATCGAGCAACTCGCTTTGAAGTGAATAGAGTTTTGCACTTTTAACAATTACCTTGTACATTTTTTGTAATGAAATTAAGTAAATGTGCATCCAATGTGACAAAAATATTTAATAAGCATCAATTTGTGCGGAAATAAGCTTTGAGGTGTATTTTACTGCACAGACAGGTTTCATCGTTTTGAACATAGAGAATTTAAAACTGAGGCATCTCCTCATTTTTTAAGTCGAAAAGCGTGCTCTCGCAAAGAAAAATTTGATACGCGTTTGTATTGTTGAATTTAAGCAGGTTGTCGAACGGTAAATTGGCCGAAATACCTTCTATTATCCTGGTACAAATGTCTCCTATTTATGAAGGTTTTGCACTGGTTTGCACGCATGGTGTATGTAGGTCATCGATATAATAGGCGATCATAGGTATCAGAATGCTTTTTTTTTCGTTGTAACTTCAACCCGAGATGAATGTGAGAGTTGGGAGTGTTTTTATATTGTACGTTGGAGGGGGGATTTTCTTACGGCGAGGAATGCCCTCCTCCTCCTACCCTCCACAGTCCTCCCCACGAACCCCCACTCAAAAGTCAACTGGTGCGCACGAGGGTATGCCGAGTGCGTATTAGTGAATTCACAGAATCCAGCGCTCCGCGAACGAGGAAAGGTGCACTCCATTGTGATTGCTTTGCCTGGATCTCCTGCCTCTCGAAGGGCTGAGAGTTTGATACAACGATTTGCATTTCTTACAGAACATGACATACCGATTAATAGGTCTGCGTGTATAAAATACTGTCGTTCTTTAAAGAGCCTACATTTCTGCTGAATTCTAGTACTGCTGGTCATTAGGGAAAAATGTAATGAAAACATGTAATTAATGCGGATGAAACAATTTTTATCTTCAGTTATTTCGTGTAAATTCATTAAATTAATATTTATTACATTTCATATAATACATTCTAATACAAGACAATACATACGGATGTATTTACCTGCGCGTATAAAATTATCGTTCTATAAATTTACAACTTTCCTCCTGAATTCGAGTACTAGTACTATATAACAGGTCATTAAAGTAAAATTAAATGAAAAGCATTAATTATCTGAAGATAAAACAAGCTACTAAAAACAGTTTCCATTATTCTTCTTGAATTTGGCTTAAGGACCATATGTCATCATAGTTTTCGACTGCAGTAAAATCCATTGATAAAAGCTGGTTATTGAGGGTTTGATCAGGAATAAGTAGACGACGTTGCCAACGTTTCGATTTATTTATAAATCTTTATTAGGGATATGTAAAAAGAACATACCAATGATATACACTTCATAATAGGATTCAGTAGGCAAATCAACCTGTCAATTATACAACAATAATTTTAAATACTCAAGCTGTACCTGAGCTGGGATGATATTGTGTGATGATGGTTAATACTATATGCATAATAGTAAGGACTTCCTTTCTTTGTAATAATGAACCAAATTGCTTTTCTCACGTCCATAATGATGCACATTGATGAAGGCAGTAGAATAGTGCTGCCACCTATCTTTTTTCATCACAAGCCTTCAAGTGCTGTCCTCATCAACAGTATAATTGGAATTATATCATCGTATCTTCGAGCCTATCCTGTGGGAAACACTGCATATGCGGCACTACTGTGAGGAAACTAAGATGTATATAGCGTAGTAAGAAGGTTCTCGGATGAAAACGTAAAGGAAAGGTGCTATTTTGCTCTGACTATGCCGCATCTCGAATACACCGCGAGCAAATGGGATTCTTCATAGAAAGAGTGATTCGCGAAATAAACAGAATACGAAGGGAAGTCGGTCGCTTCGTTAAAAACTGCCACAATCGAGCAGTTTGTGTCACAAAGGTGATGTGAGCATTAGGTTCGGAGCCGCTAGAGAGACTGAGATTACACGCTGGGATTAGATTACTTGAAAAATTCCGATCAGTTTCAATGTGACACGGAGGATTTAATATTGACCTCTAATTATATCTCTAGAACTGATAGGAGCGACATAAGAAGAGAAATACACTTCCGAACTGATAGGTACACAATTCCTGTCTCCCACGCAACATTAGTGGCTATTCCAAAAACAGAGCGGGACAATAATACGAATCATACCGCTAACATGCATTTTACCTTCGTCCTCTCCCCTTCCCTTACATGGTTGGTGTCCTAACACACCGTGCCACACGTTTCTGCGGTGGCTGGCAGGGTAGTATTTACTTGTAAATGAAAAATTACTTAAGTTGCACATATATAATACTTTATGCTGAAGCGTAAGCTTTGCTACTCCATAGAATTAAGGCAAACTGGGAATGGAATCACTTGGAGTTCCATTCGTGAGTCATGTTTCATGAAGCAAGAATAGAAATTGAAACCAGCATTGCTGCCATGTGCCACTTATTGTCTTATAAGCCTTTCTTGTTTAAAACTTACATTTGACGTACTCTGAAAACCTTTCTCTTGTTTCTCGTGAGGAATCGAGAAGTATTCAAATGAAAGCGTAAATTTTATTTCAGTGTTCACGTTCCTGATCGCGTTAAAGTTCATGCCTTTTTTATTTCGTAGCGCAGAGAATTTGTTTCAACTATTTGATAAGGCACATTGCCTCGTGCGTCTGGTAATGACGTAGGCCGTAAAGTTGAGCCACCCAGCGGTTTTATGGCTTCCGCAGTGAAACCAACAAACGTTTTCAAGTCAAATTTTGCCGGGAGTGTGCTTTAATATGTCCGCTTCCACGGCGTGTTCAAAAGAAAACTCAAAGAGGAAAGTAAATCGTGTCATACGTAGAGTTTATATTCCATCCCATTTTTAAATACTTCTGAAATAACCATGCTGTGGAGAAAAGATTCTCACAGAATGCAGTGACAGCAGAGCCGTTCCAGCTTGCATTGCTATTTGCTCGTACATGGCAAACGATGCAAACGATGAGAGGAATAAAAGTCTGCTCTCTGCCAGTTTACTGAATCATGCGTTGGGGCATGAGTAATTTTACCTTAAAATCTGAATGAATTAGCCGCGGAATATTATTAATTCCATTGCTATACTTTGTTTCATTGCCAGCCCATTTCGGGACCATGGCAAAAGAATACGATTTTTTGCTGCAATTGCAAATGAATCTGATAATCAACGATCTTCAATAGATGCTGACGGCAGACTTTCGCACGGGTATAATGCCGTTTTCTCTCTATGACGAATTAATACAGCGATGAGGGATTTAAGAATTCCGCAAACTTACCCGTTGTTAGTGAAATGTTGATCTGTTGGCCGGAAATATTATGAAAGGTGAAATGAAAAATTGTGAAAAGATAAAAAATTATATTGTAAATAAATCCAAAATTATTGGAATCAAGTATACAATTGTGGTTGAAAAATGTTTTCGTCTGAAATGTACTGATAATTCTAGAGGAATTACACTAACTTCCTGTCAGTAATGCTACATGATGTTAGCAATATTTGCCCACTGAATGTAAACTACAAAATATGCCTGTTTAGGAGCACTAAAGAGCATAATAATTTCTTTTACAGTGACATATGCAAGGGATTTTTTCTACGCTCTTACCTTTGTTGTTGAAACAGTAGTCGGGACATACTGAATCGAGTGGGAAAAATTACCAACCAATTCTTTTCGTTATAAAGTACGAATTTTTCTCAAAGATTAATATCGCATAAGCTTCACCATTTTTTTCTACTTATCTCTCAGAGGAAATTATTTTGATAACGGTTTTGACTGAGCTGGGTCACAATTTTATTGATCCCTCCCATAATTCGGAAACCATTAATTAATGTGATGGGAATGTAGCCCGTATAACTCCTCAATAACGCAGCCGATCCCTTTTTAATGCCTTAATCATGGAAGTTTTTAAATAGTTCAGAGAAACTCCACACTCGTTGACATATTTTTCTTTTAAAAGCATACGTAAAAGGGATAAAAATGGGATTCATTTTAATATGCCTACTCAGGTAAAATATTCACCTCGCTGCTATTCACCTCGCTATATTCAATATTCACTCAGGTAAAATATTCACCTTTAGAAGCATGGGCGTGAACGAAAGTATTAGGGATTTAATTTTATTTCGTTTAAACAATTCATACATTTCAGTTCCGTCAGGCAATGCCTGTCGGCCGAATTACGTTATATTACATATTATTTTAGTACATATTTAAATTCATGCAGCTCAGGCTCATTTAAAAAATAAACATGCACTAGTAGTTACAGGGAATATAAGATTTATATTTGCATAACATATCTCTGTGGAGCACTCTTAATACAATATTTTGATTACAGTTTGTTTTATATTTGCCCAATATCAGTCTGTACTATATTTATTAAATAGTTTTGGGAGACATATTTGTTATTTACCTTTGGTATTGCAAAATTACTTTCTCTAGCATTATTGCAATGTTCTTTAGATTTTTGTAGTTTTCTTCATCGTGGTATATGCATTACAGAATTACATTACGTATTTGGGTAACTATATGTAGCTATTATTATACAGTGAATATGCTTCCAATCTGTCATTACCAGGCTTAAGTATTAAAATCACTATTTTGTATGGCATTAATTTTCATCATATTGCATTGAGGTGCAAATCCCCAAGCTTCATCACCATATCTAGCATGTGATTCAAAAAAGAAAAATAGACAAATTCGTGGATGAAGTGGTTTTGTAAAAGTTTTCCTCTATCGCACGAACTCTTTAGGATTAAAATTTTATCTTGAAAAGGAGTATATGGTTCTGAATTGTATGACCGATGATCAAAAATTAGTGCTGCCCGGAGCAATCCATCGCATGCGTTTTCGACGGTGAAACGCACGCATTTCCCTGTAGCATAACGCCGTAGTTTCCCCGAAACTCCTCAAAGTCCATCCAGGATGGAAGGGTGAGAGCGGCAGCGTGTGGTGTCTCCCTCCCTCTTCTCTCCCCCGGAGGGTGGGGAGAAATTAGTGCTGCGCTTTCGAAACGAGGGTAGCCGGCGGTTATTACGAAAATACCCGCTTTCGGTCATCTCGGCGATTACCGTCGGTAGAAGTACGAAACGCGGCCGCTAGGGTCTTTCCTTGTGCCGTTCCAGACCTGTTAAAGCAATCATTCCAATGCAAATGTCCAGATTAAACATTACTTTCTAAGCAAATGCTTTAAATACTACTGAGGTAATAATATAATGCTGAGAGCAAAACGTTTGTGTATTCTTGTGGCTTGTTACGATTTAAGTATACTGCAACGGGAATATAAGGAAAGCACAAACAACTTCGAGAATACATTGATTGAATAAATTTGGGGTTTATTGCAAAGAGGTTAAAATGAAATGGAGGAAGCATGACCGAGAACGCTCATGGGCGAAATGAAGCAAGAAGCTTGGGAAGGATTTTGTGCCGAGTAGGTGTTGCCAAACCAGTCACAAAACATCGCTTTGTCTGTGGTTTTTAGCTTAGATTTGACGAAAATCGAACGCGACCGCCGGAAACGTAAGCCAGAGGAAGGTCTGAACTGTGCCGACTTCAATGGCGGAATTGGCTTCAAGAATCAAGTGGTATGTCGCCTCCATTTCTTTTCTAACCTCCTTGGTATAACGTAAATGTGCAATTGTTTGCGGCGATGCGCGCTCGTTTCTTTTGTGTATTCGAATCTCCCTCCACCGACCTTCCCCTAACCTTGCTCATCGCGCCGTCTGGAGGGTGGGGAGAGGGGGTGTGCACCAGCACCTACGAGGCGGGAGGGGCAGCTGCAGCTGAGCTCTTCTTTCGAGTCTGAGGAGACGAGCGAACGTCTCCTCAGACTTTTGGTTTTAGGACGGAATCCTGATCGGGGATGTTATCCCGACGGCCGGTGAGTTTTCTTCCCTTTCCTGCTCTTCCCTCGTTCTTTTTTTGTATATTTCATTAATTCTCGTGGGTCACGCGTCACGGCTTTTCCCAGCCAAGCGTGCCTATAGCAATGAATCCGAGAAAATTACAATTTGAGCTATTCCAAGGTCTCAAATTATTAATGAAGCTAGGAGCAAGCGTAAAGGACACGAGACCGAAATCATGCCTTACTATTACAGTTCGTGCGAAGTCAAAGTGGGTATCGTAGACCGGTAACCAATCGGCATCACTCGTACTTTACACGCTATACACGCTAATATCGTTTCGTTTCGTATAGCTCCTGCAAAGGTTCCTGGCAAAGACGTGCGTGTCCAGAAGGGGAGGTAGAAGTGGAGGGGGTGAAGTGAAAGGATGAAAGGGAAGACAAGGAGGCAACGAGATTAAGATAGTAAGACAGGGGAACCAAACTACTTCGCGAAAAAGATACGAGACACACACATGCAAGGATTAATAGTCAAGTGGTTAAAGTCACCCATCGCCATGAATCTACCGGGGACCCTGAGGTCTCACTGTGAAACGAGTTGAAACGGGACGGCAGGTAGTGGTGTGTCATCCCACTCCTCGAAACGCTTGTGCTGGCAGCAGGTAGAAAGGCTTTCTGACTTACTCTCCACACTACACTGATCCTTCCTCCTCATTTTGTAGAATTTAAAGTTCCAAAGCCCGTGTCCCAAAATCGTCCACTGCGCAGCGCCAGGAATAGCTATGCCGCTCGAAACCTACCAATGCTTCCCCGACTGAGGGAAACCGAAGTGCAGCGGATAATGCATTCGCGTCGTCCTCTCTCGGAGTTCCGGCCATGGTTCCGGCGTGTGGGGCGGAGTTTGAGATGGAAAGTGGATTGGTGGAAATCCGTGCGTACCCCCATGGGAGCACTCTCCACCCCCTCCCCCCGGTGTGCGTCCATTGTTTTTTTATTTGCCCTTGCGGAAAAGCTACAAGTATTATCAGGATATGTATTCTCGGTGAATATTTCGGCCATCTAAATTCCAGTATTGCGTTTTTTATCGACGGCAAGATCCGAAAGTTTTTCAATAATCCTTTTATGTGAGGTGACTCCATTGCAATACATTGAGCCTGAAAATGGGATTATATCAATTTGGAATCCGCTTTTAGTTCCGCCTTTTTTTACGTATTCACGGCATGGACACTTTTCACGATTTTTTTTGGGCTCCATTAGTGTTGTGACAAATATTCATTTATATTTTTTCGTATTTTTCTCTTTGCAACTACTTGCGTCGGTCTGTCTTTGAAAAGGTTTTTCAGCAATTTTACGAAGCTTCCCATCGCTTTCCCGTGCCTCGCGTATTGTATTCGATCCTTCGCTTTCGCTCGTATATCCCTTCTCTCTGAAGACCACGGGCGGCGGTTGGTTCTTTTCATTGATTCGAGAAGAGGTTATAGATGGCGTCTTGACTCAAGAAAGTATAGCCTGTTTTTTTGCGGAAAATGATAAACCTAACGTGACTCTCACGCGCAGTATGCCCGTACATATTTTTTACGAATAATCTTGGGCTTTTTTTAAAATATGATATTCCAGTTTGCGTGTTTGTAGATAAATCATCCAGGACTTCACTGCGACAATTTAATTTCATATACCTATGTTTTCAGCTTTATAGAATTCACGATTAATCATTTCGGGCCGATTGTGTGTTTTTATGGCTTCACCTGTGCTATCGCACCCCGTGTTTCCATCTATACGTTTGTGCACTCCACGATTTATTTACCACTCTCTCCCGTTCAATCCACGATATTCCCTCTCCTTTTTATTATATGGTATAAATGAAGTGTGGCTCTCTTCAGGCGTGGGAGTTTAAGAGGTTTGCGTGAAAGTGGAACGTTTTATTCCTTTCGTTTTAGCTTCACCGGGGAGGTTTGGAGGGAGTGTGCTTGATCCGAGATGGGTTCTCAAGCCTCCTCTCTCCCCACTGGTGTTGAAAACGGAAGAGGAGCCGTTTGTGTGTTGTGGGGGGGAGGGTCGCAGTGCTGGAAGGTCAGTCTGGGTGGGGGATTGGAGGGGGGAGGGCGGGCGTAAACCCTCGGCGTGGTCGTCCTGCTGCTCCTCGCCGAATCGTAAGCACTCTCTCCCGCCGTTCAATAAGCTCGCATTTCTTGTAATCCCTTCTCTTTTCGGAATTCCGTGTCCTCCTCTCCCTTCTCTCGGCACGTCCGCTCTTTGGCCGCCCTCCTCCCCTTCTCCAAGCCCTGCCTCTCCACCCCGTGCGATTCGCCGCCGCGGCGGACGACAGCGCCGTCCTCGTACCTTCTCCATTTCTACATTCTTCCCCGTGACCCGCTGCAGTGGGTGTTAGGACACGTGCCATGATAAAGGGAATGGGGAAAAGGATGAGGGAGAGGATGAGAGTGAATTGGGAACATGATTATAATTTATATCTCGTATTTAAGTAGTTAACGCGGCAAAATTTTCCCCAAGAGCTCAAATATGATATCAACATGTGTATGCGTCAACCGCAGACTTTAATAATTGCCATTCAAGAGTGCATACAAATTTGAGCTATTCACGTGCTCCAAAACGGAATATCGGTGGCTTGACGTCACCGCACGGTGTCACTTCTCTAATCCACATGTATTTCAACTTGAAGGACCTCTTTGTTCACTGTATTCTGTAAAGGAACTTAAAATGCTTATCTCTTTCAGTTACGGAAATCTACCCGAACTTCACCAGCAAATACCTGTTAGTCGTATTGCTGTTCGCGATGCCGTTCCGATACGTCATCCCCCGGTTTCCGGATGACGTAGTGTTTCCTTGCCACCAAGCGTGCGTCATTTTAGAAAGAATAAATATTTCAATAATACAATATTGTGTTCCGATAAAATCCATGTCCTGTATAATTAAGAATAAGTAGTACTTCAAATGCGAATAGTTTTTTTTATTAATTCATGTTACCCATATCAATTAAAGGCAGTGTTTTACAATGGGCACGAATTTGTTGCGAAGAATCAAATTAAACAGGAGGACCAAATTAAAAAAGGCATTCGATATACTGATCACCAATCAAATCGTCTTTCGTGTACTGAATTAGTTATTTCTGGAACAAACACAGGAAACCAGGTTTCCTGACTAATTTTCAATGAATCTTGATTCGCACAGGGATATGCGATTTTTCGCGAACTCCAGAAAAAAATTACGATGTCTTTGTTATGAAAAATTCAGAATTCCATGGTCTGTGGTGGTTATTAAGAACAAAAATATATTAATGTTACCCAAATTATTCATACGTTTTGGGGTTCGACCAATGAAATACCGAAGGAAACGGTTGTAAGCTTGATTTTGTGGAAGTCATCCATTACGTAAGAATTAAAAGAACTTTGTTAACTCCACTAGTATTTATTATCACGATCCGGGTTTCAACACTTGGTGTCATCTTCAGGTCACCAGAAGGTCACACCAGGTGTTGAAACCGGGGTCATAATAATAAATAATTAGTGGAGTTAACTAAGTTGTTTTGCTTCTTTCGTAATACCGAAAATTAACTTTTATCATGAGAAAAATCATTGGAGAAATGTTCATAAACAACTTTTATCGTATTTTTACCATAACTTTTATAGCATTGGAGAAATGTTCAAAAACAGGTTTTCTGCATTGAACGTTAGGTTGACAACCTCCGTTCGATTCCAGTAACCTCAGAATAATTCGTCATTAATGTATGTGGTGGACTTCGTCCACTAAAACTCGCATTGGCAGAGTTTTAAGTTCCTTTATTTTCTGAAATATTTTAATTGTCACTTAAACACCCAGAACGATTAACACTTGAAAGACTCCCTTTTCCGTAATATTTGGCGTTTCGTGTCATCTTTTTCAACGAGAGATATGACCCCTTCACTTTTTTATTCTTTTTTAGGTTTCATACATATATATTTCAACAAATAGTGTGATTTCTCTCATCGGCGACAGCTTTAAAAGCATGCTCATAAAACACTATATTTATAGATTGAAGAAGCTCTATGGTAAATGTTTTGAGGCATATTGTTTTCTGAGGTGGAGTTAGGTCGGGTGGTAGTGCCTCGGGGAAGAGGAAAAGCGAAGGGAACATACTGGTAATTAGGGTGTAACTCCTAACGGAGGTTTGGGTTCGAGGCGTATCCAGGGCGATATATTCTCCCCCTAGATGCCTTCCATGTCATAAAATGAAAAAAAAACGTGTCCAGTCTTACCACCCTAACACACAAACGATGGATTTATCCATTTTCACCTCAAATCATTCAACACTCGCCCTTCCCTTTCCACTTGCCCCTTGCCGACAAGCGACATGTCTTCGCCACCCCTAGCTCTAGGGGTCTAATGAAGAGTTTTCCATCGTGTGTGGGTTAGTGGGTTGGGACTGGGCATGTTCTTTCATTTTATGGAGCGTTTTAAATGTGTCAACACTTAAAAAGCGGGATAATCTAATGTTGTGTGAGGCCCCAGGAACTCCATGGCACCCAAGGGAAACTGATGGGTCCAGGGGCCTGGTCTGGGGATTTTAAAAGTCGACCTCTAAATATTTTTCGCCCGGCGACGAAAGGTCGCCCGAAGCTATCGGGAACTATTGAAGTACCCGAAGCTCATGGGTACTATTCATCGCTCGAGAGTACAGTGGATGAAATAGTAATGTACGTAGGAAAGGAGGCCTTCGTCAAATTTCTAGGCATCCAAATGTAACGATCAGGAGAGGGGGAAAAGGGAAGGGATCTTCCAGTCTGGAGGGTCCACTGTGTGCCTGATAGATAATCGCTTTATTTCTTTTTTCATGGCATCGCCCCTTTACTTTTTTTAATGGAGTCATTATAGGAATCAAACTTGTTGTTTAATGTTTTTTAGCGAGTAGCCTTCGGTTTTAATTTCTTATTATTTATTGGTGTTATGCATTGACGTAATAATCGTGACTCGAGAAACTTCCAAAACTTTGTGAAGAACTGTACTCAACCTTTTCGCGACGACATACTCAAGTGAGTCTGGATTTAGTTCCCTTTTCTCAATCAAGACAACATCTAGAAATAAATTTCTTGGGTGCACAAGCAGACATACGGATTGCTACGTGCAACTGGCCACGTTTTAAAAAAATCTTATGTAATAACAAGAAAAAAAGGTTCATGTGCTAAGTTGACTAGAGGACATTTAAACATGCTTAATTTAAAAACATAAATTTCATGCATAGATGTATTTTTTTTGGTTGATATATAACTTTTAATTTGTTCGGTAATATTTTTTTCTCTTTCATGTTTCAGTTTTGTCTTTATAGGTAGGTACTATTAAAATTGATCATAAAAATTTGTTTTGGTCATCTTCACCTTCATTCTTAAATAAATAATTACTTCAAGGGGCGCGAGAAAACATTAAATTTTTAGGGGTGTGGGACATTAAAAAAAGTTTGGCACCACTGATATACGAACAATGTTGAACGAGAACGAGTTTCAAGAATCGACTCCTCTTACTGAACGACCGATGGATGAGTCGGTCATCGGAATGAACGATGTTGCTCATCTCTAATGTATATTTTATTTAATTTGGTTTTTCGCTCCTAAATAATCTCTCGCTCTGTCTTCGTTTTAGTAATTGTTGAATAAAAATATTAGTTAATTGTTCTAGGATCATGCCGTATGGAGCATATGTCCCGCACATTCATAGAGAAACTGTGGTGTATGAAAAAAGAAAATAAATCTCGCCAAACTTTATACAATCCAGAATAGATAGAAAAAAATAAGCTTTTGGTTTGGCATTAACACTTTTATGATGTGAAATTTATTACATTCATGATATCATAGAGTATTCATATTACTCTGTGATGATATTCAGCAAATATTCAGCCCGGTTTTTCAGTTAAGCAATATGACAAATAACGTCAACCATTCACAATAAAAGAGACAAAATAAAAATGGCTATAGCAGCACATAAAAGTGAATAGTGAGATAATAATATTACATTTATATCTAAGATTGCTATGATATTAATGTTAGTGGTGCGTTGGAAGAAGGAATTTGTATACGTATCACTTGGGCAGTCTCTCTCTCTTATTTTTTCGGTTCTATCGGTGTCAGAGATATAGCGCGGGGTCAAAATAATATCCTCCGTGTTATCCTGAAACCGACTTTCCGCCTTTGACCATCGCAGCTTCCGCCAATGCCGCAGGGATGAATATCATGCACACACACGATTATGTTTTGTAATGGCTGAAGTGCCATTTAACTCTCGTTTCAATTGTAACTTTCTTACGTTCCGTATACGTGTCATGCTTCTTTAGGTAGGAATGGAAATTGTGTGAGTTACATGTCTAAAATATGGGTCTTAGTATATCTGTATGACGAAATTCCTTAACAAAAACTCTCATGATATATTTATCCCACAATACTATCCTATTTAGTGTGGTGATCGTACAATCCAAATTCGCGACAAAATTTCTCACTAACGATAATGTAGAAATGTTTCTTTTTCTACTCTCCAGGTGTAGGCTTTTTTGCACTGCGTTAACAGTGAAATTTGTTTCATACTCAGGTGCTACCAGGTCTTAGGCTTATAATTTTACAGTCGGGGTAGCATTGATTTCTTGGAGTGCATTTTGAGGGATCTAATTAAACTTTAGTTTATTGCTGATTTTGAAGAAATAGCATTTCACCTATTTATCGTATGAAAATATTCTTTTCCGTGTTTGGAAGCAAGTAAACATTTTCAGCAATAAAATGACCGTCTCATGTTTTAATCTTGTTTATTAGTAAGAAATTAATCACACCCCCTGTTATGAAGTTCAAGAGATCAGCGTTATTCTCACTTTTGTGGTCATGAAATTCTGAATTCCTTGAGTCGATGCGCTAAATAATACTTTCCCTCTAATGCCCTAACTAACAGCTCAGTGCATGACTTTTAACTGTCGCACTTAGATAGCCGTCTCATAACAAGATTTATTCAGCCTTTATCTGTTAGCCATCGTTCTCATTTGTGTCTACTTTTGGTTGAAGAGACTGTTGACTCGGTTGATGGAAAACTCGATCGCAACACTAGGGCACTAAGCGGATTGTGTTTATCAGTTGGAAATTCCTGGTAGTCAGCGGTGTTTAGCTCCCTTGGAGCTCGCATTTCTCGTTTCTCATTGTTAAAACGGGGCGCTCTTATTTTGTTCTCTCCTCATCCTCTGCTTCTCCTTTGCGGTGGTCGAGTGGGCTTCCCCTCACACGCTCTGCCTCCTCTCCGCTATAGCGATTACTTTCACATTCCCGTCGTGAGCAACATTTCGCAGAATTCATTTCTGGTTAGCGTGAGGCTGCGGCTTGTGATCTGCGCCCCATCCACCCCACCCTTCGTCCTTTCAATGCTATGGTTAAAAAAAAGGGATGCCAGGTAGCTTGAGTGAGCAATTTTTTCTCCAATCAATACAGAGTCCATATCTCGAATCTATTTTACGAAATTTTAGCAGCGTAATGAAGCAGGAAGTAAATTTAAAATATTAATTACACGAAAAATTTGTTGTTAAGGGCAGAACTGCTTTTTATTACACTACAATGCGTACTAAGTAAAAATATACATATATTTTCAATGTTTAATTTAATGCACGACCGGTTTCATAGAATTTATCAATGAAAATATGGCGTAGCTTAAGTTTTTTGAGGGTTTAGTCAATTATTTAAATCACTGGACACCTATTGCCGGCATTTCGATTCCCGTTTAATGTCTGGTTTTGATTCAAACAAAATAATTTTAGTTTTTTGCGCTTCTCGTTTCGAGAAATCGCCAGGCTATGAACAAATTGTTTGAAGATGGAATTTAATGTGATTATACCAATGTCCTGGAGAAATTTACAATGAAAGCGAAACGGCGGTAACTTGTTGGAATTTTTACCTAATGAAATATTTGTTAACATGGTTTTTCACATAACTTTATTTGACTTACCCTGCTTTCGTCGCGTTGCGGCATCTTGAGGTCCTGGGGATGACGACGTCTGAAGATATTGTAAAGTATTACCTTTTTCAATCATTAAATACGCCTGCAATGTAGGGCATTCTATTTAAGTAATGGCATTTAAAGGTTAGCTGGAAGACTATTAATAATGTTCTAAAGCAAGAGGTTCCATCTCCACTTAGTTAGTCAGAAGTAATACTCAATAAACCCTTTTGTTTGCTTTGTTAGAAAATGTTTACTTTCACTGATGACAAGCATTAGGTATTAAAGAGCTAAGTTAATATGCCAATTATGCCGGTTGACTAGTATATTATTAATGAATACTTTTCCCAGCCATAGAAGCCTTCAACAGTGCCATATGTATTGAATTACTACATTTTTACTTCAATTATTGCTTTTATCTGCTAATAACTGAAAAAAATAAGATGGTAAGGTGCCAAAATTTGATTTTTATTCGATATTTCAAGCGTTTTCACTCCTAATAAACGGTATTTCGAGAGAATGGCATTTATATATATGGTATAAAATACAATTATCACCAATATTTTACCCATTTTTTGCTTTCAAAACCATGTAATTTCGGGAGCTTAACGTTTGTTTTAGTACGCTGCTCACTTCGAAACACAACGGCGTTCTTACTTTCCATTCGTTTCGGACCCTACCAACTAGGCAGCGCACTTCGACACATTGGGAGCAGAGGTCATGTGCGCTTAACAACAAAAGAATGTCCATAATCGCAGCCGTGGTAGTTGTTTTTGTGTTCATTATCAGTTAAGGGGTGAAAAATCGATGTTATATAGCTTTTAACTACCCGGTGGTAATAATTAAAGTTTTTCGATAACTACTTTGAATGAATTCGATAACTTTGCAAAAAGCATTCGGCCCTGACTTGTGCGCACCCACAGAATTCTACCCACCGGCAGGTTACCGAACATCTTGCCAACGCACGTCGGTACATACAATGTGTTCCTATGTGCGCTAACGTCAACACCTTGAATGGAAAGCTCCCTTCATCTTTAATTTGCGAAAGAAATACCTTGGAAACGTATAATGTTGTTGTTCCTGTCAAACTGGGGACACTTATTTTCTACAAACACCCAGGATGGGAATGAAATGACTTTTAAGTCGTATTTCGCTGGAGCCACCTTAAACAGAGCAGGGCCCCGTAATCGGTGGTGCGTCCCTGGTGAAAAAGTGCCCTCCCTTTGGTGTTAATTGGCATCTCCACCCCTGCCATCCCTGAGCTGTCTCTCTTCCCTTCACCCAGCCCCTCGCCCCGTCCTTCTCCCCACGTTGATGACGCTGCCGGCGAGTGGACGGTCGTTTCGCGGTCCGCGGCCGCAGCGCGCGGCAATTGAGCCTCACTCGGTGATTGTTGCAAGAGGGTGAGAGGCGGGTAGAGGACAGGAGTGGATGGATAGACCGAGGCCGGGTATGGGGAGAGATTTATGAATGGACTCCGCTTACTTTTATGGGATGGCCGCGGGAAGGAAAAAAAGAGATAAGGTTTGTTATTTTCTCATCAGAGTTAATCACAATTTCTTATTAAATTGAAAGTAATAGAGGTCGTGCACACCATCCGACTCGCGAGGATCTCTCGTGTGTAGTAAATCACTGTATATCCTTTGCGTGTCTGGTGATTCACTAGACTTTTCATCCAATTCTTTAGTTTCACCGTACTTTATGCCTTGAAAGTACGAGGGTGGTTCAAATGAAAATCTTAAAAATGCGATGAAGATTCAAATCATCGCGCGAGTGATTTGTTAATTGGCAACAGTGATACTTATGGACATGGATAAAGGTACATTGCCTGTCATGGAACTGCCTTGAGGAATGAGATATTTATATTTCTTCGGTATATATTAAACTGCCGTATAAAAAATAAAGTTTTCATTTGAACCACCCTCGTAAAACATAAATGTTTCTACCAAGTCATAGTCCAAGTCAATTTGTTTATCTTGTCCTTGATTGTGTATGCATTCTCCAAGCTAATCATACAGTTAATTAATCCTAGTAATAAACGCTGACCGCTTGGATGCTTATAAACAAGTAAGTAAGCTTTTGCTCATGCCAAGGAAGGCTTATTTCTTCACTCTCCTGTTAGGGCACTGCTGAACTTACCATATGCAACTTATTTACTTGAAATCTTTTTCAAGCTTTCTTTGAGGACATGACGGGGACCATTCATAATTTCTGATTAGTGTCAACTTCATCCGCCATACTTATAGACGTAAATTCAATGTTTTTCGGCTCTACTTCGTGGAATTTCAGAATATTGAAAATCATGAAAACATTTAGGGTCCTCACACGGTTTCCTACCGTGTAGAAATGCATATTTAAAACATTTCAGATAGTAGACTTAGAATTGATATATTTCTTTACTTTTGACGCTAACTAATGCTGTCATCTTGCTTTGGTAGTACTCGGGAGTTTAAAGTTTGGGAGATAGATATATACTGTAGGAAGGGGAAACTTTCGTGGAGATGACTGGGGGCTGATGTGTTATCGTTCTCATAATGCTCCACTATCCTTTGTCCAACGTCGGAGAGATACAAAGGCTCTCGCACGCCGCTCACCTTTAAATGGTGAAGCAAGATTCTTGAAATGTAATCCCCACACCCATTAAGTGGATTGAACTTCCGCTGCTCGCCGTAGCTAAATGATTTATCGGGTAACAAGCACGTTTTACGTCCTTTGACAAATATCGCTAATCTCAAGCCTGTTGTGTTCTCCCAATTAATTTGGACAATTCAGAGTTTATACTCCACGCATCGAGTAAGCACCGAGAGATGTATCGAGGAAATCTCCTCGCGAAGAAGAGCTTCCGGGAAGCCGCATTCAGCGGTTGGGCTAAGCGGACGCTAGCGACGCCGCCGCGTGACTGAGCCTGGGGTGCGAGCTGCGCAGCGCCGTGCTAGCGTGTCGCGCAGTGCCGTGCTAGCGTGCCGTCTCTAGGGGTGGCAGCCCAGCAGAATAAGATTCTCCTAAAGAGGACGGGAGGAGGCCCGCGGGATATTTTGCGCCCGGGTACGCCTCTTCCCCGCGCGGGGAGAGCGACCGCACGTGCCCGCCACTCTCTCCCTCTCGGCCGCGGCGGTCCCGTCGCCTCGTCCCCATCGCCTCGATCCCCCCCGCCTCCGGCCCGGCCCCGCCCCCGCCCCAGCGCGGGGCGACTCTCCCGCCGCCCCCGTGCCAATCGATAGCGGAGGCGGAGCGGGAGGCGATGCGAGGCGGGGGAACGCGCCGCGGTGGCAGTTCTCTCCTCGGGCGCCCAACGGTCGGCACGTCCGCCTCCTCCCCTCGTCCGTCCCCGCCTCCCCCCCGCCGCCCCCGCTCGGCCCATCCTCGATATTTCGGTGGGGGGTCTTCAGCCGAGAAGGGACGACTGCTCACTCGCTAATTGCACGTGAAGAAGTGAGGAATCCGTAATTGGCTGGGGTAGGCCGTCGTTTCGGGTGGGGGCGGACGGGGTGGAATATATGACTCCAGCTGCTGCCCGCCCCCGCGACCTACTCCGCTGCCCCCGCTCGGCTCATCCCTTCCCCCCAGTTTCATTGTTTTCCTGCGGCCGAGGACGTGTGGCAGGTGACGCCCCCGACTCTCTCCGCCCCTTGTGGCACACTCCCAACTTTGGGAGGCACTCTGCAATTCCTTTCGTTCGGGCGTTGCGGCGCCTTCACTCTTTGGGGCGACGTCGCCGGTGTAGTGGGGAGACGCCCGGAGCGTTCCCCGGCGGACACCTCGGTCGCTCTCTTTGCGCAGGTCACCCGCTGCATTCGGGCGGGAATGGCTCTGGATATTTATACGGAGCTGTCAAAACATTCTCACCTTCCCTCTTTTGCGTGTGGGGAAGATGCTTCCGCTTGTAATTAAGAGAATACATGATTATCTGTGACAGCCCTTTTAACTCTTCATGAACTGAAAACTTTTTGTCAGTGACTAGGTTTTTCCTATCAATCAATTTTGATTTTGGGTGTAAGGAAAAAGAAGATATTTTGGGAAAAAAATATTTAATCTATGCTATAACGCTGGACGACAATTCGAATTACTACTCACGTAACATGGGCTTATGCCATCGAAGAACTTTAATGTTTCCATTCGTAATCACTCGGTCAGAATGAGTTAATGGTTTTTTTATTAGTTGTTGGATTATTGTACGAATTTAAAAAGTAAAGACTTAGTGCTTTTTTACCTGAGGATCCTGAGAACTCGAACGCCTGTCCATAACTCTATGATCTTACTTGTTTAGAATTTGTTTTTAGAGATTATCGGGATTTTATATCGAACCACCTGCGTAATTTCTTCCCAAGTTTCATATGATCGAAACTTCTACTGTGTTGTGTGAATTTTGTAACGCCGATGAGACAACAGTGACATAATTTAATTTCTGGGAATACTGATTTCAGCATTTTTGGAGGAGCTCTGTACATCTGTGTGTTAATTCAGTAATAATTCCATATGAGTAACTTCATGTACTCCTCGGAAATTTGAGGTGAGTGTTACCATGGACACTTTTGGTGAGAAGAACAACAAGAAAGAAAATATGTAATATAGTGTCGTATATTAAATCCATTAAGGTATAGAAAAATTATTTTAAGAATCGTATTCGTCAATGTTCTCTCAGTGCTTTACAATGTATGTTGTATTATATTAATTTAAAATTTCTCGTTTCTTACTCCAGCTGGCGGAGAATACGTCAAACATAATTTTAATATCTTGCAATTAACATCGACACCAATAAAGAGTAACCACTGTTATTAGCCCGTAAAATCATAGCGCTGTGAGACATTTAAAACATTGATTTTCTCAACCTTAACTACGTTTGTCTATCGCAGAATTAAAACAGCGTGCTGAGGAATGACGATAAGATTCTTTTATGATCAGCATATCGAATTTGTTGACATGAGGTGCCTTTTTCTCTCGTTTCCATTGTTACTTCATAATGCATTAGAACATTCCTCCATTCACAGTATTGAGAAGAGGACAAAGTGACGCGCATTCCGCCTCATTGCTCCGTCTCGTGTCGCATGTTCCGTTTCGTGTCGCCATTCGTCGTCGCATCACTCGATAGACACTCAGAATGGCCTGGGATTAGCAGGTGGTGTCGCTTGTAACAAATTGTGCACGCTCCAGGCTGCATGTTTGAGCGTAGATAAATTTTCGATTTCAGGAAACCGGGGCTTTATTTTAGAAAACGAGGGCCGATACGCTTAGATTTTGCGACATGTAGCTGATGCCAAAATGTCGTTTTAGATAGTTGCGTGATGGAGGTGAATGTGTTCAGCGTGGTGGTGTAACGTTCAGTCTAGGCTCACCATTTAACCTTCTCCGCGCGCTCGCTTTATCGCCACGGAGGTAAAAAATGTTGCGAGGGATCGTGCGAACCATCGATGAATTAACTAAAAACAAATTCTCCGATACGCGGAATCGTTTGAGAGCTCAACGCTGACTGTTAATTCAGTTAATCTTTATTCGCGGGAACGCTATAGGTGAGTGCTTCCTAAAATGTGTCTCTACTCCATTGTAATTTTTATGGAACATGTTAACGTCATTTATTGAACTCATTTTCCACACCTTTTTATTCCCGACCACGGTTTTGACAAATAATTGCCATTATCAACGTGTAGCGATAATGATAATTATGCATGGCTAATTATATACTAGGTAATAATTCCTATAGCGACTTCCGTGAAATGAAATTGCTCCAGTTGTGTGTGACCTGGTAATGGTAGCTCAACATCATTTTTCTTCACTATCTTTGCTGCACAACGTTCTCATTTTAGATCAGTATATTTCGGCGAGGAAATCAAATTAACGTGTTCCGGTACTCTGTGTGTATGCTTTAGGATTCTACAAAAACGCGTGTCCGGATAAGTAACTTGTGTTAGGATAGCGAAAGAGATTTATATCTTTAGTCATAATAAATACCATGTTCAAATATTGTAGTATATATGATAAAATGTAATATTAACGTTAAAGTAGTATAATATAGTGTAATATGTTAGCTAATGTAAGGAGCATGAAATATAGTTACATCTTTGACGCACACATTTTGTTTTTAATGGCTAGATTTCTGGATAATTTGCTAAATATGGAAATTTGAGGCTTCAGCGTATTTGTTTACGCTGGAATAGCCTGCCCCACCGAAAGAATTTTCCGGCGGTTTAATGAAACTTGTTACCGCCTGTAATAAATTTACTTTTACAAATAGTTGAGACAACCTATGAACTGCTCACCGTTACTTTTACAACACGATTTGTGTGTCAGAACTCCCTCATTAATTTCAATAATGTCTACAGCGCACAGACCCTTACACCCTCTCTAGAGCGCATTTCCTTGGAAAACGCGGATCCTATGTGTTGGTAAATAGCTGTAAAAATAGTAATGTGTAGAAGTGTGGTTAGCGGCCTATATCGTTGCCGGCTGATATCGTTAAAAGTATGTGGTGCCTTTCTTGATAATTGAGTCAAATTCGTAGAATTTTATTTGAAATGTTATCCCGCCCATAAAACCTTAAATCCACCTATTTAATACTCCCCTTAATATTTAGCAATAATTCACTAAATACGTTTGTAAATTTTAAGCTTTAATTTATTTTCTTCACACCGTACGCTGAAATTTCCTTCGCTACCGAAAGTTTTTTTCTAATTAATCACAGTATTACGGCGAATAGTAAATTTAGTTTTTTTTAAATAATTAAGATCAAACGAAATAAAAACCATCTGACGCGATCCATGCTCCAGATCAAGCTCGTATTTTTAAACAGTGCCTTTTTACAGCGTACAACAGTGCTAAATCTCGTGGAAAACACGGCCCCTCTTTATTTGGCAAGTATCTCGAAAAGCTGCGCGGTGATTGGATTGTATCTTGATATCATTGGAAAAATGAGATCTCTCTATTATAATGAGGCCAAATTCGTGGAATTTTGTTTGGGGCGATATCTCTCCCTAACTTCCTTAAATCTTCCTCATTGGTACTTATCCCTATGTGTATTTCCTAAAAGAGTTTTAGTTTTCTAGTTTTCACAGTATTGTATTGCCATTATGATAGCAACCATGTGGCTTCATCGTTGTGGTGGATACAAAGATTCTAGCCCCTCACGCCGGAGGTCGTCCCTTGTCTCCCTCTGTCGTCGCCGCCCCTCATCGCAAAACTCAACGCGCGGATTCCACTGCGCGCCACGCGCTGTTCGAACTCCTCCCGACCGGGTGGGTTATTTTGTAATCTCACCTTTTTATTGACTCTTAGTGGAAAGGCGGGAGATCCATTTCCCTCTCTTGATGATCGGCTCACGAACGGTTCGTGGATTGTCGAAGCTTCAATTACCTCATATATCAAATAAAAGATGCCGGGACTAGCGAATACCCAAATTGCTCAACATCTTACGGAAGATATCTCACACTGTACATACCACGAAAATCTAAATACAGTCAAAACTACAAGCGACATGTAAGCGATCACTCAATATTTAAAAAAAACATTAAGTGCATCTAATTAGTGTTCGATTCACAAGCACGGGAAATATCTGCCAAGAACGTAGATTTTACGGCAATATTTGTTAAAATTATGAAATTATGGTATAAATAACTGCATTCCATTTTCCATACACTGGCATATAGGCACACGAAAACAAAGGTATCGGCAACATTGTTTGGGAAATATTGATACGAAATATATACACAAATAATTCAAGCTAATAATAACACAAGCATTTCAAACAATGCATACCTTCAAGTGCCCATTATATTGGAGTTGAAAATGCGGAAGTTCATCACGTTTAGCAAATTACAACAATACGATTTAAAATCGTTTGTATCTCTCGCGCCCTTGTTTATTTTCCAACCCAAGTTTCAAGTGTAAACGATGATGGCTCCATGTCACGTTCTTTATGACAGGTGAGATGGAACTAATGGCAGGCGGAGATAATGAAACGGATCATGAGTCGAAAGATACGGATCAGAGCGGATGAATCGTCTAAAACATAGAGTTATTAAGGTAAGGTATTGAAATATATACTCTAAGGTCTAAAAGACCAGCACATGACCGGCAGTTCACCGGTTGAGATGCGAAGTTGGTCACGCCGCCTGGGTGGCGGAGTTGAACTACGAAAAAGTGACATTTTATGACGTATTCTCACCAAAGTGAGATTACAAAATAACCTCCCTGGCGTGGGGGAAACACGTGCGAAACATTTGCGGCGCTGATTAAGGTGTCTAGAGTGGTAGTCACGGTTCATTGAGTGCACATTTTTCTTTTAAGTAAGTTGGAAAGAAAATCTAGGACCACATTACATTAAGTACATCTGTTTATGCGGTGGAGCCCACCATACATGCTGTAATGGAAATGATACAAGGATTATATTTTACCCATCTCTCTTCCTTACCGCAGACTTGTTTTGAAGCAGCGAGCCTAATGTGCGCTCTCCATCGTTCTTATGTTTTAGGACTCTGCAACGAATAACTTCGATAGTTCCCATTTTTGGAAGCTAACAGTCCTATTTTCTTCCTATAAATTGTAAACATTAACAATTTTCGTATATTTTATTAAGATTTTTCTGCTTTCGGCTCATAGGCCGAGGGTAAAGCTATGTTTTTATGCATCCGATATTGCGTTGCCGTCGGAGATGCCCATCTTTCTACTTTCACCATAGGCCGGGTTGCGGCTGGGAGCGAAAGGTACGCTGTCCACCATTCATTTATTTCTGGGATTCTACGCTGAATTGTATAATTTAAATAGTTATTTTTGGAAGTAAAGAGTCCTATTTTCTGCCAATAGATATTTGACATTAAAATATTTTGATTACTATATTTAATTATAATTTTTCTGCTTTCGTCTAATAGTCCAGTCATTTAGGAGTTTTACCTGGAAAGTTTTCCGGGAGTTTTGAAAATTGGCATTTTTATAATTTCGACGAGCTCATTTCGAATTTTCACTTTGCCACCTCGTATCTTTGCCGCTCGCGCCGCCATTTTGAAAAAATGACGCCCAATAACAGTTTTTTGACAATATCTCCTTTCCGACTCATTTTACGATGAAAATAGTTATGCAATGAATTAAACTAGAGACTATTTCCTGAAATTTATGTTCCCTACTTTTTTTTAATGAATAGTTTCAGCGTAGGAGCGCCGCGAAGTCTACTCCAACACGCGTATTGTGGAAAAAACTCATTTCCACACCACCACGAGGTAGGGAAAGTGGCGCGTTTTGTTTGTGGTATCCCCAGTAGGTCTAATCAACATGTAATGCACTAATTCAAAATTTAGTGCATTCTCCTTTGCTTCGCTTTCCCTGATGGACCAGGTTTGGCAAGTTCATCGTCTTCAGAATCGTGCGAAACGTCACAGATAGAAATTTCTTCTTCGTTATCCGCGATAGGGTTATTAGGGTTATCAGCTTTGATGTAACCACCCACTTCCTCGATTTTGTCATAGGTTTGCTGGAGAACATTCTCCGTTTCTTCTTCTTCATTGCTATCTTCTACAACATGCAAATTGCCACAGGTACCATTTCAAGTCGTGCAAATAACGGAGCACTTTAACCCAGCCTTTTTGCAGCCGCAGGCTCCCCGGCATCCCTTTTTGCATCCGCAGGCTCCCCGGCATCCCTTTTTGCATTTGCTAGAATTAAGTTTCTACAAGTTTCCGTAGCTTGGGGCTCGACTGTGGTGACAGGAGTGAGCCCTTTCTTGCTTTTTTCCATCCCCATCGCTCTGCATTTTGGTCAACTCCATACCAGTGTTGGACCTGGTGATAGGTTGGGAACGAATGTTGCCGTGCTGCTGCTTCTGTTGGTGGCAGCGATGTAATATTAAATGTATTTTTATATGCTGATTTTGTGAAGCATGCATACCTATAATTGTTTAACGACATACTGTCCACGACACTGTAACCGTATAATGCAAGGAGGAAGCGTTCTCCAGCTTCAGCAATGATCCCTGGGTCAGCACTTTTATTTTTGAATACCTGGACAAGCTCGCTTAAATTTGGGTTTTTTCGGAGTACTTTGGCACATTTTATTTTACCTTGATTACAGAGTGCTGATGTTGTATCACAGCCACTTAAGGCGTGCAAGAGTATTATGTTTGCTGAGGTTGTTTTATCTTTGATACTTTTTTTGAATGTTTGTTTTGTAAAATATTTCCTTTTCCTGGTTTGAGAATGTGTTTGAACGCGTAGATAGAGCCTTCAAAAGAATAAGTAGATCTACGTCTTTCCCGACAACTATCACGGAATCACATGTTGTTGAAATGTTGATTGCCGTATTGGTTATTAGAGTATCTGCATCTTCCGTGGATTGCTTGACCATGAATTTCGCAGCTTCAAATTTTATCTTTAACATGCCAATGAGTCTGTTCTTGTTGGCTACGTTGACCAGAAATTTGTCTTGCGACACAGTTGGGATCATTGTCTCGTCAAAAAGTATGTCTACTGAATCATGTATCGGTGATTGTCGGGATCGCTCCGCATATTTGGTACTACGGTCTGCTAAATCTTCCGGATATCCGTTGAATGCAATGATGGAATTGGATATATATTTCGATCGAACGAATGCGACGTAGTTATTGCAAATGGATGAAAATGATTCACCGCGATGCCAAACGACTCGGTGCAATACGTATCCTCCGTCAGTGACATGCATAGCGTCTCCAAAATTTATATATCCATAATATTGCTCAAATTCCTTATATAGAGAAGATTTATCGCACATGCACATGCCTTCGTCATTGAAAAGCGAAAGCGGAAACGGAGCAAGTTCGTACGTATAGAACTTTTCAAGTTCCTTATCAGATTCTTTTGCAATGCACATTCTTTGAAAAATTAATAACGGACTGATCAGGATAATGTCGTCTTCTATCCGGATGCCTGAATTCGTAACAGCAAGTGCTTTCACTCCGTCATTCCGTATGAATTTCGCGGCATAGAAATTCCCGCCGATGAGTTTTGAAATGCCAGCACTGCCAACTTCTTGATACATGTAACAGTTTATCTTCTCATCTCCGATAATACCAGTACTTATTGACATGAGTTCCTTTACTTCTGGAAATGGAGAATGTTGACACAACCAATCCATTAGCTTTTTTACGTCGCAATTGTCACGATTAATACGCGAGCTTCTCATTTCGACATGGTGCTCAAAACTGGAAAAAACTACGTTACAATATTTTTCAACTTCGTCGCAAACATTGTGCAGGAACATCATTCCTAAAGTCCACTTGGAAAGCACACTGTTCTTGAGACCTCGTTCATGAGTAAGGCCGCCAAGGCATTTCATCGTCCTCATCAACGATTGCTCTATCGTCATATCTGACAACGTACCATACCAACTTTTGTCGGAACGTCTAATTGTAAAGTATCTTTTGGTTGTGAACAATTCGTATTCTTTAGCTGTCATTATTTCGTTCTAATCAAGCATATTTTGCAAGTTTAAGTGGCAAGCATATAAGAAGTGGCCACTGGCATGAACATAAGGCAGAAGGTCAATGGGGAACGATTAGGGGGATTACATATTATTCTTGCACGCATTAGAAGTGGCTGTGATACAAAATCATTACTCTCTCTCCAGCGGGCGCGCTGTAGCTCAATGTTCATCATTTTGCCGTTTCAATAGTGGAAGGTCAGTGACCCAAACGCACCAATAATTTCTTCTTTGTATCAGTATAAAAAATATCTTATAGTAATTCTAGCGCAAGGCTTCCCGTATTTCGTAATGCAAAGAATTAGTAGCTGAACTAGTTGTCTTTGTTGTACTCTGTGTAACGCGAGCCTGATGATGAAGGGTTTATCTAGGTAAAATAAAATGTGCCAAAGTACTCCGAAAAAAACAACAGATTTAAGCGAGCTTGTTCAGGTATTCAAAAACAAAAGTGCTGACCCAGAGATCATTGCTGAAGCTGGAGAACGCTTCCTCCTTGCATTATACGGTTACAGTGACGTGGAAAGTATGTCGTTAAACAACAATAGATATGCATGCTTCAGGAAATATGCATATAAAATAAATTTAATATTACATCGCTGCCACCAACAGAAGCAGCAGCACGGCAACATTCGTTCCCAACCTATCACCAGGTCCAGCAGTGGTATGGTGCTGAACAGAATGCAGAGCGATGGGGATGGAAAAAAGCAAGAATGGGCTCACTCCTGTCACCACAGTCGAGCCCCAAGCTCCGGAAACTTGTTGAAACTTAATTCTAGCTAATGCAAAAAGGGATGCCGGGGAGCCTGCGGATGCAAAAAGGCTGGGTTAAAGTGCTCCGTTATTTGCACGACTTGCAATGGTACCTGTGACAATTTGCATGTTGTAGAAGATAGCAATGAAGAAGAAGAAACGGAGAATGTTCTCCAGCAAACCTATGACAAAATCGAGGAAGTGAGTGATTTCATCAAAGCTGATAACCCTAATAACCCTATCGCGGATAACGTAGAAGAAATTTCTGTGACGTTTCGCACGATTCTGAAGACGATGAACTCGCCAAACCTGGTCCATCAGGGAAATCGATGCAAAGGAGAATGCACTAAATTTTGAATTAGTGCATTACATGTTGATTAGACCTACTGGGGATACCACAAACAAAACGTGCCACTTTCCCTACCTCGTGGTGGTGTGGAAATAAGTTTTTTCCACAATACGCGTGTTGGAGTAGACTTCGCGGCGCTCCTACGCTGAAACTATTCATTAAGAAAAATTAGGGAACATAAATTTCAGGAAATTTTCTCAAGTTTAATTTATTACATAACTATTTTCATCGTAACTGACTGACATGACTTGACTATAATAGGTAGAGGGTGAAGCTGTTTTCATGCATCCGATTTTGCGTTGCTGTGAGAGTTTCCCATCTCTCTACTTCCACCGAAGACTGCGTTGTGATGGCGAGCTAAAAGTACCCTCTCCGTCTTTTGTTTCTCGGATTCTACGACGAAATACTTCTTTTCATTTTTGATAATTTACATTCCAATTTTCTTCGTATAATTCGATGACATAAAAGACTTTGATTACGATTTTTTCATCTTAAATCTAACCTGATAAATCTCAGTGCGTCTTGTGGGACGGCTGGAGGGTCCTATGGGCCTAGTTATACGTTAGTTGTTATTATTCTTTTCGTCCCCCGCGTTCCGTTATTCCTTTCGTCGCTCTTCCTTTCACTCCCCCTCGCCGTGGTTGGAACCTTCCCTCCGGGCTGTCGAAAATAATTATTGTTCCGATATCCGTCAAGCCGGAACACTGTCGCCGCCAAGATCCACGGGCCACGATGCTACTCGCCCACTCCCTCCTCCATCCCCAACCATTCCTTCCCTGCCGCCTGACCCCTCTTCTCCCCGCCTCCAGTGCCGTTTCCCATACGGAAGTCGACTGCCTCACCACCGTCGTGTCGCTTACTATCGGTTGTTTCTGAATGGCTACCCGGTCGCTTTCGTGTGAGTTAATAATTTTGTTATTCCTGATCGGGGTCAGGCTGATTTTTTAAAGGTTAATTTTCAAGGAAAAACGTGCGCTTGGTACGCGCGTAGATACGTAGAAACCATAATCAGGAACTGCAGTTTAAAAAAAACTTTGGTTCTACCTACTGGCCTTTGTTGAAATTTGAGGAATTTTTGCCTCTTCGAACTACTTTCTACATTCACATGAAATAATGCATGATCATTGTGAGTAAACTATCTGTGAAGTAATTTATAAATACTACTCTTTCAAAATAAATTGCTAAAATGTATTTTACTCCCCGACTAATATAGTTCAGAACTTTGTCAATATTTTCAGAAAAACTGCCCGACATTGGGTGTCAAAAATCTTGTCTTCACTTAACATCATCCTTTTAATAACCGTCTCTCTTGCACCTTTACGCGATGCGTTAGGCTCTTGGACCCGTGGCATCAGTTCCAAAAATCAGTGGCGACTTGAGGAAAGTGCTTCGAAAAGGGTAAGGCTACTGTGGGTGACCATAGGAAGTAACCGGGAGCTGGTCCAGGTCTAAGGGTAGTTCGTCTGGTTCTTCTATTAAACCATTATTTATATCTTCGTTTTAATAGTACTTTTAGTACGTTGTACCAGGCTGAATTAGGTCGGAGAATATTAAACTTATGGCATACTGAGTTAACGTCGAAGGTTTGTACTTAAATTTTGTGGAACGGTGCGATTCTGTTTTATTTCATAGCAGAAGAAGCGTATCTTCGGATGACTACGGAGATGGGAATTTCCCTGAACGACGAAACTAGTTTCTCTCACCCTTTGTGACACACCCGTCGAGTTGAAGCTGAAGTTGTAACCAAGCTTCAGCCTAATATGATCTCCCAGTTTAAGGGTAAAAGATGGCATACGCCCTAATTAGTTGCCCATTTTTCAGAGATTTCCAAGAATCAACCGCTTTCGACGCGGAGTAATATTTGGATTCCAGAAGGGAGAGGGTAATAAATTATAATTTCATTACCCAATTGTAAGTCGCCAGTCTCTTGGTGCGCCGTTAATTAGAGTGGTAAGCGAGTTTCTTGAAGGAGAATGAAAGGACATAAAAGGCCAATCGTCTGAGCGTATCCGCATGGGGAGGCCGCCACTGAGGCGTTACAGGAAAGGCTCCGGCCATTTGTGAAAATTAGTTACTTAATCATGCGACGAGGCCTTTTCTACTGAAAGCTAACTGCAAAAGGAATGAATGAATTGGTTTGCGTGTCTAGCATCTAACCCCAAACTCGCCCACCGTTTCAGGCGCTGCCGCAATACCATTGTCACCTCGGTGCCAGGGTTTAACCCGCCCGAACCGAATTCTTCGCGAAGGTTTTACTAGATTCTTCAATAATCTAGATTATCCAAGGTTAATCCAACAATCACACTATACCTCATGCTCATTGAGTGCTTTTTCAGTGAATCGGAATGCTTTAATGCAGGTTTACGATTGGCGTCAACTTGAACTTCCAACTTCATTCGCAAGAATTCACTATTGGTGTTGACGGATGTTTTAGTGATCTCGGGTGATAGTCAACCGTGATTGTAAACCGTCAACTTCAAAGTTGGGTCTGTCCAAACTTTTAACGTTCGTGGGTTACGCCTGACGCCATTGCACGCACAGTACGTGGCTTGAATATAGTTATTCATTGGTCAGAGCTTATATGTTTTTGAAATTTTCGCCGTTCCACTACTAGTACGCCACTATAAGTGACTGATGCTCTTATGTAAGTGATCAAAGCAGCGTAACTATTTACCTCCTCTATGATTTATGAATATGTACATGTGAGTGTATCGCCATTGTCATCCCTTCGTTTACTATACATTATCGTCATTCACAGTGGTGGATGTTTACTTGGGGTCTATATCTGAAAATGAACGAAGATGGACGACAATTGCCGACCCAAGTTCCGGTTGTCAGTCGAACGTGATCCGAAATCGCGAACTTAACACAATTTACGGTTAACATTATAAGTATACGCCAATCGTTAGCTAGGCTTAAGGTAGATTGAGCGAGATATTGTTTTACATAAAATTCTATGAATTCGGCCTCATAAATAAAGGGAGCTCATATTTCTAATGATACAAAAATATCACCTACTCAACTTTTTACTGTCGAGATAATTGCCGTAAAATATAAGAAGTTTTCGTGGGATATGGTACGGCTGTGCGCTATAGACACACATTTTTAAAATAGTAAGGGAGTTCTGACGCACATATCATGTCAGGAGGTTGACAGTCTGTAGGTAGTATCTTTTTTCAATTATTTTGACGAATTAATTCACTACTCAAATCGCAAAAAAAAACTGAGGTTGCCAATGCATTGTGAGTACGGTGTGAAAAAAATCAATCATGTTAAAGACCCAAACTGTATGCATGTAGCTAATTTATGAGAAGTTCAGTCAAATAAAACAAATATTTTGAGGCTTTTATTTTGCCATATTTACTTCACGCTAAACACAACGGCCTAAATTCCAAAAATAATATTCGATTTTTTAAAGCTTTTATATGACTAGGGAAAAATCTCGCTCAGGCTACCCTAATGATGTACAATATTCTGATGTGGCCACTGTAGTCTCTACCTCAGCGTCTCGATGCCGCTGCCATGAGAGGAAAAGATATAGAGCCGAGATTCCCGCCGAGTTCTCGTTGAATTTTTGAAGAGGGTGTCGGAAAAGGGTGTCTGGGGGTGGGGAGGGGTTCCGGATGACACGGAGGAGGGTGGGGAATTGAAAACAAGGAATGACCGCTTTGGAGTGATTCACGAAGAAAGTTATTTGAAGGGATAGCTTGGTAGAGGCACTAGAAGTGATTGCCTCTGTGAGGTACAAAGTTGAAGGAAGGAAGAAAGGAGGGCGTGAGTGAATTCTGGTGTGAGGGTTTGAAGATAGCACGAAGTAATTGGGTGAGTGTGCAATCTGCTGAATAACTCGATGTGTAGAATTTACTAATTTTGAATGCAATGCATTTTTATTGTTAGATTCGGTACACGGAAACCGGCTGCTGAATTGAATGAGAGGAGATATCTTACAATGAGGAGAATTCAGGAGTTAAAAAGATTAAGAAGACTATTTTTGTTAGGGAGAGTGGTAGGAATGTATGATGACAGTAAATGGTGAAATAATTGTACAAGTGGACGATTTTGTTTATCGTGACCGAATGTTTGCGAAAGATGGACGGATAGATGAATGATTATAATGCATGGTATTACTGGAAGGAAAGTCGTTGGTAGTATTCGGGGCATTTCAAGAAATGTGTTTAACTAGGAAAAAAAATCGCTGTGTACAGAAATGTTCATCTCCCGACGTTATTGTATGGCAGCGAAGCCAGGATAAACGTAAGCGTTTCCTTAGTGCAGTGGGAATGGCATACCTGAGAAGAGTTTGCGGGAAAAGTAGGATGGGTGGCGTTAGAAATGAGTAAGTGATGAAAGAATGTGAGTTGGATGCTCCAGTAATGGGCATATATGAAAGGAGTGTGCTTCGTTGGTGTGGCCATGTTGAGAGAATGAATGCGAGTCGAATGACGAAACAGATGTATTGTAGTAAGAGTGTTGTGAGAAGAAGGGGTAGGCGTCGCAATTCATGGGTGAAATTGATGGAAGAGAAAGAATATTAGGAGCCTAAGAGTAGGGGAGCTTGTATGAAACAATGCATGAGTGTAATTGAGGCAAAAGAGATATGAAATGATGGAGATAATAGAAATCATTATAAATTATTATTTATACATAGAAATTAAAGTATGGAGGAAATTATAGAAAGAAAGCCAGTTTCCTAGGCCTAACAGAAATAACTACGTTCTGTGGCTTTTCCAACCCCTAAAGGAAATGGTTAATGGTATGTATACGTAGGTACTGATACTGTAATTTGATGGGATGAGGAGATAATTAAAACCACTTTGGCATCAGGCAAACTCGTTCGTATTCAAGAGAACGGGAGTGTAAACAAGGCCTTGCTCTTCACCAGCCCAAGGAACACACAACAATATGTGCACTCCTGGGCCCTTATTCAGGAAGTGCTCGAAATTTCCGAGCCTCGGCAATATCGGCCATTTCCGAGCCTCGGCGAAATATCGACGTCACATCCACGAAAATTCCCAGGTTAATAATTAAAAACTCGGGATATGCCTGTGTGTTGTCGAGATTCGACAATTCCGAATTCTTTTCCGAGTATGGCCTCTAAAAATTCAGCATTAACCTTCCTCTCGCACATGATTGTGACAGACTTTCTTTCGCATCAAATTTTCTCGCAATTAAAACTCAAGATTCACCGGGTACATCCTTCCGCCGACATGTCAGTTGGCGCATAATTACATTTTGCTCCTGACGTGATAATAAAAAATATGTTGAAAGATGACATCGTTAATGTATCAAACCTTAGTGCTAGTTCAGCTCGATAGTCAGTTTCTATCAAATTTGGGCTAATATTTTCTGCTTCTTCTCTTTGATTGGTCGTGGATTCTATAGTTTAGGTGTCAAAAATATTTTTATAAATTTTATTTGAATTTTTATTCCCATTCTTACGAATAATGCATTAAATTACGGGAATGTAGTGATACCTTAATCCTGCTCATTGTGGGGGTTGAGAGTGTCAGACCTCGGTAAAGATTGCTTCCTCATTGCGAAGTGAATCGTTGTATTCCGTGTTGAATTGCTTCCAAATGAAGTCTGAAGGAATTCATTTTGACCCTAAAGATTGATGGAGAAAAGGCCCTTGAGTATTTCTTATACCGTCACATGGTGTCCTTTTCCCGTAACCAAAAGTGTGCATTTTTGCCGCATGACGTTATTCCGCGCCATTAACGATCTTCACCTCTTGATTAGCGGAGTATGAAACGTGGTGAAGGAAAATCAGGTAATTGTATTTTTTCTGCCATTATTGTAGCAAATTTAGCGAGAACCGTGTCAGGGTCAAAACGGCCGTCACGCTACACTCCCTTGACCTCTTCCTGCCAATGTAACCATCGAAGTTCGATTAACAAACCCTGGACAGTTACAGCGAGACACGTAATTAGCGAAACATTTGCGGCGATATTTTAAAGAAACTAGTGTTTTTCAAGCGAAGAGTGGAAAGTTGCTCCGATGAAAAAGTGAAAGAGAGATACTACCTTGATCTGGTTAGGCCACAGCTCAAATACGCCGCGAGCATTAATCAGCTGTTGTCCGGCGCCCATCGGATAGATGGCTACGCTGCGTTTGGGTCATGCGTACGGAGCAGGCGGAGTGAAAGCATCAACTTACGCATTGAAAGAGTTAACGAATGCGAAGTGAAGAGAAATTGAAATAGCTGTCTATTCAGATGGTACATTTATTACCACGCAGCAACGGATTACATTAATTTAGCAATTTTTGCGTTAATATAACAAACTGCTCTTATATACTGCGAAAAAATAGATAAAATCTTTTTGCGGAGACTAGGCGTACACTATGAGTAAAACCGTTAATCAGCTGACGTAATGAAAGGGTTAACTAATACGGAGTGAAGAGCAATTGAAAAAGGTATGTTCCTTTGGTACATTTACTACCAAGCGGCAACGGTATACAGTATTATTTTCAATTTCTGCTTAAAATGGTGCATATTTTTATTATTCCATGTAAAAAAACAATGAAAAACTTTTTGTGGAGATTTGGCGTACATAATGATTGAAACCCAGAATTAGTTTACGCATTAAAAGGGTTTACTAATGCGAAATGAAGAACAGTAGGTATATCTCTTCTAGTGGCAAATTTACTTCCGAGCAAAAGCGATTTACAATATTTTTTTTCGATTTCTGCGTAAAAGAATGAAAGTTATTATTACTCAATGTAATAAAAATGGTGAAAATATTTTTATGGAGATTTGGTGTAAATGACGAGTGAAACCCGAAATCAGTTTACGCGTTGAGAGCGTTTAGTAATACAGAATGAAGTGCTATTGGAATATTATCTGTTCAGCCTAATCTTCGCCTAAAATGCTCGCGCCGAGCCGGGTTCCTTCGGCGAATTCTGCTTCCACCCCCTCTCCCTCCGGGATATGTGTGATGCGGGAGAGGGGGGGGGGCATCGAAAGGTGGTGGCGCAATTTGCCGCATAGTCCTCTGCGGCATGGGTTTCCCTTCCGCCCGTGCCTCACGTGGCTCAGTGCCTGGCGTCCTTCCACGCGGGCTGGTCTTATTACACCCACATCCACGGAACGGCTTCGGTACGTGCTCGGTGCCCACCTCTGCTGAGATTGAATCCCGAGAGTTTGTCGAAACCATAGATCGAAGAATAGAGTAGGTGGAGTCTTGACGCGCGACGTGTGAAGCCTGTTTTTTTTTCAAGAAAAATTATCCGCCTTATATATATTTATTTCCAAAATCCCGAAAAAAGCTTTTTCGTCCGTTTACTTCGGGATTTACTAGTAGCCGCGGACGAACTCTTACACCCGTGTCCTCAGTGGTGAAAAGTCCACTTAATCGTGGGTCATTGAGTGTACATTTTAATAACTTTTTAAGTTAGTCCAAAAAATGATTAGTACCACATTTCATTTCTCATCAACCTTTCTCACAGAAAGGAAGAAAACAAACATAGTTTATTTCCTACCTTCCTGTGAGAAAGGGAGCAGTTTTTTCCCCTTGATAATCGTAAATTAGGAAATAACCTCAAAAATATTGGGAAACGTGTGATAAATAAACTCCGCTTTCTTAATTGTGAGTGCGGCACATTTCCTTTGCATTCTTCATTTTCATCTTCCCTTGTTCGTTTGTTATTGGATATCAGCATTATTACGGGAGCTTCAAGGTTGACAACCTGGAGTTTTTTTGCGCATTATCTCGGTCTTCTGTCTTTTCTGTTTTCTCTCTGTCAAGCTTTCCCTAATCATTTATGCGAGCTACGTCATCAGAAGCAATTAGTTTACAAGGTTTGCATGTTTATTTTATTTTCTTTCCAGTTTGCTCAAAAATATTCAGAGGGAAAACCACTTATTGAAAAATATTAATTTTACATGGAGGAAGGGGCGTTTACACATTCTTTTATAAGTTTTTTCAACCACAATGGCTATCAATTTTCTCGTGCAGTGGAAAAACTTTGAATCTGTGAAACAAATTAGAAGCAAATAAGATGTTTGATCATATTTTTATTTACTTTTGATTGAATAAATGTCTGGCGTCGGCTGTGGACAAATCGCTTTATCTCTTTACCTTTCTGTAATATTCAATAGAATATGGCGTGAATATGTTTTAAATTGCTAAAGATTTGTTTGATGGAATAAAATGTTTCTGTGACGGTTTATTTAATTGTGGTAATTAACAAATGAATGTGAGCGCTTCAGAAGTCGGATGAATCATCATGAGTTTTCTCTTGATCAATCTCGATGGTGAATTTTCAAATAGCAGTGGGAAGAACGGGCATTGAACGTATTTGAAAAGGTTTCCATTTTCTCAGTAATGTTTCTAAAACATGGACCTCTATCGGGATATATCAATTCTGTTTTCCGTCATTTTTGTCGATATTTAGGAGCGGTCGAAACAATTCCAGTCTTTTGTAAAAGAGTTAATGAATGAGTCATGATTTACTTTTACTTCTCTGGACTGCGCGGAATGAATTAGCTGCCCGTTATTTAATTTGAAGCAGGCGGATTTTTCCCAGGGAAGGGAGTGAATGCGAATTGACCCCACACGGATGCGGTTCTAGCGAATGAAGCGTCGCTCGGCTCAAGGAACGCTGCCCGTGTAAAACAAGCGATGCAAGCAAGCAACTAGATTTTGATGAAATGCCTCCGTGGATGATATTTTATTAAAATCTAGGTTCTGAATAACTATTTTAATCCGCATTCGCTCCCTAAGGCTCGTTCTTCAGGTGTGTGCTTCATTCCGAAAATTTGACCTATCTTCTCAAAAATAATTAATTCTGGTACCCCCTAAATTCCTTTACCATTGTGAATGCTTCCCTATTCCAAGCATTTTTAAGCCATATATCGGTACTGATGCACTACTTCTCATTGAAAGTACATATTCCATTGATAATAGAGTTATTACATCGGCTGGGAATCCTTATTGTATACATATGTCATGATTTTATTATACCTGAATTACACTTAAGGTGGCTGGAGCGGTAGTCATGGGTCATTGTGTGTACATTTTAATATTTTTTTAATTAATTCGAAAATTACTAAGGACACACTACATTTGTGCGTATCTGTTTATGCGTTGGAACTCACCATATATGCATTAGTCGGAATGATACATGAATTATATTTTAGATATTTGCCTGAAATAAAGCATGTTATGACTTGAGTTTTCGTCGCGGTATACGAAATATCTATTTAAATGCGCTTTTTCGAATCTTAGTCTCGGCGCGACAGCTTGTTATTTGTTAGCAACCATTACTGTAGCTAATGTGAAATGTGCTATATCGCGTTAAGAAGAAAACCTGTACTTATGCAAAGGAATGATCACTAAGCATATGTCATGTACACCACGAGGCTACGTAGTGAGAAATATCATTGAATTGCCAAAACATCAAGTAGGTGGGATGTAATATTTTTTAACTTCTATCACTAATGAGAACACGTATACAATGTTTCACGCAAATCTATACGTAAACAAAACTCGCTCTAGTTACCTTAATATTGACTGATGTTCCTTTGCTTCCTAATTCTCGAGTGGCTACTTGAAAATCAGACAGACTTTATATCCGCCTATAGGCTCGTTTCACACGAAATTTGATTCAGCACGAGGCTTTGAGTGCTAGTCGATACTTCATATTGAGGACGTAATAGAGTATGATTGGAGCCGACCCAGAAGGTTTCACACGATCATGGAACTTTTACTTGGAAGGAAGTGGTATTTTCTTTCATATCGTAGCGACGGTCTTATAGGAAGGTTTTAAATAAACCAATCCTTGGTAGCAGGCAACCAAAACTATTGTCGTGGCATTTTTATTTATTGTTGATTTCACGGCCATTAAATTACCAATATCCACAATGAAAGTATAAATGGCAGAAATTCAGAAAGTGAAGATCACCCAGTGACTGCGAAAGCTAACGTGATTGGTCAGCGGGTACAAGGCCCTACTGGGAAATAGTAGCAAATTATCTCCGCGTCAGTTATGAAATTATGTAGTTCAGCGAGTATGATAGCGATTATGCTTGTTAGCCAGCATACTGGTCTCACGATACTGTGAATCTATCATACTAGCGAGTATCTTCGAACTTGTGCTTGATGAAATATTTTGTGAAGCGGACTTATCATTGAAACTCTTGAAGGTTAGTGACATCTTGGATTGTTCATTCCAAATTTTGAAAGAAAAAGAGATTATATTTCATGCTAGAGGAGCTGGTCATTTCCTTGCCTCTTCCTTTGGCCATCCTGCCAATTTCTTAGTTTTATCTTCGGAAGCACTTATTATGGGTTCGACACAAACATTCAACGCTATAGTTTTCTCTGTTCGTTGCCATGTAACATTTCCACCTAAACTGCCTGTACTTGTTATTACCGTTGATTCCAATTTTCAACGAAGATGGTACCTACTAGGTTTTAAGTAATGTATGGGTATGGTGAAACTTGGTGGCAATGACCAGCGTAGCGTTTGGGGTCAGTGAGAGTGAACCAAACAAGGAGGAGGGGGTAGAGGTATCAAGGGACTCCTGTGGGGACCTATGGGGAGGGTCCTTCGGCCCATTTGTCCCACCTCTTGCTTGCCCTTTCCTTTCCCATAAGTAATTCTATTTACAAGCGAGTGCCACCAAATTATGCTACCCCTGAACTCATCCAATATGCGCTTAGTGAAAGTTACGTATTGTCACTTGCAGATTAGTAAGAAAATATCCGATTTTTCAAATGACAATTAAAACCTTTTAACATTTAAAAAAATTAAAATCTAGTGATTCTCTGTGTCGAATGTTTCTTTTTAAATATAGACAAATCACTTCAGCCAGTGCGTAATTGTTTTAATGGTCCACTAAATATCGGTAAACTTATCAAGTTGCCAAATGTAGTCATGTTTGATCGAAATCCATACTGCAACTCGCTAATTACATATTTTTATCTAAGAAATATCTACCATTAAATAATTGACTCTGAGATAAATTCCGACTTATAGAATGCATGTCCCGCAGACTGTTGTATTCGTTATTTTTTGCGAAAGGGATCCTAAATTGGGTTAATTTATCGTAGTATATTGACGTTTCCCGGAAATTCTCTCAGCTTATCAGTCAAAAGCCAGAACATTTTACGACTTCCAGTGGCTTGATTATAGGCCCGACCAATTACCTTATGAATTTTGTTTTTGATCTCTCTGAAACTTCATTTCGACGACAATCCGATAAAAACTGTTATCTCAATAATATTGAAGTGTATATGTACTAGCAATATATTTGGTCTCTGGGCTCAGTTAATTTGACAATATACTAGTTTTTTTTATTGGGGAATGCAATCTTACATGGCGTGGTTTCTCTTGCGTAATCAAATCCTTGTTAATAGCTCCCCTTCCATACGGTGGAAGCGGAAACAGTCCATGATATCCAATGCTAGAGACATACATCAATTTCCTGATTAATCTCTTCTGTCCGTTGTATGAATAGAACATGGCTAACAGCTTAGATTAAAACATCTCGAGGGAAAACTTTATTTTGGTATTAGAACGACGCTGGAGAACGGATTGAAATGCCCATTTGCGAAAATGTAGGTATTATGGCTAATTCTGTTCTCATTTCAAACATCCTACGATTATTCTGTTGCATTTGCGCGGTTCTGGCGTGCGCTCCGCTCAAACCGTTCAGCGTTAACTTTGGGTGAATTCACCGCTTGGGCCGTACCGGAGCTGCTGAAGTACAGTTATGGGAGCGCTCCGAGTAAGCGCTAGCATCTGGCAGTATACCCACGATCCGTACCGGAAAGTGGCGTTTATTGAAATTCCATTTAGTGTAATTAAATTAAAAAAATAAAACTATTTTCCGCCGACCTAGCTGTATGTTATGTAATTTTGACTCTGCAATTAATTCCAACTATCCACTCAATTTATGCATCCAAATTTTGATTTTAGATTATCTCCTGTCTCGTAGTACTGTATTATTGCGAAGAGAACGAGTGCAATGGAGATATTGCTAAATTTGGTGATGCAAATCATACAAACTCCTCGGCACACATCGTGCGAGATGAAAACGCTGTTCCATAATGAATGAATTTTTGTATAAATCCATTATTATTGCCTATTTCACTCAGGTTTTCACTTTCACCTGGTGTGATTCGAGTTCCGCTCACGAGTATCCGCCATATTTCTCCGCTCAATGAGCACTGAGCGAGGGTTTCCACCGCTTTCAATAATGGCCGACCGCTCACACTGAGCGATCGCCGAGCGCGCGCATTCAGCTGAAACGCTCCGGAGTAGCTCCGTCTGCTGAATGCGCCCCTTGCGAGAGAATCTGCGAGAATGCAACGCTTTTTGAATCGCCACTCCCTTGCCCTCTCCCTCCCCCTCTCTCCTCCCGCCCCCTCTCTTGACTCCCTCCCTCGCCTCCCTACCTCTCCCTCGCCTCCCTCCACCTCCCCTCCTGCTGCTCCTCTTTTCCTTCGTCTCAACGGTCTCCTTACTTCAGGGCTCTTATGGTCTCGACCGCGTGGGCTCCTTCGGCCTTAACTAATATCAGTTTTTTATTATGTTCGCTTGAGTTTGAGCGTAGAGTAAGTATATGATTACTCTATGGTTTGAGCTTCTCTGGAAAGAAAACCCCTCGGCCGATTTTAATGAAACCTTCGCCAAAGTCTACCTGGTTTCCATACCCGTTTAGTGACGTAGAGTGGAGTTTGATAGAAATTATATAGCTTTTATTAATGCGGCACGGATTCGAAAAGGGCCCGTTTTTTCGCCTCGCCGATCCCGGCCCAGCTCTTTAAGACTTAACCAAATTTAATCATCAATTAGGTCGAAGTATTTTTAAAAATGAAACGCAATTTCATTTCATTACAAAAAATTACTTCTTATCCAAAATATGAAACAATTTTTTCTCGTCTCAGAGAGGTTGGATGAAAACTAATCTTTTTTCGTATAAGACACTGTCTCCGGCGTTACTCTGTGGAACTCCTTCATTTTAATAATAAAAAAGCACTTGGTTGTTATGCCACACTTTATTTTTTAAATTAAAAAATAAAGTGTGGATAAATAAAATAAAATAAAAAATAAAGTGTGGAATATAGAATGGAAAAAATAAAATAAAAATTAAAGTGTGGAATAACAACCAAGTGCTTTTTTATTATTTAAATAATATTTTTTCGCTTGTAGCGTCTTGGCATACTTGTAAAGGAATAGCTTTTTCAATATCGTTTGATAATAAGGTAATTTTGTGTATTTTTAACGAGATAATTTTAGCGCTTATGGTGATGGATACGTGGGATCTGCCGGCCTCAACTTCTGGTAACGTCATTCACGAGGATAGCAATTGACAAGTATGTTTAACGTAAAGTTTCATCCAAACTCAATGAAAGCAAAGGAATTTTTACTCCTATGCATGCATTTCGGTCATCCTGGTGACCATCGACAGGAATAGTTAAAATCTCGTAAACACTTGCATGTTTACGATACTTTAAATCTCCCCGCATGACCGAAATGAATGCATAGGAAGCAAATTCACTATTTCTTTCATGGACAATTTGGATTAATCTTTCATTTAAATTTAGTAACGCCATTTTGAAACTCCCGTCAGCCATGCTATTCTTCCCTGATAAAAAACTATACAAACGGCTCTGGGGAAAATAGGAAACTTTATGGAAATTTTCGTGCTTTTTGAGATACCAGTTCCTTTTCTAGTGAATTTCATGGAACCTGAGCGCCTAGATCATGATCCGTAGAGGTAGTTTCCATGGAATATAGGAAGCCTTGAGAAATTCCAGAAAACTTTCCCGGCGTTTCTTAGCGAGTGCCCTCTCTTTCGGAGGAGTTTAAGAGAATCAGAATGTGTCGTCAGTTACGAGGACTATAAAGTTATGAACTCAATAATGATAGCTAAAAATAAAGAAACAAATCCAAGTCAAAAAATATAAATGTATATAAATTCCTGCATAACTTCTAAAGGAATATGTACATACAGAATACAGAATTTCTTAAGAAACTGCTGTAGGAAGTTCTGTAGAAATTCCTCAAAGTGATTCAGTCTTTTGAGGAAGACGTACAGTTCCTGGGTAATTCTTTAAATATATATATTTAAGAAAGTATTTATAATTTTCGAGTAGGACTGTTAATTCGAGCGTTTAACTAAATTACCATATTACGATGGCTTTTTAGATACTTGTCGTGGGCGATTCACACTAAGTATTCAGGCCTTCGTTAACTTATACTCACAGGCAAATGAACTTTATTACTTGTTCCATATTTTCGAAAAATAACGTCTTCTATTATTTCTTACCCTTTTTATATCATTTCAGTGGTAAGCTCTTGCGTTGACTGTATCAGTAAAATGATACAGCTAATGTATTATGTCATGGTTTAGTTTTTGGTAGCTCAGTATATTTTAGTATTTTTCAAAACATTTAATTACATTTTAATAGAAATCAAACTCTTGAAATTATATACATTTTTATTGCATGTGAAAAGGGCACACTCACGCATGCATAGGTACATTGACTTTCTCCTACTCGGTTCAATAGACCTCAAGTCATACTTGATTAATTCATTACTGATTGCTCTGCTTAGATTACATTTTGTTATCATGTCATGTGTTGTCTTTGTAAAATATCGCCCATGTAACTTCCTTAAATAGTGCGTGTCATTGCCAATCTCTTTCCAGGCCATCTCCCTTGAAATAAATTCCACTCTTCCGTCTTAAATCCGCGACTTGCCTTCCTCGGTTACCCTCGCGTGGAGGAAATCTTAAGGACCTGGAGCAAGATTGAACCTCCGGAAAAAGTTCCCTTAGCGTCGAAAACTTTGTATGGTGCTCAAAGTACTTTCTTAAATCCATATTCATTCCCTGAAAAGCTTCTTGTGGGGGAAGTCTTTTCATTAGCAAGCTTTTCCCCCTCTTCAATTTCAGGCACGTGTTGGTTGTTCGTGCAGTGGTGGTGGCCGATGTGGAATTTCAGTTTAGAACTCTTGTGGGAGCGGGGTGCCACGAAGTTCGTTAGGTAGTGAGGGCTGTCATTTTGGGTCCACAGTGTTTGGGGAAGACTTCAACTTCAAATTTCAATCCTGGAAATCATGACGTACTAATCAGTAGTTTTAGAAATGATTTTTAAGAAATGTATTTTTGGAAATGCATTTTGGGAAATATATTCCTTGAAGCGTATTTAATTTTACCTCAGAAACTACCTGTTTATATTGAATTTCAAATTTTTCTTCGTATTTGAAATTTATTTCAGGAATGCTTGACAAATGCATTGAAATGTATTGTGTAAAATACATTTTTAATGTAGTTTTTGTGTGTGGAAAGTGGAAGTTGAATCTGTTTTGGCCTCTCTAAAAATCACCATAATTAAACAAATAAATATCCCGTGATCGAATCAGCAGTAGCCGCGCGTTAATAACTCGTCATTTACTAATTTTATTCACAAACATTGGGCTGTGATCAATAGGGTGGTTTCCTATTTTTTTATTGCCTAGATCTGAAGTTTATAACCCCTGGAGTGCGTATTTGAAGCCGTTCGATTTAAAAATGGCGTTAAGTATTTTCCTTATAAATTAAAAAGTGAAAAAATTAACGGCGCGAATACGCGACGGCAAACTATTGCATGCTGGTCAATCATACGTGTGACGTCAGAGGTACGTACGCAACTACGTAATCTGCCGCTATGTGGTTCACCGTAAGCCGTTTATCTGCAGACGACGTCCGCCGAGAAAGCTTTAATAATAGTAATAAATTTATTGACGGGGAAAAAACCCATTTACAAAGTAAACTTAGTGTAAAATGGAAATGAGCTTTATTTATTAATTTAGCTTTGGCTTCAGTCGCATAGAGAAACCTCTTCAAATAATAAAATAAATTTATGGTTACGCTATGGGGAATGAAAATCGTATAATAATATATTCTAAAATTAATGGTGCTAGCTCCTATTTTTTAGGTAAAGTTAGTATGAAAGGCATGAAATAAACCATTTTGTTCGTATTCATTTCGAAATATTTCCCAAACTTGAAATCCATTCCGTAACATGATGTCTTATTTTGTGCTCACTATACGTGGAGTGTAAGAGAATAAATTTTACTAAAAACATTTACACTGCACAGCATACTACGGAAGATGAAAGCATACTGACTAAAGAAATGTTATTTCCTGACATATTTCTGCAGACATGTGAAATTGCTCGAATAGTTTCACCCAACTTTTTAAAGAAACATGTTTGACGTATAGTTTACCAATATACCTAATTATGCACTTTAACATATTTTGCTTCAAAAATGTTCGAGGGAGTCAGTCGGAAAAAATAATGGCTACAGAAATGAGATACACCTCAAGAATTCACTATAAAACGGTTACCTACTGTTTCCTACAATGTAAGTTCAGAAAAAATTCGTCAGTGGGAAATGAAAAGTACTGCAAATGGGAAATAATGAGATTGGTACACAAAATATTGAGAGAAGCAAGCACGAAATCGTCAGTTAATAACTATACGGAGAACAGGTGCTACGCCGTAGCTATGATACGAATACACATTAATTTAATTCATCCACTTTGTCGAGGTGTCATTGCCAGAACATGAAATTAGCAAAAAAGGCTGACCGTCAGTACCATAATGGATGGCAAAATCTCGAAGCAAACTATGTATGAGCAAATACTAAAACAACTAAAATGCGTTGATCACCCCTCACCGTGATCACAGACCATTGATGGGAACTCGGGATTCACTGCATCAGCTGATCAGCATCATATTCCCCAAGGAGTACCAGGAACATGCCTCCGAGAACATTGGTTTATAAAAATTGTTTTGTGCTGCAGTGTCACACAACAACAGTTAGCGATGGCAAGAAAGCTTACGTCGCGGTTCCATTAAGCGAGAAGAGGAGGATTTTGTGGTTGAAAGCTGTCAGAAGAGAGTACCTTGCTTTACTCCTCTGATTTCACTTGCACTAAACCGCACATCTTCTCTAAAGAACTCCACCACCATGGCCACATCCACTTTCGGTAGATTGTCCGAACTTCCTCTCACAAAACCAGTTTGTAAAGCCATTGAACTTGTTCTCCTGAAACCTTGTGGCTTTGTATATCAGCAAAAGGAACTGATGATGAAAGGTAACTAATGGAATATGCAAGGTATGAATGATAGGAATGGTAAATGAAAGGAATAGAAGATGAGATAAAGGAAATGTTTGTGAAAATGAAAGTGATCAAAGCGTAAACAACCAAGCCGGAACACCACAGAACACGAAGTCACAGGTACGCAGTTTCGTTATTCATTTCACTGCGCATGCCAGCCGTGTCCGTCTCAACGTTAATTTCGATGTTACAAATTCGGCGACGCCGCGCCCCTTTTCCAGTGACGGCAAAGAGATGAACTAAACTCGCGGCAAATTTAAATAGGTGGCTTATTTTCTCCCGTGGCCTCCTATTGTAACGTCTTGATAATAAGTCAACGTTTACTAATCCTCTCATCGAGAAGAAGGAACATGCAACCTCCTACCTCTTCACCATTGTTCTCCATGCTGGTTCCCCCACCTCTACCCCCGTAACTTCCTTCCCTGACCTGAGAAGGAAAATCGGTCGGAGCTGAAATTGAACATTGTGGAATAGAACGAAGTGTTTTTATTTGATTGCAATGAATAACTTCCACGAAGTAAACTTAACAACCATTGACTTTATTAATATTTCAAGTTAATATCAATAAATTACCATAGTGTAAAGAATAAACAAAAAAACAAATAAAATAATATACAAAACTCAAACAAAGGTTGGGCTTAACATGCTGCAAAATTTTAACCTTCCTAGCCATAGCACTTTTATGACTTGCAGCAGCTGTCGCCCGGTTCCTTTTTCTGCACCACCAGGGTAACATTACTGCACATAAACACTCAGCAATTGACTGCTTTAGCTGCAGAGGGTGGTCACTGCACTTGTTCACTAAACAATTGAAAATTTCATTCCCCAAAATTGTATCTTTCAATAGGGAACATATGTTTTCTGAGCATGCCAAGTGGGGAAGGACATTCTCCACAAGAGTTGCAGCCCTTCCAACAGCACTCATCAACTCCAAAGTAGGGTACGTGAGACACAATTTTTCTGATTTCTCCCTAAAAGAAATGCCACTATGGAGGTATTTTTTGGGCGAGGTCGTGAGTAAAGACTCCCTACACTGTAAGCACTTAAGTTTTTCCACACACTTTTTTGCGATATATCCACTCACGTATGCCACAGAGAAACTGTCAGTAAGTATGTCAAAATCTTTGTATCTAATTTCCTTATCAGAAGGGCACTTTGAGGATCTGTCACAAAATTTTTCCTTACCTCCAGAAAGGAACTCCCCAAGATCATTTAGCAAATGACCTGGGTTAGCTTCTGCTTCACAATTTTGCCCCTGCAAATCTTTGAAAGCTAGCCCATTAATGATGCAGCCCTTCAAAGCTGCTACGAACTGGTGAGTCGTCGGGTTGCTATTTGACCCACACTGCTGGCGTACAGAGCCAAACAAATTCTTGAGGGCATCCTGATTAAGAGCCCTCAGCTCGAGGTTCAGGAAGCCCATCTTCTTCAATTCTGCCCAAAGAAGTGGCAATGCCGTCAGGGTAGTGATCCAACCATCTTGACAAGGTGGTCGGAACACTACGAAGTCAGCAGAGGCATCTGCATTGGTAGGAAGGGTGGCAGACATCCTCCTGTCGAACTTCCAGCCATCGATTTCCTTCACAGCCAACCTCCAGAAGTCCAAGTGCAAGTCCTCTCTCTCCACACGCAGCTGGCACTTCAAACCTTTAGCTCCTGAGGGCTCCACCGCACTACCATTGACACTGTCAAATAACTTGTCGGCAAAACCAACAAACTGTGCTGTGTGCAAAGCATCAGAAGTGAGTGCACCTAGAAGGAAATCATGTATTAGTTATGCAGTTAAGTACTTGAACAATGCAAACAGCTTTCAAAGAGACAAGGTAACAGCTTGACAAGAATTACTCACCATTTTGGACAAGACAGCTGATGGTGGCAGCAACAGAATGGCTAAGGGTTTGTGCAGCAATTGACACCCTCATGGTCAGATATCCATTTGGATTTAAATGATCCTTAGTTAGCTTATCTAAATTATTGAAAAGAGGCTGTATCATGTCAATACGATGGGCCTCTTGAATGTAGTGCCATCTTGCACACCCTTTAATTTCTTTTCCTCCAACATTGATACACAACTTCACGTTGTGCTTTAGGAGCATATTCCTTAGGCACTTAAGGAGATGAGGAGGATCAAAGAGGGTGAAAATTTTCTTTGTGCCATGCATGAAGTATGGTGCACTTGGGTATGCACCCATTGATTTAAATGCCCTCACATTGTTTGTGCCCATGTCTGTCACAGTCGCCACTACATTAAGTCCACAATCGGTGCACGCAGCAAGTACTCCTTTTATCACCATTACCATTTTCTCAGCATCCATGCCACCATGTGAGAAGAAAAAGGCTACAGGCTGTTTCCATGGTCTCCTCAAACCCCTTAGCATGAAAACCACTGCATGATTGGCCACTTGCTGTGATCGTCCCAGGCTGCCCAAGTCTTCCAACCCAATAATCCTGTCGGACTTAGCATCATACTGTAGGTGCTCTCTGATTGACATCTCATCAATCATAAGAAGGCATGAGCGATCTAGATCTGTCAATGCACCTACACTCTGTGCAAGAGCACTAAAAACCCTTTGGTCTATGCCAGGTAGAAATGGCACCATATTCACCATCTTGATTAGTGTCTTCTTATTTGGCAAGGCAAAAATCGCTCTTAACAATGCATAGCATTTAGGAGACCTTTTGAATAATGCCAATGCCAGGAGCTTGTTTTCCTTTGTCCAGCGTCTCCCCTTAGGCTTTTGTGATGAGCAACGTATCTGTGAAGCCACAAACTGAGCTGAAGTGTAAGACATTGATTTACTCAACAACTCCACACATTTCAGAGGCTCACTTGTAACTGACGTCAGTTGCTCTAAAGACAATTTGGCATTTTTGTACTTAACTCTAAGTTCCTTTAGGGAGCGCTCCCTTTTCTGGCATATTCCTATCAAAAACTTCTTCCTTGGAGTCATGTGGTTGTAACGAGTACAATTCAATTGTTTCAGAAGCGACTTTTCCTTCTTCTTCTTCAATGAGGAGCCAGCTATTGGCCTGCTGGTAGAAACTGTCTCCCCCTGTGACAGCACTGACTCCACTGCCGGCAGCACTGCTCCCTCCTCACAATGGGGCCCCATGCTAAGACTCCCATCAGTTACCACAGTAGGTGGGTAAGTCAGCTTCACTACACATGATGTCTTAGCAGGTGTAGAAGTTACCATGCCCGACTCATTGAGCTCAGGTGGTACCACAAAAGAATCAGTCAGAGATGATGAATCAACAAAATCAACAGCATTGGATGCTGCTGCACAATGAGGAGATGCAGGAAGACCATCACTTTCTAGCTGCATTCTTGTTATGCTTGGAGTTGCGCCATGAACAATGGTGGTCCTTGATTCATTTCTGAATTGGTTGCGTTTGAAATGACGCCCACAAAGGTAAAGTCCTTTAACTTTCTCCCCAATCTCAAAGTGGACTCCAGCAATATCAGCCCATTGTTTAAACCTGTAAAACAACAGGAAAAAATTTAATGCTGCTTAAGAGCAATTTATATCACTACACGACTAAACCCTTGCTCAACATAAACACAGCGCACAACATGATAATGACGTTGATAATGATTTATTCACGGGCAATTTGCCCATCACATTAACAGACAAAATTGTAAGCATTAGAGTTAAATTTAACTCAAGTCCAGCAGGTAACTACAATGAATCAGGTTTACTAATAATTTAACAAGAAAAATTAGACCAGCTTGATTTTGGCATAACTAATGTGCGGGAATAATGATCAAAGACATTAAATGAGTAGTCAATTCATATGCTTACGTTGGTTTTGTAAGACATTGGCAGAGATCAGGCATAAAAATTTGTGCTTCATTTTTTCTATGGTTTCCCGATTGACTTCTTAAAAAGGTAACCACACAACTGAACCATATTCTAAAATACGTTGAAATAAATTTAAGTGCTGATTCACACATCTCATATCTGACTGACGTCAGGATAATGTGACGTCGGGATCCCTCAAAATAATATAAACTTTCTTAAAAAACTCGGGCATTGCCCCTCTTTATTACAAGTCTCTTTCTCTTCAAACTTTTTAACAATCCCCTCCTTGCTCTGAAGACGATGGAGGAGTATTCCATTGAAACGTTAGCAAACCAAAACCTTTCTCGGCTGGAAACCCGAGAATTATTTATTAATCCCCTCCTTTATCAAACATACATAGCAACGTTCTTCAAACAAAAACAATAAACAACATAAAACATCAACCCATCGAAACATACGTATTAACATTCAAATTAATATTATCAAAAACAAAACAACGAACGAAATTAAATACATAAAGCCAAATAAAACAAATAAAAATGGAGCTTGACAAGGCACGACGTTACATTAAAAACTTCCACAAATAAAATTAGAAAATTACCAACTCTTACCTGATAGCATTACGAGGAAAGCGGAACAATGTATGCTGGCTGGATACTGGACAGCCCGCCTTGCACTTCATGTACTTCATGTAATTCGCCATGTTTACGAACAATGGAGGGAAAACAAGAACGTTGTCCTTGTATTCAAATCCAATCACAGTCCAAAATCAAAGTCAAAACGGTGCAGAGGTCAAAACCAGGAGAGTAGTCCAAATCCAAAAGAAGCAGGGGTCGATGTAAATAAAGCAAAAGGCGCAAACTAGTCAAACTCCACACAGAACACAGGCAAACACGTTTGTAGGATCACAAGGTATAATTCTCGCGTCGAAAACTTTCGAGCATCGAAAAATGGCTGCGATGGCTGCTATTCGCGGAAGAGGCGCATGCGCACTACGATTTAATCAGTGGCGCTCCTTTTCCAGCGACGGCAGCCTCGTAAGAAAACCTTACGTCGCCCCCCTATGCCAGTTACAGCCGGCTGGCGCATGCGACGCTCGCCGCGAAGAACGTCTTCGCGGTAGCTCTGTACTAGCAGGGAGCGTAGGAGCGTAGAAAACGTCTTTAATGGCATGCTCAATTGAGGAGACTTTCCGAACTTTGAGCATTTTAATTGAGGTATACTAATACATGTTTACCAGGTTTTAGGGACTCTGAAATACAATAGTAAGTACAGTCGATGATAATTCCATATACCTCGCAATGTTGACTATCTACCTGTTACGTCATCATAAAAGCTGCCGCTGTCCCGCCATTTCCGAGCCTTTTCAAATGAGCTTAAAATTAACATTCAATTTTCTTGGAAACTAAGACTTTTTATTCCAAATAATTTGCGTGTAATGAAAAAATTTATGGTGGGGCACCATTCGCTATTAATGAATTCTGTTTTCTTTGATGAAGGAAACTACCCTATTGTCTTTTTGAAAGCCTAAAATTACGTTTTCCTTTCTACTCTGAGCGTCACCACTTACAAGCCTGACCTCCGCTGCATACCCTGTCCTCTGACAGAATGCATTCTCTGTCACGTGGGGGTGTAGTCGTGGTGGACCGCGGCAGAGGAGGGCAATTAGACTACGCAATGGAGTCGTCCTGCTAACTCCCCTCATTTTCCCTGAAGCCTCTTTGGTGCACTCGTCACAATTTTCAGTAAAGGTTCAGTGGTGGTGTCATTTGGTAACGTTTTTGCAAATTAATTTAGCCCCACGGATAAGTTGGTGGCTGGAGCATTATAAAATAAATATTACGTTAATGGTTCGTAGAAATAATTAAAAAAGAATATGTGCACATTTGACTAAAATTTTGTGTATGAATGCGCCGTGCGGTATCCGTAGTGGCACCACATTTATTAACGAATGAATATCTAAAATGGATTCTGTGAAATATATCTGAATACATTTTAAAATATTAAATATGCCCTTTTGATGTATTTAATCATGAAGTTTTTAGAGCGGAACTTCGTTAAAAGCATTTGAAAGCGGGTGACTCCGTAAAGGTTACTGCCGTGACTAGTCCTGGTTTCCTCAAAAAAGGATAACAATGGTTGACCAACGTCAAAACTAGGACGGTGGTTTTCCGTTTACAAACACACTAACATGCCATATACGGGTTAAGATACTACTGTTTATTAGTTTTCTAAAACTATTAATTCATGGGTAACATGAGGAACTTCCGAAATCTTGCAGAAAACCAAATCATGCTGGACATTTCGATTGGGTCGAGGTGTTAGTAATGATGCTATGTTATTAAGCACAAATACAATGTCTTCTCTACCCAGCGAGGGAGGAAATTTCACAGACAAGATCTATTGCAATTATAATGGTCCCCTAATGTCCGCGGAAACATGGTTCTTTGAATCTATCGCATGATTCCTGCAATATATTTCCTTTGTCTTCTGCTTGTGATTGTTTCTATCTTAATAAGTGGGCTTAAGAAAAATATTTTGAACGTCAGCTGATAATCAGTCTACTTCAAAATTCGAACCGTAAATAAATGGCTGGTGTCCTAACATTCCTTGCCATACGCCTCAGCGGCGTCTCGCTGAGTAGTATTGCATCGTTTTAGCAAATCTTAATGGCACTTGACTGTAGAGAGTATGATGTCAGTGATGGCGTGTAAAGCGTTTATGAGCAAGCAGAGGTATCAAAGGACTCCTGTATGGACCTCTCATGGGTCCCTCGGTGCATTTGCCCCACGTCTCTCGCATTTTTTCTCTCCCTGACGTCATGCACCTCACAATTGAGTGCCAACAAGTTTTTCTACGCTTCAAGATCCCTCTGCTCGGTCGGGGGCATTTGCGTCAAGTATGGGCTGCCTCGTGGGGTTGGTGATACTGTCGCGGTCAGCGGCCGTCGCCTGTGGTGCTCTGTCTGATGCGTCCAAACTCGGTGCTGGGGATGAGACACTACTTCCCATGGACCAGGACTCCGTCGACGTATTTTTAAGGGTTGCCGCCTCTCAGGGGGGTCTAGACCAGTGTCCCAATGCGTCACGTCGTGTAGGAGACTCTTGTCTGTTCCATTCTCCAGTCACCGCTGCCGGCCCTGGCCCCTGGGAGGGGAGGGGTGTCATGGATCACTCTTGGGTTCCTGATGGCCATTGATTTGGCGGCGACCGATCGAGGCCCAAGGGCAGTAGGGATTTGACGGGCTAACGGGTGCCCTGGGGCGGCGAATAAGGGACCCCCCAAAGGATCGAGCGAGTATCCTGGGTCAATGATGGGAGGGGAAAAAACCCTAGCCGACGCAAGATTGCTTGACCGTGTTTTCTTGAATGGAGTCCTCTTAGAGGCTGGAAAAGCCCCCAGTGCAATGGAATATCTTCGAAAGATACGGCCATTTTTTTTATAAATCCGTGAATAGCGATTTATTTTTTTCTCGACCTTTTAAGAACTGAAACCCTAGGATGAAGGAATTCTGGATATGGAAATACATGGACTTTTATCTCCATTTCCTCAGTATCTTGGCATTTGAATACCGGTTTACCTAGTTGAATTCTATTAGTCGGAAACTTAAAGCACCTATGCATTTTGGTGCTCCTTATTCAGCCGCATTGTAGCAGATTGTTCTGAATATTCATTTCTCAACATTCTTAGCCTTTCATTAAATGATACTGAGAGACATACTCCACACCAAGAAGGGCCCTATTTGGGTGCCTCTTTTGAAGAAAGAGGAAAAAGCCAGAAGTTCAGTAGTTTCTTCGAGATATTTAGAGTTAAAAGCTTAACTTGTAAGAATTGCAATAGATAGAGCTTTAAAAAGACTTGTTTTTGTGAAGTTTTCACTTTGCGTTTAGGACAGCTATATACCATTTTTTCTGGAGAAATAAAATTTCAGAGGCATTCTTCAGCGTTGCAATCATGAGAAATACTCTCCTTCATGAAGTTGCCTTAGGTTTCATTTGCTTAATGCCGATTTCTAGTTTTCTCTGTGCCTGCCTCAAGGAAGCTACCCCAGAATTCCCTTTCCTACTTTCTGTAAATATTATATGCCATCAAGTTTAAGAAGCTAGTACCTCAAGTTGAATCAACAGTTTTTTATGGAATTAACTGCGTGCTTTACAATGTTCATTTCTATGCTGATTCATATGCGTTGAAATTTTTTTCCCGCCGTTGTTGTACTTTTACTGAATTTTGTTAGGAAAAAGTAACAGTTTTTGGCGTTTAAATATCGGTGGCCCAAATTTATCTGATTGTCACTCAGCTAATTTTAATCATATCAATTTGCGATTCGAATATTTGTTATCCAAGAATGTTTCTAACATTTAACTGTAAAATAATTTTTTATATCTCGGATGTTAGTGTGGTCTATTTGCTGCATTACCTATCTGTTGCATGAATTATTTTTTGATCAATTTCGATTTTACAGCCTCGGTTTAGAGGAAAGATCATCTTTTATCTCAAGGTTTAGTTTTCTTGAGCCTAAAGCCAATAAAAATTAGATGGCTAAGGATCCTGTCAAAATGAAGTGTTTATCAATTGATTACGGATTTCTTTGTCGGAGACTTTAATAGGAACCAGAATTTTTGACCACCCTACTGCCGTGCATATTCGTTTTTCTAACAATAAGTAGAATTGCCACCACTGCTCGTATTCGCAAACTAAATACCTCAGTCCTTAGTATCCATACGTTTGTGTGCTTTCAACATGCATTGTCGGCTCCAGCTGTTCCTGTTACCCTTGGGCAAACGAAATTAGGCAAGATAGACGAAGAGTCGGCACCTGCGCTAGTCGGGATGAGATGACAATGGGAAAGAAATGATCGGAGTGGGGAGGGAGGGAGGGTGGCAGTGGAAGGGTTTCACCGAATGTGTATGCACGCCGCGGGAAATTGCCGCAAAAGCGTTGTGTGTGCTTCTAATTTTCTATAGGGAAAAAGTGCTCTAGGCCTCGGCAAATTACAGCCGGCTATATTGAAGCGAGCTACCCGGGTTATTCCCCAGTGTGACATAATATCTCCTCATATTGGGACTTGGTGAGACGGAAAACAGTATTTGTATTTATAGAGCGTTCCACATTTAGTCGACAGTGTCGGGCCTTATGGAGAGCGCTGTTGCCAAACTTACGCGCCGTGTGCTCTCCCCCAGGTCACGAAGCAGCCATTTCCAACACCGCGCTAAATGTAAATAAATTGCCTCCGGAAATAATATTTACACATTCGGAGACTTAGGTGTGCAGTTAGTATGCTGCGTAACACTATGTTGAATTTGTTGCTGCTACTAGCAACATGAAAATCGCTTTACGGAGATTTACGCAGAGAACGAATATCCATAGTAACCATAGTGTCATATAGGCCTGTGCGATTATCGAAAATAATTGATATCGATCAATTAGAAGAATAATTGAAAATGTGGTCGATTAATTGACATCGAAATGGACGTCAATTAATTGCCATTGCTCAATTAATTGGCATCAACCAATTAATTGACAAGAATCAATTGGATCATGATTTTCAAAGGCGTTCCTTTGCCAATGAGAAGAATGAAAGAATTAATTTGAAAAGCAGCAAAATAATTCAATCAGCTTTTATTTATTAATTAAAGGAATAGATCGCTATTTGAAGACAGGCAGATGAGATCCTCAGCGTGTTCATCCGACGGACACTGGCGTGTGTCGATGACAATATTCTCCCCGTACTGAACCTCACGGACGCAGTGCTAGATGACTGGATAGCTAGCTAACTTCTGCAGGGAGGCAGGGGTAGATGAGTGCCGTCTCCAACGTCAATAATCGTCAATTAATCGATTACCGGACAATAATTATGAATTAAATAACAATTGAACAATAATTGACACTTGAAAAAAAATTGACAATCGAGTCGATTATCGTAATCGACATCGATGTGCTGAAATAATTAATCAATTGTAAAAATAATTGAATCGAAGATTCAATTAATCGAATAATCGCACAGGCCTAGTGTTATATAAATGTGCAACGTACCTTCTACATGGTATACACCCGCATGTACAAACTACCCTGTGAGCCACCACAGAGGCGTGTGATAGGGACACCGGCCATGGAAAGGGAGGGAATTAGGAAAAAGAGGGGTAGGACAGTGTTGAAATGTATGTAAACTATTTCTCTTAGGTTAGTGTCACGCTGTTTTTGTTACAATCACTAATGGTGCGTGGAAAGGAGTTTTTATGCCCGTCAGCTCGGTAGTGTAACTCTTTATTTTTTCGCTTCTATCATTTCTAGAGATATTGCATGGGGTCAAAATAACATCCTCCGTGTCGTACTGAAACTCGCCTGGTCTGAATTTTGAAGTAAACTAAGCCTAGTGTGTGGCAGCCCAAGTCCTTTTTGTATTTTATTTTCTTCCCGGATGAAATTTTTCTGTGCAGGTTCCCAAATTCTCGCGGCGCATTCGAGATGTGGCCTAACCGCAAGCTTAACAATTTTCAAAGGTATGTTTGATAAATTTCGATGTAATTTTTATTTATGCATTTATATTTTAATTCAGATCCTGTATAGCTTGTGTGAAAGCTTTCTGTCCTTACACAAACAGCCGTTTTGGATCCGAGCGGGTCTAATTAGCGAAAGTGCCGCCGCTTGAGGGGGGGGGGGGGGGCTTGAATATCACCCTCGTCCCTTGTGTCTTGAGACGGTTGCGCATCCCCGGCTAGCTTCCCCTCCCAGCAGCGACCGCTCCTCCAACTCGCTCTTGCTCGGCGCATTTCGGAGCCATTAGCTTTCACTAGAGCTGTGCATAGTTGCCACCGGAACTGGAAATAATGATTGGAAATGGGGATAAATTTGTAAATTTTAATGCGTTTTCCGTCAGTATTTATCGCGACGAATGATCGAGAGATATCAGTATTTGTTAGGGTTTACATTTTTATGTGAGAAGAATAACTTATTGATTTCTTCTAAATATATTGGACATTGTCAGTTGATGACGTGCAGCGTCGAGACCGTGGTTGTGTGTTTAATAAAGTTATGTGGAATCACCAAGTTATTCGTCTTATTTTAAAATGTTAGGCAAATTCCATAAAGGTACGTCTGAGACAACGGATTTCGAGAGTTTATCAATTAGCTGAGAAGGAAGATTTAAAAAATTAGGTTATTTCCTTATATAACTTGGAAAAATAGAGTGAAATCATATCAAATCATCGTTCGACCGGTTTTCATGTATGGGTCAGAGCATGGCTCCCTTTAATACAGGCCGGAACATGCAATTTGTCAACAGCGCTTTACATGACGTCAGGGGTCCTACTGCATCGCCTGAAGACCGGTGGTTTTTCCGCCAGCTGTCATCGTTGCGAGTAGGAATGGAACTGATGTGACTACCGCGACATACATCAGTTATGCTAATGTATAGCATTGGATAAATTTAATTGTTTCAGGCTTGACTTCGTGGAAGTGATAGATATCCATTTTTAATAAAAATGGATATCTATCACTATGGCCTTTTTTGAACCATTGTTTCGGCATATTTTAGCCTACTTTCCTTGCCCTTCAGTCACAGATGTTTGGGCTGGGGCTTTAACCAATCTTCCTTTTTTAAAAAATAGAAAACAGTGTAACTTGGTGACCTTCTACTCCTCCCACTCTCTTCCCCCGATTCACTTTCCTTCCTTTCCTCTCGTTTTTTCCACTACCCCTTCTCACTCTGCCATGCCCCAATCGCCCTGCTCCTCTCTCCCCCATTTCAAACCCCCACCATTTTTAACTTTCTCTGGGTATATATTGTATGACCTAAGCTTCAGAATGTGCCAGAAGATGCTATATTATGGTGAAACCGGTCGCAGTTGTGAAATAAAGTGTGGAAAAGTACAAAGTTTTTTATTAAAAATGGATGTATAGCATTGGGTTGCGTCATTTGAGGAGTTCTATTACCTATTTCGTATTTTAATACCATTTTGTTGTAGGCATATGTGACAACTGGTAATGGCAAGTGAGGCGATTTAATCTCACAGCATTTTCGATTAAAAATACGTTTTGGAGTCCAAGAAGGGATTTTAGGTTAGTTAAGTAACTAGTTATGCATATGAATGGCTGTCCAGTAGTGCACCCTTGAACGTTTATTGACTTATTGTTAGAAATATATAGTCGCGACAGCTGACAGGGCTTCTCCAAGATACGTTGTTGAAATATGCATTCGGATTTAACTTCAAATGGGAAGCTTGACTTAAATCTTGCTATCCCCGCAAAGATATCTAATTAAACGGCTGTGAAAAGACAGGACCCTGTTACACCTCCCAGAATGCACATACTTCCCGGATAGTGAGAAATCTAACAAAATATTTTAAAGTTTTCGGTTATCTTCTTACAGCGACAACTAGGATTATTTCAGGAAAGAAACAATTAAACGTTTCAAAACTTATCAACATTTATTTAAAAGGACAATGACATAAAATACATTATTTCACGTAATCATTTCATCTTGTGTAAATAAACTTACAAGAAGCCACTTCGTTGGTCAAACATCATCACTCTGAAATTTCACAATGCAAACGACCATCAAAAGCGTAAATTAAACTTGTGAATATTGAATAAATAAAAGCTGCTGTAAGTAATTCACTTGAATTCCAGTTATACAGTGTCACTATACATCCTTGAGTATTAAAATTCACTGATGAATTATTTCCAGATATAGCTTTCAACGAGTTTTACAAGACTACCATAGGCAAAAATATCTGTGGTGTAGCTTTCACCTTGTTGAAACAAATCAAGTGTGAAAGGAACATTTCCAAATGTAAGCTTAAAAGTAAATTGTTTTGAAATAATAAATTTGAAGGATAAGGATATGTAGGAGAAGTAGAAAGTAGTATTAGAATAGGCACAGTCTAAACAATTGTAGACTATGAAATATGTATCAGCTGTGCAGCGTTCACCGGTTTGAAAACAATGAATGTTTTACAAGAAACTTATAACGTGTAGTTACCAGTGAGTTTCAGGGGGTATGACGGCTAATAACTCTTGAGAACTTTACACGTAGGCCAAAAAACTTTTTAAAAGGAAAATTTGAATGTGTAATCTCAAAAAAATTTGTTTTCAAATTGAAAACTAACAGAATGTGTAGGCGAAGTTGAGAGAAATTGGAATTGGAATAGGAATCAGCTATGCAGCGTTCACTGGTTTGAAAATAATATATGTAAGTAATACAGGAAAACGAGAATGTGTAATTTTTGTGGAGGTATTGTTGCAAATAACCACAAGGATATTACATGCAGGCCAATGAAAATTCTCATTCTAGTGGGTGATGCGGTTTCACTCATTTATTACGGGCTATACATTTTTCATCATAATCGGTCAACAATCCTAGGATTGGTTTGACGCAGCCCTCCACTCAATTCTTCTGTCTGCCAACCTCTTTATATTGTTATAACTCCTCTCATTTACATCATTCACAACTTGCTCCATATATATCATGCGAGGCCTGCCTTTTCCATTCTTCCCGTTCAATTTTCCCTCGACGTCATCAGGCCGTCGTGTCTTAAGATGTGGCCTACTAAGTTGGCCTGTCTCCTTTTTAAGGTTTTCAGTAGACATCTCTTTTCTCCCACTCTTCTTAAGACTTCCTCATTTGTCACTCGGTCGATCCATTTTATCTTCATCATTCTTCGGTAGCACCACATTGCAAATGCTTCCATCTTGGGCTTCTCTGCTGCTTTTATTATCCATGCTTCGTAAGACTAATGTATCCTTGTTGTTTGTAATATCTGTGAGGTTGGACAAATAAAAATACACAATAGAACTATTGTACCAATTCACTGTCATTCATTATCACAGCCTTATACATTTTTAACGGTTGAAATTCGCTGCGAGTGGGAGAGTTGAAAAAAAAGTATTTTTTTGGAAAATAATATACTACTAAAAATGCGAAACTTTCACGATGAGAGTGTGTATTCGAGGTAGATAGTAGTAATCGCATGGATATTCAGCCATGAAAATGCTGTAAGCTGAAGAGGATTATTAGCTGTAAGACTAATGCATCCTTGTTGTTTGTAATGTCTGTGAGGTTTGACAATTAAAAATACACAATAGAACTATTGTACCAATTCACTGTCATTCACTATCACAGCCTTAGAAGCTACTCACTAATTACTTTGCATAAGCAATAAGACACTTCACAAAACAAGGAACAGCACTTCACTTAATTATATTTTTTTCATTTTCACAAACTTGGGATATGGGGCCGTGTACTGTTTGAGGTGAACACGGGGTAGTAACACTGAACACAGTAAGAGCAGTACCAGGGGACAACTTTGGGCGATCTAACTGATAGGCCTGTAGTTCACCGCTCTTATCGGTGTAAGTTGTACTTCGGAGGATACCCCGATCAGCAAAATGCTTAAAGAAAACTGCTGCGATTGAAGAAAGATTCCATTCCTTCCTAAGAATATTCTGCAGCCACTGTTGTATACAGCGTTCATTTCAGGGAAAGTAGAACACCGAGACGTATATCCCATCCTTGCTGAAAAGGTAGTTTGCTTTTGCAACCTTGCACACAACAACGCTCGAGCATCATTAATTCAAAAAAGAAAACTTTTTGTAATAAAAAGTCGTTTTGCTAGTCACAGCGAAGCGTAGGATGAAACGATGATTATTTCGAAAACAATTGATTGATAGAATTGAAACGGAATTGCGTAAAAAAATACCTAAGAAATGTTATGTATTACATTTTGGTACTACCAATTTCTCTCCGTTAATGGCTGGACGGCTAATAGTTACAATTCTTTATAAGACAAAGAGAAATAATCTTGATACTCCACCTTCAACTTGCTAAATAGTATCTTAAATTCATTGTATTTACCTTACGCCACTTAAGATCCTAAAATTAAGCTGAGTTCTGGCTTTCAAGCCAGTGAAATTTTGCGTTTTTAATCATACGGATTGACTTCGCACACAAGTCGCCATGCTTTCAAAACAAAACGATCGGACGCCTGCTCAGCGTTGCCAAATTTCCATGTTCCGGCCTGTATTAGAGAGACATTGACTATGGCAAAAAGAGATGAGGCATTATTGAGACGATGGAAAAGGAAGGTTTTGAGAACGATCTATGGAGCACAGAATGAGAATGGATATATGGAGGACCCGGACAAATTAGGAGCTGGAAACCCTATATGTCACACCAGGAGTGGTTAATGAACTAAAATGTGCGCGCGAATTAGATGGTCAGGTCACGTACTGCGCATGCCAGGTGAAAGGTCCACTAAGTAGATACACTATACAGGAAAGCCTGGTGGTAAACGTCGAAGGCAACGTGACCAAGGTTACGGTGGTGTTATGGCACTGTAAGGGAAGAGGGTGTGGGGCGATGGAGGAGCAGAGCGGAAGAAAGGAAGATTGGAGGTAGATAGTGGAAGAGGTCAGGACCCTAAAGGGACTGTAGCACCAAGGAATATGCCTAACTCTTGGACCATTATGCCCATGAGCCCCATGACAATATATGTTGCCAAAGTTTAAAATGTTACCAAAAAGTCTTTCCCACTCCGCAATTTCCTTCTTCATTTTGCAGATTTTAGTGTCCTTGTCCTTTCTTTTATCATGAAGTGGCATAATATACACAATAAAATATCTGACGGGTTAACGTATAGTTTTTGAGACTATTATTGTAATTATTCCCCGTTTTCGCTAGCAGTAGAATTTTTTAAATGGATAAACCAAGTGACACATTAGCTGCCAATTGGTAAGTAACTGGAGTTGACAGCAAAAGAAATGTTGTTCTGCTAGCATAATGTGTTTTAAAATGTTTTTCTCGAGTGTGGTATCTCACTATAGGGACATTGAAATTTGACTTCTTCTTTTCCTTATGCCTTTGGCTTCTCCTTCACCTCCTTCCACCTCTTACGGTCCTTCACCAACATCTTCACCTCTCTCTGCGTCTTCCCTCGTCTCTTTACATGCTTCTCCATTGTTAAAATTTGACGAAATGTCAAAAATACTTTTATCTGGGAATTAATGGGTTAAGGATGTGTAGTATAGTCATTGAGTGAAGAATAACGTTTCATGCTATGTCCTAGTATCATCGACATTTCGTTACCAGTTTCAATTATTTCCCAGTATGGGAAGAAATTCGTTTCATTATGTTAATGAGAATCAAAGAGTAGGTGACCACCAGCGTGAAGTTTAGGCGATGAGTTTTAGCGGCTACGTGGGCCTGCCAATTTTTCAAAAAGGAATCGGTTATTAGGAGTAGATTTTTTTCTATTGGTGAAATACTGTATTTGAATATCCCAACCCTCAATTAATTTGACTTATGCTTTACGAAATTAGAAGTCACCGCCCGAAGAATAATATTACATTTGTATTTTTCCAAGAAATAAATTGGTGTATCCCCCTAAAGTCTTCCCAATTATGATGGAGCTCGTCTCCCGTTTCCCAAAGGGGTTAAAGATGAATGAATTCCGCCGTTTGTGGAGGGAAATTAAATTTGGCCATCATATTTTCTTACATCTGAAAGCGTGACAGCCTGATTCTTATAAGCAAAGAGAATGAATTGATTCAGTAGTTCTGCCGCGGATGTCTCTAAGCAATGAGCATTCTTTGAATTTATTATAAAATAATATTTTTAAAATAATTATTCATCGCTGTAAAAATATCCTTGTTAATGTGCCTTTCAATACCAAGAAGCCGTTTTTTGCAAAACTTTGTTTCCTTTTCGTTATCACCTCAGGAAAAAATGTTTGTCGTTCGTCATAAATATTGATCTGTTTCGAAGTAATAACTCGTGTTCGGAAAAAATGGGTGAAGTTCAAGTTGTCTTGGTGAAGAAACTTCATTATCTTAGAGGAATATTCAAACGCGTGTTTATTTAAGAATTAATTAATTTAACTCATGAAATTCACGTCTGAAAATAGTGAACTAAAAAATCTCATCCCTTTGCGATGTTGAAATAATCCTTGTGTATTACTTTTCAGAAAATGCAAACAACTATTATGGGTTTAGAGTATAGTGAAGAATCAAGCACGAAGTTTGGGGGATTGATGTCGATTTTGAGGCCGTCAAATTATGAATGCACGGGGCATTGAAACTCATCGTTTACGATATCGATAAAGACCTGATGTACCTTTCATATCATCCGGGCGACATCGTCTATGCATTCATCTGGGTGCTTTTGCAATTTTTCCGTCTTTTTCTTTTCTTTCGCTGCGTATCGTATGTGGCTACTTCTCTCTTGGGTTTGTCGACGCGTAACGTGGGAGGACCATCGGCTTTTGGAGTGTTGAAACTTTATCGTGAGCCCACATCCCACAGCCTTTGAGCTCAAAACGTGGGGAGAGAGAATGTGTCGTCGCACCAGGGAAGGGACTCGAGTTTTTATTTTTTTGCAGTCATTACCGCGCTTCAGTGCTTCACATGAATTGATGTTTGCTTAAGGGGCCACGCTCCGCCTTCCGCTGTCGCTTCTTTGCTGGGAGGCGTATAGAGGAACCTGCCAAAGAGTCACTTCGTTCCGTGTCCCATGAGGCTTATTTAATGATTGCAAAAATCGGCCTGGTGTGATTGGGTCTCTCCCGCGTCGTTTTAAAGTTCTTCCTCTCTTTGAATTCGTGGAAATGTTTAATGATGTCGCGCGAGATGTGGTTGAGCAGCATTCTGATATTTAAACGCAATGAAAACTTTTCAGATTCATTTTACTTTGCGTTGACGCGGAGGCGTTGGAATGCGTGGTATAATAAAAGTTCGAGGGAACAGTACCTACTTAGTTTTCTTTACATTTCAGTATCAATAGGTTAAAAGTTCCCCCAGGGTTTGTATTTACTCCTGTCTGTAATGAGAAGAGTGATTAAAGTGTTTTCCGTATATTTTAGTGGTGTGAATGAGAAACATTTTTCTACCGAGCGTAAATATGCAATAATTATGTATATGCGTCAACCGCAAGCATAATTGAAAAGAATAAAATTTTAAAAAAGTTACGTTATCCAAAACGGCTTCTCGTTTGCTTGATAAACGGTATCGTTTCTTAGCTCTATGCATGTATTTCAACGGAAATGATCAAATCATTGTGGTTCACTGTCTGTCTTGAAGGAAATAAAAACTATTAGATTCGTCCAGTAAGAATAGATCAGGTCAGTTAGTCGTCAGGTCAGTTGGATCGTTTAATGTACAGATTAGTGTGAAACGTTGCACACGTGTTCTTATCAGTGATTTCTAAAGATAAATTGGAAAACATTGCATGTTATCGATTTGGTTTTTGGCAATTCAGAGCTATTTTAAGTCGTAGACTTATGGCATAAGAGATATAGTTCGTAATAATTCAATTAAATACCCTCAGATTTTATTCTAAATACGAAACAGTATATTTCATATTATCATAATAGTTTCTAAAAAATATGAAGATGTCAAGCCGAGTCAAGGATTAGAAAAAAAACGCATTTAAACGTTATCGCCTATATGTCGAATGCCACGCTGAAAACCCCTGTGTGTTAACCTTAAAAATATCTCGGTCAGTTCGGAGTCCCTCACTCAGGGTTCAGGGTGTTTACAACGCGGGTGCTCGACTAGCGCAAGACAGGCGTTCGCCGTGTCTCCGCGACCTCTTTCGGCGGTGCTCCCTGTTTCCCTATTTCCGTTTTTGCGTTGCCGCAGACCAATCAGGAGCGAGTTTCCGAACGCAGGCTGCGTTGCCGTCGGAGTTTCCGATCTTTCTACTTTCAACGCAGCCTGAGTTGCCGGAGCTGCTACAGTGAGGGAGAACCGATGCTTTTTCAGTTTTTTTTAAAAAACACGTTAATCGTTCCCGTGGACTCGTGGATCGTCTTAGGATCGTGGTCCAATATTATAACCGCTTCAAAACTGTTTACAGGGGAGGGAAAAATTTATGAACGAATTCGGTATAGTCATCCTCATTCGTGTGAAATCAAGGACGTGAAACATAGAGATCAACCTTTTTGCCTTGGTCCATTTTTTTAATAAAAAACTTTGTACTTTTTCACTTTTTATTTAAAACTGCGACCGGTTTCACCTTGATGAGGCATCATCTCTTATGAGGGCGAAACCGGTCGCAGTTATAATAAAATGTGGAAAAGCGCAATATTTTTCATTAAATATGGATATCTTTCACTTCCCCGGAGTCAAACCTAAAACAATCACATTTGTTTTTTGCATTTGGTTGTCTTCATCTTCTTCTAAAAAAAAATGCCATAAGCTCAGCCCCATCGCCATTACTCCTCGCAAACATTCATTTGCCTTCAGCTTCTCCACAACTTCGATATGGGACCAGTCTATTTCCATAGAAAATAAACAGAATTTACAATACCATCGTAAAGAGTTACCTACTTATAGCTGCGAAGTATAGCCACTAAAAGAAATATTCGAAAGACTATTTTTTAATGAAAATACGGAGTAGGAAACAGAGAAAATCATAAAGAAAAAAATGAGGTGCTATAGGATTTGGGAATTTATTAACGTAGATGACAACACATTAATTGTTATAAAAACGTGAACGACGTAAAAACTCAATGACGGTTTGGACACGTACAACGAATGGGAAATCAGACTCCTAAAATAAATTTTGGTGTGGTACCCAAAAGGAACGTGAGGGAGAGGTAGGCCTAGGACAAATTGCACAGAGGGAATCCAGAGGGAAATGAGGGAAAGAGGATTAGAGGAAGGACAATGATTGCAAAGCATGGAGATTGGGAATCGAAAGACAGCGTAGAGCGTCGAAAACCGACTCGTATACAGCACAATAAACGGGCGTAATTCGCATGAACGAACACCTCAAGGTTTACCACAGTCTTCTTTTCCTCATTCGGTGCTTCCGCTGCTATGAAAACGGGGTCTTTGAGTGACGCTCGGCATTGCGGCAACACGAGGCAAAAACGCATGGAATCGTAGTTTTACGCTCCATTTCCTTAGAAATGCTCTCGTGAGTAGATTTCTTTCCACATCATCCTACTTATAATGCTATGCCCAAGTAATAACGCCATCGAAATATCCGCTGCCTTTTTATTGCCCTTCGGCATTTGCCTTTTGCCCTTTTATTTCAATCTGCAAACGATGTTCGTGTGAGCAGTGCTATAATTTGGGCCTTAGCCCTCATGGGATGCGGATACTACACCAGGAAAGGCGTTCGGACTGATTGGGTGTTCATTGCTGCGGTTTAATGCTAGTTGATGAATAAATCCCTTTTTTTCCAATGGGGGTTTGAAAGGTGGATGAATAGGGGAAACATTTTTTTGTAAAGTTGATACTAGCTATATCGTGGAGAGAAAGTGGCAAAATTTGCTATTTTCCGTCGAAGACAATAGCGCCGTTGACAGAAATGCAGCCTATCAGTATGCACGTCCAATTCCGTCTGAGGTAGTGAATCACGTGACCGAAGAATCCAAGATGGTGGCCTTTATTTACATCATACGATCGTGAAAACATTGTTTGCTTTTCATTACTGTCTTTGCCAAATCAGTATATTTCATCGAATTATAGTATGCAAAATGTTTTTAGTGCTGTCGTAAGTAATTAGGCATATTTTTTCCGTCATGATGACGCTGCTTTAATATTTTTATGTGCTGTATGTAATGGTAGAACTGGGATTTTAAGTTATATTTTTAAATGTTAAGTTTATGAAATTATGAATATAAAACTTATGTACAAAATTATACTTATATAAATTTATAATGATAATTATAAAATTTTTAACTCGTCTCAGCTAATTTCCGTGTAAGCTCTCCTTAGCTCGTTCTCCTCTGAGATTACTTATCGAACATTACTAGTGATGTTCGTTGACTGTTGTTTATTTCTTTTTTGTTTCCTAAGTAATAACACCATGTCGTCCTAGGGTATTAATTTCGTAGCATGGTTGACAGTCTTGTTAATCGTGGTTACTATCAACGTTGTAAAATTAGGAAATGTATTAATTTATCTGAATCATCTCCATGAACCCCTTATCTTCTCATCACAGCGATGCGATACAGATATCTAATTTTTCTAAGAAATCATATTTCTCCTATTGTTTTTGCTAACGGCATTACATATTGAAGAGAACCCGATGGTCAATTGCTTGAACCTCTGTGGAAGAAGTTACAGCGTAAAGAGTTATGTAGCTCGAAGTATTGCATGTCACTTTACGCCAAGTTCCCATTGATTTAGTGAATTTGCATACAAAAGCGTTTTTTAATAAATCGCCAATAGTAATTAACGGTTTATGGTGTCGTTCAATGGGAAATGTTATTACCGTGAAGTTGCACCGCATCGGGGAAATGGTCCGTGGTGGAAGTTGCGTATGCGTTGCCACGCTGATGCCCCGTCGACCAGCCGGTGGAGAAACATGTGCATGAAGTGCGTGCGGCTGATTGTTACCTTTCGTCGGTGTTGTGTACTCGCACGAGTTTGCGTCGGAAATGTGGTGGCTTTTTCCTGCCGCTGAAGAGATAAACACAATCTGCCAGACGATTATAAATGGCTTTTCGCGCCTGTTTCCTTCTCCGGCGATGACGAATTTTTCTCAGGAAAACGGAATTTATAGCTACACACTGAAGGAAAGATATTCACCCTGAAAAAAATCAGTTGACTGGTCAGGGGTTCGAACCCGTATCTCCCAACGTGGTGGAGGTGTAGCTTGCTATCACATGACCGGAATTTGAGAGATCTGGGTTCGAATTCCGGTGAAGTCGAATGATCTTTTCATGGCGAATTTCATTCCTTTGGTTGACATCTTTGCACCCAGTGAATGTGGGAATTCCCAGAGTTTTTCTTTTCAGGGATAAAAAGGTTGTCTATGTGTGGAAGATTGCTGCCATATTCCGTCAATATTCAAATTTACGGTAATTTCACCCTAAAATTACTTCTTATAAAAAATCTATTTTTGTTCCCAAGAAACCACATGGTGTGTTGAATGCGAGAGTGGGTAAATATATGGAAGCAATGGTACAGTAAAGCCTCTATGTTACGGACGCCAGTCGTCCACAATAATATGTCCTTCTGAGAGATGTGTCCTTAAGTTAGAAGTTAGACCAGCACATCGATATCTACATTCAGTCTCATGGATCAAGGCGATAATCGAAATCTGAAAGGAATAGACGACAACCCGAAAGGTTTTTTATTTATTGAACCAGTTACATTACATTGGACATTTGCCTGGTGGTAATGGTCTATGCTCTATTCACACACAATAATCAATACATTTCACATAAAAATTATGAGTTGGTTCGCTTAAATTTTGTGAGGTGAAGTCTCTTCTTGAACTCCTTATAACATTTTGGGAAAGCATTTAAGATTTCTACAGGTAAGGCATTCCACTCCTCAATCGTCCTGTTAACGAAGGAAAATTTTCCTTTGTTGGTTTTTTGCTGTCGTGTCCTTATTTTAAAACTATGGTAATTTCTTCCGATTCTATTGGCTCAAGCAATCTTTTACTGATTTCCTCCCATCCCTTATCCTTTCTGTAGGCCTGATATAGGTTCCTAGTCTGTATGCTGCCCGCCTTTCCTTAAGACTTTCCCAGCACAATTTAGTCAACATATCACTCACACTATCACATCTCTCATGCCTACCTAAGACGTAGCGCGCTGCCTTTCTTTGCACTTTTTCCCATTTTTTCACTAGTCCTATCTCATATGGGTCCCAAGCACTCGTGGCAAACTCCAATATTGGTCTTAGCGTCGTTTTGTAAGTAATTTCTTTAACTTCCTTAGATGCTTTTTTTAAGTTTCGCATAATGAAATGTAGTGTTTTGAAACCTTTCCCCGTAACTTTTGTATTATGTTGCACCCAACCTAATTCTTAATTTATAGTCATCCCTAGATACTTCATCGTGTCATTTTTGGCACCTCTCTGTCCTAAATTTTATACAGAAAGGCACTGGTACCAAAATCTCTTCTACGCCTCGTAAATGAGATAGCGCAGTATTTGTTAACATTTATTTCCATGCTATTTAACGTTGCCCATTCCGTTATTTTATTCAAGTAATTTTGAAGAATGTTTTGATCCGCGATTTTCGTGGAATCATAATTGAAAACAGATGTATCAATTATAATTGTCATGAAACATTAATGGTAACGTAAGATGCTATAAAAATGTTTAAATAGTTATGTATATCTTAAGAAATCCAGCAAAATATTCCTGTTTTTGGATAAAAATTATTTCGAAATGGTGTCCGGTCCGTATGTGAGAGGGTCCTGCCGAGCAAAGTTGCATGCAACTCGTCCAGCAATTTGATTACTGTCCGTAAGTTGGAGGTGTCCGTATGTCAGAATTGTTCGTTTATAGAGATTTCACCGTATTTCTCACTTTAAGATAAATTCGAATTTCGCGGAAAACTGTCAATAAAAACGATTTACAGAAAATAGTGGAATTTACATGTAGAGACCTACCTATAATTTTTAAAATGAATTTTTAACTTGAAGTAAGGTAACTTTGGTTAACTCTAATTCGCAATTTATTGGTATAATTTCAGTCAAAGTGGGTTAAAACAATCTAATGAAATTATTAAAAAACATATCTCTTGTGCCATTATGCTACGTGTCAAAATACCATTGAATTGCCAAAAAAAAAATTCGGGGAATTACAATTTTTGCACTTCCATCCATAGATGTCACTAATGAGAACATGCATGCAACGTTTCCCGTAGCAAAAATCGCTCCGACCACCTTGAAAGTTCGATCCGGACAGCTGGAGGAGCATCGCCTCGCGCGCAAACATACGATGATATAGATTCTAGTCCCGGGAGGGAAGGATGAAGGGTGTGTTGTCCGGCACACACGAGATTGCCAGCGAGCCGGTCTCTCTCGTGAAACAAGGCGCGGAGCGTTCACGATGGCGGTGGAGCAGCGGACGGAGATGCGCTCGTCTCATTCCGGCCGGCGGCGGCCCTAATTCATTTCCCATTTCGCTCGTCGAGAGGTCTTCTGCTTTAAGAGGGTGGGTGGCTGGGTGGGGGAGTTGGGAGGTTGGGAGCCTTTCGGGCGTCCGGAACGGCCGGCGCTCTCCGTCTCCCATTCTAGAGCTCCTTTCGATGTTGCCCTTAAAAGGAGGGGGAGGGAGGGGAGGATGTGGCGGTCCCTCCCACGCCCCCCTCTCCGTCCCTCTCCGACAGCCGACAGATTTCCCGATATCCCGATGCACGCTGCTCCCTAGTGCTCTGCACCGTCAAAACAAGGGTAACCGACGGTAACGTTAGTTACGAAAGTACGCGCTTTCAGACGATTACCGTAGACAGAAACGAGTGGTAATGACAGCGTCCAGATTGAATATTGTTGCGAAATAATTAATTTGAATACTATAGGGATTACAATATTAGACCAAAGGAATTTGTTGTGTCTCCCTGCGGTTGACTGCGAAAGACATGCAATGAGTGGTATTTCTGAAAGGAATGGATGGATATTTGTTGCTCCAATGCTGATATTACCACAACAAACATTACCTTATGTACACAGTGTCACAATTTCACCACAAATAATAGAATTGTGACTCGTGGTAAATAGGAAAACTTAAAACTAAAGTAAGACAAGGATCCTGGAGCTTTAGGTGCCGCATAAGACTGTATTTTGGGCACCAACAAGACGCCTGGTCACAGAAATTATCTTAGCAACTTAGAGAATACGCGCTCAACGAAGAAAATAGAAAAATTAAGGAAAACTGTAACTAAATTTCCCAGCAAAATTTTGAATGAATATATTGAAAGCAGTTCGCTATACAATAAGAAATGACATTTCCTAGCATATAAATGAAAACTAATTTTGCGCAGCAAGGGGTAAGGAAAATCTTTGTAAAATTTCACAATTTAATAGCCATTTTATAATGTGCCTTGAGTATGAATTCATGCTTCTAATTTTTGATTACTTTTCGGAAACGGATTGAAAGTTCTAGGTTCCATAGCTGCGCTTAAATACTGTTAGGGTGGGCCTTGGTAGCGCATAACTGGTTCTCCTTATGTTGTATGGGCGTGGCTTGTCAGTTATTTAAGTGGTACTACCGTGTTATACGTACAATAGCTTCAGTATTTGATAAAAATATAGGTGCCTTTAAGGAAGTATCTGATACTGTTGGAAGGAAAGATCATGCCTATAGGAGATAAATATGATTACTTTGGGAATATATAAATTTAAAAAACTGCGGATTAACTTTGATATGCGCAATAAATAAGAGAAATTCCAATTTTAAGCTACTTTAAGGTTTCTCGAATTTTATTAAGGTAGTCTTGGTTCGTAGAGTGCACATTTGAATAACTTTTTGAATCAGTCGAAAAATATACTACGACCCATTGTTATCAAGGTGCATCTGTTTTTGCGGTGGAACTCGCCATGCATGCAGTAATGGAAGTGATACAAGAGTTATATTTCGCATTTTTTCCTTTAATTTTAGCTTGAGTTTTCTGCGCGGTATTCTAAACTTAAGCGCAAATTCTATTTAAATATGTTTTTCCGAATTGGAGTGACATATTTATATTTGTTAGAAACCATTAGAATAATATGAAATGTATTTTGTGTGTAGAAGACAACCTGTACATATGTAAACGAGTTATTATGAAATTTATGCCATGTGCCATAAGGCTACGTGTTATAATAGAATTGAATTTTGAAAAAAACAAAATCGGTGGGATCCTTTTTTAATACTTTAATCTATAGACATCACTAATTAGAACACGTACAAAGTTTCATACAGAGCTGTACAGTAAACAAAATCGCTCCAACTACTTTAATATCGAAGCGGGAACAATCGTAAAGAACCTGAGACGAGCGATCATACTAAAACTATAATACATCGTCCGAAATCTAATTGGGCATCTTAGAATTATACCGTTAACCAATGTGTGTCGCCGATATTTTACTCACAACTACAGTTCGCTCTCCCCAGTATGTCTACTCTAGCCCATAGTTCAAAGTGGTTCAGAGCGTGTGCACCCCACCTCCTCTAGATTCGCGTCGACAGACGCCCCGCGGGTGGCGAGATCGAACCCTTTTGTTGTCGGTCCACGGCGCGCGCGTATCGATCGAGATAGATCGATTTTCATTGGCGCGGTGTCGATCCGTCCGGCTGCCGGGGTTTGGGCGAGTATTCTTTCGGAATGCGGTGTGAGCGCTTTTCTGTGTCATCCGAGTGTTGTAACAGTTCGGCTGTTGCGATGTTGTTTCTGAAGATAATTAATGAATCCCTTTAAGGAATTGTCGTTGTGTTGTTAAAAGATGATTTGGGTTGTGTGTGAAAGATTTAGAAACACTTATTTGGAGGAGCCTGTGTGGAAATTGTCTTTAGTCTCCAGGTATCTGTTGCGTTATATCAGTTTTTTGGAGACCTTTCAAGGAAAATTCTACCTTTTCGCGGTATATATGGATTGCTTGCTTTGCATGTCGCATCCTCTTTCGTTATTGACCCCTAAATTATTTTTCTAATGGAAAAAGGCGCCCACTGAATTTGGTGTTTGGCCATCAATTTATATTAAAAATTGAATCGTGTTATTCATGGTGACCTCGCTGTACTTGAATCCTTCTAATAATATTGTTTCACTCCATTCCATCGAACTCCCGGTTTTTTGCGCAGATGCATTCCCAACTTTTATGACTTCAGTTTTTATTTAATTGATTACGAATAGTGTTTCAGCGAGACGGGACTTTGAAACAGTCTGGGTCTCGTTTCTTTTCCTGTCTCGTGAAGCCCAGTCTCGTCTCGGAGTCTCTTTTCATTTAACCATTCATGAGCCAAGTATTTAACTGGGGAAGCATATTTCCTCTTTGAAATTAACTAGTGGAGGTTACTGAAATAACATTAACTATCTTTTATACCATTAATTTTCTTTTGTTATTTTTGTGTTAACCAAATTGGCATTTGTAAAAGAACTGATATTCCAGATGCATGCGCCGAATACAAAACACCTGGCAGAAATGGTAAAAAAATATATTGAACTTTAATGAAAGCAGTTATTTATTTTGTTGACGACAGTTACTTTGGGAATGTATGCGTACCGTAATTTTGAAATCACCAGAGATATGAGGTGAAATGAAAATATTAAAAAAAAATTGATTAAACTAGGAATTTCAACGAAAACACCATTTGGTAATAAATTTAAATCTAAAAATATAAAGGAAGGAGCGTGTGATAATTTTCCAAATAAGCGGAAGAATTTAATTACTTTAGTTAATGCTCCTGATTCTTCACTAAATTAATTAATGGTCATAGATATTAATTTTTATCATGCAACATTTAAATTATGTTTTAAATCTAAAAAATGACTAAAAATTAAAAAATCATATAATTTCAAAGCTTTAAAATATACGAGCTAGATTTTTTTTATTTTTTGGACGAATTACATCCGCTTAACTCATCACGTAGGGTAAGCTTTTAGCATACTTGCTCTAGGTTTCTTCCCGTGAAAAAAGTCTCTGAATCCAAGAAACCAAAGCTCTTTGACAAAGTAGTTCCTCGCACTGTACCCTTCTCCCTTGTCACACACTTTTGGAAGCTTTCACAATCGCGCAGGGTGAAGCCCTTTCAGCTGGGGTTAATGGAAGTTGGGACTGCGTATTTTTCCACCGAAAGCCATTGATCGTACAACCATTTATGTGCCATCCCATACATCTCGTTTAATATGGTCACCGACAGAGGGGTGTCTTCCCACGCCCTATCGCGATCTCGACTCGTAGGCTGTTCTCCAGCCATCGAGAGCTGTGAATTTGCGTAGTAGTGTAGGAGCATCGACACTTGAGTAACCCTTGGTAAAATTAAAGAAAATACGCGCTTTCGGTTCTCTCAGCCATTACCGACGGTAAAAGTGCGATACACTCCCGCTAGGGTCTTGGGTTGTGGCGTTCCATAAGTGATAAAGCAGTTCTGTCAGGGGAAGTGTCCACATTTTTGCGAGTTTTAATGTTTTTAGTATTACAAGTATAACAATATGAGGCCTAGAGCAACATTATCTGTATTCCTGTGGTTGGTTACGAAGCATATGCAATCATTGGTTTTTAAAGAAGCGGAAACAGTGAACGATAACTCTCGGAATATGTATGGATTTATTGAATTGCGCATTAATTTTTACATGCGTAATGAATGATAGAAAATTCCAATTTTGAGCCGTTCGAAGGTCTCTCGAATCATTAATAACGAAGGGGGAACAAGCGTGAGGGACCTGGAAATCATATCACCACTACTGCACTTCGTACGAAGTCATGTTGGACATTGTAGGCCGGTAAACGGTCGGTATCGCCGGTATTCGACATCATGATATCGTCTCGTTCCATACCGCTAGAAAGTCATGCACGGGTAACATCCGGAGGACATGACTTCTGTGGCATTTGGCCCCGGGGTTCGATTCTATTCAAAATCACCCCAATGTTTCTTAGAACATCCGAATTCCCTCTTCCGAATTCGCTCTCGACTTTCCCCTTCACATATGAGGATAAATACGTCAAAAACTCTTCCACTGTACATCAAGCCACTCCGGAAGAAAAATAACGAGCGCAAACATCAATCTCCGTTTCGAAATCTCCCAATCTCCGTTCCCCATTTTTCCCCCACGCCTCTCTTCCCCCTGAAAACCTTTTTATTCTCACGGACATTATTATTGCCAAAGCAAAAGTTATACCTCCACATGAGTACAAAAAGATATTTCTGTATTTTTAGCTCTCGGATGACGGAAGATTATTGCTCGATAAGCACTCCAGAAAAAATGAAAAGAAATAAGTTAACGAGAGTTGAAACTCTCAAAATCCTTTCTAAGAAGCGACTTATTTCGTTTGGGGGTATTTTGCGGAATTCTCGTCGGGGCTTCTAAAAGAATTATACCCTCCGTGCGATTTGTGGCTAAGGATAGCGGCTTGTTGAAGACCTAGCTGGAAGGGCGTCGCTAAAGAATTGGTTCCGCAAATAAAAAAAATACCGATGTTTTTCGTAAACTTTTAACACAACTAAGTCATGAGGACTTGTGAAAGACCTTGCAGATTTTTTTCTTCAAAAGGCCCTGATTGAAGTCTTGGTCGTTTATTTTGATCAGTTTCTTCTGTCATTTTCAAGATAACTTCTAGATATTATCTGGAGTGGCAAACATTATACTCGTAGCCGTTGCTGACGATATAACGCGCCATTGCACCAAAGTACACTATCAGAGGACGGAGTCTGCATCACTCCGGAAAATAGATTTTGAACTCATGGCCTCTGTCCTCTGTGTAGTCCCGAAGACACGCTGTGTATAGGACGGTTGAGACTGAAAATATTCAACTTTTTCGATTATTATCTACTTCACTAGAGATACCTGTGTACATAGCTGTAATATTGCATATTACGGGTAGCGGAGCATTTATAATTATCATGAATAATTGGAGAGCCTGTAACCACTACGGTTCCTTACGCAACAATTGCAGTCACACTCTTGGTATCATAATTTATGCCATCGGGTAAGAATTTTAATTTTCGTTTGAAGAGGAAAGCCTTAGGTTAATGTATTGTTAAATATTAATGCTGGAAGGTCACTATATAGATACTGAGTTTACTGTAAGGTAAAAGTTGCACAGTAAATTCATCGCATAGCCGAGAATTATTTTATTTTTACTTTATATCTTATTAGCGGAAGGCACCCGTTGAAAATTTAAGGGGGGGAAGGTATTGATGCCAAGGATCTGAGCCTATTCAAAACACCGCTAACGCTGACTTCCACAAAGTCTACTTTAGGGTAGAATAAAATAGTGATTTGCCAAACTATACAGTAAACTGGGCAGCATTGTTGTCATATAGTGAATACCGTTTTGTTAAAGACTGTCAGCCTTATTATCGCTCGAGTTATCCGCTAGTGGCACAAGTAGCACGCATTCGAATCGGAAGCTATTCTGCGAGCACTTTTAACAATTAGTTTTGATGAAAATGTTAGGTTGATTAGTATGATTAGATTTTTACGAGAATTTCGAGAGTTTTATGGTCTTGTGGTCTCGTCTCGCATAAAATCGGTCTTGTCCCGAGTGTCATTTTGAATTTTCGCATTCGTTTCAAGTCTCTCAGCAGCATTAACTATTAATCGCCTGTTTTTGTCAAAAACTTTGGATTTCAGAGTCGGCAAAACCTTTGTTTGAATTAACCGTGCGAAAGTTTAACAAATGGCACCATAAATATTCATATTACTTCTTTCATAAAAGGCTGCAACGAAATAATAATACTCAAGAGATGTAACTAGAATTTTTATTAGAATATTAATTCATCCATTCGGCGTAATGAATAGTGTTTACATTTTGAAATTTATCACCTTTGCCGAAAACGAAGTTGGAAATACGTATAAATTGCCTCATTAAAGAACCCACCTTGCCGAACCAATGCGCTGACCACGAAGCGACCCAGCATTCATGATTCGGCTGGCAATGTTGATAGACTTAAAGGGACTCGGGTGTTTTGTTCTTAAGGTCGGTGAAAGATTAGGTTATCATGGTTCGTGACTTAACAATGTTGAACTTTTGGGTAGTAGTTAAAAGGAAATATATTGCCGTTGTGAGTAATCGATATATAAGCAAGAAATGAGTGTTTGAACCATCTGTATCTCCTTGCCGTACCAATTTGATAACATTCGTCCTTAAAACGATTTAAACGGGATTTATCAAGCGAATGGCAGGAAGATCCTCGAATGATTCAGTGAAATAGAGATGCGATTTCGATCCAGGTAAGCCACATCACGAATACGCCGCCAGCATTTTTGGCCCTGCATTAAAAGATTTAATCCGCGAAGTGAATAAAATGCTAAGGAAAGCCGCACAATTCGTTAAAAACTGCTACGTACTAACTGAGAGTTCAACACAGCTGATAGATGGGCAAGGTTTGTTTCCAGTACAGGCTACACGCTAGGCTCTAATTACTTTTAAAAATTTACGGGAGTTTCAGGATGACACGGAGGTTATTATTTTGATTCCGAACCATACATGTCTAGAACTGATAAAAGCTGAAAAATAAGAGAGAGAGGGAGACCCTGTCTAACTCAAAGGTACCTAAAATTCCTCTTCCCATTAACCATTGGAGGCTATTGAATAACTGAGCGAGACACAAGCGTGTGCTTGCGAATATCATGGAATGCAATTTCGCCCTCTCCCATTTCCTTTTCCTTATTTCGCCCTTTTCTTGCCTATTGTCCTAGCACCCCCTGCCACACGCCCCTGCGGTGGATCGGAAGGTAGTATGTATATGGAAATCTATTCGCAATAAGAGGTGAAATGTGGCCATTTTGGCGTGTTGAGCAATGATTACATTTTGCGATTCAATGGTTACTTCATCATCATCATAGTATTACAATCCTAGGATTGGTATATTGCAGCCCTCCATTTCGCCCTATCCCATGCCAGTTCCTTCACTTCCCTATGGTTCTTCTTCCCCGTATCCCTCTTGACTTGCCCCAATTACTTGTCTCTTCCCCAAGTACTTGTCTCTTAATGGTTACTCGTTGGGTTAGAATTCAGCGCTGGGTGGATGTATCTCATCTCAATGATTTTTATGTATCGGCATTTTCTTTAAGCAGATTAGTTTGTCGATGTACCGAATTTTATACTCACTTCTGATGTTCTACTTGGGTGTTTTTTATTCTTTTCTGCGTTTTAGTGATACTGGCAGTTGTCCCGCGGAGGGTAATTGTCATCAATGGTGTTTTAAATGCTCTTAATCATGTTAATTTTATTTTCCACCACCATTGTTATTACCGCGATTTGAAGGCATTTATACGACCATGAATGACTATTGTCCTGTGACTATGCGAGTGTTAGATGAGTTTTGCAGCATTAGAATTCCTTCTTCTCCCAGTAGGAATGAATTTTTTTTCCAAACTATGATTACATATTCTCTATAATTTTAAGTGCTACACTGCTTGGCTTAGTTTCCATCAGCTCGTTTAGGTTTTTTTTAAGTGTCCAAATTTACACCCATTAGTGTTCGTCGAGTTCTGGCCTTGTTCCCATTTTACTAATCGGATGCGTCGTTCAATCTTGAGATCTGACCACGGTTTCAACAAATTGTTGTAATTATCTGAGCATGTGACACACGTTTGCTTTTCACACATATTCCGATTCAGAGGACTGGGAAGGGCGAGGAGGGGAAGCGATAGATAATTGCGGGAATTATTACGTAAGAATAATGTTTGGCTAGGTTAATAATATGATTGGAGAGTGGTTATTGAAGGTCCGGTCTTCCACCATGTTTACATTTTCTGCGTTAAAATATTCGAATTGTATAATGTCCTTTGTACTGTACGTGCAGTGAGTCCAAGCTTCTAAATATCGGCTGTTGCGGCTGATATACCGGTACCGCTTATGAACCACAGCCGACTATGTGTTGCGGTTTAATTTATCGCTTTGGAGCGTATCGCCCAATATATCGGTTGTCACACCATGTATTGGGCAGCTACGTATCGGTCGAATAAGCCCAATTTATTCTAGGAGGGGATTTTTTTCTAATTTCTTGTCACTGGATAGGCCAATGAGCACAATAGCAAGGAAGCCCTCGGACTGAAACAATAAGAGGGGATTTCTTCCCACATCTCATCAGTCGTCACACCACCAATGGCTTCTACTCTTCTCGTAATCCAACGCCACCCATGGAAATATATCGCCCGATAAAGCGCCCGATATTCGGTACCCGATATGCCGGAGCTAAACTGGTACGAGCTCGAAATTGCTATTTAAAACCTTCAGTGTATAAGGGTTAAATTCACTGCTATGTCCACTCTCAAACACGGTAGTCAATGCTCAAGACGAGCCATCACGAAAATGTAAACTGCCACTTATAGGTAAATTGATGCATGGGATCTTGAAAACCAGCCTTAGAATTATTCTGTCTTATTTTATAATCTGTAAATACTTGATGAAGTATTGTTGAGCGCAAAATATTGTTTGTACAACAGTGAGAAAAGTGGTGTGTTTACGCCTTAAACTCGTGTGGCGCGAGATATATTGTCCAAATTGGTCGAATATTTTCAACCAAGGGTTAAGGAGCACAAGAGTGGTTTTATTTATTGGGATTCATCATCTTATTTATCCTAGCGGTTGTTATTGTGTGGAGATAGCTGTGAATTTAATCCTGATGTACTACATGTGCTGTGAAAAGGAAGAAAACTGGATTTTATGGACCAATTGGAAATTGTTGACGCAGGGAGTGTAAACGTGGTGAACGACTGGAACTTTGACAACCACTCTCCAGCTATGTCAATAACCTAGCCGAAGAACGTTCTTAAGTAATATTGCCTGCTTTTTTCTTCTATCTCTTCCTTCTTTGTCTCCCCTCCTCCCATCATTCACCTTGATAAACAAACCTCTCATCCCCCCTCTCAGTCCTCTCCACTTAGGTGCTTGCTACATGATCCCCGCTTTTTCTATCTCTTCCCCCCGCCGTGGAAAACAAACTTCTTCTCTCCTCCCAGTCCTCCGATTTGGAGTTATCATAGGAACAACTCAAGTTATTTTTACATTGAAAGTGACTATTATTTAATTGAAAAGAAGATTGGGAATAGATAAAGGTGTGGAATTGAGGATGTATTAATTCCCCAAGTGACGTGGACAACTTCCAAAAAGTTACGCCGGAAAACTTCGATTTTAATTTATAGAAATAAATTTATACTCCTTTCACCCGTTTCCGTATGGCGCTGCGTTAATTAGGATTACAGCTAGGATTCAACGTGTGAATAGTGGAAGGTTCTCCGATGAAAAATTGAAATAGCGATGCTGCTTTGCTCTCGTTACGCCACATCTCGAATACGCCGCGAGCATTTGGGAGCCTGTACGGAAAGATTTGATTCGTGAAGTAAAATAAGATACAAAGAAAAGCCGTACGCTTCGTTGCTGATGGAAGGACCTGTTTGGGAGTCTTAGAGAGTCGGAGGCTACACGCTAGGCTTAGATTACTTGAAGAATTCAGATCAAGCTTATTTCAGTACAACGCGGAGGATATTAATTCATCCCCGCTCTTTGCCTCTATAACCGATAGGAGTGACAAAGCAAGAGACATACTCTGGCGAAATGACAGGTACAAACACCACTTCTTTCCTCTCATTATTAGTGATTATCACGAAAAAGGCGTGACACTAGCATGAGACACTTCGATATTTTATTACGCATTTTATCAATGAAATAAATCTCGTCTATAGGGTTATTGACGTTATAAACGAATGCGGTAGTTAATGAAAATGACGGAGAATTTTCCATGAGCAATTAATTATTATTGTTTTTATTGGGAAGCATATGGACGTACCTAACCGTAAAAAAATAACTCTCTACCTTAAAAGCAAATGTTTTGCCTGAAAACTTAATCCGCTTTCATTTATCCTTTCTGTGTATGAGAAATTGAAATTTTTTACGAATGCGGTAGTTTATATAAAAGGATTACTGACGGAGAATACGAGATCCGCGTTTAATTATGTTTGTTTTTACCGGGGAAGAATATGGATGGAATAATATACCTTACTGGATGAAATTAACTCTTCCTTTAAAACAAATGTTTTTGCCTGAATAACGAATTCCAATGCATCCGCTATCATGTATCCATTCGGTGTATGAAACAAGCTTGGGATGTAAACAACGCGGTCTCCGGGCTCCAGCGTGTAAACACCTCAACGGGCTACCATGTTTGACGTCATAGGTACTAGCTTGTTCTGGCTCCGCTAATAATACGTTGCAAGGGTAGTGCACGTGCCCTCCGTTGCATAGGTACACGCTCGGAGATAGTAACATGCTTACCTTCGTGGGTCGTTTTACGAAGTTCCTCTTTATTCCGTCCATTGGTGACGATCGATTCTCTGGCAGAAGGTGCTTACCCACTGCGCTCTCGTCTTGGTTTCCTTTATTCTGCGGGAGTGCATATTTCTTTCGCCTCAATTAAAACGTCAATAGTCGTCTGCGCGGCGCGCGTCCACAGTTTCGTGGTCCGCTGATTATCCGAAATAGAGCACCGTGGGGCTCTTTTTTTTGTTTCCCGCTCGCTTCGCGTCACAATGGACTCGGCTCCTCCGAGTTGAACGTCCCCTTCGCCGGGGATTGGAATCCCCCGGGGCTCTCCACTCGAATCAAATGTGGACATTTGAATCGACACACTCTCTCTGTCCCTGCTTCGTGGTAGTGTATCTGGTCGAGAGCGGTATGAAGTGAAATGTAGCGCGCACCGCGGATATCGAATTGTGAGTGTGTGATTCTTTTTATTTTTGTTCCGCTCATATCTCTCCGAGTGGATTTCGAAGAGATGTTTAGCGAGGGGGGGATGGGAATGGAAGAGGCGGTCGTTGTTTCGCGTGTGGGGGAGGGCGTTTCCCCGCCTCACGACCCCACTATCCTCACCCCCCCCCTCCGCACCGCCTCCGTGCACGAGGCGTTGATTGCAATTCATTGGATTGCATTGGATGCGGCGTATGGCATCCGTCCGAGGTAAGGTTCTTTCATTCGTGCATCGATGGGTTTTGGGTGAGTGTGTCGATGCATTTTCATCATAATCAGAAGTCATCAATCCGAAGATTGGTCTGCTGCAGCTCTCTACTCCAATTTCCCCTCCACCAACCGCGAATTTCCTACATAAATCTTCGCTTTTGACGTCCTTCATAATTTGCGTATTGTATTTCATTCTTTATCTTTATTTATAGCTCTTCCTATTCATTTATTGAACACAATAGAGACAGTGTGAAATAATGAGATTGTTCAACTTTTTCTGTTGCATAGTAATTTCTTTCCTCTAGTGATTGGTGTTGGGTGAATAGTGGCTGCTTAGTGACGGAGCCTCTCGTCAAAAGATTTCAACTCGGGAATATACTGTCGATATATGTACGATAAAATGGAGCGCGCGACTGTGGTTCTATATGTGGCCTATTTATCGTGGTGCTGGGGTTTTTAGCTCACTATTTTCATATTTCTATTACATCGGGACGGATAGCTTAAAACTTACTTTTAACCAATTTCATGTAGTCTGACTTATTTTTCCGAAGCACTCGCCAAAGTGAAAGAAGAGCAAAATCCAAGAATTTGATGGCCTCCTCTGTTGTGTAAACAAATGTAATCGGTGTAATTTTACAAATGTGTTCTCATATGTCTCTAAACCCTCTTCCATTTTATGTGGTTCGACTCGCAGGATGCGATGCGAGAGGACTCAATTGAGAGTCTGAAAAATTTTAATTTATCATACTTGAAGAATGTTTTCGGTTTCTCTGTTTTTTTTCTGGGTTTCAGAGTGATAGCAGTGTATAATGTCCAACAGCTCGCTGGGATATACATATATAAAAGGATATGATACATACATATACAATGCACATTATTTCTGACGATGCGCCCATCAGACGACACGAAACGTTGAATATTTAAAAAAAAAAGAGCAGAGAATCCGAAAAATATTCTCCAAATATAAATGTAAAGTCCTGCAAAAACCTTAATAGTAAACTGAGATTATTGTTTAAATGCTTCTGTTACAAAATAAAGCCCGTTTCACACGATACTTGATCCTGCACAAGGTCGAGGATACTCGCTAGTATGATAGCTTTCCAGTACCGTGTAATGTAGAACTAGCATGCTAGCCAACATGCATGATAGCTATTATACTCGTTTGGGCTACTTGATTTCGTAATTGATGCGATAATAGTTTGCTACCATCTCCCAGTAGGACCTAATAGCCGTCGACAAATCACGTTAGCTTTTACAGTCGCAGTGCGGTCTTCAGTTTTTTTAATCAGCGCCTCACTATCGTGGGTGTTACGCATTCTTTGGCGGTGAAATTAATGTGCGGTGGAAATTTCTTGACAATCCCTGCTATTACTGCAGCAGCCAAAAGTCGCCATCTTTCATGGCAATTTTCCATTTTCTTTGTAGAGTTCGCAACAGAGGACGACAGTACCGCTTCATCGCAAGCACAAGTTCAATGATCGTGTGAAACCTTCTATCACGGTCTCTATCATACTGGGATCCGTCCTCAATATCAAGTACCAGCTAGCATACTAGGTCTTGTGCTGGATCAAGTATCATGTGAAACGGGGTTAAGATCTTTCCGCAAGTGATTACACTGGGCGAAAAAGGTCTGGCAAATGACGGACCCTTCTCAGGAATGAAAATTGACTGATTTAGTTCTGTTCACTATATTCTACAATGACGTGTTTCTCGTCAATCGCTTTGAACTCAACTCTATCATCTTGCGGGCGAAAATTAGTGGAGCTCGGCTATTTTTCCCCAAACGTTTACGATCAAAGAAGGGAAGATTTTGTAGAGTGATGTGATTTATTTGATTTAATATGTCGACTTCAAAAATTGAATCGGTATTTTAGGGAATTGTCATTCCTGACCCTTCTGCTTGAATTTCTCTGGAGAAAACAGCCGGGGTTAATTATGTAAAGGACTTGCCGCATGATCGCGTTACGTGGAGGATGATGATATTTGAGTCGGATGCTATTATTGTTACTATTTTGGTGGATTATTTTCACTTTCATTAGGTGTGTGTTATCCTTGAATTTAGACTTTCGCTTTCTCTGTCGTATTTTAGGGATAATAATTACACCGCTCTCGGAACGCGTAATACGATACGGGAAATTCTCAGAATACGTCGGTCCTTACTAGTGATAAAAATCTTGGCAACACGAGGATTAATTTGAGCTCCTTGCTGAGTTCATACTCGAGATTTCTGCGAATATGTATCGCGGAAACAGTTTTGTGAAGTGGATTTTGGTAGATATTTTTCTCGTAAATAATGCGTGCTAATTAATCTTATCTCCTACTCGCGTCGAGTATTATGGACCCGAATGGGAAATAATATATTTTATCGTTTTTTTTAAGAAAAGCAGCCCGATCCGTTGGAAATTCTTTTCAAGGAGTGGGAATTAGCGAGTTTTATCTGAAATGGAAATTCCTAAAAAGAACATCTTCATGGCGATTCCCTCATATTTGTTTCGTAGCATCAGCCATCTCTCTCAAGTGTTTATCCGCTATAACGGGGCGTTTCTTACAGTTGCATCGGACGTAGTGTTTTAGTAACTGTGCAATTAATACTGTAACGGTAGTTAGTTCTGCTAGGTGCTACAAATTTACTGATTCACAATTTTCTCATCCACATTAGTTTAATGCTGAGTTCCTGTGATCTTTCTTGCAGACCGCGTCGTGGCCCGATTGAATATTAAATCGCTTAGTGTCGAACCGTTGACTAATGGTTCAAAATGGCGCCGTTAAGGTGGTTGGAGCGCTTTTTGTTTATGTACGGATTTGCGTGAAACTTTGCATCCTTGTTCTCATTAGTAACATGTTTAGACAAAATTAAAAAAAATGCATTGTACCAATTCGGTTTTTTAGCAATTCACTGCTGTATTAACACTTAGTCTTGTGGCAAATGGCGTATATTTCGTAATCATTCGATTTCATATGAATAGATTTTCTTCTAGACGCGAAATAATACATTTCATATAAATGTAAATGTGGTAATAAGTGACGTAATCCCTCATCTTTAGTATTGCGCACTTATAGTAGGAGAGGGAAACATAGACACTCATGCGATTTTGAAATTAAAGATTTTTCGGTGTGTATTATTTATCGAAGAGTGTCTCTTATGTCTTGCTTAAAAATTAAAAAAGGAGTTGGTTAACGATCTGACCTTAGTCCAACACGTATGGGAAAACATAAATTTATTATTTAAATGAACACATCAACTGTTATATAACGCGTCAAAATATAAGCTATAATGCAATAATATTTACGGAGGAATTGAAAATAGTTTTTGGGCTTCACTAATGATTATTATTTAAAACTTAAAATGGACCGTACAAAACGTGAATAAGTGTAAAAAAATTAAAAAGAAATCAAATTCTTTAATAAAAATCATTTTTAGAGTTCAGTTGTCTCTCTGTCTCTCTGCGTTCATTGGTGTATGCATCCCAGGAGGATCAATATATTGTTATTCCCCCCCTCTCAATCAATGTAGTCGCTCTGTGGGAATCATTTCGGGGGCACATTTTTATCACTTTATTCGAGTGATGAAAACAGACGCTCGAGTACGGTTCTACCCTCTTATTGCGTCCTACAAAAAATATTTTATTCTAGAAGTTTTATTCGTTGTAACCACGGCGTCTGCTCTCCCTTCAGATAATTTTTTTGATCTCCATTCCATAAAAGTCCCAATTTTGGGCGCGGACTGATCTTATGCTCCCATGAGTAAGGCTTTTTTGAGTTATTACAAATCAGCTGTTTTAGTTTTAAACGTTGAATTTTGAAGTCGGTAAACGGTTGATGCTTGTATTAGCTCTACGAAAGTCTTACAAACGGCGTTAAATTATTTCCTTTCCAAAAAGTAATCTATTGCAATTAAAATTTGATCACATTATATGCAATCGAAAAATTTGGGTAACTGTGTTGCGACACAATGTTGCGCGGAAAAAGTGTCTGTTGGAGACGGGGTTTAGAAAGCACCGAAGGGAGTAATGGCCAAAAAATATTTTTCGAAATAAACGATTTTGAACAGCTGATCTTGTGGTCGAAAACAATCTAAAACTGGAGTAATCTACATTCCCACAGAACGATTACGTGCTGATTATTAATTATCCAGAGAGTAGCGATCCCTAAATGTAACTCTCATTTTTGGCTTCGGTGAAAAGTAATATATTGCAATTTAAAAAAAATAAACAATTGCAAATAAATGTAAGTCAAATGATATCGTTTTCAGTGGTCGGTATACGTGTAATTAATGAGTTCCCATCACTTCTAGCATAAGTATTAATGCTTTGGGCATTTAAACTTGCCTCTGGGCCCATGACTGGGGACAAGACGCTGAAAAATCGGATTTGAGTATTATATAATTTAAAAACTTTGGTAAATCTTTAGACAAAAGTGTGGCTACAAGGATTAATGATGTCCTATAAAGCCAATGACTTTTAGGATAAATATAACTGTTTTAAATGGGATGGAAGGTATGTTTTCATTTGGTGTCGGTTGTATACAGAATAGGAGGTAACGTTTATCATTCGCGTATCCCTAAAGAGGTAGGATTAAACTATCTCAGGTTTAGACAGGAATCAATTTGTAGGCATTAGTTAAAAGGAAACACATTCCCGTTGTGATTAATCGATATGCATGTGATAAATGAGTTTTTATCTTGCGGTGGTCCTTTCCTTACCAACTTTAAAACATTCCTCCTTTTTATCGTTCATGTTCCCGTGTAGGGGTGAAATCTAGCCATTTAAGCGTAATTAATAATGTTTATATTTGAAGATTTATCATCTTTGCCGAAAACGGCGATGAAAATACGTATAAATTGCCTTTGGAAAGAGTCCAGGCCAATGCGCCGACCAGCATTCTACCCAGGCTTCATGATGCCTGAGGCAAGTTAGCTGGGATTTAATGTGGAGCTATTTTTGCCTGCGTGCCGATTTTAGTAAAATTTTTATTCGCGTTCTCATCAGTGATAGTTATACAGGATTAAAATAAAAAAATTCATTTCATCGATTTAGTTTTTTGCAATTTAATGCTATTTTAATACTTAGCCTTATGAAAAGTGACATATATTTTGTAATAGTTCGATTAAAAAAGTACAGATTTTCTTCTAAACTCGATATGATGCATTTATTATTAATATAATCGTTTGTAATAAATATTAAGACCTTCAAAGATTTGAAAGATTCAAAGTTTTCATTGATTGTTGTTGTTTTTATTTAAAGTCTGTTACTGTGTCACTTTAAATTGGCAGAAATGCTGTATGTGAGCAATTTAAACAAATAAAAATAAATAAAAAACATATTGTAACTCGTAGGGTCTAAGTTATTCCCGGCGAATGCTTAATATGATTAGTTCTCGGGTTTTCAGCCGGATAATGGTGTTTAACTGCTCCTGTGCAGTTAAACACCTTTACCCGGCTGGATACCCGAGAACTATTCATCCTATATTGTAACACCTTTGGCGCCTAAATTTCGAGTACCGCGCCATAAACTTAAGGCATAACATCCTTTGAAAGGCAAAAATGTAAAATATAATTCTTGTCTGATTTTCATTAGTGCATCTACGGTGAGTTACACCGAATAAACAAGTGTACTTAATGAAATACGGTCTGAGGACATTTTTCTACCTACTTCATAAAATTATTAAAATGTACTCTCAATAACCCATGGTTAACGTTCCAGCCACCAATGACTCCTGCACCCTAGTCGTAACTAAAAACATTACATAGACCCGGGATATAGCATAACCTCGTGATTAAATGAAAATAAACTTAAAATAGGACACTTTTTGTTATGTGGGACCCGACAGGCCTTAAAGGGTTAAGGGAACGAGATGTTTAATCATTGCGGTCATAATTATAAATTTTGTTAATTCTTTGATAAAGAATAACTACAAAATATAGATATTCATTTATTTATGTCTTACTGGCATATTTAATATTTTCATCTATTTCCCCAGCCTGTGCCTCTGAACGGGGACAAGACGGTGAAAATCGGATTGGAATTGTATGAATTTAAAACTGTTTAATCTATTGACATTACATTTATGAATTTTACATTGCTGTATTTTCACTTTGGAGCATTTCGCTATAATGCTCCGCCAAGGAATGGTGGTAGTTGTGGATTAGATGGAAGGTTTATATTTTTACCCTGTGTTGGATTTGTGCAAGGTAGAATCCGACGTTTAGCGTTCGCCTATCCCTGAAGACTTAGGATTAGGTTGTTGACTTAATGGTGTTGAACTTTTGGGTAGTCGTTAAACGGGAATACATTCCAACTTCGAGTTATCGATATGGAAGCAAGAAATGAGTGTTCGAATCGTGCGGTTCTCCTACCAATTTTTAAATATTCCTCGTTAATTCATGGTCCCAAATAGGGGAGAAATCTAGCCTTTTTGGCGCAATGGATAATGTTTATATTTTGGCGATTTAAGGGCTGCTTGTTCGAACCCAATGCTAAGCGGTAACCTGTCCAATCGGCATGGTTTTTATTCGGGGTTAATGGCTTTCTTGCTCTACGCATGGGGATATTCTTGAGAGCAATTAGTGTGTGGAAACGCCAAAAATTGTAACCCCTGTTATTCCACCAGACGTTAATTATTGTTATCTGCGTAATCAGTGGCACTTACTATCTAATGAATCCGTTTATCTTCTGCCTATATGTTCTCTTTTCGGAGGCACTAGATCTCTGTGGTCAAGCAGTGCCTACTTCATCAACAGTGTTGGTCTAGATGGGAATGAAGCATGCAAATGTTGTTAAAGGAGGGCATCGTAAACCTTATGAGGCGATTGGACTGGCCATGTATTTCTCTTCTATTGGTTCCAACCTGATTTTCCCATTCTGCCTCGGCTCTGAAAGTAGCACTCGTGTGAGGATGATTATCGTTTACGAAAGGGCCTCGATCCGCAGTGTTTTCTAATTTAATAGAAAATTAGTCGCCCATTTAACAGCATTCATCCGTTGGAGGAAGAAATATAGCTATTTTCCAAAGGGGTGAACTCGGTTACCAATAATCTGTTACCTCTGAAACGTTTCTGGCTCCCGCTCCCTGCTGCAGGCGCAGAAAGTATGTGACGCTGAGTTTGAGGCTTATTAGCCGGAGAATGCCACGGCCGATTTCAGTGTAACAAACATTGAAACTTGCTTATTTCAGCCGAAGTTGAATTATTGCAATCTAAATTGTTTTGAACGATATTAAAAGTTTGTTTCCCTGGCGTATATTAAAAAAGAGCCAATTTTTTGAACCACAGGAATCAATACCCAAATTTCAGGGATTTCTACGCAAACAACGTGAATCTAATCGCCGAAATATTTTAACACAATAATCCTTCAACTTTTTATTTTTACAGACTTCAGAGTTCTCGCTTTATTTATTTTAGTGTTGTTAATATTTTTACGGAGTAGTTTTAGCTCCGTTCTCACTGTTTGGAAAGAGAGCTTCTTAGTACCGTTGGCTTTTTCGTGAGTTTTTGAGTCGAGTTAAAGTATTTTCATGTAGGTACATGGAAGGAAAGGTGTAATCATAGTGATTTATATTTATATCAAAGTTTAGCCCGCGTTCATCGTTCGTTGAACCGGAGAGGCAGACCCTCAGTACTCACTCTTAGGCCTGGGCGATATTGATAATTCAATATCGGGATACGATAATTTTAGCATATCGTCAGGTGGCGATATCGATAACTCATATCGTGACGATAAATATCGTCTTATCGTGCCCCGATATTTTATCGGGCACGATAAATATCGCGATAAATATCGCGATAAATATCACGATAAATATCGCGATAAAATATCATGATATCGCGTCCCGATAAAATATCACGATATCGCGCCCCAATAAAATATCACGATATATTATCACTATAAATATCACGATAAAAGATCGTGATATTGCGCTCGTTCAAATATCGCGTAAACGCGCCCGATGAATTATCGTGATATTGCGTCGGTTTATCGTGTCGGAAAAAGACAGCCGTTGGGTTGGCCTTCGCTTAAGCTGGAGCAAGCACGTTTGAAAACTTACTATTCTGCTATCTGCTAATTCAAATTCTCAGCAGTTCTCTCTCTCTCTCTTTCAATTTCAGTGGTCCGATAGTTTATAGGTGACGTCTTGTTCAAATTTTGGAAGGAACTGAAAACAACTGTTTGTATGTACATTAGTGTATATATTGTCTGAGAATTTGAATTAGCAGATAGCAGAATAGTAAGTTTTCAAACATACTTGCTCCAGCTTAAGCGAAGGCCAACCCAACGGCTGTCTTTTTCCGACGCGATAAACCGGCGCAATATCACGATAATTCATCGGGCGCGTTTACGCGATATTTGAACGAGCGCAATATCACGATCTTTTATCGTGATATTTATCGTGATATTTTATCGGAGCGAGATATCGTGATATTTTATCGGGAGGCGATGACAATATTTTATCGCGATATTTATCGTGATCACGATATTTATCGCGATATTTATCGTACCCCGATAATTTATCGGTCACGATAAAATATCGGGGCACGATAAGACGATATTTATCGAGCAACGATATATCGTCAATTTTAAAAACTCAAAATCGGATTGGCGATATATTAAAATATCGCGATGTTTTACGATATATCGATATATCGCCCAGGCCTACTCACTCTCACCCCCATGTACTCCCGCGGTGCTACCAGTGGTAGTAGTGAAAGACATTCCTTGCTAAATAAAACTATTTTTTCACTCCTTTTACGGACGTGTTCTAAGGGTTTTGTGCTCAGGTTGGAGCCGGAGCCGGGGAACAATTATTCTTGGTCATCCATAACATGCAGGCAAAAGAAAAACTATGGTTAAATGAGGGAGCATTGATCCCCTTGATTCATAAAAAAATTCCCCTCCCCTCTGTATCTACCACCCTGCCGCCTATTCATCTTAATTAACGCAGCTTTACTGGGGGTGTTTAATTAGAACGATATGTTCTCTTATTCATTGTACTCCGTAGCGCATGAGACGTTGTGGTGGTTGGGATGCTAAGATCGTCGAAAATGTTATGGCTATAATATTTGGCTCAAAGTTACTATCATTCAATATTTTTAAACCATTGGCCATTGACTTTATTTGGATAGATTTTGGGTAGATAGATGTATAAACATTTTTTATTTTTTTGGGCGAGTTTGGGACTTGAGAAATCTCTTTTCGACGTAAGCCGTTGTGACAATGATGCATCTAACCCTATACATGAGAATAAAAAGTAATAAAAACAGTATACAATATGAACTCCATTGTTGGGTCATTGTCTAAGAAAAACTTTAATACAATCAGTAAAAATGGATACACGAAATACAAATATATTACGTAAATATATACAACGTGAGCTGCTGTTCAAGCTATTGGTCATTGCCATGATTAGTTTAAATTAAACAATGCTCCTTACTTTAAGAAAGACATCTGTTTTCGTGGGAAAAATTAAGGATTATTGGCATGTATCCCTGTAAAAATCACAGCAGGAAGAGGCCCGAACCAGAAGGGGGTTGAAAAACCTGCGAAAATTTACAGCATACAATTATGTAATATAAGACAAGTTACTCGGTATGTAGAATGTAATTTTTCTTGGATATATTACTTTAAAGACGATAACTGCTCCTGAAATAGATGTTTAATTAACTGTCCTCAAGAGGTTTTTGCTTCATAATGTTTCTTTGTATTGGTTTGAAGAGTGTAAAATCTCTCTTCCCATCTGCTCGCCTCAAAAATTATCGTGAGTCGAATTCAGGCCTCTCGAAAGTGTTTCAATGGCCTTTGACGACCCTTTTCCCGCTCGTACGCCCTCGTCCCAGTCAGATTATTCCATTGAGAATCCTCGTCGTTCCCGTTTGCGCCGGCTCACGTCAAGAGGGCTCCGCAGTCGCCTCGCGGCGCTTTGGAGCCGTATATGTGGCCAGGCGATATTGTGTCCATTCTTCAGTCTCGGCCTTCGGTGTTGAATCAGCCGCCATGGATCACTGCAAATTGAAAGCCACCACAAGAGTGGCACAAGACCGTGGAAGATCTGAACGTGCGTTGTTTATAACTCGATGGAATTGGTGTACTATCTGACCGTGGGAATCGTGAATCCTCTAAGTAAATCTTACGATTCATTGATTTCCTTTTTAATGTATATATATTCCTACTCTTAACCTAGAGAAAGGTGGAGCTACTCCACCGAAATATCGGAAGTTTTAATTGTAAGTGTCCTTTGTTTTGTTTCTATATTTTTATCGGCCACCCTCTTGCCATATATATGCTGTTGAAGAAAATGCTGTTGAAGAAAAGCATTGAAGATAACAAGTGAATTTGAAATAATTTTTAATTGGATGGCAGTGGTTGTTAATTAGTTCTCATTAGTTCTCTCATTATTCTCATTGGTTACTTTTTATCACAAAACGTCATGATGATACTCAAAAGAATCATAGTGGTATTTCCTTATTGAATGCTATGGCATTGTTATACATATTTCTGAGGCTATTTGACTTTATTTTTATTTTCTGCGTATCTCTCTGATGTTTCATCTTAAAACGAAGTGAATATTATAGTCTTATCCCCTTGATATTCATTAGTCTGTAGAATCTGCTCTTTTCATGCCGTGCACACGTTATTAAAACCCAAAGAGCTAATTCTTTGAGGATAAAATGGAATTTTAAAGGAAAGTTCGCTGAGCATAGCTACCGTATACCTTTGGCCGATTTTGCCACGACTAAGGCGGACGCACGCTGCTTCAATTTGCGGCTGCTTTTCGAGCTCCGTTGCAGTTTCGCAAGACACGCAGGATCGCATTCAGTGGATATTGCGCGGGTATTTGTGCCGAAAAGTGTTAATTAAGACATTATTCCAAGCTCAAGAATGATTCTTTTGAATTATTTAGAGCTGTTACGCAGATAAAATACTGTTGTTGAAACCCTGTGGAAATTATGTCAGGAAGTTTTACTCACGAGATAGCATGGGGAAGTAGTGGAATTCTCTCCTGTATCTAAACGTAGGCGTTTAGTGATTATAATCAACATCATTCGCAATGATTACGTAATTAGTCGCACGAATTTGTATGCGATGAATTGGTTCCGTCATTAAAGACTGAATATATCGGTAGTTCTTCCTCAAACATTGGTCGACCCAACAGAATCAACATAAACATCTATAATGTTGGAGCAGTCGGAAACCTGGATTCATGAACCACTCAATTGTTCGTCAACAGCTTATAGTGGTAGCTGAGTATCGTGATAGTTGCGCCGAAGGCCCTTATCAGCGGAGGCCATTACCTACGACAAGAACCTGGTTCTTGACCTACGAACTGGCTCCGCACGGGGGAGTAAGGTAGACTCCACGTTTGACTGCCATGATTCCTAAGGTCGCAAACCTTCATTGCCAACTTTAAAAAGCTCAGTCTATTAATCATATTCTCTTAATATTTAGCTCTTTATGGCTTTTAATTCAATTGTTTAGATGGGGAATCCCCGATGGTTTGCGAACAATATGAGCGTATTTTGATCAAGCTTTGGGTTATGCAAATTGTAAAACACGCTGCTTACTCTTTCCAGCCCTCTCAAGTTAAATGCAGTTATGCTGGCAGCGTTGCTTATCATGTACTGTCTTCTAACCTCCGATCCTCACCCGTCGTTTTCAACGTGAGCCTTCCCCTCCTGGAAGTCACGCTACGCAAATGCGACTGCCGCCATGTATCGCTACCACTATACGTCGACTGAAATTGCGTCTCTCGCCCTCGCGAGTGGTTTGCAGGGTATGACGTAGATGTAGATGAGGTCGCCTCGGAAAGGTGACCTGGAATTAGCAATTGTAATGGGTGCTTGGGAATTAATAAAGTGTCGAGCGCCATCGGACCGCGAAGGGGTTGACGCTCACGAGCCTGCATCCCGGCGACTCCCCCACTCCACCCCTATTGCCGTCACAGCGGTTCGGAGTGGGCCCCTGGGGCTAGGGCTGGGCGATATTTCAATATATTGCTTTTCAATTCATTGCTTTTAGTTTTTTAAATTTCAACATCGGCGTATATTGGAAAACCAGTTGGATTAGACACACTCTGAGGCACAGTGGGTTTGTGAGGAATATAATTGAAGGAAAAATGAATAGAAAAGTCCCCAAATGAAGACCAAGGGATTGATACATAGACCGAATAAAGAGGTGAGTAAATTAGAACTACCAGGGATTAAGGGAACGAGCATTAGATAGGTATGCATGGAGGACTGCAGACAGCCAATCTTAGGGATGAACGACCAATAAATGAATTAATATTGGCGTATTGAAATTTTGTTATCCAATATTGGGAAAAATGACCTATTTAGCCATATTCTGCGCGTAGACATTTCTTGTAGTCTCTTTTTTAATCTAGGTTTTCATTCTGTGTTCAATCATTAACCTCGATGCGTTTTTCTTACAAAATGCAATATTCTAATAATCTTGGCCTTTATATGACAATATATCGGCCGATTTTCCGCAATGGCTGGGAAAATTAATGAAAGAAGTTGTCTTCCTTGAAAATCACCGCCTAGAATGGAGATGTAGAATGTCCTGCGAAGAGCAGTAAGCACTGAACTGGAAAAAACTTCCAATTTTCCGTTAATAAGTGTACTCATTTTCAAGGTTCCGTTAACTCGAACATATCCTCTGCCGCCGCACCTTATCGATATCGTTGTTTTCGTCTTTTCCTACCGTGCGACCCTACCAACTCTTGCGATGTTTTGAGCAATCATTTTGGTCGCCATTGAAGTAAACGTTAATCAGGGTGCTGATGGCACAAATAGTCAATGTATTCGATAGTTTGTCGCTCTCATCAAATAAAAAAATCAATCGTTTATTGCAGTGCGCTCTGCTGTAAAATTAACATCTGTTGGACATTTTTTTAGTTTGGTCGTCAAGGTTTCAATTATTGGAAGTTGATTTTAGGAGCTCTCTTCCGAAGCAGACTTTTTTTGAGTTACCCTCCTTATTATCAAGATGCTATTCAAACATGCAACTATACTCAGATTTATGGTCTAGATTTTAATTGTAATATATTAAATTATAATTTAAGATAGAGGTAATTTTACCCTCCGGAAAGATTCATGCTTGTAAGTGCGTAGTGAATGTTTGTTTTGCTGTTTAGAGATGAAATTTATGCAAAGTATATGGGACTGTCATCAAATTAAAAGTGAGTAAATAAGTCCATTTGTTTTTGCAATTTTATTCAGTGATAAATCGCTTATTAATGTTGTTATGAGTGACAAATGTTTGGAATCTGTTAATGTCTTTAATGATCACTGCGAATATTCTAGCCACGGCTGACTAGAGAAAAACTATCCTTTGGTAAAGGACCTTGCAATATATTTTTAAATTTTTATTAGTGTAAGTAAACTGCCTGTTAATTAATACCGACGGCTCAAATTTTCAATTAATTTTTCATGAATGGACGTCATTTGCCTTTGGAAAATTCACGTTTTCCAATTAGGTTCAATTTGATCTCATTTGGTGGAATTTTCCCTCTTCAACCTCTGGTATTAGTAAATTCCGCGATGTGAGTGTAATAATGTCTCTTCGGCTCAAATACGGATTTTGGGGCTCGGGAGGCGAAAAAAGGCTTTCCTCCTTCGCCTCTTACTTCATCAAATCACGTTAAATTGATCCAGTCCTCCGTCGTGATTTGCTGCGCGTAATTTAATTTAAATAATGAAAGGGGGGTGTTATTTTCCCTTCGGGGTGATTCTGTTGCCTTTTTTCTCTTTTCTACGATGTGAAATGTTGCATTCCGTCTATTCGTGAAAGCTTTTTCTAATCAATGCACAAAATTCAGTTAATTATTAGCGTGTTAGTTGCTTTTTCATCCAGCCTTGACTGCAACGCATGATTAAAAATTCATCCATGAATTTTCGGCTCTTCTTCCTCTACAGGTATTGAGGTCATTCTTTATCGGATTAAGTCCTTAGTGTTCGTTGGCGAAAAACTTTCTTTATATTTGAATTTTCGTACTCATTTGCTGTTATTAAATATTTTGGAATATTTACTTTCGCAGAGCCTTTCCAAATAGTTTAATGGCAGGTATAATCGGTGATAATTTTTATCGTGTCTCGGAGTTGCGTGCTTTAAATATACAATTTTATTTTAGTTTGACTTTTGTGATCCATATTTGTATTTGTTAGCATCAATTTCTGAGAGAGTTTATCTCGAAGATTGAATGGCTGGTAGAAAATGCTTTATTGCCCTTTTTGGAATTTGATTTTAGCCAATGAAACATTCCATCACGCGTATTGCTTTTCTTCTTATTAATATTTGATGTGGGGATGTTATTGCTTTTCTCATCGTTTTCTTCGTCGGCTTACGCTTCACAGCTTGTGACTAGCATCGATTAAGAAGAAATAATAACTTGATAGCGCGTACAATGGACCGACTTACCACAATGGTTGACCTGAGAGCAAATATGTTAAACTTTTCCCTCAGTTTTACTCGTGATTTAGTTTGTTCCTCTCAATGTCTGTCCAAGAATTGGAATTGAGCCATACTAGTGTCAGTCGTGTACACTCCCTTCTACTAGTTGGCGTTTCTGTAATTCTTGCGAATTGGATTCAAATGTCAATGGGAGGTAGTCAGCGGTTGCCTAGTTCTTCAAAAAAACTTATAAAAAATGTGTTGAAGACGCTATAAAAGACTCTTGAGTGTTATGCTTCGTGGGAGATTTTTCCTAGGATGTAATGCATAAGACGAAAGAGTGTATAATTCTCTAAATCTTTCAAGTATTTAATGAAAACTACCGGATCCCCGCGGCGATAACTTCAGCAGCCACCCGCAGTTGCACTCACGTGTGAGAAGTTCACAGTGGATTCGGTTGCGTGATAACTCGACCATCTTAAGAGAATTTAACATGATAAATAAAAGACTTGATTCTATTCCACGATTAATATTTCAAAACTGACCATGCAAATCAAGCAAACATATAACATGTATGCTATAATCAAACATTTAAAGTGGCATATATGTGTCTGTCAAACAATGGTCGGTTTTAGAAATTAAAAGTAGGAATGGAACCTAGTCTTTTATTTAACATGTTAGAAGCAAAATTACTCCACAAAGTTACGCCCGGGACATATTCTAATAGGTAAGAGAAGCTGGAAAACTTAGTTACCGGTAGCCGGGCAATTCGCATTAATTATTCATCTATTATGTATAACGTATTAGGCAAGCAGTGAATGTTTGTTTCTACGCATTATCGTTGCTACGATTTGGCGAAACGTTTGAGGAATGCTGAACGGGCTCAAATATTTGTTCCCCTCCGTTAATGGCATGCCATGACATAAGTGCATGATGTTGCCGTTAATTAAATTTCTCTTTCATCTTATAATGAATAGGCTTTGACGAAATGTGATCGTACGCTTTGCGTTTTAACTCCCCCGTGCGCTGAATTTCTATTATCGACGCTATTGCATTACATACGTCGTCGTCAGCTCCACCATCTTGTTAGCAGTCGAAACAAATTATGCTCATTGCTCATCCGTTGTTTCGAAGTCGTTATTAAAGAAGCGAAGGCGGATGTTGCTTTGTCGAGTCCTTTGCCTTGCCGATTGAAAGCATATTATTTTTGCGGTGAATAGCAGTCACCTTTGTGCCGGAGGAAGCTCGTAGCTGCCGAAGCCAGGCGGAAAGACTTCGGCCTGCAAATCAGATCCCGGCTTCACACTGTGTGTATTTTGTTTTGCCTTGCGGTGTATCGCGTAGGCAAGCGGCAGTCGTCCCGCGGGAATATTCATTCGTTAGGAAAAACGTAGCACGAGAGCAAATATGTTCCCGTGTGTCATTCCCACGCATTGGCTCCGTGCATGACTTAAATGATTCATTTAAGTGAGATCGTGCGGCTTGGCTTCTCTGCAGTGTTGTGAGTTTACAATTTTGTTGGAAGTAGGTAATAGAGTATAGCAGTCGCATTACACGATTGGAACATTATTGATGACGCTGTCAGCGGATGGTCCCGGGAAGTAGTTTATACTTACGATTTTATTGCAGGAAAAATACACAGTAGAATTAGTGAGTTCCACGAAAAAATATATTAAAAATTGTACAAATGATTTCGCCGACTATGTAATCCTCAGGTACACGTACGTCACAGGAAGTAAAAATGAGTTACACAGCCATATATATATACATACATTTATGGAGTGGTGGGGTGAGTGGGTGGATAATAGGTTGTACCTCAGAATGCCATAGTCGGCGCAAGCGGTCATATAGTTTTTAATGATTTTTTTTAAATTCACAAAGTCTAATGGGTAATATTCTCCAATAATGCATTGGTTCCACCAAGTAACGTGTAAAAAAGTTAATTTCAATTAAAGATTAATCCAGATCGTCAATGAAAACAAAGAAATTTTGACCTCTGTGCATGCATTTCGATCATCCAGGTGACCATCGACAGGGAGAGTTAAAATCTGGTCAACACGTGCGTGTTGTCCGAGGTTCTTGTTTACGATATTTAAACTCTCCCTGTCGGTCGTCACATGGATGACCGAATTGCATGCACAGGAGTCAAAACTCCTTTACTTTTATTGACAATTGGATTGATCGTTAATTAATATTTTCTTATCAATTGCTCTCTTCTTGAATAACGTTAGTTTACTTTTGATTTTTCCGTCTCATGTCCAGTGGCATAAACGTAACATATAGGTATGTCCAAAATGGTAATGCTCTCCATAAGTAAGTCATTCGATCAACATGTGTTGCGGGAACGTTCCATAACTTTGTTCCGCCGTTGGGTTCGGTGGCGTTGAAGCGAATGTTTCTCCATTCTCGGGTTGTCGCCGCGTTGGCTGAAGGCGCCCGTTGGAATACGGGCGAAACAGGTGTCTGAAATAAGTAACAAGGATGGCGGATGAGTAATGAGGCGCTTGTCCACAGCTACACCCCAAGGGTGGCAAAGTCTTCCTTCTTCCTCGCCTTCCCCACCTAGAACCAATACTGGATTCCTCACATTGGTGTAGTCTCGTATTCTGAAAGCTCGTACCATGAAAGGGCTCCCTCGGATATGTTTTCCTCTCAACAGTATGTTGACAGAGTGTGTTCCCTCCTGTGTTGGCATCCAAGAGGCACTGATGTTACCACTTACATCTTGTTTGAACTTTTCCACACTTCCATTTATCCAAGAACCTTACATTAATAGACAAATAAAATGACAATCAGTCTTACATGTTATGAGCTCTGCATTCAAATTGACAGTCACAGGAGTTAAATCTAAAACTTACTAATCTATACTTACTTATTGGAGAAAAGAGTTACTATGTAAGGATTTACTAGTTTATTTACTCATGCTGTACATGTATCAATAATGTGCATAAGCTATTCTACACTTATGAAAAACTTGTATAAATTTTATCCAGCTGTAGGAGAGTTGACAAAATATTCGAAGCTATGATACTAGTAGAACTCTTATGAGAAAATAAAAAAAAACTTTGTATTTCCAAATGGTATTTAATAGGTCCACCGCGGTTTCAACGCAAGAGCATCGTTATTGAGACTTGATTATTAAGTTTTGATAATGACGCTCGAGCGTTGAAACTACGGTCGACTTATTAAACTACCGTGTGCGAATAAAAAGTTTTCTTATTTTTATTGTGCTGAAATTTCAAAAAGTAGAGACGGATACCTTTGAATTTAATTGTGGGATAGGTTATGAAAGTGATAGTTCCTGCAACGAATTAAGTAGCGATTTCCGTTTTTACCCGGGCCTCATAATATCGACCCCGTAGCTGAATGTTTTTGCAGCCGTCGTCCGTTAACGTTTTAATTTTCCAGCCATTAGGCTTAGATAAAGTCATTGGTTCTTATAATCACATCTTAATATTTCTTCAGGTTAAAAGAGCTGGAGAAGAGACTTAAGCGTAACCTTTCCCGGGAGTTCCATTACATGTGTGCTTCTGAGTTGGAGCATATTGGTGGGAATCGTGGTCAAATGGGGGTTAAAAAATCTTCCGATCTAAGGGTGAGCTCAGTATGTTTTTTCTCATTATTCAAGTGAATCATTGAAAGTTGGTCACAACTTAGCGGTGTCACCGTGTTCAGCCCTACTTGATCACCTGCTAGCTTTCGGTTCTTGGTCGGTCATTGCCCGATCAGCTCACCACCACACTAGCGCTTTTGATATTGTCACGGTGATCATTTCGTCACGGCTCGGTGCCGTGATATGATACGCGAAATCGCAACTCCGGGAGAAACATCATTTCTCCGCCCCGTTCTGGTAGAATTTTCTCGTTCCCGTCGTTCCGGAGCTGTGTTGGGCCTCTTCTAGTGCTGTTCATTGTTCCGAAGTGGTTTCGCTCCGGAGATGTGTCCATCTCATTTTGGAGCGGGTGGAGCGATCGTTCTAAGAATTTGTGTAGCTCGTATCCAAAATTACACCCTTGACAAAATAACATGTTTATGGCAATGCTACTGGGTCGGAGTTGTCACAATCGTAGCTGTGACGAAGAACCGTTCACAACCAATCACTGCTACGGAGGATTCCTAGACCATAAATTTTCCTTCCTTTTCATGCATGAAGAGGTTTCTGGAACGCTCACATTCTTATTGCGGCATGCCAAGCTGCATTTGATCATTTTTATAGTTAGTTAATTTCGCTGTTGTTTTAAAAGTTCTCTTTTGCTAGGTTTTGGCTCAAGAATTTATTGATTTGGTTGAGCATTCTGATGCGCTCTTGGTGCTCAGATAGGGGTTGAATTCTAAATGTGTGGCGTTAAACACGTATTATAGAATTTAAAAAATACATTTCGTAAATGACGGTTGAATTACATGAAATTCCATGGTCACTGTCATGATAATGGCGGGGAGCAGTGATGATTCCAGGGACACTTTTTGTCCTGTACGACTGATCAAGAGATCTTGTATTAGAGAACACAATGAAGGCATATTTGCCATATTCTTGGTGTATTTTAAAGAGAGTGTGTTGTTATATGACTAGCGACATAATTTGTGTGTAGCCATTAAGTGTTTTTACTGAATCGTTAAGAGGGGGGAACCGTATGTGGAAGGGAGAATCGGAGCGCGTTGTATCTCTGTCTCTTTTATGTTTGCATCACGATTCCTAGTAGGATTGCTTTTAAGAGAGGGATTGGTAATATTTATTGTGTGAATTTTGGGTTTATTACTCGGTTAGAAATGTTTTTGTTGTTATAAGTGTATATATTTTTAATTATCAACATTTGAAAAAGTATTTTCATCTGAATTTTGTATTTATTTCAATGTTTTGCTATAAATTTTAAAATATATTTTTAAATCCCCTTTCTTTTCTTTATTTTCAGAGTGATGAAGTGTCGTTGAGCATTGTAGTGTACTACGTGGTGTTAGTTTAAGGTAAGGTTTTTTTATCCTGTTCGGAGCGTAGTTTTCAATTAAATAAGTCCCAATTTTCATCTTCTTTTCAAGGAACCACGTGCTTTAATAATTTATTACTGCAAAAGTGTTCGTCTGACCATTCTGAAATTATTATGCGTCATAGACAATTATGTTGGTAATGGTATACCATAAAAACAAAATTATTCAACATTTCCAAAAAAGTTATTATCATATTTCTAAGGTAACTTTTTCTCAGCTCAAGATAAACGTACTACAGTAATCTTGGGCTTGTATTGAATCTCTCGATCATGGTTGTCGGAAATCACAATCTCTGCAAAATTTGAGTGGTAGATGTAGGTGCTCATGTCGCGGGGTGTAGGGGGGGGGGGTCGGGTACTATGGTGCTCGGCGCTCGCAGGCCCGCCCACTCAACCCAACCCCGTATTGGACATCATACCCGCTCCCCCCGCGCAGACGAGCGCTCTATAACCATTCGTTCGGATGCCCCACACCCATTGGGGGTGGAATCCGCGCGGCGGGAGTTTCTCCGTGATCTCTCGCGGACCAGGGGTTCCGCGGGGAAGTGGGATCGCGGCCGTACATTGCGACCGTTCCGCGATTTTATTCGCTATGTCGTGTGGAACTCCTCAAGGTGGTTGGAGCGATTTTTGTTTATGCACAGATTTGCATGAAACTTTGCATACATATTCTCATTTGTGATATATTTAGATAAATGTGAAACAAATTGCAAAATACTGATTTGATTTTTGGTAATTGAATGTTATTTTAACCCTTAGCCTAATGGCACATGCAATATATTTCGTTATTATTATGACAACTGTTGCTAACAGGTATTAAGATGCCACGCCGAGTCCAATATTTGAAAATAACGTATATTAATATAATTTCGGCTAAATTTCGAATATCGCGACGAAAACTCCACTGATAACATGCTTTAATCAAGGAAAATGTAGAATGTAATTTCTATAACATTTCCATTTCTGCCTGCTTGGTGTGTACCAACGTATAAACGGAGGTGCACTTAAGTGGAATGTGGTCCAATCATTTTTATTCGACTCAATTACAAAATTATTAAAATGTGCTCTCAATGACCCCACGATTACCGCTCCAGCCACCTTTATGCCCAGGGGCAACAGAAGTTACAAATAATTTCAACTATATAAGAGTTTATTCCCACTCCGCAGTTGGTAATTCTTCTTTAATATTTTTTTGTTTTTAGTGTCTTTCCCCTAATCTTTATCATGTATTGGAGTGGGATACAACGCAGTAATAGTATTTCATGATTTGAAATCTTGTAATTTGAAACTATTATTGTAATTAGTTTAATCTAATTCGTAAGAAGTAGCATTTTTTAAATGGACAAAGCAAGTGACACATTAATTTTCCAGTAGAAACAGAAAATTGTATTTTCCGACTAAAAGCCATTTTCGCCCAGAAGTGTCAATAAAAAGCGAATTCTCCCTGGGTATCATAAGGTTACAAAAAAGTAGGAGCCTTACTGTAATATTTTTTTGTCATTAGTAAACTGCTGCAGCAGTTTAAAGTCGAAAAGGAAATTCAATGGAAACAGCGCTTTTTTCACAGTAAAACGACTTAAATGTCTTTTAATTGATTTTATAGGCTACTTAAGGGGAAAATTAAGTTGCCATTGTAAGGTACTGCTTTCACCTTTGGCATGAATTAGCTATTAAAATATAAAAAATGTTACAAAATGTGCATATTATTACGTGAATATCTTTTTTAGTGAATATTGTTTCCCAGCCCTAAGAGCCCCAACTACATCGCATGTTTATCATTAACTAAAGCCGGAGTCCCACGGTAAAGTTTTCGTACATTTATTCATGAATAATTCATGAGAACTCTCAGAATCGGACTGCGCATGCGCGTGACAATATTCTTCGACCATGCGCTTCGACTATTCCCTTGCTAGAGACTACTTCTACTAGGTGCAAAAGAAGAAAACGCGATTGAATTCTGCAACCTTTACCACCAGTTGCACTGAGATGAGGAGGTAATTATTATTCACATAGTCCATTTGGGTGGATTGGTGATTTTATTTAATTGAAGAGCAGAAACAGTTATTTTGTGCAAACATCCATTGTAAAATAAGCTACTCTAATTAGATAAAAAAATCAGGCATGATTACTAGGCTGGTACTTAACAATATCGCGAACTAAAATGTATGTTTATTCAATTGGTTCTATGAGTACAAACGGCTTCCATGAGATGATCAAACCATCGACCTATAAGACGCAGGCCGATTTTAGAATCGCATTTTAGAGAAAAATAATTATGGTAATGTAAACAGCTCGCAACAAAACTACCGTCACCCTGATTTAATCGAAGTACACATAGTATTCTCTGAAATCAGTTGATAAAGGGGTCACATTGGGGGGAGGGGGGATAATTCATCGAGCTTCAGTGGAGGGATGGACTCATCTAGCGGCTGTATAAAATCCAATTCATTAAAACTAGACTGGTTAGACGAAAGCCGATTTTGGAACTCATTTTCGAGAAAATAAGTGCATGTACTGTGCCGCGAAAGACGTTAAATTAAAAATATACGAGAACAAAGGTGGGATTTACTATTTTTTACTCACGGAATTGCAAATCGCAATTTGGAGCCACCTCCTTGAAAGTCCGCGGCGAGTGGGAATGAATGGCTCTGTAATTTCCGCGCTCGTTCACGACCTCCGAGATACATGTGTTTCAGTGTTCCTGATTCGTTCTGTCCGCTCTCGGAGCGGCACCGCCTCTGTTGTTGGTCGTGCTAAGTGTCGATCCTTGCAATCACCATCATCATCATTAGTCATCAGTCCGGAGATAGGTGTGAATCAGCTCTCCATTCCACTGTACTCTCTACCACCCGCTTCATTCCTACATAATTATTTACTTTGACGTCCATGATTTGCTTTATGTATTCCATTCATGGTCTTCCTCTATAATTCTTCCTATTTATTTCTCCTTCCAATATTGTTTTCATTTGGCTGTTGCGTCGCAAATTGTGTCCAATAAGTTTGCCCCTCCTTTTTCGCTGTGTGTTCATTATGCTCCTTTTATCTCCAGCTTTTCGTTGGAATTCTTCATTAGCGATTTTCTGCGTCCATTTAATCCTCATTATTTTTCGGTAACACCATATCTCCATTGCTTCCAATCTCATTTTCTCTGCTGCTTTTATTGTTCCGGCTTCATTGACACATAAGAGCATGCTCCAAATATTTGTTTAAGTAAAGCGCTTCGTAACTTCCAGGATTGTGTTACCAGCTGTCAGCAGACACCTCTTCTGGTTGAATGTCTTCTTTTCTTAGGCTATTATACTCACTATGTCTTTCTTGCTTCTTCCATCGCTGGTGATCCTGCTTCCCTGAAAGCAAAATTCTTTCACTTACGCGGGATTATTTTGCCCAAGGTTAACGGTGATTCTGTCTTCTTGATTTCCTCCACAAGCCATAACCTTGGTTTTTTTAACATTAACCTTCAAGTTTTATTTTTTCAGAGTTTTTTCTATTCAGTTCAGCATTCTCGTCAATCGTTTTTCTCCAAAGCAAGAATTGCTATGTCCTCAGCAAAGCGCATCATGCTGATTTTTTCTTCATGCACTTGCATTCCTGTGTTTAATTATCCTTTATTATATTTATGGATTTTTCAATGTGTATATTAAAGATCATTGGCGATAACGCGCATCCTTGTCGTACCCCTTTCCTCACTTCTCCTTCCTCTGCATTTTCGCCACATTTAATCACTGACAGCCTCCATGCTGTATGTTCCTCATACAGCCTTAATTATGCTCTTCTGTCATTAAATGACACTACTATGCTATGCGTTGTAGGCAGAATTTTGTTCCAGTCCACAATGTCAAATACTTTCTTCTTTAGGTTGATGTAGCAAATATATGTGGAGTGGTCATTTTTAATGCTTTTTCCTATGATGAGTCTCAGGGTTGAAATAGCTTACCTCGGTCCCCTTCTTTTCCGAAATCCGAATTGGTCTTCATTCTCTTCCACTTATTGTTCCATCACCATCAGTCTTTAAGTTTCGATATGGTTTGACTTCAAATAGAGTATTACTTCCATTGGATGGGACGTCAAAAACCGTGGTCCCCTTTGCGTCTTTCTTTAAGAGTAGAGTAAATCCGACGCCGGGATTCTCTCCCCCGTCCCTTCATTCCACTCACAAACCCTCCCTCACCAACCCTCCCTCACCAACAACCAGCACTTTCTCAGTCTCTTCTTCCGATTCTAGTATGTTTATGTAAATAAAGTTCAGCTGTTGCTCCATTCATCAAAGAATTATATGCTGATACTTCTTAAACATTTATGTTAAAGATAAAGGAGCATTATTTTTGGCATTGTAAGCATTTTATCTAGTCACTCTGAATTTTATATTCTCTCCCAAAAATATGGTTGCTTATGGTTATTATGTCAATTTCAGGAAGAATAATAAAAAAAAGTTTTTAGTTGTTTCATCTTCAGTTCTTTCGTGTGTTTTTCCTTTATCCTTTACAACCTTTTGTGTTCTAGTGGTACATACTCGAATCCAGCTGGAAATTAGTATTTTCTCGGTTATTCACGGATTTTCTTGGTGAAAAATCGTGATTTTCTTCATAGGCTAAGGCCGGCTCCGGGTTTTTCTCCTCCCTTCCTCCGTTATCTATACAATCCTTTCCATGGCAACCTCTACCTATCTTTCAAGGCACAAGTTTCTTCAGCTGTCGGTTGCCTCCCCAAATGACCAATGCACAACCGAGGAATGGTTTGATGGCAAAACCTCCATTGTCTCTTTTCCTTCAAGAAGAGAGCAATTGACAAGTAAATTCAAATTAAAAGATTAATCCAAAATTGTCAAAAAAGCAGAGGAACTTAGATGTCTATGCATGCATTTCGGTCTCCCCTGTCGATGGTCACCTAGATGGCCGAAATGCATGCATAAGAGTCAACATTCCTTTGCTTCATTGTCAATTCGGATCAATCTTTTAATTAAAATTACCTCTTTCATAGCTAACTTCTTTACTTCCCTTGTTGTTATTTCTTTCCCAGGTCCTCTTCCATTTATCCTTCTGCCTTCGTCCGTTGGTCATCCCCTCAGGAGATATTCTTTTATATTCTCCCCTCGAGTATCTTTCCAAGGAACGCATCGTGTCCCGGTGTTCTCACATTATTGTATTTATCTTCATTAACTTATTGTTAGCATACTTCAAGCCACCTCAAGGGTGTGTGCCAAGGGTATTTTTTCAACAACGCATGCTACGTATTAACCTAGAATCTTGTAGAAACTACAACTATTGATGCATTGGCAAAAACCAGAAAATACCCGTTGGTGAATTTTCTCCTATTTGCACTACACTGTATGCTATTAATGTTAATAGAAGCTAACAATAATTTATGTGCAACTGCATGAATGCACAGAAGTACAATGGTTTTATAGAACGAATGCAAGGCGTTCTGTTAGTAGATACTAATTAGCTAGTTAATGCAAAAACCTTAGAAAGCAAATCAAATAATTTGCACCCCCTCATTCCTCTAAAAAAAAAAACGAAATGAAAAATTCACAGTGGCAGCAGTGATCTTCTGTGCTCTAGGTTGTTCCATTCCTTTGACTATTTTGTATATCTCCTCATTTATTACCGAGATTTCTACGGGGTAGCCAAAAACTATATCTTTATCGAAATGGAATCCTCAAATCCTTTTCTCATGGAATTTTTCTGTCTCCTCATCCCTCCCTTTTCATTATTCCTTCCGTCTACATGGTAAAGGATTAGAGTCTGCGAGATTGTAGGATTTTAGTAGCCTTTTATGATATTTTTAAACTTAAGTTTGATTGCTGAATCATAAAGAGCTCTATCTTAATAAAGACTGAAACTTAAAGGCGGGTTTTAGTGAAGTGTTTGGACGAGCCGTAAAAAATGAAGTTCATACTTCTAGCTGTACATTAATATGCATCCACTGGTTTATCTCGCGCTTGTAGAAGTAAAACTTTACAAATCTCGCGAGCTTTCGTCTAGACTCCAGTTTTTATCCTCTGAGGTGGCGCCAGAAACGGGAAAAGTTTGAAAACTGGATCATCCTGTAGCCAAGCTTTAACTTCTTTTTTAATTTTTAACTAAAAGCAATCCAAAGGTTATCTTCATGTAAATTAAAGTAATTCGCTCAGGGGTGCCATATGTACTTATCCTCTAGGTTAACCTATCCCCATGGTGATCTCTTTTCATCGTATATAATGGAAAACGTTTTGTTGGTATTTAGTGTCATAACGTAGGGTGATTTATCATATGGAATTTTGGAGAATAATTAGTGTCATAACTAAGGGAGATTCATCATATGGAATTTTGGAGAATAATTCATTACTCCTATGAACCCGGTGGACCGATTTTTTTACATGGCTTACGTTTGAACGTTTGGGATCATTTCACCTGCGATCTAGCTCACTTTTATCGAGTGATGACCGACGTGCGATTTTATAAGGGCAATCACGCTCCTGGTCATCGAACATTACGGCGTTGTGTAATAGACAGGTATTTTTTCTTTTCCCACGCGTGTGCAATGAGCTTAAATTTGAATGCTTGTACTTGTTTTGAATGCTAAGAATTTCAAATGTATTACAATGCTTGAAAAATTGAAGTATTATGCACAGCCCACGGTTCGTTCGATTTAAAATGAACTTCTAATTACCAGTCATTCTAACACTTCAATGAAGTAAATAAGTGAAATTCTGGTTAAATTTTCTGTTGTAATATTTCATAAATACTTCAATCGCCTTAGAACAGGTATGCAAAATAAAATACGTCGTTGTGCTATCGTGCCTAAAACTTCTTAGCAGGAAAATAAAACTCTTGAAATGAAGCATTACAAATCGGCGAACAAAATTTCAGGATTTCATCAAGCGGTAAGATACTTTGTCCTTATCACAAACTCTTGAACAAAAACATGCATTTGAAGGAAACTATTCTCCATTCGTTCATTGCATCTTATGACCCACTCAAAATAGCGCTTTCGTTTCAAAATGAAACTAGTCGTGGATTAAAAGATTGTTATTAATCATCTAAATAGACTAATCCTGTGTTCTAAGGTTCACTTAGAAGATTTTTACCCTCGTATTCTACCGTTTTCGTGGAATCGAGGCAATGAGATCCTCGAGAACTCGCGTGGAAAAGACTGTTTTAAAGAAAAAATACTTCTTCAAAGCAAATGGTGAGACGCTTGGGCTGCACTCTGGCGGCTTTGAGGATATATTCCGGCCCCGTAACATCGGAAGTTTCTTGAAATGAGGATTCCCACCACTCGTTTTTTTCTCGGAGCTTCGCCCTTTTGTCTCTCGGGCTCGCATTGGAAACGGCGGCGGATGGCGGGGTCCTCCTCTACCGCCGCGGGCGGGGCGTCTCGACGCTCTGCCGTCGGGACGGGCCGAAATACGCAGCTCTCGATTCGCACGAGCCCGCCAATTCCTCCGCAAACACGACCTTCTCCCAGCGCACGGGGTTCCGCGTGCGTGCGTGACTCACCTGCCCGTCGATAGGTTTGTGTTCCGCGAGTCGATCGGTCCCGTTGGCCCCGTTTGAATTGCGCTACTTATCGATTCGTTTATTTCAAAATGTGATTCTTGCAATCCAGCGATTTGTAAAAGTTGTTCTGTTATGGGCTCGGCTATATTTTCCGCCTCTCTCGAAGCATTGGAGTAATTAGCATGTTCATGTATATTTATATTAATCAGATCCCTCTATTGAGTACGTTTCTTCAGGTGAATTCACTTCCTATTTGTGATTGCCCGGAATTATGGTAACTGAATAGTAGTTTTGCATGAGGGTACATGTCTTCATGTGTAGTTAATCGATAATGATACACCCTATGTAAATGAAATTTTCTCGGGATTCTAACCGGGTAAGAGTTGGCTCCATGCCGACGTTTCGACTCCGCTGTCATCACTCATCACCCTGAGGACGACAGCGGAGTCAGCTGTCGAAACGTCGGCGTGGAGTCAACTCTTGCCCGGTTAGAATCCCGAGAAAATTACATCTACGCTGTTCACCGGGAAAGCCTGAAAGTCATTTATACACCCTATGTTTTTCCGCTTATCAAATGATTTCAGGGAATATTACTCTTCGATTTACCTTATTTGGGTGACACTTATTTTGTTGCGAGCTGTTTATGGTAAATCATCTTATGGTATCCTATTTTCCGCTCAGTAGATTTAATAGTGGTGTTTTTAAATTTAAATTACATTCTTTTCTTGGCCAGGGATTGTTGGTTTTAGTTAGGCCTTATTGAACAAATTACACAGTTTCCCTTTTTGCCTCTTCCCAGAATGCAATTAGTCAAAAATTACGGAGAACACGGCATTGATTTCAACCTTTGAGGAACTGTCTTAGAAAATGGTGGATACGCTCAGCGACTATTCAAAATACATTAAATTAGACATAAAATAGCGCGCAAACAACCCATGACTACTCTCACTAAATTATCAAACACGGCCAATCTACTCATTTTATATCGTGTAACTAACGCAACCAACGAGTTCCGATCGCAAATAACAGCTGCATCTTATACTTCGTACGTCGTGAACGCGGCAAGGACTGAGGAATACGTTTTTGGCGCGGGCTTCATACCGAAATTTCAAATGGCCGCGACAGCTAAGTTATTTGGTTCCGTAGGATTAAATCCGGCTGTGTGGCGTTGTAACCTCTAAGATATTTTTAATAATGCAAAAACCGATACAGTGTGATCCCTCATATTACGACTCTCTCTGTATGCTCTTTGGTGTAGGTGTCAATATCGCGGGAAATCCTACCCCGCCTGACTAAACGGGAGCACCCCCTGCCACTTCTACTTTATTCCTCGAGCGCTCCCACCTCCCCCTTCTGAGTGTCCCTTCGCGTGGCCCTTGCTATTAGCGCCAATTTTCTCATTAATGACAGCACCATCATCAGCCGGTGCGCCAGTGGTGGGCCCGAACTTGCGGCGAAGGGAGCGAACTGCTGTCCGTTTCAAAATTGTGCAACTCGAGTTTAAAGTTTAAGTGTATCTCAAAACCTGGAACACCTATTTAAGTCACTTACACATCGATTTAATTCTAGTCGTTTTCTGCGTTGATTGATAGAAAACACTTTTGTCAAATAGTGGTTTTGTTTGGCATTATTATGTGGAGAACGGAAACCTGCCCAATATTTCACTCTCCTGAACGAATGCAGTCAGCTTGATTCTTCGTTATGACGAAACGAAGAATCAAGCTGACACTAAGTGGGCATAATTTAATGCTGTCACTCTGTAGTTAATGTCTTAGCAAGCACTGGCATGGAATTACCAACTTGCTCCGATTTTATATTGTCGAACGCATTAAATTAAATGTCTATGTCTTGACTTCAACATTATGAGCCACCTATTGCCATAAGACTGGCAATTCCAGGATATTGTATTAACATTTTTTTTGGTAAGCGCGCTCCGAGGAGGGTGAAATATGCATGCATACAAGCGACTTGGTTACTTTTTCGATAATAGGACTGTAAGGCTGACTCTCCTTTAATAATTCGCTAATTACTACCTATCCTTGCATAACTCCTTCGCTTTTGCTAAATTCATGCATTGCTCATTACACACCCTCTTGTCCTAAATACTCCTAATATTTCTGCTCTGAAGAGTATCTTCCATGACATTAAGCCGTGGTTTTCTCGGTCTTTCTCTACCTCTCACTACAGTCACTCCTCTACCATTATTCTTCTTCGTTATTCGATTCTCATCCATTCTCTCGAGGTGGCCGAACCAACTAAGCATACTCCTTTCATATATGTCCATTACTGGAGCATCTAACCTGCATTATTTCATCACTCACTCATTCCTAACCCTATCCCATCCACTTCGACCGCGAAGACTTCTCAGGTACCCCATTCCTTAAGCATTTTGCTACGCTTATCCTGGCATATTAAAGTTTGGCCAAAAAAAAATAAAATGAGAAGTACACTTTTGTGTACTGCAATTTTTGCTTCCTTAGACCAAAATTCATTCCTTGATGTACTACACGTACTACTTACGACTTTTCTTCCAGCATTCGCTCTCCTTTTAATTCTCAATTATACTCCCATCTTTCGCCAACATTCGACCAAGGTACCCAGAATCATCCCCTTGCTCAATTATTTTTCCATTCATACAATAATTCTTCCCATTCTCCTAGTCAAAACCGCTACTTTGGTCTCCCTTTTTCTCCCACTTCCATTCTTTCCGTCTCTCTGCCCGATATACTCCCGTGAGAGAAAAGATAGTCTAGTAATTCCGCGGAGGCACGAGAGATAATTTGAGAATTTCGAGACGCATTCCACCCGTGGGTGGAATGCGTCTCGCAGGAATTCTCTAATGAAAAGTATAGTTTTCGGTCGCTACAGCCTTGGAAATAGTTGAAACCATATTGATGTAGGGCTTGAGCAACCATGCAATACGATATCCGCAATTCGTGAGGAGATCTCGCGAAATCTCCTTCCGCACAATCCTCTTCTTGTGCGGGAATTTTCTTACCCTGGTGTTTTTTTATAAGGATACATGCCAATAACCCTGAACATTTCCCGCGAGCACAGGAATCATTCTCTTACTTTATTTATACGTTAAATTTTTAATTTTGATCTAATTATGACCGTGGAAAATTGCTAGGATAACGGATCATATTGTGTGTGTTAACGTGAAATATTGATGAAGGCTTCCGCGGAGTGGTGGAATAGGCGTGGCTAATTTTCCGGGGTGTCCTCCGAGTCGATACATCTTCGTACAACAGTTTCGCCGGCGTTTCAGCAGGCGTCTTCAGGTATGAAAGGAATTCACTTCGTAGCTGAAGACGCCTGCTGAAACTCCGGCGAAACTGTCGTATGAAGATGTATCGACGCGGAGGACACCCCAGAAAATTTTCCACTCCTATTGACGTGAAATATTTGTACATTCGTGTTTTCATTTTTATTGATATATTGTATTATTTTTCTGTGGTAATTGCCCAAATACCAACTGTAAATAACCATGAATTTAATTTAATTATAGACGAATACAGTATAAAATATGACAATGTATACCATTTGTATACTGTATTAATTAGTGTGTTTTGTTATATACTGGGTTATATAATTGTGACGTGGCGTAAGGTGGAAGAAGAGACTCAATCTCGCCTCAGAAATAGACATTTATTTCTCTCCCCATCTATCTTCGCTCGATTGTTGGTTGATAAGGGAAGCGACCGACAACTGAGATGATTTGCGCCATTGAGGAAAATGGGCAAGTTGATGCGTGGAGATGATTGATGAGAGTAACCCGGCGTCGGCATTAGCCCACTATTTGCGGGAGGCAACGGTGGGACCACTGCTTAACTTTCCACCAGATGGGATTGAGTACCAGCTACACATGAAGTGCTCTCCACTCTGCACCCAATTAGGAATCGGTATTTGTGTGGAACACTTCCGCCACTGTCGGGATTCAAACCTGATTCCTCAAGATGGGAAGCCAGTTCTGTAGCCATCACCTCAGCCCAACTCTCCTCTCTAGGTGATTCTTTCGGATGAATGGAATTTAGCGTCTTTACGGTAGGCTTACCTTGTTTCTTTGCTGTGGATAACACACAAAAACTTTGTCGGACCTGGTGGGGGCAGGGTAAAGTCCTCGTCTGCTAAACTTAGGGTCGTGGGTTCGAGTCCGCTGTGGGTGGATTCCACCATTTCACCCATCACCACTCAGGGCATGGTTTTTTGTGTGTTCGTCCTTTGTTAACTGTTAAATACGCCAATGTAAAAGGCCATTGGTGCTGTTTTCGATGGTTAAGGAAAATAGATGAATATCATGTTTGTTTCGTTCGTAAGGTAACTAGTTACATTTTGGGTTTTTATATCTATTTTGTGACTTGCGCGTGTGATTTTTCTATTAAAGTATCCTGCGAGAAAATATGACAATAATGTTTGCAATTTCGTCAAGTCGCTGGGTGGTCGTGTCTTGGATTCGAGGTGTGGCGCAAACGGATTGCTAACTCATTTTGAGGGTGCTGATTGGGTAGGTGGCCAGGGGTGGGGGTTTGGGAGGGTGAGGTTTTGGGGCGGGGGGGGGTGGTGATGGAAGAGTGTTATGGTGCCTCTGTGACGTGCGCAGTGCGATGATAAGGTCCCATTTTCGTAGTGTGCCGTTACTTCCTCTGTCACGTTAGTGTGTGACATTGGTGCCATCTATTGGTCGCGGCGGGGGATGTAGTCATCTTAAAGAAGGGGCCGCGCTAAGCGTCGGGGCTGTCAGTCGTCTGTCGGATGCCGCGCCGGTCGCACGAAACCCATCCGCCGGGCTCGAGAGCGCGTGAGTGCCATTTCTCTTTCCTCTCACGGGGATGGTTTTCCAAGATTTGAGCCTTGATGTTCAGATGAATTTTCTGTGTGTAGAACTGTTACTGCGCTTGTCTTGCTAAACATAGGTACTCACTACTTCTGCAGAAACCCTATTTGAAGACATTCCCGTAGTTCGAATTTTATCTGTAAAACATTTTTACATAAATGTAAGATTTGAGGCTTTCCCGGCGAATGATTAGTGTAGAGCTCTCTGGTTTCCTACCGGGTGATGCTGTTGGGTTGTAGTGACGTTTTGAAGGCGTAGTCTGTCATCGCCATTCACCCTGAGGAACGTTGGTGCAACTCAACAGCATCACTCGGTTGGAATCCCGAGGGCTCTACATTGTTAATAAAAATGCCTTTTTTATTTTCCTTGGTGCTGTTCTTTGGGTATGCTAGTGAGTTTTTTTTTAACTTTTTGAGGTACCTTTACTTGACTACGGCTTTGGATTTAGTTCAGCGTAAGGATTCTGGTACCATCAAGCATTGGCGTGCAGAAGGCGCGAAGAATTAACATCCGGTGAGGGAGTCCCACAATAACTACCTATAGTACAGTCGTTAAACTATATTTTCAGCTCTGGGAGAGATGGTGTAGTTGTGTAGTGTTGTGCTTGTGTGAAAGTGGAAACTTAATACACATTTATTTTAGTACAGAGACTATTTTCATTTTTGAATGTATTGATGAAAAACCGTAGGCTTTGCCGTTGATATGATGGTAGTCCTCTCGGATGTGGTACCGGGCTAGGCTTTCCATAGCCAACGTTTTGACGAGCCACTCGCTCATCTTCCTTAGGGTAAAACTTTCACCTAGTTTCGGTATGATGTTAGTTTATTCCCATGCTAATTTGTGTGTCTCGATGATGTTCGTGGCTATGGTGTCGGGTGCGCGCTTGATGCCGCTGAGTGCCGGTAGAACATTTTGCGATGTACGGCACCCGGTGACGAAGGGGGCCCGACGCCGTCAGTGTGCCCGTGGGCATGGGGTGCCCCCCCGGAATCCCATCAGTCGGAATTTATTCGTTGTTTTCATTTTAGAGCATTTTGCTCAGCGGCCGAATAAACATTGTTGGTCCCTGAGGTGCCTTAAGTCTTGCGAATAGCGAACAAATGACTGGTATTATTTTAGGGATTGGACTGTGAGTGGAGAAGCTCAAATGTTTTACGTCCCATATTTTTTGCTGAAGGTGATTTAAATCTGTCTGGTATTTATCGATTTGTATCTCCATTTTGTATTTATTTATCCATTCGGGATTTGTTCTTGTATGAAGGACAAATAAAATAAAATATAAAAAAGGATAATGATCCGTTAGAGAATGTGTCAGACGTCCCTTTATGGAATACTTTCGCGTCAAGCATTTTAAGTGAAAGACTTGAGAACCAAGTATTTTATTTAACGTCTTTGAAAGATTTAGATCCTTTGATTCCTTGTATATTTGGGCGATTTTCAATGGATACGGGTGCCTTACGTCCAGCCACGTAGATGCCTGTGAAAATATCCCCCCTCAACGTAAATATTTCCATTCCAACACTTGACTTAACCTCTATTTCGCTGAACGATATCAGTGCTACCAATCAATGTTTTTTATTTCATAAGGTAAACCTTATAATTCAAACTTAGCAAGCCACTGTTTTAGTTATTTTTAATTTGACTAGTTTCGCTACATTTCAGAAAGAAGTCAATCTAGTGAGTAGCTAGTTGGGTTAGGTCTAACCCAACTGACGTATTCATTTTCAATTCAATTAAGCAATGTTTATTGCCACGCTAGTGGGAGTGTACAAAGGAAGTAACTATTGCAATTATTACAACGAATAGTAGGTATATCACATTGAAAACACCGGGTCTCGTCCAATCACCAAAGTTTAGAAACGTCGAACCTGTAACCCGTGGCCGAGCCCGTGGGTAACTGACTTAGTCCTAAATTGATTTACACTAAAGAGGGTGAAATTCGCCATGAAGAAATAATTTGACTTGACCAGGATTTGAACCCATATCTCTCTTAAAACATTTTAAATCACTGAGATTTAAACCTATATCTCCTCTTTATAATTGATCTGAATTTATTTATTTCTGAAGATGTTATAGTGTCGCGAAGCCTCTCAGTATAAATATGTCGGAAATAGTGGATTACTAGGTTAGAATCATAATATTCCTCTTCCAAAATAACAATGAAGTTTCGCAAAGTATCGGCCGAATCCATCAAATACAAAGTATATTCCTAGTCATTATTTCGATTCCCGACGTGAGTCACTCCTGTGCGGTGTCGTCCCACCCGCCTCCCACCTGTCCCCATCCTCCTCCCGTCGGGGTGGGCTCGCCGGGGCCGGCTAATGCGAGCGCCGCCGCCCGGCAATATCGCCCCCGCTCTTGAATATTTAACCCCGGGCGTCGTCGTCGGGGAGCCACTGCGCGACCCCCTGGGATAACCGCCGCGGACTCCGCGCGCACCCTTCATCAATACGCAGCGGTGACTCGCGTGATTCTGGGGTCCACGCGACGCCCCCTCCCGCTTCTGGCCGTCGCCGTGCTTTCGACCAACCGCCAGACAGTGCTACATGCCACGTAAAGGACCCGGGAATATTGTCAGGTTTTCTTCCCCGTGAATTTTCCTCGTCCATGCATGTGATAAGCAGACGGAAGGTCGGTTTTTCGTCATTATTTGGATGAGTCAAGGAAAAATGACAAAAAGGATGTTTTTGCGTCTTTATTTGGATGAGTCGAGAAAAAAAAAGGATTTCAGTGTGCTTGATGTAGCAGTTTAAAGAATGAGATTTATCATGGTAATTGTAATTGCGTTTATTATCCGAGGACTTCCTAGTCCATGAGGTAATTATTACTGAGAACATGCACAGGTAATTATTACGTAGTTTAGCTTCAGAAAAAACGAAGTAAATGGCAGAGAAGAACAAATAAAAAGGAATGAAAAAATGTATTTACATTGCATTTGGTATATAAATGCTTGTGATAAAATTACTTGCACATGTATGCGTACTATTCTGTAATCACAAATAATGCCTTGATTGTATATGCACACATATAGTTTTACGAGTCTGATTGCATCATTATGCATAAGTGGAATACAAATGTTTTTTATTTACAAATATACACTATTTTATATCAGTACAGCAGAAATTATCAACAGTCATGATAGTTCTTTTGGCAATCGGGGCGTGTAAGTTGTGCATTTTTACGGACCTTGTATTTTGGTGATATTTTGTGAGGTATTTTTTGTGTGTGACGCCAGTATTATACCAGTGAACTTCGTCATTGTGTATTTATGAGACAGATACAAAGAGAGACTGCTTGTGATTTTATGGAGTCGATATCCATGTTTCTGTCAGCCTTAATTGAAAATCTGTTGATCTGTGGGTGGGTGGGATCCAGTTGATGTTGATCTTTGGGTGGAGAGATATCATGTGAGCACGCTGAATACTTAACCAGCTTTTTTTATCGTCCGTTTATTTGAAGATAGTGTATTACAAAGTGTTCTGGTTCAGGATTTTGTTAGTATTATTAAATGTATTGTGTTCTCTGTAAAATTGTGTACGAGTAATTAAGAGGCAGATGAGGACGATATTGAATCCAATCCGTTTAGTATCACCCTGATAAATTTCATGCGTTATTTTCGTAGGACCAGTAAAAACACGTGTTTATTCGATGATGTAAAATCTTTTACATTGCAACTGTAAAGTGGGAAGGTAAATAGGATCGCCGTTAGAAAAAGTAATTACTGGCCTGATGATGCTGTTCATGGTGACATAGGTGATCGCATTTCTTCTCCAGTCGAGGAGAAAAAATGGAGGGTTAGCGTGATGAGGTGATAGCGGCGGTCGTTGAGCGCTTAAGCATTCAAAAGAATAATAGTTTACGGGGGTTGTGGGAACGGCTTGGCTCTCTGCAACAGCCAGGCAGAAAGTGCAGGTTATCCTCCCTTGAAATCACCCGTGGAATTCTTCAATACCTAAGTTATGACCAATGCCTGGCTGTTCTTGAAGGCCAAGTGTCTTATCTTTTCCGGAGTTGCCGAAACGGGAACAGCTTGTATCCTTCTTCTGCATATCCCGTTGATGGCTTTCAGCGTAAATTATTTAGATTTCCCTGCACTTATTTTTTATATATACCCCGGAAATAGTTTTCCGGGATTATTTTCCTTTAAAAGTTTTCTAAATTTTGACCTAAGTTTTTTTTTAATTTCTCCGTTGTTTCGTTAGCGCCTTTCATACCTGGAACGGCCTAAGCAAGGGAAATAATGAAATAATGTGCTGTTCATAGGGGTTTCAATTTTTGAGCTTCCATAATTTTACTAATGACAAATGCCATTTCTAAATATTTTGTGATTCAGCGATACGTAAGTCATTCCTTAAAAGTGGTAGTCTATGACGTTTTCAAATTTCCCGAGAAACGCGTTCCGGTAAATCTTGTAGTGTCTCAAATTTTGTTCAGTGACGCAATCTTAACAGCTTTCACGGTAGCTGATGCCTTTTTATATTTCCCATTATTTTATTTAAATTAGTCATATTATTTCTGCTAGTTGTCGGATGTTTTTGCTGAATGGTCGTTTCAAAATTAGTAGAGTACTAATAGTAGAATCTATTGAAGAACGGATTGATATAATATGGCATTTTTTCCGCGGAAAATCACTCATTCAGTGATCCAACCGGAAGGTTGGTTTGGATAGTTGAGGGTAGAGCTCACCCCGGATTAAGCCACAGGCGTGTGCCACATATTCAGGGTAGGGGGCCAGTTCCTTTCCCTGGGCCACCTCGCACTCCGAGGCCACCTCACCTGTTTTTGTTCGGGGGCGTCTAAAGGCTTCACCCGGATTTGAACCCGGGACCCTCCGATCAGTAGCCAAGCGCTCTACCATCTAGGCCACCACGCTCCAATAAGGGGCCGCAATAGTGTCGATAGATATTTTCTATTAAATTCCCACCCTCGCTAGGTAGACTAGGCTTGTTACTTGTGCTTAATGACCAATAAATATTTTTTGCACCTAACTGCGCTTGAATGTCCCGTGTGATTTGGTTTTCTGCTTGCTTTAGTATCTCGTAGTACCCGTAGGAGTATTAGTGATACTAATCAGTAGTGGTATTTTAACCCACGTAGTGCATGTTGGCTTGTTCGCCAACGTAGCACTCTTTTAGTATCTGATTTAGCTGGGCATTGTTCTCCTGACTGCTTTGGGGCCGTTCAAGTGTTACGTAAGATGTTTTGGGGGGTTGAGTTTTTCTCACGATGTCTTATGTAAGGGGTCGATGGGATCCGAGACAATCTTACGTAAGATTATAGTTACTTTTGAGATCGTATTTTTATCACTTTTTAAAATTATTGTCCGACAAAATATCTTTCTTTGTAGGATTACCGCCGCGGCGATATGCCTGAATTTATGCTATACTATAGAAAAATGTATGATCAATTTCTTAATTTGATTAGTTTGGAGATATCGCATTTTTGAAGATGTGTTTTGTGAGTCTTTCCTCCTGTGAATCGCGTAATCTTGGAAACCGTTATCGACTTCACGCTAAAAAGCAATGCTATTTCTGAGCTTCAGTCTATAATTATTTAAAAATAAAAAAACTGGAGGTTTTAAAGTCAGTTTTTGCGCACTTGGAAATGTAGTCACCCATCTATTTTTTACCTATTTGCAATTTTCCAAAAATGTGTGCTACCTTACTTAAGATTGGGTGGGGAGGGAGGGTTCATGAAATCTTACGTTGTCTTACATGGGGGGATCAAAGAGCGGCCAAAATCGCCGCATGTAATACTTGAAGGCCCCTTTCTGGTCCCTATGGGCAAGGTAAGTGTGCGTGATTCGATCTTGATCTGTGACGAGTATTGCATACCTGATATGAAATCACTCTGGAAATTTTGTTGGAAAAGTGTGCTCTTTTTGTGTGGGTCTTTCCTTGTTTACTTAAACTTGCACACAAGCTATCGATTTTAGTCTACGTTTATGTTCCTCGGCCGTGAATTGCACTGATGTGCATATCTGTGAAGAATGGGTCTTAGCGTAGTTCTATTAACATGTGTATTCCTTTATATTCACGATAGGAATTTCACATGCGACCTTTCAACGGAAATAACCGGTGCAAATATTAGCAGAATGATGTCGATTCGAAGGGAGGTGAAACTTTCATGGGAGTGGGTAACTTCGACCTGTCACAGAGAGCACACCTTTGCGAATTCTCTTTGGCAGTGACTCCTTGCCTGACTTGAGAAAGGAATTCTGTTTGCAAGGGAGACGCCCACGGAATCTTATATCAATGAAGAAGTTATTTGCCGTGGCGCCTTTAATCTTCATTTGCCAAACAAGTTGAAAATGTTCTGCAAATGTTAGGAAGAACGATAGCTTTGACTGAAACAATAATCCGGTGGAGTTAGTTCTATTGTGCTTGTTGAGAAAAACCCACTTGTTCGATTACGAACTGGCTTTTGTTGCCAAACGAGTTGAAAATGTTCAGCAAGTATGTGGATTAAATATCGCATTGAGTGAAACAATCAGTTCGTGGAGTTCGTTCTGTTGTGCTTGTTGAGGAAGATCCTTTTGATCGATTACGAACCGGTGGAACTTTTACTTGGATGATTCATATTTTTTACTTGAACTCTGAAGGCTCGAGGTAGCTTCCCGCAAAACACGGGCCAAAGAGATTACCTCGCCCTCCCTGATGACGCTCGTTCTTCGTCCCTTCCTAAGACCCCCCTTCCTCTCCTATTGGACGTCCTTCCTCCACCCTCGACAAAGCAATAACTGGGAACGAACGGACTGATTTCGCAATGAGGGTGAAATTTGCCATGAAAAAAACCATATAACTTGACCAGGATTCGAACCCGGATCTTCCAATTACCGGTCAACTATGTTAGCCAGTTGCCCCACCAAGCCGTCTTAATTCAAGGCGAATTTCAGTGGGGGTTCATGCAAACTAGGTGTTTTTCTTATAAATTGACGCTAGTTCGTGTAAACTCGCGCTGAAATTCGCTTTGAATTAAGTTCACTTGCCGGTGTAAATGGCTAGCATGCCTGACCAGGAATTGGGAGAACCGGGTTCGCATCCTGGTCGAGGCAAATGATTGTTCATGGCAAATTTCACCCTCTTTTGTGTACATATTTACTCCCGTGTGCGTGACTGCGTACTATATTATTTTTGCAACCGCAGTAAGGGAAATTTAGATTGATTTAGGCCTAACTTTGTGTAGCCAAGTCGTTTTGATAAAACCAATAACCTAATACTTTATCATCATCAATAATTGTCCTAAAATAGGTTTAATCGGTAATGACGTCTCCACATCAGCCGGCCCTGGGTTTCTCTTCATATTCGCATCCTTCCGCATTCTTTCTTTCTTAATATCCGCTAGCATTCCGAACCTTCCCCTGCCTCTTCCTCTCTTGCTGTCTGTCTTCCCTTATATTACTTCCTTTAAATATGCCCAATCCAATTGACTTTCCTCTTTCTTATTTCTCTGAGGGTTCTTCCTTCCTCACCAATCCTCCTCAGTACTTCCTCATTCCTAATTTAAATCCCTTCATTCAATCTTCTCCATTCTTTGCCACAGCTGTTTCAAAGCCTTCCAGGTACGTCTTTTCACTTCACACAATTCCATTTGAAGCATTTTGCAAATATTTTCCTGATTTCCGTCTTCATGTTTCTCGCTAGTAGCAGTTTTTGATCTTGCCGCCGTGCCATGCTAATTCTGCTTTTAATTTCTTCCACACTATTTCCGTTCTGTGTTATGCTATGTTAAGGACCTTGAAAATGGCAATTATTTGCTAAAACCATGGTGTATAATAATGTATATGTACATAGATATCGTTTGTGCTAAAAAAGGATCGCATCTCACTTTTCTGTCCGGAAGGTGGACGGAAAACTGAATTTAAAGAAATCAAAAAGAAAAATTTGTGTCTGAGAAGTTTTTGCGATAAAAGGAGAAGGTATAGGTTTAGGAATGAGTGGGTGATGAAAGACATGTGGAATGGATGCTTTGTTAAGAAATACGCATGAAAGGTGCGCGCTTCGTTGGTTTGGCCATGTTGAGAGAATGAATGGTACTCGAATAACTAAGCAAATATAATTAACAAATGTGTACAAGGAGTGAATGGTGTGAGAGGAAGGGATAGACCGAGAAAGTCATGGATGGTGGAAGAAACACTTTAAGTGGAGGAATGTTAGGAATCTTTAGGTAGTTTGAGCGAGATGTTTTCCTATTTTTAATAGAGGCTATATTCGAATTTTATGTTGAAATTAGTTTAATAAATATCGTTACACCAATGAAGCAAAAACTTTTTTAACTTAACTTTCCCGTAATAAACTAACTATAGATAATTGAGCTTTTGTTTCACGCTGCACGCTTAGCACGCATAAGCGAGTAAAGATTTTCTTTAGGTTTTATGAAAAGTATTACCTATTAAAGTAGTTAAAAAATATTTTAAAGAATGTATGCATGAGACATACACTGTTGAATGTGTGACTCGATCTGTGAGTCATAACTTTCTCATTTCTCAAATAATGCCTCTGCATATCACACAGTCGTACCAATCCACGTTGATAACGGCTTCTACTCTTTCCGAAATATCTCTAGATGTTTTGTGGTAGGTGGCTTATATTTGGTATCAATGGAAAGGTGATATCTTTTTCCTTAGTGAGGCCAAATTCGTGAACTTTTTAGCGATCAAACCTTAAGGCGGCTGGAGCGGTAATCGTGAATCAATGATTGCACATTTAAGTATGTTTCAAGTAAGTCGCAAATAAATTCTTGGACCACATTACATTTTAATATATCTGTTTATGTGTTTGAACTCACAATACACGCAGTAATGGAAATGATACAAAAAGTATACTTTACATTTTTGCTTTAATTAAAGCATGCTATGACTTCGGTTTTCGGCGCAGTATTCAAGATTTTGACAAAAATTATGTACAAACACGTTTTTCGAATCTTTGTGTCGGCGCAGCTCGTTGATATATGTAACCAACCATTATAATACCAAGAAATGTATTATTTTGCGTCTAGAAAAAAAATTGTGCCTACATTATCAAATTATTACGAACTGTATCTGTAAAACTTGTGCCACAATGATACGTGTTAAAAAGCATTGAATTGCTAAGAAACCTAATCGATAAAATGCAATTATTTTACTTTTATCATAGATATCTACTAATATGTCTACAAGTAAGATCACCTATCCAAAATTTCATGCAAATCTGTACTTAAACAAGAATCGCTTCTACCGACTTACGATAATGAGAGCGTGTATGAAACATTTAATGAATGTGGTAGAATTGAAGGAGGTTTGCAAGAATAGGGCAGTATGAAGCAAATTGTTAAAAATGAGCCAGTTTTTTTAGTTTAACACCTAGAATTGAGCTTTTTCGATGCGTCTACCTCGATAGGGAACAGCTTGATGGGTATGTTTGTACCATAATGGAAACGTCTCTGTCCTGGAGTGTCATTTTATGAAAAAAATTGATTCGTTTGAGCAATGGTCAGTGAGACGGGCGGCCTGTCGTCGAATTTCATTGTATTTTCTTTCTGGGCAGCGTCCCGCAATTGATGGAAGCACTGACTCACACGCGACTACTTCAATATCGGAGGGGTGACACTCCTTTAGGTTCGCTGATGGTGTCGTGGTCCCCCGGTCTTCTGCTTGCAGCAGGCAGTATCCAAAGTGCGAGATGACCTTTGCCTTCGAAGCACATATCAGTGTTAGCGGAGTATGGTGGCAGTTCCGCAGAATGCCCTGTTCAGTGGAAGAGTCATTTTCCTGCTAACTGGCTCCACACGGGGCTGTTAGATAGTGTGACTACTTGTGTTTCCAAGGTCGCAAATCGTAATTACTAACCTCACGATTCTCTATCCGTTGTTCACATCAACTTTATAGCTCGCTATTGCTCTTTTTCCAATTTTAAGGCCGTTACACACGAGGAAATTTACTGCACAATTTGAAGTAGCATCTGCTTTCGCAATGCGAGAATGCAGGGTCAGAATTGGAGCAGAGGCTGTTTTCCCATCTCTCATTCATGCATTTGCGCGTGCATTTAGCAATTCACCACTTTACATGACGCAATTTTCAATGCGCATCTATGCGTACATCATATTTTGCAATAAATTGCCTCGTGTAAAATGGCCTTAAATGGGCTTTTCCGATGAATTGCATTCATTGCCGTCGTAGTTGGATCCAGCTTTGTTTGAATCGTAACCATTTTCGTGAAATGTGCTACTTATCTTTCCAGCCCCTCAAGTCAAGTGTAGTAATGTTGTTAGCCTTGCCGACCTAGTGTTTTTCTTTCCCCTCCGTACCGTAGCTGGCCCCTTTCACGCAATCATTACCCTCCTTAAAATCACGCTACGAGCCCGCGATTTCCACCATGTTTCGCCACCACTCTACCGCTCCATTTTTTTCGGCGGCGTGGGGCCTCCCTTTTCCCTGGGCAATGTATCCATTGAAATTTCGCCTCGTATTCCATTCGCCAAAAGAACTGGTAACTAGCAGCTTGGACGTTGCTTCAGCCTCTTCTCCTTCCAAGTATTTGAGCGTAGAGAAGGTGTAAGATGTTGTAGGTTTTACGGGAGGTAGTGTTCAGCAATGGCTTACTTATTTGAATTATTGCTGGGTACAGCGTTTAATGCAACTTTTTTTACGAAGGTGATAAAAACTCAAACGTATTTCAAATCGGCTAGTCATTTATGGATAGGGATACTCAACGTTTCTCAATGAAATATTTTTATAATGGTAGAGATAGCAGTATTAGAGTACTGATTGAGATTTTTTTGGGAAAATATCGTTTAGAAATTCATAAACTCCCTCCCTCCTTCCTGCAATCTTTTTAAAATTCGTAATGTCTTGGCTCCACCCAATTCTCTGACGTTCCCTCTAATTGGCCAAGTTCATTGAGACGGGAGTTGTTTATTGATCGCATCGATGATTTTTTCTTTTTGTCCTTTATATTTTGCGTCTTTATTTACTGTACCTTGATTGTAAAGGTTCTATGTGGTTCCCTGTTGCGCAGCGTCTCCTCTGCCTCCCGGGCTGATTGATGCCATTGCCTGAAGATGCGTGACGTGAATATCTAATTTTGCCGAAAGCTCGAAGTTATGCAAGTAAATGGTTGTTTTATTTGCTTGAGAGTTGAAGTCTTGTAAGGTTTAATTGTGGAGAGGACAGCAGCGGGGAAAAGTCAATTGTGGAGCAAGCCTTCTCTTCACAAGAATTTCATTTGGAGGCTAAAATTAATCATTGACGTGATAACTTAGTGGAATTTATCCATGGCAATAAGAACTAGACGGTTTGTAATTTTCCGTACTATTTATTTTTACATCAGTCTGTTTCAACGTTGACAGGTAATTTCCAAAAGGCTGCCTCATGAGGTAGCTTCTTGAAAATGACGTGTGAACGTTGGATAAATAATGTGGAAAATTAAAATGTCTACTTCTTATTAGTTACTTGATGGAAGGGGTGGAATTTCTGTGAAATTACGCCCTCAAGGTATGAATTTTTAACTTGTGTAAAGTATAACGGTAGGCGTCGTGTGAAAATAAATCGTATCGTATCTTGACGAAAATTGGGGAAACCTCGTTTCAAACTGAGAACAGGCGAGCGTTAAGAAGGCCATATGCCAGGCCAAAAGCGCCACTGCAAATATCAGCAGTCAAAAGATGTTTACAGTTTTTACAGTCGAGAAAATGTTTATTTTTCAATGATAGAATTAATTATCAAGGAGCTGTAAGTGCCGGTGTTTATCATTAGCCAAATCCAAATTTCGTCGGTATCCCGCGGCGCGTAGCGAGGCCTGAAAGTTCAGTCTAGGGTTTCCCACACTCTCTTCACAAAAATAAGCGTAACTTTTTTGCTGGTATATTTATGTAACGTCGTAGTTTGCATGTTAATTATAGTGTAAGTGAAACCGGTCTCGTCTCACAAGTACGTAAACAGCCGTGAAGATTCCTTACTAACGTATAGTTAATTCTCAAGAAACATTACTTCTTTTCTGCATGTAGAAAGATACCACAAGTATTTGGCTTTCACAGAGAGACTATCATTTAATAGCTAATGATTAAAATTTGCTACAGCGGTTTTAACTGTAAAACTTTGCAAACGGTCACCTCTGACATATAGTCACATCTAACTTACGGCCACTATTCAAATTACAGCCTGAGTTGCATGCGACTTTGCTTGACCGGACCATCCCACATACGGACACTCCAAAACGGATGTAATATTTTTGTGGATTTCTTTAAATGGATGTTATTCTTTTTTCAAAATTGCGGGGTCTCTTACTATAGAATTACAGTTTCTTGACCATGCTTAATTGCTGTGTCTGTTTTCAATATTTATTCCTGGAAAATACCTTTTTTGTAGTCGAAAATTCTTGTCAGATTTTGATAAATCCGGCACTAAATGTATGTGCCAATGTGCCTGTTAAACCTCAAGCTTAAGATAAAAAATAAATCACTCGGTAATATTCCACTCTGCTTTAATATTGCTGACCGGTTTTGATGTACCAGTTCATCATCAATATTCGAATACGGTATTCGAACACTAATGATGATGTTGTAACATCAAAACTGGTCAGTTATATTAAAACTGTGGAAAATTGCGAAGGCATTTTTTTCTTTTAATACGTCACGGTTCCACAACGTTTCTACGCCTACCATCATGTTATTCTCTAACTTACGGAGACCTCTGATATGAGGGCTTATTCTTATGGCCCACTGCTGTCCATAAGACGGAGGTTTTACTATACATATTTCTTTTGCTATCCTGGCATTTTGTCACGTCTGTTTTAGCTGTTCTATCGGCGTTACCATTCCTTCGCTGGCAGCGATGTCGCTGGACCACAAAAAATTACTGAAATATTTTGACAGGAGGCACTTGGGCTTAAATTCGCTCTAGCGGAAGCGCTCCACTTACTCGGGCGACTTGCATCCCTTGGGGGGCGCTGCGGGCGACGGCGCGGCACGGATGATGACCCCGTCGAAGGCCAGCACCGGCGCCTTTTCAGCTCGTGTGTGTCACTTGGTGAGTCGCATGGCTTGCCGTTTTGTTGAAGTGGGAATGGGTTAATCAATTGAAGATAGAATATGGAGTCAAATGGTAAAAAAGACGAATAAAAGACGCTCAGAATAGGAAAATAGTGGTAATATTGAGAAAAATACACTGAAGACAAACAATATTTTTAATACTATACCACAGAGTAAAGATATACAGAGAGGACAGATGGCGCTGAGAGCGGTAATCGCTCATTGCGCATTTCGCCATGTTCTAAATAAGTGAATCGGGGTTGAGTAGTAGGAAACGAAGCGAGCGTTGGTAAGGTCTAGGTTGACAGAAACGGAATTCGCGTTTCATCACCTATTTCACGAAATTAACATTGTGACTGGTATTGGAGGGACTCAAGGAAAACGATTGAGGAGACGAGTAAAACAAGAAGAAGCGGTTTTGCTTGGTGCTCAGCCATAAATTGCAAGAACAAGTCGGGAATGGTGGAAGAAAAGAATAGTTTCTTCAGTTTCCCGAAAGACCCTGTGATGTTAGTTATTTCATAATGTTTACTGGTCACGCGTTTGGATTGAAACATTTATAATTTTTCTGTTTCTACACGCTGGTGAATTGAAATAGCGGAAAAGGTTTGATAACTATGTGTTTATGATGCAGGTGCAAAGAATGGGTGATTCGTTGGAGTCCATTGAACTGAGATTAAACAATCTGGAAATAGTTGAGAGAAATATACATGATATTGGCCTTATAGTATTCCTATTTTATCATTTATTATACCTTTTTGTTTTCATGCTATCAATCAGTTCTGCTATAAGTTTCATAAATATTGAAAAACTCAAGAAATAAGATGATAGACTCTCAGTTGATAAATCATTAACAGTTTCATCCAATGGATAATATGCCTATACCCATGAAGTCTGAATTTTATAGCATTGAAGTAAACCTATGGGAAATAGGAATGATTCTTTTAAAATTACTGAGCACTTATAGTTTTTCCGGTGTAATGCAATGACGGATACAGAAAAAACTCAAGGGGGGGGGGCGCAAGTTATCGTGACGATTGTAGCTTTCAAACTGACTGCCTGGCAGCGACTCTGCTTCCCTTATATATGTAGCTCGGTTGTTTCGAGAAAATTCGGTGCCAGAATGTTCGCTTCCAGACTTTTAAGGAGTGTGAACAAATACAAACAGTAGAATATTCGCGACTTTTCTCGAACAAATGCCAGACAGAATAACGTTTCAAGATCACTAGAATGGCCGCGACTTTTCTCGTAGGTTAGCTATCTATGTGCCAGACAGAAACGTATAAAATACGATGACGCGGACGCGCGCGCGTGCTACATATGAAAGTACAACTACTCGATAACTCGACTCAGAGTCGACTGACGAAAGACATGAACGAATAGCGTACGGGCTGACTGGCGGGGGCGGCGCGGGCAGCAAAGCGCGCGCCCCCCATATGTATCCGCCACTGGTGTAATGTGGTTATTCCAGAGGAAGGGCAACTGCCAAAAATTGGTAATAGTGACCTGCCGGGATCCAGTCCAAGTGGACCATGTGATGCTGATATCATCAGCAAGTTGAAGAAGGTCATTAATAGGTAGAGGGTTTAAATTCATCGTTTGAAGAAGAAAAGTGAAGTTTTGATTCAGCAGCTACAGACTGCTGAAAGTAATAATTCATTGGAATCTGTACGCAGCAGGTATTCACAGAAAAAGTAATAATTGTAGATCTTTCTGTACGTGATACTCATGCTAATGGGGTTATGTTGTGTTAAAGGCACTAATAAAACAACCGTGAACTTCATATTTCAGCTATTAATGTTATGATAAGCGAAAAGACTTTGTGGAATCGTGACAAGTTGAAGAATAAATCACTTTGCTATTTTCCACACTTTTTTGATAAACTGACTGGTTTCAGTGTCTATACATCATCATCCGAGTGTGTCAACATGTTCAAGTACAGTTGGCGTCTAAATTTATAGGACTGGATATGGGGGTATTATAATAAGTATCATTATATTAAATAACTGGATATGATATATTTTATAACTTCTAATCTCTCCTCATCTCAAAGCTCCTCCTTTAACCCCTCATCCTGTACCCTGAAATATGACTTCTACTCACGACAATTCTACTTAAACATGTATTCCAACTCTCATAATGATGTTGAGGCATTGAAACCGGTCAGTTTATTAAAAAAGAGTGAAAAATTACAAAAGGATTTCTTCTACAACAATTTCAGGTAGTTTCCACAGGAGAGTAGTGAGATCTCCACTGTATCCCTTGTTGCTTATAGAATGGGAGTAATTACGAAGAACTTAACTTACATCCTTAAAACCATAACGACTAATAATCCAATTTCGTCCAGAATTCCTATCCTCTTCCTCCCTCTTCCACGCTTCCCCAGTGTTCTCCCCTCTATCACTCTCTTCAACATGTCCTCTCCTCTCAAAACCTCCTCCATCCATCTCTTCTGCCTTCTCCTAACCTCTGCCACAAGCTTCCTCTCCTCTCCGACCATATCCAATACCTACCTCCTCGTTCGTCTTTCTCGCCATCCAGCTAACCTTCTCCAAATATTCTCCAAACCCACATCTCAAACGCCTCAAGTCTACGCACATCCTCCCTTCGCAATGACCAAGTTTCCGACCCATATAGCGCCACGCTCCATATTAAAGTTTTCACCAGCCTCTTCTTTACGTCTCTTCTCAGACACCCCCTCATCAATTCCCTTCTCTTCGAAAATGCTTCTTTAGCGAGCGCATTTCTGCTTCTGATGTCCTTATACATATTGCATTAAACTACTGGTATAATGACGGTAATTTGAGAGTTAAAACGCCAATGTTTCATGTACATAAAGTCGTAGGCGCTTGAGTTGTTTCGAATTTCCCGCATATTTCACTTATTTTCAATATGGCCGCCGTGCGCAATTTCCATTACAAGAAAACAATGGTATAGTCGCCTAGTGTCCTCTCTGTATATCCCTACTCTGTGACTATACTATATAGCTTAATTCTATCCCTCTACAGACCGATAGTTTTAGAGTGCCCAGTCTACGTCCATTCTCCCTCCAATATGACCAACTCTCCAATCGGTAAAAGAACGATGTGCCCGAGGTTTTTTTTAAGTTTAAAGAGAGCCGGAATTTTTTCAATCGCTCTTAATATCATCATAAATCCTGAATAAATACTCTTGCTGTACTTCCGACGGGGCTTCGTTTTTTATGAAAAAATTTCTGCGGGTGATATGCTCCATTTCTTAACTAAAGGATGTCTTTTTTTCTCGTCGTCATCGAAAAATTGGAAATGAAGGTTATATATGAATAATTTTCATATTATACTACTTACCTCAAGAGCATTCACGCAATAGTATTTATCCCTTAAGTCCGTCCACGGTAATTCCTCAGGCCATTCAACCCTGCAACCAATCCGGTACTTTCTTGCCATTTAGGTGGGGCAGATATGATATAGTCACGATGCCACCAAGGATGAGTAGCAGTCGACGCGATTTTCAATGAATGTTTTTCGATTTCATGCTATTCCATGGCATTCAATGTAAAACTTCAATTATTTCATGACTAAACATAAACTATTTAAACTAGCTTATAAAAAACTTGACAGTGTCAGGCTTCACTTTGTAGAAGTTCATCATGTTAGTACTCACGATTAATGAAAATACTTAGTACTTTTCTACAAATGTTTTTATTGTACGTAGCGTTTCACCGATTTACGGCATCGTCAGTAACAGAAATATAACATATATCAACATTTCTGTACCTAACGATGCCATAAATCGGTGAAACACGTCACACAATAAAAATATTTGTAGAAAAGAACTAATTGTTTTCATTAATCATGAGAATTAGCTTATGAAAACTAATACGGAAATTAGCCGAGACGAGTTATAATCCTAGTTCAGCCATTGTGTACTGTGCATCAAAGCATTGACGTAGCGTCATCATGGCAGCAAAAATACGCCCAATTACTTATGGCAACACTGAACAACATGTAAAATACCACAATACGCTGAAGTATTTTGATTTCACTGAGAAAATAATGAAAAATTAACTATGTTTTCACGATCATATGATGTAAACAAAGGCGACCATCTTGGATTTTCCGTCACGTGATTCCCTTTCCCAGTCGGCATTGAAGTTGTTTATAGATTGGCTGCATTTATGTCAACTGCGCTATTATATTGGACGGGCTTTAATATTTGTAAAGAAATCAAACTAGTTACGCATTTTACTCGATCAATCCACCTTAAGCTATTTAAAGCATATTCGGCATGTTTATTTAGAAAAAAACTTAAACCAGTGATATTTATTTGGAGTTGAGCGTGATGGAGTTGCGATACATACTACAAGCGTCTGATTTTTTAAAGCTTTTATGGAAAGGCGAATTGATGACCAATCGAACTTGCGCAAATTTATTCTGTTTAATTTTAGATTTTCTGAAGAATGACCCATTGGTACGGGATAAGAACGTCTTGATTCAGCATGACCACTTTCAACAGGGAAGTCATTCCCGTCGTAATTTTGTGCCGCAGTTGTCGAGGTTCTATAGGTGGCCTTTTGCCTGAGACAGAATGATAGCGTCTATTCTCGCTGTCTACTGAATTATTCATCGTCGGAGTTGACCTTTCCTGAGAACGAGGAGGACAAGTTTCAATTTAAATGGCTCTCGGCAATATGTTGCTAATGTTCATTTCAACATATACCAATGAGATTTTTTCATATACCAATTTGGTTTTTCAAAATAATATTCACTGCACACTCTTAAAGAAGTGTCATTTGGAATTTTATTAATTGAGAGAGAAAACTTGGATGAATTAATGCAAACGTGGACATAAACTGCGTGCGGAATGAGATAAAGTTAAGTGTTTTCATTATGCTTTAATTGAGGAAAAACTAAGCTGGTTTATCTTTCATTTTAAGTTGGCAAATAATACATTAAAGATAATTCTGGTAATCATTCGCGTATCAGTGGAAATTGACATAATACTTCCTTGTCAGCAGTAATACTAAGAACGACGGTTGCGCCATCTGTGGGTTCAACCGACGTTCGCATCTCTGAAGTAGTCTCGCTGGGTAACGTGGTGACAAGTGGAGAGAAATGAGGAGGAAATAGTCGTGCGAACCGTCACGCATTTCATGGATGAGGCTATGCTACGGGCATTACATAAATGACTTAGAATAAATAATGGCACCCGATAATAAGTGAACATTGACGTGATTGGCTCACTGAAATATAAATGATCAACGATCACACACATTTCTAGCACTATTCATTTCTTCTTACCTCAATTTGCGAGGCCACAGCTCTCTATTATACATGCTGTCCCAGAGAAATAATTGTGATAAAATAGCGAATTATTGCTTTTCTCTTCCACGGATTGCATCGACTGGCGCAACGGTTAGAACCCGATAATAGGTTATAATAGGTGGGTTTTCAAAATAATCTTCATTTCACAGCCATAAAATAGTTTCCAATATAAATTTGAAATTACGTTGTGTAGAAGACTCATGTGAATATAGTCAAACGCGGAGATAAACTGCAACAGAAATGAGGTAAAGTTGAGTACTATCATGAATTCCGTAATCGACGAAAGCCAATGCTGCTGTATCTGTCAGGTTTAGGTGACGAATATTATTATTGTTATTAGGTGATGATACAAAGCTCTAATACTTATTCATTGTTTTTGTTGTTGCCTAATTGTCAATAGAAGCGTTTTGAATGACCGTTACGCCATTATGAACCAAAACGACGTTCATGTCCCTGGAGTTGTCTTACGGAGGAACGTGGTGGCGAGTGGCGTGTGACGAAGGGAATCGTTCTCGGTCCAGGTGACATAGAGATTTAAAGTTGCTACTTTGACTTCGGATATAATTTCGGATCGAAGTGCCGTGTGATTGCTCTGCCAGCGATAGCATGACGAGCACAGTTCGTGATGCCCTTGGACAGTTCAATGAGCGTAAAATATTTCCGTACCCGATTTATTAATTTTCTGCGGGGCATACATTTTTGTATTTTAGTGGTAGAGTTAATTTTCTGAAAATTATGTTCGCTTTTAAGATATTATTGTGGACTAATATTACGCGTGGACGACGTTTATTAGAGGTATTAATACTCATAGGTCTCTAATTTGAGAATGAATTTATGATATTTTTGTTCTTTACCATTGGACCAATAAGGAATCTTCATGTGAGTAATATACATGTTTTACTTGCCAATTTAAGCCATATTGTGCGAAAAGAGGGGAAAAGATTCCCCCAGGTCGCTTGTATCAGCCTACTCTTGCTGACAGCCGTCACTTATCATAACGGATCCTTTGTATTTATTGTAATGTCGCGGAAAACCCTTTAGGAGTTGATTTCGAATGAATATTCTTGATGCTGGAAGTCATTTCACCTCCAATAACGCCAATCATATTTTGACCAAGATTGAGGCATTACATATACCTCGAACTGTTACGGAGATACTCAGGAGAAGGAAAACGGGTTTAAACTGTGTGCTGCATTTGTTTCTCGTTATTTTTCGATTTTGGTGTGAATAAATATTAATAATAAATATTTCGCGGCATTAACGTGACCCTTGGGATGGTATAAAAATTGAAAAGAGTAATTTTCTTAATATCAATAAGAATAATGAAGTGCAGTGACTATTTACAATTACATATTAAATTAGAAGAAGAAGAATTGTTGCGGCCTCATGGTGTTTTATTTCTTCTTCTTATACTAAGGCCGTAGACCTTCTCCCTTTTCATTCATATTAAATATTAGATTGATGGAGTTAGGTGTTACTTGATAGAAATATGGGTAGGTACCTTGAAAATGACGCTTTAGAAGTCGCAATCAATCGGAAAATAAATAAGTGTGGAACTGTACTGTTTTTTCATTAAATTTACATTTAAAATATTTGACCACATGAAATTAAATGTTATAAACAAAAATTCATTTGAATGGAGAGATAATCAGCATGATAATGTTTGCTGATGATATTGTAACTCCAGCCGAGAAGAATGAGTGTGATGAGAGAGCTGAATTGCTGGGGAATGAATATGAATTAATGCAGCTTCACGGTTTATGTGCAGAACGACAATGTTTTGTGGAATAAATCTAGAAAGCAATGTCCCCAGCCTAGATGGAATCAGCCTACTCTTACTGACAACTTTCGCCTTCCCAATGGATCCTTTGTATTTTTACTTAATGCCAGGGAAAATCCTTTTCTTGTGGATTTCGAATGAATATTCTTGATGATGGAAGTCGCGTCACCGCCAACGACGCCAAGTCTTAATCGCTTTCGAGTGCAATATTCCTCGAAGCGTACCGAAGATGCTGGTGCGTAGGAAAACTTTTTTTTAACGTGCGTGAAACATTTTTTTTGATATTCTATTATTTTTATGAGCGTTTTATCCTTGCCGGAAGGATGTTCTAACGCATTTTGGGTTTCCCGCCTCTTCATTTCAATATCCTCCCTCCTCCGCCCTCCCCTCTTACCTTCCAAGTCTCGTGAATTAGCGGAAGCGGTGCGATACACAGCGGACGAGTGAACGAAAAAAAACGACCTCCTTCTCGACCCCCCCCCCGTCACCCTCCCTTCCAGTCCTACGCCCTGAATTGCCTTTAATTCCCTTCTCATCCCCATTGCGCCCCACCCACCCCCCGTCCCCGGTTCACCCCTCCCGATCCAGTCTCCATCCCCATCCCAGGCGCCCACCCCTAGTGTCTGTCCTCGTCGCCAATTTAAATTTCCGAAATGAATTGGCCTGCGTCGCTTTTTTCCTCTTCATCTTGCATCTCGACTGGCTCGGCGGGGAGGACCAACACGCCGTCATTAACTCCGGACTCTCTGTTTCTCCCCCTCTCCCCCATTTTTGACGACCAAAAAAAACTTGCTTTTCGTTAGCGACGCTTGTTATCAAAGTGTCGAGCGCCGCCTCTCCTCCCGCGCGACTCCCCATCCGCCCCCTACCGCGCGCGGCAGAAAGAGCGGGGGCCACAGGGAAGGGGGAGCGGCGGGACGCCTCCCTCGACTTCACCGACGTCGAAGACTGTGTTCTTCAACCGGTGGTTTCTCGGACCAGTGCTGGTCCGAGGATACTTCCTCTCGGTCCGTGAACATTTCCCCCCCACTCTTAAGTTTGCATAGTACCCTGCGAATCATGGAGAGCTTTCCATCAGATCAAGTGGGATTTTCACTTAGCAACACACTAGCGCATTTGATTTCCATTCGTTTCATCCCCTGCACACTAGGTAGCGAACTTTTAAACCGATTGGGAGCGGAGTTGATGTGCGCTAAACTACAAAACTCTGTTCCTAACTTTCAATAATGTTATTTTAATATCAATGTAAGATTCTTGATATGATGCTAAGAGGTTAATCAGCGTTGTGCCACCAGATACTGTTCAGTTGCACTTAACGAGCTAATAAATAAATAATTTAAAGAACGTCGATAATCGCATCCGCGATAGTTATTTTTGTGTTGGTTTTCCGTAAAGGCGTCAAACATAAATAATTTAAAGTTGCCATGTTTTCGGTACCATCACAAGGCTCCGAATAGAAAAAAATCGGCCGCTTAGCTCCCATTGCTTTCTCTCGACAGTATTTCGTTGTCCTCGACGGCGTAGCGTCTCAGAACATTGTAGCTAATGCAACCGTGTACCTGGATATTCTGAGGCTACTGTGAACTTAGTAGTAGACGAATGCGACTTATTTTTACTACAATTTCCTCTGGACAAATATTCTGACAAAACGTCTCGTGACAATAACGCGACTAAGCGGCTGATTCGACGGAAATATTTAGTTGTGTTTGAGGAGCCTAATACCACGCAACAGTATCGCTCGGTTTCTTCGCGAATCCATTAACCAATCCCCACAACTGTATTTTTGATTAGCTTTGCGTACGTAATTGATTTTATAATTATTGGAAAATCACAAAGTTAACTGACGCTGAGCCATGATGAGTAAGAAGCCGCATTTCGGTTTAATCTGGTGTACTCATTTGCATGTTATGAGTAATCGCATCGGACCTGAGGCGGCTGGGGTAGATTAAATTCTCCCTTAAGCTTCATTTTGCGGTTATATTTATAATCTTTATATGCCATTTTGATAATTAAAATGTCATATAGTTTCTCCTTCCCATATTTGGAATGCTGTGACTGTTCTTTTGGATCTGTACTTTTGGAGATTAAATCAAATATTGAGCAGCACTACCTATCGTAAAGCCTATTTATCAAGTTTAAATAGCAGCTTTTACGGCCTCTTCATTATTCGCGGACATTTTAAACCAGTCTGTAAAAAACACGTGGCGGTTACAATGCAGCTGCTTCTGTATGGTTGGCCACTTGGGGAGACAACGTATAATGGAAATCCTTTCCGCCATCGAGGTTGAACTATTAATAGGTTAGGTTAGTGGACTCTAGCTTACTATAATGGTAATGGAATTAGGGATGGAAGGAAACCTGGCGTCAGAATTAGCTTGTTCTAATGAAAGAAAGTCTCTAAAGTGTCCACAGTTTAACGTCCCTTCCGTCAGACGGAGTACTGCACTTGAAGTGCTCTCCACATAGCACCTAAGAAGGGATCGGGCTTCCACTGAAAAATTTCTGCCACTACTGGGATTCGCACCCGGGCCTTTGGGGTGAGAAGCCACCACACCAACCCCATCCTCTCACCGCTAAGTGTTTCGGAAACAACGCCGCGGCCACTTCTGTCAAAGTTTCCAACGAAAAAGTAGCAGTGGACGTCTCAATCAATAATAATTTTTTTTATAGCTATTCAATTAATAAGTAAAGTATTAACTTCATCCTTGTCCAAGCCGTCAGTGGGAGCGCAAAATTTGTCTTCTAATTTCACCGGTTCTAATGAATGTAAAGGTTGAAAATGCTGGTCTACAGCAGCCATCAGCAACTTATGGCGTGTCTGTCGTTTCAAGGAAAGTATTGTTACTATTGAATCAATTACAGTTAATCCATCGTATTATTACTGTTATTTATGTGAATTATCTATCAATCTAGAAGTGTAAATATAATTAAAACATGTAACACATGAAATAAAAATTACTGGGTACTTATACGAAAACAAAAATGGAGCGAGCGTATAAACAGAGTGATTGGCGACAGATTAGTACTTATTGCAAGAGATAAGCTACTTACAGTTAGAAGAAATGTCGGTCGGCCAAGAAAAATGTAGTGCGAAAACCTAAACTAGTGATGGCTGTAATTGAAGTGTAAACCTGTCACAGGAGCCTACTGTAAAGGAAGTAGATAAATCATACTGATCTTTTACTCTAAAAGGAAGAAGATAATGTATATCATACCTGGCGGAACATTAATAATTCGCGTCCATTTCAACGGAAACTTTGGACGCAATTTATACTTTGCAATACGCATGATGAATTGTGCTTGTCATGATTCCACTAGCAGAACCATCACACGGATTTACTATCCAAAATGAGTCAGAAGATAAAGAAGCAGTTCTCAGCTTTTGCTCAATGTCGTCTTGCCCCAGAATGGTGACGAGGAGAGTTACGTAAACAGGCAAGTTTAGCTGCTTATTACTCCGAGGCCTTCACTCCGTTGCGCCAGCCGAAGTAATCTGTGGAAAAGCAAAGCAATAATTCGCTATTTTACCACAAATATTTCTCTGGGACAGTATGTATAATAGAGAGCTGCGGCCTCGCAAATTGAGGTAAGAAGAAATGAATAGTGCTCGAAATTTGTGTGATCGTTGATCAATTATATTTCAGTGAGCCAATCACGTCAATGTTCACTTATTATCGGGTGCCATTATTTATTCTAAGCCATTTGTGTCATATCCCTAGCTTAGCTTCATCCATAAAATGCGTGACGGTTCGCACGACTATTTCCTCCTCATTTCTCTCCACTTGTCACCACGTTACCCAGCGAGACGACTTCAGAGACGCGAACGTCGGTTGAACCCACAGATGGCGCAACTGTCGTTCTTAAGATTGCTGCTGACAAGGAAGTATTATGTCAATTTCCACTGATACGTGAATGATTACCAGAATTATCTTTAATGTATTATTTGCCAACTTAAAATGAAAGATAAACCAGCTTAGTTTTTCTTCAATTAAAGCATAATGAAAACACTTAATTTTATCTCATTCCGCACGCAGTTTATGTCCACGTTTGCATTAATTCATCCAAGTTTTCTCTCTCAATTAACAAAATTCCATATGATACTTCTTTAAGAGTGTAGTAAATATAATTTTGAAAAACCAAATTGGTATATGAAAAAATCTCATTGGTGTATGATGAAATGAACGTTAGCAACATATCGCCGAGAGCCATTTAGATTGAAACTTGTCCTCCTCGTTTTCAGGAAAGGTCAACTCCGACAATTAGTATTTCAGTAGACGGTGAGAATGGACGCCATCATTCTGTTTCAGGCAAACGGCCAGCTATAGAACCTCGACAAATGCGGCACAAAATTACGACGGGAATGAGTAACTTCCCTGCTGGAAGTGGTCATGCTGAATCAAGACGTTCATATCCCGTACCCATGGGTCATTCTTCAGTAAAATTAATAGTAAACAGAAGACATTTGCACAAGTTCGATAGCAAAAATTAATTATTTTATCTTTGAATGCACGCTTTAAAAATGCAGGTATTGCTAATGGGTATTGAAACTTTTATTTTTCAACTAGAAGTTACATATTGTTGATGTGAGTTTTTCATGGTAAATATGTCGACTGTTTGAAATTTCTTTGAGAATATTTTTTGGGTGCTCTTTTATATTTAAATTAATCACCAGCATTTTTTTCCTTATCTCCGTTACATGATTCAGAATATGAGCATATATAAGCAAACGTTATGATAATAATTGACTGATACACTGGAGTCAATTGTACCACCCCGCGGGCCAATCGTGACATCTGTTGAACCTCGTTATGAAGCAATTCGATTACATAATTTGTGCCTTATATGTAGGATACAATTAAGTTATTTATCTGGGAACATGTTATGATTGGTGAATATGTATTAATAATAAATTTTTTGCCGTATTTAGTTGACATTTTCCCAAAGATTGTTAAAAAACGGTCAAGATTAAGTTTTCCGAAATTACGATGCAAAACAAAATGCAATGACTATTTCCAACTATGAAATTATTTACCACGTGAAATGAAAAATAGTGGCAGGAATACAGGTGTATGGGGAGATATATCAAAAAGTAAATACTAATGATATTTGAGACGATACTTGCCCTAGTATGTGTGTGGTGGTAAAAACAAAAATATTCCTATGATTCGGCGTTAGGGCAAGTACTCGAGTTCTTTCCGGTAATTTAAAAAAATTTCTGCATACATATAATACTTAAATAAGTAATTCTCCGCCCCCATTGTCGTCCTCGGAGGGTGCGGGTAGTAAGTCCTTGCCTGCTGCCCCAGGGTCGCGAGTTCGAGTCCCACCTTCATGTCGATTATTCACCGCCCAGGGTATAGGTGTTTGTGTGCGTCGATTGTTACATGTCATAATGCCCAATTTAAAAGGCTATATCAGCTCTTTTTGGTAAAAGTTAAAAAAATGAGTAAATTCTCCAAGCCTGTAATCCGTAAAAGCATTAGGTCTCCTCGCAGTGGACCCTCTCCAAAAGAGTTCGTAGCTCAATTTAGCACATTTTTTTATTTTCCCTTGAATCCCTGTATTTTCCTTCCGACCGGACTTCGCTGGACTTTTCTTCCTCGCACCAAGCTGTTCGTAAGTCGTATGGTACTATACTGATAGCATGAGGGTAAGGAAAGTATTAGTAATTTGTTATTTCTGTAGAAGCTACATGGGCGCAAACAGAGTGGCGGGTAAAAAATAGTGTCTGTCAGCGACAAAGAGCTGTGTAAGGTCGTTTGAGCGAAATAATTCTCGTCATAATGAATAACATTCATTTCAGTATTTAAGTAGTTGTAAGAAGCATGAAGAAAATATAAAGTAGTTGTAACGACCCCAAAATTTTGTTTGATATGAAATTACTCCTCAGTAATCAACTAAATATACTTATGAGGCTAACTTCTTTGCTTCATGCCATGCGCTGAAAATACCTTCCCAAACGAAGATTTATTGCGATCTTATTAAGAGTTTTACGATGAATGATAAATTCATTTTTTAATAATTGAGTTAAAAAAACGACCTACTAACTAATATATCTGAACAAATCACTGATTATATATTTATTTGAGGCTTTAGTTGATTTTTTTCACGCTGTACGTTAAAAACTCCTTTTCTACCTATAATTGTGAATTTATTCATGTTTGCCGTAAATACGGCGAAGAAGTACGTAGAAATTGCCTTGAGAGAAAATCGGCCTGGACCGGAAATCGAACCATGGACCTTTGTCTTGCCCGGTCAATGCGCATACCACTACGCTTCCCAGGCGAAATACCCTGACTGGGTAGCATAGTGGCCTGCGCATATTGGAAATATGAGACCTTTTTCTATATTTCGAGGGGAAATTGGTTTGAGTTTTATGCATCTTGTTCAAACTTTTCGCTTTGGAATGGCTCGGCCGACTTGGGGCGCGCCAGTCGTTCGTTGTGTCACGAATTCCCGTCTCTCTTGCCACCTCTTCCCGTCTCATACGTCACGGATGAGCCTCGGATGTGGCCGAGCCCCGCCTCCCCCGCGAGTCGCGTGACGTCGTTCGCCGCCCCTGTAGATTCCAGAGCCCCTGCTGCAGCCACCCCCATTCCCACCTCCTACTCCTCTCGCTCCTCCCATCGCGAGGGAGGCGCCGAAAGGCACAGTGCGTTGGTGAGCGCGGAAGAGGCGAGAGGCTGCCGTGCCGTGGCGAGCCGATGAGAGGAATCGGGGAGCTGTCGGGAAATGTTCCGTAAATCCGAAAGCAGTCAAACAAGAGAGTTGACGGTAGGAGCTAAATTTAGAGTACACCCTTGAGCATTGCTGGCCCAAGATGTTTTACGGGTGTGGTAAAAATTGTATTTGGCCGCCCCTAGCAAATTTTCCGTTTACCGATGCTGATTTCTTGAACTGCGCGTTAATTTAAGGGTACTGTGGGGCTTCAGAACGATCCTCTTTGACATTTTAGTTTCCTTTCACGCCAGGAACTCAATTTCTGTTCTATTAGTTGCATCGAGTTTTACATGTGAAAGTGTTTTTGAGGATTATTTACGTTACATGTGCCTACTTTTTTTTAGGGTGGGTGTAAATTGTTCCGTAAAGTGCAGTGAAATTTTAGCCACCGTTCCTTTAAATCGGTTGGCGGCAAGGATACGGTTAAAGGAAATTTTTGGTCCTTGGGTTTTATTGTGCTCTCCTTGTTGAAGTTGGTGATTAGTGTGTCTTTTTCACGATATACTAAAGTAGACCATTTTGAGAAGAAATGCCGGTTAGAAGTTAACAACATTTGCATTCATACTTTCTGTCGCCTTCTTGCATTCATTAAGTCACATGCTGGCCGCCCCTACAACGGCCGCCTGTGGATTTTTCCCACGTTGCCCGCGCCTTGAGCCGGCACTGCCCGTGAGTATGCTACAATCCAAACACTAGTGGACCTTCTACGCAGGCAGTTGTGGCAATGACCCTGAACACAATCGCTATGGCCTAGGATATTATTCTTCATATTTTGTGAATAATTGTGATTTCCAGTCGTTGGTATACTCAAGAATTCCCACGGTCTATGTATGCAACTATGACTTAGCTAAACTAGTGCCTGTGAATTTCTGTGAATTTGTTTAATTCCACCTAACTCTCCGCGCGCATTCATCAAAGTATATCTGTGTTAATGCGTCGGTTATCTGAAGAATGATCGAAGGCTTTCCCGGCTTATTGCATCGTGGAAGGTTATTCGGGATTTCCACCGGGTCAGGTTCTCCCGTTCGGCCGACGTATCGATGAGCGAGTCGATGGACGACTCGTTCATCGAAACGTCGGCCGAACTGGGGAACCTGACCCGGTGGAAATCCCGAATAACCTTCCTCGACGTCTGTTATCTGTTTGTAAGGAGATGGCTGGTAAGTCTCTCTCTTCATTATCGAGATTAATATGCTCCTCAGATCGGATAGTACATGGTAGAAAATAGTCACTTTTACGCATTAAGTGAGTGATGTAAATGCACGTGGCGTAGCTTATACATTTGTAGATTGAGTTTGGGTTTTTTACCATTGAATTTGAGGATGGCATATCGTGGCTTGGGTACGTCTTATTTCACTCGGAAAAAGGATGTTAGAGATCAATCCAGGTGTCTGTGCATGAGGCTCCGTTCCCTGGAAACATTCTGCCCTGTCGGGTTTTCCATTGTCAAGGGTATATTATAACCGCTCTTTGGGAGATTAAGGAATGACTCCGGACGTGCCTAATGCTATAGTTTTTTTATTTCACCACGTGTAATCTTGCAACAAAAAAGAATTTCGCCGGGACAGTTGTATGATTTTTCTCGGAGAATCAAGGAAAATAACGGGAACGGGGGCTTTTTTTAGGGATCTCTTTCTCGAAGAGAAGATACGTAAAGGCCGATCGCGAGAACAAAGAGCAGATGGACGTCGTCCGGGCGGATGAAAGCGAGCGGGGATGATCATTCTGTGACGCCGAAGCCCTTCAGGTCTTCTGTGAAATCGCCGCGCGCCCTTCTCGACGCAATTTGTTTGACGCAACATCGCCCGCTCTTCCGCCCGCCCCGGGGCTTCTCATCCTACGGCGGCCGCCACCGACCGTCCCTCGCCGCCTGTTACCACGGCGGCACATCTTTCCGCGTTTGAATTAGAACGTCTGCTGGCCATTCATGAAGCCATAGGTTCCCATTGAGACGTATTGATGGGAGATCCTCGACTTTTCCTAAAATATTAGGATGGAAGATGTTTTTGTTCTAATTTTCTACCAAATGCCGATAATGATGTGTTGCCGTATGCGGGTCGACAGGAGTTACAGAGCCTTTAGGATAACTTTGTGAGGAAACGAAGGGAATTCAATTGAGGGCTAATGCGTCGTAGGCCAAATATAATAGTTTTTACCTTGGAAAATGGAAAAAAATGATCGTATGAAGAGGGTGAAATGGTGAAATAATTGAGCGATTGGATGGTTTTTTTGTGCCTTGACCGAATTTTTGGGAAAGATGAGGAGGATAGATGAAGAGAAGTGGCGTGCGAATGCCGGAAATATTGATGTTTGCAAAAATGTACTCCTTCCCTCTTTATTTTATGGCAACGAAACTTGAGGATGCCAGTTTGGCACAAATGTTTCCTAGAAGGGTAGGCGTGATAAGTATCTAGGTATGTATGTAGATATCTTTGCGATTGTCTTGGGGTACGTATACTGTCCTAAATTTGTGAAGTGGGAAAACAGAATGGATTAAAGCTCGTCCCTTTTTCCTGCGGTGCGAAGCTTGCATTACTTGGCCTCTGTTTAAAAGGGTTCAGTGAAATATTCTGTCCTATCAAATACTCCTTGTATTTTTATATGCTGGCGGCGGGGTTAAGTCCTTGCCCGTCAATCCATGGGTTGCAGGTTCGAATCCCGATTGGGTAGGATTTTCAACTCCCAGGGCATGACTGTGTGTCTTCGTCCGTTATAAAGTTGAAGGGACTTGTTAGCCCTAATTTCGCTCTAGAAGAAAGACAGCATTAGAATTATTATTAGATTAAAGAAAAGAATAAATAGAATCATAAGCTACGACCAATCAGGGGAATATTGAAGTCATTAAAATTGAACAATCGTCCATAGTAAATGGATCACTTTTGCTGTCGCACATTACGCCGAAAAATAATAATAATTAATTTAATTGCTTCCATTCATTACATACAAAGTACAACATTATTAAGTTAAGCAAGTTTGGTAACCCCTAAGGTGCACCTGTTGGGGTCTACCATCAGTTAAGCCATGCAACATAAGCAAATTTAGAACAATCAAGCAGATACTCACAGTGAAGTACACGAATCCTACCTAAAGAAATGCTCTGTGCAAGGAACAACAGAAAAGACAAACTGACAACGCTAATCATACACACAAACATACATATAAAGCACAATACACTCATACGCATTTATTCATACATGAACGACAGTATGCAGTACAATACACATAAATGTGTGATTATATGTATTTCATAGAGTCATATAATTTTGAGGATACATTAAGAAGCGTTAACAAGTTAAATATATACAATCACTTTCTATTTAACATTAGACTTATTACATGTAAATCACAAAATAAAAGTTCAATGTTGCTAATGGTAAGTAACCAATTATTTACTTCCCTCAAAAATTTCCCGGGGTTTTTTTTCTTTTTTAACACAATCAGGAATAAAGTTAAATATTTTTGGCTGGATGTAAATAAAAGATCTTTGGAACATCGTTATGTTCGGTTTGGGCAGTGATAATTCATTTTTCCTACGTAAATAAAAAGAATAATCCTTTGGTAGTAGATTAGTAACATTTCCACTTCTTATGTAAAAGTTTTTTAGAACTTTGTAATAATACAAGTTACGAATTGGCAGTAATTTAAGCTCAAGAAACAAAGGGAAAGTGTGGCAGAATCTGGTTTTCTGCATACTCGTTCGCAGAATTCTCTTTTGCAAGTACAAATAGGTAATTAGTTGCGGAATTTTGGTGGTATCTTAATTTAGCTAGAGCAATGCAAAATGGAAATAATTTCCAAAACATGACAGCATACACGAAATTTACAAACAAATTTCACACGATAGCCGTGTCTGTAGGATCATTTTTCGCGTTAAAAAACAGGCTTTACTTTTGTACATTTACACTCAGGTATGGCATCACTCATTTTTATTTATGCTGAATATATAATTTCGTAGTCCAAGTTCATCGAATACAAAAGACAAACGTGCTGCACTTCGTGGCCAGTTTTGTGTCAATATTTTGCTTCCTTTCACCGGAGTTCTGTGCACTTCACTCTCGGGATAATTGTAACCACCTTATAGTTGACTTCCATAAACGGGCAAAGTACAGGGAGTTTGAGAATTTTTCAACAGGGTGTGTAATGCGATTATTGCCTAATTTGCTTTAAGCGATGACTCACAGTAACCTAATGTTTGTTCAGATGCTGAGTTTTTTCATAGCCGTCCCCTTTTCGAGCACGTTTTGGCGTTTACGTCGTCGCTTGCGTGTTTGGGTGTGCAAAAACGAACGCAAAAATTGCGGGGCTCAGTAAATATGTCAACAATGGGTTACAGGATGAGTCGCGAGTGCAGCAATGACGGTGGATGTTTTCGGTGCTCTGTCTTGTGCTAAAAGCGATGCTCTACTGCTTTATTAACGTTGTTTCTTTTTTCTCCTTTCCGCAGGTATAATCGCCCCGATCCAGCCGTGGCATCGCTGAAGGATGTAGCAAGGGATTGAACGGTGAGCACCGTGCCATGCACTCTTTTTTTCTCACGAAGTCACCGCTTATGTTTACCAAATGGGACGCGGGAATCCCCATGCTCTCCGTGAGGATTGGCGTGGGTACCGGCGTTGTTGTCGTTTCCAACGTTTTGTTGTGATTTTGGAGACCACGCGGAGTGCGGGGGCGCGGTCTCGGCGCGGCGTCATCATGGCTGATATATTTTTTTCGTTCGACTCTTCTTGGCGTGCGTTTTCGCCAGTCTTTCCCTCGTCCTCCCCACCGCGTGCGCACCCCGCACGGGCACACAATCATGCTTCGCAAGAGAGTGTGTATATTTTCCCCATGTCACTGCCCGCTGCCACATGTCAAGCTGTCGTGCCGTCGCGTCTGGAATCAATGCGTGCGCGCCAGGGCACCCGCTGGTTTTTCTCGCACCCTGTCCACACTCGGTCGTGCTTGCCGTGATCTCTCGCATTGCTCTTGGGCGTCATCGGAAACCCACCCCTCACCGAAGCTGTGGACTGCTTATTAATTGGGGAGTATTGGTGACACGACGAGTTTACTTGCCTTTTTAATGTTAGTTCTACACCAACTGATCGGTACAAAAATACTTTCTTTTCACGCAACGTTAGTGCTTACAACAAAACGGCATGGTACTAGCATAAGACACATCGTTAACTTAGAATTCACCTTTGTTCTCCCCCCACTCCTTTTCCCTATTTCCTCCCTTTCCATGGCTGTGTCGTAACACCCTCTGCCACACACCTCTGCGGCGGCTCGTAGGTGAGCGTGTAGATATACACGCCAGATAATCTTGCGAATGGTCATTAACAAATGGTTACTAACTAGCTGGTCAACTATCATGCGCATGACGTTCATACCTAGTGTAGAACGGAAAATTCCACGCAACGAGATTCATGCGCGTGATAATTCGGGCAAAATTGGAACGTGTTCTATTTTTACCGCATAATCCCAATGATTGTTCGCATGATACGAGCGCACGATGTCCATGTTGGTTGTTTTGGTTAACAAAACCGCTAAAATTCGGTGGAAGTATGACTGTTTTGTAACGCAGTAGTCCAGGCATTTATTACATTTCAGTCCATACCCACATCAACGACCAGAAAGTTAATGAGTATTGCGAGATTGGCAAAATTTGTATGATTAGACCTCTCCACCGAAGCACTTATCAGGCGAGGTAAATATGCTAATGTGCGGCTGATATCGTAGCTTCATATCTCACCGTCAGACTTCATTGCGTAGGCTTCAATGGCCGGGGAGATCTTAAAAAATTAACTTCTAAATATTAATGTTGGTGGCTTTTTATGATATCCAGTGCAACCAATAGTCTAATTATGCATGGGAATGACATTAATTCCGTGAAGTTAAATATCTCTATTAATATTTGGGGTGTAAGTATGCATAATTTCTTGAGAAAAGAGAAAGTCTTTCTAGGAATATTAATAAATATTCGGTCTGTGACTGTTCGTTGCATGTATAAAGGGTTCGATGAGAAAAGAAGGGCTGGTTAGTCACACAGGGCCCGCGGGTCGTGTCCAATCACCTTTTCAATCGGTGTACGCGTCTTATGATCCCCACTTCTTTAAATAGCTTTAATCCCTTTTACGCGGAAGTGCTTTTTCTGTGCTGACGTTGGAGATTGGTGATATTTATGTAACGAGTTCCCCATTTTAATTTTATTTATGCTTTGTGATGCTCTCCGTCGAGAAGGTGATGATTTTCATTTTTCATGAAGGCCGCGAATGGAGTGTGCACTCTCCTGCTTTTTGATTAAATTTCCCCTGTAAACAAGTGCCGCCGCTCTGTATACCGCTACCAGTTTTTATAATTTCTGTCTTGAGAGTCGTGGCGGATATTATTTTTCGCTCCGATCCCGTCGTAATCGCGTCCTTATTTCTAGGAACCCGAGGGTTAATAGGGATGAATGCATTTTTCATTCGGATATAAGCGTTGCATCTTTTAAGCAAATATCGTTGGCTAGCATTAACCCTGCTTTTATTTATTCTGCGACTAAAGGTAGCCGTGTATAATTTTACTACCGTCCCGAGTGGTTGGTAATAACCCTACAGGGTCCTTGGAGGTTGTTTATTCTTCATACTACTAAGTATAAGGGTAAAATCGTTTTCATTATGCCCAATAAATGCATTGCGTGATATCCCCGGAAATCCTATGAACCAAAAGACGTGCATGAAAAGCATAAACTATTGTCCTTATAATTAAATTCATGGCAGGGTCCCTAGTATAGAAATAAGAATGTGATGGATGTTGTGATTTAGATTACCTGTATCAAATTGTTTTCTGAGTCACTGGAATTGCTCTGCAGTCTAATCTATGATTCTGACATTGAAAGGACTGGATGTCGGTTCATTTGAAACGCATTGGTCCTAAAAGGACCTTTAAATTTCCTTGTTGGCCCTTGTAAAACTATTGTTCTCCCATTTATTGAGATTGTAGTTTATCGTCGTAACATTTCCTTTACTTTTGTGTTTTTTAAAATTGTAGTAACGTAGTGTTTATCTGTTTTATCCTCATAATTTCGATATAGGCGTCTCTCGTCCTTAGTGTGCTTATTGAAATTTAATTGAATTATGAAACATAAGGGGTGAGGCTTCACATCCGCCGTGCTTCTTGTCTCGACGTCAGCTGTCGGGCCGATTCATGAATAATGAGTGTGAATTTGGCCGCCAACTTGTGGGCGTGACCGGGTCACATCCTCAAGTGTACCAACCAAACTTCATCTTACTGTGTATTGCAGATATAATCACTGTACGGAAGTGATAGTGATGATGCATGCTGAGAAACGAATGGAATGAGGAACAGGGTATTGGGATGTTGTCGATATATGTACAGTCGCCGCATTAAGTCTGGCGACATCGACAACAGCGCCGAATAAGCGAAACTACGATTTTGTGTGGCTCCACTGATTCATAAGTAGGGGGTGGGGAGGGGAGATAGAGAGGAAGTTGGAAGGATGTGAGTAAGGGGCCAGAGTAGTCGAGAATCGGAACCTCGTCTTGGAACCGAGACTTATGTCGTCCCATCGAACTGAGGGACTTGCGTATTTCCCATAAGTAGGGTAAACATGAGCGAACGAAATATTTGGAAGGAGCTTAGAGGCATGGCCGCAGAACTCTCTGGGCATCCATTCAATGCATTTCTGAGAGTCAGGAATTTGAAGCTCGTATTATTTTGGAATTCCTTCAAATGACGTTGTGGAAAAACAGCGTACTACAGGGAATATTTATATGAATCAGACAATATTATTAATTAAATGTTTCGAATGTTGTTTACAAATCAAAATTATGAAATATATTAGTAATTATATAAGTAACCACTCGCTCCGAAATGCAATATCAATATTATTTTTTTCGTAAGTTTCGTATTTTTTAAAAGAAAACAACATTTTTATTGTATTGAACATTTTATTCAATATTTGGTGGTTTCTCCTCCAGCATCAATGACATTTTGAAGTCGATTACGCATGGACTTCACTAAATTCTCACATATTGAAGGTCGTCGCTGGACCGATTGCCATATATCCATCGCGTGATTTAGAAATGACTCATCCGTCCTTGCAGTGCTTCCCTTCCATTCTTGAACCATGATGCCCCAAAGATTTTCAATTGGATTTAAATCCGGTGATCTTGCTGGCCAAGGAAGGACATCGATCTCTGGGTGCCGACTGAAAAATTGCTTCACAACGCGAGCGGTGTGGACAGGTGAATTGTCCTGAATAAGGATTACACCTTCTCGCTCAGGCACAATATCTTTGCAGTAGGGAAGCAAATGGTTCTCTAAAATCTCTGCATAATTAACGGCTGTCATCCTCGGTGGTGTCCTCACTAGAGGACCAGGGCCGGCGGCTGACATTGCACCCCAAAAACTCATGGATATACGTCCGGATTTGGTAGATTTTAATATATGCTGCGGAACAAACCTGCAAAACATTTAGGTTTTCTTGGCATGAAATTAAGAAATTAATTAATCTCAATAGGTTGGCCATGAAGAAATCTGATTGAATTATATAAAATCTCTCCACAAATAAATCTCCACTGCCTATTTTGAGGCAGTTAAAAACATGAAATTCAAGCCCTTGATTTTGTTGTTCCTTCAAATTCTAACCCTTAGTTTAGAAGTTGAAGGCTCCGTACCATTAGTGGGAAGCACGAACAAAATTTAACAATCAAACCACTGTTAGTATGGCCTTATCAATGAATGCACTTAAATGTGCAAATGTTATGATAAATATTGTCAATAGTATTCTTAAAAATATCGATTACTTTTATTTACCTGGATCGAGGCGGACGCCACAGTTTCATTCTCCCTTCATCGCTGCTGGTGAATACCTTCTCATCACAAAAAATGGCGAGATCCCAAAAGGTCTGACTGATATTTAAATAATTCATTGCAAATTGCAACCGTATTCCCTTATCTTCTTCGCATAGGGCAGGCTTACGAGCTGGGCGATAATGAAATATTCCGCGCTAAAACATACGATTTCTAAGAGTCGTGTAACTACATTGCATTTCCATAGCTCTTCTGGATGATGCTAGACCCCCACTTGTTAGAGGAGTATCTCTCATGCGATAAACCAACGCTTCGTCTTCTTCTCTACTTGTGCACCGAGGTCTCCCTTTTCGTGGTCTACTATTCTGTCCATCCGCAGCACCCTCTCGAGCGTGTTTCACCCATCGCCATACCACGCTCCTATGGACTCCCAAATCCCTTGCCACCTCCGCAACTGGACGTCCAGCTTCCACTAATTTAACCATTACTTCTCTTTCCGCAAGAGAAGTTTCTCTGTTCGCAGGCCGTTGCATACCAGCACTCTGACTTTCCTTCAACTGGCTAAAAATCTTCAAATTCCTGACTTTCAGCATTAGGTCGAATGGATGCACAGAAATTTCTGCGGCCATGCCTCTAAGCTCCTTCCAAATATTTCGTTCACTCATGTTTACACTCCTTATGGGAAATAAGCAAGTCCCTCAGTTCGATGGGACGACATAAGTCTCTTCATTCACTTACCCCCAAGACGAGGTTCCGATTCTCGACTACTCTGGCCCCTTACTCACCTCCTTCCACCCCCCTCCTCTTTCTTCCCTCCCCACCCCCTACTTATGAATCAGTGGAGCCACACAAAATCGTAGTTTCGCTTATTCGGCGCTGTTGTCGATGTCGCCAGACTTTATGCGGCGACTGTACCTGTTGAACTCGTGTGCGCTTGATTTTGACGCCTGCCCCTGGGGGACTGGAAAGCTTTATTTGTGACTGTGGTGTGTTACTCGAGAAGGAGATCGCGAGCCACTAGAAGTTTTTAATGAATCCAGTTCTCGTTTGATAGTTCACCACCTCAATAGCTCGACAATTGCGGTGGTATGACGTTTACCGGCTTTTTTGCAGTGGGCGATGTTGCTCTCAATAGTTCGACAGTTTTAATGCTTCCTCTCACAGTTTTTCGACCGTTGAAAGAATTTAATGGGTAATTTTTAAAAACAATTAAAAAATGGAACACTTTTATCCAAGTATATTAAGTAATTCACTCAAATGAGTGCAAATATTCCCTTTTTTTATTTGATTTATGGTGTTCATTGATTCAAAATAGTTTTTTCCTGAGATATTTTTTTTCCAAAGAATTTATTCAAGTCAATGGCTAGAAATCATTTTGGCCACTTATTTGGTTTACCTCGATTGCTTGTCTCACTCGAATCGAGGTAAAAGTAAATCCAGCGCACAAATTCTTCCCCCTTCGTCTGTTATGGCTCCCGCCGGGCCTTATCGATGACACTTCACGACGAACTTCTCTGCTCCGGAAGGGGCAGGGAAAGAGGGGGTTAGGCGCCGCGGCGGCGGTCAACCCTTGGGCGCTCGGACGCCAAGGGGGCGGTGGGGTGGCGGCGGTGGCGGCAGTGGTGGTGGGGCGGTCGGTCGGGCGTCGTCGGCGTCGGCAATGACATCTTCCCTTGCCCCCCTTCTTGTGCCACAACGAGTGCATGCACGTGAGAATTATCGATTATTCCCGCCCCCGGGAGGGGGTGGGGGAGGTGTGGGGGAGTTGTGGGGCGTGACTCCCCCCTCACACCTCCCCTCTGCCCCCACCTCCTGCCCCCTCCTACCTTACCCCTTCCACCCGTCGAGAGTCGCGATTCCGCACGGAAGTCGGATTATAGTCCGAATCCTCCCCCTCCCATTACCCCAGACCCCCAGCATGCGTCCCCGGCGCCCCCACCGGCGAGGCACCGCTGCGACACTGATGAGATTCTCTTCTTTCTTGCATTCTCTCGAGACGATAGTTGGCGGGGTTTGTTTACATGAGGCCACTGAGTTGTTTATGTAGTTCCAATTTTACTTGTGGAAACGAGTCCTTTTCTTTCAAGTTTTCCCTCCGATCTCGCTGCTGTGGTTGTTATTTTTTGCTGACTTAGGTGGTGGGGTAAAGTCTTCGTCCGCCAGCACAAAGGTCGCGTGTTCGAGTACCGCCTGGGTGGAATATTTATCACCAAAGGCATGGGCGCGTTTGCTAAGGTTAAATCAACGGTTAGGAGCTACTTGATGAGCCACTGCATAATTTAAAAAAATACTATTCTCAGTAGACTTTGTAGGTCCCACAAAAACCATTGATTAAAATACTGCTAAACCAGTTTCCTTGACAATGGCATATTCTGGTGCACATGCGTCACATTCGTGACGTGTGTACCGGACGTATGATAGATACATGTATGCCTGGAGATGCTTTGTCTGCGAAACCGGTTGTAAAGTATTTTTTATAAATTGTTATGTGGAACCTACAGAGTCTGCTACGCATTGTTCTTTAATAATTAAATACGCCTGCTGTATATAATATAAGTGAGAAATCCTTAATTCTAATTTAGTCCTTAGTTAAGTCACATTATTATTATTTGGATCACTATCTAAAGGCATGAGAGCTAGTCTATAATTTAATTTCTTGCGATAAATGTATGTGATGCTGCTGTTGTTGCATAGCGTATTTAGATTTTTTTAGATCTTCAATTGGTTTTTTGAAGTTCAGGGAAAAAAATCATTAAAGTTACTGTGCGGCTAGTTCCGCAGCTCTTTGAATTTATCTTTCATTGGTATTCTAGTTGAAAATTTTCTTTCCTGTTTTAACTAACGCCAAAGCGCTTGAATTTTGATGCCCTATGATAACATTCATTAAAATTTTGCTCCATCACGTGCATCCACGTGCACAGAATAATTCACCGATCGAATTGTTTTATGTTCGCCGAATGAAATACTCGTGGGCGAATCTTGTAACTATTTACCATCTTCAATGCTAACTCCCCGTTCTCATTACTAGCTTTTGCCATGGTAATCCATTACAAGGGTTAGAGTTAGTAATGCCAACTCCGCGTTGAGACCGACCATGGTAACTTCTTCTACCCTGGTTAACTTACCATTGTTATCTATCTACAATGGTTGTTTTCTGCCATCCGAATACACGTTAGTGACAGTGGGCGAGTTATCAATCATCATCGTCTTCTAGTGACCGGTTGGTAACGAGAAAGAAATATGGTGCACGTTTAAAGGTAGTAAACACCAGTTGTGTCATGGTGAGTGAAGACAGGTGCGGATGTAGGTAGCAGTTACCAACGTTTTGCACAATGGTAGGAAGCTGGTAATGCGAATCTCCCACTTCTTTCCCGCGGACCCCCTCCGCCCCTTCAATCGGTACTCGCGGACTTCGTCGAAAGCGCGCCCCGCCCTCGTGCAGTCCGGGGTCCGCCCCCGCTCCCCCCACGCCTTCGGCCGCAGCCGTCGTGTGGTGCGGGTGTGGCGGTTTGGTGCAGCAGCAGCGGAGCGGTCCAAGGTCGACGGTGAGCGGCGCTCGGGTATCGCTCCGAATGCGGCTCCTTTGCAGAGGAAGTGGGTGGCCGCGGAAAAATAGTGAAGTTCACTAAACTTGGATGATTATATGATTAATATCTTCATTGGACCTCAGCAACATTGACTCGTGGTATCTTGATAGGGGGCTTGAACTTAAACTTAGTAAATGTACTTGTAGTACACTTCTTACGAGAGAAAAAAACACCAACGCTATATTAAAAGAAAGTGGGAGGAGTTGATTTAAAGGCGCCAGTTGAAGTCAAATACCTGGGAATCACCTTATCTTCAGACTTAGCGTGCGGGAAACACATGCAGAGCTCGGAATCATTTGCAGAGCTGCATTTAGGAAACTAGAATTTATCGTGCGAATTGTAGGAAGGTTCTCCGATGAAAAAGTGATAGATGCTACTTTGTTCTGGTTGGGCCACATCTCAAATGCGCCTCGAGCATATGGGACCCTGCGCAGAAAGATTTAATTCGCTAAGTAAATAAAATACTAGGGAAAGCAGCACGCTTCGTTAAAACTGCTACCAGTGAACATTAAGTTCCACGCAGGTGATGGAAGGATTAGGTTGGGAACCGTTAGAGACTCGGAGGCTACACGCAAGGCTCAGGCTACTTGAAAAACTCCGTTATGGAGAGTTGCAGTACGGCAAGGAAGATATTATTTTGAACCCGCGCTATATCTCTAGAACTGATAGAAGCGACAAAATAAGAGAAATACGCTGCCGAACTGATTGGTACAAAAATTCCTTTTTTCCATGCACCTTTAGTGACTATAATAAAAAGGAGCGTGACACTAACTTCACTGTGTAACACTTTCTTCTCGCTCTTATCAGTTTTTAACGAACCTTGCGGCTTTCCTTTGTATCTTATCTACTTCACATATTGAATCTTTCAGTATAGTGTCCTTAATGCTCGCGGCGTGTTCGATATGTGGCCTAACCAGAGTGAAGTAGCATCTCTCTAGGTGTGATTTATTTCGTAAGAAGTGTATTGCAGTGCATTTATTAAGGCTAAGTACGAGCCCCCATACAAGACACCACGAGTCCTTTTCACGAGAATCTTTGAGGTCCAATGAAAGAGCTTTTATGTCAGCTTTTTGGTAATTTCTCGGTAAATGGCAAACCATCTTCTGCAAACCATCCAAATTTGCCACTTACTGTAGAATGTCCTTTACATAAATGAGGATTAAGGAGGGGGTCTATCCCGCTTCCTTGAGGGACACCGGATATCACTCGAACCATGTTGAAACCAGCGCCAACAGTTACTGCTTTTTGTTTGCAGTCGGACGATCACGTATCCAATTCACTATTTTTTTCGTTTACCTCACATGATTTTAATTAGATTATTAATTTTTTTAGGAAATTTTTCTTATGCTTTCTGTGTGCAATGTCAAAAGCATAAGTTTCTTGGAGCTGTGGGATCGGTCTGTGCTCATAATCGCCCTTGCATTATCTATTATGCATTCCTTCAATGGGTGCGTTTTATTTTACTAACGATTTAGTTCCAAATATTGGGGGAAGTTCCGTGGCAATGAAATTTTCATTAAATTATGAACGCGATTAATGGGGATCTGTGTTCGAATCACGCTATTGACGGATAATTTCTTTGCGTTTTGAATATCTTACATATGCTGAATCGTTACAATTGATGCCATGCTGTTGACCTGCTGTTCTCAATTTAATGAATCGTCAAGTTTTCAAGGTATTAATAGACCCATGTTATCACTCTAAAATGGTTGAAAGACGTGAATTTCGTGGTTTCAGGAGTCGTATACCAAGTATTTTATCATGTGTAGCTTTCAACAAGCGGGATGTGTTCATGTTATCTAGGACTATAAAATATAATTTGAAATTAAAGGAGGAGGAATGAACGTGACAGGTTCAGGAGTACCTATTTGGAATTTAGCAGTTTTCAGTACAGTAAAGAATAGTAATCTTGGTACGTTGACACACTCTTATTACACCAATCGATTTAGACTGCTACAGCGTCATTTTCAAGATTGAAAGCTGTAGAAATAAATAGTATGTGGAAAGTTTCGTTTCGTAAACAAAGATTATTGTTCATCATTATGCTTTAACAAGCAGGTCATGTAGCGACGAAGGAAATTACTGGGTGCCGAAAGGCCCCATTATCCTCCTCCCCCTGTGTGGCTATTAATTTAAACTCGTTTTCCACTAATTTTGCTTAATTAATTTTCACACTTCCCCTTCAAAATTTCTTAAAAATCGCTTCTTTTTTGCGTACCTTTTAGCGTCAGATGGCGAGCAGGTTTTAAGGCGATTGTGAAGTTTGGGGGGAGGGGGCGTTGGTTGCATGGGTTGGGAGGGGGGATATGCGTCGCCCATGCGGCTTTTTCTTTTAGAAGGAAGAGTGTTGAATGAAACTGGGTTGTCAAGTCTCAGCCTCTTTTCCACCCTTCTTCCTTAAGCCCCAACTCCTTAAAAAGGACTAAAAGGGCCATCCCACATTTATTTGAGGGTCCCTACAAAGGCTTACTCCTCTTTATCATCGGTTGGTTGAGGCGCCATTAAGGATAGGTGGGTAGGTTGGCAAGTGGAAAAGTATTTGGGGAGTGGAGGAAGGGCGTAGAGAAACCCGGCGTCGATGTTAGCCCACTCATAAAGAATGGCGCCTAGGGGACCTCAGTTTAATGTTCCATCCTACGGATGTGACACGGACGAACAGTACTGCACGTCAAATACCCTCAACAGGGAACCTGAGTACGGATCGGGATTAAATCCAACTAGAGAAATGTCGAACACTGACGGGAATCAAACCGGGCCCTCACATTGGGCTGCCAATACTTCAGCCGCCACAACAACCCGAACCGCCCCCCATCTTTATTTATCTTTTGTAAATCACACTTTTTAAAGTACTTGTTTACAATACTTATTATTATCAGGTAATCTACCGGTTAAGGTACATTTACATGGAAGTGAGAAAAAATCCTTTAGATTTTTACTTATGCAGGGCCCTATCTACTTAAAATATTTTCGTCCTCATCTCAGCATTCGTCCTACCCTTCTTCATCCCGTCCATAAAACCTATTCTACTTCTTCTCCTTTCCCACTTACCCAACATCCTCCCCTCTATCATGGCTTTAAGAAACCCTTCGCCTCTCATTACCACCTCCAACCTTAGTTTCTTTCAAACCTCATAGAAGTTTCCTTTTCTCTCCCACCATACCAAGGTATTTCGTCTTCTTTTCCGTCCACCACTCCTTCTTCGTCCTCCTCCACACCCACATCTTGAACGCTTGCAGCTCATAGCATGTGTAAATCAAATTTAAATTCACGTATTAATGTACTGATTGCAATATTTTTTGCGTGCTTAAACATCAATCAATTGTCACCTTTCAAAATTACTCACCGAATATATTTCTCTATGTAAATATCCAGTATAATCGTATTTCCTTCTGGGCTTGACTTCTATGCGGGATTGTCACTCAGTTTTGCTGTCGCAGACTGTCCGTACTTGACGTGGTGTCCACCCAGTGACATAGTGACACTTCTGCCAACGTGTTTGTTAATATTTTTGGACACATGCACACACCCGATATCAGCTCTGACGAATATTTCGCGAGGAATTCTGTCGACTTCCTCTTCGGAGTATGGAACAAGTATGACTTTTCAAATAAAATAAGGAGCCAAAACAAAATAAATCTACTTGACGAGGAGAGCTCTCAGGACCCTTTCGTGACTGCCCCCAGATCGCTCACCTCATCACCTTTACGTATCATCCCTCAGACACTACACTTAAAGAGTTGCAAAACTTCCTGAAAAGGCGGCTACAGGCGTTCGAGATGTAGGTGTGTAGGAGAATGAATGAGGTTCGTTAGACAAAAAGGGAGACAAACGAGGAAGTGCTTGGTATGTTTGGTGAGGCAAGAAAACTTCAGGATGAGATAGGTTGTGGGAAGAGAAACGAGACCGTGATAGAGGTGAGGGTGTTGGGTAAGCGGGGTAGGGGATGAAAGAAAGAAGAAAGGGGCTAATGGACGGGATGAAGAAGGCTAGGACGTAGGCTAGGGTGAAGAAAGGAATACTATTGATAGATAGAGCCCTGCACTTGTATGCATGGGCAACGGTCCGCCACGATGGAAACATTGGTTCAATGTCAGTCACCGAAGTTAAGTATCGTTGGGCTCTGCTCGAATTTGGAAGAGAGATTCTCTTATTCGTCCTAATGTTGTTGCCCCTGTGTGAAAGTGGCAGACATTGCCAAATGATCTTAGCCTTCGGAGCACGTTAAACTGAAATACTACTTAGTGTGAAAATGTAGAGGATTTTTGCTCACTTCCATAGCCTATCCAAACAGGTAGATTACCTTTACAATAATAATCCTTTGGCATTCAGTGTTAGTGATCTCGGACTTTGAGGGGGACAAGAGGCCGGTATGGGCGGGTCGCTTTTCAGTACCAGCCATCCCTCCATCCCCGCCCACCCTCTGCCGTCCTCCTTGCAGGCACGGGAGTGTTTCGGGGTTAGAGCAATTGATACTAAAGTTTAGCGGAAACTTGGCTTTCGCAGACTAATTAATGGGAATGAGCGCAGCCGTTAATGGAAGCGGTCGGTGAATTGGCCTCGTGCTTTGTGGGTCCTCTTGAGTGATCCCTGCGGCGTTTCCCCCGGACCCACGGCCGGAATCCGAGAAGGCTGGTTTCGTGTTTCGTGTTAGGGGCGTGGCTGTTCTACCGACGCGGATTAGGGGAACGAATGTGTTTCGGCACTCTATTGTTTTCCGGCCATTATGAATGCGTAAGATTAAATCATGTAAACGGGATCGTCCAGTCGGATGTGACGAAAAGTGGCATTGCTCGACCACACATTTTATTTTCTTTATCCCTTAAGATTGCCGGACAGTTAATCGTGGGTCTTTGTGTGCACATTTTAATAATGTTTTATGTAAGTCGAAAAAATTCTTTAGTCCACATTTCATTTAAGTGTATCTGTTTATGCGTTGGAATTCACCGTGCAGGCAGTAATGTAAAGTGATGCAATAATTTTATTTAACAATGTTTTTCTTAATTAAAGCATGTAATGACTAGAGTTTTCGGCGCGGTATTCGAAATTTAGACGAAATTATACTGAAATATGTTTCTTTCGAGTATAGGACTCGGCCTGACACCTTGACATTTGTTCGAGACAATTATGGTAATAAGAAATTTATATTTTCGCTTTCAGAAGAAAATATGCACGTATGTAATCGAATTATTACGGAGTGCATGTCATGTGAATCAAGGATTCGCGTTAAAATAGCATTGAATTGACAAGTAAACCAAATCGGTGTGATGCAATTTTTTCACTTCTCTCTGTAGATATCACTAGTGAGAACACGTAAGCAATGTTTCACGCAAATTCTTCCTAAAAAAAAGTCGCTCCAACCTCCTTTAGAAGGCGCACGTCGTTTGGTGACATAGGTAATTGGGCGAGTGGGGTCGTTTCATACCTCAAAAGAGAATTATATGTATGTTCACCGGCTTTTTTCTGTTATACCTTTCCCGATTCGATACTGGTAGTTTAAAGCAATATAAGGTGCATATATATTTTTCTTTTATCGATAATGCTACTAAATTTTGTTACTAATTTATCCTCTTTGCTCGTTTCACGTGTTGTTCATGCGTAATTCATGTGTTGCGGAGTGGAAATCTCTTAAAACGTTGAAAATCGTGTCGTATAAATCCTTTATTTCTATAAACCTTTTTTTATGCAAGTTTATATTTTTTAAATTGCTTTATTGTTATTTTATGGCAAGTTATTTTTGCTCTACTTTCCTCCAATTAATCTCTAATTGTCAGGGTATCTAGGTAAAAAAGAGTTGTAAACCAATTGAAAATAATTGATTTCAAAGAAAATGAGCTGTAAATCTAATGCATATTATTTATAGCTATTTGGATTGAGTAGTTTTGCTCTATCACGCAATTATAATGCTCCCTCTTATCTCAGCTTCGAAAATGTTGGATGATATAAAATATAGTGTTTTTTTAAACTATTGCGTCCCATGCGCCAACTTAAGGGTTAATTTGTGAACCTATCTCCTGCTAAAATTAATCGTATCTAGCGTAACTTCGTGAAACTGCTTCATCTTAAATTACAGAGTGTAGCTTTGTGAAACCACATGAAATGTTTTCTTTTACGACGTTAGTTTAGCTGCAGCACAGAATCATCAGGTAAAGAAATTGCAGGCTAGTATGTGTATGCATTTTCTGCAATGGCGGTGGCGTTTTAGTGTTCAGGGGAATGATGGAGCATGCTCTGCGTGGTGCCCCTGTGTGAGGCTGCTGAGTTCCCAAGGTTCTCAACCTTCATTTCCAACTTCAAAATGCTCAGTCATTTTGTAGCTGTCTGTATCTCTTATTCTCGTTGTTTAGGTGGGTTTCTCAGATTGGTTGCGAACAATATCAGCGCCTTTTGGTCCAGCTTCGTTTGGATTGCAAACATTGTCGTGAAATGCGCTGCTGACACTTCCCGCCCAATTGAGCTAAATTCAGTTATGTGCTCATTAACCGACCCCTTCCACAAGAGCTTTTTTTCTTCTTTTACGTCATACTTATGAGAAGTTAAGGGCATATTGTTACCCTACCACCATAATCCATTTCTGACTCGGTGTAAAGTTGTAGCGGAACATTGTGGCATTCAACTGTTAAGTGTGACGTAAAAGGTGAGACTTCTCGTGTGGAAGGGTTCGGTTAAGTAGCTGAGGGGAGATGCCAGCACATGGTAGGCAAAGCTACCTGCGTAATTGCAATCAACTTGATAGGGCGGTAAATTGTCAGCAGAGTGTTTTGCGAAGTTATTAAAGATGCAAAGGTGTATTAAAATAAGCTGGTATTGTTCGGAGCTCATCGGAGATGCCCATCTAAACAGATTTAGATCCATGGAGAGGTAGAAAGTTTATGTGAATAACAGATCATTTTGATGTATCACATCAAAGCATTTTGATGTTGGCAATGAAGGTCAGAGGACTTGGGAATGCTGATAATCAAACATAGAGAATAACTTACTCCCCCGTGCGGAGCCAGGAGGGTATGGGCACGTCCACTGAAAAGGGCATTCTGCGTAACTGCCACCATGTTTCTCTGCCGCTATACTAATTTTGCTGTCGTCTGGACATTGTATCACCGTAATGCGTCAGAATCCAGGGGGTGATGGCACTCAATGCTGTCAAACTTATATATAAATAAGGTTCGATTGTTATGACCTCCAGTGTTCGAACCAACATTTTTTAAACTAAATTTTCAAAAGATGGAAGCCCCTGGCTATTTGAAATTGTTTTACGAGGAGTGAGCTCACAATAAGTAAATATTTTCAAGTGTCCGTGCCCTTCCAACATACGGATCGTAAACAGCGCTTGCGTGGCCCGCCTCTGAAGTCGTTAAGGTAAGTGGTAGATTAGGCCATAGATTACGAATGCTGAAGGGGTAAAAAGATTCTTGGCACACCGCTCTGCATTATTTGTGACGATGAGTATAAAATGGTCTGAGAACTCATGTCCTCTGGTGCTCTGCATTTTATTATAATTATTTAATTCTAAATGATATATTTTTATGCTTTTTTCCAGTGGAAGTTTGCACATACGAATAATAATGATTGCAGTCTACTCGATGTTTGCAGTAAGCAATACTTTAGTTTTTTTCTCCTCAGTTCAACATGTTTTGCCGTGATTTTGGTATTCATGTTTCTCTCTCTACGTTTCGCTTGTTCCTGTTTGCTGGATGTTGAGTATTTCTGCACGACGCGCGTTCAATTTGACAGAAATATCCTGACTGCAGTATATGTACGTAAATTGACTGCATTTGCATTTACTGTTGCATCGATTGCTCATCGCACTCCACTTTTTTTGCTCTCTTTGAATTGGTGGGTGTATTGAATATTTATGGTATGAAAAAACATGCCTGCATCAACGTATCGCAGGTAAATTTTGATATTGTTCAAAATGAGAAATGGATTAACGCCCAATGCATTTTTTATCGCTGTGCGAAACGCTTCCAGATTTCCTGAACATTCAAACAGTCTCGTTGTCTCGCCGTTTTAACGTCATTAATAATTTGAATTATTACCAGCATTCATAGAATAGTCCTCCCAAATCAATAATGCGTCATTATCATCATTAGTCATGAATCCTAACATTGGTTTTCTGCATCTCTCCGATTCTCTTTCCTCTCCGCCTACCGCTTCAGTCCTTCATCATTCTTCTCTTTAAAGTCCTTCAAAATTCGTCTAGTGCAATATATTCCGTGGTCTTCCTCTGTAATTCTTCCTATTCTTTTATTATTGCTTTCAATACATTTTTGTGTCACAGCATGTGCACAATCAGTTAGTCTCTTCGTCTTCTCAGAGTTTTCATGATACTTCTTTTCTCCTCAACTTTTTGTAGGACTTCTCCGTTGGTCTTTCTCTCGTTCTATATTATCTTCATAATTCCTTGATAACATAGCCATTTCTTTCAATCTCTTTTGCTCCACAGCTGGGTTTTTCCAGGCTTCACTGCCGTATAAGAGCTTAATCCGAATATATATTTTGATAAAGTGCTTCCTTGGTTCTAGGCTTGTGCTCCTAGTTGTTAGCTGACTCCTCTTCCGGTCGCAAGCCTTCTTTGCTTGGGCTATTGTGCCCACAACATCTTTCTTGCTTCTTCCATTGCTGGTGATCCTTATTCCCAATTAGAATAATTCTGCCGAATTTTGACGGTGATTCAGTCATCTTAATTTCGTCCACAAACCATTATCTTGGTAATCTTCAAGAAGCATTTCTTCCAACTTTGGTCTGTGTGGACCAAAGTTTGAAGAAATGCTTCTTGTTCTTCTGAAAAGTTCAGTATACTCGCCAGACCTTTTTTCTTCTCTTTCAGGATTGTTATATCATCTGCAAAGCAAAGCATTTTTTCCATGCACTTTTATTCCGGTTATTAATTTTTCCTTTACTTCATGCATTGCCTTTTCAATTTACATATTGAAGATCACGGGTGACAAAGCACATCCTTTTCGTACTCCTTTCATTACTTCTGCTTTCTCTGCATTACGGCCACATTTTACTACAGCCAGTTGTTTTCCATATAGTCTGCATACTTCTGCCGTCAAAAGACACCCCTATGGTCTTCAGTGTTGTCAGCATTGTTACAATCCATACCGTCAAGATCTTTCTCTAGGTCGGTGAAGCAAATATTTGTGGACAGGTACTTTTGAATCATTTTATCGATAATAAGTATTAGGGCTAAAATAACTTCATTTGTTCCCCTAGTTGTCCTGAAACGAATTGATCATCCTCCAGGTATTTCTAAATCTTCTGTTCCATCTTCCTATAGATTAATCTGGTCAAATTTTCGGTGCATGAGCAGTGAGTCTGAATGTTAGAAGTCTTTCTCGCCTTTACTCTCTTAATTCCTTTACTGCAGCATTAAATTGTGGCATACTCTGTTGTATCGGGCGTGACTTCGTGGAATTTGCTTAACATTGTAAATGGAAAGTATCACCTGATGACGACGAGCTTCGTCGAAACCTTGGTCGTCTTGTTTTAATAAATCTATGTGGAAAAACTAAGTTATACTTTTCATTTACAAAATTAAATTGTGACCTTAAGATGGGAGTATCCTTTTTCATCTTCATCCAAAGTGCCTTCATCATCTCTAGTATCTTGCTACTTAATGCTTTGCCCCTGTAACGTTTCTTCAGGTACTCTTGCTATCTCTTTGCTTAAATGTAAGCTTCAATGAGAAAGATATTGTGTTCACTCCGAATTCATTACCTTTGATTATACGTTGTTTAAAGTAACTTCTTACAGTCTTTAAGCTACTCTTCCCTGAGAGAGATCGCCATAAGTTTTTCATCCATTCTGTTCTTGCCTGTCTTGCTTTACGGCTGATGGTATTTCCTATTATTTTATTCATTTGGTGTCCTTCTGTTTTCGTGTTTTTTTCTTTCGTACAAAAGGTTCAGGAATTACTGCGTAATCCATGGATTCCGATTCTCAGTTATACTCCTTCCTATTTTCTCTTCAGCCGCATTAATAATTCAGTTTTGAATTCGTATTCATATTTTTCATTTCTCTTCGAATGATAGTGTATTTTATCCAAATTCCGTCCTCTTCTGCTTTGTACGGAGTACTTTGATGGGCCAATTTGTGTTCTGTTCTATTCATTTCACCTGCTAGCGTTTCTTTGTTGACATATTTAGTTTTTTTAAGATTAGGTGACGTTTAATTATTATTAAATTGTGGTCAATAACGTAATCCGCTCTTTGGTAGCTTTTGCAGTCTTTTACTTGATTTCTAAATCGCTGTTAAGCCAATGTAGTTATAATCAATTTGGAATCTTCTCTTGTCTCTTTGCATTTTCCACGTGTATCTTGTTCACGGGTGACTGCCAAAAAAGTGTTTGTTATGGAAATGCCATTTTGTATTCGATTTGCCAAGTGACGGCGCACAGTGGGCTTAAATCAGAAAAAAGCTGGCCAAAAATCATATCTTCCACATTTTTTTAGTTAGAACCATGATTTCTTCACAGTTGAATAATTTTAGGCTCCTAATATAAACTCCGAAATATTGACCCAATTGATGGCACCGAGACCTAGTTTTAAACAAAATGGCGGAGAGGGTAAAATCTGAAAATCGATTATCTGAACCGTTACGTATCAAGAGCTAATTAAATTTACAGGATAGTAATTCAAAAGCAGGATGAGTTTAAAAACAATAAATTTGATTGTTAAATAGGTAAAATATAAAATAATTATAAATGATAGGTATGAATCCTCTGTACTTATTTATATTCATCCGAGTCGCGTCACTATCCTCATCGGAACTGGTGGGAAGTTCCTTCAGAAAGAGGTCCCAAGCTTCTTTTGGTATATTTTTCTTTTTTTTGGTACATCATGTGCTAATATAAACGGATCTGAAGTAAGGAGAGGCCTTCGAAAAAGATCCTCGAATTCAGCAGATCGCGAAATTTTTCGCGTATGATGCGTCCGGTATCTTCGTGTGTCCTTGTGCCTCGATTATAGGGCTTCCTTTGATAGATGGCCTATCGGGAGCACTACCACCTTTGCAATAGTCGCTTTATGAAGGAGCACTTTGTGGACAGTAGGTGGCATATGATACCATGGGTACAACTTTACATAATGAGAAGCAGTCCTGGAGCAGTAGTCAGAGAACGCGGTATGATTTATTTGAAGACAAGATGATAGTTTCAAAATTGTGGAAAATATTACTATAATTTCCTCATCAATACCTAAAACTGAAACAGAAATACGTTGCAATTATTTGGTAATCTACAAGTAATATGCTGATCATAAAGCTTCAATTTTGGGAATATTCTTAAAGCAATAAATTGATAACATACCGCAAATTTCCGACGAAAGCTTAGGATTGGAAAAAAAGCGTCGGGTGGTGTTTCCATCACTAGTAGTTCCTTGACCAGGATTTGGTATGTCTATTAAAAGTTCCATTCTTTTTTTAAATTCCTATTGGATTTCTTTCTTCCTCTTTTCCAATGCATTTTTGCTCCTATTGGTAGCTTTGGTCTGAGAGATATCACGAAATTCAGGTGAAAATGTGGCTAATTATAGATATAGTAGAATAGTAAATGGGTCATTATAAGAATAGGTTATACTAAGTACCTACATCGAACTTTTCACTTACCCTCCATTTCTTAATTTTCAAGCGATACGAGATTCGGAGGAGACACTCAAAGAATCGTATGTAACAATGGAGTGGAGGTAATCCAAATGATTTTTTTTATTAATCCACTACCATTAAATTCATTCTCTCCAGTTCATACATCTCAGAAATGTTTGCGCGCTACATATATAGTCGTTTAGGAACGGTTATCATTTAAAACATGAGATCAAAAATATGTTCGATTTTTGTGTACCAGATGCTGAGTCCAACATTTGCAGAGGCACGAGAGAGGTGGCGAAAAAGCTGTCAACTTTCAAATCTGATTTCTGCCACACTTAGTTGTAGCGAGAGTGACCAGAGCTTCCATATGTCGTGTTCTCCCGACACTCCGTGTACTGATTAATAATCAACGCCGTTATTTTAACAGATTTATTACACTATACACTCAAGCCACATGCCCCCGGACACAGGGGATTACATGGGATCAGAGTCCTCTGGATGGCCGTTCTCAACACTACTCCCTCATAGGGACTTTTTTATTAGTAAAATACACAACATACTTTTTTATATGTCATGTACAAATACACAAAGACTATAAGTTCTGCTAATTTGAGATTTTTATCTACAACCCCATCACAGTTATTCGAAGCCAAACTTTGAAAAAAAGTTGAAAAAGTAACAATTTTTTTAAATTTATAACAATTCAAGGGTAGTTACATCACTATTAATATTTTTAATGATAAATTTAATGTCATATATCTACAAATAAAAAATAATTCAAACTGTATAATCCACTCCTACTATTTGAAAAAAAATTTCAAACATTAAAACTTCAATCGTAACTTTATTAAACTTTGATTGTAGTTTTACCTTAGAAAGGATAGAGATAGGTAAACAAACCACTGGATTTATTTTTTACCTCGAGAGATTTAAAACAAAGTTCCTTTTGTTTCATCCTGCTGGGATAAATACTTTTATAGTTATAGGCATTTATGTAAACCTTTACAAATGCAAAAATGGGCTCGCGCAACATTATAAAAATGGCCGCCCAAGGTAAACCGCTTGAGTTAAAAACCCTTTCTCAGTGCTATTAGAGCAATTAGGAGCAGAGCAACCAACCATTTTGCTTTATTTCTTCTGCAAAACCAGGAAAATCCTGCAGAGCGACTGCCTACCGCCTTCACTTTCACACGTAAGTAAGATGTCCTGAGAACAAAAATGAGAATGCGACGACTCAACTACATAGTGTATTATCGGCAATCCAGAGCTTAGAGTATACCTTAATAACTCTATGATCCAGAGGACTCTGCATGGGATACCACAACCACGCCACCTCGTGTGGCAATCGTGAACTTTATCAGAACAATAGAATATCATAATGCCATACTCCACACCATCGAAACCCCACTAACATATCAATTTACACAAGAAATAATTCTTGCAGCCCTATGATGAAGTAGAGCCTGTAATTCTACATCACACTTTTCTTCTGAAATGATTATCCCTTCCGTATAAGCCACCTTTATTGCTGCTTTTACTCTATCATAATGTGTATATATATTGTGCCCATGAAATTTCGCAGTTTCCCGAATGAGGAGATTTTGGCTCTTCGTCAATTGCGCCGTCACAATCAGAGAAACAGCTTCCTCTTCCGAGAGCTCTCTTTTTGGAGCGTATTTAGCCCTCCATTTAGAATGCATTCGCTTTCCTCTTGTTGGGGTTGTAGTTGTCACCTCTTCCAGAACCTTCGCTGCTGCATCGTCTCCGCAGCGCGTAATTCCATGTAAGTCGCTGCACTTAACTCCTCTAGGGAAGTGGAACTTCTCAATTTCACTACTTTTCTATGCTTAGACCTAGCTCTTGCACTATCGAAATCCACTGACGGCCTTCCACGAGGTGTGCTTTTTAAGCCTATAAAAATTATAAATAAAGAAATAAATAATAATATTTCGTAAAATAAGAAAACAAGGAATGAAATATTCAGCTAGTTGCTTACGTCTTATCATTTTCCGCTAACATTAGCACTCACCTGAGGCAGATGCACATGGGAGATATTTTAACACAGCGGCAGGAAATCTTATCGGCTGTTTTAACCAAATTCGATTTTTCTTCATAAATCTGCTGTTCAATCTGGAGCGCTCAGCCCACTTTCGGAAATACTGATGGAAAAAGACTTTTTGAATGAAGGTCGCAAGCAAAGTTTGTAATTTCCCGTCTCCTTCCAAATGAAATTTCTTGTGTAAAAACTCGAGCACGAACGATTTCTTCTGATCCATGGACACTCCTCTTTTTTCCAAGAGCACACTATGTAAATCTTGGTGAGTCACTTTCGTTGCATCCATAGCTGGGCAATGATACTGTGAACGTCCTTCAGCACAAACCTCGACAACGAATACTGAAAGGAGACTGATATCAAGCACTCGGCCACAAATGGATGGAACATTCTAGCCAATCGCATAGAGGGTATATTTTGGAAAAACACAGTTTGCAGAATGGTAACATGCACGTGTTGAAAGTGAAAGACCAAATCTGGGTGCGTAAAAGAGTAGCTGCCGCGAACAAAGGGCATGGGGAGCGCGCGGACCGTTAGGTTTATTGCCGCCCGTACGCGGCTGCGGGATTAGGCCCAAAGGTAAAAACATTAGAAGAGGGTACATGCCATGAAGGCAGCGCAAAGAATAAGTGGTAGGTAATTACAGTACACTCAAGATATAGGGAAAATTCAGCCTCTCAAACAGACTGCTACGCATTAAACGCTAAGTTCCTGAGTGCCTACCACGTGTGTGGTGCGTCCAGGGGCGCGAGACCCGCCCGACATCATTTTACTTTACCACGAAAAAAGAGAAGGGGTGCAAGTTGGTGCAAGATATTTCTTTTCCGTCTAATAATATAGACTTCAATCTAACTCATGGTGTTTATATCTCAGGAGCGGAAAGCGGCGATAAGTACTTTTATCCTATCAACAGTTAATATATTCTCAAAAACAGTGTTATTTAAATAAATTATAAATTTATTAAATAAAGGGTTGACCGCAAAACATTTAGCTCTTTTATATCTAGAGGAATAATGCTATAAACATATATTCTTAAAATAGTCTAATTCCTAATGATATCCCATTGCCTGGGAAACAAACTTTGAAATATTTCGTAAAAATCGCGCATTCCAGATTTCATTGATTTTTAATAATTTTTGGCGGGCTGTAATAATTTGTTATTTGATACTTTTGAAAAAAAAAATAAACTTCAGTTTAACATCACATCGACCTTCTGAAATGTGGATTTTTCATTCCCGGTTCTAAATAAAAAAGTCGAAAATTGGATTTTTGGCCAGCTTTTTTCGATTTCAGCCCACTGTGCGGCGTCTGACCGGGTTTCCGTAGCATTTTTGAGTCATCGTACTCAAGGGTGATCTACACTTCTAGATACCGCAACTTTTTGTCCTCTGCTATTTGATCGTCGTACAAACTAGCTTATTCGGCAGATATTCTCTATATCTAGAGGCCGACCCACCATCCGCAACCCGGTGGACGCACTCGGTAGCGGTAAGCTAGCCCCGGGAATGAGAGTGTCATCCGGCGAATATTTTTCCAAAAATGAATTTGTGAATGATTTTTCCCCTGTGGAATTCCGCATTATTATTTTAAAATTCCTTATTAAATATCCGACAGGTTTCTCAGTCGTCTTAATTTTCGGTTCTCTCTCGATGTGGAGTGGCTGACTCTAGCTTAGACGGCCGATGCGTCCGCCAGCGGTAGCGTGCTTAAACTGGACAGCGACGAAAGAACATGAATGCAGCAGGTTTAGTAATTGCTTACGTCATCTAGTAACCCCTACTTCCAGCTGCAATTATTTTTTTCTATCGGGTGTGCCATTAGGGTGATTACAAAATTGGCAATGTTGGATATGTTGACCGGCTTAATCGGTTCTTGGTTCCAATCCGGTAAAAAAGAAAGGGGAAACAAATTGGGCTCGATCGGACAACGTTTATGGGTCGCGCAATGGCTTTAAATTCTGGAAAATGGAGATCATGGTTAAAAAATACATGGTTGCCTAATTTACAAGGGTATGGCTGTCGCTTTGGTGGGTTTTTCACACAGGAGATGCTTCCACAGTGTTCCAGTAGTGGTATGACACTAATTACGTCTTCGCCCAATATGGGAGTGCGGCAGAGGGCGGGGTAATAACGACTTTCCGGTCTTCTTTGGCGTGGGTAGTGACGCTGTACATTGGGAGCATGGGAACGGCAATAAAAATCCTCGTATTGAAAACCATTTTTTTTTATTTTTGCCAACGATGATCACGCAAACCATATGTCTCTCGGAATTTTCTACAGCATTTTTATCATCATAACTTTTCCTATGCTCAGCTACAATTGCTAACAAATATTGCCTTTGCTGTTCATCTTTGGTTAGGTGATTACCCGTAAGGAACTTCGTTATCAAAGCAACCCCTCTTTCAGCCGTGCCATTTACTACTCTAATGTTAAGAATTATTAGCGGTCCTGCGAGATAATTTTCATTCTTCATCTACAAATCTGGATTCTGCATTAAAAATGATTTGTCAATGCCAAGGACTGGCGAAAAGTTGGGAGCTTTGGACTTAAAATACGCGGGATGGAGCCCCCAATCAGCAAATCTGATGGACTCGCCTCGTCTTCTTGCTCATAACACCGGAGAGAAAATCGGTATGCTGGAGTCACTTACGGGTTTAACCGCACGAAGGGAAACGTGTTTCGCTCCCAAAATGTAGCAACCTCGGTGTGCGTAGCCGTACGCGAAGTCCACCGCCCTCGAATACCCTCGCTGTAAATCATCTATACTGTAGATCCGCAAATTTCAGGATGCATCTCGGCTAGAAAACAATGTAGTCCCGGCCCATGCGCCCAATGTACAGCGTCCCTACCTACGCCAAAGAAGATCGAAAAGTCACTATTATCCCTCCCTCTGCTGCACCCCCACATCGGGGGAAGTCGTAATTGGTGTTTAATCACTGCTGGAACACTGTGGAAGCATCTCCCGTGTGAAACACCCATCCAAGCGACAGCCATGCCCCTGGAAATTAGGTAAATATGTATTTTTTACCAGGAAAATCTCTATTTCCAGAATTTGAAGCCGTTGCGCGACCCCTAAACGTCTTCCGATCGAGCCCAAATGTTTTCTACTTTCTTTTTTACCGGATTGAAACCAAGAACCAATTTAGCTGGTCTATATTTCCAATTTTGTAATCACCCTAGTGTGCCATACATCATGACTGTTTGGTTGATAGCTTCGGCAGAGAGGGAGAGTAATATTTCGTACCATGCAATGAATGAGACATTCTCTTACATTAGTGATATTCCACGCTTTTATTGTTGGCCTCGACCGGTTTCTGAAAATAAGGTTTTGTATACGTTAACTTAATGATAGATAACATCATTACCTCTTGAAAATTGCGTATTAGATTACCTTGAAACCAGTGGACGCAGGTAATTACGTGATATCTATTGTAAAGTGATCCGTTAATTACAATTTCTTAGTGCCACGAGGTAGCCCACCAGTCACTTTTACTGTGCAGTGTGTCTGAAATTCGTCTAGCTGAAAAAAATGCAGAGACGATGGTCAGTTCTATAAAAATGTCTTACAGTATCAGTATGAGTTTATCTTATTCCTGTAATGTGTCTGCAATCCGACTGCAACTTTGTCTAGCGAAAACAAATCCATAGACGATGGCCAGTTCAATAAAAATTTCTTACGGAATCTGCATGGCTTTAACATATTCTTGCATTAGCTTTGGAAATTTCCGCCAAGGGCAACGGCCTGCCACGATGGAAACACTGATTCCCTATCAGTCACCGGAGTTAAAGTTAAGCAATTTAAGTTGCGCTGGGCTCGAATTAGGAGGGGTGATCCCTTTGTTCGTCCGAATGCTGTTACCCCTGTCTACAAGTGGTAGACACTGTGCGAATTGACCTTAGCCGTAGAGCACGTTAAACTTAAATACTACTACAACCAAGTGCTGCCAATAACAGATACACCTATCGGAAATGTTATTGTTCGTGCTGTTAAGCAACTACAGCATCAAAGCTGGGTGGGCCATTGAGTTTGCCCACGCTTCTATATACGACACCGTGATATTTTCTTACAGCCCCCTGAGGACCGTTGCTGCGTTTTTCTTTGCATAAGTTTTTTTAGAGCTGCTTAGTTTTAGGTATGTATTCGGGGCATGGGTCTCTTTGTCTTTGGTTTCTCTGCGGATGATAGGAAATAACCCAGTGAGTTCCTCGAGGTATTATCGTCGTGATTGGTGCACGGGGCCCTCAACTCCATAACCAATCGCCGTACACCGTGGGACATTTACCCACTGACTTGAGAAATTGACGAAATTACGAGTTAAAATTTAGTTAACGCGCGAAAATTTGGATTGTCTGATGCATTTTTCCCGATGGTGCTTGGCGAATTGATTTCGATTGTTGCCTATTTCCTCGCAGCATTCTTTTGTGCCGTTCAACCTCCTCAGGTGTTTCGCTCCGTGTACAGGAAATGAACTCGCTTTGCAGAGGTGCGAGGTTGTAATTGCTCCCATCGACGCAGATGGTCCACATTCGGGGCACCCTCAGCCGAAGCGGAGATGAGCGAAGGACTTTCATTCTCGCGGACCTTTTTGTCCGTCTCGTTGTCGACGTCTCCGCCTCTCTCCTCGCTCTTGGCGTCTCATTTGTCGCTACGCGGGTGGCGGGAGGTGTGGGGAGGAGGGTAGGGGGAGGGAGCGGGTGAGAAGTGGGCGGTGGTCCCGCACGGCAGCGGCGCCTATCCCCAAGGTCGACTCCCTCCGCCGAATGTCGTCCAGCAATTATCCCCCCCCCCCCCGCTCCCTCTCCAGTTGCTTTCTGACCGGCGAAAACCACCCTGCTCTCAAAAATCGATTTGAATCAAAACCCTGCTGCTAGGTGTCCACGAGGGAGCTTCCTCCTATATCGTCTAGTAGCCGTAAACAAACAATGATAAGTGTCTGGCGTGATGTGGTGGAATTTCAACATGCTGTTTACAGAAATTGCAATTTTCCGCTGGTGAATAGATTTATTTCGACCTAGGTTTCGATCTAGGTCTGCGGGACATCATGATAATGTAGTGGGTATATCGAAACCACGGTCGAAACAAATCTATTTACCAGTGGACAATTGCAATTTCTGTATTCATTAAGTTGTCAACAAGCCCGACGACTTAGGGCAGGGGTGGCCAACCCGCGGCCCGCCTTGAACATTTTTCCGGCCCGCGAGATTTATCATACTTTTAGAATGTGCTTTTAGTATCGTTATTATTATATTATTTATGTTTACATGGAAGAATAATAGTAAACACAATAATAATATCTCATTATGTTTCAATTTTTCACTCCAAAAAATGTCTATAGTGGGTCTAAATCTAATATGGGGATATATAATTTTATATACGGCCCGCGGAGTTATGATGCATTTCCGAAGTGGTCCGCAATATCATTTGGGTTGGCCACCCCTGACTTAGGGTAATTGGAGCGAGATATGGCTTCACATAAAATTGAGTGAATTAGGCCTCATTACAAAGAAAATGATATTGTCACCAAACCACTTTACCACGCTACTAAAGTCCAACTATCCCCGTGTATATGCTGTGGATGGCGTTAAGATAACGGCGACAGATGAAGTTAAGTATCTGGGAGTTACGATAACTTCGGACCTATCGTGGGGAACACATATAAGAAATATTTGTGGCAGAGCTCTGAAGAAGCTAGGATTCGTCAAGCGTATTGTGGGAAGATTCTCAGATGAAAAAGTAAAAGAGAGGTGCTATTTCGCACTCGTCCGGCCACACCTTGAATATGCAGCAAGCATATGGGATCCGGTGCAGAAAGACTTAATTCGGGAACTTAATAAAATACAAAGGAAAGCTGCGCGATTCGTCAAAAACTGCTACGGGCGTACAGACAGCGTTACGCAGATGTTAAACGAATTAGGCTGGGAGCCGCTAGAGACTCGGAGGCTGCGCGCTAGGCTTAGATTACTTGAGAAATTGAGAATAGATATCTTTCAGAGCGACACGGAGAACATCATATTAGAACCCCACTATATTTCCAGGTCCGACAGAAACGATAAATTGAAAGAGATATTTTGCCGAACGGATAGGTATGGGAATTCGTTTTTCCCCCGAACAATAAGGGACTTTAATAAATGCAAGGCGTAATTTCATTAGAGCGTTTCCTGTTTATATGTAAACGGCTGGTGTCCTAACACCCCCCGCCACACGCCTATTGAGGCGGCTTGCGGGGTAGTATGTAGATTTAGATGTTAAGTAGTACAAACTACACGCCAATTTTGTATTTTCAAACAACATATGACGTATACAAACTGATGGTGAGAAGTAGCTTTTCTTTATTCAGCATAGGTCCTGCGGCACACACCCAAATATGCAACGAAAAGGATTATACCCGTGGAGGAATTGGAACGAAGTAAATTATATGGCAGTATTGAGAATGTGTATTCCTATTTCATGTGCAACTTACAGGCTGATTTTGTGGCCTGTCTTTCAATGTATAATGAAAAGGTGTTAAATGTACCCCAAATTAATGATGAAACCTGAGGCCGATCGCCATTCTTTCTGCTGGGACTGACAGACATTTCCTTATTTTCTCTAATGTATTTCATCCGAGTTAGCAGATTTGTACTCGCAAAATATGCTCGACTACAAGTAGAGTTACACTTAGAACCGAAAATTTTTAACCTGACCACTAAAAACTGCAAAAGATTTCTCTTTGAAGTATATCCATGAACATCAACGGAAACGTCACCAGGTGGCGAGCAATCGACTCATAACTTCCCGTCCAGAAGTGCTGAGCGCTGCGGCTGAGCTAAGCCGGATTATCTCAGGGGCTAGAACAGACATATCTAGGAGGCCATCAGAGAGGGAGAACGGAAGCTGGCTCTAACCTAGCAACCACTTTCTATCCATGAACACACCCTGCAATTCCTGTTCACGACCTCTCACATCGACCTCCGCATAATATTTTTAATTCAGACAATGTTCATCGCCACCAAAAATTCTTCCTGATACGCTCGTCTTGGATTAATTTCAAAATAGAATTCTTTCTACGGTGAATGATCTGATGTTTTGCCATTGAATCTTTTGAAGGAAGGTTTCTCGGGTGATCAACCTGTTTAGAGGCTCCACGTCTGCCGACTTGCTCTTCATTACCCGGGCTTCTAAATGGCGTTTATCATTTCTTTTTCTCAAAATTTGAGAAACAGCATTATGAAGCCCTGACGATGAAGAGTGGGCCCTCATTCGAAACATCGGCAGACATGGGAGCCTCTAACCCTTAGGAACACCCGAAAAACCTTCCTTTACTTTATTTCCCGGTCAATCTATACATAAATTAACCCCATACCGAGCATTTTCCCCAGATTCGGAAAAAGAAACAAAGTTTGAGAGAACAAAGATACTTTCAACTACCTCAGGGATAAACTGAGGGTCATCTAGTCCCATGCTTGCCCGGGTCCCTTCCAACAAGGTTGATGGCGCCTCAAAATTCCACGCACGACGTTTCGCCACTATTCCAATATAATGTATATCCCTCGGATCAAACCTCACAATTTCGTCCGCTGTGCCAAGACATCCGGGCTCCCCCACCTTTGCACAAATTCCTAGTTCCTAGCCGATCAATTTTCTGACGACGTCAAAAATATTTTACGAAACCCGACATACTATGGTACATTATGTCATGAGAATAATATTAGCCAAATTGCCTCAAGAACGAACATGTTTAAAATGCCATTTTTCCCGCGGAAGTTAATAGTTCATAATAGCTGAAATTGGGACTTTGTAATGACGCTTTTCGTTAGGTAGAATAGATAATTTTTTTATTTGCTCTAAATGGTTTCATCTTTATAAGCTATGTAATGCAAACAGCACGTCACGCATGCATCATGTATAACTCTTGGATCTCTTTCCAATTACGTCGTTGCTAAGTACATTATTACTCACAGGTCCACTACATTGGTAGCACATGGTGTTTGCAGGTTTTTCATAATGCGTCAATAGTCATACCTTCATGAAGTGGTCACGTGAAGGACAATAGTCATCCAGGTTGACATATATGCTCTCAAATCTCTGTAATTATAACTTAAGCACTGAGGTCTTTGGTACTGATGCACTTTAGTCCCGGAGATCTCAAATATATTTTCTATTGCAATTAAACCTATTGTGATTTCAGATCTTTTAAATCACCCTGGATGACTATTGTCCTCCGCGAGACTATTCGAGGGTCTTCAGTAGGATATAATGTCGTGAATGTTGGTGAAAACTGAGATGGTTAGGAGAATAATCTGTTTAGGAATATGAACAGGAGAATGTTTCCAGGCAGAATCAAAACGTCAATTGAATAACACTGCAAACACCTCCAACAATTTCCAATATCGCGAGTTCTTACAATGATGAATAACTAACCAAAACTCAAACGTTCTTTAAGCAACAAAGCAGTTAAGACTCGAGCCGGTGGCTTTTTCAAAATTCCTACTCTTACGAAGAGAGGCAAAAATTACTCGAAGAAGAACAAACCTCCCCAAAGTGTTAAAATGTTAATAAAAAAGGACTAACAATGCGATGTGTCCCTTACTCTTCCGTTATTCGCAAACTACTACAAAAACTGATTCAAATATAAATTCACAAAAAGGCACCACGCACTTATTGAGGGTTCAATATTTCCATGGCTAAATTAAAACAACACTCTAAGGAATTTTAATCCCGAAGAATCGAAGAAAATTTAAGTGCTTCCACTTCCTTCCAAGACTCACTGCTTACCAATATTTGGGAAACCCTGAGGGCGGCATGAGTTTCGCCCAACGTTGAGCATCGGTACTACAGGTTCCAACTCATCGGTCCGCCGCCACTCTCCAACATTCCACTCTCCTCAAAACCAATTATGGTGAGACATCATCACTTATGAAAGGCCATCGAAATGGCTCAAACACGAATCAATAACAGAAGCTCTCACAGGTTCGGCGCAGCAATCCCATTTCGAATGCTTCATCTACCTCTCACCAAATGAAATCGCGGCAATGATCCATGTATAACCACTACTTATGAGACCAATTTGACTTGAAGTGTCGATGTGGAATATATAACAGCCTTTCACATATACATATCTACTAGCCAACTTACGATCGTAATGAACATCAAGTGATACAGAATTGGTTGTCGCAGGATAAATTGTATATGCCTGCGCACAATAACGGATTACTCCAGGCTCCGTACTCAATATCAGATAACTCCGTTTCAATATCAGATTGATAGGATGCAATAAAGATATTTCACGAGCTGAATAGCTTTGCTTCTCTTTAACTAATCACGTCAGAAGACGAGAACGGTGAACAAAATTCTACGGAAGTCCTGAAGAGTCTACCAAGGCACAGATTGACCAGGGCGTAGTCGTAGGACCCTTTTAAGTACCTCATTGGGCAGTTCACGATACTTTGGGTATAGAGTATGTGTACTTCTGGACAGAGATGAGGTTCCACGTACAGCTAACTTTTCATTGAATTCCTCAAAAACAACCAACATGTCCTAACACTCCGTCGGAATCTCTTCGACTCAACTCTTCAAACAGTCAGCGAAACCTGCTCTCCAGCCAGCCCTCCCGAAAATCGGAATAATTTTAGATTCTTGTGCGTGTCAGTTTATAGTGACTTAACTAATGTTCCTGGCAAGCGTCTTCAGCGGCTTATCAACTGCTGTGTTAGATTTATATTTCACCTTCGCAGAGATGATCACGTATCTAATATTTAGTTGATTTAAATTGGCTAACTATTGATTCCCGAGGGACGAGCTTGTTTTCAAATGTGATGTATTACCACTAAGTGACACCTAAAATGTTTGAATATAATTGGCCATTGATAACGTATCAAATTTAACATTTTGGGTTACAGTTCGTTTAAAACAGTGTCTGCTCATATAAACAGTAAAAAAGCCCTGTGTTCGGGTATCATGTTGAAAAATGACAAGTTTTAGGTAGTTTCACTCGTAAAATTCGATGAATTTGGTCATCTAAATAAGAAAAATATCTCATATTTCTAATGATAACAGAATATAATCCAGTTACCATTGTACATTCCGAGTTATTTTCCAAGTAGTATAAGCCGTTTTCGTTGGGAAGTGGTTAGGGTTTATACTTAAGAGAGACTTGATTAAAAGAATTAGTAATATTTTACGCATAGATCGCGTCAGAAATATAAGAGTAAGTAGTTTGTATGCTACCTCAGCTAATTTTAAAATAAATCAATTACTCATCTCAGTGATTTTTACATAATCGCAAAAAATATTCGGTTGTGACGGCGTTTTAAGCGTACGGCGTGAAAAAATCATTCAAGTCAATCGTTATATCTGTACATTTAGTTAATTACTGAGGCATATCAAACAAATTTTCTTCATTATAAAATTTACAGTATGTACTTCATGCTTCCTACAGTTGCTTAAATAAAAAAAATAAGATTCGGATATAGTCTCCATTGTGACTTGGGAAAAATCCTACTGAAACTTCCCTAAGCAAAAATATTTCATCCGGGTGCTTTATTTTATTGTAATTTCTTAAACTGGCTCTGACGGGTGTCTTATCAAAGATGCGTGGAGGGATGCGAAGATGAGGTGTATTTTTGGAGATGATCTCCTTCGTTGAAAGAGGCGGAGGTCAAAAACTGCCTTGAATCCGCGGATAGTTTTACGAAACTAATTAGCTTTTGATTACGTATCAAGTGTAAACACTGTGTTTGACACTTTGTCTAAAACAATGTTTGCTCGAATTTAAACAAAAAATATCATGCGTTCGGATATCATGTTGCGAAAGGAGGTGAAAAGTAATTATTTCTATTACTTCACTTTTTTTAACTTCTAAAAGTTCTCTAACGTATCTCTTATCAAATATGCGTGGAAGGATACGGAGTAGGGATTAAAATCCACTGCTTCAGGCTCTCCTTTGTAGAAACTTTTAATATTCATTATAATAGAGTTTTGTACTTTTCTACACTTTTTATTTTTTAGACACACTACGCGTTTCACCAATGTTATGGCATCGTCAGGTGTAGTAGGTACACCTGATGATGCCATAAAATTGGTGAAACGCGTAGTGTGTTTAAAAAATAAAAAGTGTAGAAAAGTACAAAACTTTATTATAATGAAGAGTATGGATTATTTTTCTCCGAAATCCGCTGAACGAAGGGAACCTCTGAGAGTTTAATTAACTAGGACCTTGACGGGGGGAGGGGGGATTCGCGGCTCCGGGAGCCTCCGGTCATTGAGTAATTGGATGATTGGTTCCCTCCGTCAAATGCCCCGGACGGGTGTGTTCATTCGCTCGCGTACTATCTGGGCGCCCTAGTGGTGTGGCGTTCAACTTTCCTCCGCCCCGCGGTCCGTGGTGTGGCGCCACACGTCACATAATGGCGCCGCCGTCATCTTCCAGGCCACCCGTGCACGACGTGCACTCTTGGTGAGCTACGTTGGCTAATTTATGGGATAATGGACAGGCTCACGTCTTGAGGTTGAGGGCAGGGGGTGCGAAAGGAAATAAGGAGTTCGAACGCCTCATTCAGCGATGAAAAATATAGTTTTCCCTGGCGTATGATCGGAGATAAGTGTTCACGGGTTTTCCGCCAGCTTGCGTTTCAGGGATGCGTTCTATTTCACGCATAAACAGCTTGGATGCGCCGTCATTGGCCGTTCCGTTTCGATCTAGCGCGTCGAAGCAGATGGTGTGACACGTGAAACGGAACGGCTCTTTGGTGCAAGCAGGAGGATTGAATGGAAACGGTGAAAGGTCGCCAAGGACTGCTGATAACTAATTGAAAATGAGATTAATAGAATTGAGATTTTAGTAATTATAATTTTTAATAGACGTCAGGCTATAAATTAACATGATAGGGTATGCAGTGTTAACAGAAATATGATTGAAAAACATTTTGTGGGAAAAAAAAGAATTTGGCTGTAGTCCTTAACTATAAAATCCACTGTTGGGAAACACCCACGCGTGAAGGGGGATGTGAAAAATCAGCGAAACCTACACGTATAGAAGCCTTTATAAGTTATTCATTAAAATATAGAATAAAAAAATCAGAAATGTGATAAACCTTTTTGGGAAAAAAATTGGGATTTGACTCTAATCTTTAACCAAAAACCAAATGCAGAAAAACGCCAGCACAAGAAGGGGGGTGATAAAAACCCTTGAAACGTACAGATAGAGAAGCTAAAATAAGCTGCACACTTAAATATACAATACAAAAACAAAATAAGAAAGATGAAAACCTTTTTGGAAAACAAATTATGGGTTTGGGTATTATCCTAAACAAAGAAAACCACTGCAGGAATACTCACAAACTAGAATGGGGTTCGTAAAAACCAGCGAAGACGTACAGATAGAGAAGCTCACGTACGTAATACACTTAGATTTAAAACACTGGAACAAAATCGGAAAGATAAAACCTTTTTGGTGAACAAATTAATGATTTGGCTCTTAACCTAAAAAAAATCCCACCAAGGAAAACACCCGCACAAGAAGAGTTGGGGTAAAAACCTGCGACACGCACCGATAGAAAAGCTAACATAAGTTACACAGTTAAATGTGAAAGAAAAAGTGTATGCATAGGTAATTTGAGAAAGAAGTAAATAAACTGAAAAGAACGCAGATGGGAGAAGAGGAGGTTCCCACCGTCGCCCTCGCGGCGGGGGCGAGAGAGGAGGAAAATCGGCGGGGGGCGGGCTGGGATGGGGGGGAGGAGTGGTGTTTGGGGGTGCCGGGGAGTAGGGGGGTAGTGGGAGGGGGCAGGGAGGAGGGGAGGGTTGGGTGGCTTTGAGTGAAATTTTGCCGTCGGCGGAGGGAGGGGATGGGTGGGTGAAAATCACTCGAGACAAAAGCTCCCGGAGCCGATCTCTGCAGCGTTGTTACGGCGACAACGCTCCACCTCCACGTGGCGAGGCTTCCCCGCCACCCCAACCGTTGGAGACCCACCCTCCCTCCGCCTCCCGCCGGAATGAAATGGAGCGGTGGCGGGTTGGCTGCTGATATGGAGCAGCAGCAGGAAGGGATGCTCTCCTTCTATCTCTTCACTCATTCCACGTGCTCGCTGCGACCTCCCACCTCTCTCCGGCAACGTCGTCTCCATCCCCGTTCCTCTCACCCACACCCTCCCCTTCGCTCTACCTCCCACCCACCTCCCACCTCTCCTGCCGTCTTTTGTTATGTGTTTACCGCGCTCCGTCCGAGTGTACAGTGGCAAGCTTCGAGGCGTGCGAAACAAAACGGTATTGTGACCAACGATTGCGACCGGCTACGAGTCTCCTTATCCCATAAGCTCATCGACTGCACTAATTTAAATTTTCTTAGTTGTACAGTAGGGGTAACAACGGGGTGTGCTGTGCCCCCCCCCGCTCTCCCCCACAATAATGATGCGGAGGGCACCGAAGGCGAGCAAAATGGCGCCAAACGTATCAAACGAGTGTGCATGTTAGTTGTTGCTTATTGTAAATGTTGTTAGTTAGTCTCTTGTTAGTACGACACCCCAAAGAGACGAGGCTATTTTAGAAGGATTGTTTTTGAGTTAGAAAATACTTGTGGTTTTGGGAGTGGGCGCTGTGTGGCCGCGGCAGCGTCAGCACGCTGTCCCACAATGTTGTTCACCACCGGTACCCTATAGAATGGAAGCATTGGAAATCTCTGTTACTATATTTTACGTACTCTATGTTATAATTCATCTATAATAAATTAAAGTTTCAATTTAAATAAATTTATATTTTACGTAAACATTTTACTGTCTGTTTTTTGTTATAGAATCATAATTTACACATTTTACGTTGTCCGTGATTGTAGGTAGTGTTTGTATAGGCGGCGAAATTGCGACTTTACGTTCTGTGAAATTAGAAAATGTACCTAATGATAAACGAAAAGTCTTGATGTGATAGAATTGAAATATGATGCCAAATAACAATGCCCTGGTGAAGATGTATTATAATAAATGGAAACTTTGGAAGGTGTATGTGTCTTAGAATCCTCACTAACCCAAATTTCACCAAACTACTAGATACTAAGGAAATTTATAGGTCTACGATACCCATTTTGACTTCGTGCGAAGTGCAGTTGATATTGTGTGATTTCTGGCCTCAGGTTTTGTACGATTGATCCCGCTTCCTAATTAATAATTAGGGAGACCTATACATGGCTTAAATTGGATTTTTCTCAGATTCATTACGCATAAAAGAGTTAATGAGCATATTTAATCAGTTAATGAAGTCATAAAATTATCGTTCGTTTACCTTCTTCCTGAAATATACGTGATTTAATTTGTTTCGTTACCAACCTCAGGAGTACACAGAAGTCGGTCTACCTTTGATAATGATGTGAACCATTGAAATCTGTCAGATCAAAAAATAAAACATGTGGGAAGTGTCCAAGCATTTTTATACGCATCATAAGTCTCGAGACCGTGGCCAGGTCCAAGTGAATCAGAATAAAAAGTGAATTTATTCAACTTGAACATTAGTAATTTTCTTAATTTTTATGCCTGATTCTCATCCTCCGTTTTTTTGTCTCGTTTCACAAATATCGCAGTATGTATGTACAGTGAAAAAAATTAAAGGTTAAATCTTGAGAAATTTTTTTACAGAGGATGCATATGCGCCTTTATGAAATTTTGGTTCGTGCCATAGCCTGAGTTTTGTAGCTCTACAATCATCGTTCCTTCTTATCTTTCCTTTTAGACGCCATTTTGTATTTTAGCCATTTCACGGACAATTAATGGAAACTCTTAATGCCTTTCCATGTTGTAACATCTGTTGCTGAGCTTTTTTGCGATATCCTTTCGTACGAGTGCAAACATTCTAAAAAAATTATTACAAATCGTTGACTAAGTGTTTGTTCCTTATTACCTTACGCAGTATATTTCATAGCTACCAATGTTTTCGTTGTTAATGTTATTTGAAAAGGTTCAAAGTGTGCATTTAGTGAAGTGTGTCAGTAGCACTTGAATTCTCTCTCGAAGTACCCTGGCGAAAATATAGCGTTTATGGGGCGTCATCGAAGCTCCTATCGGAGAGTGAAGGAAGAGTTGACCAAGCAACAAGGGAGGGTGAACGAAGAGTCTGGGGAGCGTAAAGTGGAACACCGGAGAGTAAACGAAGCGTCCTCTTGGACTGTTAACGGAGCGTAGATGGGGTGCAAGTCTACAAGTCTACTCCCGCGGGCGTTTCGGGGCACGCGGAGCCCAAGAAGAAATGAGCCATTCCGGCCATACAAACATTCATTCATTCACAAAAACCGCTCACAGGCGTAAATAGTAAATATTTTCGTTCAGAGGGTGAAAGAAAGAGGATAGGAAACATTTACTCAAGCCAATTCTTATGGCACAAACGACAATGTGTTTTCGTTGTAGTAGCGGTGAAATCGAAGAGTAAACATATTGAGTTGCTATAACAACTAGTGTCGGCCATAAATGTACATGCCTTCCGTTTTGTTGTACAGTTTTTGATCATCCTAAATAGTTTTATGTCACAGTCAACCAGCAATTCTAATCAGTCCTCTATAGCCAAACATGACGTAAGAAGAATTGTAATTAAGAAAATATAAAAAATGTCATCGGAAAATGTATATGGTCATGACAATGCAAATTGTTGGCGATTTGCAGAATTTGCAAAACGAAACCATTTGATGTATCGGCTATCTAAACCACTTTTTATGTCCGTTCTAGTCGTCATTTATCGAGTATGGAAACGGATATAGATAGCATTTTTATGGGCGTGTTGCATTCCATTTCCCTGCATCTCTCGCAGTCCATCGTTCATAGGAATCTCATTCCATCCTGTGCTCTCGCAGCTCATTGCAGAAATACCCTTTCCATTTCAATGGAGATCAGGTATTTGCTACAGTTGCTGATGGTGACAACGCCCAGTTTTTTTTATGTTTGAACTAAGAGCAAAATATTACAGCGTCCTAAGCTGGAATTTTATTCTTTGAGCCAGACTGAAACAATCGTTTTTTAAATGATTTTTATATCAATCTGCTCCCGCTATCAATTAATTTATTTGATTGCACATCCACTGTCAATATATTTGCTTGATTGGATAGTCTTAAATGGAAGGCTTTGTGTCGTTGTAGTGCAGAAGTGCTGAAAATCAAGCCGCCGCGAAAATTATGTGTATTCTCCCTTCGTGCACAGTAATATAATTGATGGCTTACGGCACCGCCATTATTTTACTTCGATGTATGTAGGCCCGGTTTAATAATCTATGGTTGACTATTTTCTCAACATGAAAACCGAATTTATTACCTTCTCTCATCGATAATGCTCACATCAACTAATAATACACGATACAAAACACGAAATCTCGCGTAAAAAAGTTAACTCACAGGTTACGGTTACTGCATAAGGTTATGCTAAAGACTACTGCATCTTGCGGTTAACGTTATCCAAATATTAAGAACCTGGCCTTAGCCTAGCCCCGAAACTAGTCGTATTAAATCTTTTGTTAGTAGAAGACTGAAATATGTTTTTTTTTTCAGATATTAGACTCGGCGTGACGCCTTGATATTTGTTAGCAACAATTATAATTGTTAGAAATGTATTATTACCTGTGTAGATGAAAATATGTACATATGTAATCGAGCTTTTACGGAATAAATGCCTTGTGCCATAAGGCTACGTGTTGAAATGGCATTGAATTGCGAAAACACTGAATCGGTGCGATGCAAGTTTTTTACTTTTGTGTATAGATATCACAAAATAGAACACGTATGCAAAGTTTCACGCAAGTCTGTGCATAAGCAAAAATCGCTACGACCAACTTAAGTTTAATAATTGAAATAAAGTATCTTGGAGTCACCACAGATCAACAGTTAAAATGGGTTAACCATTTGCTACATGTTTCTGGTGCTTTAAGGTACTGTTAGTCGAAATTCTATTTTATGCGAAGTAAGTGTTCACCCCATTTTCGTAAAACCGTTTATTTTGCTTTGGTTCAATCTAAATTGAATTATGGATTGGTTTGCTTGGGGGGAACTTATCAAAATATATTTAAACCAATTATAGTAATGCAAAAAAGAATAATAAAATCATTGCTGGTAAATCTCAATATTGTCACTCGTTCCCCATATGTGTATCATTAAATTTGTTACCGTTAAGATGTTTATGTATTTATAGAGTCGTTAGGTTATTATTTGAGAAGTGGAAATAAACCTTTGCGAAGAACGTTTCATAATCTACGAAATAAATGTCCCGTTAATTAAACCAAATAAAACTCTATTTAAAAGATGTTTTCTGAAAAATGGGACGTAAAGTGTATAATTTGATACCAGCGAATATAAAGGGTTATACCAGTGAATGTAAATATATAATATAACTAGATTCCTTGAAATGGCAGTGGTATGGCTACTTACTCAGCCCAATGTAGATTATTTTATTTAATATTATTGTGTGAAGTTCTTGTACTTATTATAGGTATTCATCATATTTGTCTCATAGCAAAGTTGTACTGTATTAATTATTGGTTCTTAGAATTTATAGACTAAAAGTTTTTGTTCTTTATGTATGTATGCAGCTATGCATTACTGTGAAGGTAGCATCAGCTCAGTTATTCTTAGAGGCTACCTAAAGCTTCCTATAATGTATGTATGCAATCATTGTTTTTGGTGAATGTTGTTTTGGGAAGTAAAATACTTATTATATGTATTAATAATGAGTGTTGAAGAGACGTGAAAACTGGCGTAAGAGATGATGGTATTCTGTGGGAGACCGGACTTCCACAGCGTTCGTTCCGTGAGATTCCTCGCGCAAAGCGTCGCCCTGTATTTCCGCATCGAATTTGCTCTTGCCCACGCCGCCTCGTGTTCCCACGTCGAGACAGACATAATCCGAGGTCCCCTCATTAATCACCCGCCACGTGCAAATATTGTCGCCGCTGAAAGTTTCACATTCTGAAATACTTGTGGGTGACGAAGCTTGTTCCCTCGCTTTTGTTTTGACGGAATATTTGCATTTCAATGCCATACGTTGATTTTCATTACCATATATTAATTCTTTCGTTTGCATTGTGGATTCCATGGTTTATTTGAATATCGGAAAGCAAATATTAGTTTTTACGCAGAGAGCGTTATTTTGTGCGATCAATAGCCGGTGTTAGAATGTTTTTTGCTCGGCCGCTGTGTGCAATTACCGAGTTTGTATACGATTGAAACGCTCAATGACTTCAATAATATCGGAACGCGCAATTTTTCTGTTATCGTGTCAGCAGGAATAGTACGTTATGCGATTTACTGCTGAAAAATACTGTACACTATATTAAAATAATATTTTTTATAATCCCGAAAGCAATTTAGGAGACTTTCCACATAACATTGACATACCTTTTTATGGATTGTTTGCAGAATTCCTAGCTTTTTCTGTAGAAACCTGTTGCATAGAAATTCAATATCACGTTCTGTACATATTCCTGGAGAAGTTATGTAGGATGTCTCAACTACATTTTTTTTAAATGTTAGTTAATATTTATAAATACCATTATCTAGTTCATCATTTTGGTCCCCTCCTTCGATTAGACATTGGCAACCAATCATATCTGCTGCTTTTCTTGAATTCTGGCGACTTTTCGCAGTAAGTTGTATGAAGAAAATGAATTGTGCAAGGATATGGTAAGATGGAGGGAATTCTGAAATCAGAGTGAGATTTACAGGCCCTATCTCCAGGACTTTAACTTTTTGACTTTGCCTACGCCAATAGGGAAGGGTGTGATGGGTATGTGCGTTCTTAAACTCCTCCGAAGGGGAGATCACTCGCTAAGGAATGCCGAGAAAGTTTCCGTGGATTTCCGAAGGCTTCCCATATTCTACCGAAACGACTTCTATGGAATACGAGCTAGACACTCATGTTCCTTGCAAATTCTTAGAAACAGTACGAGTCCCGCAGAAAGCACGATAAAATCCGTAAAATATCTGGTTTTACTGAAGAGCATGTTCGGAATTTTTTGCGGGGTCATCTGCTTTCCGTTTTAGTGCCTCGCCTCGTTCTTCTCTTTTCCATGGGCCATCTATTTATGCGCACGTAATCTTCATTGGTCATCTTGCAACAACTTTTGCTAGATTAAGTGGTCTTGCATAAACCCATTAAGGACGGAATCAATTTATCTACGAAGTCTTTGACGTTTTCTATTCCAAAACTAACAAGGATGCTTCTAATGAATCAATGTGACTGAATTTTGTTTTTTTTTTTACTATTTTTAATTTTATGTTTCCATCGTGGGATAACAGACGAAATAATTTTTCTTAGGTTTTGTTTTCATCGGTTACGTTTTTTGTTTCTTTATAACATGTTCTGTTATAGTAACAAGAAAACTAATTGTTGGTGACATAAATTACAATTGGTTTAATTAATGCTAACTTCGCATGTTTGGCTCCATTCATTATTTTTTTGCATTTTTATCTTTATTTTATATAATATTTTTTTATAATAATAATAATTTTGCTACGGGCAAGAAGCCCAGTTACCGAGTATGAATACAGAGTATAAAAAATAGTCATATGTCTTGATCGGTAAATCCTCTATAGATCACAGAAATTATGAACAAATAAGTTCATCAAAAGAAACAAAGACCAGCTTACAAAGGTATACGTTGCTCTCATTACACAAAGAAAATTCTAGTATAATTGCAGTTTTGATATTAGACAATTGCACAATTAATATAATGGTAAAGACCCTAAAACAAAAATGTAGATAATAAAATCAAGATTTGTCAAGATTTTAGAGAAATATCGGCTTTTGTAGGTGAAAGATGTTTAGAGTTTGTCTCACAACCGTTGCCTTATGGCACGCTTGTCAATAATGGGTTAAAATTGCTTGGGGGCAGGATTGAATTGAGCACCAACTGAAGGTGTAAGGCGGAGTGACTTTGGGGTTGTACGATATATTTAACTCAGCGGATGCCTCAACCGTGCGCGTGTTGGAGGTTTATGCTATTTGACCAGGAGACGACATATTATTGTGCTATGGCCTGATGGACAGCATTGGCTCACTTTAGTCTGCTTCTCTTGAATGGTCTCCTGCTGCTCTTCTGTCTGATATCACGTAGTATGGATTCACATCTCATCACATCATTGACTCACTAAGTATTATTTAGCCTTTCAGTACTTGTATTACTCACATGTCAAAAAATGTTTTTTTTTAAATCTCTTCATAACTTCAACTAGGCCATCAACTCCATCCCATTGAATAGGGTTTCATATTCGAAAAATCTTGGCGTAATAACAAACCAGAAGCTCATTTATTCCGATAGCATCTAGACTTTTACTAGAGTGGTAAATTATTTTCCTTTGAGGCCTATTTTACCGAATCATCGAAATCATCGATCTCAGAGCACTACAGCCTTACTACTCATCTATTGCCCTTTCAGTTGTTTCATATTGCTCCCCTTATGGTCATTGTCACCCCAAACTAATCTTAAAACCTTTGCAGTATAATTAATTTCTTTGCTAAAATAGTTAGACACAAAGTCCCAGCTATCACCGCAATATATCCTCAGATATTATTCTGTCTTACTTTTCCAGTTTTAATCTTCCTAATTAGATGTTTAAAATGGGTTTAAAATTCATTCGTAACACTTTAAATCGATCATCGACTCTCCTGAACTGCTTTCCCTCGTCAATTTCAGAGTACCTACTCCAACTGCCCGTGCACGCTCATTGCTCCATACGCCCATTCCTAGACTTATCACTCACCAAACGCTCACTTTTATTCAGTCTCTCCTCTCAAATGTACTCCCATCCCGACTATATCGATCCTTTCTCTCAATCTTCCAATATCTCCGCCGGCAACGCTTTATCCGACACACTTAAAAAGAGTTAACTCGAACTCTTGTCCCTCTTAACATACTGGGTGACGTTATGTTACCACGTTTCTGTTGTTGTTTATAGTTACATGTTCCATATTTCATGTTTGTCAAATTTACCACTTTATCTTGGCATAATTTCTGTGTGGAAGATTTCCAAGCAAATAAGTAAATTGAATAAATTTCGAGTTATTTCATTCACTCGGGCAGCCAGTGTCCAGTATCCTCTAAAAATGAACCGAAAAAGATTAATCCTTCCGTTTCTCTCCCAGAGGGTGTTGTCGGTGGAAGCAAAAACCGATTGCGGACTAGTGTCGATTACTTATATTCCTGACTCACGTCTTGCTCCTAAGATTTATTAAATTCTTTCATTACGCTTGCCTTTTAAGTACTCCTTAATTGTATATGAACATTTAGTTTTAATTTACTTTTTTATTTTCGAAAAATGTGTTTTGCATTAATAGGGTACCTAAATTGGTTCCATTTGGTTAGAAAATAAGTCATGTTAAATGTTATAGTGATCGGGTTAAGGGAAGACGTTCCGCATCGCTCTCAAAAATTTAAAATTTCGGCGTTTTTTGCCTGTTTTTCCATCATTCCCGGCGATAGCGAAGTACTCGGCGTTTCTAATTACTTTTTTGTTGTCTCCAACGAATTATTAAGTATTTTATGTTCTTTATTTCTAATATTTTCTAATTCTGCTAAATATTCTTCGAGATTCGGCCTGATCATATGTAATGCGTCATGTGGAGCAATGTAGAGCTATCTCGTTTTATGGAAACGTTGACGCACTTAATAAAGTTTGAGCGAGATAACGCCTCACATACAATTCGATGAATTTGCCTCATTAATAAAAAAAGAATCTCATCTTTCTTGCGATACCAGAATATCAATCACTTACCATTAAATTTTTTGAGATATTTTCCAAAAAAATATCTGCCATTTCCCATGGTAAATGGTACGCGTATGTGCTCCAGAGAGATTTTATTAATAAGGAATTTGTAACTCATGGATCTCGTCATAAATTTAACAGTCTGTGGTTTGTGTGTTTTCTCGGCACATTTTTGAAAAATAAATCAATTACTCATCGCAGTAATTTTTACAGAATCACAAATAATTTTGCGGTTGTGAATGCGTTTTCTGCGTACGGCGCGAAAAAATGATTCAAATTAAATCCTTAAATGTGTATATTTAGTTCATAATTGATAAATTCAGTAATTTAAAACAAATTTTTTGCATAAATAATGTTGAAGTATATACTTCGTGCTTCTTTAAGTTGCTTAAATTTAAAAATATTTGAATATGGTCTCTATTATGTTTGGGGAAACATCTCGCTCAAACTACCTCAATAACTGACGAACTTGAACCATTCCCTGGACTTGTCAAAGTATTTACCTTAACGTGATGCGCTCGTATGTTTTCAATTTTACTTATTGAATATATGTCTACCGATCCAATACTTAGCAGTTTTCAGTTTAAGATAACTGTGGAAATGTCTTCCTTTAGAAAAATGAAAAATATTCAGTATCTCTATTGAGTGTCATTTTTGGACGCCCTTCTCCACTCCACACCCGCGATCTGACTGACCGAAGGCGAACTCATTTCAAGCTTCACCAGAATGAAAGAATGTTTGTATGAAATGTATGAAGTGCTTGCGTCACTATTAATAATTAATTGTCGGAAATAGCACCTGGGGTCATCCTCAAAAGTCTGTTAATCAGCGCCTTGATATAATAAAACTCAATCTGAAATATCACGTACTAAGAGTATATATCTTTATACTAACATTGTACTTTGGCACTGAGCGTGTATGTATTGTGAAGGGACTACTGGTTGAGTTTAACTATGTCGTGATGTTAGTAATTGATTGTCCTGGATAATGCAACAGTATTTTATTGGGTAAACTCAGATGATTCAGGCGATATTGCGTTTAATTTGAACATTATGGATCTGTATATGATGTGCAATTACCTAAAAATTTATTCAACTTTTATTACGACATAAGTATCAATGTATTACATCATCTTCAGGTAGGAATTAGAGTAGTGAAACTTCATTATATACTACTCCACCCCGCCAAACGCTTGGTGCACAAGGAAGCTTTTATACTCACTTTCATAGATGATGGTGATGCAATGCATAAAAACCGAGGTTGTAATTAAAGTTTTTTATTTATGGAAAACTGCACGTCTTTTATCCATCCGTAATTTTCTTGGTTGTTATCGGAGGAGATTTTCTAACCAATAAATGCTCCCGTCGTAGCGTTGGAATGCGGCCGTAGTTCTCCGTATTGCTCCGAGCCACCTAACGTGCAAGGAGATTGAAAATGGTAGTGGAAACATGTCTCGTGAGTTTTTGTGAGCTGGCGTGCCTGCGAAACATTTTGCCTTCGTGGCTAATTAAGGCGCGCTCGGGAGTCTGTGACTCTCGTCACACCCCCCAGGCCCCGGGAAGATGGGCGGGGGGGAGGGGGGCAAGGTGGCTTGTCACATCGGTGGCCTCAATCTGTATGTCAGGCGTCTTTCTGCGTGCCTCAAATTGTTCCCCGTGGCGGGAGAGATTAATTTTGATAAAATTCCGGGTACAGGTTGAGTACGCAGGAGGAGGGGAATTTGGCGAGGGCGCGCTAATTAAGCTGTACTCCGATATTGTATCATTCCCTCCTGCATACCTTTAGCGGCTGGAAGCGTGTCTTCGGGTACGTCGGTGCCACTCGCTCTTAATTCGTGACTGTCGATGCGAGAGGGGGGGGGCTTCGCTGTTTTAATTCCAGCCAGAAGCGTGTGTTGGTTGAATTCTCTGAGAAGCGTGCTCGTGCATCATGTTACTATAAGTTTTGACTTTCAACTGGTTAATTTCGGGCTGTGTCCCTCTCGTTTTGACGGCATACCACCGCACGGGGAATTCAAATATCTGATCAGAAGGGGGGGGGGGGGGAGTGGGATGGTAGGGTGCCAGCTTGACTTCTTATTTCATCTACACACTACCCTGCGAGCCGCCTCAGAGGCGTGTGGCAGGGGGTGTTAGGACACAAGCGATGAAAGGTGAGGGGAAAGGGAAAAGAGGCAATAATGAAAAGTCACGTAAAGGCTCGGAGTATGCTGAAAATATTCGGTGATATCCATCCATCTCTAATTAAATTAGTCTTAAAGACAGATACATTTTTTAAGAATAATTTAAATCAACTGATTTTTGCTGTAATTCTGTTACGTGATAATGCTCGCTTTTCTTTTTTTATATTTTAAGATAGAAATACCGTACTTTTTCTAGCTATTATTTCTGCGTGGTCGGTTGTTAAAGGTTTGCCTTCCATAAGCTTACTAGGATGCAGGCGTATTGTGAAATTGAGATGAGCGTGAAATATAGAATAGAATAAATCTTTATTACTCTGAGACAGGTCCCCTAAAGCAGCAAAAGGATACAATGAAATAGTAGCGAGGTAATTAAAAAAATTAATGTTTTTGTTTAAATCAGAAAATAAATAGAGTTTAATAAGAAAGAAAAATAAAGACAAAAACAAGTACTCTCAGTGAATAACAATAACTGTACGTGTGATACAAATGAATTCAAAGATAGGATTAGATATGATACGAGATAATCGAAAGGTAAAAATCGTTAAGGTTACAATGCATATGATATTTGAAATAACATTTTAAACAGTTAGAACAAAATATATGCATTGACCATGAAAATAAAATATTTTTTGTAAAGAAAATAATTTGTAATGTGAATTTAATACTGAACAGGCTAAACTATTCAGGAAAACATTCTTTTAATAAAATTCCATATAATTTAGATTGAAACATTGCCAACGAACGAGATTTCCTCAAATCAATTAGAATATAATTCCAGAGTTGTGAGGCGGTCACGACAAACGACTTGTAAAACGAAGTGGTTCGGTGGGTCGGAAGTATAAGGAGGTTCTGTTCTAGTAACCATGGCATGATGAGTAGTTCTTTTAGGAAACATATCAATTAGGTAGGAAGTTTCGTTGTTGACAAAAATAGAAAAAAATGTTCCAAGTAGGTATTTACGACGTGAGCTGGTATTCTACAAACCAAGATTTTCATTATAGGGTGTGAGGCGTTCATCTTTGCGAAGATTGAAAATATACCGAACGCTTGAATTTAGGAGACGCTGTAGCTTAACGTTCTGCTCAGCCGTTAAATCATTATAGACGAGCCAACAGTATGTAGGTAACATTGAGTTTATAGGGTGAATCGATGATAGAGGTGTGTGGTAGGGGATGTTAGGGCATCAGCCATGAAAGGGGAAGGACTAGGGAAATTGAGTGGGGAGGGGAAACAGGTGAAGTACGTATTAACGGTGTGTCTTATGTTATTGTCACGCTGTTTGTGTTATAATGATTAATGGTGTGTGGAAGGAAGGATTTTTCGTACCAATCAGTGGCAGTGTATCTATCTTATTTTTTGCTTCTATCAATTCTAGCGATGTAGCTCGAGGTCAAAATAATATCCTCCGCGTAGTACTGAAATACGCTTGGTTTGAAATTTCCAAGTAAACTAGGCCGAGCGCGTAGCCTCCGAGTCTAACGGCTCCAAACCTAGTCCTTCCATCAGCTGTGTGATACATACTCTTCGCTCGTAGCAGTTTTTTTAACGAAGCGTGTGGATTTACTTTGATTTTTTTCGCTTCTATCGCTTCTAGAGATAGCGCGCGTTCAAAATGATATCCACCGTGTCAGTTACTTCCTCTTGGTTGATAGACGTGAAAGTATTTGGGTTGTGTGTCGTGAAAGGCTAATCCATGGTCGAGTGAGTTGTGGGACTCGTGAGTATCGTGGTATTTTCCTTAATTGAGCGCAGGTAGCCTATCCCGATGTTTGCTTGCCCTCTCTGGATTCATAATGTGAGGCTCGTTGAGCTCCTGTTTCCTCCTCTATAATTAGCGAATTGAATTGCAAATGCTGCCGTGAGTTATGAGCTGCAAAGATATCAAATAACGACTCGATGGGACACAATTCGCGGTCTCAAGAGTGTATGACTGCTCCCCTCCTCCGGACGAAATGCGAGTTAACTCTCATAGGGATCAATTTAAAAATCATTGCTCCGACCATGCTAGAAATGACTTTTTAGAAACGTAACAGTTATTGATATTGCTTCATTCCTCGGTGCTTATCAAGACCAACAGCGTTAATAGTTTTGCTCCTAATTGGCGAAACCAATGGCCACTGATGGCAGCACTTTCGTCTTCGTTTTGTTTGCGGAAAGGTGATCGTGTGTGTGGCCGTGCTCAAAGCAAATTATTTGGTTACAAGTGGTGTCAGTGAAAGGTCGGCTATAGGAGTTAATACTACCGGTTTCGTGCTCCAAATGAGTCACTTAAATGAAAAACCGCATAAAATAAAAGTTTCGGTGTTATTTGGAGTGGATGACGGACGTAACACTACATCAACTGCACCCTGCGCGTGCAAGGCGGGCTCGGGGAAGTACAGATAATGTTTATGTAAGAACGAAGGCTACATTCACTACATAGCTACCTGTTTTTTTAGGCGAATTTCTTTGGTGGCCTTTTTCATTTCAATTACAACCTGAGTTGCGCAATGAGGTTAGCGAACCTGAAGAACCTGCCCATTGTGATATGGCTAGCTTTTAAATCACAAAGACCACCACTAGACTCTCTTTCTTTCCTAATTCGAAGGTGGTTGTACGATTCGGCGGTAATGATAAAGGATTTGAATTTTTGAAATGTTGTCTTAATTGACTCTTCTTTTTTGAATCATGCCTGTTTGCTTAAGTTGTTATATTTCAGATAGTGACTCTACGTTAAATATTAATTCTAATGCTCAATAAAATCCGTCAAAATCTGATTTTTCAGGAATATTTCATCGCATACTTACTTTTATCAGTTAACATGTCTTTCACTTTCCCGAATAAAAAACGTTTATGGTTGATTGAATGAAACGCGATCTTCAACATCAGTTTGCAATGTGACTTAAAGTAAATATAATCTAATCCATCCTCGCATTGATAATTAACAACTGAAAGTTAGTCCTACTTCCATCATACCTCCTGAAATTGCAGAAAACAAGTTGCTTCACGTCACTTCAACAAGTCATGGGTTGGGTGGCGATTTTGTTTATAAAATACTGTTTTTTATATTGAAGATTCATCACTGGTCTGAATTTTTCATATAATTTGATGATGAATTCATATAATGTTATGATAATAAAATATAGGAACTTGTTTCAATTGAAATTCTAGGGTAGAAATTGGTGAGCTGCAGGAACTTACCAGATGGAGTTCAGCCAACAATAGGCCAAGGCCAGAAAGGACATTGAAGAAAGAATTCATGAAGGCTTCCGCGGAGTTTTTTCATTGAAGAGAATGGTTTTCCTGGTTTCCATCCGCGTTTATCCATTTTTGATGGACAATATTTTGCCAGCGTTCCAGCTAGCTTCCTCAGCTCCGTTAGATTGTCGATGCAGGGTTTTCAATTCAATTCAATTCAAAATGTGTTTATTGCTAATGCAAATATATATACAAATATTGACATGATATAATCTCATTAATTGTTATAATATTTACAGCAATAGCCCCTGTTATAGGATATAATCATCTTCAGGGTTTGTCATTTAATATTTATATATATTTAAACTTTGTACATAGGCGTGTAGCAGATTAAGTATAGGTGCTGGCACTCTTTTCTTCCGGGATGGCTTAATGACCTGACATTCACCCGAGGCGTGAGGGAAACAGGCAAAACCTCACGCAGGTCGCCGTGTGGATGTTAAAGTTTCGGTTGCTAGTAGGAATGCTGGAGTAATGTTGTGGTGTCGCTGCTGTGCGTCGGTTGGATGTTGTGGCCGGTGGTTCTGATGATTAGGCAGTTCTGTGCTGATGTTCTGTTGTTTCTGTAGAATAAGGCGGGATTATTATACATATTTATATATTATATTACATTACAATGCCAATCAGGTATTACTAAAGTGGATAGGATTATTATGTAGAAATATTTACGGTTTAAGCCCAAGGTCTATATGCAAGGAGGTTGATAACTATGCTAGCTCTTGTCATGTAGTAACTATTAACGGGAAATGTCAGTTTATTATAGATAAATCATATTACTTTATTTATAACTGTATATTTCAGCTTTATTATTTTTGCCTGAAGGGCATTGTCAAATTATAATAAAGTGCTTAGCCTGATATCTAGGCGGTTATCACTCTCTCCACCACCGCGAGCTGCTGGTTCCAGGAATACACCGCCTGGATGGAGTATCCAAGGATGTCGCGGGAAAGTCAAGTCAAAAGGTGTTTATTTTACAATGCTGCTAGTGTACATGAATATTTTCATATTTACATGGTATTAGATCGTGTTTCATATTCATATATACAGCACGGTCCCCGTTATAGGAATAATTTCCTCTTCAGGGCTTGTCAGAAATTTGTTTGGTTTGGATTTTGGTGAGCTTGTAACAGCGTTTGGATTTTCAGCATCTCCTGATTTCGCGGGCTGGTCCGTCCTTTTTTATGTTATACCGTTTTCGCACCTTCGGGTGGTGTGTCGTGATTGGTCGGTACTATTGAAGAGTCGTTTCCAAGCGGTGTCGAGGGTGTAGCCGTCCTCTCGGTTGAAATTTTGCGGTGTTTTTGCTATCTCTATTGACTCCTGCATGATTCTAGGGAAATAGCGAGCTTCCTTTTTCAATAATACGGTGCTGTCAAAATTTATGTCATGGGTTAGCTCACTCCGCTGATGTTCTGCGACCGCCGACTGGCGGAGTTATCCGTTTTTCACGGCCCTCTTATGCTCTTGGAGCCAGCATTTTAGTGTTCTTGAGGTCTGGCCGATGTAGGATTTACCGCAGCTACACTTGATTTGGTATATTCTCCCAAATATGTCTTCCGGGAGGTGGTCCTTGGAGTTGAGGAGGATGTCTGCCGTTTTCGTAAGACACTTGAACCTCGTCATGACGTTTTATTTGCGAAGAGCTCTTGCGATTTTTTCTGTGGTTCCGGCGACATACGGCAGGATAGCATATGCCTTTGGTTTTTCTTTAGGGCTCTCCACGGCGGTCCTTTCAAGGGCCAACCGTTTCCTCTGGTCGTAATTTTATATTACTTTCAGGACTGTTTCCCAACGGAAGCCATTCATCTGAAGGTTTTCAGGAGATACTGTTTTTATTTGGCTATGGAAGCAGCGTCAGATAGAGAGCATGCTCGGTGGAACAGGGTCTTTATAACTGCATTCTTCTGTTGAGGGTGATGATGGGAGTCTGCGTGGAGATATCGGTCAGTATGGGTCTTTTTCCGAAAAACGGAATGTCCTAAAGACCCATCTTCTTTCTTCTCAACCAGGACGTCCAGGAAAGGCAGGCGATTGTTAGTTTCCATTTCCATGGTGAAGGTTATGGCGGCGTTTTGTCCATTAAGGTGTTCTAGGAACTTCTGAAATTCACCTAATCCATGGGGCCATATCACAAACGTGTCGTCCACACACCTCACAAAACGTTTTGGCTTTTTCCTGTATGACTGCAGGACTTTGCGTTCTAAATCTTCCATGAATAGGTTAGCAATTACTGTGGGAAATAATACTCTTCCAGGGATACCTGCTTGACAAATAATTTTACTCTAAAACCTTTTTTTGCAAGTGGATGTCATAGTAACTGTTCGAACACCTTAACAGTAGTTTCGCTTTTACCAACGATATGATAAATTACACTAAAAATGCAGTGCACGCGCCACGCTGATTCACATCTGCCTTGTTTCCCAACACCTCTAGTAAGCAAGAATGTGCCCTCGTCTTGGCCCAGAAATGAAAGACATAGACTTTTCAGAGGGAGTGCGTGAAACCCTGAAGAATAATTTATTATTACTCCGAGCATTTAGAGACACATCAAGAGTGGAAGCAATTAAAGAAATCTTCTGGCACAAGAACTCAATTGTTACGAGGAAATAAATTTTAGTCGTTGCAGAACTTGATGATTTGCCCGAAATTGCACATGCTATTCTTTGAACAATTATCTCCCTCGAAGGAGATAAGTTGTTTCCGATCAGTTATAGAGAAAAGGGTGAACCGGGATGAATTCTTAAATAAGTTATTTGTTCACGGCAAAAATACAAGAAAACTGTTCGAAGGTAACAAAAAGAATAACGGCAGCTCCAAAGCAGATAAAGAAACGAGAGATAAAACCTCTTTGTTATTCATTTGTATAGATCTGAAGTGTCTCTGTTCATCTTTTCGTAATTTGCTTTCCTATAAAGGATAAATAGATGCAGAAATTTAGTATAGCTTCAAGTTTAGGAGAAACATTGTCTGTAAATGAGCATTAATTTGACTAAGTAACTAAAATTTATGGTTTATGCATTTGTAATTACTGAAGCTAAGCTTGATGACGTTCGCATTTAATGGGACGGAAAATGCTTTATGTAATCATTGGATAAGAACAGGTTGATAGGTTGCCTGTTATAGCCACTTGTAAGGGGAACTAAACATCTTCTTGGGGTTTCAATGATATCATAAAAATAAAAATATTCTTGACTCTGAAGTTACCTTTCCAGATTAAAGATAAATTGTGATAATAAAAAAATCTTTATTCATCACTGAAATTCACAGCACAGAGCTCCTATTTTTTTTAAATTAAAGCTCAAATATCTTCGAAACCAACAATATGAAATGTCATTTGCCTACAAACTTTGTGCAAAAAGTGTTTAATTGTCATATATTATTTCGAAATTGTACATAAACATGACTTTATTTAAATTTCTGAAAAAAAAAATACTGTTAAATTATGTGTGATATTCCTTTTAAATTGAATTTAAATAGAGGTATTTAATATTTCACCCGTCACATGTGTTTAATTTCACTCTTATTAATAAAAAAGTATATGAAGTTACTTAAAACCATCTGCACATTCTGACATAGTGCTCATTACCGATACACTGCGCTGTATTCCGTTCTGCCTAAAAATGTGACGATTTTTTGACAGAATAAGGGATGAAACCTATGGATTACACTGACAATGAGATTCTTTGTTTGGAAGACTAAATAGACCGGTAGAATCACAGATGAAGGAGTTCTACTGAGGGTTGAGCAAGGATTGTTAATCTAAACCCGATTAACTAGAAAAGGCCAACTTCTTGAACACATCATGAGACATTAAATCTTATTAAAAACATTAATCATTTGAGCAACCGTGGAAAGAAGGATCAAGTATAAGGAATATACGAGAAAAATAATGAGAGATGTATAAATGAAGATCTAAGAAGGAATAAAGACTAGTGTAAAGGAAATTGACTGGATAGCTTCAGCAAACCGTTTTTCGAATTGTTGACTGCTGGTTTACTTATTTTATAATAGTACGTTGCAATTAGGCAATTAGCCCGTTGGCAACGTTAAATTGAAAAGGCAAATAGAGAATAAGAGGAAAAAGGAATATAAAAAACTTTAATTTTGAAGATTAATGTAGGTACACTTATTTCATAGCATTTTTTAATTCTATGGAAAGATCTTAAAAATTTCCTTAGGTAACACATTCCGTTAATTCATTTCTCAATTCAAGGAGGAATGGTTGTGTGTTGTTTTTTTTTGTTTTCTAACTTTTATTTTATAGCTATGGTCTTTCCTTTCTAAGTAGCAGGGTGTATCCAGCCTTTTATTAATTTCCTCCCATTCCTCTTTGTTTTATCGATTTATAAATTTCACAAAGTTTTCTTAGCATCCTCCTAACCTCCAGAGATTCTCACCCCATGAACCTTGACGGTGACTTTTGTCTGAAAGGAGATAATTTTCAGGCTTGTTTTAATTTATTTGATAATATTTTACGACTCTCCGAGTGATAAAGTTGGTTCTTCGATTGCTTTTGATGTCTTTGTAAAATAATTAGTTTTTTTATGGTCCTCAACCTCACGAAGTGAATCAATGGCCCGAGCCTTTATCGTAGTCCCTTCCACTTTCCATTGTGGGCAATCGATAGCTCCAATGCGGATGAGGCTGGGACCGAAATCTTAGTCTCCGTTCGTTTCAAGGTGTCCGTAACTTAAGAACATTAATCCTTTCTCCCTCGCAGCTCAGTAACCGTTACATTGCCGCAATACAATATTGTTGAATCAATATTGCCTTCTCCTCGCCTCGTGCTCCGTTTCATACGGCTCATTTCGCATAGAGGCCCTATAGTTATCGTTCTACTCGCGAAAATTACGCAGGGATAAATGGAAGCTCCTAATTTCCTCGTTTGGTCTCAACGGGAGTGAAATATCTATGCGTAATCAGGGTTTTTTGGCCACTGTTTACCGAAGCCCTTTGCGCAAATGGAATAAAATTCATCCTGCTAGCGATGGACGTCGATGGTCGGTGGTTCGATTTATCGATAATTAAACGCCCGATGGTCGACTTTTTCCCATCGATTGTATATCCTCGATTATTTCGCATTATGAATGGTTTTATGGATGGGTTCCTTCGATGTTTCCCCCAACTATTTCGTATTGTCTTGTACAAAAGTTTTCAAGTTTAAGACGGCATTACTATGTTGGAATTATGGTGGAACATGGGAATCATACATCCTGTCCACAAGAAAGGTGATGAATCTAAATGTTAGAACTACAGACCAATAACACTGATTAGTATAGCATACATAGTTTTTAGCAACATTCTAACTTCGAGGCTCGAACCTTTCATTGAACAAAAAGTTGGAGATTATCAATGTGGTTTTCGGAATAATCGTACAGCCACTGATCAGATTCTTATTATGAGAGATAAATATACGAGAAGTATTATGAACACAATATAGAAGTACATAGCCTATTTATAGATTACAAGCAGGCTTTTGATTCTGTCAAAAGGATTGCACTATATGACGTCATGAAAGAATGTCACGTCCCCTCTAAATTAATAAATCTCATTTAAATGATACTAGACAATACTAAAAGCAAAGTTAAAGTGAATAGAGAACTATTGTCTCAGCTTGAAGTCAAAAGAGGAGTCAAACAGGGAGATGCATTATTATCAATGTTATTCATATTGGCTTAGGAGAAAGCAATGAGACAGCTCCCAATAAATCCTGGAGGAAAAATAATGAACCGACAAATCCAATGTGTTGCCTATGCCCCGTAGTGACTTGCCCGTAGTTTCAAGAAACAAACATTCAATGGAAGAGACTTTTATCTCTATTGAAACCGCATCAGAAACCCTGGGATTAAAAAATAATGAAAATAAAACTAAATACTTGAAAATGGAAAGAAGTCAAGATGAAACTAGAGAACCAAGAATAAAAATTAACAACAAACATTTTCAAAGAGTAGAGAGCTTCAGATACCTGGAGCTTCAGATACCTGGGATCCTTGCTAACAGCAAAAAATCATTTCCCTTTTTCAAGACAGGTTACACATAGGTAATAAATGCTATTATTCACAGCAGCCTATTTTCAGGTGAAGAAAGATTTCAAGAAACACCAAAATAATCATATACAAGACAATGCTAATACCTGTTGTCCTCTATGCCTCTGAAACATGGACATTAACAGTAACACAGGAAGAAATAATCAGAAGATGGCAAAGAAAGATTTTCAGAAGAGTATACGGTGCCGTGATAGATGCAGGAATATGGAGAATAAGAACAAATGCTGAAGTCTATGAACTATATGGAGAACAAGACATCATATCGGTTATAAAGCAAGGAAGACTTCGTTGGGTTGGTCATGAACAACACATGGAGGAAAGTAGGGCTGTCAAAAAGTTTTTCAATGGTACTCCAGGAGGGAGGAGAAGCAGAGGAAGACCACGAAAGCGGTGACTTGATGACGTAGAGACCGACTTGAGGAGACTGGGGGTCAGGAGGTGGAGGCGGGTTGCGGAAGATAGAGATGAATAGGGGGCAGATCGTTCTGGCGGCCAGAGCCCTACATGGACTGTAGCGCCAAGGATGATGGTGATGATTATTTTGGAATGAAAAAAAGTAACTTTGCGAGTCCTCTTATAGAAAACTTTTTATTGCACCATTACCCGATTTTCGATGTACAAAGTCTTCTGGTGACTTAACGTCGTTGTACGTCTTGCGACTTTGAACGTCGAAGTCGTGTCGTAATGAAAAGTTTTAAGTGGAATCACTAAGTAACTTGCTTTTCATCCCAATATGAGTCGATTCCACAAAGTTACGCCCGAAAATACTAATTTATGGTTTTTACTAGTTAATTAATGGTAAATAATTACTGTGCTTAGTTAATGCAGCTCGACCTTGATTGAAATTCATGAAGGAAATAAAAGAATATGTCGATTGCACATCCAACACCGCAACGAAGCGATTAGTAGAGGATAGAAATAGATGTTTTTGCGCTAATTAACGTCTCTAGGTATTTGAACACTCCGATTTTTTCAAAAACATGATCTAAAACAATGTGTGTGTCATGTTCGTCATTGATGCGTGTAATGTTTTACATATTTTTTGATGAAAAAACTGAAAGTTGACAGTGAGCGAGGTTGGTCTCCTAAGAATGCCTATTACGCACAGTGCATCGTGGGCTTGACTTTTGTTTTCACTGTTACAGTATTTTAAAAAAATCTGTTGATCATGTTTCTCATACTCAATTTTGCATTGATAGTGGGTTTTGCTGGGGAAAGGTTTACTCCACTCCCGACATGCGATCCTCTGTGCGTAATAACAGTTGAAGGCGACTGCTGAGCGGCGTGCGGGAGCCGTGCGCGCGATAGAGCCATGGAAGTGCGCTTCTCCGTGTGCGCAGTCCTACGAGGCGATCTGGAGTCCCCCCGAGGCGGAGAGTGGGCCAATCGTACGCGGGGTCGATGAATCGGGCGGGATTAGCGAAGAAGTGTACTTGTATCGCCGCTTTTTTTTTTCGAGCTCACCCGTTTGCACAGTTGAGGTTTTTTATGTGCCGTTTCATTCTTCGCTCTCTTCTTCGGTTCGAAATCACGCTCGTTTTCTTTTCTGGATGAGATCAGGGGGAAAATTAGGTGGTTGGGAGAGGTAATGAGGGTCGAAGGGTTGCTTAAGCGTTGCTCAAGCGAGATATCACTTCAAATAAAATTCGATGTATTTGTCCTCACAAAAAGACAAAGATCCCATCTATCCAATGGCAACAAAATATCAGCCGCTTGCCATTATACTTTTCCAGGTATATACAAAAAATTACCAGCCATTTTCCCTGTGAAATGTTACGTGTATGCACTCCAGAGAGACCTTATTTTAAAAAAATTAGGAATTTCTAACGCATATATCTCCTGAGAAATTCATCAATGAGGCTTAATTGAGGCAATTAATCAATGTTAAGATTAATATTTAAATATTATTTTAATGTATCAGTTATTTAAATAATGGCAAGAGTGTTGGTGATATATTACGCCCATTCTATATGTTAATTGCTCAATAGCTTCTTGCCATTGTTCATCTATGTGGAGGTCCTCCATTCGTCATCATCGAAGAGTTCATTCTTTCAGGCGGGGGGGATGGACGCAGTGAGGGGCGGTATGCGTCCCTTTCCGTCGCGGGGAATAAAGTGGCGGAGATCGCGTTAAAACGAATGGGTGATCCGATTATAGGCCCCGTTTACCGCCGCCCTCACGCACAATGTGTATTGAAACCAATTGTGAAGTGCCGTGAGGTCCTTCCGGTAATCGCCTTTCGGCCGCTCTTAACCTGATTTTGAAAATCCCGCACGATAAATGCCTTCACGGTGACGCCAGCGTTTTAAGCCGTGGGTGCCCGGAGAAGGGAAGATAAGGACTCGGCCGCCCGAAATCACGGCGACTTATTTGTAATCCTGATTCGCTTCGAGGTGGTGCAGCAGGTAATTAGCTTATCCTTCCCACAGTCCTCGGGCAGGTTTAGAAGCGAGGAAAGGTTTAGAGGAGTCCTTTATGGATGCTCCTTTGAATTTGAAGCCGCTTTAAACGTCGTCGTGAATATTTTTCCTCTTCAAATTTACGCTCTAATTTACGTTCCCTCGTTAAATGTACGCTCAAAAATTGAACTTGAAAATGAGCATCTTCCCCTGCTGCGAAATAAAAAACCGGGTTGTAAAGATAAGATGGATTGGTTTATCGCCAGTTTTATCACAATTTAACTCTCTGGGAGAATTAGTTTTTTATAAAAAAATGTTAGGGATAATAAATTTATGGATAGGGATAAAAAATACAGGGTCAGGAACGAGTGGGTCATGAAAGAATGCGGGTTGGATACTCCAGTAATGGACATATGTGAAAGGAGAGTGCTTCGTTGATTTGGCCATGTTGAGAGAATGAATGCGAGTCGAATAACGAAACAGATTTATGAGATGGTGACTGCTGTGAGAGGAAGGGGTAGGCAGTGAAAGTAATGAGTGAATGTGGTGGAAGACCCTTAAGAGGAGGAATATTAGGAGTCTTGAGAGCAGGAGAGCGTGTATGAAGTAATGCATGAGTGTAAGAGAAGTGAAGGAGGTATACAAGGATGGGGGTATTGTGGAGGAAATGATGAAATGAGAGATAGTTTTATATGCCTAACAGCAATAACTAAGCTATTTTGCTTTACCTACTCCCAAAGGGAATGGCGTGCTAAATTTGTATCTATAAAAACAATTTATCGCGAAAATGGCGCTAGTGTTATGCATAAATGTTCTCTATACTTGACTCATTTTCGCATTTAATACCATGTCATTTGAAGTTTTAAATTTTCTAAAAATAGACTGGTTGTGTCAGGCGAAACTTGGTGGAACTTGCTTAACATAGTGAAATGAAAGTTTTAACTTAGTAATTCCACATGAACTTTATTTACGACCTAGGTTAATTACTTCATAAGTCGAAACCTAGGTCGTAAATGAATTTCATGTGGAATTACTAAGTTAAAGCTTTCATTTCACTATATTTCTAAAAATAGCCTGGAAAGGTAGGAGTTTGTTCCTCGTGTCAAAGAGAGGATGTTTTCCTTCAAGTTTCCGGAATGTGAATCAAATGACCTTTAAATCACCTCACGGTGGAACCATCTTAAATGTCATACTTTAGCTATGCTTGGCGATTTTACTACATTTTGCAATCTCGTTGGTTAAGTCACCATAGCCGTCGAAATGTATCAAAATTATGAGTTTGTGACTCTAATCGAAATACAATTTCTGCGCATACATGCGCCATTGCCCGAAAAATGTCGTGCATGTGAATCAGTCCGAAAGAACCGCTGAGCCGATCTCCGGGTAATCGGAAATCTGCTATCCAAATCGATCTTTTAAGAGAGCGATCTTCATGAGTCTATCATTCATCAATGCATTTACGTAAGTGACTGAGAACGAGTCTTCGCCATCATTGTACTGGATTTATAAACAGTTGAAACTGCCAATAAAAAGTGGGGATTCATTTTAATTCATGTTTTCAGCATTTTTTACGCATTAGCAAATGAAAGTACACGTAACTGGAAACGCATGATCACCCCTGCCAGCCTTGACAACTCTTCCAGCAGTGGTTTGAGGCCACTAGCTTCACTTATTTCTGACTTTCACGGTTTAAGTGCTGGTATAGATTATATCAAGGCAGTTTCGGTGAGAGTTTATATATTTATATTGAAGGCGCACCCTGAGTTTAAGTGCGCGCTGTCATTTTTTTCTTCTCATTCAAATTTCTCGTCGTGCGTTTTTTGTTTGGAACGTGTACTTTAGGCGTTGTTCGTTGCTAGTGTGATATAAATAAGCTTTATAAACCAGAAATAAGAGCTGAATCCATAAAGGATGTCTTATTCCTGTATTCAGCGATCTTGACAGCAACCTGCTGTTCATCCGTCGCCTGCGTCTTAGTCTGTCACCAATATATATGAGATCGTTTTTATCCCTCTGACGACGGTCTCGTAAGATTTTCAATAACGCAGGTCCACCGGTATGTGCTTTTCCCTGCTTATGTGCATTCATCTAAATAGTTTCTGAAGAAAGGTAATGAGGACTTAAAACAAAAATATTGAATTTAAATAAATAGTTTCTCATAAATTGCAAATATTTTAATATAAATATCGCTAAAATACATGTATGTATGTCAAAAAGCTGTTTATATCATGCTAAAATTTCTATAATTCCTCCTTTCTATATTGATCTGTCTTAAAGATTCTTCTTCGGTGGCGCTGCCTTCAGTTTAAAGTACAGACGTATTTGTTTTTTTTTATTACAATGTTTTGTCGTTTGCAGATAAGGTATATTAATGTAATCAATGTAACTGAAATATTTCTCGTGCGCTGAAAAATCTCACGGTCGCTCTTTGAAGAGTTCGATTTGAGGTCTTCCAGCTGAAATATCCATGTAACTTATTTTAACTCTTGTGTGACTTCTTTATGATTATTTTTGCACAAATCTTTGTTTTGAGATGAAGGACGTGTTCTCCTCGTCTCGCGGAGGTAGAAAAATAAGAAGTTGACGCTTATTTTTATTCAGCTCTATTTTTTGCAGCTGTGGTGACCCTATTAGCAGGCAGATATAAACACCAATCGCTATTCCGAAACTCGTGGTCTCATGTTTCTCTGCATTGATGATATTTTTCGGTACCTAAAGAGGCGTAAACAGTCTCAAGTCGTTATATGTGCAAGCTGTATTTCTTGCCTGATTATCGTGGAGGCACCGTAGAGGAAACTGTTATAAATGGGTCGTGTTAATCTTGTAATCAGTGACGCCCGCATGAGTGCTAACCTTCTGATTCCGTGGCACACTTTGGGTTTGAAAAAGCGTGTCTTCCCTCGTGAGTATCGACCTTGCCGTTTTTCGGTGAGATATTTTTCTTGCGAAATTGAAGTTCATATGGGTGTAGTTAGTAGTCCATGATAAAGCTTTGACTGGATATTTAGTATTGCCTGGTCTTTCATTAAATGAGGCTTTTAACAGATAGACGTATCCCTTGTGAAATTAAAGTGTTTCACTTGCAGACGTAATGGTGGTCAAAGGTAATATCCATGGATGAAATGCCATGGAATGGGAAAAATTACTTCAGTCATTGCATGCTCTTATTATAATGACTCTTTCGTAAATAAAGATGTATCTTTTTAAATAGATTCACCATTACCGTGTGGTATCATTCCCTCTTTCTGAAAGTGTTAATTTACTTCGGATATGTACAATCAAATTGAGGTTTCAGGCGTTTCAATCATGATTTAGATTTTAAAAAGGTCTTCGGCTCAAAATTGTGGAATATCACCATGTCGAATAGAGAATGAGCACAAGAAAGTTTTTATTGATTCCACAGACTTTTAATTGTATTACGACCAGGTTTCGTCGAATATTCGGCAGCATCATTTGAGTATTATAGAACGGTATTGGCTTACATAGTCACAATGTTAATAGTCTTCCCCTTACTCTCTCCTTATGACACTGTGACTATTTAAGCCGTAACCGTTCAGTAATACTCACCAAATGTTGACTATACGACAAAACCTGGTCGTAATAAAAGTAAAATTCTTTAACAAAGCTTTTTCTTGGCGTTCCATCTCCATACGCCATGATTCAGGTTATTCACCGACAAGTTAAGAGTGGTAAACTTGAAACTCGACCCTTATGAGGAATAACGGAAATAATTTATGAGATGGTATATTTGTGGGTGTATGATATTGAGGCCCGTGATGGTAAAAATGAGATAATGGTGTTTATTCCATCGTAGTCCTTGCAGACGCTTGTACAAAAGAGGGGAACTTGCGGGACTCAAAGCCATCCCCTCGGAGCATTCTTAGTCGAGATATCAGTGATATATCTAGTTTTTCGGGTGCAGCTTTTTGAGTTCGAGCAGTCTGATGCGTATCTCATAATGTTTTGCTCATTTTGTGCCTTCGTAAGTAATCAGCGAATGACTGTTTCGCGTTGAACATATGCCTGCATCGCATATCACCACTCTCTCGAGCCGTGCTTGATCATCAAAGACAAAAAATTATATAAAATATAATTTTAAAGAAAATAATGCATTTTTAGTTGTCCTATAAAGGGAAAAAATTATTTCAAAAAGTAAATTTAAAATGAGCTCTATTTAGTTTTAGGGAGAGATAATCTGAGTTTAAAGTCAAAAAGCACTCAGGGTTGCTCTAGGTGCGAGTTTGGGCGAATGCATACCAGGTGTGAACTGAGATGATACTTATGGTTTCATCTTCACCCACCACTTATAACTTATGGTTTCATCTTCACCCACTTAACACCCGAATAGCCAGCTTATGGAATGTGGCAAGAGGGTTTGGTAACCTTATAGAGCTGAACCTTGTGCTGGTGAAATTCACGGAGACGGTTCGGGTGATATTTTGAGAAATTCAGGGAATAAAAAGTTTCGCCCAGCGAGGAGCTCGAACACACGGCCCTTAGATTAAGAGTCTCATGCTCTACCGACTGAGCTAGCCGGGTTGCACGTCAATGGTGTGATTAGCGAGCCTCTAAATACTCTGGTCTATAGAAAGTAATGAACGATGGTATGCTCTAATTTGGCCTCTTTTTTTACCTACGAGCTAGCCGGGCTGCACGTCTTTGGTGTGATTAGCGAGACTCTAAATACTCTGGTCTATAGAAAGTAATGAACGATGGTGTGCTCTAATTTGGCCTCTTTTTTTACCTACGCCTTGGTCGTCTTGGGATCAAATGTCTTTTGATTTTTTGTGCCGACGTTTTACATTCCCTTATATTTTTAAATGGTTTGATGTCTAATTTACCGGTATCACGCAGTATTTTCTTATGTAATATAAAAAAAGTGAATACATTTTTCAAAACACAGACACACGAGAAAGAAATGAACAGGAAATTCACAAAACATATCTTTGGAAGTTACGGCGGTCATGCCGCCATCGTCGGCAGTAGCTCTATCATGAATGTTGAAGCTACTGTTCTATTCTACTAGTACTACATAAGAGTCCTACTTGTTCTTCAGTAGTAGATCCTGTTAATTTATTTTCGTGTGTCTGTATTTTTCATAGCTATTTTTATTTTTGTTTACGCCATTTCACGAGTGCGTTTTCATGGAAGATCTAATGCACTGTAATTAACTGAATACATTACCAGATATGATATTACATCCCAAACAGCACAAACTACGCAAAATTGTTGTAAATTCCGCGTATTACACGTGATTTATCTCGTCGAAAAACTGATTCTACATGTGTCAAACTGATAGTAAAATTGTGTATATTTGGTCTATTAGCCGATATTTCTCGTGTAAACACGTGTATTGGCAAGCAACCAATGATGGGGACCATGTGTATCCCATGCTACGGTGACATTTCTGTGAAAATATTTCCAACTCTAGGGTTAAAAATAACGTTTTGACCAAAGAAAAACGAAATATGTTGCTTCACGGTTGCGGCAAGCCCACTGTCGTGCGGATTCTTCAGCCTGGCGCCCACCGTATCGAAGAATCTTAAAGCCACGAAATAACTTTGTATTGTCAACCTATGGCTTGTTAGAACACTGAATCTGATGTCAGGAATAGCTGTTTTTGTACTCAGAACATGGCTAAATTCGCAAAATTGATCGCTACTAAGGCTTCAATTCTCGCCGCTGAAGGGAGCCTTAAAGGCTACCCCTGTGGAAAAGAGCTATGGGATGTGCTCCTGAGGTAATAACCTTCAGTGAAATTTAGCTTGAAATAGGGGCTCTTTTCCGTAATCTGCCCTACCTTTTTCCTCTGAGCTGAAAATTTTCTGAATTATTATTTTCCAGGTCCAATAACTTTTTTCAGCTCAATTATTAAAAACAATATTTTTGGAGTGCAGAAGTTTCCAATTATCGCCTTAATTTTTCCTTGAGCAATTTACCTCAAAATTGCTAATTCCTCCAGGGGCTTTCTGCGCATCTTTTCTACTGCGGTCCCGGTCCCTAGGAAGGCAGCCGTTTTCCTTCTTTCACTCTGCCGGTCGTAAGTCCGAAACCGAGGCTTTCATCCACGCGTGTCTGGTCGGTGTCGTAAACACTCTTGCTCCTCTTCTTCAAGGGGGAAGTGACGGACACGAAGTTTACAGCGTGTCGAGCCCAGCCGGAGACTTTTAAGGTGGTCGGAGCGATTTTTGTTTATGCACAGATTTTCATGAAGCTTTGCATACGTGTTCTCATTAGTGATATCTGTAGATAAGATTGAAAAAAATTGCATCATACTCACTTGGTTTTTTGGCAATTCAGTACTATTGAAAAGCGTAGCCTTGTGGCACGTGGCATATATTTGGTAATAATTCGATAATATGTGTACAGATTTTATTCTAAACGCGAAATAATACATTTATTATCTCAATCGTCTCAGGCTCAACTTTGTGGAAGTTCATTTTATAAATGAAAAGGAAAACTGTGCGCCGCTTCAGGTACGCCGCTGCGTCGAAACTAGTAGTATCGGAAAATAAATTGGTGGAATAAGACAAAGTTTTCCTTTTCATTTATAATACATTTATTATTTTTATAATTCTTAATAACAAATATCAAGGTGTCGTGAGGAGTCCAATACTGGAAAACTGCATATTTGAATATAATTTCGTCTGAATTTCGAATACCGCGCCGCAAACTCTAGTCATAAAATCTAAACATAAATGCTTTAATTAATTAAAACATTTTTTAATATAATTCTTGCATAATTTCCATGACTGCCTGTGTGATAAGTTTCAACGCGTAACTAGATGCACGTAAGTGAAATGTGATCCAAGAATTTTTATTGGACTTGCTTAAAAATTGATTAAACTGTGCTCTCAATGACCCACGATTAGCACTCTAGCCATCTTCATGGGGTTCTATACCTGTGCTTAAACGTTCGTTTCAGACGTTTATCTATATCCCGGTAGCGGATTTTACGCGACAGCTGAAGACTCGCATGTTTGTTTTTCTCTGTAGATGAATCGTCATTTTTTGATATACCTAAATAGAAGGAGGTTCCAAGTATAGGCAAGGTCGTTATACCCCTAGAAGGACCTTGCTACAGGAGCCGACTACTGCGCTATTTCTATTGAAATACCACATTTTGACATTCATGATTGCAGTAATTTGCTATTAACTAACAAAAATAAGATGGTGAGGTGGTAGAATTTTATTTTTATTCTATTCTCTAAGAGTTTTTATTTCTTGGACGCTTTTTTCTTCGCCGAAATTGTATTTACGTTGATGACTCAAAGGTTTTCGGGTTCTTTCCGCGTTGGTTCATCTATGTGGACGACAGTTTCTCCGGCATTCCAGTCGGCATCTTCTTTCTTCGGACCTGAAGATGCTGAATAGAATGCCGTTGAAACTATCGCCCTCAAGGATGAACCAACGCGGAAAAACCCCGAAAACCATATAGTCTTACAATTATCGCGGAAGCTTTTGCAGCAATGGCGTTTACATTAGATGGAAAAATACTTTTTTCCCCATGTTTAACCCATTCTAACATTTTAGGCCATTGAAGATGACATTTCAAGCTTAAGTTGAAAACCAAGCAGCTTGAAAGGGTATGATTTTTGTCACTCATATCAATTAGAGCATACCTTTTCTCTTTTAATTGGAGGCAGATGAATAAAATGGCATTTAAGTCATTAAAATGACATACATTTCATTACATTCATATTCTGGATACTTATAGCAAAACAAGTCCTCTATCTGATATGAGCAACAAAATATTACTTTTCCATGCTATTTTTCTTACAAGTGGAACTTGAAATTACATGGTGTTGAAATGGGAGAAGCACAGGGAGATATAGTATTTTTCAATCTAACATAAATGCCATTTTCACGGAAAACCGTTTATGAGAAGTGAAAACTTTCGTAAACTTGATTAAAAATAAAATAGATGCGTCTTACCACCTTATGTTGTGATATATTTGCTAATTACTGTTATAATTGAAATAAAAATTTGGTAATTCCAAACAAATGGCTCTGCAGTCGGTGTCAATGGCTGTAAAAAATTGTTCAAAATATGTTCCTGGAGTATTCTGCCAAGTTTGTGCCTTTATTTTGGTTTCCAATAGCTAACGCAATTCATCAGCGAAAGTAGCGTTTTTTCAACCAAATAAACCAAGAGTTGGAATTTTTACGGCGAAGAAAGGAAATACGCATTCGAACGTGAACGAAGTGAGCTGGACGGGTTTCCGCCGATGAGGAAAACTTGAGGATTCGAGAGCGGGATTCGGCGCCTCTCCCACCCAACCCGGCCTTTCCCCAGCCCCCAGCGGGGCGGCGTCGTGGTCGCAGTGGCGGGCATCGACGCCCCTCGTCCCACTTAAACCACCCTTGCCCCTTAGCCCTCTGTCCCCCTTCCCACTCCCCCTTTTTTTTGCTCTTCCCCCTCCCCACTGTAAATTTGTTTGCTTGAATCGACGATCACAATCCTCAAATTATTCTCCCGCCTCCCCCCGTTCAGTCCGAGTCATTTCGCGTACTTCCTGTTGATTTCGTCATTCAGTATCAAATCACATTAATGAAACGGTCTCCGGCTCAACTTTGAGGAATTTAATGATGGCGAACGGAGAACGAATATCAAGAGAAAACTTTTTAACTTCCACGGATTTTAATTTTTTATTACGACCAAGTTTCTTCGAATAGTCGACTAAATCAGGTGAATATTACCGAATGGTTTTGGCGTAAATAGTAACGGTGATAGTTGGAGACCTAATATCACTGTGACTATTTGAGCCAAAACTGGTCGGTAATATTCACCTGTCCATGTCTACTATTCGAAAGAAACCTGGTTGTAAGAAAATGACAATTCTGTGGAAGTTACAAAGTTTTTTCTTGATGCTCGTTCTTCACTCGACATCGTTAAATTCCACAAAGTTGAGCTGGAGAGAGTTTTATTGATGTGATTTCATACTAAATGACGCAATCAAGAGGAATTACGCGAAATTACTCAGTGTCGACATGATTAGGTGAATATTAAGGAACGGTTTAAGCTTAAATAATCACACTGCATTTAGGAGGGAGAGGCCTAATATTTTTGTCACTATTAAAGCCGAAAACGTTCCTTAATTATCACCTGGTATTGTCTACTGCTATACGAAACCTAGTCGTGATAAAAACTAAAATTCTGTGGCAGTTGCGAAGTGTTCGTTCTCTATTCGACGTCAAATTATATTTTTGATAAATATATTTTTTTTAATTATCTTCATAAACTTCAGTTACAATCGTAATATTCCGTATGTATTTATGAAATGCGCTTAAAATCATGATGCACATATTATCATTTTAGTTGGAGTTTGTACCATTCAGTTTATACGCTAATTATTATTTTGTAACGCACTTCAGTGTATTTCATTATGCTCCAGCTGAGACCTCTATTGAATGCTTGTCAACAGGTACAGCAGGTTTTTTTAATTTCTGTTGGATCTAAATTAATTTCTATGCTACAATCGACACCTCCTTAACCTCTTTGATTTGTCACTTTGTAATTTCCACACTTTTTTATAATCGCCGACCACGGTATCAACATGAGATGACGTTATGAAGATACAAGTAAGTAACGAAATGTCCTTTTCACTCCAGTTCAAAGCTTGGGTGGAAAAGGGAAGGCTTGAAGGACTGGAAGGGAGTGGAAAAGGAGCAAGGGAACAAAGTAGTTGTTGTAAAGTAAAGGTACCTTTATCGTGTAAATTGCTTGGAAAGGTTAATCAAATGAGAGACAAACAGTTGTCAAAGGTTATAACCGTTTACAAGGTTAAAATTATTTATTTGCTTTCACGATCTCATATTGTCACAAAAGTCCTATTTTATAACTTCACATTGTACGTGTAAAACATCTCGTACAAATCATATTGGTGGCATAAATTATTTCATACAAAGTCACTTGCACGGTACAAAGATATACCTACTACACCAAAGAGGGTGAAATTTTCCGTGATATTATCATTTGTCTCGACCGGTATTCGAACCAGTATCTCCCAATTTCCTGCCAGGTGTTTTAGCCAGTTACATCTCCAAGCTATCTTAATTATGTCAATTTCAACGGGGGTTATGTGAACAGTCGCTCTTGTCTCGTCCTCACTGTAGCGAAGGAGACGCGGTCGTGCATGGTATGGCACTGTCGCGGAGGATAAACCCAGCATTTGCCAGAAGTTAGTCGTTCTATCGGGCATAAAATTACTACCGTCTCCACTTACTGCTAAATATTAGGCAACATTTGAGGAGGCATCGCAACTTACACGGCATTTTCCGTCCTCCTTTGCTCTACGGTGAATTTCTGTCTTGTTAGTCTAATTACAGTTTCCGTCTGTGGGGGCGGGGTTCCTCTGCTGGGAGTTTGGCGCCCTCTTTCAGAAAAACTTTTCATTCATTTGCATTCCTCTCCGCGCTCCCTCCCTAACCTCCCACCCATACTTCCCTTCACCTCCCCCTTCATCCATTCCGCCTTCATCCCCCCCATCACAACCATTCAAAGCAGGCGAGTGCCAGGCCGTCTCCCCCGACCGCCAGGAAAGCGAGCCCCGTTGAATTTTCTCCGGCGGAAATTCTTGCGGTGATTTCCTCAGTTTCGCGCCCAAGTGCCCCCTCGCTTCCCTTTGGACCCGTTTGCATTACTCGGGTTGAATGATGGTCAACACGGAGGCTCCTACAAACTTGCTGCGTCCACACGATTTCCAGTTTGTCGTGGTGGATATGCTGGTGACCTCTGGCGAATAATAAGGAATCACTTGAAAACTATGGGGATCTTGCCTTATTTTAAAATACTATTTATATGCGAGCTTCATATTCTTTAATGTATGCTGGGCCATATTTGGTTGAAATACAACTTTCTTTTATGAAAATATTTCTTGCCAAATATTATGCACGCTTGGCGGTGCGGTCTTAGATAATTTGACGGATTACGTCACGGAACGGTAGTTATGATGTAATTAGATAAAATAATGACTTGTAGCAACTATCGATGAAACCATTTTATAAATCTCACCTTTAGGTAGTTTCAGCGAGATTGTTCCTTAGTCATAATGGAGACATATTCGAATTTTTTAGTAATGAAGAGACTTCCACCACGGAGGGATGGAGCCCTTCCCTTCCAATGGAGCCCTTCCACCGTCATAGCTTCGAATTTCGATTTAATTTCGAATTTTTATTTTTATTTTGACGTCTGCAAGAATAATGAAGTAAATATTGTATTAATAGTTCTGAAATATAGTTTTGTGTCAAACATTCTCAGTAATTAAACAAATATATCCAAAAAAGTCTTTAACTTGACTCATTTTTTTCTCGCCGTACGGTGAAAACACCGTTACAACATGTTTTTTTTCGTGACTTTTGTGACTTTTTCATCCAGAGACCTTCCTGATATTCGCTTGATGAATCCTAGTTTCTTTAAAGATCTGCAGCAAAGGCTGCGTATGTGATTCCCCCACGTCAGGTCTGAAATTAGATAGATATAAAACTTATTGTCCTAGGGCAAGCCCTATAAGAACAAGTACATAGGAATGAAAAACTTCTCCCAGATTCTTGCATAAGTCTTTACCAGATGTACAATAAAAATACATGAATGAACATAAAACGGTAAGTGTAAAAGTCGATGTGAAAGTTACGGTGATTCTAGACATTTCTGTTCATCCGGCACTTTTATACTTACTCCACTTATTGTATGGCGTTGGTGTGATTTTTTTCGCAGGAAATTTACTCCAGTGTAATGATACGGCGAACTTTTTGGTTGCCTAACAATTGAAATGAGTTTGAAAGCAGGAAAGGTTTTTGTTGACGGAGTAAATAAAATAATTAGACTGAATCTTTCCTCGGACTTGGTTGAGATTTTTTATGACCAACTTGGTTTTCACGACCACTTAGCCAAAATTTCCCGTAAGGCAATGGCTGTTACTGACCTTTTTTAGCGGCTTACCGACATTAGTGACCCTCTTGCCCTTCCCGGCAATTACAATTGCTTAGTTACATTTTTAACGGGTCTTCCGTAATAATGATCTGCTATCATTCTTTTCTCTTCGTATGCCTCCTCGTTCTTTCCATAACTTCACCCTGTATATGATCCTTATTCCGGCTTTCCGTGTCCCAGGGATCTCAGACAAAGTAAGTTAACCGTGAGAGAGTAATATGAATGCTAATTAAATTTACTGGTTTAATAAGTGAAACTTATGACTTCTTCCTGTCGATAGAACTGTTCATTGCATTCAATCGACAGCCAATCTGTTGCGTATTACATTCGCTCTTCGTGTTTTTTATTTCTTCGTTGTTAAAATTATCAGTGTGATATTCTCACTATTTCCGGGCAGTTTGTTTTTACCGTATAATAGCCCTAAATTCGACAAATATCGCGTATTTCTCCTAAAATAAAGAATACTGTCCTTTTCCCTATTGGGCTTAGCGAGGATCGGGAACCAAAAATGGCCGATTCCTCAATTCCCATAGTTACCCATTGAGGGAATAGTTTTGGGAATGCCATACAGAGGACTCTTGAGTCGGCTGTGAGGCGTGACTGTGGGGGAATGTGGGTGTTAAACCTGCGAGGAAGTTCGTGTGGTACTTCTCGGTTTAGCAGGAACTTGTGGTGAAACCATCGTGGATCACTTTTGCTGGTTAGTTTGACGACCGCTCTCTAATCACTTCCCCTCACTCTTCTTGTTTCTTCACTTTCCCGTCTTGAGGTTTCCGGAGGAGAGAAAAGATAGTCACACGGTACTATCATTACTATTGCATAGGAGTATACGTAATCCATTTGAGCGACATATCTCGTGTCATAAAATGCTATTTATTTGACCTCATTCTACGAAACGTTGTCGTTATAATAGAGGAGAAATATCAGAAACTTACCGCACCTCGTTTTCTAGATATTTACCTAACAACAGAAGCTGTTTTCCTTGGTACATGCTAGCGCTCTGCTTTAAAAGGAAACACTATACAAAATTAAGAAGTTCGGACGCCCATATCGCGTCTGCTTTCCTCAAATATTTTTAAATTAAATATTAATTTAATACTCACTGTGAAACCACTAACGTTATCGCAAAAAAATGATCGGCTCTGAAGGGGTTTTCAACGTTCGGCTTTCCTCAAATATTTTTAAATTAAATATTAATTTAATACTCACTGTGAAACCACTTACGTTATCGCAAAAAAATTATCGGCTGTGAAGGGGTTTTCAGCGTTCGGCGTGAAACAAACAAGTCTAGCTAAATACTTGAGCGCAACGATGAAAATGTTCATAGACTATCAAGTTAATAACTGGGAATTTATGAATGAACTGAAAATGTTTTTATCTAAAACAAAGTTGTTGCGTCCATACTAATTCTAAATTTACTTCGCGCTTTTTACAACTGGTTAGATTTTATAATTGAATTTGAATATAGTCTAGTATGACTAGGGTAAAAACTTGCTCAAAAACTACCTTAAAATGTGCAATCGGCTATAATGAATGGATACATTTGTGCAGTTAATGCGGCGATTACATGGGCATTATTTGTTTAACTGTCTCGTTACTGTTAACGAAAATGAACAATGGAAATAATTACCAAAAAAGCGCTGCTCGATTCATAAAATTTATGTACAAATTGCGTGCGACGGCCATGCCCGGTGGATTAATTTTTTTCTTTTTACGCGAAATAAAACATTTCATGTTATTATAATGGTTATTTAAAAAAAACAGGGTATCGCGCAGTGTCAAAGATTCGAAAAAATCATTAAAATATAATTTTATACCAAAATTTCGAACGCCGCGCCGAAAACTCAAGACATATCATGCTTCAATAGAAGCAAAAATGTAAAACATATTTCTTGCATAATTTCCATTTCTGCATGTGTGGTAATTTCCGTCGCATAGACTGATGTACTTAAATGAAATTTGGTCCATGTTATTTAGTACTTGAAAAATTGTGATAATGTGACCCACGATTGCCGCTTCAACCACCTTAACCCTCTGTTACTCGCATGGCGTACATCTGTACTCCGCTTGATTTTGAAAGTTTGTCAGGGTTTAAAAATTGTTTTGGGTTTCTCAGCTTAACAGTATGTGGTACAAGTTCGCGTTAAGGCGAGGTACTTGTGAGGTGTTCAGCTAAGCATGAATTATTACGATTTACTATCCTGCCGCCATTTTCTATATATTTGTTATATAACAAAGCCCCACATTCTGTTAAACCCTCCTCTGCAATAGTAATATGTAAAAACGAACTCATTTCTCTCCTAAATGAAAAGATCTTTTCTGATTTGAAGGAGTGCCTCGACTGATTTTTTTTGTTTCGAATTAGAATTGTACTAAGAGGTGTATTTTTGCACCCTTGTGTCATTTATGCCATCATTTTGTTCCTTCTCTGTTTGTTGTGTGTTACAATTAACCTGCTTTACGTCAAATATGTGACCATTAATGCCATATTTTCTTTATTGATTACTCCACCTCTTTGGTTAAAATCGGATGGACGTTGAGAGGGGCGGGCCGCGTGTACGTTCGACTGTAGGGGTACGATCGACGAGGGGGCCGAAAAAGGTGGGGGGCCGTTTTCCCGCCTCCCCAAGGAGGCGGGGGACGCATTCTGAGTGGCGACTTGTTATAAAGCGTTGCTCACACGGTCTATAGAATAGGTTTCATATATAGTTGACAGTGTGGGCCTTAATAGAGAGTGCTGTTGCCACATTTACGCTCCGTGTCCTCTCCTTTAGGCCTCTTAAGCAACCATTTGAAACACCGCGATTAATGTTAGCAAGTTACCTATTTCTGGGAAAAATATTTGCGTATTGGAAGACTCCTAGATGTATTGTTAGTTTACTGCATACCAGTGTGTTAATTTTCTCACTGCTTTGGCAGCGTCGCACCTCCGGCCTTATGAAGGTTGACACAAGAATTGAGTCTCCGTACTTAACTTTTAAATTTATCAAAGAAAATAGCAGAGTTATAAAAAATAAACAAAATCTGGAAAATTTTCAAAGTTTAAATATTGAGCTTCCAAAAATGTTTTTTGACATATAAGTAACCCTGTTAGTTACAGTAAGTTTTCGAAAACTGGTGCACGTTCCCTGCGCGGTTTTCAACTTATGAGTGTTCAAAGTGGTGCTATCGTTTTTTCAGCGGCGAAAACCGTGACTTTCTTTTCAATCAAAGCCCCATTAAAATATTAAACTAATGATAATGAAATTTTTGTGCTTATTTCGGAATGTAAAAATAAATTGTCTTTCATATGAAGTTTATTTTGTTGCAATAGGATCATTGGTTATGGAGATATAACATCTCAAACTCGAGTGTCTCGACTATTTGCATGGACAGTAAAAGCCCATACTGTCGACTTAATCTGGAACGACGTATAGCCATCTGGGAGCCTCTTTTTGCCCACTCTCTGATTATGGGCTCTCCGCCCGTCCCATCACTCATCCTCCGAACCATCCTTCTCCTATGTTTTGCTTCCGAAGGTCGTTAGATCGAAAATGTATAATCGATATTTGTCGGGAGGTCCTTCCAAGAGTGACTTGTCTCTCCCACCGTGGACACCGCTCGCGTCTTCATCTAGTCGCGACTATCACATTCTCCGACACCCAAGAAGAAATACTCCGAGACAGTGTCTCCCTTTACTGCTTGTCTAATACGATCAGCATTCCGAAAAATTTTTACCCGATAACTTATGTGACAATCAATCAAATATGGTTGGTTTACGACGTCTGTCCCCATTATGCAGAGAGATGAGACGTGTTCATAAGCGTGCTGAAGGGTTCTAAAGTGGAAATATATTAATTCTTAAGCATCGATTAACCCAGTTACTATCGTACACGTAATTATTTCCGATTTCCGGAAGACTAGAGTCGTACGAATTAATAAATTTCCACTTTAGCACCTGGAACACTCTTATAAACACAAGCCTCAGCTTTTTGCAGTGTGGGGAAACACGTCATGAAGTGACGAGCTAAAGGCTGGGCGTTCTGGATAAACAAATGCCATTGCGGAATAAAATGCTCAGTAAATCGTATTTATTAAATGAAATAGGCAAATTTATGTGCCGATCACTCATGTATAATATTATGGCAACAATTTACCCTATAGAATATATTTTGAATTATGAGGCAGGGCATAACTTTTATCGGAATAAAATGTTCTGTTATTGAAATACTTCCTCAAAATTACGCGCGGTTGGTGGCGTGGAAACCATACGTCATCGTGAACCGGGCCGATTACGTCACGGAACGTTATCGTTAACAGCAATACGACGTCTTTCCTTGTGAAGTTCGGGTTGATTTTCGTAATTTGACGAAATTATCGTTTTAATTTCCTCTGTGAAAGACAATGAACTAGTATGACTCGATCTGTCACGTGCATGTAGATTACTTAAGCGATACCGTGTGGTGACTTGAAGCCTCCGAGATACCGTTTTGAATCACGTGACTTTTTCGAAGTTTATGCATTTATGAAAGGCGTTAATTAAATTGTGTGTATTTAAGTATGTATCAAACGCAGAAATTAATATCCGCGTTTGATGCGCACTAATAATTATCTATTTGAGTTTTTGAGGGAATGTACTGTCGTTTACACTGCTTAAATGTGATAAATTAATTTGATGTATGTTTTTCCATTCCGACACAATTGTCGGCACCGTACAGTACTTGCTATCGCTTTCCTTGCTGGTGTTCGAGTTTTATTTTAATTTCATCTCCGTAAAAATCCACTTGCAAAGGGATGTTTTGTGCGTGACAGGTGACGCCTGGTCAGCATGAAATTATTCCCATGCACCCCCGTTCTTGCTTCACCCATGTCCATGCTAGTCTAGGCCCACTCCATTTCGTCTTTTCCTCCTTGTCGGAGACCATCCGAATCAGAATCCCACCGTTGTCAAGTGAGTTTCATTTTTTTGTTATTCATCGTTACGCTCCTGCAAAAAAATACTTGATTCTCTCGACTTCTGAGTGAAGTTTGAGCAATGATATAACTTTCTCGATTTGAGAAAATTCCGTTAGGTTTTTTGTTCAGTTTTCAGATTTAAAATAGTTTTCCGTGTGACCTAATATCGCTTTCTGTGTCAGATATCCTATATGCCTACACGAGTAATAATTGTGTAAGGTATGTAAACATTTTCTAGAAAAAGGCTTACACAATTTCAATCTTGAGAGCACTTTCCTCAAAAACCAAACCCTCAAACCTCTCTTCTGGGCACGCTATTTTGATGGTATCTTTGTCTTTTGGTTATTAAAATATATTATTCGATTACCTACATATACACACTGACCTACGATTACCGCTCCAGCCCGCCTAAACTGCGGGGTGTAGAAACTGAGTGGTGAGCATTGGTGGACTAGGGACAAAGGTGTAGGTGTAGAAAGAGGCCCTCTTTCTATACACCTTCACTAGCGACAACATGATTTTTCACGGTGTCCCAAACATTAATTTGCTTAGCTCATTTCGTCGTGAGTTTGTTTAATGAAAAATTACAATCCTTTCAAGGAATGGTGTCCCGATATTGAGCGTTTAAATGAAGATTGGTGTGGGGGGAAGCTAATGCAAGTCAATAAATTTAGCCGATTTCGTCTACCAAGATGTTTCCAGAGTTGGGCTCGTGAAGCGGTGGATTCGAATCGCTCGTGCTTAAAGATAGTGCTCGAGAATTCTCGTCTCCAGAATATACGAGAAATTCCCTTTTTCAGTGTCTCGTTTCTCCAGAAAATTTTTCTTTTCTTAACATTCGGGAATCTCGAGTCTCTAAGAAAATTGTCGAGGTTTAGAGTTTTTTGTGAGGCATAGGAACGAATGCTGCGTTTAGCATTTGCCTACCTTTGTATAGGTTTACCTCTTATTTTTTTTAACGAATTCGATGTGTGTTATATGTTAAATACATTATATGTACTACTGGAAATTCGGAGTGTACAGGTGAGGAAGGCGACCTCCCCAGGCGACAGGACTAATGTTCTTATCAAGACTTATAACAATATAATTGTCGAACTTAGTTGGTAGTTAACATTTGCATGAGAAATACTAGTTAAATTATTTTAAAATTCTTAGATATGCTATTTTTTATAAATATTATGAGGAAAATTCCACACACAGTTGCTTTCGCAGTCGAAATTTCACAGAAATTCTTTTAACAGAACTTATAATAAATTCCCGAGAAGCAAAAATGTGCGAAAGGAGAAACCTCGAGTCTGGAGAATGAATTAAAGTCAATAATTCAAATTATTTTCTCTTGCTGCACCCGACTTAGGTGCTTGCCTCCCGCTCGTTACGTCACCGTGAACGGAGGGTATTGGATTAGAGTACACTGGGCTCGGCGTGGTGGTGTGAATCCGCTCAGACGCCTTCTCCATTATCTTGTTGTGGCATTCAAAAAAGTTAGCAAGAATTTGACTACATAGAGTAGAGAGTATAGCGAACAGCACAGAGTATGAGTAAACCCTAACTTCATATCGCAGCCAGGGCACTCCTTTTCTTTACATCTACACCTACGAAATGCCATCGGTCATTCCACGTCAAATCACCTAATTTCAGGAAAGGTTGGTACCCTCACGACACGGATTTTCTTCAATTTTTTTTCTCGCATAGGTATTTATGAGTTATGCTCAAATTTATTTTTTCAGATTTTTTTAACCAAACATAACCTCAGTAAAAAGTTAAAAAATTACTTGCCTTGCAAAATGCGTGCCTCCAATTTTGACAGTGATTGCTAAAAGGTATTACATTTTTCTTATTTATGAACCAATGTTAAATTTGGTGTCAAATTGAAGACAATGCTTTGTTCTTTGAACATTATCCAATGAATATGAAAAATTATTGAACTCATTGAAGTTGCAAAAATTACATTGCACTACAAAGTTTTACTTTTTTGTTGTTCAAGTTAACTGTTAATGCCTTAAAAATTGCAACTATTTGTGTCTTAAAAATTTTTGTCAATGCATACATATTATAAGCTTACTCTGGAGAAAAAAATGTGAGGGTTTTTTTGATATTTTTTATAAAAATATAGTTATTTAAAATTCTTTAAAATGCACACTAGGCTCTGTTAATATGGCCTAAAACAACTGTTTTTTGGAAGCATTATAAAAACAACACTTCAGAAAGTATGTTCGGAAACCATTATGTTCGGAAGCTTTAGGTTCAGCTAAAGGAGGTAGAGGCACCACTTATTGTTAGATGATATTTTCAAAATGAAATAAATCAGTTTCTCATGTCCCTAATCAAGAATATGTGGGTACCCCTGGCATGTATTAGTTCAATTTTAGCTTGCCTTCAAATATTTAAGTTTGTATGCGCTTTCCCTACCCACCACTTTTACATAAATAATTGTATAAACTTTTTATGCTTTACTTCCTGGTCAAGATTTCCAGGCATAAGAGAAAATTATTATCATAAACCTAAAGACCAATGAAGCTTTTTGTAAAACGAATACCATCATAAAATATTCTTTCAAAAGGTGTGTTAGGAGTAATAAAAAGTAAGACCAAGAAGTAAAGCATAAAAAGTTTATACAATAATTTTTCATATTCATTGAATAATGTCCATAGAACAAAGCATTGTCTTCAATTTGACACCAAATTTAACATTGGTTCATAAATAAGAAAAATGTAATACCTTTTAGCAATCACTGTCAAAATTGGAGGCACGCATTTTGCAAGGAAAGTAATTTTTTAACTTTTTACTGAGGTTATGTTCGGTTAAAAAAATCTGAAAAAATAAATTTGAGCATAACTCATAAATACCTCTGCGAGAAAAAGAAATGAATAAAATCTGTGTCATGGGGGCAATAGGTGAGGTGATCTCCCTTGGAATGATCCCCATGCAATCCACCTCCAGGGTGTGTGGCACGGAGTGATTCCACACCAGGCATGCGATACTCGTCCCAGTACAAATCAGAGCATCGCACGCTCCCTCGGCTGCTCGGAGAGGACCAGAAAGCAGTAAGGAGAACGATACAAGGCCAAACCAGAACCCAAGGGAAAAAATAGTTTGTTTTCTATGAATCACTAGCGACTTGAAACACCAGAAATTATATTTTAAACGCGAAGACAACAATAACCTTTAATAATATGCAAACACGTTGCTTCTTAGACGGTAAAGTTTCTCGACCAAATTATGCCGATCCTGCTATGGAGAAAAGGTAAAAATGAATGCCAGACTGAGGTCTGGTCGAATCTTACTGTTAGAGAATATTCGCAATGTGACGTAGCATGTGTTCGTATCATAGCTTTCTAGCTATGTTAACTCTCAGCTGGATTTGCATGGAAAAGCATATTGCTGGCTCAAGTAGTGGTGAGTGCTTGTACTTAATTTTCATGAGAATATCTGTCAAGTAAAGGAAAACGAATGCTATGAATTAGTTAGGATCTGATTTGATATTTTCCAGTTGCAATAATTCTCATGTAAGAATGCCATCGCAATCTATACAAAAGAAGCTGTTCGTAGTTTTCGGGATAATTGATGTGTTCTCCTGATAGGAAAGTAAACTTGCGGAAAATGTGCAAGGGTTTTGTAAAAGAAGCCTTGGCACACTTCCTGGAATTATATTCAGCAAGTTTGCCGCACGTCTGCGGCATATGTATTCGCATCTACATTGAACTTACGTAGCCAGTTTTCCCTCTTGAGTTAGCGGCCAACTATTAGAGGTGCAACGTATCAACTGAAAATAAATCGAACTTTGGTTGAAAGTTTAGCATAGTAAACCTACTTCACCTTCAATTACGATTCAGAATGTTTCGATTTTCTTGAAGCAAAAAACTGTAACGTTGTCTTTCTATCAGTTTTAGGAAAATGTTTGTTATTAATAAATACGCCTGTTAAATATTTCATTATGGGTGAAAATCGCTCCCCAAAGTGAAGCCATTAAACGGTGAGGCCACCATGCTTTTTATTCCTAATCTCATAATTTTACTAAAATTTCTTGACTTGAGAAACATATTGATAGGAGGATTAGGGTGTGTTGAGGATGAAGAAAGGAGAAGATGACTGAAAATATAATACTAAATGTAGAACAGTCTAGTGCGAATCTTGAACTAGTTGCTCAGATCACCAGTGAAATTTTGGTGGCGATAAACAATACATTCGTTTAGGTAATTCCAATTTTGGAAGAACAGGATTCAGCACAGAAAATATATACACAAAATCAGCTAATTCCTTGGAACAAACTAATTTGACACTAAAGGTTGTTCCAAGTTTTAAGCATGAAACTCACATTACACGGATATCAAAAAACCATTCTCTATATATCAAGTAAATGGCGGAAAGTTGTTTTTTTTACCCCAGCGTAGTATTTTATATTCGCCTAGTTGGTATATACCTCGCGAACTTGGGAAAAGCCTTCAATGAGAACTGAGATGATCCTATTTTGATTGACAACCGTTGTAGGGCATATATTCATTTCTCAAATCCACGGCAAATGGGAATTCTATTTGTTCCACTTTGCCCGTTGCTGTCGTCGGTAATGTGTTCAGGATTCCCGCCGTAGTCATCCTAAACGGCGTCCTAACGGTCGTAACGATCTTTTCGCTTGTTTAATTTTTTCCGTTTCGAGTTGTTGCTGCTATGAAGTGATGTCAAGTTCTTAGAATTTATTCTGTGGATGATTTTAGTTTTACATATGTGTAATGGTTGTAAATACATGGGTCCATTTCTATCGCCAGTGACGTGTTTAGGGGGACCACGCCGCACCGCTCGCCGCGCCGTGGTCATCCTAAACTGGCGGGCGGCGTGGTCATTCTAAACGGCGTCCTAACGGTCGTAACGAACTTTTCACTTGTTTAAATTTTTCCGTTGCGAGTCATTGCTGCTGTGAAGTGATGGTAAGTTCTTAAATTTGATTCTCTGGATGATTTTCGTGATACATCTGGTAATGGTTGTAAATACACTTTTTTGCGTTTACTATTGTTTCCAACAGGCATTTATGGAAGATTTCTGTTTATTTATTTTTCGTGAGAAGGAATTTCTGGTTAAATTTAAAAATCTTTGGGGGTTATTGACTACATAGGTCAACTTAATCGTGTTTTTGGTGGCTATATGTATTAGTTAAACTTTGAATGAACTTGATGAGAGTTCATATCAATGTAGGTAAATCGTACATTTATCTCCTTTGTATCATTATACTATTATTATAAAATTTAAAATACAGCCACACAACTGCAGCAGTAGGTACCAGATCTTTGCCATTCCTGTACTTCTGATTTACTGCCGCCTTCAATCCAATAACTGTTTTCAAATTCATGTATTTCTGATTAATAATACCTTTAGGTACCTACATCTGATTACACAATTTGTAAATTGTAGACTAGCTGTAAATGTGTCCATCAACTTATTGTTAGGTGTTAGCAGTCTGTTTTGTAGATGTGAATTATTATTTCCCTCGTTAAGCCAGTGAAGGTATTTGTACTCGAAGCACGGACTCGCGCATGTTCATGCGTTAACACTTGCGCGAACACATTCACCGAATTAGAACGGCCTATTTTCTGGACGTATGGGCGCATGGGTGGTGTTGTTTACACGATGATTTTTTCTCATACCAAACCCTTGGTTTGTAGTCTGGAATAAATATTTTGAGAAACCTCTTGTAAGTGAAAGAATTTTACGTTATTCTCACGCAGGTCAATCAGTGAAGTGATGTCAGCGCGGTATATATTTTTTGTGAACCTGAAGTCTAGTCTTGTTGATAGTATTCTGATTCGCATCAGATAAGTTCTTCATTTGGTCGAAACATAATAAAATTTGTTGAAATTCTACCGATGAATAAACGGAGTTTCTCGTCGTCTCGCGCTTTCTTTGTGGTGTATTGCAGTAATGCTGTGCCGGAAAGGAAATCATTGCGTGGCACAGGAAGGCTATCCTTTCCCGGCGAATATTAACGACGAATGCGTCTCCGGCACATCAGGTCAGGGGCACGGTTCTCCATATAACGCGTGCGCTCGCGTTATCGTTATTTTTCAAATGCGCTCATGAGAGCGTATCCGTGATCGTCATTCTTCAAATTTTGTCGATAGCTTTAAATTACTTGTTTTAATTGATTGAGTACTTTCTGAGGATTGTTACTGTGTTCCCATCTAGAGTGGTTTGCGTTTTGGATAACGATAGCGACAACGCGAAAGATGGAGCCGTGTTCCCCAGGCCCTCCATCTCTGTTGATGTTTAGACGCACGACTTGCTCATCGAAATGTCGACAATAAATGGCGGGCCTGTCCCGGTGTGCATCCCGAGAATAATTGATCTTTTCCTTGTAATTGATTTCAAATCTATTTTCCGCAAAACTGAAGACTTGGCGTCGATCGTTCTGCTGGCCTCCGAATGAATATTCAGGCTCTGCTCTGTGACGGTGTTCAATCGCCTTGAATCGAAACTTGGTTTTTGAAGAGTCAAGCCAGGAGAATGAGAATTGAGGCCAAAACCTCTGCGTCCTGCCGTTTCATGGAATTAGAATGAGCGTAATCTACTCGCGCGGAAAATAGGAACACGTAAAAAAGTGGTCTCGCACGCGAGGAAGCCATCCCGATTCATTCGAGTGATTCAACTGACTATGCTGAGTTAATTAGCGCTTGGCGAACGTGCGTGAGGTCCACTAATGTGAGATCCGACTGCCCGCTCTCATCTCGATTGCCATCCCCGTTCGTGTCTTTGTACTCCAGGCTTGGATATCCCTTTGACTGCTTTCGTCCAACTATTTCCTCTTCTGTCAGTGAGGTCCGCTCCAAAACTTCCCTCGAAGCTCCCTGGACCATTACGCTCGGACGTGACTGACATGATACCGGCGTTATTACTATAATTAGGGTCGAAGGATGGTTGCAGCCTTGAGTGTGATATCATTCTGAATGGCATACTAGCCATCTAGCAGTCCATGAAGGCATCAGCCAAGGGACCATTTTCTTTCTCACAATGCCTTGTCAACCCTGGTATCTTGAAATACGTGAATGTACACCAATTGTTTTTGTGTAATTGTTTAGCATATCAGGGTTACTTACGACTTAACTGCCCATCATGAGGTTTGTTTTTGGATGGTGAAGCTTGCGCATACATATGAAGGGAGCAGTGTTTCGATTATGCAGCCGGGTTACCTGGTGGAAATAAAGTGTATATGAATGCTTTCCAGAATTTTTCTGGCATTTTTTTCTTTGTTATTTTATTATCTCACTCCTCTTAAGTTTATATTGTCAGTGTGCATAATCTAATGTGTTTCATGGGCCATGGAATGCAAAACTTTTCATTGATCTTTAGAGTGTGGACTATTAATTTCATTACCATGTCAACTTTTGTGCAAAAAATTGCATGTTCTCACCTTGTAATTAAAATTTCTAAATTTGAAATTTTCCTTTTGCAGATGTGGGGGCTGTTGGAGCCTTGATCTCTTCTGATTCGTGGTAACAGGATAGTAATACTCCTTGTGTGGAGGACCAAGAGCACCGAGGAACAATCATCATAGGTTTCCTTGCTCCCTTGACTCTGGTGTCCATTTTCCCCCTGGTCCATGTCCCCTTAGCCAAGTCAGCCCTTCTTAGTCTTCACAAATCTACATGCCAGACGGCCATGGGACCAATGCCCCTGGTCCTGCCCCATCGGCTCTTTCCTACTAAGTTAGCTTCGTATAAGGAAGACACTTGTGGGCCCTGGCTGTGGTGGTGGCACCTCAGTGAAGTCGGGGCCACAGTGCTGCACCTGGGTCACCCGTGACCGACAAAAGGCCGGCATCGGCAGCGCCGGCATGACTAGCCCCACATTCTCTTGGCTCTGCTTGCACCATTATAAGGTTCTTGTGTCAGTAGTGCTGGCACTGCTGATTCTTCAATATGCCATTAGTGCCATATTTGATGCGAGACACTTTGAGCCGCTCTTCACCATAGCCAACCATTCGAGTGGGAGGGGTGGAGTGTACTTAGGGTCCATGGGAAGAAATCTTCATGAGATGCCACCATTGCTGGCAAAAGGTGTGCCTCCTCTCAAAGTGTCCTCCCCTCCTCCCCCTACCCAAAGAACTGCCACATCAAAACCTGCAGCAGTGCCGTGGAATGTGGTCAAGGATATAAGTGTTAACGCTGTACTTAAACCAGTGAATGATGTTCATAATCTTAGTGTAAAGCCTTCAGAAGTGACTGAACCATCTACTGAGGCTTCACTGATATGTTCTGACTGCAATGAAGAGGAAAACAAAATTACGCATAACATCTCAACGGTCACTTATCCTGTGACTTCACCTCCTACCACAGGATTGCCTCTGTGCCCCCCAATTCCTCCTAATCTTGGTGAGTAGCATTTTATTCAAGCTTATGATTTCATCTCTCATGTGCAATTTTGTTTCATCATTCTTAGTTTTTAGAAAAAAATTTCTAAACGAGCCTGCATAAACATATATCTTCTGATACAAGCATGTGAAGTGATTGGTAATAATTTTTCACCCAGTGATTTTTGAGAAGTGTTATATTTTTGAGTGAACTTCAAAATTATCGCTTTGCTTTTCAAGGTTTCAATAGGGAATCCACTTATCCCTTGCCTCTCAGTACCGCTGCTCATCATGTAAATGTAGGCTTACCAAATGTACCGGTTTGACTAGGAAAGCCCCGGTTTTAAGGCTCTGTTCCAGTGTCCCCCCCCCGGTTGGGTAATTTGTCCTGGCTGACACTGAAATGTCCCAGGATGTCTCCAATTAGGTCCGCTGTCCACTGCACAGAGAAATGTGCTGTGGCAAATGTATGGTGAGAAATGTGTAAATCGAAGGTATTGAATTAAATTGTATCATGCATCTTTGAAAGCTTTCCCTGAAGGACTATAGTAATTACTTGGGGGGGGGGGGGGGGGGCAAGAAGGGTTCAGCTGCCCCACTAGTAACAACAAGATGCGAACTGGGTTTTATACTAAAATAAGCTACCACAGCTGTTATTTACAATTTTATTTTGAAAAAGGCAATCAAAGGATAAAATAACCAATGCTGTGACTGTGACAAATTATCTATTTCCATTATTAACTTAACATTTATAAAAAAAAACATCCCGGCTTGGTCTCAGTTTTATTCTCTTGAAAACTAAGTATTTCCCAGTTTTAGGACATAAGAATATGGTAACCCTTTGTAAATGGTATTTTGGGTTCACTCATTCAGGTTAGCCATTTAATTCTATTGCTTCAGTCATAAAATATTAGCTAACATTAATGTTGCAACATTTGTTTCATAAAAAACATGAAAACAAAAACTTAAAAATGTATGTTCCCACAGTTAAAATTGGTAATTATTATTTACTATTGAAAGTCTTTAAAATGTTGCTATGGAAAAATATAAAGGCATTATGTAGCAATATTGGCATGTTCTCATTCTTAGACGAATGAGAAATTTTTTACTCCACGTTGCTTCAATGTGTTAGCACAGTTAAATATAATTTTTAGTATCAATGCAGTGTACACAGATCCATTTTCAATTGCAATAGATAGAATTGATTGAGTTAAATGTTTTCCACAATCAATTAATTGAATTCATTTTAAAATTCCAATGTTATACAGGTAAATATATATGTGAAAACTTTGACGTTTTGAGTGCCATTGTAAATTTTACCTTGGACAATCGTCATTTTATTTTTTTAATTTCAAAGGAAGACCAGAATGTGTATTTATTCGTTTATGAAAGGTGCCTGTGGTATACGTGATGTGGTATGTGTATGTTACTGTCTTTATTCCACATTTTCCCATAATTATTTCTATATCCAACAGTTGGACCATTGGAGGTAACAAAACGAATCCCTTCAGTGAAAGAGCTTGAGAAAGGCCTTGAGAAGATCCTTGGACCTGACTTGGGTGACCTAGACATAGGTGGTCATGGCAGACCCAAGTACTGCCATGCACGGGATAAAGTGGCCATAATTGTTCCCTACAGAGATCGAGCTGAGCACCTCAGAGCCCTCCTCCTTAGTCTGCACCCTTTGCTTCAAAAGCAGCAAGTCGACTACGGGATATTTGTGATAGAGCAAGCAGGTTAGTGTAACATTTCATCTACTTATACACACACTGATTCTCTCCCAGCAAATTTTGAATACATAAATTCTTCTCGGGCTACGCATGTGGTCAGGTCCTCAATCTCTGCCGACGCTTCGATGCATGTCTCACTCATTGAAGATGATTGGCGACTGGGTTCTTGAAGATGATTGATGACGTCAGGAGCCCTGAAGGTGATGAGTGAGTTGCATATCAAAACGTTGGCAGAGATGGAGAACCTGACTTGGTGTGTAACCTCCTGAGAAGATTTAACTTTTTCCTCAGCTTTGTGGACTTGCACACCTGCCAAAGGGCATCACCAAGAACTATAATGTTTTGTAGATCCAGGAAACTCTGGTCTCATCAGAGGATTTCTATAAAAAAAAAATAATAACATTCAATGTTTTAAATATGTATTTAAGATTTATTTTTTCTGAAGTATATGTAGCAAAAAACTCATTCTGGTTCCTGCAAACCAATCCAAATGCATGCATTTTCCCCTTCTGCTTATGGAGTTTTACCTGTGATTTTTTATTTTCAATACCCAATTGTAGTACCTGAGATTTTACTGTATGTATTTAAATAATTTAAAAAATTCCTGGAAAAATTGCTAAGGTATAGCTGGACTAACTGGATTAATGCCAGCAAGAATTGCTTGTTTTTTCTCAGTTTGTGGATGTTGCTTTATTTTTTTCAAAATATTGTGATGCATGTTATATATAAGCATAATATTATATGCATAACTGTTTCTTGAATTAAGATGTGATGGAAACAGAGCATTTGAGTGTTCTTTTTCCATTACAATATCAAATTGATCTAATCTTCTATCATTCCATGAGCATTCTCTTTACTGACAAATTTTGAGGATACCTGGACTAGCCACAGTAGTTCCTTTATAAAGTCAATTGCAAGTGCACGTAAGTGAAAAATTATACAGAGGATAAATGATTTCCTTTGACTGGGGCTCGAACTGGAATACCTCTTTGTTCAGTTCCACATAAAAATAATTTTAATACCGACCTAGGTTTCGTCGCTGAGCGACATCATCAGGTGGACGAAACCTCAGTGACGAAACCTAGGTCGGCATTAAAATTATTTTATGTGGAACTGAACAAAGTTTTTTTCTTTTCAATCATGAAGGAGTTCCATAAAGTTACGCCTCAAACCATTAACTTCATCTGGAATACCTCGATATTAGGCTGAGTACTCTAACCAGTTATGCTACCAAGGCATCTGCGTCCCCTATGGATTTTTAGGGCTTTCAAGGAACATATATACAAGACTGCTGGATGCATGATGTGACAGAAGCAGTTCAAATTGTGTGCTTAGCTCCACCATCCATGAGGTTAAAACCAAACATGGGACAGAATTAGGTGTTTCCTCTTTTTGACAAAACTAATCTTTCTGCACAAAATATCTTTAAAAATCTTGGTGAATTTTTATTGATGCCATAACTTTGGTGATGAATGGAATGGATAAAATGTTGAGGTATTAATGTATAAGAGCTAATATCATTTGGATATACGATCACTACATAAATTAGTTTTTTTGGCACCATTACTCCTGGAACTGCTATGATGTTCATGTATGATAAAATTCTGTTTCTTCCATGTTTATAGGCACTGGACATTTCAACCGGGCTATGCTCATGAATGTGGGATTTGTGGAGGCTTCAAAATTGTATGACTTTGATTGCTTCATCTTTCATGATGTAGACCTTCTGCCTGAAGATGACCGAAATTTGTATACCTGCCCAGAGCAGCCCAGACATATGTCAGCATCTATTGATGTATTCAAATACAAGTAAGACCTACATTTTATTTTTTATTCCTGATATACTTGGCTGGAGAATGCTGTTAATAGTCGTAAAGTAATTCAGGATGTCAGAATGAAATGTAATTACTGCCTATAAAACTGATGATATCAAGCCTGACCTCGTGGAAATTATGGATATCCATGATGAGAAAACCACTTTTGTTATTTCCACAAAACTTAATAATGCTGGTACGATGCGCGTTTCACCATACTATGGCATATGAGGGTGCCACAGTGTGGTGAAACGTGTGTCGTGCCAGCATTATGAAGTTTTGTGGAAATAACAAAGGTGGTTTTCTCATCATGGGTAATATCTGCCTGTTATTCCAAATGTATCACTAATGACTCCTCTGAATTCAGTGAGGGATAATTTAATTTTAATTTTGAATGATTTAGTTTTATAGTATTTAGAATAATACAGGAATCATCTTGGTGAGCAGCAATTTTTTTGAAAAAATAAATGTGCCTAAGTACTAAAAGTAGAATCATCGATGACTGAATTATGGTATTTCATAATGTTGAAATCTCTGAAAATTGTTACAGCCTATTTTTATTTCTTAAAAAGGTTGTAATTTAAAATTATTCATGTTTTTTTACTGAAAAATGTAATTTTTAAACTTTTTTTCATGTATACTGAAAAATTAATTTTTTAACTTTTTTTCATGCATGTTTTACTGAAAAATGTAACTTTTAAACTTGCTTTACTTAAGAATGTGGTAGATTTCACAATGGCTTTCCATTCCATGCATCACACGGGAAGCACATCAAATGGACATAAGGTATTGCCATTAAGGTTCTGGTGTATTTTGATTGTTAGATTTTAATCGGCCCCTGAAAAACCTGAAGACAAGCTTATCGGAATTTCAGGGGCATACAGGCCACCAGAATTGTCGGGGAGCAAAAAAAATCCACATATGCACTCTTAATTCATTTAATTTTTTTACTTAGGCTACCATATCCTGCGATATTTGGAGGTGTCAGTGCAATGACAGCTGCCCAGTTCCGTAAAGTGAATGGTTTCAGCAACATGTTCTGGGGCTGGGGTGGAGAAGATGATGACATGGCAAATCGCATTAAGTATCATCATTTCCACATCTCACGCTATCCTGCCAATATAGCTCGTTATAAAATGATTAGCCATAAAAAGGAGAAAGCAAATCCAAAAAGGTAAACAAATAATCCTCGCAAACAGGAAACTGTAAATTCTGATCCTTTTCACCTTCCAACTTTTGCTCTTGAGAGATGAAATGCAATCAAACATCTTAATGTGGTACTCTCAGAACTCAGTGAAGCCAGATTTTGGATGGGTGAAGTTACATTTGTCTTAATTGAATGAAAACAACTTCCTGTTTTCCACAGTTTTATTTTTATTCAAGACAACCTGTTTCAGTTGTTAAGTTTGGGTACACGACAGTGATCAATGTTTGGAGATCCACCAACCTAAACTTATACACCTGGATCTAATCCAATTTCCCTAGTTTCCAACATGGAAATATGTATTATGGTTTGGAATAGATATGATATTGACCTTGTGAAGTCAGTTTGGGAAAGACTAAAAAAATCAGATGCATGAAAGGAGTGATCAATCTTTGTTTTGTACATGGTGATGGCATGCCAGCCAAAACCGGTCATCTCAAGAAAAATAAAAATGTAGGAAACACAAAGTTGTCAACATTCAATTATGGAAATATTCCACTAAGTTGGATCTTCATCCAATGATTATACATTAACCTTTTCGTAAACTTCTATTTTTAAGGGTGCCTCTGATTGTGATTTATTATTGTCCAGGATATTATATTAAATGAAGTAGTCACTTTTTCATTTATGTATGCCATTGTAACTATTAGGAGGAAAAAATAATGCTCAATAATGAACTTCTAAAGCTGTATATTGTATTCGAGTATCATCAGCTGCATCAGGGCACCAAGTAATTATTTCCTTGAGCGTAACTTGTGAAATATGAGCCATTATTTTCTGGCCTAGTTTTGAAGTTCACTACTGTTGCTACTATGCTGACATGCACATTTAATTTTTCAACATATACCTACTGTAGTGTTTTCTTTCTTAGATTAAAACACCAACTTCCAATGAGTATACTAATTTATTTCTCCGAGAATACAAGTGGTAGAGTTCCGAGGTGCCGTGTTGCGAGAATGTTGACTACTCCCCGCGCCGTGCCGAAGATCGCCCTTTTATATTACTCCGTCGACCTTGGGGAACTCTCTCGAGGGAATCAGGGAATCTTCTCGAACCCTCGACTGGCACATGGTACTGAAACACCGTCAGGCGACCTCGGGAACTTTCTCGAAGCCATCGCTGGCTTATGACAATACAACACCTACCCTGTCGATTTTGGTTACAACTGTAATGTTCCCTGTCAGTTTGAAGCCTGTTGAGTGCCTGTTGGAGATTTAGTGAATAGAATATGGACAGCCTATGAACAACCTCGCACCAAACACAAATGGAAAATACTTGGAAACAGCCTTCGAACTGTTTGTAATCTGTTTCCACCTTGTTCCTTAACCGGCAGACAATAAGCATTTTGGTGACGATAGTGAAGAGACTCTTAACAGGCAGGTGTCGGTTGGCTGTCTGTTTCATCGGACAGGGAACGAACAGTCGACAGGCAGGGGCCGATTGAATGTCTATTTCACACTACAGAGAATGAACAGACAACAGTATACAGATTCGCAACAGGCAGTGGACGGTTGGTTGTGCGTTTCACCAAACAAGGAACGAACAGACAACAGTGAATAGACTCTCAACAGGCAGGGACTGGTTGGTTGTCCGACCCGTACATGGAGGCCCGATGTATCGGTGTTGTTTTATTTCTGTATTTTATTTTTACTTATGTATGGGTGTTAATTAATTTTTGCTATACATTATATTATTTCTGTGTGTTTATTGGTGAAACGTGAACAAACGTTAGGGAATTGGAAAAAAATATTGTTTATTCCCAGTAATATTACATTTATATTCATACTATGTGGCAATATAGGTTTCAATTAATCAATCTCTGATAACTGTTATCGTGATGGATGGTATTTCCTCAAACTATCACGGAATTGCTATTTAAAAATTAGTTCTCGAAGTTACATTAACCCTCGGAAGTGGCCACATATATAAGGCTTTCTTGATGTGGTTTTTTATTATTTCGGGTACGAGAATATGCACGTTGAGCCGTAGGGTAGGTGATCGTATGAGATAGGTATAATGTCGTTAGGTAGATACAAGGTAGGGTATAATAGCATGCCAGCGTGTTGTAGTACTTTCATAGTATAGTACTTAAGTGTAAGTTATCATTTTTTAATTTGAGAGGGCAGGGAACCGTTATCTAATGCCTTGAGAAGAGGCTGCAAACAGAATATACACAAACAGCTAGCAAAGAGGCAACAGAATATAACCATGAAAGAACTGTCTGATGACAAATTAGCAACAGCACACAGGCTCCTCCTGTTTACTGACCGTGTTCGAACAGGCAGTGACAGCTAACTAGCAGTGCACAGTCCCCTAACTGTTCACTGGCTGTGGTCCAACAAGCAAGGAACAGAGTATGCCACTACCCACAACAGGGAGAGAACAGACAAGTGAGGGTCACATCTCACAGACACGAAACAGACAAGGTGTTCAAATTTACATTCTACCAACCAATGCCTGCATGTTGTCTCTCGGACAAGGAACAGGCAATAGTGTTACCGAAATTGACAGGGTGTGCAGTAAAGATCTGAGAGTGAGTTTGCTCTCCCGGACATGATTACACACAAGCTGCTTAACCATGATCCTGTTTAGAGAAATATGAAAGTCACATTATATAACTGTATATTTAATTCCCTTTTGATAATCATTTGGAACATAACTTGTTTAAATTTCCCAGTGCTCAAAGATATTGATAATTAAATCTCACTGTATTTGTTACTAATGTCTTTCATGAAGTCATTGTGTTGTCTCTGTTAACTCTGGGAGGGTGGGAATTTTGCACAATCTGGATGGATGGCTTGGGGGTCATTTGAGCCTGAAAGTTTTGTCTTCATTTGAGCAGTAAAAGTTTTGGTGTTTTAGGAGTCTCAACTGCTGATGGAAAATAATACTGTTTGTTACTGCATTGACTATTCCTACATTGTCGGGAAATTTGGTTTAACATGCAGTATGTACTAGTTTATTTTTTTTAATGTGCTATGTATCAGTTATAGATAGTTTTTACTGTATCTGATCTAACATGGCAAAAAAACTGTTATTATTATAAGGTCATATAACCTCTTGGGTAAACCTCAAGACAAGCTCAACATTGGCTCTCAGGAGAGATTCAAGCCTGTGACCCTCAGATTGTGACCCTCAGATTGTGACCCTCAGATTGTCGGACCATTATCAGCCTGACTGCCATGGTTTGGTTATCATTTAAGGGTCGCTTTTTCCCCTGGGCTGCCTTATTTTTGGTGATATATAATATAATGATAGAATTTTGAGGTATTTGACCATTCCTGACAAGATTACGACAACTTCTTACAACGTTCTGGTAATGTAATTCTCTCTTCCCAGTGTACTGTTTGTTTTTCTTATAAGAACATTCATCTATTTGTCAGTGAACAGTTCAATATTTTTTTTAAATGTTGATGGGGTCTGTCAGATTATGCCCAGTAAATGAGTGGAATATTTTCTACACATGCTGTCCATTATCTTTACTTCTCTCTATTTCTGCAATGAATATGTAAGTCAGTTTCTGGTTTTATCTTATTTGCATCGAAGAATAATTACCTCGAAGAAAAATTACATTGGGGTGCATCCTACATGGTAATAGCACATTCTTGTATTCCTTAGTTTGGCATTCCTTTATAAAGTCACTTGTGTTTTTCCAATATGCTTTAGTGTAATGGATATGAAGGAAGTCAAAGGGCCGATGAGGACTAATTATATGAATGAAAGATTCCTCAAGTAGTAGCACTTTCATTGAACATGCTTTGACAGATTTGTGTTGAAAATTGGCCTTAACCTCGTGGTCTGTGGTGCCATGGGTACAAGTATAGGGACCTCATGGTCTTGATACAATGAAGACTGGACATTTTTTTTAACTTACCCCTGTGGGCTGCAGCCATACAAAGTCATTTTTGTCTTCAAAAATATACTCATGAGTATTTTTTTAAAGATAAAAATAGTGACTCTTTGAAATAACAAAATGCAATAAAAAATGGTATATAAGTAAAAGAAATGTTAAAGAAATCGAGTTTAATACATTGATTACTGATTTTAACGCCTTAGTAGACAAAGTAGTTACACTAGTTCACAGAAGGTGGCATCTAAGGACGGCATGTAGAAAATAAAGAGATTTCAAGTAGGTGTAAAAGTGTTCAGAAATAAGTACTCCAGGTTTGCAGACACGACTCAATCGATTGTATTTTCCAGTAAATACATTCACACGAGGATACAACTTTCCTTCTTAGCAGAGCTGATAGAAGAGACGTGTGTTAACAATGCTGGCTCCCGAGAGCATACAAAAACAAAAACATAACAGTATTCCCATTGAGATGAGGAGCAGGCACTGCGAGTATGAGAAATCACATGGTACACTAAGTATGAGAAATTTCCTGTTTCTCAACAAAAAACACGGGTATTCTTGTGATACATGCATTGCAGATCGTGTGCAAAACATAAGGAAACTAGTGATCCGTTCGCAATCTAATAAATGCATGGTGTTTCACCACCATGCCCAATCACAACATCTTGTTCCTTTAAAGTCTGTATAAAATTTACTGTGGTATAGGACGTGTTGGTAACTTAACATATTTGATGGAATAAAAGATGTACCCCCATTTCAGTTGGACATATCCAGAAATAAAAGGCTTCTCCCAGTCCGTAACAAAGCACGGCATTTTCAGGGCAGCATTTTGCTAACGGGTCAAGGTATTATTGTTCACTCACAAGGAAAGACTACGTACGTTGCTACGTCTTTTTGAATGCCATATTTTTTATGTTGTTCGGAATGCCAAATATGCTACTGGCAATACGTCGTGGTTTGGTTTAATAAGCTTTTGTTTTGCTGTAGTAAATTATTTTTCATTCGTCATTTTTAGCATGCCGAATGTAAACTCAATAGAATGCCCCCAGGTAGCAGTGAAAGATGGTGTAGTGGAGTCTCTCAGTGGAGAGGATGGTGCTTCGACTCATGTACTGAAGATCCCTGGATCAATACCCAGTGGTGGAGTTTTTTTTCGTCTCTATTCCAATTATTTTCGTTCGTTTTTAAATTATACTCAATCGCAGTAGGTCTCACCGGACGATGTAACATTTTTTTATCATAATCTTTGACATATTCGATTGAAGTATTCCGAACGCAGAACCATGACAGCTACAGTAGCTACGCAAGGGTGCGTGAACGTGAACTATTAAATTTGTCCATTGGTTACTCTGATAAACTTCCTTAATCAACACAGAATACAACGGTTTCATTATGGGTAACGGGTGCATTCACATTATTGCTTGCGGAATGGGGCAGTGAACAGCAGAATGGGTAATTAAATTAAGAATAGCGTGGATCGGATAAAAATACCTTATCTTCTCCATCGTTCCTGTAACCAAATTACTGAAAAAGAATTAAAATGACTTGGTATGTAAATAATAAAAGGAAACTAGGAAAAATTTATATTAAACAAAATACATAATTACCAAAAGAAAAATTTCTGAGTAAATAAAACTGGCATTCATTTCGGAACATTCCGGCGATACTGTGTGGCATTTGAACATATCGAAAAGAGGAGACAAAATTTTCTAATTTCCTTCCTTTGCTCGGTAGGAAATAGACACTCTGGAACTGATATAAATTATACCAAGGTAGAAGAAGATAATATCCCTCCTCTACGACCATGTGTTCAATTCCAGTTCTCCCCTTCACTCCATCAGTTTCCTACACTTACTCCCTCCGTGCCCCCTTCCCTAACATATTTCTTACAACGCTTCGAGACCGCAAAGCTGGGAATTCCCATCCCCCATCCTCCGCCACATTTGTAGGCCTTCACCAAGGACGGAGCTCCAATAGCTCCCGACACCCGCGACTCCCTCTCCTCCCCCCCCCCCCCCCCACCACTCTCCACCTTCCACCGAGGACTAAAGGACCGTAGCCCACTCTGGAATCTGACTACTAGGGGACCATCGGCGGCAGCAGTTATGACCAACGTCAGTGACGGGGTTCCCCCCACTCCCACCTGGGCTGGAAGGAAGGGCTGAGGACGATTTAATGGAATGGCGAACAAATGATACATTTGGTGAAAACACCTCTAGGCCCTACAAGAATGTACTTTTATTTTATAATAATCATTGAAATAATTTGTGGAGTATGGGTACAATCTTTCCCACGGTTTCTTTTTTATATTTACAGACCTAGTAAATTTATTTATTTATCAGTTCTATGGATTCAAGAGTGGTGAAAAAGATTATGTAATTTTTATTCGTTTTTCGTTCTTCGGTACGACGTCAATTGAATATGTCAAAGTTAGTGATAAAAAATGTTGCATCATCCGGTGAGACCTACTGCGATTGAAAATAATTTAAAAACGAACAACAATAATTGGAATTGAGACAAAAAAAACTCCACCACTGGGAATCGATCCAGGGATCTTTAGTACATCGGACGAAGGCCCTAACCACTATGCCATCTTACACTTTTACCGGAAGGTCGTTCTCTTGAGTTAACATTCGGCATGCTAAAAATAACGAATGAAAAATAATGTATTACAGCAAGACTAAAGCTCATTTAACCAAACCACGATGTATTGCTAGCAGCATTTGGCATTCCGAACAACATAAAAAATATGGCATTCAAAAAGGCGTAGAAACGTACGTAGTCTCTCCTTGTCAGTACGTATTTTGTTCAGACATATTACTCTCACCTCCTTCAATATTGAAGAAGCAATCAAAATCATATAAATATCAACCCTTGTACTGGCCAATATAATACATAATTAGCTATTGCCATTATTATTATAACCAGTTATAATAATGATGGCAACAGCATCATTTAAGTAAATAATAACATTTTAGATTAGGACTGGGTAGTTGCGACCATCTGGAGTAAAATTTTCCTGCAGTAGTGGGTATTGGGGATGACTTTAGCCTGCCTAAGAACTCAGCTTTGCATAGAAGACCTGAGGGGTGATTTTTGAACTATTATTTTGGAGAAAAAAGTGGTGTTGTATGCCCTCAAAGGCAGATCATTTAAAGTGCCCTGTGTAAATTTTGGGGATATCGGTTTGGTATCCCAATGGTTTTCTTTACTTTGAATTTCACACATTTGTATCTCCTGTACGAGGTGACTCATGTTCAACTGCTTGGCATAATGCTCTTTGTCTTATTTTCCTCTACATGGATTTTTACATTCACTCAGTATTTTGTTCAGACATTGGTCAACGTCCAAAACTTGAAACTGTGCAGTTTATTGTCAATAGTAGAATCTGATGAGGGCCTGAATCCCGTTGTCATCATCATAAAATCCCAGTAAAAGATAAATGATGAAGAGTGCACCTTTAGGTCGCTGCCTCAATGCAGTTTGTGGTGAAAGTAGAGAGATGGGCACCTCTGATGGTAACGGCAAATCGGATACAAGAAAACCTAGCTCCACCCTTAGCTCACTGGCCAATTTTAGCATATGCACATTTTCAAGAATAGGTGTATCTCATGGACTGGGAAAAGGTTAATTTTTCCACCTCATTGTCAATCTGGTGAAAAACAAGGACAAAATCAGCCTGTGGTGTCTAGATCAAAAATGTGGTCGACATTGTCATATGTATTTATCATTATTTTGTTTTGATACTTTGTTGCATGGTTATTACAAAATTGGTGCATTTTTTCATCTACCAGGATTTTTTGTCGTATCCATCCTTTTATAAATATAACTGAATTCTGAATATAAAAAAACATTCATGCTGGATATGGTGGAAGTTCTCAATATTCATAATGAATAAAAACACTTGGTTATCTTCCACAGATTTATTTCTTTGGCACAATGCGTTTCACCACACTGTGACATTATTCAACGGTGTGGTGAAACGCGTCGTGCCAAAAAATAAATCTATGGAAGATTACCAAGTGTTTTTATTCATTATGAACATCCTTTAATCATATCCTGATATCATATTACACTATCATATTTTATGCCAAGATGTTAGCGATTCCCATTAGGTTTTAGAAAATTCCATTAGCTAGAATGTTTCTGAATTAATTTTTTTAACCCTTTTGATACGAATAATGTTTTAAAACATCGTAAATTTTTCTATGCACGAGAATGAATGACATTTACAAATGTCACTGCCACTAAGCAGGCCTAAAGGGTTCTGTGCATCGTAAAAGACTTCTTCTCAGGATGCCGTACCCTTTCTCGGCCCATGGGAGACAATTATCTTGACCCTTCGTTGCAGTGCGAGCTCCACTGACAGCATGTGTCTGCGGTCAGTTGTTTGTTGATGCAGTGGAATAACAAACAAATAAGTTTTTGTGTAATTTGCAAATTGAGGGTTATAGGTACATTCCTTATGTTTAGCTCTACAATTATACATTTTAAATGGAGCTCTACCATTATTTTTAACGTAGTTTGTGTGGAAAGGAATCTCCGAACTAATTTTTTGTTAGGTTTTTAGTTAGTAGGGAGCTATTATGTTTTTAGGTAAACAACTAAAAGTTAACTTTTAGTTGTATAGTTATTTTTTCATATGAGTTGACGGCCATATTTTTAGTGAGTTTAATTGTTTATTTTTCCCTGTATATTACTCATGCTAATTTGAGCATGACAGCTGAAAATTTCAGTTCTGTTTCCGTTGCTCAATGGTTTCCACCTAAGAGAACAGTCCTTTGAATCCTGAGGCACGCCGAAGAATTTCTTATTACTAAAATCAGGTGATTTGTAATTGAAAATATCAGTTTTGGCTTGCAGGGTGCTATATTAATGTCGTTCTAGATAAAACATTTTACGAAACCCAATACATATATCATGCTATGGTAGATTAGATAATGAACACAAAATTAGTGTGATAGACTGTACAATTGACAGATAACAATAGTATATCACATTAGCAGTAATGGAGACTGTACAATTAGGCTTCTTTTTTAGAAATTATTAAGAGTTTTCGACTGGTAGTGTAGCTACTTTTTTATTTATTCTCTAATTCATTAGTCTTAACTACTAAGTAGTCCTAACAACACGTCTGTCATGCTTCCTGTTAAACTGTATTATCTGTGTACACTTGTGTAGTAGGGGTGGGTGGTACTAAAAAAAAAGTATCGGTATTTTTTTGACGAGTATTGAAAAGCAATAATACTACTTGCCCGGTAGTACCGATGAAAAAACACCGGTATACCGGTATTTATGTGATTGATTAAATGTTTTAATTAATTACAAATTAACAAATGTTTCACCCTAATTTTCCGGTATTTCGGCAAATTAGAATATCAGTCCAAAAAGATACACAGAAATTTCTATCCATCGACTTTTTTAACGAATATTCATCAGCAATATACATCGGCTATTCAGTAAATAATTATTAATAAATATTAATATTATCTAGCTGGATCCAAAAACAAGAGTTCCATGGACCGTACATCTCATGAATCAACACGGTGAAAATTTCTAGGTACCGATGCCTTAATTCACGCTCTGATGATGCCGATAGCCGGAATAAGGACTTTTCAAATTTAAAATAATTTCTGTCATCAACTAATGGACAAAATTGTTTCTGAGTGCGAAACATAATAAAGTAATTATTTGTTTAAGCATCGATATGATTTTTTTTGCTTGACAGATCAATATTAAAGTTAGAATTTCATTTAAAAGCTGTAAAGGGACTGTAAAACTAAAAGAATTAAGTTTTGATTAAATATATCTCGAGGCTGCAGCAAACATTTTTTTAGTAAAACCATTGCATAAACAAATTGTTGACCGTGACCACATGCCGTAATGGGCTACCCAAGAGGAAAGGGGCCAGGATTATCTCCCCCCGGTGGCCGAGAAAATGGTCCGGCAACCCACTGGGCCCAGTCCCAAGCTGAGGAAACGTACCTGAGCAAGTCCTACCAGAATGAAAGCTCCGTACTGGGAATACAAAGAAATTTTGGTGGCATTCGTGAAGGAAGTAGCATTTTCCAACTTGTGGCCCCGTCGCAAAAGGGTTAAAACCCTGTTTCTGTAATAATATACATTAAAATTAAATTATATTTTGGGTGTTATGTATTAATGGGAAAGTGGAATATGTATCACTTATGTGATTAACCCTTTCACTGTGGTCCCAGCCCCTGTGCGGCAGAAAAATGAATGGTGGGTACAAATGACCTTGCCAAGGGAACGTAGGAGCTACGTTCACAGCAGAAGAGCGTAGCTCCTACGTTCACAGAAGTTAAAAGGTTAACTTGCTGCATGACTCCTCATTTTAAAAATTGGTTTTATCTTGTGTGTGTTTGAAAAGAAGCAGAATTTGTTGCTCTGTATCTATCTACCTTGTGTTCCCTCAAAACAAGAATTTGATAAGAGTGATTTTTTTGGATCTTTGTGATGCCTTGTTTTATCAAGCTCTATCAAGGTGCATCGAGGGGATATGTGCTCATAGGTCTCAATTGCTGAAAAATATCATAGTTGTCAATACTGATGTCTGATACTGTCAATGTTTGATGATAAGTGCATGAAAAATAAATGGTTATCTCACAAAAATGGGCAGCAAAACAAAATTGATAGATTTGTCACTGAAATCCTTTGATATATCATGCCGTTTTCTCTGAAAAATAACTGTACCCTCTAGAAAATGGTGCAAATTAGCAAACAAGTAATGATATTAATGTCTCCTGTGCTACTGAGGGCTTGATGCGATAAAGGATTTTGAAGCACTTTTCTTTGTTTGTTGAGTTGGAATTAATTTCATAACATGAGAACTGCCACCTTCATTTTGTCATTCCGTATAATTAGAAGAAAAGTTGAAATGAAAGAAAGAATAAAATTGGTTCATGACTTTAAATAGTTTCTAGTTATTATCTGGAGGTGGTGTAAATTGAGAGAAAATTTGACCTTTAAAGGGTAATTGAAGGGCATACCCTACTCATTATTGAGGCCTGTACTTTTTCAGTTTTCAAGTAGGAAAATAGTCTGAGCAATTTGTTTTAATTCTAACTAGTCACTGACTTAGTATTATGTTTAACCTGAGCAGCCACCTTAGACTCTTTTATCTGCTAGAGTGTAGGAATTTCATCAAATTCTTTATCTTCATATGGACTGAATGCTTGTGAACCATGCAAGTCATTTGAGAAGTCTTTTCTGCTACCTATTTTTTACGTAGACTGGATCGAGATGTGTATTTAATACTCATGATTGAACTTTTTTCTAAATTTTTTTGGGGAAATTAATGATGGATGGAACAGTTGATAATTCATCCATGAAAGTTTTTACTTGTCAGTGTTGGAATAGCTGGGGAGCCATATATCAGTCCTTCTATTGCAGCATTGAATTAATAGAATTACATAATTGCAATAGATAAATATCATTTGAGAAGTGGTATACATGCTATTTGATTGCAGTTGCTGTTTTTCAGATTTTATCAATTACTTCCATGATACATACACATTAGTGGAATGTGTTTAGTTTTCGGTGATATAACCATGGTTTTTCCCTTAAATATGAAGTCGTGAAAAACAAAGCTAATGGTAGCATCTTGTGAAAATGATAATTATTTGGCAATATTGATGGCAGAATGTGCTTCTATACATAGAATAAACTAATTGACATTATTATAGAATCTCTGGTGTATCGCTGCTTGGAATCATTGGGAGGAATTTGTATTTTATTAATTCATACATTTCTGATGTTTCAGGTATGAATACTTATATTCTGGGCAGAATCGGTTCAAGACTGATGGTCTAAGCAGCCTGAGATATGAGCGGAAAGACATTCAGCTGAAAAGACTCTACACTTGGATCTATGTGGAATTGGCGGCGCCCAGCTGATGGAGGGCCCTGGCCAGGCTGTGGCTCGGCTAATCTACTAGGTGACGTGAGGGTTTGGATGGCTGAGGAAGCCAGGCCAGGCTTATTACTCCTCCATAAATGTGGTGCCATAGTTTGGTGATTAAAAACTGGTGTGTTTGTTGACGTTAAGTTCATTATTTTAAAGTGTTGTTTCATAGTTCATTACCAGGTACAAGCAAGTCTGCTGAGAGTAGCTTTTCCCTGGTGAACATATCAAGACTTATTGGGGTCGAATTTCAAAGATTAATTTAGTAATGCAGCTAAGTATTCGTATTTTCTTTTGCAGTCCCTGATAGATCTGATTTCACTGTGTAAAAAATTTATATTCTTAAGCCTTTGTGATATTTTCTCAGTGTCTCGATTAGATCTTCAACTGAAGTTTAACAGTGGTTGTGGTGTGTCCATAGATAGTTGAGGTAACATTTTTTTTGCTTGTCACAATTGAAGCTCGAATGCTTTTTCAGCCAAGTGTGAGCTCAAGAATTTTTTTTGTACCAAGGAAACTGTTCTATGTGGTGTTCCTTCTGTGAGAACCAGTTTTACATGTTTTGGTGGACACAAATTGGTAGATTGGTCACTGCTGATTTTGCCTTGAGAGTCTGCTGAAGTACATACATTTTTGGAAGACTGAGTAGCACTTTTATCCTGTATAACCTATGAGTACATGGTCATGCATTTGTAGACTTCAGTTGTCTGAAAGTCACCTCCGTTTCAACGTAGGTGACTTGATTTATTGAGTGATGGCACTGAAGTGTTATATCCTAACTCTCCCATAATTATTATGGTGACTTTTCTGTGATGGTATAGTGGGCGGTTGTTGTTTTGGTTGTTATTATTTTTGTATTTATATCGTTTTAACAAAGGTGATGCTAGTAATGGATAACCTAGATCATTCTTTAACTTCCTCGGGCCATTTTTAAAGAATGAGTTGGACCAATGTTAAATTGCTGTTATTGATTAGTATTATTTTGCAACTCAGTTGTTTTACCAAACCTTATGCTACACTAGTATGGCTTGAATCTGTGCTTGAAAATCTTTAAGTGCAGTAGTAGAGTCAGTTGTTTTTTTATCACCATGAGTTAGTTAAATTTAACTTTTTTTTAATTATTCGAATTATTATTATTGGAGTTATGTTGTTGTTTCAGTGATTGATGGAGTTTGGTGCAGTGAAGTCCTATTGCAATGAACTTTGAAATTAATGAGCTTGATTTTGTTTTGCCTCATAAGTGGGAAATGGATTGTTACAATACATATGCACTCATATGTATGTATATCCAACTAATTTGTGGATTGATTTTGTTTGTCAATAATCCATGAATCCTCACCTTCTTTGAGGAATGGAGAATATTGTATTAAAACAAGAAGCAATGCTGATTCTGAAAGAATCATGGAAATTACAATGAAAGCATTTTTTAAGATGCCCTGGGTATTCTACGTGGCTGAATGTTTTGGTGATCTTCTGAACTATAGTTCAATTAATTGCCATATTTAGGGACTATATTAAAATTCTGTGGACTCGCAATTAACCTCTACTGAAGGAATACAATTAGCCTAGCAAAAAAAAATCATGGGTAATGTACTCCTAGTCTACTACATTTATTTCCGAGAAAAATGTGAATGTTGTGCGATGTACTGTGTGTAATTGGTTTTGGTGGATAGATATTTAAGAGCATTCTTGAGTGCATCCAACGACTTTCATGGTTTTGCTAGAATGGTGAATTTTTCATGAGGTGTCATAGTTGTGGTTACCATGAACCGGATTATCAAGTCTAAACAAACTTTGATGATGGCATTTCAAGTGTGATGAGTCATGACCAAGGAAATCCATTTTTTGCCACTGCAGGTGCTGTTCCTAATCTTATTTAGTTATACCTAGAAATTTTAAATGGAAAATATTTTTTTTTTGCTATAAAACATTTTTCCCCTCTAACTGGCCAAAATCTATGGTGTGATAAATGCATACTTGAATACAAACAATAATATATTTGGTTTATCTATTTGTACTCTCAGATCAAGATATTGTACTTTTGAAAATAATTATCTACCACATGCTACATAAGTTATCCGTTAAAGGAACTGAAACATGATTTTCATATAATTTTCCATATCTCTAGTTTGTCATATTCATATTTCTAAACATTTTTGCTTTCTATTTTTAGTTTTTTAGCTGTTAGATTAAACAGAAAATTATTCCTGATTTTTCAATTATGTAGTTGCAAAACAAGCCTTCACTGAATATGTAGTTAACTATCTTTGCTATGTTGTGACGCCTCATCACCACCTAGCTTCAGAGGCAATAGTTTTCATTTGAGAATGAGTCCCTAGCTTAGCTATCTGGATCAGGAAAAATTAATGAAAAATTATGAAAGCTAAAATGTAAATGATACTTAGTTGTGATTCATTGTGGTGAGATTTTGCTGTGTAAAAGTTCCATGCTTTTTTCCCTTCGATGGTGGATAGTTATTTTGTATGCATCCATACTGAGGTCTTGGCTCAAGCAGAGGTTCCACTCTTTAAACTCAGGGATCTGTAGCTCAACAGGAAGCCCTACACCAGTCATGCTACTAAATGTGGTATTCATGTATTAATTTTCAAATTATACTTATCTATATCCTCTAAATTAATTCTTTTCACGTGAAAAATGGATCATTCCTCTCATTTTGGACTTCTCCTATGGTGTTAGGCTTTTATTTCAGAATCTCTACATTATTCTCTTTATCTCGAGGGATTTCATTTAGCAGCCCCCAGTTTTTCATGCTAGCCAAAAATACATGAATATGATGTTGTGAACATCTGGTCATTTTCAAAGGGAGATCTATTTATGTAGTCATTATAAATTTGTGGTTTTATAATGAATTGATGCAACTTTTATATCCAATGAATGATGCCAAAATAGTGAAATGTGAAGTGTGATTTTAGTACCAGTGCTAATGATTGTACTTAGATTTTTGTTAACTGGAAGACATAATTCATCTGTACGTTTTAGAGGGAAAAATGAGGGGTTTATTTTTCTGTGTGTTATTATTGATAGGCAAAAAATTAAATTTTGGTTGCATTTTTGCAACAGTAGCTTTAAATGGGTTGATGGAATTTGAAATATGCTAACATTGTCCATTGTGCTTCTAGATAAACATATTTCATATGTATTAATTTGGTAGTCCATTTCTTAATTTGCTATGTTTGCATTTCTTGTAATAGTGCCATTACTTATTGACCTAAATAATTCAGAGACAAACTAGGAAAAGATGGGGGACAAATTTTTCTGCAATCTCTATTGACACAGGCATTTCTTCTAAAATTTTCCCTTAAGAACCTATTCAATTGTCTTTGTTAGCATTATTTCCAAGATTATCCAAGAGGTGTACTTACTATTAAGTGTTAAATGTGGTTGTGTTTAATTTTTATGTTCACAATAAAGTCTTTTTTTCATATTTATGTCTTCTTTGGATTTTACAAATTATTAAATTTATTCCTTGAGGCTGAGGAATTGCTGACGGTAGTACTCTTTGTTTGCAATTTTTAATCATACTTACATATTGCAACGCTTAACTATGCTAGCTGTCATCAATTCACCCTTGTCCTTTATCTGAGGGAAGTTTATGGAGCTGAATCTATCTTCGCGTTATTATGGGCTCCTCTGTTATTATTTTATATTTATTACACTGCATGGCAGCTTAAACCTATGCATGGTCTTTTTGAATTATGGTAATTGTGCCAACTTAAGTGATTGAGATATGTGCATCCCTTTGTATTTTTTGTGGAGATTAATGTTCAGCTACTGCTTCACTCTTGCTCATCGATCCATAAGAACTGCTTAGTATAGTAAGTGCATCACTGTTGAAATAGACCGAGCTCTATAATGGCAGTGCTCTGTATGGATAAAACTGTAATGTTTGGAGTTTCCTCTGCAACTATGCTCCAAATTTCTGCTTTAGGAATGGTCCGATTGAATTTCCTTCATGGGTATAATGAATTCACGAAAACACTTGTCCCCCTCAGTCTCTTCCTGTTCAATTGGTATTTTAAGACCTAACGAGGGCTGAATTATAAACCAGTGGTGAATTAGAATTTATTCTTATTTTTTTATTTCAACATTGCCAATATATAATTGTTGGTGGACAATTGAACAAAAAATGTGTTATTAATGTAAAATAATACACATACTTGTGATGAAATAGCGATGTAGTATGATTTTTAATTCCCAGAATGTGATTGTAACATTAAATACATAATTAGCTCTATGTCTCAGAAAATGCTCAAGTACTTGAAGTTGAAACACATAATGTATTTCCTTGTTTGTTGCTAATAAGGTAAATAAATTCACTAGTATTACTCCATAAAATATTTTGTGTTGATGCTATTTACGAACATGCAAAACATGTGGTGAATACAATGTTAAGGATACTGCTATTTGGAACCTCTATTTGTTAATGCTTATTTATATCCTGTGTACATGAAAGTTGTTTTAGCTGTAAAATTGATGTACTTTCTTCATTGTAATGCAGTAACAGATGACATGAATGGCTTTTTGTCAAGGAATTCAAAAATGAAGGTGTGTAGTTGCAAAAATTTGCTCTGTGTAAAAGTTTTCACGTCAAACTTAATGTGTATAGATTTTTGGTTGAATTCGGTGCAGCACATTGAAAAGTGTCGAATCACCCTCTTCTTGATTAAAGTTGGGTGAATTGTACCCCTTTCATGTTTCTTTAACGATATATTTGTACTTAGTTTCATTCATTCTTTAAAATTCCATCTCAATTTTTCCATAATTGAATCTTTTCTCCAATAATGTTTGGTTATCGAGTGAAAAATTGAATCAAATTGTAATTGTTTTTTCCCTTTGTTAACACTTTCCACTGCTAAAATTGCAACAATGAATTGTTTTTTTCTCTATGTGATGATATTCCATTTAAGGAATTCCTTGGTTACATATTGTATTTCAAGTCAATTTATGTTTGAATTATGGACTGTCAGTATTGATTTACTCCCTCAAAAAATATGAATGATCCAACAGAATGATTTAAGTTAAAAGATCTGCTGATATTTTTGCTCACTCACTCTTGGTTTCGATGGTGGACATCGTGTATCACAATATTATCTTATTTAATGTAAAGGAGCACCAAACTGAAATGAATGTACCTACAGACATTTTAAGATTGGTAAAAGATGATGGTGCTTGATTATATGGTAATTTTTTACTCAGAATAGCTGTGATGGAATTAAAATAACTCATGAAATGATATGGTGATGTTTATATCTATTTTAAGATGGTTTAAATTTTTTGCCATTTTAAATGCAGTGAAACCTGCTTATACATATAGTATGTAGTATATTTTCCTTCAGTTTTTGATGCAGTAGGCATCAATTTTTATTCCTGTGACTGAAATTGATTATTTTCTTTTTTTGTTAAATTTTCATTAGCAACACCAATACCATAATGATTTGGAGCTAACTATTTGATTCATGTTACAGACTTGTGTTAGTAGGCACCAATGCCATTATAAGGTTCCATTTGAGTGAATAGTTTGGAATATCATTTTGCTATATTATCATACAGCTGTAAATTTATTCAATTTTAACCATTGGATGTCTATGATTGAAGGCCTTCTCTTTTTCCTCATAAGTACAGCTATGGAAAGAAGGTTGTGCCAATTGTACATTACATTTAGTAGAGTATTTTCAATGAATGTATTAGTTGTGGTGGAAAGCGGTTGGTTTCTGAGTAAATAGCATGCAATAAGAGCTTATGTAATTGAATCTCAGAAGGTAGTCATTCTATTCCTCCCATCACTTCAGGTAAGAGAGCTATTGATAACTTCGGAGTCAGCAACGTATTTTACTTCTTAACATTTTCAGCAGTATGTATTCAAGTATTGGATTTGAATCCTGCCAAATGATATCAGCTCAGGGTATGAATAATGAGATTTTTTAATTTAAAAATAAATGATATCGAGCATCCTTAGAGGTAGAAGCAATTTAATTCAATTCAGTGATAGTAAACTTTTGCTTACTTCCAATTTTTTGGAGGAGTATGTTATATTTTTACAAAAAGAATATAAAGTTTGCACAAACCTTGTTGTAGTTGACTTGTTTTTTATGTTTTCTTCACCTTACATCAAGCTGTTATCTGTCCCAATTTTCAAGATACTCTTAGGTGTACATCATTTTTGTCCTGTGTGGCACAAGCTGGTTTTTAACTGTCAAAAAATAGTGGTCTTAGTGAAGATGAACCTAATTATTACTGGTATTGTTAAATGTAATGAACATACATATACAGCAATTGTAAAAATGTATTAAATTTGTTGAATGTCTCATATGAGTGTCAATATGAGTACCCTGTATTGGTTTCAAGTTCTTTATACTGTTCCAGTTTAATTTTGCTTGCATGTACTTTTAATTCAAGATAAACCAGTCAGTGATGAATGCCTTTTACATTAAATGAACAAAGCAGTTGTCTTCATTACTGTGAAACCTTAATAAATCACTTGGAAGTGAACATTTTTAGTTTTTCTTTGTCCATTGTGTGTGTTAGTCAATGTTTCAGTTAAGAGACTTGTGAAAAAATCTCACCCTTCGTAGGCAAAACATTTTCCTGTCATTAGTTTACCATGTGACTGTAGTTTGGGTCCACTCCCCATGCACAGGATCAAGGATTGCTTGTAGGTGGTTGAACAAAATCACCGAGCACCAATGTTTCCGATTGCTGCCAGAAGGCTGGGCAGCCAAATATACATTTAATGCCTCACTCCTTTACACCATGGAAGGAGAGGGAATGTAGCTGTTGCAAATTAACCATATTTTGATGCCGATAAGGCCATTGTAAGACCTGGTACTTTCCTGGCGTGCTTGAAGTAGGTATTTTTCTCGCTTTCTCCACCGATATAGGCTCTCCATGCTGGCTGACATTTTGATGCCTGACTATTGCATCATCATTAGGGTTGTTGATTCTCATCACTCAGCTCGGATGACCATGCATGAGTTGGGCTTCGAAATGTCTGCCAGTAGGGAGAGCCTGACCCAGGGGAGAAGCCAAGAAAAATTACAACAGAAAAGACAATTATTTTGAATTATCATTGTTGAATCACCATTTATATAGTGAAACTACTTAATTATTTTTCAGGAATATGGATTACCATTACAAATGGCTGTAGTACTGCCCCTGGCATACATACTCCCCCAATTACATTTTTAGTTTTATCACCCAGAGGTCCACAATGCATAATAATCATGATTATGAAATAATTTTTAAATATTATGATTTATTTATTGATTAGCACCAAGACTTGTTTTGACTATAGTTGATAAATGTGACTGAATATCTTTGCCCTTTCAGATGTTATTTTTAAATTGCTAAGCCTATGCCCATTCCATTGAAAGTACTTTGACTAAAGTTCAAAAAATATTTATATCTCACGTCAAGTATTGATGCAAGTAAGAGTAAAAAGCCCAAAATTGGTGGAGCAATGAATGCATATAATTACTATATGCATAACTTTGAAGCTTTTGTTTGCTCATTATTCTTGAAATTTATCTGAACTCCCTTCTTACTCCAAAGGATAGCCATTTCCAGACTTTGACAACCACACACCAATTATGATGATAGATGAGCTTAATCATATTAATTGTTCTATTTGTCCTATAGTTAGTGAACTTTTGACCTCCTTTATTCAGTTAAAGCCATGAGCATTCTAACAGCTTCTTCTTGAAAGTTTAAGAGCCCCTATGTTGCAAGAAGTGCTCTGAAGCCTTCTAGATTAAGTGAATCCTGTAATTCTCTCCAAAGAGTGTTTACAACCCATGATGCTCTCTCGTTAATGCAGAATTGCTGACCAATATATTTCCATTTCACAAGCTCATATGCATACGTTAGATGGATGGCAATAGGAGGCAAAATAATTTGACCTAGCAGTAATCTTATTTTAGTTGTATCACCCCGTGGTGTTCTTTATCAATGCAAATATATCATAACATATTCCTTAGATCGCAGGAGTAGTCGGATTGTTTCTACTAAAAGAGCATCATTTCCAGTGTCTCCTCATACTTGGGTATATATGCCATGGTTGTGAAAAATGAGGGAACATTATGCTGGGCTTTATGCCACATAAACCTACTGATGTAGGTTTTCGTGGCGTTCAGGTTTGCAGTTTGGCAGGTTTCCGGGTTTCATCCACGTCATTTTCAGTGGCGACGTTTCACTTACTGTGCTGTAGCATCAAAAGCGCCGGTATTTATGTTGTTCAGTGGGGGTGTCTGCCCACCAGTTCTTCACTGATTGGTCCATGGCTCACATCCACAAAACGTTGGAAGTGGAAAAAGGTCCTTTTCTCCACTTCAGCCTGGCCTGAGGATGCCTACAGCACAGTAGGTGAAACGTCGCCTCCAAAGATGACAACTGGTAAACCTGCCTAACTGCACACATAAACCTACGTCAAAATTATTTTAAGGGTCATGTTTCATGAGAAGAAAAAGCATTAATTGTGAGAGGCGGCAACTGTGTGTTGAAGTTAAGTATCACCACTTTGGCTAGCACGGCATTCATATAAAAATATTGTTAGTATTCGTCTTCAGCACCTTCTTTTTAGAAGCAAATCAGATCTTTCACTCAATGAGGGTTGAAGAGGAGAAAATGGATAAGGAAACACTCATATTGTCAACGTTTAAAACAAGTGAAATTGGAATGGGTGGCAAAGGGATAGAAACTGATAGGGAGGAAAATATTGATAGTGGAAAGTTAGGAAAATAAATTATTGAAATAATTCTATTCTTTACCAGCAGAAGCCATCCGTTAAATTGAGTGGGGCAGAAAATATTGATCATGTTGTATAGGATAAAAATAACATCCTTTCAATTAGCTGTTCAAAGTGTATCAGCTAAAAATAGTGATTGCCCAAACTAAACACTAAACTGGGCAGCATTGTTGTCATACATTGGATACTGAACTGTTAAAGACCGTCTGCCATCTTAGTATTTGAGTTAGCCGCTGGTGGCACAGGTAGCATGCATTTGAAATGGATGATATTCTGCAAACACTTTTTACATTGAGTTTTGATTAAAGTTTTAATTTCAAGTAATAATAATGAAGTCATATTTAAAAACGGAAATATGAATATTCTATTCAACATCAGGAAGTCTGTTAGATAAATACTAATAATTTTTTGGGCTTTGGGAGGGATTGGTTACCAATTTTGAAACACCAATAATCATATAGCACTCCTTAGTATATAGGCGAGAATCTAGCAAAATTTCAGCTCAATGGGTTCAGCAGTTTTGAGTAGAGGAGTAACAAACATTCAGACAAACACCACTCCATTTTTATATAATATGTGGTATAGATTACTAGGATGCATACACAGTTACAGGCGCATTCAGTTGTTCCGCAAGTTATTAACAGCAGTTAATAATGCAAATGACTCGACGGGTGAGGACTATTTTGGTTTGTAAGAGAAGGAAAGGACTGATGAAATGGCTGCAGAAAATGCCTGAATCAGAAGCAGGGTTGATACAGACCTGGAAAAGTTATGGGAAGTAGAAATTCGCCTGGAAATTTGCTGTTTTAAGTCAAGATTGATTTTTTCTCTGAATGAGGAGAACCATCATTCTGTTGGTTTGTGGACATAAGGGCTTTTAGTACCTTATCTGAACGAGGCATTGGAGCTCGTATTTGGTGTTTAGCCATTAATTATGCCCCTAAAGTATGGAAAGAATGAGAGAGGTAAATGGAGCATTTCAAATATATACAAGATTATCAATAGGGTATCCGTTTGGTGGACAGCATAAATTACACTCAGGGCAGGCAAGCAGCCAGTAATCCTTCACTGGCTTGGACGGTGAGCCTGTGATTGAATTTCCATCGTCGTGGATGGGACCTGAGAACAGTATGCCATTAGAAAGAAAACAGATTTCTTCCTCCCAACACAGATTTTTCTGGGTGGTGGCGCTCTGTTTGTTGGGAAACTTTTTTCCCCCACAGTATGTTCGTTAGTGTGCTGTGCTTCTATTCTTATGCCTTCTTTAAAGTTCTTACCAAAGATCTTCACTATTTTCAAATGGAAAAATGAAAATTTTGCCCTGGAAAACCTGGAAAGTTCTGGAATTTCACAATCTTCAGTCTGTAGCAACCTTGAGAAGTAACATGCAAGGTAGCTTGATGTCCAATCAGAATTGGCCAGGGAGTGAAGCTGTGGTGTCCACTATTGATCATGCACTCTGAGGAAACAGTTTTAGAAGCATGGGAAGAGATGGAAGTGAGAATGGGAATATAGACTGGAGAATGATTAGTAATACAGAGTTATGGACAGAGCCGGATGACCAATAAAAGAAGTAGGCAGTTGCCTATGGGCCCCTGGGCTTTGGGAGCGCCAGAGGGGCCTTGAGAATTGTCTTCTCAGTTTCTTCTCTTGAGAATTGTATATTAACGTGAGCTCCTTTTTTTTAACTTGCCTATAGGACTCCAAGTGTGTTAATCCGCCACTGGTTGTGGATGACCAAGCATTACTTATGACTGACAACAAATAGACTGAAGTCAATCAGGAGCACCGGAGAGGTACAGTGTGAAGGGTACGGTATGGTGATCATTTATAGGGAGACAAAAGTTAGAACCTTTAGATATGTCAATTTGGAACTGGCTAACAGAGCTGTCCTGCACTTACGAGGTGCTGGTCCGTATCCCGGTCAAGTGAAATGATTTTTCCCGGGGACTTCGATGTCTTTGGTGGATATCTTTGCAGACGCACGCGTGACTGTGTAACATTTCATTTGTGCATTTCACAGTGACATGGACACTGTCACCTGTGGTAACGCACGCCCTCCTAAATTTGCATATTTTCGCTTTAATTTTTTAAAAACTGGATAATCTCTTCACTCTGTCTCTATATGTTCTCCCTCTTCATTTCATATCTGCTGCTCTGCTTCTGGGAGGGCGTCCAGTAACGCCTAGTCATCGACGTAGGGTGTACCCTGCCGCTTTCCCCCTGTCACTTGTAGGTGTAGCAAAACTTGGTGACGCTCACCAGCGTGGTAACAGAAGGTGAACCAAGCGTTTATAGGCGGGCAAAGGTACCGAAGGACTCCCGGAGGAACCTCTGGAGGGACACTTTGGCCCTTGGTCCCACCTCTCCCTTGCGTCGTGCTCTTCACAAGCGAGTGCCACCAATTTTCGCTACCCCTATACTCAGGAGTCTCCGTCGACTACCCCGACCCGCAATGTTCGCATCCGTCGCCTTTTCCCACTCCGTGTCATAGCAAGAGGGTGTAAGGGGCAGTCCGCCCCGGGCGGTACTTTCTTCTGAGTGGTATATTTGGCGTTTACAGAAAACTTTAAGGTGGTTGGAATGATTTTCGTTAATGTACTGTTATGCGAGAAACTTTGCATACGTGTGTTCATTAGTGATATCTATAGATAGAATTTAAAAAATTGTATCCTACCGATTTGGTTTTTTTGGCATTTCAATGCTATTTTTACACGTAGCCATATGGAATATATTTCGTAATAATTCGATTACAAATGGGCAGATTTTCCTCTAAACGCGAAATAATACATTTGAATTATACATCCTATGTATCAGTCATTGACCACACATGGAGAGATAGGGATGAGAATATCGCGACTAAACTTTTGCCCTAAATCTGTCGCAGTGATCAATGCGTCTGCGTCATAAGTTCTTCGGACATGGGATCCTATTTAAAGTCTGTGCTACGGTTACCAAGTAAATGGAAATTTATATCACTGAAGTGGTGTAAAAATTGATGATTTTTCAGCCACAAACTGAAATTTTAAGCAAAAAGCGAATGCAAGAATTGAAAACTTTGTTCTTTCAGTCATCCGATACCAAAAATTTCAAACCTATTTAATGAGTACAAGTAATTTAAAAAGAAACATTACGAAACCAAATACATTCTTATAGAAGTTAAAGTTGGTCAAAAAAGGGCCACATAGATTCCCCTGTGGCCCTTGGGCCTTCCTAATTTGCCCTATTAATCCTCCTAGGCCCTTAGGAACACGCGTGTCAAATTTTATCCGAGTCCATCAAGGAGTTGGAAAGTCTATAGCGTTAAAGGAAACGGAATTTCAGTTTTTTAGACGTAAGATTCGGAGAAATACAATTATTTTTTCTCAAACTCAACTTTCAAGTATCTGAAGAGGTATGAAATGCATTAGGTTTTTCCCAAAGGAAGCGGATCAATTGACAGACGGTGGGTGTTTCAAGCTATATCTCCCTCACTGCTATGTTTATCAGTACATACTTTCATTAACCTCTCGCAGTCTACTCCCTCGGGCGCCTCCCCCGAGTCGATAAAATACGCGAGCGTCCCTTCTCCCAACCTAAGTTCCAGCATAAATCGTAAAATGCTGTGATTTCCACTTACGGAACAAAAGCGGGAAGAATACGGGAATTGTGTACTACATCGGGAATATTAGTGTTGTTTACTGTTTCCAATTGGTATAAATCACAAAATATATTTCGCCTCACGTACATTTATCGTACCTGGCTTTAACATCTCAAGTGGCAATGCGTGCATTGTTTGGTGCTCGGGTTGTGAACTGAACACTAATTATAGAGTTCGTCATTGCGATTTTAAGGAGAGCGTGATCGCGTTCGTGCACCATTAATTACGTATTTCTGCAGCAACCAATAGATTTGCGCTAAAGAGTGTAATATAGTGTCATGAAATGAGTGGCAGATAGTTGTTATGGGCCGGAAAAATCGGGAATTGTGTAGTAATGTTTTTCTCGGTTTGGTGGAAACTCCGTAGCACGTCCTCTTGCATAGCTTGGCATTGACATTCTTAAACTTATTTCTTCTGAGATTCATGGCTTTTTCTCCCTCAATGCATTCAATTGCAGTTTTTATACCACTCTCGTTAAACCATCTTTGGCCAAACGAGCGAAAATGCACCATTTTTTTTTCAAATTAATAAAAAAATTTCGCTTAAGAGTTTCCAATTACTTTATTTTATCCCTTTTTATAATAGTAAACTGATTTTGCAAATTATTTTTTTACCATCGTTATTTTGCGATTATTTTTCAAGTTTTCTAAATTTTAAGACAACGGACCGTTATTAAGATTAATTTTTTAACAAATAGCCGAAGCATATTTAACCTTAAAAGCAGTTCCAATATCGTTCAGAATACCGTACGTACTAACTCAATAAGCCAAATTATCAATTGTTTAGTCTTAAAAGAAAACATTTTGTAAGATAATGGATCGTTTTCGCACCTTTAGCGAAATGTATATATGTTTTCCTTTATAATCCAATATCCTGCAGCTCACGTAAGTGTTCCTCAACTTACTTCTGACATCCCCTCCTTTTAAGGATTCTCGGTGATTTCATTCAACTTAAGAGAATTCGACGAAACTTGCTGGAAGCATTACTTATGTTGTCTTAAATCTACCTGATTTTTTTCAGAATTATAAACCGCACATTACTTATTTAATTAAGATATTTGATCTAGAAGTGGGCAAAAAATTACATGGATTCTTATGGGAACACAAGGTACGAGTAGCTTAATTCATCGAAAAGAACCTTTTTATAGTTAACAATAATAAAAACAAAAATAAAGTAAAAAAATTATTTTCATACATTATCCTATTGATGATTTAATTTATTTTTGTTTTTCTTATTTTTAACTAGAAACGTTCTTTTCGATGAATAAAGCTAGTCGCACCTTGCTTTCCCGTAAAAACTCATGTAATTTCATGCCCACTTCCACATCAAATATCCTAAGAAATATACGGTAAATAATTTTGAAAAAATTAATTAATTAATGCTTCCAGCAAGTTTCGTCGAATTCCCTTAAGTTGAGTGAAACCACTGAACGTCCTTAATTCCGTTAAGTGCTTATGAATTTCATGTCCTGATCCGTCTTCTCTCTTTTGTTCATTCTGGATCTAAAATTGCTATTCGCCGGTACTTTGCTGTTGTCGATGAGTGTATCCTTAGCTGGAGAACTTCGCGTACGCTGTTTAGAAATCATTGCCTGACCATGTTCCTTTCTTCACAACTTTCTAACACGTTCCTTTCAACAATCTTTGCCCAATCTTGTTGATGTCGCCAAATGTCACCCGGTGTTGACCACATAGTCTGTGGCGAGGCTAAAGGTGTTCGGAGCGGTTTTTGCGTATGCACAGATTTGCGGAGAACGTGTTCTTTTTGCTGATATCTACTATACGTAGATGTGAAAAAATTGCATTTTTCCGATTTGATTTTTTGGCAAATCACTGCTATTTCTCAATGCGTAGCCAATTATGGCACATGACATAGAGGTATCCTGTAATAATTCCTTTTCATATGTACAGATTTTCTTCGGAATGCAAAATAGTGCATCTCATCTTAGCTGCTGTAATGGCTACTAACAAATACCAAGCTGTCGCGCCGAGTCAATGTTTCGGAAAAAAACATTAAAATATAATTTTCGCCTACATTTCGGATACCACGCCGAAAACCCAAGTGATAGCATTATTTAATTGAGGCCAAAAATCGAAAAGATTTTTTTTGCATAATTTCCATTACTGTTTGTATGGCTTGCCCCTCTGCATGAACAGATGAGCTTAACCCTCCAGCGCTCACCTAGCACCCCTCAGGTGACAATGAACTCGTTGTTCAATGTAGCTAGTAGCGGGTTGGACGGAGCGCGGCCTCGCCCCACGACTCTCCTGAGTTCCCCACCCCTTAAGAGTAGTGAGCTCTTCGCCCTCACCAGTAACCTTTGCCAGCTTAGCGGATAGCTGCAGCTTACAATCACCTCTCAGGTGCATCGCGGCCAAGTTTTTTAAATTTCCTATTTTTAATCCTTTTGCTGCTACGTTCGGATATATCTGAACAAATGTTTCTATTCGCTAGCTACGAAGTTCGAGTTTACCCCACGAGCTTAAAAAAACTTTTCTCTCTGCTGCGACGTGTCAGTACATCATCAGGCACTGGGACCCAGCGCTAGGAGTCAGTTTCTACAGTTTTTGTTTTTAAAAATGTTTCTGTTTCACTTGCTCTTGCTTATTATGCCCCTTCAAACTGAGCTCGGGCATTTTTTAAACTGGGCATCTCACGGGTGCATGGGTGTTACAAACATTCAGGTTGAATGGGTTGAACTCGAGGGTTGAATGAAATGTGGCCCAAGAATTTTTTTTCGACTTAATTAATTAATTATTAAAATGTGCCCTCAATAACCCACGATTGCCGCTCCAGCCACCTTAAACGGTGCGTTTGTTATTACCCGTCAATTTCCTTTGAAAAATTCGGCTACTATTTCGCCGGGGTCATTTCTTTCTCATAAGCCACATTCTCCTACTTTTCTACCATCTCTACCTTCACCCAAGACCGCGTTTCAATCCCTCATCATAAGTGCTTTCTAATAGGATCTCAATGCATTCTCTTAGTTGCTCATGTCAGGGGCGGGTGATGGTCCGAGCAATTTCCCGAGGCGCCAGGCCGGGGGAAGGGGGCGCCCGTAAAATGGGCTATTTCCGAGTTTTAATTATTACTAATAAGTAATCTACGGATAAGGGTAGGTTCAAATGGAGGTCAGTAAAAATACTCTGGATTTTAACACATGGAGACCGTATTAACCTATTATGTTTCTTTCTTCATCTCAGGGTACGTTCTACTCTTCTTCATCCCGTCCATAAAACCTATTCTCTATCTTCCCCTTCCCCGCTTGCCCAACATCCTTCCCTCTATCACGGCCTTAAGCAACCCTTCGCCCGTAATTTTCTCTTCCAACCAGCTGCTTTGTCTCCTCCTAAACTCATCCAGAAGTTTCCTTTCCTCACCAACCAACCATATCTAGCACTTCCACGTTTGTCTTTTTTTTCTTCTCCATCGTCCTCCACACCCACATCTCGAATTCCTTCAGCCTGTTCTCGTCTTTTTCTCAAAGTCCACGTTTCTGCCCCATACAGCGCTACACTTTGTATCAAACACTTCTCCAGCCTCTTCCTTATATCCTTACCCAAGATCCCCGTCCCTCCTATTGTTGAACGCTTATTTTAAGTTTAAATAAGAAATTTCAATGCTGACCAACTAGCTAAAATTTCGTTAGATCCGAGTGATTTTTGCATCCTTAATATCAATGTGATAGTGATAATGATAGCGGTATGAATGGTATGAGAGAATTTGGATAAACTAAGAAAATCTGAGTGAATGTGGTGGAAGAGTTAAGAGATGGAATAAGAGAGCCAGTTTCCTAGACCTAACAGGAATAACTAAGATCTTTGACTTCGCCTGCCCGAAAGGGAATGGCGTTATAGGTATATAATATGAATGCTAAGCTCAACAACGAAGTGTACCATGCATGTACCACCAATTTTAATGAAATATGAATGCAGGTTGTCTTGTGCTCATCTAAAATTTAAGTCCAAAATATGTATAAAAGCAGAAATTGTAATAATTAAATTCCTAAACGCTTAAAATGATTGGGAAATACATCTGTTGCACTGCGCTTCTACTAGATATTTGTCACGGCGTACCTTTCATTTACAGTTTCCATTTCCAGCCAGTGGGTAAGCGTTATAGATTCTTAAAGAAGTTACTTCACTTGACGTGTTTGCACCCGAAATGTAATTTATATTGCCTCTAAAGCTATTGCGTTCAAAAGAGAAGGAGTCAGAAGCGAGAGTTTCGATATGGCATTCGTTTGATGACATGTTAGAGTAAACATTTAAATACACAGTTGAAGAAAATGATCAATCGATTTTCAACCTGAAAGAAGTTTTTAATTTAATTAAAATAATTTATTTATTAAAATACTAACATCACTGATAGGTAAGGAATTCGTATTTATGAACTTGTTAATGAGAAAGTAACAGGCATCTATACCTATATCGTCTATATCTTCTTTTATGATTTCCTCCTCTGTGTTTTCCAGCCTCCCTGCCTTTATTATAGGTCTAACGTTTCCCTGTCTTATTCTTTCGCGGTCCTCTTCAGAGCTCTCTGTGTGTCTCGGCCTATGTACGTGGATTTCGTATGTTGACGACCGCGGACGGCACCCAACCGCGAATCTAATACTTCCTCTCCATTCCTCCTTGTTTGTTTTCCTCGCTCGATAATGTCTACATTTGTTAAGATATACTCAATCTTCTGTGACAAAATTTAACGATTCTACTGGTGTATGTTCATAGCCCTTCTCCCTTCGTCAATCTTTCATTCATACTATTTCCACTCTAAAGCAACGGGTTTGAGTTCCAAAGGTTCGTCTTCCGTGAGGCCTGATTGCATGCCAAAGTGACTCATCTGTACCTCATTGGCACGCGGGCCAACAGAAGCGTTCAGAGGATAAAACATAAATGAATATAGCTCACCGCATGCCCATAAATCCACGAATTATAGGGATAAAAAAGTTGGCGCCAATAGTTAAAATGTATTTCCGGCCACCAAAAAAACTGCTATTGTTAATATGCGGTGTCATTGACGTCAAAATATAATGTCTTAGGAGCTCATCAAATGGGCGACAGCTGAACCTGCAATACAGCATTCCATATGCGGACTCTTCGTAAATGGATCGTATCATTACTCCGTATCCAATTTTCATTTTGTAAAAAAATAACTTTGTTTTCGAATTTATTCCGCGTCATGTTAAAGTCGACGAATTGCCAATTTAGTGTGGAACATCGTGTGGCTCTCATTTATTAGTAAACTGGCAGTTAATTGTTGGGAATGGCTCCAAAATATAGTCAGGTTTTAACATTGTTCCAAATAACTTACGCAGTATTATTTGTTTTTTGATGTGAGTCGCTGTATAATAATTACTAACTGTTAGAATAAGGGCCTTGGATTCTAACGTGGACGATCAAGATATGTGAGCTTGAGTTCAACTGAGCTCAAATAATTTTTTTAGTATGATTGCTTACCATTTTGCATGGCAAAAATTTGTTTGACGACGTAATATGTACAAATAATTAATGTCAGGGACAATTTAGTCATTCCTGTAGTAAACATAAAGCCTGTTATAAAATTCCACAAAATAAAATTAAACCAATCTCAGGATTTAGCTTAAACGACTATATTCTCAAATAACTTAGATCAGTGGTCAAATTCCTTTCCCATAATCTTCGAATACCCTCGGGGAAGCTAGTTTTCTTTAGATCTGGCACTTGTAGCTTTCAGTAACATTTGACTGCAATTTTCAGCTTAAATGTGCCCAATTTTTTCGCATTCATTGATAACTTGATGAGGAAAATGGCCAAACACTAAAATTTAATTACGATATATTTAATACAAAAATCATGTATAATGATGAGAAAAATACCATTAAATACATGAAAAACTCAAAAGCTGGTCATGCGCTAATTGCGCTAGGAAAATTTCAATTTCTAAGCGGCCATTGCATAGCGACAAACAACTGTGATTCGTAATCTACCAAAACAAATTTGAAATATCAAGCAACCAAATGATTTTTTCTAGTCTCTAAGTCCTTCCAATAATAATCAAATCGATATGGGTGCTATCAATTCTTGTGCGATTTAATATTGAATTGCTTATCAATGCTTTATGTGTTTACGCGTTGATGAGTCTTCGGGTAGGTATATCAATATTAACGCAACCACAGGCAGCTACACTTCTATTGGAGCTGAAATATTTAACTAGTTGAATTTTTCTGAAATATAATACGCTAATATGTAGAGTATGCGTTACTTGTTGAGAAATGAGTATGGAGTACTTAATTAGTTGGAGGATTTATTACATATGGAATTTGATTCAATCAAAATTTTAATATATTTTAACGGAAGTCATGGGAGATTTGGCGCACCCTGCTTATTACATTCTGATGAAAACAGTGTAATGGAAGCCTATTTGTGAAGAGCCTGTTAAGAGGGATCATGATAATCTGGGTCGAGTATAGCCGGAATTTTGCTTTAATTTCCTTATGCGTTGTGTAGTGGCATGGAAATTCCTTGACAACGGCTCACGGCTTCAATCAATCTGACCTGTGAAATATTTTTATGCAACTGTTCATATTTTGTGTTCCCTACTATTTTTCCTAACCACCGATGAAATAATCTCGCTGCAATAATGAATGTATCTTTAGCGTGTTTGATGCCAGGGTACATGGTGTAGGATCCGCGGTGAATATCCTGTTCGGTGTATCGTGGTATTTTTTTACTGTGATAGTACTTTGATATCGAAATGAATATTCACGGCAGCCGAGACAATGGGATAAGTGCAAATATTTACTGATTCGCTCGCAACGCTTTGAATACCCTGGCCAAAAATAGCACAGACCTGCAAAATTCGGGTTACTTAAAATTGTTTTTAAAATTGCCAATAATTCTAATGCAGTTTTATTTGCTGATTTCAAGTATAACTACAGTTTTTCTCCAGTACGTAATAATTATTCACAAATCACATATTCAGAAATCAGTCACAACATGTTGAGAAAATGCGTTTTTATAGTGTACTGATTTGTAAAATTACCTGAAAAAGGAAAATTAAAATGAACATGTAGAATACTTTTAGGCAGAAAATAATTCTCAAAATATATGTTCACCTTTACAAGTCTTTGTATTTATTTTTCGTTTTTTTTTCAAAACTTCTTTTGGTACTCCTGTGAACAATGTGCGACTGATCTCTGTGTAGCATCGAGCAATAATCAGCAATGATGTTGACGTCCCATCTGCCCTGGTATCTGCGTTCCATCTCCTTGACATCCTGATGGAATCTTTCCCCCTGCTCCTTACTAACATCACCAAAGTTTTTGGGGAAGCAGTTGAAATGTGAATGGAGGAAGTGCACTTTCAAAATCATTGAACAACCCAAATCTTTAAATTTAGTCAACATGTTTTGCACTATGCACTCAGAGTTGGGGTCTTTGTAGTTTCCAAGAAATATCTGCACTACTTCTTTGAAAGCTATCCATACCTCTTTCTGAACTGTTTCTATTTCTATTACAAATACTTAATCCATAAAAAGTTTTTGCAAATGTCTGGACCAACAAAAAAACCTTTCAGTTTTGCTACTGACAATGCCGGAAGCGTTTCACAAATGTATTTTTTTTATTCACTATCTTTTGGCAAAGTCTTCACAAATTGTTTCATTAATCCCAGCTTAACATGAAGTGAAGGCAGTAGAGCTTTCTTCGGGTCAACCAAAGTATTTTGAATTATATTTGCTTCCAGGTTCTAAGTTAGTTCTGGAATCCTTTTTAATCCAATGCTGGCCTCTATCACGGCGGTCTTATTCACATAAAAAGCAAGGATATTTCATGTATCCTCCCTGTTGTCCAAGAAGAATGGAACTAGCTTTCAAATCACCACATATGATCCATCTATGATCGCTGTATTTTAGTTTAGTGAGAACAAAAGCTAAGTTGTCATAGCATTCCTTCAGATGCATGGAATGCGTTACCGGCATTGATGCATACTTGTTGCCAAAATGGAGAAGCACTGCTTTGAGGCTTCTTTTTGACGAGTCAATGGAGAGTCTCAACTCGTTCACGTCGTATTGTATGTTAAATTCCTCCAACAAACTAGGAATGTCGCTATCGTGTAATAGGTTACCTTCAGTAGAAAAATATGAGATGAACTCTTGTTCTTTCTTTCTGTACCAAGAAAAAGAGGTTACAGGAGCCCAAAGTTTCTTTTCCTTCAACCTAAGTTTTACTGAAATACGCATCCAAAAATCTATTAGAATCGCCTATTACTTTACGTAAAATTTTTCATTTAAGGTCTGTGTAATCGATTTCATTTTCTGAAGCCATGGATATTGGTTCTAGTTCTTTGGTAATTCTTGGTTGGCTGGTGGTTTCGGGATGCAACCAAAGGCCGAAGCGGTTTTTAAAACTTTTCTCTCATTTGAATCGATACCTAAACAAGGTAGACGCGGGGAGCAACGATTTTACCTCCCACAGACCTACAATTTACGTGAACCTTAGTAATCATTACATAATCATCCTCTGTAATGGTAGCTGTGCAACAGAGTTGCACTAATTTTTCGAAATTAAGAGAAGTAATGTTTTCCACCTCTAAAAATCATCGATATGGAATGTGAACTTACGTTATGTTAAAATCATGTTACTGTGAGTTATCGGGAAACCTTCAGTATTAAGTCACTGTAAGTCTTAGGGCCCTAAGTAACCTTGTTCAAAGCAAAATATGCGAGCTTTTGGGCGGGAAAAGCACTCTAATTAGTAAAGTCCTTCAATGCTGAAATTTCATCGGTTTCTACAGAACTCTTCGCGTCTCTTAGCCATGATCCCGCGTTGCCCGAGCAGACTCTCCGGGCGCCACCCAGCACCACTTCACCACCGTGGTGATACCCGCACCATTCACTTCCCCTACGAGACTCAACCTATCCATCCCCTCCTTGCACCGGCGCATTGTGGGACGCCCATCACCCTGCGTCCAGAGGGATCGTCAGCCTATCGAGCTGTGATAAGTGGTCTCATATTCTGAGTAATTATGGATGATATACACAATCATGCATAGTGAGATAATTGGTACGAATTCACTCTTATTCAATTAGCCAATCGATTTCAAATTCTAGAGCGTCTTTCTCGATGCACAACTGTATGAAAACTGTGTTGAACGTCTCTCATTAGCAATACTTGGCGAACATTAGCTCAAGGGCTCTTGAAAAGAGTCACATTTGGAATTAGGGATAGACCAATAGGGGAGTGAGAATTAATGAGAAACGATTTCGAGGTGAAGAGGAGTCTTACACGGGTGACATGTGTGTTCTCAGGAGGTCAGCCAAGGGGAACAAGTGCTGAGGAAGAAAAAATATAACTGTTTCCGGCTGGATATGGTTGGAAGTTCTCAATATTCATAATGAATAAAAACACTTGGTAATCTTCCACAGATATATTTCTTTGCACATGATTGTGCCGCAGTGCACAGTGGTTTCAATCGCTAACCTAGCGGGACAAAAGTCATTTTTGTACTTTCGAAAAAATGGTCGCCCCAAATGTAGTTATATCGTCAACTGATTGCTTTATCATGATTAATAGCTTTGACAAGGATTCTATAATTTATAACAATGTTGCACAGCTGTAAAGCGATGCGTTGAGATTGCCGACCCTCCGCCCAGATCCAGACGATGTCTGACCCGCTAGTGCTAAAAAGTACCTGCAAGAAAGTTTAAACGAAAGGAACTATAAATTCTAACAGTTTGTTTTAGCTAATGGTACGTGGCAATGTTTAGAGTGCTATTTATATGTATACAAGCACTTTTAAGTCCTAGATTTCAAATAGTAGTCTCTCAGTCTTTACAAACTCGTTTTTTCTCCCCCTGCAAATATTTAAATTGACTTTAAAAAAATATATGTCGAGATAGAATTGCAAAACCTTCAGTATTATGTAGAGAAGTCCATCGAGTTACATTTATTTCCAGCAGTTCTTGCGCATACTTGCGCCTTTTGCGAATAATTTCATTTTCGTCCCATGCAATTTACAAGCGAGGGTCATCCTTAGGGGCATATTGCGGAGCGAGCAAGTGACTTACAAACCATGTCGACGCCAGGCATATCTGGAGAAACAACGTTTGTACACGCCATATTAAGGTATTTAAAATTATGTATTTGGAAATTGATCTTTTATATTTATTGACCTATTAATTATATAATGAAGCTGAACAATAAGTACCGTCAATGAGTATTGAGAAGAAAGTAAAATTTTTGATGGCTAGAAAATACTAGTGAAAGCTTTTGGAATTTAGGGAAATTTTTAAAATTGTTTTTAATCATAGTTTAATTTTTATATAAATTTAAACTCATACTTTTTTTAATTCTAAATAAATATGGACATCATGTCACACTCCGTGAGGATCAAGTTACCGACGGTAACCCGCATGGGGTTGTTGCATTTGTTGCGGGAAAAAAAGACCACCGATGATTTGTATAATTTCGTAGAGCATGAATTAGGATTTGAAAGCTGGTACGAAAATACCTCAAAGGCCATCAGGAAAACTGTGAGGTTACTTAAAAGTGATTTTAAAAAGTTGTGGGAACAGTGCTCCAGAAAATACGATAGCCTTCCATCAAAGCAGCGACCCTGGGTAAACTGAAATTCCCCGGCACCGTTACTCAGAAGATAGTACCTCGTAATGTCTCTTTGTCAGATCCTATTTTAGCCACTTTAAAAGTGGGCGGACCTTGAAAATCCTTTTCTGAAAGCAGTCCTACTTACCTCAATTTTGGAATTCTCTGCCCGAGAACTTAAAACTCAAGAGTTCCATTGATTCATTTAAAAACCCCTTATACATGACTCTACTCAATGCAGAATGATTTTCAATTTGTTAATATAAATGACAAGTGACAGCCTATTAAATGCATATCTGTACCTTTATCTATTCCCCTAACCCTTAATTTGGTGTCTAGTTCTTTGTATCCATATATTTTGTATCCACGTATTGGTATCAATTTATTTGTATTCATATATATATATGTAACTTTATATATGTGTCTTAATTATTTTGTATATATATTAGGGTGGTTCGAAAAAAATAAATTATTTTATTTCGGAATCCTATGGTGCGCAAAAGATGCCATTGGTATAGACAAGAAAAAATAATATTTAAAAAAATTATTCATGTCCCCTCCGGTCGCACATGGCCGTTAAATTTCGATAAAAATCGTTAAAAATCATAAACTTTCAATATTTTTTCCAATTATGTAAGGGTGGTATGACTACAGTTCTATATCGCGTAAACGATTTTACAAGTATTTGAAAATTACTTAAAATTATATAAATTATATTTATATAATATATTTTGGTCACGCATCGCCATGGAATATATGATAAATTTACGATTTTAGTAAAATTTAAAATTTGTACATTTTATAACGATTCTATAACAAATGTAGTTGAGACGCCTTATTTACATTCCTGTACCTAGAGGTCCTTAGAAAAAAAGTACAGTAAAATAATCCTCATATTTTAATACTAACCGGTCGCGCAGCCGTATTAAAAAGTGACTAATGCTGCATTGGCCTTAGTTATTGTCGCGTTCTTTCGCGCGAACTTTCTATATGATTGTTAAATAAGATAAAAGTGTTATATTTGAATATGAGCACAAGCCTGCTTCAGTAGCACTATTATTTTCTTTTTGGACGCGCAGCTGAATGAAATAGAGTCCCAATCATAAACTTGGCGGTATTTTTCAAATTACATTATCTGTGCATTTCTTCGCTCATTTTGCTTTACAAAACCACCCAGAACTCCCACACCCTTACCAACCTACCATTCAATGATTAGGGTGTGTTATTTACAATATTTACAAGTTTAAAACATATACAAATTTACAGTTTTTCTCTGTACTTTTTCTCCATGGTTTAAAACGTTACTCATTTTTGTCCATCACGACGAATTAATATTCAGATTTGTGCGAAAATGTAGGCATGGCTGATCTTGACAATAATCTAACTCAGATGAAACCATCTCTTTCACTGTGCCCACAGACTTCACTGGAAGCTTCTGTCACAAGCTTAACCCACCTTTCGACAGCTTGCGTATGACATGGAAATGTTTCCAAATCCATATGAGCCGTGGCAGCCTCATCAAAAGGGGCCCAGCTTGTCAGCAGGCGCTTCCTCGTACTTGAGGGCGTGCATTGGGTAGCCGGGGCTGGAGGTCTAAAGTGGACCGGCCCGGCATTAGACCCGACGTCTTCCGACTTCAGACTAACCTCCCGCCCCCCGCTCCCTGGAACCAGACCGGGGTATATAAGGCCCGCGGACTTGTACGCGGGACGGCTTCCATCTCTTGCCTCGGGCGTAGTGCTGTCCAGCTGCTGCCGCCGTCTTCCTGGTGTCCAGCCCGTCGTCCTCACGCTGTTTTTCCCCCCTTTTTCCCCCTCCCACCAACCGGCCTACCACCACCACCAAGCCTATGGCTGTAATTGTAATGTATATTTAATTAAATCTTCCGTCAACTTGACGGATATTCTGTCTACATATTTGGATTCTTATTTATGTGAGCCCCCTGCCTGGCCGGGTGCATTTCACATAAAAGGCTTTCAGATTGGAAGTCGTAAATATATACATAGCTCGTATATACTACATGATAAATATAGATATACATAAATCGTAGCTCCAGGGCAGGGATTTATTTTTCTTTTTCACACATGCAGTTAATACCTATTGGACACACACAGGCATCTGGAGTTCTCATGCAAGTGCAGTCGTGAACAACAATCTTACATTTGCATGCAGCAATGTTAAAAAGATAGGAACCCTTCTCTTTAAATTCGTTAAGTTTCAGTGTAAATGTTGCTTTGTTTTTGTCACGATTGTATGATTTCCTGAGCTTACAATAGTAAGCCTGAGCTCATTGTAAGCGTTAATAAGCTGGACCACTCTGTATTCCGTCACAGGTGGGATAGAAGCCATTCCATACAAACACTTAATTTTCTATGCAACTATCATGACTACTTTTATAAAGGAGACACTCTAGTTGTTTGTTTCAACAGCCAAGTTAAATATCTCTTGAAAGCTGCAACAGAGAACATCCTCATGCGTTGGTAGCTTGTTATTTAACAAGTCCCGCCGGTGGCCAAATGTAGGGCATTCAAAATCCTTTATAGTTATTACACCTACTCCTGCGTTCTGTGGTGCATCCATCATAGCAGTAATACAGTAGCACTTGTAATCACTAACACTTAATGAAAAAGCACACGTTGCTAATTAAATAGACAAGAGAACTGTCATGTACTAACACAGGAACAACACCACGCCCAGTACTGACTGAGGCCTACAGCAGACTGACAGTTGATAATAAAACACAAAATGGTGGAAGGCGGACAGACGCACGCGCAGCCACAGAGAAAGTTCGGGCGCACGCCTGCGTCTCGTCATACCGGGATTAGTCACTTTTGAAGCGGCTGCGCGACCAGTTAGTATTAAAATATGAGGATTATTTTACTGTACATTTTTTCTAAGAACCTCTAGGTGCAGGAATGTAAATAAGACGTGTCAACTACATTTGTTATAAAAAGTAAAACTTTGAAATTTTACTAAAATCGCAAATTTATCACATATTCTATAGCGATGTGCGACCAAAATATATTATATAATTTATATAATTTCAAGTCATTTTTAAATACTTGTTAAATCGTTTACGCGATATAGAACTGTAGTCATACATACTTACAAAAAATATTGAAAGTTTATTGTTTTTAACGATTTTCATCGAACTTTAACGGCAATGCGCGACTGGAAGATATATAAATAAATAGAAAATTTAATATTATTTTTTCTTGTCTATACCAATGGCAACTTTTGCGCGCTATAGCATTCCGAAATAAAATAATATATTTTTTTCGAACCAGCCTAATCTATATATTTGTATTCTTAAGCAAGCATATTGTACTCCACCATTTTGCTGAACCAAATTTAGTTTGGTTTAGCATTTTCTCCAAGGGTGATGCCCAGAGCATAATAAATATATATTCTATTCTATTTTTTTATCTACCCCTACCGTTCTCCGTGATGATCCGGTGTTTGAATCATCGAGTGTATGGTCGACGCTAATTTCTGAGAGAACTACGAAACCTACATAGAGGATCGTCCTTTAGGACTACCTTCTACACCTATTTTTTCCCCTTCCGCGTGCAAGTGGAAGATCCTGCTTGTCCTCGTACTGGCGCCCAACATCCCGCCTTACCGACATCACGACCCAAGCTACACCCGGTACGAAAACGTCACAGATTGAACAGGTTCATAGCACTGTGGTACGTTCCAGCGAAACCTTCACAATGATTCATGAGTTTACTATTGCAGTATATGAATATACTCTTTACTCCTGCAGGTTTTGCGATGCAAATGCTGTCGCCGGATGCCTGGCATCGTTTTCCGACGCGCAGATTTCCGAGTCGACCAGTGTTTACTCGAGTTTTTTTACACAATTTTGACACAGGCTCATTTCCCTGCGCTCGCATGTCTCACGAGCATTTGGTCTGCCGGAGGTGAGTGAGTTAGAAGAAAGCACCGCAGTCATAGCATAGTCCTAGAGCTAGTTCGAGAAGGATCGGCATACGTCTCAAGGTTTCGCAGTCAAAATTATGTAGAAAATAGGTGAAGGCATGCATCAATTTCATGTTCAGTTCACTTTATCATTCTATGCTTGATCATTTCTTTTTATTTTTTGAAGAAGAATTGTAATGATAGTTACCTTTCATGAAATTGGAATCAGTAAGCGTAGATTTCAGCGGAAAAAGAAAGATACAAGCATTGAGAATAAGTTATACCCGTTTTTCATCGTTAGTATAGGTGGATCCACTGCTTTTGGGCATTTTAATGGTAACTGCAGAATTCTTCTGACAACACGTTTGCGTAGCCATAGCTTCCTCCGTAACTAAGGAGTTGCGACTCCAACAGGACTAAACTACTTAAAATAACTGTCTATACCCCCTCCCGAAGTTGCACACTTTCCTTCTGAAACACCTTCATTAGAAATGACCTGGGTCACATATTTTGGTCACCTGCTTCCAAAGATTGGTTAATTTAATATTAAGTTAGGTATGCGCTACGATATGTATGAAAGTACCGCTTCCTCGTCTGTACCAGTTCAATGATCTTTTGAAACCCTCTAGGACGGCTCGATTTACATGATCCCGTCCTTAGTATCAACTACCGGCTAGCATACCATGTCTTGAGCTGGATAATTTTAGGTGGAGGATAAAGCCTGTTTGATGTTCATGATATCATTCATGAATTATAAAATTATCAAAGGAACTGCAGTCAATATTAAGCTAATTAAGTGTGCATCCACGATAATATGAACCCGGCAGTAAAACATTTACGGGGTAAATGGTAGGTAAGAAAAATAATTTCAGGAAAAGTAATTATACTAGGTAAATTTATCATCCATATCGCACGATAACCAATACGCCTATAGGAATACATCTAACATTGTGGTTTACAAGTTTTTACGCTTCTTTAATTGCTTTCATTTTAGTTAGCGGATGTGCGCTTTCTCACCTGGGATAATTCAATGAAATATTATTTTCTACCACCGCAACAAACAAGCGTGACAAAGTAAGCAGGCTTGTTTAACTAATTAAATGAGAGATATTACGGATTCCGTCACTGTCTGCCGTTGCTCGGTTGCGGCTTTCCGGCTAATAGACAGCAAGCTGAGTTTAAATCACCTCTTTTATATAAAATTGCATCCATTTTTATGAGAGAAAAAAGTATACCATCAACGGGGTTGCTCGTTGGGAAGGCATATAAATGCATGAGGTGACTGAAGATAGTGCGCCATGTTGAGGAAAAACTGGGCTGAGATGGAGCCAAGACTGTCCTGTCGCAATCCCATGAAATCTCTTATCAGCCCTCTCAGTCTGGAGTCGATCTAACGATCACCACAATGAATACGGCATCGCCCAAATTCTCACATTGTTCTAAGCGTGTCTCGAGACTGTGGCTATGAATCCGGGCCTTCTAGTTCAACCCATGCCTTTTCCCAGCCCTTAGTGTATCCTTGAAGAGGATCGACTAATGTACCAGACAGGGCCGGCCCAAGGCCTGGGCAGCGCGGGCAAAAGCCAATGGCGGGCTGTCGTAGGGGTGGCCAATCTGCTATTTAAAAATAAATTTGAAAAGTGGACAGATAGTTTTTGGCTAACTTCCAGCATATGTTTCCATCCAAAATGACTGGGTGGACAGTCATTATTATCTTACGAGCCGGCAGAAGGGTCGGCGAGAGCTCACGCTTTATAAATACCATCAGTGTAGCCGAAAGCAAGAACGTAAAATCATTGCAATACTATTGACGGTTGAAATCACACCCATCCACAACAAGTAGGTATAATGTAAATAATCCCTATACATACTTTTACTCGTTAAATTTGAAGCTTGGAGACAACTTGTAGATTAAAAATTGAGCTCCTGGCGGGAAAGGAAGCGGAAATGTTTAGAGGATCATTCTGAGATCGCTGCTCAAGTCAAATGAACGCGCGGTTTAAGAAATCAAAATTGGTCAATAATTTATTGGTTAGGGATGGCCAAATGAAATTTTGCCCACAATGGTAAAATAGCTTAGGCCAGCATTGGTGCCAGACCCACGAAACGTGATGCATTTCTCAATTAGTTGACGCATCAGGCTCCTATGGATAAAATTGTTCAACTGCCCGTTTACCGGATACACGTTTCCTTTGTAAATCTCTACAAGGCACGAGGAGCGATGTTCCCAATAGCAGCAAGAAATAGTGGTACGCAGTGTACTAGCTGCACGCTTTGGAGTATTTCAATGTGCAAACGTTATTCCCCAAAGTTCCTTACTTATATTTAGCGCGGTGTTGGAAATGGTTGCTTATGTGGTCTAAAGGTTAGCACGTGGGGCGTAAGTTTGGCAGCAGTGCCCTCCATAAAGCCCATCACTGTCGACTAAATTTGGAACGCTCTACTGTAGACTGGGTTTAGTAATCGAGATATTTCGCCGCGTGCCGCCCTAATTGCGTCAATTGCCTCTTTGCGGTGTCATTACCATGCAATTGAACCCACAGCCGACGGAGGTGTTTCGGAAAACGGTCAATTCTCGCTCCTCACACAGAATATCCGTGCACTTTATTTCGAGATGGGCATCATTAGCAAAGCGCAATTTTGGCATTTTGGGATTTTGATATTTTTTGTTTGCGGACAACCCGAATATACTCGAGGCTTCTTTGAAGAGAACACTCAGGATTCGGAGGGTAGATCTCAGGGACGACCAAAAATTCCCGACTTTCACCCCTTCCCTGAACTCAGTTTAAACATACTTAAGGATGCTCCTCGTTGATTACTTGTACTGCGCAACATATAAAAGCATACCATTCCTGAGTCATCTGTACACCAAGGAGTCTATGTTTCAAAACCGATCCTTTTTTAGCGGAAAGTCACGAGGCGATTAGTCTAAATTATTCGTCAGTTGGTTTGGAAGTCTTTCTCCATCACTAATCGAAGGATATTTTTAAAAATTGACTAGAATTTAAAAATATCTGCTCAAAGCAGTGTCAATCACTAAGTTCCTCTCTCACTGTTGTGTGCTTTATCGTAAATCCTTTTCAATTTTTTGCTGTTCAAGGGTGCAGCTGATGGTTTTTAGTTTTTCCCCGCTCGTGATATTTTTTTCAACATCCTTGGTGTGACATAGGCATTGAATCAGTGGCAATGTCTCGCCAAAACTCAGGGAATGGGACAAGTTAAAGGATGAGTGAAAATGCTCATTTATTTTAATTTCGAGGTCAGCGTTTAAGTTTATGTGGAGGTGATCAAACGTTAAGTTCAGCCTTTCAATAATTAATAATTCAAAATCTTGTTCTCTGGTTATCTCCATTTCTGTAAAGAAGAATTGGAATTGCCAGGAAGAGTGAGTCGTTAAATTTTCCCTAAATTATTTATGGAAACCTTCCGAGCACCTTGGGTTTGCATTCATTCTTATTCAATTGTGAAGTAACATAGTACTAAAAGTGATCCTTTTGTAATTACAACATTTTTTAATCGGTGGTAAATCACTTAAAGAAGGGGCTTGCCAAACAAAGATTTTGCTGACGTCACCATTCGGTCGAAGAGAAGGGAAACTGAATGTCTTTGAGGGAGTGCTTCCCCACGCAGAGTTCTCTTTGATGCTGTGATTAAACTTGGAAGCGGGATCATCACACGCTGAAAATGCCTGCCACGGTGATCAAGTCAACTGATTATGGCTGCGACATTGATTCGCAGAAATTCGATGGGTTCCTCAAGGAAAGTGCCGAGGTTTATTGAAGAATCATGGGTTACTTTATGTGCCCACTTTTGTCTGTGAATGTCTAATACACGGTTCAGCTGTTATTGAGCGTTCTATATAAATAATATACGAACCGTCTGCGGAATCACAGGAGCTGCGAAATACCGATAAAATCAAGGTAGTCAAAGGCTCCATGATAATGAAGGGGGGAACCACTCTGGGTCTCACCCTTGTATAAATATCTTTAGTGCTGCAATGTAAATCCCGTAAATAGAGTTACTACTAGTTGTAATTAATCTTTAATAGGTTCGTGAACTTCTATTCGAGTCCCAGCCAGGTAAGAGTGAGGACGAGGTCAAATTCGATTCAAAGGAATCCAAGTCGGTATTTTCTTTGTTGGTTGAAATTCAACAGGGATAAGGAAAAACTAAAATAATTTCATTGGATTCAAAGAACCCCTATGATGTGATGTGAATAATGCCTATACCATTTAGAATACGAGATACCTACCAGCCATTGACCACATATGGAGACGAAAGAATGAAAATACCCATACTAAAATATCAATACAATTTTCATATTGATCAGTAAGCCATAAAAGCCTCAAGCATAAGCTCCCTTCCAAAGTCCATACTGCGGTTGCCAAGGGAAATAGAAAATTTATATTGCCGAAATAGGGAAAAATGGACTAGTTTCGAGCTAAAAACTCAAATTTCAAGCAAAAGCGAAGCGTACAGGAAAATTGAATGCAAGAATTAAAAACTAAATGCTTTTATCCACCCGAGAGTGAAAGTATCAAAATTATATCTTGAGTGCGAGTAATTCACAAAAGCAATAAAATAAACCATTGAACCGAATCCAATTATTTACTTATGCAGCTAAAACAAACAAATTAAGAGTAAAAACCAATTAAACTGTTGTTTGCTGTTTTAACTATATTTCTGACCAGTTCTGCAGTCTTTTGACCGTCTAAAAATGTAAATCTTTACCCCATATCCTCAGTGAAAGTATTCTAAAATTGTAAAAATAAACACTTGCACCGATTTACTGCTCTTCTTATGGGTCAAAAAGTCGTCAATATGGGGTAAAAACAACCCTTTTGAATTGTTGTTCGAGTTTTCACTAGTTTCCCTGCCGGTTTTAGGTCACGAGTAGTATTTATACCAAATTTCAACTTCCTAGGTCACCTGGAAGTCCATCAAACAGGCGTGACTTACAGACAGGCACAGACGGACAGATAGACAAACTTTAGTGGATTCGAAATTTTTATAGATTCTTTCAATTTTGATTGTTTTCTATTATTTAGTAGGGGTTGAATATTTGAAAACTATAAAATATTTCTAGACTCCTTGATTTCACCTACACCATGAAAATTAAGTTCATATTAAAACGTCTATTTGTATTCAATAAAAAATATTACGCATGCGTTTTTATTCTTAAGTTTATTTTTATAATTTAAACGTAAGAATACTATCATTAATTGAAGGTTGTGATATTTTATATGTTTATTGATTCTTAAAATTACTTTTCCTTCACCCGTTATTAAATTTTAAGCACTACAAAGTGATCAGTTTTTAGTCAAAGTGATCAATTTTAAAAACACATTTATTAGTTTTGGGCGTGAAACCATCTAGTTAATCTCTATATATTGCTGAATATTTTTCCATGAAACACTAAAAAAAACAATTTATTATTTATGATACATTGGCCGTTTATCTTATAAAGGCTTTGTAACTACAAATTATTGGAGTTCGATGTTTCACACGCCCCGTTAAAAAAAGGTTTCAGAGATTATTTTTCTTCAAGTAGTTAACCCTCTAATGAGTACTTGTTTTTAGATGGAAACGGCTCCCAAATTGAACTGACGGAAACCTATTTTATGCCGTTTTTGTGGAAATTGGCCAAAAATCCGATCACTGTCCCTGTTTTCCGGAGCACACTGCACCTCGTCATCTCAAACCTAATGAATTCTCAGATCGCGTTGACTCTCTGGAATGGTGTGAGGTCATCCCTTTGATTGGGCGGCGGTCACCACGAGTAGTAGGTTTGAGGTCACGGGCGGTATTTTGATAAATAGGCACTTTAGATAAAACGCATTGTATTATGTTTCAAAAGCCGTTAATTAAATTTTGTCGAGATCCGTAATCCACTCGGCTGTGGATATTCAAAGATAAAACAATATACTCTCTCCCTTAATTATTGAACTCTTTCGGATACATTAACAAACCTAAACTCAATTATAAAGTTTCGAGGGCAAAGTTATCCAGTATCATATTGAAATATCAATTTGATACTGGATGGTCAATTTTGAGTGAGGATAATTTAAATTAAAAATTAATCCAAATTGTCTAGGAAAGCACTCGGGCTTTGAACCTCAGACAACACGCATGTACTACTTACGAGATTTAAACACTCCCTGTCGATGGTCACCTGGATGACCGAGTTGTATGAATAAGAGTAGAAAAGCCTCTGCTTTTATTGACAATTTGAATTAATCTGTAGTTTAAATTTACTTTTCAATTGCTCACTTCTTGAATTGGGGGGAGTTTGATAAGCGTTAAAAATGTGCGCGTCATTTTCTAGGAAACTGAAGTGGCTTGAAGATTTTAAAAGGGATATGCAAAACGTAGATTATCCACAAAGGGCCATATTTAATTTTTAAGTGCGACCTAAAAATTGTGAAAAGTTATCCAGTATCGTCATATTGAAATATAAATATCCAATATTGATTATTGGATATTGATCTAACTTATATCAATACATAAATATTGTATACTGACAGTCAATATTCCATACACCAATTAAAAAAATTAAAAATCGATACTCGTCTACCACCATCCTGCTATTAGATGAATGAACCATATAAAAGTTCTGAAGAGATCAGGAACAGTTTCACTATTGCTACGTTTATAGCCAATATTTCAATACTTTAATATTAAATATTGGAATATTAAAAGGCAGTATTTCATAACTGCTATATTCATGAATATTGCAGTTATTGTATTTAAATATTCATATACATATATATTGAAATATTGAAAAAGAAAATATTTCTACCCTGCAATATTGAAACATTGCCTTCAATTATTAATAATGAAAATTGCTGAATACCCGATATTGATATTGTCGTCACAACCAATAACTCCGTATATTAGCTGGTGTCTATTGATTTGAAATACCAACCAGCTCTAGCCTTGGCCCGTGCTCCCCCTGAAAAAAGTTCTTCCTGAACGCCTAATTGTGAATACGACGGCCAACCACGCAGGATACAAAAATGCAAATGTTACAGCCAATGTCATAGTGGAGCAGCGTCCTCCCACCGCGAAAATAAATGAGCGATGATTTGCGCGCATCCGAAATTCACATAAACAGATTTAACTGCTCACTGCGTAACTTTTATTCTTGTGGGAAAGATATTGTGTGTGCAAGAATTTGAAGAAAATTTAGCCATTTTTATAGATGAAAACACGTCGAAAAATCCTTTTTCATTCAATAATAATTGTCATAAGACCTCTCTATGAGAAAACTGCTATTTGTTTTGAGTTCCTTAAAAATAATTTTCGGATATTAATTCAGGACATAAACACAATATTCCTCACTTCTATCAGCTTAACACTAAAATCCCCGGACTTGTCACCTACTTTGAATGCCCAAGGTAATAGTCCAGTCAATGAAGGGGCTGTAGAGCAGGAAAGGTACCAAACTTCAGGGATGTGTTTGGGGTTGTTAGGAGGTTAACATACAAAACGTCCTCGGACCTATGATGTGTGCGGGAGAAATAAATAAGCTTAAAGTTTTGAAAAAAGCTTGAAAGACATTTATATTAAGGTTAAAAAAACTTAGAGGAAACCAAATCATTGGGTTACAATACTTAAATATAGAAGGTCCCTTTTTTGGTTTTTCGCTTATATCTTGAAAACGGTGCATCGTAGCGAAAATATTACTGCTTCAAAATTTAAGCTGATAACATTTACTAAAAAATGGTTCCTTTTACATTTATTTCTATGCCTCATAGTTATCGAGATATTTGCTATCGAAAATTGTAAATATTTGAAAAATGCTTAATTTCCTCACGTTTTTTGACAAACCATTCCATCTAGCGGCTCAGCCGTTAGTTTGACCGCAAAGCGCTCAGGAGAATAGTTGTAGATAATTTAATTACCTTTAAAATGAGGCATCATTTTATATTTTATCTTTAACTGTACAATAGTTACAGCAGTGTGAAATTTCTAGGCAAATTCCGGAATTTCGTAAGAAAACCGCACATCGCTCTTTCCCGTTTTTATAGGTTTTTATATCATTAGTATAGCTGCATGCTGTGTTAATATATATAAATGGTAATAAAATGTGAGTAATGAACTATGTATATATATACAGTAGGCTTATGTTCACTCACTCAAGTGACAAGATTCACTCGCGGTGGCCAGAGTGCAATTCATTCCTTATAATTGAAATACAGTTGGGTTTTCTCGTTGGAGGGCAATAACACTGTGGCATGGCCCTGCCCTTTATGGTAGCAATTTCCATTGCGAGCAGCGCGGCGGCAGCAAGGATATTTGTGAATAATTGTGCTATGAGAGGCCTGTGAGCAGGACGCTTAGCGGTTGAAAGGGTGGCCTGCCTATTTAAGGAATTTTACAATTCAGGAATTAGTTTCAAGCAATTCAGGAACTAGAGATTAATTACCAACTTCTCACAGATCCTACAGTTTATCGAAAGAATTCAACAAATATTTTATTAGTTTTTTCGAGTCTACCAAAAAATCTCCCTAATTTTGTGGCTAATGAGCAGTACATTAGCCACAAATCCCTTTCTTGAATCAATTGCAAGAACCTATACTCCTATTTCTTTTGCATTCTTCCTTTATTTCGCAGAATTTCTTTTGCTCAATCCCTGTATCTTTGTTGGTCGTCACATTACCATCACGGGTGAAACCTCTAGACATAATATACGGTCCTGCAAGCTCTTCTGTTAACTTCTGAATGAATTGCCTTCGTGATATTTTATGACAGGTTACATCTTTGTATATAAAACCAGAATTTATAGCTGCTAAGTCTAGTGTATAATGAATAGAATGCACAGGCATTTTCCTAGTGGCTGTCTGGACAGTGTATTTCTTTGCCATCTGATCCACAACATCTACTCCATAATTTGACTCATTGTAACTCTGGACTGTTTCCACTATTTTCTTCGGGTTATTGGCGACATCTACATCTGAGTGAAAAGTGCTTTGGATAAGCAGTTCTTTACTTTACCCTGATATACGGTGAGGATAATGTCATTTTCATAATTTTTAAATACTTTAGTGGAATACAAGTTTTATTTCATGTTCTTTGTTTCTTTTGGAACCTCCTTCCTCATTTTATTTACAGTTCCTAACAAATTAGTACCAGCATTTTTCAGTTGTTTTGTTAGCTTTACAGAAGTGAAGTAATTGTCGGTGGTAACGTTGCTACTCTTTCTCAGATAAGGATGCGTAAGTCTCATCACGACATTATCTGTTGGACGACTGCCCTCAGAATGAGTAGGATCTTTGCCTGTGTAAGGAAAACCACTCACCAGGTACTTGCCATCTTTTTCCACAGCCAGCCAGAGTTATTTTCCAAATTTATCTGGTTTATTCGCCATTAATTATGTAAATGGCCTAGCCTGGATGGTAAAAACCTAGCTCTGTTTGGAAAAAGCTGTTCATCGCACGTATTGAATGCCCCTGGTCTGTAGCATGCAATACATTAGATCTATTCCACTCGACTGAAAAGAGGGCAAACTTGTCAGTTTGCAAACGGACGGAGCGAGTGGGTTTCTCATCAAATAGAAATATTTCACAGAATCTATTTCTAGACATTGTTTTCTTACAGAAAGGCACTCCCCAGCTTTCATTCCACAAACCGTGCAGAAGCCTATCATTTGTTCCTGACATCCCTCTGGCGTACAAAAGAGCAATGAATGTCCCCAGCTCTTCCATAGTGAGCCTAAATGAATCGTTTTCATTCTGCCTATGAGCCTCGGCAATCGTACACTTTCTCATGTCCTGTAGTGCGCAGTTGTCTATGAACAATCGCGAAACATTCATAGGACTACCAGTAATAACACTTATTTTGGCATGTCCAGAGGACCCTGGGACTTCCCTAAGTTAGTTTCGTTCTGCACGCCTACCTCGAGTATGCTGTTCAGGAATGACTTGCATGCCGTCCCATCTGATTTTACGAACTGCAGCGGGGTGTCGTCCTGCGTTGCAACTCTACGACCTCACCCAGGTGCAGTTACCGGCGCCTGGGATGAAGCTGCAGTTGAATCACCTCTACCACGGCAACCCCGTCGAGGGGTTCCGCCCACTTCCCTTCCCCCTAGTACCACGTCCTCGGATCTCAGACATTGCGATATGAAATGTGCAATGCGCATAAGATAAATGTGGAGCGCCAATAAAACGTAATTAAAGAATTTTTCTTACTGAGAGTGTATCATTCCTCTCCACTCCCATTGCTCTCGGATGAACTTGCCCCTCCGCTGCGAATCTCATCGGGTACTACTAAGTCATCGTCTGATGAATCTGCACTACTTCCATATTCAGACTCGTCTTGTCTGTGCAATATTGAGATAATGTCCCCAGGTGTAAGATCCTTCCTTAGTGTCATAGTTACGAAAGAGATCTTTACTTCTACTAAGTATGTAGTGTATTCCCAGAACACACAACAAGCGTAGCCAACAGCATTTCACGTGATGTGGAACTGCGTCTCGCGACAGAACCCTCCAGACAACGTCAACGTACTCGCTCAACTTTTCCCTAACAGCACCTCGGCAAAGACCGAAGAGCTAACCTTTTCATTTATGACTAGAAAAATCAAAACAATGTCGCCAGCAAATCACCACGCAAAAAGTTGCTGACTCATGGTCAACGAGGGACCGGGAGATATAAGGGACTTAAATTAGCAGACAATTAGATAGAGGGGGAAAGGTTTGAGGATGTGGGTGAGGGGATAGAGATGATCTTATGCGCATTTGAGTGTTTATCTTGCGTGCTTTGGACCATGTAAGTGTAACTACAATTGCAAAACCACAGCTTGAGTGAAATGTTATAAAATACTTTTGATATGAATTGATTTGAATGATATTTCAAAAAAAGGCCTTATTTAGCTGAAATGATTTACTGAACAGTTAGAATGTAAGCTATATAAATGCAAGTAGAGTAGTAACGACAGAAAACATTCAAAATATATTAAAATTTTAAAGAAGGGGACGATAATAAACCTTAAAGACAAATGTAGTCAAAATGACTACCTTGGGCATTTAAGGTAAATTTTAAAAAAGTGTTAAAAATAAAAGTTAAATAAACCTAGACTACTTTTCCTTTAAGTAAATAAAAAATATTAAAAGCAACGAAAGTGTTTATTCATGGAGCAATCATAGTACAAGTGAGAGAAAAAACAAAATCAAAAGTAGTCAAAAAGACTACCTCGGGCATTCTAGTGTTAAAGCCATACGTCATTGGCGGAAGTTTTTTTAAATGAATTAAATTACATTACTTTGCATCTCGCTCCGTCAAGTTACGTTATTTGCATTACGTTACATTGCATTATGTAGCATCATATAAAAATTCAGTTTATTATAAAGCGTGTATATTACCGAACTTTTACTTCGCCAGGGTGAAAATTGCTTCTTAAGTTCAATTAATTGTGCTCAGTTTCTTCAATATAAAAACTTCCAATATTCACGATATATCAAAAAATATTGGAAGTTTGCTTAGGAGCAGGAAAATACTTTAATGATCAGCCGATGAATTCATATTTCCTAACATTTAAATTTGACAATTTGCAGAAAATGCATTTTTAACTCTGCCAGTAAATGATTCAATATAGATACTGATTGTCTACTTATTTATGTTCGTCTTTACGAATCTTCCGACGGTTAAACAAATTTGGCGCATAATCAGCCATAAAGATATTCAGTATACCTTCTTTTTATTATTTTACTTTAAAACTTTAGAATTGGAAGAACGTATCCCTTCACTTATTTATGTTTAATGTTCAATGGTTGTGAATAATAAACAATATATTTTTTACGATTGTTGAATTTTGTTTTGTTAGTTACATTTAATATAAGTAGCTTTGACCATAATGTATTCATTCCACGAAGTGAACTCGCGGACCATTGATTTGATAAGTAGCTTTATTCAATAAAACTATTCAGCAAAATGCTGTTCGTTTTTCCTGATGCCACAGAATAACTTTAGATATTCTAAGGACTCAGTATTTGGGTAAAGTAACTATACTAGGTTTTTTCCAGAAAGAAATATATTCTAGTCATGCTTGAAATATTTTTGGTATTCACCAGTTTACGTGTTCTCAGGAGCTTGCTTACTTCAAGTAGAACGGACAAGCTGATTACTCTCTGTAAATTACGCCTGTTTCTCATTCAAGTGCCATCTATATGCTCTCTATATAGCGCACAAAGTAGGGACCGAGATACCTCTTAAAAAGCTTCGTCGATATTCTAATCCGAGCTGACGGGGTTAAATTAGAGCTGGCTGCGTCGGAATACATTTAATGCTAAAAGCTAAGTCATTTGTGATGATTTAGCGCAGTCACTATTGTTAGCCAAGAGACGTACGTATTAACGTATTAAATTTTAAATGGAAATGTGTTTGTTTTACTATGAGGCAGTTTGTCATTTTTGAAATTTGAATAGAATCAAGGGGTTTTGATGAAAGTATTTTTTCAATTATTTTCTTTCATCACAAATGCAGAAAAGAAAGAGATTTACTCCTACCATCAAATTCATTTCAGAATATTGAAATACCTACATAAAATACAGATTCATGTGTGTTGTGGTGGAACGGTTCCATAATGGCAGAATCAGAACACTTATAGTTTTCCATTAATAAAAGATTTAATATGACTAGTTTCGATGTAGCTATATCATCTTTAAGCTGAAGATCATCTAGTTATATCGAATCAAGTCGTATTAAATATGTTATTTAAACTGATAGTGTTATTTTCTGTCATTGAAATACCTGCATAAAAAAATTTTGTTACACAGCAACGCGTTTTATTTTTTGCATCGACGTGGACATATCTCTTTGATGCATTTCACTCTAATCCCTGTACTGATTTGTTCAAAGCTCCTATTCGCTCCATACTCTCAATTCCTCGGCTTCTTATTTCTATATCTTCCCCTGAAGAGCTAATCAACTGCATTCAAGCTGTACGTACGCCCTTGCAATCGCAACTCTTCCCGCACGTCCCCCCTCCTCCCCCCGGGAAATTTGCCTCCACGTCCACACCCTCGCCGCAGCAGCGAAATCCCCCTTTCATGGGCGGCCGTCTGCGAACCTTCTAGCCTCGCACCTACTCATCCATCAACCGTTCTTCTTAACTAACCACGTGCTCTTGTTTCCTCGCAATTTATCTAGTCCCTAGTACCGACTGACCTCATTTGACAGACGCGTTTGATATGTCTGGCTCTTCCTAGCTTCCGCGGTGCTCAAATAAGAGGGGAGGTGGTCGTTCCGGCTCCCATAGATTTTACAAACGCACGTTGGGACACTGTGGCTGGGGAAAGTCACAGGGGAAGGTCCGAAAAAGTATTCCTAGAGATCATATATCATGTACCAACAGGACTATCATTATGTTTGATGCCATATTTAGAGCGACTCCCTTATTAATTTACACAAAAAATCCTAAGTGGGAAGAATAATTTGCTAAATGCGTCAAAAGAGTGAAGCTAATTTTATTTTCTGGAATTTCGGGACTAAGATCCAGTAATCAGAAAACAAAAATACAGGGGACATATTTTAGAAAATGAATTCCAGGGTAGGTGTATTTTTCACAAAAAATCTACACTTCAGTGCTCTTTGTGCAATAAAATATTCCATATACACTGTTTTCCACCACATATTATATAAATATTATATCAAAATTTGGCATTTTCTCTATTTCATTAGTGTATGATTTCTCTCGGAGAATAACTATCAATGTACTCTACTTCTTTAGTGTAATATTCGTGGAACATAAATATCGTAAAGAAATATAATTTTCATAATTTTATTCATATCACAGTCCAATTCTCGCGTGTTGGAACACCATCAAAAACCATAATGAAAATTAAAATAATATTTTCCATTATGAACCTTTTAAATAGGTATAAAACCGGCAGTATACATGTCCAAATAAAATAACTGAAGCACAATGAAAAATTATTTCAATCTTTTAATGGCTGAAAATTAAGTTTTCGGAAATATATCCACCAATCTCTTTTTTTGTTAGTATACCAGCATTTTACATAGAAATGTAGGTACCTACACGTTTCCACTAATCAGACCTTAAACCTTTGTTTGCACATTTACTGGTATCAAATATGACAAAAAAGCCATGCAGGCCATGAGAATCAGCGTTTAAAATGTTATGGAGGAGTAAGCGTGTGATGGATGTCGATGGAAGAAAGCAGACTTGCAGCAGAAAGCAGATGGTTTTAATGATAGACGAAAGGCAAATGCTTGGATTCTGGTACTTGACGTAGCTGACAACGCAGAAAAATCCGACTGTGAACATTGATTTTCATCTCATTCTATGGCGACTGGATAAGTGTTACGTGATAATGCTGTTTTTACATAAAGTATCGAGAAGGTGTCAGAATTGAGTGACAAAACAATGAGATCATTAAAGAACTAAGTTTTGGGAAAAATACGCCGGGTCGTCTCGGTGGAACATGACTTACTTTGCTAAGGTCTCGGAGTTTAATTTTTCTTGTGTGTCCGTGCGCGTAGGATCGAGATGAAATTTGGACCGATTCGACTCCACTCTAGCGACTCCGAACTTTAACAAGACGTTGGTAATTGAATCATGATTGATACGAGAAAAATGCAAAGAGAGCGTCAAATATTCATGTCCTACCTTCGGAAACTGGATAACCTAAAGGCACTAGTGACCTTTTTCGGTTGACGGAAAGACTAAACGCTTTCGACATACATTTTGAAAATGAACAGTGCGACGAGGAAGCATTAACGATATCAAAATGGGTTGAGTAAACAAAAAAAAATAATGCAGGAACTTTGTGTCAGTCTAGAAGATAAGATATCTCTGATAAAGAGATTTTTCTAAGGGAGGTAAGCGGATTAAAGGGGTTTTAGGAAAAACAAAGCAAAATGGAAAAAACAACTGGTCCTAAGAAAGGAGAACCGCAGTTAAAGAATGGCAAAATTTTGGGAGGAAAAGAGAAAGACAACCGAGCGAACCCACTTTTTGTTTCTCGCAGTCCACAGTAAGCCAAAGTTGAAAATTAAAAAGGCGCTTATTTACACCGTGCTTATAAGTGGTAAACGGAAAATTTCATGGGCTTTCAGCCCCCAAATGACTCAGTACTCAGCTCTATGTAACATTTAAAGAACCAGTTTTTACAGCATATATATATGAGGAAAAATTTCGGTTCATCTCAAATGGTAGAGTATGTTTAAATGCTTTTGATGCCCTACTTATGAACACGGATTATACCTGGGGTTTAAGACGCCTCGTAAAACTTCAATGTTGAAACTACGTTCTTTTCCTTGAACAGCGCCGTCTCTTATTCTCTCCTTGTTACCGACCTTTTACAAGCCTTGTCAAGACTTCCCATTGTTTTCCAAAAAAATTCTGCAAAACTTCGTAAGCCATATTGAATACCTTGATTAATCTTTCTTCATGCCTTTGTTCAATGAGAAAAACATTTGATAACACTCATTTCGTAACCACCAGCGTTTTATAAAATAATGAGCCTAATTTACCTGTCATCCGGCATTTTAGAGGAAATAATGATTTTTTTATCTCTAACATGTTCACATTTCTCGTTGTTCAGCTTGTGAAAAAAACCTTACCTCGCAACACAATGAGGGTAATTCAGCATGAAGTTTTTATTTAGATGTTCCCTCCAGCAGATAGGTGCTACTAAAGTATTGATTCTGGCTACTAGCGAGCCATTTCCATCGACTTCTACGCTAACCTGACTGCGATTAATGATTACATCATCTGCAAAAAGAGTAAAATTATTCTTTTGCTTGTGAAAAATCGAACACAACGAGCCGTCAGTGTTGTGTTTGTTTAGGAGATTAGCTATTGAAGAGACCAGTTCACTAGCCTTTCTGTAACAAATGAAATAACTGGAAAGGATAATGGAATATTGAACATTTAAAATAGCATCAACAAAGTAATATTAGCCTCCAAACCCAAATAACGGAAGTTCTATGAAAAGACCACCATAAAAACATTCGCGCGGTCTTAAATAGTTACGTATCTCAAAACAGGCAAGAATTACCATTATGTATCAGGTGGCCAACTTCAAATTGTTTTTAAAAAATAAATAAAAAAGTCACTCCACCATGAAAGTATAATCATCACAAAGGTGTTTCATGGTAAATATATTATGACCGATTTGAAGAATTTTAAAAACGAGGAAAAAATGTTGCAAAATTTGGAATTGGCCAGGTAACCTATAATTGGAATCTCTTTTGCTCTGAAACTATCGGGATAAGAAACTTCTAGTTTTGTTAGTTGTAAACTGCTTGAAGTTTTTCTTTTTAATGCCTTGACATTTAAAAGGTGAAAATGACATGACAAATAAAATGTAAACGCTGTGAAAAAAGTTATTTTTTGTGAGGACATTTTCATTTTTCATTTGCACACCTAACCACTTTATAAGACGTATTTAGGAATGAGAAATGAGAGGAATAAAGTGAGAGAGTGGATATTTTGAAAAGGCATTCGGTATTCTATACATAAAAAAAACTAATTTTCCCCAGGAGATAGTATTATACTTATCGTATGTATCTACCGTTAGTCTTTGCGGGAAGAGACTTTAGGGAAATGTAAAGTGATTTCCAAAGAAAAACACCTTGTTTATATTTGAAACATCTGAGTCATACGCTAGGGATGTTCTTGGTAATACCTCAGTGAAAGACAAGGGAGTGAAACTTATATTAATTCATGGAAACCCCCTAAGCCTGTAAAAGCAGCACGTTGAGAATTTTATTTAAAATTTATTTCACTCCTCACCTTCCTTCTACAATCCTACCTTCAACTTCTATCCTATAACTTCTCTTCCCTGTCCGATGTTTTAATTCTTAATATCCTAATGTTTACCACATTTTAATACCTCAAAAACTTTTTAAGCTACAAAGAATGAGATACTATGGTAATTGAAGAGTCTCTGGCATGTTGAAGAATAATGACTGGGCCGTGTCAAAATATTTTATTTTCCAATCATCATTTTTACATTTCAATCTCTTGGGCTCTCGTCGCTTGACTGTTCAATCTGTCCACTGCATCCAAACTATCACCAATTTTGCTTGGGATTCTGGATAAAGTCGCTTATTTGGATGACCCCTGTGGCCTGGATGCTTTAACTGTTTTAGGGTTATGGTATCGGATTAGACCAAACATACATTAAAGAAGAGAAGATGGAACAATACGGCAAGATTACTCCAGGTGATGATGAAGTCATTTACATACGCACTCAGCCATATTGATTGGCCAGTTGTTCAGTTAATACGCCGGAAACATAGGTATTAATGGAATTATTGTCGCAACACTATTTTCACTCATGAATACTAAGAACTTCTTCGAATTGAAGCCTTAAACTGTGAAGTTCATCCTTCACAACTGATTTTCATGTCATTAAAACTGATTTACCTTATTTGCTTATCCATTACATTTACTTCCCTATCATTTCCGATTCCCCATTCCCAATCATCCCTTCACTTACACCTCACAGTCAATGCCTGACCCCTTTGCAGCTAATTTACTTGCCCTGTTTTGCAACTGGTTCATTATGTAACTCCTTTGCAGTTAGAGACTCGGAGGCTACACACCAGCGTATTACGGCAGATGCGATCATAAGCATGAGATAAGGGAAGTATTTTGCAGAACTGATAGATTAAAGAATATTTTTTCCATGGGCACTAAGGAACAACAAATGGGCACCAAGGTACAACAATGGTTGCCATAGATCTTTACTATGAAATTCCCACCCTAGATGTGCGGACTAGACTTTGTACACGAGTTTAATAACTTATCAATATTACAAACGCCTTACCTCGCTTGAAATTCACCGCATGCTTTTATTTTCTGCGTCAATTAGCACTCACTAGCGTGAGGGCTCTATTTTGAGCAATTTTGTGCGGAGAAAAAAGGCCACCATCAATTTTATTTGAAAATCATCAAGTTTAAGCTAATGCAGAACCTATCGGTGTTAAATTATGGAATTGGCCAATAAAAAATTGATTTGTCCATGAATTTTTATATTTGTTATATTTTAAGATGTTTTTGCTGTTTATTCAAATTTCCTCTAGTTAATTATTTAAGAAAAGGTGCTCAAAATGTAGACACTTGAACATTGATGGCTCCTTAACACTTAATGAATGAAGAAGATACTACCCAGCGATAAATAATTTTATGCATTTCACCATCTCAAGTGATGTTTGATTCTAAATAAACCACGGCTTCCTTGTTGGATTTCTCCACATCAAGGTGCCCCCCTCCTGTAAGTCTATCCTAACTATCCTAACTCCTATTATTCACCCTCCACAAATTCACCTTCTTTTTCCATCTCTACGACTCTGTCGCAATTTCCGGCCGGGGTTTTGGAATAATAATTTGTATACTGCGTGATCACCGTAGTCAATTTTATTTCTTCGAAGTGGCGCAAGTTCACGCATTTACACCCCTCCAAGCAAGCCTCGAAACATCTCCAACTACGGAGATGCGGACCGCCATCGTCGACTTCTTTCTGGGAGCTTTTTTCATTCTCCGTCACATTTTTCGGGGGTGAGATACGCACTTGCGTTAATGATCGGTCGTTTTATGACACGGGGAAACCGCTTATGTGTTCTGCGAGTGTTATTTTTGGATCCAATCTCTCATTTCCTGGAAGAGGTGCACGTGCAGTTTTCAGCTCTATCTCCTCAGTCCGTAAAAAAGGGCAGCAGTCCGTAATAAAGACTGCTATTTTTTAAACAGTCAAGGAGAGAGTTTTGAATCTTCTTCCCATTCCGAGTACAATTTCATGCGATGAAAATCCTTCAAATCCTTTTTTATCAGGTAATGATAGAATAAGCCCTCCATCAATTTATTTTCTAAAAATAGGTGCCTGATCTCATGTGGAGCCATAATTTGACATTTATAGGAATCATGAACGTCTCTATACCATTCCAAAAGATGGAAAAAATGAATAACGTAAGAATTCATTTTTATTCGAAAATACAGGCGCAACACGTGAAAATGAATGAAAATATCTAGGAAAATGGAAAACATAATGGCAGTGCCAAAGAATGATTCCAGAATTTTGGCTCCGTAGGTTATTTCTAAAACAATATGAGAGAAATATATAAATAACTATTTATAGGTAGAATGAGAGGCGAAGTTAAAGAATACCAGTCAGCAGGCGGCTGAAAGACGATGCACAGCACTCGAGAGGCCTCACCTGCAAAGTCCCGAAAAAAGCCCGCAGTAGTTCGAAACAATTACGATACCGGAAGAGTGCTTCTCCACAGAAGAAATAAAACTGAAAAGCGCACTTGCATTTGTTCCGAGAAAACGATTGGATCCGGAAATAACACTTCCAGACCACACAAGCGGTTCCCCCGTGTCATAAAACGGCCCACCCTCGATGCACGCCCGTTCACTGGGAACAAGTGGAGGGAAGACGCCATGCGAAACTAGCTACCAATTGAAGCGTTCGAAATACTGTTCTCATGTTTCCACATGCGTCAGCTACACGCGTCCTTTCAAAGTCTGAAACATTATCAAGATGTGCTGGAGTTATTTGGGCATTGTATGCGAAGGAAGCAGTCTTGATGCGACTATGGCCCGTCTGCGTAAATGTTCATTAATTTCCTCGTAATATCAAACCTCGTTAATTAATAAAAATCAAACACTTACTGTGTTGGTTTGCGGAAATGGGGACTCCGCAACAGGGACCAACCAACCAGAGCCTGTCCACCAGAATACCCTCCTGATATCTTGATTGAAGTAGCCTTTGGGGTGCTTTTCAAGGTGCGTAATCTCAACATCTCCCTTAAAAAGAATATTTCCCCGTGGTGGATTATGAAACACGACATGTCTCTGTCCACCGAGCTGCCGGCGACCTGAGCTGGCATTCACCACAAATAAATTATTTTTTTTCGTGGTGGCCAACGGTCGCAGCTAATCACATTGAAATAGCCCTCTGGGAGCTTTGGAGAGACACTTGTGTTAAAAACTTCGAATAGATCGTTGTCTAAATTAACTTTTCCCAATCAAATTACAAAAAATTGTCTGAAAAAGTTGTCCGCCACTTTTTTCTATAACTACGGTATAAATAGTAAGAAAAACAAAAGTTTCAAAAATTATGGGAAAATAAATGTATCATTGTAACAATGAAAACCAATTTTTACTCCACCACTTAACATCAATAGGCCCTGTATTAGCTTGACTTCGGTGATTGTCAGAGAAAATTGATGGCGGTCTTTTTTTTGCAGTTTTCTCAAATTTGAGCCCTCGTATATTTTTATTGCGTTAGAAGTGAAGCAAATGAATTGTATCACCTCAATTAATGGAGTATGACTAAGTGAAGTTTCAATTTCTAGTTGGTGAAGACGGGTTTATTTCATTTTGCACAGATTTTTCCTATTTCAGCCTTTTGCGGGGCGTCATGAAGATTTGTAAGAAAATACCTTCCCTACGCACAAGAATGTGATGAATTTTTCCCCAATTTTACACATTCATTAAAATATTCAAATTCTGGTTGGGGACCATACTTTTTTGGTGTCGAAAAACAAGTAATGCAGATATTTTAGAGAATCTGGATGTGTAACTCCCTTTTACAGGCATCCACTCATCGAACCGATCATCTTCTCCGGAAACGTTTCTATAAATGGGAGACCATAATGAAGGCTACGTAAATAAAACCAAATGTAGTTAGATTGACGAGTTTTTTTAAAATTTATCGTAGGGTTTTTTTATAGGTACTTGTTCATACAAGGTAAGCTGGGGTAAGTAAATGCCCTAAAATCCAGTTTTTATTTGCTCTCCATCCACATGCTTCCAATTTTAATACAAAATTAAAACTTTGGTAGCACGACTATACTATAAATATACTCTATAGATTCATAAGGTCATTTATAAAAAAAATTTAGAGAATAAAATAGTGTTTTAGAAAATCTCGTCTCGATGTTGACTTGTTTTGGGTCAAGTGTGCCACGTTAAGTGCTTGCGAGTTTTATTTTGTCCACGTGAATTGATGATGAACGTATGCAACAAAACCTGCACAACATGACGTTAGAGTTTTACTGAATTGTTTACCGTTTACTATTGAACATAGGTTACCGATTGACAGTGGAAAGTGCTCTAGCAGTGAACATTTTCACAATTGCATCCCCATGTCCCCTTCCCTACAACGTTATACAAGCCGACGTCATGCTGACCCCGCGACCGCACTTACCCCAGCTAACCTGTACATATCCCTGCTATAAAATATTGCGTGCAAACCTTCCATAGAACATACGGAATTCTGCGGAAATTGTCGAGTTTTCTGTAGAACCAGTTCCAATGGATAGGTACGGAACATGTGCGCCTAGCTCATATAGGAAGACTTGAGAAATCGCCCGGCTTTCTCTAGCAAGTTATCTCTCCTTCGAAAAACTTTTGCCTCGTTTCCATTGCTAACTTGGTAACTCTTTACCTGTATAATGTTAGTGGTGGAGATGCTTGTAAACGCAGTCATGGTGGATCATCTTACTAGGGTTGAGCAAACCAGGTAAAGGTCTACCGTGGTCAAATGTACGTGGGAACGCAGGTACGGTAAGATGGAATTTTGGGGAAAAGTTGAATCACGGAAAGCGTTGAGGTACGACATTGTATGTCTCGTCTGCTCACAACATTTATAAGAAATATTTAACTTAGAACTATGCTTGACAATCATTAGAAGCCCACCCCCCAGTAACAGGGAGGATATATTTAATTAGGGGTTGGCCCCCTATTTAAGAACATCACTAATTTATTTGTTCTCGAATATGGCGGAATGCACAGATCAATTATCTAATGCACCAAATTAAACACCTCGCGCTGTAAATTTTGATGCAGAATAGCGGAAGATTAAGGTGTCTCGGAATAGCGGGTGTTCAGCACTTGCATTACTGTTCATACGTATCTTATTTCGATTGCATCATTATTATTTAACTTAACCAATAAATCTTAAGGTTGTTACTTAAGAGTTGTGTATAGAACGAGGTCAACAGTTGGATGAAGATTCATTTAATGTAATCGGTATGATGGTAATAATTTAACATGCTTATACTCAGGAGTCGAGAAGTCATACGCTTTTCAATATCCTTTGTCTTCATATATTTCACGAAACTGTTAACTGGATAGACGTCACGAAACGAGTAATTTACCAGGGTAAAACGTGACTAGTTGGGAAGAAGGTAGGTCATAGCAGATAAAATAACCATGTTTGTAGTGGATAAAAGGCATCTGGAAAAGCAGTGATTATAGTCATTTGCTAATGTTCAATCAACGATTTTCCAACGATGAACTCAATTATGATAGTAACAGGTAACTAATTTTAGAAAAAAGTTAATTTTTGGACTGTCTCATGAATTTCTTGGGGAATTTCTACAGCATTTTATTAATTATTTTTAGAGAATGTTCCGTAGATTAAAAAAATGTGCAAAGGGTTCTACAGAAAATGCTAGGAAATTTTGCGGAATTTCCTTAAACCGTGTTTCAGTATATTATGGAAAGTCTACAGAAATGCCAAGGGGTTACTTAAAAATATTTTTTATAAGCGTTCGGAATTCTTAAAAGTGTTTGTCTTGGTGTACCAAACATGGTTAGTCAGCTCAAAGTGGTTGGTCACAGCGGTCGCAGTAGTTATTACGTAAGGAATTCTAATTTCCCCTCCTTCATGACAGTGGAATTGACCAGTTAGCAAATAAAGGATTTTAAGAATGCCTGGTGAATTTCTTGAGGAATTTTGACTACACGTTAGTATGTTATAAGTAATGTCTATAGAATTTTCTAAATATTCTAAATAATGTGCAAAGGGCTCTGCAGAAAATGTTAGGGATTTCTGCAGATATTCCTTTAAAAAAATATGTTGCAGTATTTTGCGGAAAGTCTACAAAAGTGGTTAGAGGGGAAAACATTAATGCATTACGCGTAACTGAAACTATTGAGATGTCACATTTGGTTATTCCTGGAACGCTCTCTTTCGGCCCTCGGGATGCGCGTATTATGAATATTTGCGGCATTTCACTCAAGGGCTTGGGATCCGTCAGTGAATAGTTTAGAACAGTGTGTCCCAAACTTTTTCGAGCCACCTGTATAATGAAATATTGACTCCCCTTTTGTATCTGTTTCCAACTGTCTTGAAACAACAACTCCTGAGCAAAATTTTCATCTTTGATAAAGCGCACGTAAGCAAGAAGCAAGGACTCATTGCCTGGCCAAGTTGACTCCTCTAGCTGCAATGCAAATTCAGTTGTCCTTAATATTCCACACAACATATCTTCCAAATTTTCAGCCATTTCATCTGTGTGCCTTTGCACTGAAGTGTTGATCAGAGGAATACTCTTTAATATATCATGTGGTGACCTATGTAGAACAGTACTCAGGGTTTCCCTTATTGCTGGCATTATGAGTTCTTCACCAATTGTATGCGGCTTTCCAGACTTTGCAATCAAAATTGAAATATTATATGATGCACGCTAACCGTCAGTGGTTTGCTATGAAGTATTGCACAACATACTTGACAACGTTGGACGATTTAGCAAATTGCCAAGAAGAGATTGAAAAAAATGATAAATTGATTTGCGCCTTGTCAGGATTTGCGTTCCTCAGGTGTTATTAGTCTGGAAGGTTTCATCGATTCATTAGAAAATACCTTTTCGCATATTAAGCACATCGGCATGTGCTTGTTTGTCGGCGATTCTATAAACACATACTTAAGATAATCCACGCTATATTGTCTACATATCCTTTGATGTTTCAGTGCCTGCCATTATTTTTCTGAAACAAGGGTTTCGTTGTTATATTTTGTTAAAAATAAATGTTGTTCACATTTAAAAATCGAATGTTTCTATGAGAATCGGATTTGATCTTTAAGTAGTGGAATATTTTAAGAAAATGGCTAATATCAACAATGAAACACATTAAAACTATGTATTTTCAAACGATGAGGCTGCTGTGTTTCCAGCGCGTATGTTGTTCATCGGTGACGACAGTTTCAACAGCGTTACAGCTGGCGTCTTCAGATCGGAATTAAGGAATGCAGCCTCATTATTTCAAACGCCACTAAATCCTTCACACCTACTTTGTTTGTTTAAATGTTTATCCCATAACTTCAAATAAAGACTTAAAAATCTGCAAATTGGCATTTATTTTGCTTGCCTGGGATGATCTGGACCTGGACACAAGGATTTAAAAAATATTTTTTTCTGGAGCAGTGTTTTTCTTATTTCGGGTAGCCTGTAAGTATTATTGTAATTATAGCCTGGCGATTTATTTTCAGAATCACTCCATATTTGTTAAAATGTAAATGCAATAAAAAATAAAAGGTCACATGTCTCGTAACAGCACCTCCACCCTGTTATTCACCATCAACCGTACTACCCCCTTCCTTACTACTACCTCATTCATTGGTCAAAAATCCCTCCCCTCTTTCCTTTTGCTTATGTATAAATATTCCCATTGGAGACATAACTTGTGTAGACCTGATGATGACGCCCTAAGCGTCGAAACACGCGTTGTGTAATATTTTACATTAAAATTTAAGTGGACAGTACAACTACTGCAGTTTTATTTATGTACTGAATTACGCGCACCATAGTTTTACTTTCGGTTAACCACCCCCATACATCTTGTTCTTACTTACCCGCAGAAATTATGGAGGAGAAAAAGTGTTTGGCTCAAGGATAGAGTTTCTGCCCAAAACCTCTTATGAGGTGCCTGACCAGACGCCATACTTACCACTCACAATATTTCAGCGGTATTATTGTTTTAATCACTTCGGTAGCACGTTGGAAGAAAAAGAGTATAGTAGCAAAGGCAATAAGAAGAGAATTGCGCTTGCGAAAGAAGCGTTCAGAAATAGGAGGAAGCTGATGACGGGGATCTTGGGTAAGGATAAAAAAGATGGTGCTTGTGAAGAGTTGTGTGAAGAAAATCGAGTGTAGCTTTGTATGGGGCGGATGATATAGATTGGCGTGATAGGTATGAATGTATCTATAAGAAGTATCTTCTTGGCCACACAAATCAGTAATCTCTTCGGATCTTTTTTCTGCTGTAATTACTATACTATCAGCAAATCGTAGCTTGCTGATTTTTTTCTCCATGCACGAGTATTCCGGTTTTTAAAGTTTGCTCTTCCTCCCAGTGAACTTATATCACAAAACAAAATTCATTCACTCACTTCAGTGTTTATTTTCCAGATCTAATATGTACTTTCTTTTTAATTTCTTCCCTTAGCCATGATTTGAGTTTCAATAACTAATAATAGATTTGCATTGCTTCAAGAGTTTTCCTGTGCTATTCAGTAATTTCGCCAGCAGGACGTACATTATTGTCATGCATTTCAGAAGCGAGAATACTTGAAGAAGACGGGAGATTAATAATCTCGTCTTTCTATTAATTTAAAACGGTTTAACGATACCGCGAAGTCCTTTTAGGGTTTAACCCGTAAATGCACAGTAGTGTGAAAATTCCTTAGCGGAAATATATCTGCTGCAAAAATATCGAGGGAGCTGGGTCCGAGTCCCGATTAAGGTTGATGATTTTTTTCTCTTTAGAATTTGCGTAAATTAAGCCCGATTCCTCAAGAACCTGTGATTCCACGTTTTTCTTCGGTAATGGTTTGATTTTTATTTGTTTATTAATCCAAAAACAGTCAATTTGAATTTTACATTGATATTTGACAAAGTATAAACCAGGAAACCGGATATTTAATGAAATAGCGAATTAAACCAAAACCAAGTTATCTTTTGTGTAATTGCTTTGATGATGATTTGATATTTGTTAAATTTATTTATTTAATAATTAATTAAAACACAGCCAAGTTGAAATTTACAATGTGTGTTTGAAAATTATGCAACAAGAAACAATTAGCAATGATAAAGTGCATTAAATAAAACCCAAGTTCAATATGGATGAATCTACATGAATGCATATCGAGGAACTGCATTTTATTGCTTATCACATGGAGCGCATAATTACTTTGTGTGAGTCATTTTAAAGGGGCAGTCGGTGATTTTAAGGATAATATGGGAGATGAGCTGTCTATTTTTAGAGAAGGAAAAATACGGAATTCATAGGTGGGTCACAGGCGGTAGGTAAGGGTTCTCTCGGTCACAGAAACGCGGTATTTGGGTAGATTTCGTAGAACTGAGCGTCGCGTTTTATGATGTAAAACATGATGAGAGAAGATGGGGGAGTATCTATAGCGACCTATTATGATTCCAAAAAGAAATTGATTTTTAAATATTCTCCGATGTGCATATCGTAAAAGAAACAATTACGAGGCATTTAGAATGAACAGAAAAATACACTCGAGTACATCTTCCTTTGCCTTTTTCATTTTTTACGACTAGCATTAATGCTAGAGTCCGTAATGATGGAAATTTCATTATCGGGTCCGTCGCTGCAGCAGGAATTATAAAAAAGGGGTATGTCGTAGCTAAAAGTTTTAATCTGTCGAAATATGTTAAAATGGTAGGATGATGCCACCTATTCCAAAAATACTGCGTCTTAATTAAGGGAATACTGCAAGTAGCTTGGACGTTTATGCATCGTAATAAGATTTCTGATTGTTTCAAGTTTCAAGTGTAATGTAAAGGTGAGTGGAGATTGATTGAGTCAGAATAAAGTGTGTGGAACATATATGCATACTACTACCCTGTTGCTACTCGGGAAACCAAAATTGAAAGTTTTGACTCTACTTGATTCCACTTCTACGTCTACGTACTACCCCGCGAAACGCCGCAGGGGCGTGTGGCAGGGGGTGTTAGGGCATCAGCCACGATAGGGGAGGGAATAGGTAAAAGGAGGGGGGAAAGGAAAGAGATGAATTGCACGTTAACGATGAGTCTAATGTAATTGTCATGCTGTTTTTGTTATAATCACTAATGGTGCGTGGAAAGAAGGATTGTTGGACCTTTCAGTTCGTCAGCGTATCCTTTGTCGCTGTCGCTTTTGTCGCTTTCATCAGTTCTAGAGATATAGCGCGGGGTCAAAATAATATCCTCCGTATCACACTGAAGCCTGAGGGGTTACTCTGTAATTTCACCTCACGGAACATGACGTCACGGATCATTCCTTATATGGCGAACATTACCGAAAATGGAGTTGTAAACTGTGCCCGCCAGACGGCGAGACCATCCACTCGTTCGTTTCGGCCAAGAATTGTTCATTTCCAGTTCTTTCGGTCGTGGAATTGACTTTCCAAATGAGTACTTCGAGAGCGGAATAGCTCAAATGAATCGTTCATTTGAGTTGGTGCTCTTCCGAAAGAGTTATTTCTGAAGTGGAATTACAGAATGACCCTCTTGATCTGGGGGGTTATTTTGAAACCTCACCTTTTTAATGACTCTTTGCGGGAAGGCAGGAGATCCGTTTCGCTCTCTTGATGATCGGCTCACGATCGGCCAAGTTCCGATGGTGGCTCCTTTTCACGTTCCTTACGACATGTGAGATGGCACAGATGAAATGCGGAGGCAAATGAAACTGATCAAGAGTCGAAAAATACGGATCAAGAGTCGAAAGACCGGGTGAGTAAAATAAAAGACCTGCAGATCACCATTTAAGAGCCGATGATGGTCACGCCGCCTGGGTGGCGGAGTACAACTACGAAAAATGACGTAATTTTCCGTATTTTATGACGTATTCTCAGTGAAGTGAGATTACAAAATAACCCCCACCCCCGAATCTTTCCAGTAATCCAAACATAGCGTGTAGCCTTCCGAATCTCTTAGCAACTCACAACCCAGTCCTTCCACCAGCCGAGTGGTACTTTCTGCCCGCTCGTAGCAGTTATTTTGATGTGAATGCGAATGAACATCTTATGGTTCGTACTCGGTGTCATGTAAGGTTTTGCCGCAACCAATATTTGTGTACTTTTGAGGACCTCGTGTGCAAAAACTATAAAGATTACAGAATATCTAAAACTATAAAACTATTCCAGTTTGTCGACTACCGGAAATGGTTTGTCGTGAGCGGAAATGACTTGTTGCGAGGTGACGTCACAGCGCTGCGCGTGGGGGTCTAAATTAGGGCTTGTGTGGGCATGACGCGCGCTCAGTTCAGTTGCATCTACGGAACGAGATGGTCGATTTTAGTGATCGAGGTATCTACGGATAGCTAAGAACGTGAGTTAGACGTTAATAACACAAGAAATATACAATTAACATTGGAAAGCAGAAAATATTAGTTACCATCGACCAATTGTTCATAGATTAGCCATTTGTATTAATGATTTCGATGAATAAATGTTATGTATAGCGTAATTTTCTTTCTTTCATTTCAACTTTCTTTCTGAAAAGCAAAACAAAATAATCTCCCAATAACAAGGGTGACGTAAGTAATTCCGCATTCACGAAATAAATATTCGACGGGAGTATCAAGACTACTCTCTATATTTTTTTTAACGAAGCGTGCGGATTTACTTTGTATTTAATTTACTTCGCGAATATATCTTTCCGTGCAGGGTCCTAAATGCTCGCGGCTTGTTCTAGATGTGGCCTAACCAGAGCAAAATAGCGCCTCTCTTTCACTTTGTAATCAGGGAACCTTCCCACTATTGGTTGAATTGACTTCACTGAAGATAGTTGCACGACGTATTTCACGTCACTACGACGCATTGCCTTTTGTGTTCCTTATTTTTATTGGATATATTAATGTATTCCGTCCTTGGCCTTGGTTATATGGTGGAAGCTACAGCTCCCAATGCACGCCTCAAGCGTAGAGACATTAGAATACTCAATCTCGCATAGTGAGCCGACTTAGCAACGCTATGACGCCCGCTTCGAGGTCGCAAGCCTAAGGGGGGCGAGGAGGGGGGGGGGACGGGGTGCGGTGGGGAAGGGGTGGGAGGGGCTCGGCTCCAAGGTGAGGAGATGTCCTTTGCGTCCCTTGACCCGCCCTGCTGCTCGCCCACAAAAGAAGGGCCTCCATCGAGTCTTCCATCTTTCCGGATTCTACAAGTCAAACGACGAAAACCATCCGCCAGATCGTTTCTCCTGCCCTTCCTGTTGATGACACACATTTTTTAAGAACGAATGAAATGACTATCAGCTGTAAAAATCGTGATCATAAAAAAACTCTTTTAGCTGAAACAGTGATGTAAAAAGAATAATTAATTCACGAAATTAAGGGGGTACGTGTAAAAGGGTACCCGACCGTTTTCCCGAATCGTTTTTCCCGATGATCTTTTTCCCGAATTTCTTCTTTCCCGAATCATGACGTGTATTTTTTCCCGAAGGGATTTTCCCCTAATCACTCTTTTCCGAACCAATTTTTATTTGTATGCAACATAATATACATTTCAAAAATACAAATTTATTTTCAAAAACAATATTGTGCGCGAGAGCACGGAGAAACGCAAGTACGTTTCTCTCGCTTTTATATTCTTCGTATTCGGTGACAATATTTCTGAGCCATAAACGTACGGGCACGACATTATACTCTTTTGAGCGAAGTTTCTTCCAATTCCAATTCGTGTTACCTCGTATTACCTTCGAACTTTGATATACAAATCCGTCGAATATTATCTTTGCTTCGTATCGGAGCCTCGGCCATTTTACAAATAGGTAATTCGGGAAAAGGGTATTCGGAAAAACCGTTCGGGAAAAAGGTAGGGAATCGTGTAAAAGGGAATATAATGGGAAAAATTAACTATGTAAAGAATGGAATTGAATTGAGGAGGCTGAGAAATTAATCATAAAGGATTTTTATGGATATGAAAGTTTTCAAATAATTTTAGTAACTGTGCCCATATTTGAAGTTTGAGATGAATGGTAGCTTTTGCTGTCATTTAATGGTTGATTTATTTTTGTTTGACACTAAAAGTAATTTCCTTTACCCAGAGCTAATAGTAAGATTAAAGGTATATAAAGTAAATTATCGTGTTGTATTTTTGCATCATTTTAACCGACAATAATTAATGTCGATTCAGTGTATGGATAGACTCAGTTTTATTAATCAAAATTGCGAGAATTTGATTTCATTTTGACAACAAAAAATAGCGTATATCTGAGTTAGATGTGCGATAAGTTTATAAATATGGCACGAATAAATAGTAATCATAAATTCACATACATAAGGAGTAATCAAATATTTGAAACGGCTGTGAATTTGATACCAGAGAGACATATCAGTAATTGGAAACAATGTCACCAGCAATCTCAGGAGTCGTCTAATGTAGCATTGATCTCGCTTCCCTCAACTTCCTCTCAGCTAACCTCTCCAACCCTTCAGAATGCTTTTCTTTACGCGAAATTGATTACTTGTTCCACGCATTTTACCCGTAGTCTTCCAATGCAGTTCTTTCCCGTCAATTTTACCTCTCTTGAAAGTTTTTAAGAAAACTTTGGAGACTCAACATGCATCCGACGTTTTTCCTCCATCCTCTTGGCATTTTTCGATATTTTTACCGCCCTAATTATATTAGAACCCTTTAATCATGCTGCATCCTCTTACATTTAGTTTGTGGTGAAGTTATTCTCAAAGTTTTAAGAGAACCGTTTACTAATTTTAAGGCCTGTGTGCTTTTCTGCTGATGTGTTTTTTTCCTACGCCTTTTGCGTCTTAATAACCTTGTTGCAATGTTATCCCTCCAACGCCTTCGCCACTGATCCTACGTCCTTAATTAGAGAGCCCCTTTTCTCTTCCCCTTGCTTTCGAGACGCCGATTTTATTTATATTTTTTGTTCAGTTTTTGATCGCTGCCGGCCGTAATCTTAAGTAATTGCTGGCCCTTAATCTGAGCATTATCTGACAATGTTTCTGCTTATATTCATTCTAATTCTATGTTAGTTTACGCATCTGGAAAGTTTTTTTAGTCTTTCCGGTCTGATTTTTTATATATTAAAAAAATGAGCATTTCTTTCAGTTTTTCAAGACACGTAAACTGAAATAACTCCTAACGTTCTCAAGCTACTGTGTTCATATTGACCCAGTACGTAGGGCATGTCACATCCTACAGGCTGACTGGTTTTGTTTACCTATCTAGAATAGGTTTGGAGATATATACAACTATAACTTTAAGCAAAATTCTCTCCAAAGAATAACTTTAAAGTTTGTATTTCCACATGAAATTTATTTTGCTACGACCATGGTTTCAACGTCAGGGCGTCATCATCAGGTCGCCTGATGCCATCAAGACCTGATGATGACGCCCTGACGTTGAAATCATGGTCGTAGCAAAATAAATTTCATGTGGAAATACAAAGTTTAAAGTTATTCAAGATGAATTCTAAGTTCCACGAAGTATCGCCTGAAACCATCAATTTCGCTCCAAAGATTGTCATAGCATACATTTGAACGGGAAAAGGCGTATTTTTGGCGGCATTATCTGACAATGTTTCTGCTTATATTCTAATTCTACGTTAGTTTACGCATCTGGAAAGTTTTTTTATTCGTTCCGGTCTGATTTTTCAAATATTTCAAAATTGAACATTTATTTCAGTTTTTCAAGACACATAATCCGACAAAACTCCTAAATTTGGAAGGGACTCATTCGCATTGAAAGCGCTTCCCTCAGGTATTTCATACTTGGCATACAATAAGGCCCCATTGAACGTTCTCATACACATTTCATCCCTACGCATGTGAATAGCAGGAGTATAACCTTTTGAATGAAGATTTTATTCCTCTTCATCTTTGGCGTCTTCTTTTGCCTCTCTGAGTCCCGGGATTATGACTCTAAGAGTGGCAGGTCAATGGTTACGGAAGGACGGGTTGAGCATTTTTCTTCTTCATTATTTACCGTTCCAAAGTCCACAGTCAATTGCTGCTATTAATGATCTACTTTATCCCCGGCGAATCACCTGAACGAAGCTTTCTCACGTGTTTCACCGGATCAGGTGCTCCACCCAGCTGCGGATTCAACGGTGGGCGGACTGGAAGGCCGCCGGGGTCCCATGAACACGGAGGGGCCCAAAAAATCCCAAGCCCAGTTTAAAAATTAAATATTATTCTATATTTGATTTTCATGGTAATTGAACAAATCTTATTTTTTATCGAGTCTCCCGCGCACGTGTTGCGCGCAGAATTGTAGCGTTCCCCGCTCGCGTAAATGATCCAATGTAATGCCTAATGAACGTTTTGCGTTATCAAAAAAGTATCGAAATATTTAACAAATGTTATTTTATTACTCCCATTTTATTACTATATTGACTCTCCCGCACACATTATGCGCGCCTTAATTGTAGAGTTACTCGAACGTGTGATCCAATGCTATGTAGTGCCTTCTAATACATTGTTTTGCTCAATTACATAAAATATCAAAATATAAAACCACCGTTATAATTATTACTTGTTTTTTTATAAAAAGCCTTGTTTAATTTAAAAATTCAAGCAAAAAATCAGCCATCATGTATTTGCATTGTTGTAAATCTTATAAATTCTAGTGGTAAATTTTTCCAAATAAATTATATATTGCCCTTATTAGTAATACCTCGCTTATCGCCTAAACACCGTTATCCCCCACCGGCTCCATCGCTGGCGACGTACCGAATAACGACTCGCTCTTCATCCTCAGGGCTTCTGAATGCCGTATTTCAAATTCGAATTTTGACTTCGTGTATGGTTCTCGGTCTATGTTCTAGCCATGCATCAACATGACCAGCATGTGTAACCATATTATAGACACATACGGTTTAGGACACGGCTATGACCATAAAATTAGGTAGGTATTTTTTCGAAGCGATTCTAATGAATAGCGTTCCTGAATGGCAGAATGTGGTGAAGGTTTAATAGTCTTTTTCCTCGTCCTTTTTCCTGCCGAGGACACGGAAGGGCCAAAATAGATTCTCGTGTGCCCGTGCCTTCCCTAAACCCAAACCGGTATGCGTCACTGCCCTTCCTAAATCCTACTGGTATGCTGATGGGAATTCCTTTTCTTTGCGTTCCATGTACCTGTAACTGCCCTTATCGTCAGTCTTATGGCCCACAAATCAAGGTATTATTTTTTCATTTTTTTCGAGTGGGCACTATTATACCCATATCAAAATCCTTCCAAAATCCATTAATTTGTGCATCTTGGATAATTTACAAAATTCCTTTCCGCAGATTTTTGAATTGTCTCATAAGCGTTCATCGATTCCAGCTGTCTTGTTTAAACCTCCCCCGATAATCTCTGTATTGAATTTTGAATATTGCCAGTGTAGTCTAAATTGAACTTGGCAAATATATTGTGCATTATTATATCAAGTTTTTTCCTTCAATTTTAGAGCTGTTCCGAGTATTTTACCTTCTTTCAACACTTGTGGTCAAGGTTCTGATTTTTAAAACTCAAGTTCGTTGTAGTATGATAAATAATATATAAATGGAAACTACAGCCTTCATAAAGCATAAGAAATTTTGTATTGCTTTGATCAATATGCAGAAAAGTTTGCGTTCAGATATCCGTCTACAGGTTGCAAATCTGATGATAAGTGTGCAATCACAAGCAGGACTCTTAACGTTAACTGTTCCGTTTACTGTTTCAGTGGTTATAATCACCAATGGTGGTTTGGAAAGATGGAATTTTTGTACCTATCAGTTACACAGTGTATCTCTTTTATTTTATCGCTGCTCTCAGTTCTAGAGATATAGCGCGGCGTCAAATTAATATCTGATTGTACTGATACTCGCATGATTTGAAATTTTCAAGCACGTAATCTATTACTAATTTTGAGGATACCGGGACAAGCCACGATAGTTACTTTACGGAGTCACTCGCAAGTGCACATAAGTGCGATATTCCACAGAGGAAAAAACAATCGCCTTGACCGGGATTCAAACCCGGATCCCTCGATTTTGCGCCGAGTGCTTTAACCAGTTAACCTACCGAGGCATCCTTCTCCCCTGTGGATTATTTGGTGGCCTTATAGGAGCATGATTAAAGCACTCGGCGCGAAATCGAGGGATCCGGGTTCGAATCCCGGTCAAAGCGAATGATTTTTCCTCTGTGGATATCGCACATAATCTGTCTTGCGTGTAGCCTCCGTCTCTCTAACGGCACTAAACCTAGTCCATCAGCCGTGTTACACTCTTTGTTCGCTCGTAGGAAGGAAGCTTGCTGGAAGGAAGGAATCTTGTTGCTTTCCTTTGTATTTGATTCACTTCGTGAATTAAATCTTTGTGTGCAAGGTCCCAAATTCTCGCGGCGTATTCCAGATGTAGCCTTACCAGAGCAAAGAGGCATCTCCCTTTCACCTTTTCATCGGATAACTATAAATGGCTGAATTAAAATATTCAGTGGCTAGACTACTGAAAGTATATAATTTAGCTGCATTAAACATGTAGTTATGATTAAACCTTCTGTTTGTCATATCCCAATCAAAGCTAACGTACTCATATTGTTTAATCACTACGGATGACCTTGCCTTTTTCCCCCTGAGAATTTTATTTCGCCTTGACTCGAACTATGCCAGCAACTTGTCGACAGGTGCGTGAAGCGACCACGCCCTCCCGGCTTTCGTTCCTTGTTCAACTCAGTCAAAGAGTTGCACCGGGAAGCAACTTAATGCATTTCCCCATAGGTTGATATTCATGCCTGTCCTACCTGAGTGTCTCTTCATTTGCCCCTATCGTCTCTTTAACGGAGGATATCACGCTCCGTCAATGACTACTAGGAAACACTCCCATAAAATATTCTGACGAATATATTTTCCCATGCTGAATTCATAGCGAGGACAAAAAAAATGCCACCATCTAACTCCGCATCCAATTGCGCGGAGAAATGCTTAAACTAATCGATTTATAGAGTTATCTTGATAACAAGGAAGGAAGTTATATATGCCCTTCTGCTGCGAAAAGCGAGCGAAGTTGTAGAGTAGGCCAGTCTGCGACTAATGAGTTAATGTGAAAATGAGACAGAACTTACACAGCGCAAAATATTTACTAGATATCTGCAGCATATCTTCAATATCTTTGATGTCTTAAATGTGTACCAGACATCAAGAAAATATCTTCCACTTTACCCAGAAGTGGAAATTATATTTTTTACTTAACACATAATATGGATCGTAGTGATCGAGATTATTTATTTTCCACGAGAAATATTTTTTCCGTGAGAAAAATGAATTGGTTTTATTAATTATTGTTTATTGGTTTGCTTAGTTAATATTGAAGGGTTGAAACTTCCAGGGGCGAATTGAGCAGGCGACTTTTCTTTGCAGGTGAAAATTGACTATATTTACGAAAACCCTGTTTCTTTATAGACACACGGCTAATCATTGATGTTTCGTGGTGAAGGTCCACTGTAGATGTTTAGTGATGTCTAAAAGATATCTTGTGAAGACATCTAGAAGATATAGGAAGAACAGACATTCAAATGCCTACAAAATTTCTAGAAGACGTCTACAAGTTACATAATTATTATTATATTACATTATATTACAAATATTACTAGATGTTTCCTAGATATTAGTGGAAGACATTGGAGATATTTTGTAGACATTTTGCAAATATTTTGTGATGTGGGGAAATATAAAAATCGGAATATGTTACTAACTTCCAGCATATGTTTCCATCCAAAATTACCTTTTTTAGTACATTGTTAAATTGACCGACACTCAGAAATAACTTCAACAAATAGCTCTATGAAAACTACAGCCAAACAATTTTCCTACATTATAATAATTGGCATTCTTGTCCCCAACCCGTTGAGAGTTGTTGTGGTTGAAATTACACCGCAATTTACAGTATAAATTACACCCACCCTCATGAAGTAGGTATAATGCAAATAATCCCTATAGTCACTGTTTGTTCCCTGTAAAACCAAAGCTTGTGGACAGCTTATAGATTAAAAATTGAGTTTCTGATGGGTAATTTAACGACAATGTTAAGATGATCGTCCCTAAAATCTAGAGTATCCCTCAAATCAATGCGTGGTTTTAGAAATCACAATCGGCAAATAAATTACTCGTTTGGCAAATAAAATTTTGCCCACACTTGTAAAATAGCTTGGGCCGGCACTGGCTCCAACGCCACTCATTCTAAAAAGAAAAAAGATAAATCTTACAGGTATGGTACTAAACAGTTCTCTATATAAAGAACTTATACCCTAAATCATTTTTAATAATGTAATTAACATTTGCTTTTAATGCCCATCTTTGATCGACATATTGATATTGCTTCGTACGACACTCCATGATTAAACCAAGGTATATCGATGTATATATCAACGCAAATAAATTCTCCATGTGATGAAATTGATTCCTCCATTGATTCCTTCTGAGCTTTCCCCCCATAAATTCTTCAGCAATGACACGGGTTGCTATGGAGACGCTTTTCGAATAGCACTGAATATGAGAAATTTTGCATTTTTTTAAAGTTCTCGCAATTTTGAGATGAAAATAAAATTAGGTGTTAAAAATAAAAATAAAATAATTTCCCTTGTTGTGGAACTTCTCTTGAGTTTGTGTACCTGTTATTTTAAAATTAATATAGCAAAAGAAAAAAGCCTGAAAGCGATAAAAATTAACTTTATATGCATTTCTTATGGAAGTTTATGTCAATAGCCTGGAGTCAAACCTGGGATTTAGCATGGGCAAAAAGAAAACCTGTGCCGTGGTGGCATTTATTATTGTGCATAGCTTGAAATTTGTTCAACTTATGGTTTTTGAAATAATTGAGCGTTGTAGAAAAACGTTTATTTAACTTAGCAGTTTTCGTTTATCGTTTTACATTATACCTTTAGAATAGATTAGAGATTTTATGTGCATTTTCGTTTTGAAGTGTAGTGAAAACATTTTTAGTTTTACAGCCGATTCCCTTTAGCAGCAGTAGCGTGCAGCTTTGTGGTTTTTCACAAATATCTCGAAAACGGCAAAACATTTTACCAAAGTAAAAGGAATATTCTGAAAACCTATAAAATTTCCAACAAATTAAATTTAGACCCGTTCCGACAGCGCAATTAGGTTCCGAGTACTTCCGTGACCCGTCAGTGAAGGCATGAACGTATAGAACAATAACAATGTGTACCATATTAAAATAATTTCATATGATATATAATGAAATGAACCCGAGCAATGCAGAGTAACCAATAAAACAGAAATTTAAGCATGATGTCATCAATCTCTGTGTTATTGTTCTGTATATGTTGATCTTTACTTTTTTATTACTGATAGGGGAGGTGTATGTTAGACGGATATACATGAAGGGAACAGATGGCAAGGATTTAACTAGGCTAGAAATGCAAGGAAATTAGTAAGATGGACTCTTGTAGATGTATGAGTAGGTCTTCTTCATTCAGGTGAGCTTAAGAAGATGCATAGCTCTGAAATCTGGACTTCGATAGATGAGGATGGGAATAAGTGAGTTTTGGGCCAGTACTGGATGATACCCTTTGAGCCAAAGAAAATATTGACGTCAATACTGGTTATTATGAGCCTTTCAGGACCGTCAATTGGGTTACTGTAATAGTAATATGTTCACCGAGCATCAATTTTCACCCTTTTAAACTCCATTTCTTACTTTTAAAAATCTAGCTGACACCAATGCTTTACCAGAATCGCTAATGATGGTTCCTTGGATGATAGTTTGGGGAGGTGACCGACAATTGAGATCATTTGTGCCATTGAACGGAGGTGGAAGGAGTAAGGGAGAAAGGATTTCGTGGGAAATAGTGGACGGGTGGAGAGGAACTAGGCGTCGGCATTAGCCTGCTCTTAACAAAAGGCACCAAAGGGACTACGGTTTAACGTCCCATCCGACGAACGGAGCACTACACTTGAAAAGCTCACCACAATTACTTAATATGGCATCAGGATTTCCACTGACATATCTCCGCCACAGCCGGAATCCGAACCCGGGCCCACGGGATGGGAGGCCGGTACTTAAGCCACTAAAGCCACGCCAATTCCCTTGCTGGCGATTTTCATTTAGTTACGACAAAAACAAAACAATTCGGTGTTAAAGGTCTTTACAATAACTTGATAACGGCATACAGAGGTAAAGTTAGCAAATTTCAAGTTGCTTGTAAATGTTGAGTTAGCAAAATCTCTCGCAAATTCAAAAATAACAAAATGAGAGGTCATTAACTTTAAAAGTTGAAAGCACATAAACCGTAATTTTTTGAGGACTTGAGAGAAACGACAATCCACCAAAATTATGTGTCAAAGTGCAATGTGTTTAACGAAAACAATAGGGTGCATATCAATGCTGGAAAATTTTGGTAATGGTAGGCATATATTGCAGGGAATACAGTTGGCAGCAGAACGAAACTGAGTGAGGGAGGATGAAATCAATGATTTAATATTTTTAATCTAACCTTGGTTTTATCGGTTTTAAATTTATCCATTGCAACGAATATTGCTGTAATGATAACGATATTGATATCTCAATATGTTAAAAAGTTATTATACTTTTTCAAAGTATATTACATTATTATTAATTATATCTTTTATTAATGTGTGTCCAATTTGTCACGGAAATGTTGATGCAACAAAAATTGTTAAATGCAATAATAACTGTCGAAATATGCTGTTGTAAGCATTAATCACTGATACTTAATGTGCAAGGCTCTCAGGATTACCTATATTATTTGAAGATACAGTTCTTCCGGGTTTTACACCGCGTAGGTCCTATGGACCTACGCGGTGTAAAACCCGGAAGAAGTGTATTCATAGGACCATAGGACCTTCATAGGTCCATAGGACCTTCATACTCATCAACCAGCGGAAGCCTACACAAGGAATACCTATATTATTTAATGTAAACTTTTTATTCTGTCTTTGGAAAAGAATTCAAGCACAATTTTACTCGCGCAAAGCAGAATTTCAAAGAAAGTAATCTTAAATCTTCATAATCTTTCACTCCATAATTTAATTTATACCTTTTCGAACTCTTCAGCGATGATTATACTGTATTTTCAAGCACGTCTCCATTCCGTCTTGCTATTTTTGTTTTCTAATACGCAAAATTTTATTCTCATTTGCAATTTTCATATGGTCATGCGTTCCAATCTTATTGTTACCCATGTTTTTAAGCAAATATCCACCATTTGGACTACGAAGTTGGGTTTTCTCAAAATTCGCCTTCTCTTACTACCCCAGCCAGCATCCAGCAGCCAGCATCCAGCAGCCAGCATCCAATCACCAGCAGCACCAGTATTTCATGAGGCACAATTTTAATGTACCGTGCTCAGAGTGTCTGATCCCTTCATCATACATAAATAGGAATGCTCATGTTCTAAACCCTAAAGCCAATAACCGGAATTTGAAATGTTGTTCAATATCCGGGTATCCACCCGCTTTCTTCTTTCTTATATACTAAAATATTTACCTCTGATACCGTATTTTCTTTACTTTATGCGTGTCAGCTGGTACCTCTATGAAGTGCGAATACATTTTAACCAATAATATTAGCCATGCCAGCTTAATAAAATAGAGCTTTGTACATAACAACTTATCAAGCAGGCTGTTATACGCTCATGCGGCTATTCGACAGTCGAAACTGGACAAAAGATTTTTTTTTAAACTTTCATGCATTTTAGCTTTAAAGGAAGAACATCACCCACCATAAATGGTATCGTAAATTACCTTTATATTTGATATCTTTTAGTAAAACTAATGTTTCAACCGGTGGACATCCGAGTGCACCCGACATTGAGAATAACAGCGTAAATTAAAATGCAAGACATTTGTGAAAATAAAAATCAATAAAAATAAAAATACATATTTAGATGTAAAACATTTTACATCATAATTATCCGGGAGGTTTCTGGGAAAACATTTCTGAAACAAAAGAATTTAGCAAAAAAGCTCATATGGGAATCCAAATACCCGGTTTTGATACAAGGTTTAAAACATTTTTATAATGGAAACAATCCTTCTTATTCTACGTAAAGAAACTCAGAAGGACTTTTTATGACGTTACTGGAGAACCACCAAATGGCGCTACCACTGTCTTAACGGAATTTCTGAAAACAATTGCCCAGCCATGTCCACTCTGCACTCTTGTCCATTCTACATTCACAATATATTTTACTAAAACTTAGTAAATTGCATTTTGATATCTTCATTCTTCGGTGACTGCGCCATGTAATATGGCGCATTCAAAAATGCCACTAACGAAAGAGATGCGATACATGAGCTCTAAGACCTCTTATGTAAATAACACGATAAATACATAACGCTACAATGGCAGTACGCTCTTTTGAGAACCGCACACCACGGGTCGCCCGAAAAGCAAGACAGGTACTCGCGAGAAACTAAAATCATTCCCAATCCATCAATCTGTCACGGTTAACGGGAAAACCAATTCCTCGCCAACGACTAACCACAGGACCGTGCACAGGACACATTCACTCGACCAACAAAATGGGATCCCTCCCGCGGCTATTGGGGGGACCCAGTTAAGGATGCCGGGGTCATGATCACCGAACACTCCCTCTGTGGTTTTTCACGGGGAATAGGATTCTGCGCCCAAGACAACCACAGGGAACACTCAAACCACCTATCATCAATACCTTGCCGATGTTTCTCGGAAGCTTCGTAAAGGATATGCACTGACAGGTTCCACAAACACACAGATTTGCTGGGAAATTAAACCATCTCCAAGAAACCAATTTCTCCCCAGTGACCTCACTTACTCATATACTCACCCACACACTCGACGGGAACTCGCAAACGGTGCCGAGAAGAATAAAATTCCGAGAAATCCAACACACGTGCGAATTACTGACTCAAAAAGAGCGCATTCATTTGTATCGGCAAGGCCAAAGTCAATAGAGGAACAGCCAAAAAAAAGAATGAAGAAATAGAATATGAAATAAGGGAAAAATGACGTAGATTTAACCAACTCCAAGTGAACCCAGAGTAATGAAACCACTTCCTCGTCTTTCCTTAACCCTTCCCTGATCACAATGCTTAAACGCCGCCATCGACTGCATCAACGTCATGAGTCTGGTGAAATGGTTCTCAACATTTTTTGCTCAACTTCCCATCGTTCACGATGCTATTCCCTCTTCCCAAGATAGCTTAACTCAAAAGATGCATTTCTATTAAAATTTATATATTATATTGAAAATATTTTACTTTGTCTCTGTGCATTACATATGCCGACATTTATTTTTATATTTCATTGTAAACTATAACATATTTAATGGAGATATAAATGTTAATAGATTTTAAAAATTGACTAAGTTTACGGTTTTATATTCAGAATTAATTATTTTGATGACTGAATTCCTTGAGGCATACTTCAGTAAAAATATATTTTAATATAATGCTAAGGAAATGCAATTTATTTTATTCAACAAGGGTTGAAATCAATGAGAAACCTGTGATTGCTTTACCTTCGCCAGTTCTTGTATGCGCGAAGGAGCACAAAGCAGATTATCTTCAACCTCCACCTTACATAATCTACCGTCATCCCCGTCTTTTAGTCAAATATTGCTGAATACTGGTCCCAGCTATCCCCTTCATATTTATTACTTATTGAAGAAATCTGCCGGTTTAGGCTGGTCCAAATGGAAGTAAGAAAAAATCCTATAGATTTTTACATGCACGTGGGCCTTTCTCCTTACATTATTTCTTTCTTCATCTCTGCGTACATCCTACCTCATTTCATCCCGTCCATAAAGCTTATTCTATTTCTTCCCCTTCCCCGCTTACCCAACATCCTCCCCTCTATAACGGTCTTCATAATCCTTTCTCCCCTCATCACCTAATCCAGACACCTACTCTACCTCCTTCTAATATCCTCCAGGAGTTTCATCTCCTTACCTTCCTCGTTTGTCTTCCTTTCCGTCCACCCCACCACACCCACATCTCAAACGCCTGCAGCCTATTCTCGTCCTCTTTTCTAAGATCCCACATTTCTGCTTCATACAAAGTTACGCTTCATATTAAACTCTTCGCTATCCTATTCTTTACGACCTCATCCAAGGTCTCCGTAATAAGTTCCTTCCTTTTGCTAAACGTTTCTTTCGCTATCACTATTCTCCTTCTAATATCTTTGCTGTTGTTCTCATTTTCTTCCAACTTGCCACCCAAGAAATTAAATTGTTCTACTTGCTCCAGTTTGTGCTCTTCTGACTGAGAATCTCTGCTCTTGGGCGTTTTTTGACTCAGTATACGGCATCCTTTTACGTCACTGCCATTTCGTTCACCGGCGATAGTTGTTTTTCATATTCGCCTCACATTTCAAGTCCCGATTGTCCTACTGATCCTGTTGGGCCATCCTTATAAGACCTCCGCAATCCATCATGACTTCGGTCATCCGAGGCCTTTCTTTGGCCGTTAAAAGTAATTTAAACTACTTAGAGTCGCCAATGTCAGCAGCCTTAGCAGTACCCTTCCTGCGTGGTGTATTCCTCGCCCACGGCTGCGGCAGTTTGACCGTCAATTTCGGAACATTTCCGCCCGCGTGCCACGAGACAAAGTGAAGACTGGCAATGCTTTAGGCTTGCTTTCTCTATACCTCACGAGATATTGCCCACTAGGATAGGACTACCTTGAAGTATAGAATACTACTAATGGACATAATTGCCGAGATTGTGCAAAACAACATTGAAATACGTTAGGTAAATACAAGTTGACCTAAATATTTTGTGTTCAACGGGAAACGCTCCTGTGTAAATTAAACTTATTTTGCATAACTTTTTCCCCCAAAGAAAACTTTGGTTAGGCCTATGTATCAGCAATAATTTTCTATGGCTTGTCCCATATTTAAGAGTTTTGAATATATTGTATTCTGATTTTCCGACCTCTTCTAGGTCTTACATTTTTCACCATTGCAAGAGGTATTTCTGGCATCCTAAATGATGTAGCTGAATAATCAATTCCAGTACTATAAACGTTATATGTTTTGGAATTTGGAGTTCTTTTGTCAAGGATTCAGGCTACATCCAGACAAGGACTTTTCTTTAAATATTCCTGAGAATAAAACTCTGAATATCGCGAATTGGGTGCAAGATAAGGGGGGGGGGGGTTGAATAACCTGTTCTTAAGTATAAGGAAGCAGCTGGCGTAGCTTCAATGTATTTTTTATAACAGTATAAGGCAAACTACAACATGGTCAATTACACCTAACCTTTATTACTCTGCGGTGACAAATATCTCGAGGAACATTTTAGAATTTTAATTTAATTTCTTGGGATAACAATTGTCTGCTAATTGGGTGGCCTAGTCACCTGACTTCAGCCGTTATTGCACAACCTTTTCTGTACTAACGGGAAACGTTTCTCCTAGCAAATGTTTCTGTCGTAAGTGATTGGTGCACTCAGTAAGAACGAAAATTCACAGTAAGTATTATTTCAATATTATTTCAAACAAGCAAAGACAAATATCAGTGCTGAAAGGGTTAAGTCTACCTGAAATGAAAACTAGAGAACTTCACGCACTTCTTGAATTCATAGTTTGGCGTGACTGAATGGAGACGATATGTTGTACCAGTAACACTTGATCTTGTTACTCAAAGCCTTTTTTGTACTAAACTTTTGGCTGTGTCATTCCTTTTCTCGGATACAGATCCCTAGAATGCAGTCGACCTTGCAAACATGATCCCTACTTTGAAACTCAACGCACATCGGGGAGGGAGGGAGCATGGTGGGGGCTGAAAACTAGATCCACGTATCTACTGATACTATCACTTCCTTACTATTCGTGGTGTTTCCACGTTGAGCGTCAATCTTGGGAGAAACTTTTTTATCCCTCCGAATAACTTGATTCCCTTGCATTCATGGGCAATTTTCAAATTAGACGGCCGTAGCGCGGGAGCGGCAACTATCCGCCTATGATGAATTAAGGCAGGCGGCGAAAGAGAGAGAGAGGGGTCATGACCGCGTGCTCAATGGAGGCGGCATGGAGTATTTCCCTTCGCCCCCCCCCCCCCCCCCCCCCCCCCACCGCCCCCACCAACCATGCCCCCTTCTGCCGCCCCCCCTCCGCCCAAATATCGCCCCCGCGTTGGTCCGCGTTTCGTAGACCCCAAAATATCACATACACCACCAACCCCCCCCCCCCCCCCCCACTCCACCCGCTGTGGCCCTCCTCCCCCTGCTTTTCGTCCCCCCACGTCCATCCCCCCCCCTGGGGAGGTCGAAGAGAGGGAGCAGGCGCGCACGCATGCGCAAAGGGGCGCTTCGATCGATTATGGCGGGAGTAGGAGTCACCTTGAGGTTTCACTTGCTCCAGGCAGACGGTCCGTGGTGCCCCTAGAACCGAAGCACGCCCCGACTACACCATGGACACCATCAGCGCACCCGAGGACAAAAAGTCCCTGAAAAGTAAGTTTTCTTGACTTAACTTGTATCTTTAGTCGGGTCGACGGGGATCTTCCCGCCGCCCTTAACCCTTCCCGGCCGTTTTTTAATTTTGGCGCCGGCATTGGAACATGCTGTATCACACACGTACCCCGGCAGAGCATGTTTGTGTTGTTTACGATGATGACGGAGTTCGGGGCGCATGCGGTTATGTCACGTTCCTTCGGTGGATGCCCTTGTATGATCCTGGCGTGGTTCATTGTTTTTACAACCACGTGAGAATGTCCAACACTGTTTGTATGCCGGTTCAGAGTGTTTCAGTGTTTTTGTGTTTCTGTGGCATAAAATGTGTGTTATTTCTTGTAACACCAAAGGGTTTAGCGTACTATAATGTCATTTGTTCAGTCTGTATTTCCATGTACCCTGAGTTGGTCGTAGTTTTTGAATGAATTGAATTTTCCGCCTTCACGTTTTCTCCTTGGATGACCTTGTGACTGGTTACGGTAACATAAATGACCTCCCTCAAGCTCGTGAAAAACGATAAGGTCCGCTCTCAGCAGCGGAGAATATTTGAATTGTGACTTATTTTTCTAAATATTGGTGTCGTGACATCATGTTAAGTTAAATCATGTAAGGGCAGAATCATATGTAAATAAAGCTTGTTAGCCTTCCTCTCCACTGGAGAAATTTCACTCTTCTCGGTGTTCACCGAATATTTACCCATTCATTATCATTCCAAATCCGTGTTCATGGTTATCTTTAAACTTTCTGCTCCTTGCAAAAGGTCTTCCTTCACTGGCTGGCATCAAATTTTCACGCACTGTATTGGACTCCTTGCTACACTCTAGTGAGAAATGTCCAAGTCGATAGAGCGATGTCTATGCACGTACAATGAGATTCATAATTTGCCTAGCGTTAATTATCTCTTTTCCATTGTTATTTTTACATAACGGGTGCAAATGATAGAATAGTAAGCTATATTAGTAACCAGGTTGCTTGAAAATGGGTTTTCAATGTGTGTATTTTTGTTGACGTTATTGAGACATTGGTTTCACAAGAAGGAAAAAGAAGTTTTTTCTATGCTAAAAATATATGTCGACGTCGAAGGAGCTGGTTAACTGATCCCCATTAGCGCGTAAAAAAACCTCCCCTGTGTGTTCCCTTGTAACGACGGCCGCTGGCATTTTTAGGGCCGGCAGGCGGACCACGTGACTGCTGTTGATCATCTTCACGTCCTTTTAACCCTAGTTTTTTTTACAATGCCCGTTCATTGTCACCACGCATAAAGATAAATGTAATTCTTTATAAATAACTTCCGTGGCCGCGTGTTGTGTTTCAAAATCGGTGAATCGGGGGGATGGGATCCCTGATTCCAAATTCGATCCCTTCCGGACCCGGCTATCACGTTTAGGAACCCGGAATTCAAATTTCCAGCTCCAGATCAAAAATGACATTGCATGCGAGTTTTTTTCACAGAGTTGGTAACTATTGTAAAATATTAATCATTTCCCCATTTTCCTCTATGAAAATTTGTTGAAAACTTGTCGAAACCAATTTCGTGGAGCTCAGAATGTGAAGATTTATTAAACCTAGGGTATCGTTATTTTGAAATTGGTTACTTCAGCCTAATTCGTGAGATATCTTTATGCTAAAACTCCATAATGACTAGAAAATCTAAGACTGGATAAATGACTTTATCTACGCTACTGTTGTCGCATGATCTTGTGCAATAAATTGTTGATTTTATATCTTGAAAGCGAGGTGATTAAACTAAAGTAATTTTTTTACTACGAAATATTTTTTCATGTGCTTTTGGTATTTTGTTCCTAATTGAAGAGGCCAGACACAACTTCAAAATCACTGTAATTAATTCTAAAAACCTTATCTCAAGAGTATTTGATGACATCGTCATTTTTAGTCATATTTTGATGGTTTATAACTCTTTAGTGAAAGGAAAAATTCCTATATCAACTTTTAAAACGATCCTCCCTGAATTTTGCGATAGAAAAATGAGTCTTTTATATTCATCTCACGATCCACATCATGTACACTTCAGGCGTATTCCGTCGATCAAATTTATGTGTATATCAAATGAGAGGCGAGATTTAGTATAACGACAACGTAAGGCGAGTTGTACGATATCTATCAAATCTACATCTTGAAAATCTGGTAGCTACATATAATGAGGCTTTAATTGCTTTTTGAGAAACGAGCGATCGACCAATGGTCATGAGTGATAGTTATTTATGAAAAAATATTCCATCGCATTAATTCATTACTTGTAAACTACTTTTTTTGCCTGGAAACAGTGATTAATCTTATTCATAAGTTGTTATTCACCTAAAGTAGAAACATTCGTCAATTTTATGCCTCTGAAACATTTTCCTTTACTTTCCTCGCAGAACCATGTAGCATTAGTGACGGATTAGAATGTATTGAAAAGAGACCATTCTTGAATCCCAGTCAGTAACCAATGATGAGTTGCTCGAGAGTATCTAAAATAATTAATAAAGTGTTAAAATAAAATTGACCTAAACTATAAATAATTCTTTATTACTACGCCTCTGAAAAGTTTGCCTTAACTTTCGTCGTAGCACCCGTAGTGGGTTTGGATGTAATTTCAAAATAACTTTCTTAAATCACAGTCAGCAACCGCTGACAAATTACTCGAGGGTGTCTCAAATAATAAATAAAATGATGCAATCAAATGCATTCAAACTAGAAATAAATTGGTCGATTTTATGCCTCTGAAAAGTTTGCTTTAACTTTCCTCGTAGCACCACGCAGCACTAGTGATGGGTTAGAATGTACTTACAAGAAATCTTTCTTGAGTACCAGTCAGTAACCGGTACTGAATTGCTTCAGGGTGTTTAAAATAAAACCATTAAAATGCTATCATGAAATTCATTTAAACTAGAACTAAATTCATAAATTTTATGCCCATGGAAAGTCTGCCTTAACTTTCCTAGCCACACCACGTAGCATTAATAATGGATTAGGATGTAATTACAAGAGACCTTTCATGAATCCCAGTCAGTAGCCGATGATGTATTGCTTAAGGATGTCTAAAATATACGCCACCAACGCGTCAACCAACTCTCTTGTAATTCATCTGTAAGTATTTTTAAGCTATTCCAAGGTGAGCGGCTTTTAAAAATAAGCAAAAAGACACGTTTCATCCTTGAAGACGTTTGCATCAACTTTGCCTGGGTTTTAAGTTTGACCTTCTTAAGGTCAAGCCGTAGTGACTAACTGGAAAGAGATCACCGGAGAAGAAGGAGAGCTAGCGGCCTCTTGAGCCCACGGCTGCCGTTGGCACCCGAAATCGCATCAGCTTCGTATCATTCATGTGAACGTGGTGAGAGGGATGTAAGGTGGAAAGGCGAGGAATCTGTGATCGTGACGTTGTTCTCGTGGGTTCCTCGTAACAGCCTCCGCCGTCAGAATGCCGCTCATCACAAATGCGAGTGCCGTGGTTCGTCTAGTCCTTCCATATCGGCGCTTTCAAATTTCCCTCCCCAACCGTCAACGCGCTAACTTTCTCCGGAGCATTACGGAAATCATGCTCCTCCAAACTCATATTTTTTTCCGTAGCATCAACAGTTTTATGTGTATTTACCCAGGAAAAGTGCCAGCCTCGAGATTTTTTTTACAAGTGTGAACAAAACTTTATTTTTCTGCCCCCGGTAAAGAATTTATTTGCCGATTGCGATTTCTTAAACCACATGTTTATTCTTAGAGATAATCTGGGGTTTCAGAACGATCCTCTTCATATTATAGTTTTCTTTCACACCAGGAAATCGATTTTTAAACTGTGATTCGCCTCCATGCTTCAAGTTTTACGAGGAAAAGTGTTTATAGGAATTGGTTGCATTATATCTACGTCCTTATGGTGGGTGTAATTTCAGCCGTAAATTTTAATGCAATTTTACCCAAGGTTACTTTCAACGAGACGGTGACAATAATGCAAATGAAGGGAATAGTTATTCTGTAGTTTTCTTTGTGCTCTTTGTTGAAGTTAGTTATGGGTGTCACTCACTTTTACGATATACCAAATTAGGTAATTTTGGAAAGAAATACCTGCTGGAAGCTTCATTTTCCGATTTTCGTACGTTCTGTCTCATTTTCACATTCATTAAAAAGTTGCAGACTGGCCTCCCCTACGACCGGCGTCATGTGGCTTTTGCCCACATTGCCCACGCCTTGGGCGGGCACTGCCTAGGAGTGAGGTATTTCTCGTCCGCTGTAGAGGGTAAACCTCATTTTCACGAATACGTTAACCAAATGTTTTTATTTCTTACTGTAATGTTACTTTGATGATTATGTTTCGATCACTACAATAATCCTTTGATTATGTACCGGGTATTTTGTTGTTTTTTGTAATTTTTACTTTATCTAACATTATAGATATATACACATTTCCTATATTTTTCGAGTTCGTGAAACCACTTAGATATTAAATATATGCGTACCGTTTTTTTAGCATCGATTAGAGTGCTACATATCACGTAGCGCTAGGGAATTTTGATTTTTGTCATTTTTAGATATTTCTAACATCATGTATGAACATTTCTTGTAATTTATAAATTCATGAAAGAACTCGTAAATTAATTGTAAGCATGTTATTTTAGCATGAGTTTACAGCGCTACATACAGGTATCAGTGTTTAAATAAAGTCACTTGATACACTGAATTGCCAGAGAGTATTTAAAAAGAGCGATAATTATCTACAGCATTAACATAATACATCCGAGTCTTACAATCGACAATGTTATGTATCTTCTACGAAAAACTGAAAATTATGGTAGCCATAGTTAAGTGGAAGAACCTTGCGACTTTTGTATACGCAAGGAAATCAACTGATATCTACTATCTCGTCATGTCTTCTCCTTGATGTATTACACACTCCTATTTCTCCTGAATATATGATAGTGTTAATTTTAATAAATGAAATAATATATATTCGCTATATCTATTGTCCATTGTACTCTCTGCTATATTTTCTTGCGATGTTTGCTCATTGATATAAAAATATGTATGATTTGACCTCTTTCAAACTCCAGGAAATAAATATTAGGCAGAGTCATATATCTTGATTGTATATCCGAATCTAACTGAAGTACAGACTGCGAAAAAATTAAAATTATGGTACCTAGTAATTCAGTGGAAGATCCTTTGAACACTTTAATGCGCAAGTAATTGAACTTATTTCTATTTTTTCTCCCAATGTTTTCTACCTGACTACATGATAGTTTTGTTTGTATTTATTTTTTCAGAGAATCAGAATTTCATCTTCAATTTATGTCGAGAAAATATTCGTTCAATTAATTTCATCATAGTAATTTAACCGTAATTAATTAGCTAAGTTGTATTACATTGGCATTAAATTCACATAACAATTAATATTAAAGTTTAGTTTTTTTAAATAATGTTTAGATAATCAACATGATCTTGCTAAACCTCTTTGAGTTGGTCGGCTGGTTCCAATGTTGCGAAATCAAAGACTTATACTTCTTAATTTGACGTTGACTTTGTTGAATAATACATATTTTTTAACACCTTCTGTACAAATGTTACTAATAAATAAAAAAGTATGAATTACCTGTATCAATGGTGCATTCTGCTCCTATGTAAATGAGTTAGTTGTAAGAAAGGATCATTCAGTCCTAAATTACTCAATATAAAAACGACAGTAATTGTTTTATCTTATGTCACATACCCGTTTGATCGTCGCGGAGAAAAGCGCCGCAGTAGAATCTTTTGAGTTAATTTTTCTAGCCTCGAAACTCGGAAATGTGAGCAAAAAAAAGAGAGCGGTGACGAGCGCGATAAAGGAACAGGTCGTTGAATATATTAAATGAGGAGGTACTTTTTAATTGGGTCCACCTTTTCACTGCGACGCACCCTACGATCTTGAATGGCGAGAAGTGCATGGGTATTATTTTGGATAATTGAGTCGACCACCATCGGTGGTGCCGTCGAAAGAGTATCAAACCGTATTAAGTGGACCAACAATCAACAGAGGTTCAGCTGGTCGGAATACACCCATCCGCGGACCTCCCTCTCCCGGTTGCCATAGTAACCGTCAGCCTTTTCCCTCCCTTCAAGTGGCCACCTGTAGCTTCTCCAGACGCCAGCCGCGTCATCGACTCGGTGACGGTCTTCGAATCCTCGGTACTCCCATGGCGTGACGGCACCAAGGAGGCTTTTTCGCGCACCAGAAATGCGCACGAGTGGGGGATAATTGAACTCGCCGGGCGCTGAACATCCCTCCGTCGCGACGCGTGCTGCCTCCCCTTGCTTGCTCCGGCGGCGCCAAAGCCGCCGGCCGCCTCAACGTCGCCTCCTGGCGTCGTCTCCTAGCGCAAGAGTTGCCTTTCAGGCAGCTTGAGCAACTTAATTATCATAACATTCATTTCTTCCCGTAAGGTTACAAACATGTTCAACACTGGTAGTAAAATGTTTTGCTTATGAGAAACTGTCTACTTAATTTCCAGTAATGGGCATACGTGAAAGGAATGTGCTTCGCTAATTTGGCCATGTTGAGAGAATGGATGAGGGTGCAAAAAGGAAACAGATACATAAAAGTAGAGTGAGCGGTATGAGAGGAAGCGGTAGATCGCGAAAATCATGGGTGAAAGGGGTGGAAGAAGGTCTAAAAAGGAGGAATATTAGGAGTCTTGAGGAAAGGAGAGCGCATATGAAGCAATGAATGAGTGTAAGAGAAGCAAAAAAGATATGCAATGATATGGCATGTTGGAGAAAATTATGAAAAGGCAGCCAGTTTTCTAGGGATAACATCAACAATTAATTTCTTTGATTTTTCCTACTCCGAAAGGGAATGGCGGGATGAGTAGGTGTGTATTTAAGTTCTTCTGGTGAGATAAATGTGATATTTATCGGACATTGATTATAAATCTTTGTGGCAAATGTCCTTTGGTGTTGTTTTAGTTACACACCATTAATTGATCTCGTCTGGTGAGTACCGAAATTTTAATGAAAAATTGGGTTCGGTCAAATAATTAGGTATAACTTTCGCGGTTGAAGGTGGAATGGAGACGGAGAAAGTACATCAAGCATCACGCAAAACATGCAACCGAGTGTACGTAGGGGAAACAGGTAGAACCATTAGGACGAGGACTAAGGAGCAGAGCGCCGCGATCCGACTGGGACAACAAGAAAAATCAGTGGTAGCGGAGAATGCCGCCCAAGGCCACGATATTGACGTCGAAAACCCGAAAATCCTCGCAAGAAAAAAAAATTCAAGACGAGAATCCTTAGAGAGGCCTTGGTAATTAAAAAAAAACACAAAAACAACTTTAATAGAGTCAAAGAACAAAAAGATTAGTGATTCGTGGCTACCAGTGCTTTCTAGAAAAAGAAAAATATTCAGAAGGCTCTACACCCGCTCCCACCCCCTCCCCCCTTTCACCTCCTTGAGAATATATATTGAGATGTGCAAAAAGACAGCATTCCTTAGCACTGACGAGGTCTCCGACAAAGGAGAAGAAACGATGGATATTTACGTCCTGACACGGGGAATTCCGAAAGAACAGTGCTTTACAATTTGGTTTGGTGTTACCATAGGCATAACAGAGATCATATTCGAATTTTGTTTTAAACTTTTGGCAGTTTTAAGATGCATGTGGTGTTCGTAAGTCTCCATCATGTCGCTCAGCCAATGCCTGCGAGCACGAACGAACTGTTATCCTACCCGAGTGAATATACGGAAGTAGTTTTGAATTTACGGTCGACACAAAGATTTTTGTGCCTTGGACGATTTGGCGTGAGTAGTATCTCAAAAAAACGTATCTTCCTTAATTGTGACGGATCATTTAGGTAAAAAATGAATAGATGTAAATCTAACTTTGTAAGTGAAAATGATTCACAAAGAAATACGATTAAAAGCAATTGAGTTGCTTTTGAAAGTAGTAGTTTGGAAGTAGCATAGGGTATCCTCTTCTCTTATAATCGTTTCTGGAACAATCCCAATTCTTTTCGCGCTGAACACGGGTGTCTTTCATAGTTGTGCAAATAGAGCTTCATCGCTTGGTCTTCATGCTGTATTTTCACCCATACGTAGCGGGGGTGTCAGAGAAGATAAGCGAGGCTGTTAAATAAATACAACGTTGTCACATGCTTCACCTGCGTCAAGAAGACGGGTGACATCCTACCATCGACGGCCCTCATAGCGAAGCGGTCCAGAATGCATCCACTCCCACCCTCGCTTGTCACATCAGACCCTTCCGTCCACCATATCAGTTCTGAGATAACATTATTAAAATTTGAACAAATATACGCGTATATTGTAAACAAAAATATTCTCCTCCCTCCCTGATGAACTGGAAAAAATTAGCTCAGCTAAATTTTGTAGACAATAATTAGTAAATTTTGACGAAACTTGAAGCAATGGCTTCTCTTCAAGAAAAATTGGAAGACACCTCAATAAACATTATTTTATTTCATTTGATGTTATTTAAATTTATAACGCTTAATAATAATACAGGATTAGGTGTTATCCATAAATTTGTGATTAAAAATTATGGGATTCCTTTCGTTCTGCACGCTCCACGAGATGAAATAGTTTATGTATACTATATTGGCACAGTTTTGATAACATACGAATACAATAGAAACCTGCTTTGAACAACGGGTTTTTTCCTCTGGGGTGCCTAAATTTGACAGACGTACACTCGTATGTATAATATATATTATTACATTTGTTCAAATTTAAAATGTGGAATAAAAGGTACTATGTGTTAATGTTTAAAAAACTCATTTTCTTCCGAGCCAGGCAGGAATTAAAATGTATTGGCACCTTTTGGCTATCGGATAATTGAACTATGTGAATTACTTGTGGACGTAAAAGTTTGCATAACTATTGCATCACATTTATTTTTCTTTATTTTTATAATTGTCGTCAAATCGACGAATGCCTACTACGCACAAACAATTTGATTGAAGACAATATCTGAATGTAGACGAATATAATATTTTGGGAATCTTAATTTAATTGTTCAATCTTCGGTTCTTAAACGATTTTTAAAGCCTTTATGGCTCGAGGTGGCCTGAGCTAGCCTCATGGGCGTAGGGATGACAAAATTTCGTGGCACTCCGTCGTGAAGAGTATGACGGCAGGGTGAGGAAATCATACAAGACAGAGTAAGAGACCGAGGGCCCCCTCAGAGGTCCCAGAGGGAAACCTTTGGTACCTCTGCCCGCTCATCAAAACTTTATTTCCCCTTAATGACCTCCAACTCTCTACTGGAGAGTGCCATCAAGTATTGCAATGATCATGCTGCGGATTATGCTTTATTTGGTCCCGTCCAACTATGTGAGACGTACCTACTCTACACGAGGTCGTACATTGTGAAGACGGTCTATAGTTTCTGCCGAGAGACGTGTGCCATTTCACAACTAGTGCCGCTGCTAACAAGTTCTCACATTTGCTGTTAATTAAGTGTTCGCATTCGTTCTGGACGCGAAGAGCGGAATGAGAAAACATCCCCAACGGTCCTAGCCGCAACCCAATAGAGTTCAAATTTTATCGTAATCTTGCACTCTACGAAATGTTTAGCTTAAAAAATCCATACACTAACATTCCTTTCACTTTATCTCGTTTTCGCTACATTTACTTTTACCAAAATCGTCAGAGAAAAGAAGGTATTTTTGAAGCAAAAGTTAGTTACAACTCGGTATCATCGTAAAAAGTTAAAAATAATTTGAACTCTGCAAAAAGCAGCTTGAAAGAAAGATAAAGGAATTATTAATAATTTGAAGTTAAAATAATTTGAGAGAAATTTAAGATTCAGTTAAGAAAAATTATAATAGCTCACGCGATTTGAAAATTTCAATGCCTCACGTATTTAAAATAGCCTAAATTTTAAAACAGTTAACAACTAATAAACTCAAAAGATACACCTAGTAACAATCAATCCTATAATCATCGATGCTTTTATTATCTAAAAGTCAAGTATATGTGAAGATACAGGTCTTCCGAATTGTCCTCCGCATTTGCCTCCGACCTGAAGAAGCTGACTGCAACATTGGCGAAAAATTCGTCCCAGCGTAATCTATAAAAACGCGGAAGACACCCCGGAAGAACTGTATCCTCACACTCATTCATCTGTGGAACCATTCACAAGGAAAGTCTTATATGTTGAAAATTATTTTTTCATGAATCTAAAACTTAGTATTTCCGGAAAATCCTCACTCGTGAAATGAAAAAAACCTGTATCATGGCGTTTGGCTCAAGCCCCTCTACGTTGAGGTACGTGAGCAAAGTCTGTCGGAGGCAGAGGCCACATAATTCTTACACCGGAGGAATGGAGCCAAGTGAAAATATTCATCACGTCGGTTTAAAATTGATTCGCTTCGCCCTCTCGAAACTGGTTACGTGGGAAACTGCTTTCGGAATCCCGCGCAGTTGTTGGTGCGTATTGCCGCGATACTTTTGACCATCAGATATTCATAAAATAGACCGTATTCGAATTGTATTTTAAAGCGCAAGCTGTTGTAAGAAGCATAAAGAATTAATTTTTTTAGTATTTCACTAACATATCTTTTGGGGCTTTAACTCAACTTAAATATATATTTCACGCCGTACGCTGAAAATGCCTTCAAAACCCGTTAGTTTTACGATTTTATAAAAAGTATTGCTGTCAGTAATTAATTTACTTGTGGAAAGAGTTGAGCAAAAACATTAACTGCACACCTTGAGAAAGCGAAGATTTCCCACGTAACATTTTGGAATTAGTACACGTCACATAACAAATTAGTACTCTGTATATTCCACATTTTTTATTTTCGACCTTGGTTTCGTTAACCATTGTCATTATCAAGGTAACCTTTTCGTTAATTTCATCAAGTGACACACTGTATAATTAACGACGCAATCTGCGCGTCAGAACATTTTCATTTTTAATCCCCCTCAGGAATGCACAGCCATACCATATCTCATGTAAAACGGTTTCTTTCTTTTGGCAGTTATCTTGAAAAGGAGTGTGGTAAACAAATGACATTTTGTACTCTTAGTAAGATAAGAACTTTAATCATTATGTGACCAAATTCATTGAAGTTTAAATGAAGCGATGTGTCGCTCAAACTACCTTAAAATGAAGATCTTATAATAGAAGAAGAATTGATGAATCAGATTCACTCATTACTTAGCCAAGCGCAGATTTCCACATTTAACGCGTGATTTCAGGGAAGAATGATCCAGAGGGTGTTGGTTGAGGAAAATTCTTAGTAATGTGGACACTTTATTTGCCCCGTGATAAAATTGATTTTTCCTGAAGCTTGTTTTTGGGATTCTGAATGACTATCTTTCTATAGTACCACCTCCTGTTCTGAAGGAATATTAGAGTAAAATCTAGTTTTTTCACCTTCCCTTGATATAAATTTGGCTTGCAACCTAGCAAATGTCTAGCAATTCTGGCCATCATGCTCCTATAAATCCACCAAATAATCCACAGGGGACAAGGACGCCGCGTCAGCTTAACTGGTTAAAGCATTCGGCGCCAAATCGAGGGATACGGGTTCGAATCCTGGTCAAGGCGAGTGATTTTCCCCCTGTACCATCAAGTATCGTTAGAGGTCGTCATATCTACATTCTCCTGGAAAGAGTAAATCACGTACTCGAAAGTACGTATTTCTGACGTATCTTTCACAGACGTCAGAAATACTCGGAAATACCAATTACTGTATTTGAAATAAGTAAATTTACTCAACTGTAATTGGCATCTGAGGTCTTGGTATTGGCATAATTGTGTTATAGAAAATTAAATTTACTATTTTATTTACCATGCGAGAGACTTTGAATTTTCCCTAATTCAAAAAGATCATCCTGAATTTGGTTTCTCACTCCAAACATAAAATGCTTGGCATAATGAAAATACTTCGTGCCTTTCGTTACTTGTAAGCCATTTCATTGCTTTTTGAGATTAATAGGGATACCTTGCTCTCAGCATGACAGAACATATCTGGTGAGGGGGTTGGAAAAGTATTTGAGTGACACAAATTTCAAGTATCCTTTGATAGCACTGTTCCCTTCGCCGAAGAAACGCAATTTTCACCTGCCTAACTCCTTTATTCTCAAAAGGCGCTGGAAGCGTAACAAAATCTTAAGCCTCTTGCATGATTAGCCATCGCTCTTTATTATGGATGATTTAAGGCATTATGCATGTCCCATTTGAATGCAAGAAACTATTTCATCATAAGAGGGAATCGGAGCTCTTTATAACCTTTCTGAAGAGACTACTGAGATTATCTTGAATCTAGTTTATGATGTTATAAGTCATTCCTCATCCTAGTCGCTTTGGGATCAAGCTGATATTTGAAGTTATTGTGTCTCATTAAAAAAAAATATCCCATCAGCGTCTTTGTTCATTGGAATCTGGGATGGCTTTAATAAGGTCGAACTGCGTTTTATTCATTTTATTGATTGCTTTATTTTTTAACTCGTGCGGATTGCCCTTTAAACTAGAGTGATTCGCTAGAAATATATATGCTCTTCTGGCAATGATGCTGCCCTAAATTTCACTGTTCATGGAGATTATTAAGACTTTTCGGATGCATGCATTAAAGTAGAGGATAAACGGGATCATACGCCTACGATAACACAGGGGAATGTTGAAGTCATCATAATGCACGATTAGCCATTTTGAATGGATCCGCTTCGCAGAAAAAACGCTTACAACGTAGGTATCAGTGGTGGAAATTCGCATCACCCCAAGTATTCGTTAATAAAAATTTAAAATGAAAATAATATAAAGAACACTTCATTATTCATAACAGTTATGGACACGTCGCGCACGATAGCAATGCTAGACTCTCTTCTTTAATCTAAATGATCTAGCGTTATCGAGCCTCATTCATTTCCTCTCGTGAATTTGCTCAAGACAGCGGAGACGTAAGGAGTAAGGGGTTAAGTCACCCCAATTCTCCTTCGCTTTATAGTTTGAGCGCCCCACTGCGACTTTCAATATATGAATTATCCTCGGGGCTCGAATTGGAGGGAAAAGAGGAAAAACAAAGTTGGAAACAGCAGTGGTGTGCACGCTTTTGGGTGGAGGGGGTTAGAGGGGGGAGGGAGGACGGCGATCGACGAAGCTGGTGGCACACCACCGAAATTTGGCAGCGCCCTCCCCTACTCCCTCACCACGTTTTGTTCCCGCCACTAATTGGGTGCCGCATCTCTCTGCCGCCTCGACGCGACAAAGATACTCCACTCCTGACCCAAATCGCTGAAATTCTCAGCAGCCGACGCCTTTGCCCGTGGATTCTCTCGAGGAGAGATTGTTTTATCTCTCCCCTCTCTATCTCTCTCACTCCTCTCTCTCCCTCTCCTCTCCCTCTCCTCTCTCTCTCCATTTCTATAGACAATAAAAAAGGGTCCAACTATAGAGATGCCCCTCTTCCGCCCCGCTCTCCGTCTTCCCACCCTCGGGACCCCCAACCCACCCACGCACGCACGGTTTCTTCTGGCACAGATCCAGTCACAAATGGACTGACACGCCACCGGTGGAGGGAGGAATGGAGTAGAATTTTGAAAACGCAGCAGAAGCAGCCTCTTCGAGAGCACGCGCATCTGACGTCCCCCGTTATGTCCAGCCGATGACATGTTGGGTAGGAAATAACCCAAAAAAGCACTCCACGATATCCAGACGGTTGCACGGGAGTGATGTCTGCCGCGGGGATTATAGTCTCGCCAGTGATTCCTCGCATGATTATTAATATATGATAATGAATACTGTGTTTCCCGGACAAGCCGGCTTGCGTAAACCTACGTTTTCACGCGGCCGTCTTAGCGTGGCCAAACACTGCGTAGCCAATCAGGCGCGAGGTCTTCAACGCAGGCTCCTTTTCCATCGGAGATGCCCATCTTTCAACTTTCGACGCAGCCTGCGTCGCCGGAGCTACGGCAGGGAGTGAGGACCGAAGCTTTCTGCCCGTCATTTGTGGGTCACGTGAAATTTTCCCGAGGAATTGTGGGCAGTCTTCAAATTCTTTACTAAAATAAGCTTAGGGTGGTACAGTCTTTCGTCAATACTACGCGTTAACATCAATTTTTCTTCATAAACTCCACAAAAAACAGAAATAATTTGAAGACTAAACGCTTCGTCGTTTTCCACTGTCTTCTGTTTCCATCCGTTACTGCCGCTGCCATGAAAACGGGGTACAATTGTCGCGCACAACCCAGCGGCAAAACGACGCTAATACGGCTGCATGAAAACGTAAGTTAAGAGGTACTGCGATATTTCGGGTTAGATTTTAGGAGAAACGATAATAATCAACACCTCTCATATTTTAAAATTTGAGGAAGAAAATGATGTAAGTAATTTCCGGAAATAGCGACTGCATTAAAGTTATTCGTCTAATCCAAAGAGCAAATGAATGATGGAGATCGCACCTTTAGTTAACTGCCGGAGCACAGTGTGTGGTAAAAGTAGATTGACGGGCAGCTCTGACGGCAACGCGAAATCATATGAATGAAAACATAGCTTTACTCTCGACTCATAAGATGCAGGCCGATTTTTAAACGCATTTTCGAGAGTAAAAGGGCGTCTAATGGACCGGGAAACACGATACATTTTTTATCGATTTCCTCCGGGATCAAAATTTTTTAATTTCTCAAGCACAGAGTGTGAGATCCTTTTTGGAGCAAGTTTTTGAGTGGCAGGAGCTTCCAGGAACATCCTCGGCCGATTTTACATCCTCACGAATAGATGATAATTGTTTTGATGGTTGTTTAGGTAGCTAAATGCTTCAAAAAAGAGAATGCGCGAGTCTTTTCCAACACATTTTTGAGACTCGTTCCATGCGTCATCGAGCAAAGTGCGAGGGCAGCCGCTTCGAAACGCAAATGGACTTCCTGATGAGAGGCGATCATTTACTCCGTCTCCCCATCGACTGGTCAAGATTGAAGATTGGGACTGGTCAAGACCCCACGGGGGCCTCCAAGCCAATAAACAGGCACGCATGCATTAATGCGGATGAAATTTAAGTGAAAAATGAAACTTGAAATTTAAATACGATGGCACAGAGCTGTCTGCATATGGTGATGTGGAATCAGAAGGAATATCTACAACAGGATCGTTAAGGATAGTTGAATTCCTGAAGATCACTTTAAGGAATAGCAGATGTTGTAGGGACGAAAGCTAAATCTAGAATGCATAAGGCTGCTGTAAGGCCAATGCAGTGAAGGTGAATGGCAGTGAATCCTGGACAATAACTGCTACAGAGCAAAAGAGATTGGAAGCAATGGAGATGTTGTGTTTTTGATGAATGATGAAGGTCAAATGGATGGAGAGAATAGCCAATGAAGAAGGCCTAAGAAAAGTTGAAGAGAAAAGAATTATTATGAAAACTCTGAGAAGGAGAGGAAAACTTATTGGACACATTTTCCGACACAAAAATCTGTGGAAAACAATAATGGAAGGATAAATTACTGGGAAGAATTACAGAGGAAGACCAAGAATGGAGTACATTAGACCAATTATGAGGGACCTTAATGTGAAAAATTATGTAGGGATGATGCGGTTGGCAGATACAAGAGTGGAATGCAGAGCTGCAGCAAACCATTCTTTGGGCTGATGTTTGCTGACGATGATGACGAAGACCAACAATGATCTATGTGGTGGAGACTCGGCCAGATATAACAAGAAGGCTACTGGAGACTGGTGAGATTAAAGTGCTACGGAAAATCACGGGTAAAACACTACTGGACTGAGAACGGAACGAAAAAATAAGAAAAGCGGGCAAAGTAGGAAAATTTAGGGAGTGGACCTCCAAGAGCGTAAGGAGTAATCACAAAAATCGCATGGGCGAGGTTGTAAAAGTAGCTCGACATAAGTTAGCAATGGGGAAAAGAAGTTGGGAAGACCAAAAAAAATACTGACTGATAATAACCTTACCATCGAAAAAGTATGAAAGACGGAACGACGAAGAAAAAACAGGCAATCTGCATATTATATAAAGAAAGGAAGGAGAAAAATATTAAGCGTCCACATTTTTTATATCACTTAAATTCCTGAATGTTACTTTTTCTAGCTTGATGGCGAATTTCCCACATTAGTATCATCAGCTACCTGATGTGAACGATAAAACGCACTTTCGTCTCTGATGTTTCTCCAAAAAGGGTCTGTCTCAATCAATCACAAACCTCGTAGTTGAAATCAGCTGAACTTACAAGGCAGTAAATAACTTGCCAGCAGTATAGCCTACTTTGGAAATGGTCCCTGCATGGGACATTTGAGCAGAGATATCTAATTCAGGAACTCCTACTACTAGTAATAGAAACTCTACGATTCTAATGCTCCTGATCTATACATATAAAAATCTTGGACGTTTCGACGGTTTTTATCTTTTCTTTCCCTTACCTCCTGTAAGTTTTTATTTTATAGATGGCGGTTGTGACGCCGAAAATTTAAAAAATGGACGTGTGAGTTTCTTTTCCTGCGTGCTTATACTTTAGCTTGTCACAACAGTGACACCTTATTGGATATATATTTTCACCACGTGTGAATTTTCATCGATTGAATAGTTGCAAATGACGTTTAGCTAATCATCCACTTTTGTACTCGTCGGATATGCATGCGATAAAAGTAAGGATAGGCTTAGGATCAAGTTTGGGCGTTGGGAAAGTTGTCCTGCGGCCAGGGCGTCAGCGCTAATGTTTCCTTCATGAATATTTCAATCTGTATGTGCTCGAATTCATCGACATAAATTTATACGGGTAATTTCAGGTTATAATTCCACTCTTTTGAGAGGAGCTATCATGATATCAAGCGTTGGGAAAGCCTTTTAATAGCTACCCATAGCCTTTAACCCATAGCTAATAATTGATGCTACATCTTTCTTTCTTTTCTAAATCTTTCGATGACGATTCTTCTTTTTGCGTACTATCTGCTTCAACCAGGTATAGAATCTAAGTGAGAAAAAGTATATTTTATCAGCTCAACGTTACCCAAGTGGACTGAGCCGGATATCATTTTTTGAATTACTAGCGGAAGCGACTTGACTTGAAAAAAGTCAGTTATCAGCTTTTCTTGGTGCTCTCTGAATGATTCGTCAAGCATGTTGGTTGAGTGGCCTCCTAAAATGGCCTTCAGATTTTTTTGTAGCAAGTGCAAACCATGAGTGAAACGCCAATATAGCTACAAATGCCTGGACATATATTTACCGTCATGTGGTACAATCACTCCACTTAAATAATAATTTATTTTCTCGATATTTACTGTAAATAGAGATTCGATTAATTTTCTATCGTAATTAGAACTAAAAGTGTCTTATTTTTACTGAACAATTTGATAATTCTAAAAATAGGTATATATTCATTTACAGTTCCCTATGAAGTGAAATAAGCAATGGTTAGATTGTGGTGTTCTGTATTTTTTTCGTTGAATAAGGGGTCACTGCAATATCTAACGTTAAACCATAAACAATAAAAAATTTGGTGTGTTCCCCTGAAACTGAAGCATCAAACGTGACCTTTATACACGAACTCTAATAGTGACAAATCCTTTTTTTATAAATAGCATAATGAATCCCTCATACTTGGGTGACATGTTATGCAAAGCAAAGTTTTCACCAGGGTTTCAATATGGTGAAGACGTAAGGAAAGGATTCGTGACCCGTTGTCATCAGTCTAGTTTATACCTATCGAGCGATAGTAAATAATATACCCTACTACATCATCCTAATGGCAATCGTCGCACTGAATTGTTTGCGAAATATATACGCGCAATTATAGCTGATTTGGTCTCTTAAAATGACCCTGACCATGGTGAGAGAAGAAGGTCCAAGAAGGTATGCCAAGAAAGTCATGGGTGAATATGATGGAAGAGGAGAGAAATAGAAGGGATATTAGGAGTTATTATTATTATTATTATTATGGAAGGTCGTTGATGACGCAATGCAGGAATTTGGCAGAAGCGAATGAGGTATTCTAGGATAGGGAATTTAGGAGGAAATTATTAAAAGAGAGTCAGTTTCCTGGGTGTAAGAGAAATAATTAAGTTCTTTAAATTTACCTACTCCGAAAGGGAATGGCATGATGGGTGTGTTAGTAGGTAAAACTTACCTAAAACAGCTATGAACTTTTTGTATAATACCAGAATGAAGTTTATCGTTATTTAAGTATTCGTCCTTCAATATACGACACAGCCAGTCGTATTATTAAGTGAATCGTTTCGCGAATTCGAAAGGGTTATAAGTCAAGCCGTGTGATGTATAAATCGGTGAATCAGTGCAATCAATTCTAACAATAGTATAATAGTGCCCTCTTATGGTATTGTAGCCTTAAATTAGGTGCGTAACTCTCCGTCATATCGCATTAGTGCCAACTTTTCCGGCTGTTTCTGCTTGAAATGAAGTCGTATTCGGGAGCAGACGGAGCGTCTGGGTCTTCTTCTCCATCCCCTTAGGAGAACGACCTTCCAGTAATTCACTCGCCAGCAAAGTGGTCCTTCAGCTGCTACTCAAGTAGTTAGGCTCATAAATCATCCTTGACTGCCTATTTTCGGGAGAATCATTGCACGTGGCAGCTTTCAGTCGCTCTGTCCACCATGGGAATGTGAAACTCTAAGCTGTACGTTGAGGAAAACCGTTAAAACCTGAATCGATTGAAAACATTATTTTGTAATTCCACGCTGACTTATTTAATAACGACGGATTTCGTAACAGAATTACATCTTCAGGTGGAAGTGGGTGTAACAGAGTTTCACCTTCAGGTTGTTTGAAAGTATTTGGTTAAATATACGTATGCATTCGAGCAGTATTTTCTAAGGCTTTGGTATTTACCCGATGAGACAATCGCATTTATTCCGGGGACGAAAATATTTTTAACCACTGTTGTTTCATGTTAAATGTATTTTAGCAATCGTTTGAAAATCAGGACTGCATCCTGGTGGTTGGCCCCTGGGGAAAATAGAGAGATAATTGACTCCGATCAGTACTGTCGTATTTCTTACAGCATATTTATTTCTTTGTAGTAAAAATATACAATTGAGCCTATGCAGTTACATCAGATTCAATATGAAATCGGTCGGAATTCTGTCATTCAAATAAATATTCGGCTAAATTAGGTGTAATCAAGTCCATGCCTTCAATTGAATCACTTGACAATGACCTTGTTTGTGAAAATCGTCTCGTTTGTCCTTGGACTACACCAACGGAAGAGAATTAAAAATGTAGCTTTTGATCCCTCGACATAAAGTCGTGTGTTGTTAGTGTCACTTCCTGACACTTGATCCACGCTACACTCACCGGAGACGCGGGTAAATTCGGGGAATGGTTGTTTGAATGTAGTCATCGTACGCGTAGTGATTTATAAGGTGAGGAAACAGTTGGAAAAAAAAAGATTCGTTAAGTTGAGACCCGAGAGAAGGGATGTTAAAGGTCAGGATATAATTTAGGTCAGTCCAAAAAGAGGGACGGTCCCATCCATGCTCGCGGCAACCAGCTTCGGCCTCACACTTGATCAGTACTTCCGCGTCCTTCCCCAAGTATATTCTATTGAAATCAATTGCATAAATTTGACAGCATCCACCATTTAATATTCATTTTCACCGCAATTGGTGTAGGTACATGGTTGGACTAATATTTTCAGCGGTTCGTAACTCTTCTCCATATTTATTTCCGTACTCTTCAGAGGCAAACTTCTGCCTCGGCAAAATGCTTACTGTCAGAAAAAAAAGTCGAAATACTCTAGTTTAAAATGCTCTATCTTCCAAACGAGGAAACCAAAGTCAGTGCAGTAAAATTCATCTCAAAGCTTTTTTATTTATACGCTTTTTTATGTACGTAATATGTTAGTAATGTTCTCTTATTCGTTTTTGATAGCTATAGGCTGCTAGTGGCTAGGCAGGAAACTATTTCAGTTGAAGTGACCACCATTTTTCCTTCAATTAAACAGCGAATGCCACCCGAGACTATAATTATTGCTATTTCAGCGTAATTAAATAAACCCTCTACACTTTATTGCTGATTAACATACGTGAACATGATGTGTATATTTTAAAAGGTTATGGTGAGTTGATATTTTCCACTTCCCTTGCACTTAAGTTATTTAATTGCACCTTATTAATACAACAAATGAAAACGTGAATTTGCAGAGGACCTTGTTTTGAACGAGGGTTCTTAAATAAGCTCATACTACACATTCTGAAAAATTGCAATGGAAACATTTTCCAATTACACCAATTCTAAGTTTACTCTTTCCTGATGTAATTTGATTTCCTGATTTCATTTAATTTTAATGAAATTTGTACTTAGCCTCAACGTATCTCGCAGTACAATTTTCATTGTTTTTCTCTCTATGTTACAATGTAAAAAAATGTTGAGACTTGGGGCGAGACTTACTTAGCCGATGTAATTTATTCGTTTTGCACCTGACGCTGGCCCGGAGAAATTTATCTGAAAACCTGAGCAAGGAGAAACATCGCTTCAACCGGAGTCTCCGGGTCAAAATTCTCCAGTTGGCAGTCCTAAATTTTGCGTCTTCTTTTGCCCACGCATATATTTACTAACCGGTGCTTTCTCTTCGTGCCAAACTTCATTTCCAGCACTCGCTTCCGGGCATAGGAGCTGACGGCGAGAAAATGACAAAAAGTTGAGAATTATTTCTCCGATAAGATAATACTCAGTTGGGAGCTGCTTTTCGGCGATCCAAAAGTAGACCTTCGTTTAGTAAACGCCCTAATCGAGTTTCTTGAAATGGAAAATCATTTGGATAGAATTCAATTTAAAAAAATTTACGCCACTGCCGATGGAGGTGCTAAAATTACTTGCCAGTTTATATATTTTTTCTTTCTTGGAACGCTTCTGTTGTGAGTTGATGACAGCTATCAGGCAAATTTACCTTAATTGTTTCTTTGTACTCTTTTGTAATTAAATACACATAAGTTAACTCTTGAACGAAATTCGTAGAAGGGCCAGTAATTTCAAATCCACCACTACTCCATTTATCAAGCTTCTATCGGCCCCAGAAAATAAGAATAAAACTTAGGCTAGTGGGCACAATTCCAAGCCATTTAGTGTCGTTTTAATCTCCCGTGTAAAGAAATTGGAACGCGTTTTATTCGCGAAATTCGGCGCGGTATGCGGATGTTCACGGCGCGAGCGAACGGCAGAGGATGGTGGAACACTGGCTGTAGGAACTGAGTGGGTCTCTTGAACGGAAGAACTTCGGAATGTTTTGTGTGTTGCACGCTTTGAGACGTAGTTGCATTTGCGAGAAGTTGAAACTTTTTGCTTGTCAGCAATCATTTCATCATTTTTACTATGCGTAATTTCAGACCTATCGTGGGATAAACATAAACGAAACATTTTCGGCACTACTTTGAACTAACCATGATTTATCAAGGTGAATAGCTGGACGGTGATGATAAGAAATTGTCAGGAACAGTTACATACCTGCAAACGTACTTTCCCATAACGCCGTTCCATTTCGGGGTAGGTATTGCCAAAAAAGCTTATAATATCTCGGCGTTAGAGCTTGTAAACTGAATTCGATTTGTCTTGCCTTGCAAACGTCGTTTGCGTCTGCCACAGTCATATATTGATTCAGTACATGCTCTCCTATTCTCGAGACTCTTAATGTTCCTCCTCTTAAGAGTCTCTTGCAACACATTCACCCAAGTCTTTGTCGGTCTACATCTTCCTTTCACTCCATTCACTTCCATTTACGAGACAAATCTGTTTAGATATTAGACTTTCATCCAATCTCTCGACATACACTAACGAACGTAGCACGTTCTTTTTATACACACCCGATCCACGTTCTTTCATCACCCACTCATTCGTAACGCTATCACTGTCACTTTTACTGCCAACACTTCTTAGGTAACTCATATTCTCTGCATTTAGTCTACTCTTATGTTCATCCTAGCATACACAAGTGTCATTGTCACACAAAAGTATAGTGTGGAGTACACATTTGTACCCTACAACTTTCACTTCCTTAGTCAAATGCTCATTCCGTGATATACTTCGCATTCTAGTTGCGACTTTCTCTCCAGAATTCGCACGCCACTTTATCTCCTTATCAATCCTACCATGGCAACAATCGGCCTAAGCACACAAAATCATCCACTAGTCGGAATATATTAACTGATAACAATGCGCAGTAACTTTCTGTACGTAATGAATAAAAGAAAAATCCAATTTTCAGCTATTCTAAGGTCTCTTAAATTATAAGTCATGGAGCGAAAACATGCGTGAAGCACCTTCATGCATACACGCTCCTTCTATTCCTTCATACACGGCCTCCTGTCCTAACATTCCTCGTCTTAAGAGCCTCTGCCATCACATTCACCCATGACTTCCTCGGATTATCCCTTCCTCCCGCACCATCCACTCCACTATCATGCATCTTTATAGTAATTCGACGTTTATCCATTCTCTCAACATGGCGAAAGCAGCGAAGCACGCTCGTTTTATACACGTCCGCTACAGGGGCATCCATTTCACATTTTTTAATCACCCACTCATTCAAAACCCTTTCCCTCATGTTGGATAGAAAGCTTCCGCGGAGTGACATGGATGAGTTGAGCCTTCCGGGTTCTCTTCCGCGATGGTTCATCTGTGAGGACGACATGTTTTGCAGGTGTTACAGTCTTCTTTTTCAGGTCAGAAGTACTTGATGCAGTTTTTGGTCTCCTTTTACATAAGGAGACCAAAGGAGACCAAATATGTATAATGTATTTCTCCTTATATACATATATAATATCTCGGCGTTAGAGCTTGTAAACTGAATTCGATTTGTCTTGCCTTGCAAATATATATATTTATTTTTTAATGTATATGAGGAGACCAAAAGCTGTATCAAGTACTTCTGACCAGAAGAAGCAAACTGTAATGCCTGCGAAACATTTCATCACAGATGAACCATCGCGGAAGAGAACCCGGAAGACTCAACTCACCCTTTCCCTCATGCTTTCACAGATAACTCACACGTACTGCATTTAGTGTAAGTAAATGGAACGGAGGAATGGTGGAGAGAAACCTGGGTTCGGCGTTCGCCTGCTCTTAACGAAAGGTGCCAAGGGGAACACGATTCCATAGCACGGACCGAATACCGAATTCGAAGTGCTCTCCACACGGCACCCAACCAGGGGTCGGTATTTCACTGAAAAATCTCCACCACTGCTGGAGATGTGAACCCGAGTCCACGGGAATGGGAAACTAGTTCTCTATAGCACGCTCCTTTCATCCATGCCATTACATTCAGTACTCAGGAGCATTCATTCCACATTCTGTCGCCACCCACTCATTCCTAACCCTATCCCTTCCATATATTTTTTTGTAAACGCTTTTCAGGCACCCCATACCCACTGTATTTAGCCCACTCCTGTGATACTTATCCCGGCATGCCGAAGCTACACTACCGTCGGAGAAATTGGGGAAGAAGACACTTTTTTACACTGCAATTTTCGCTTCCTTGGACACACACTTATCCCTTGATTTGCTCAACGCTCTACCTATTTAAGATGGAGAAAAACACACGCTCGGATAACCTTATACCTCCGGAGAAAGGCGGAAAAGTGGCCCAGGGTTTGACGCCTCCGTCGAAAATCCGACAACTACGCAATTTCAGCTAAAAACCTCGAAGGAAGATTATGTGAACCTGGAAAATATAAATACAAAGTTGTCATGTGAAGTCGAATACCTGGCAATCACCGTTAGCCCGAGCGTGGGAATAGCAGAGACGAAACATTTTGGGACGCTTCATTAAGGAAACTAGGATCTATCAAGCGAAAAGTAGGGTGGTCCTCGGGTGAAAAAGTGAAAGTGAGATCCTATTTCGCTCTGGTAAGGTCCAGGGGCGCAACAACCCCCCAAATCGTGGGGGGGCAAACTCCTTGAAAAATCTGTATATGCTAGCTAAGCGTGAGGGGAGGGGGTGAGAGAGATTTTGCAAATCAGGCAGTGTCCATTAAAAAAAGTGAGCCACAACCTATGATTTCTGGGGGGGGCTACCCCCACACAATCGTGCCTAGGAAGGGGGGGCAGTGTCCCCCCCCCCCCCGTTGTTGCGCCCCTGGAAAGGTCACATCTTGAATAACCGCGAGCATTTGAGGCCTTGTACAAGAAGATTTTCACTCATGAAATAAACAAAATGCAATGGAAAGCCGCACGCTTCTTAAAAAAAACTGCCATGAGCGAACAGAAAGTGTAACTAAAAGTGTTTGAACGTTGGGAGCCGTCGGAATAACCTGTAGGCTTTACGCTAGACTTGGATTACTTTAAAAACCAGATCATTGCGAGTTTCAGTACGACATGTAAGATGGACCCCACGCTATAATTCTAGAACTGATAGAAGCGACAAAATGAGAGAGATACAATGCCGATCTGATGGGTGTAAAAGTTCCTTCTTTCCGTGCAAATTTAGCGCCCATCACAAGAATAGAGCGTGACGCAGTTCACCCTTGTCCTCTCCCCCTTACCGTTAATTTTCCCTCTTCCCTCCCCTTTAAATGGCTATTTTTCCAATCACACCCCCTGCCACACGCCCCTGCGGCAGCTCCCAGGGTAGTGTGTAGATGATGATTATGCTGACTGTTTCATAGAATTGATAGAATTCCCCCTAGGTGTGGTGTCAAAAGCAGAGCGTCTGAATAACAACCTTTTGGCATTGAACGACTGAACGACGACCTTTTGTCACTCTCCAAGTTTTATTACGAACAAAGCGTTTCAACGCTTATGCATCATCATCTGGTACTACAGCTAATAATAGCTACAAGGACCTCTTCTTTTTTGACCAAGATTAATGTAATTAAGGTATTATTTTGAAGATAAGACTTTTTAAAGAAATGGTAAATATAGCCAGGGATAAAATTTCTTGCAATAAGAGGAATAATATATGAAATCTTGGTACCGTTTATAGCAGTTTAATTTCGTAAAATTTGACTATGCGACTGAGAAAACATTTTTTGGCTTCATCATGTCTTATCTCTCTTTTTCGTTCATGTATAGTCATTTCTAATATCTTTTAAAAATATATTTTCATGTACAAAAAATTATATCGCTTACATATAAATTTCATTGTTACAAAGATTTATAAATAAGCATTTCTGTTACAATTATTAATTGTTTGCTGATGTATGCCGCTTCGTAAATTTAAGACAATTATTTCATACACACCCAGAATAAGTCAAAGATAATCAAGTTTTTTTAATTTTGTAAGTTATTAAAATGAATCAACATTGGTTATTTATAAAATCCTGGTTTCATTTATTGTCATATTTTTTACCCCTGAGGATGGCAACACATTTTATGAAACGTTGGCAATATCTGCTTGAGTTGTTGTCTTAAATATTGACCAACATTCTACAAAAATACGTTAATAGTTCCTACTTAGGAACACAAGGGAATTTCAAGCCATTAGAGTTGGAATAAATTCGACAGGCTCTCGCGTTATATGGTGGAACAGCATTTGAGTACTTAAATAAAACTGCAGTAGTTTTATTGTCCACTTAAATTTTAATGTAAATTATTACACAACACGTGTTTTGACTCTTAGGCCGTCATCATCAGGTCTACACAAGTTATTACTCCAATGGGAATATTTATACATGAGCAAGAGGAAAGATGGGGGGAGATGGGGGGTGGAGGGGAGAGGGATTGGGGATCATTGACCAATGAAGGAGGTAGTAGTAAGGAAGGGGGGGGGGGTACGGTTGATAGTGAATAACAGGGGGAGAGGTGTTGTTACGAGACATGTGACCTTCCCGAGGATTCGGGAGAGTGGCCCATGTGAAATGTGGAGATAAGCAGAGGGAAGAGGGAGGGAAGGGAGTACAGGCTTGGGTTGTGGATAAGGGAGTGAACATCAAATTCTATATAATTAAGAAGTTTGATTTTCTTCTTATTTCTCTTGATAATCTCCCACTGTTCCAAGGTTTCAAGGCGTCGTCCTTTTTTCTCGTAATGGAGGATATTCACGTCAAAGTTTGTATAATGGGACTCCTCTATGAAGTGCTTGGCAAGGTGGGATTTGGGATCACTGTTTGACAAGCACTTCTTATGTTCATTGATGCGGATTTCAAAATTTCGCCCCGTTTCGCCCTATATTCTTCATGGGATCGTATGGGTCTTTGGCATTATTAAACATGTCCCTTAGTTTGAGTAGAGTGTAAAAAGTGACTTTATATTTGTCCCTGGGAAAGTTTCGAGCTGCTTTGTACCACCCCCGGCCAAGATACTGTAACCTAGCCCACCTTTGTTTCTTCTCCTTGCAAACCTGGGCGGAAGTGATATTTTGTATGGCTAACTTTTTTTCCCTCCTTTTTAAAATTCCTTCTTCTAAGGAGGCCGTATAGCCGTTGGCCGATACGATGTGTCTGATGGTGTTTAATTCTTTGTAAAAATTGTCTTTAGAAAGCGGAATATTTAACACCCGGTGGATCATAGAGTTAAAAGCAGCTATTTAATGAGACTATGGGTGGTAAGAATCAGCTGGCATGGCTGGTCAGTGTATGTGGGCTTACCCCCCCCCCCTCCCCCCCATAGGCCACTCTCTCGAATCCTCGGGAAGGTCACATGTCTCGTAACAATACCCCCCCTGTTATTCACTATCAACCGTACCCCCCTTCCTTACTACTACCTCCTTCATTGGTCAATAATTCCCCATCCCTCTCCCCTTCCCCCATCTCCCCCCCTCTTTCCTTTTGCTTATGTATAAATATTCCCATTGGAGTAATAACTTGTGTAGACCTGATGATGACGCCCTAAGCGTCGAAACACGCGTTGTGTAATATTTTACATTAAAATTTAAGTGGGCAGTACAACTACTGCAGATTTATTTATGTATTAGAGTTGGAAATCGACAATAGTAAATGGATCAGTTGTTCTATAAATACGTAGAAACCATAGGTACTTGTAGTAGAGGTGCTGTAATGACTCTACTGGGAAATAGCAAAATGGATATTCTTTTTAAAAAAAAAGGAATGTATCGTCCATGAAATTTATGGATGAATTGCACGCGTTGGTCAATATGGACCATTTATCGTGATAAAAACAGGCGTCTAAATAGCCTCGGTACACGTGGAAACTGTCATGAAGAGATACTGTTATTTGTCAAGAAAATAGAGGCTCGAGTACGCCGAGGAAAAGAATTGAGGAGAGAATCCGGCTCCCTCCAATTGCGGTGAGCATTTGGTGCTCATCAAAGGGAAGCATCGACTCCGAAACTCGGGGAATGGCGGCTCGAAGGCCGAACAAGTTAGTATTTGAGAGAGCACGCACGAAATGCCAAATATATTTGTTAGGTTTGCCTACTGAGATAGGGGACCTAACGCTTGATTCATCTTTTTCATAAACTTCAATTATTTTCCATTTCACCGTGTTTCCATTTTCCGCGTATGCCTCATCCGAAGGTGTTACAATAATAACAGCATGTGACTCCATAGATTGAAGAAGAGAATATATGGCGTTTAGGCGCACTTAATGGACACCTATTTTTACGCCTGAAAAGACCCATCAGAAATTGCTCTCGCGCGTCTTTTTCGTGCATATATTTTTTGAATAATGCAGTGCTTTTTGAAAAATAATTCCATTTTACACTTTTCTAGAGAAATCATTACGGTGCCGTGACGATTCCGCCACAAATACGTGTGTTCTTGGCGTATGCATGGCAAAGCTGATCCACTCCATATGGCCTATCGCGCATTTTGATAGCTTCCATTAACCTCAGTGCTATCGGAATGCATGGTTTCTCCTTTTTTTGATATATCTGTTGCCGTTGCAGGTCTTAAACGCCTGCGGATTTTTATCGATGATGTGGCGAAATAGAAATTGCGAACTTCTTTAACTTTCTTTAAATTTATTTCGATAGTTGGTACAGTCATGAGGGTAAACCTACTCTCCGTTCTTCTCCCATCTGCCTTCCTTGCGATAACTGCTGGTCGGCCTTCTCCTTTCTTACTCCCCCGGCCGCTCGCGATCAGCTGACGGCGAGTCGAAGATAGCACCACCTATCGTCCTCGCAGTGATTCACGGTGGCGGGAGTATGAAAGTCCGACATTCCGCCCACCTTGAAAGGTCTGCTTTCAACTCTGAAAAAGAAATGACATTAATATTTTTTTACTGATTGCCCGCCATGGGCAAGACGCACAATTCTGTCACGGCTCTCTTGACCGATCCCCTGGCAGTTTTAATAGTGGCCACTCTGCTGATGCCGTCCTTTCCAGGGTGAAGAGCAGTAATTCTCCCCATTGGCCAATGCATGGGGGGACGAAAATCTTCTTTCAGCAGCACCAACATTTCCTCCTTCAGATCCTCCCCTCTGGAAACCCACTTCGATCGCTGCTGGAGGTGTGGCAGGTACTCTGCAGACCATCTTCTCCAGAAATCTTGCATGATCTGCTGACAATACTGCCAACGGGATACATGATTAATCGGGAGTGGAGTCAAATCCGGCTCGGAAAATGAGGTGAAAGGCTGGCCAATTAAGAAATGGCCTGGGGTTAAATGATTTAGGTCATCAGTGTCATCTTATAGATGTGTCAAGGGGCGGGAATTTAGGCAAGCCTCTATTTGAGTTAGTACCGTGGTCAGCTCTTCATAATTTAAAATTGCATTACCTAATCCTCTTCTTAAATGGTACTTAACTATCTTCACACCCGCCTCCCAAAGGCCTCCAAAGTGTGGCCATCGGGGAGGGATGAAGTGCCAAGTAATTCCATCGTTCGCCAGGTTGCTTGTCACCTTTTGTTGGTAGGCTTCTGTCTTGAAGAGATTTCGTAATTCCTTCAATTCCTTATCAGCTCCTACAAAGTTGGTTCCATTGTCGCTGTAGACGTTGACACATTGTCACTTGTGACTGATAAATCTCCTAAAAGCTACAATGAAAGCTTGTGTTGTGAGTTCACTCACCAGCTCCAGATGAATAGCCTTAGTTGAAAGACAGACAAATAAAGATATATAAGTTTTTGCCACAGAATAGCGTATCTGCTTGGTTAGACTGCAGTGAATTGGCCCGCAGTAATCCACTCCAGTATTTAAAAAGGGTTTAGATGGTGTTACTCTACCGGTAGGTAGTTTTCCCATGAGTTGGCTACGCATAATTGGCTTCACCTTAAAACATTTAACACATTGATGTACTAAATATTTTCCCCAAAGAGGCCAGTAAATTTGTCTCACCTCAGCCAGTAACGCTTGAGGTCCAACATGAAGTGAGCTGATGTGGGTATGATTAAAAATTAATGAATTTAAGCTGCAATTATCTGGAAGAATGATAGGATGCATGCTCCCATAACACAGCTGTGAATTTTTTAACCGGCCGCCCACCCTGATGACATTAGATTCATCGAGAAATGGGCATATTGACCTTAATTTACTTTTTTCAGAAACACATTTGTTAGCCTTAAGGTACAAAACTTCCTTTAAAAAATGTTGTTTTTGTGCAATTTTAATTAAACATGACATGGCATCCTTAATCTCTTGTGCTGTGATCAATCCGAAATTTCTTTCGTGGCATGGTTTCCTACCGTTAGTAATGAATCTTTGACAATAAGCAGTCACCTTTCTAAGTCTACTAAGTAATGAATACCTATCAAATAAGTGAATATCATCTGCATTAGCAAAATAAGATTTCTCTAACGGTACCCTTGCCTCAAGAGCCTCTTCTTCTGGAACTAACTTCTTAGTTGCCTTTGGCCATTCCTCTTGCTTCCTCTGCAACCAACTTGGACCAAACCACCACAAAGGAGACTTCCGTAGCTGCTCCGGGGAAGTTCCGCGAGACAATATCTCAGCCGGATTTTCATTCGTAGAAATGTAACCCCAGTTCATTCCATTTGTGATCTCTTGTATTTCGGTAACTCTATTGGCGATGAAGACCTTCCAAAGGTGTGACGGCGCTGTAATCCAATCAAGTACAATTGTGGAATCTGTCTAAGGATAGAAATCATGAAAGTCAATTCCAGTGTCCAATATCTTTGGAACAAGTCGAGATAAAAGAAGAGCACCACATAGTTCAAGTCGAGGAATTGTTATCCGTTTTAATGGAGCAATACGTGACTTGCCACAGAGCAGATTGCAAAGAATTTGTCCTTTAGCATCTTGGCAACGAATGTAAACACAAGCACCGTAAGCAGCCTATGATGCGTCGCTGAAGCCATGAAGCTGAAGACCTTGCACCGTCTCCTTGCTTCCAACTAGCCTGGGTACAGCCAATTGTTCAGGAGCTTCCATCTCTGCCTGAAATTGACTCCATTGGGTATGGATATTCATTGGAATAGATTCATCCCAGACTAGGTTAAGTGACCACAAATGCTGCATGATAAGTTTTGCCTTGACGATTACAGGAGCATTACAGATAATTCCCAATGAATCGAAAAGTCTAGCAATTGAGGCTAATATGGTCCGTTTGGACACATAAGAGTATTTACAATATCTAATTCCGATGTTTTCGGAGTATTTACGATGCATCTAATCCATTCAATATGCCCGATTGCGCACTTCAATTGCTTCATTAATCCCCGGTGCAATCGCAATAATTTTGTTCGATCTATTCTCTTCTCTCACCTATGTGCGGCTCCATTGTTTGCGTATATGTCACGCCTCGATTGCTTATTTATACTATCAATTTATCTTTGAGCTTGTCGGTAGAACCTAGAGTTGCCTATAGTTCTAACGTGATTGTTAACAACCTATTATATCAAAAAGTAGTGCATGAGAGCTATCGTTATTATTTTCTGAAATGAAGCAGAAATTTATGACAGTAGAGTGTAATTGGATACACTCCACAATAATTTTTACATTATTTAAAATAATCTTCAGATGTGAAGACGTTTCCAGCGTACGGCGATAAAAAATTAATAAAATTATAACCTTACTAGTTAAAGAGGCTGCTGAAACAGGCTTAAGTGTTGGTGATATAGCCAAGAGCAATAAATTAAGTAAATAATTAAATAGGAATAAATTTGTGGTTTTTATTTCTTATAAAAACGATATATGTAACTATGATAAACAACATATAATATCTAAATGTCAGAGATTTCTTTGCATACAATATTTTTGGTGAAGCAGGCGGGGCTGTTACTAAGCAGTTTCCCTTGTGTGTATTTTGAAAACTGTATATGTACTGTAAAACTGTACACTACGGCCATGTGTCAGTTAGTGGAGAACGTATTGGGAGTTTGCTTGCCATCTATTGGCGCACATGTGAACCATTACGCTTAGCAACTGAATCATACGTACGACGTACGTACGTGTAGCCTCTTATAAGGTACATACATTTATATTTTGTTAATTACTGAAAATGTCAGTAATTTAAAACTATGTCATTTCAATATTCTCTAAATGCTGCGCCATTCTCATTACAATATTTACTTTATGCGTATTACAGTTACTTAAACATTGAATATGGTCTGAATTATGATTAGGGAGAATTCTCGCTCAAACTACATTACGTCTTAGTTCACTCTATAGATCTATGAATTTGACTGATGGGAATGAATAATAGCAAATATGATTTCAAAATCATTTTTTTGCCAGAAGTGCTCTTGGAAGTGTGATGTATTTCGCCGCGTTTTCCTCGGCAACACGTTCAACAAATTGCTTTTCTTCCCATTTTATTACATAGCAGCGAAACATGGGTATTCCAGGGAAAGCATAAGAGTTGTCGGAATTCCGTGGGCATGGGGTTTTGAGAAGGGATATGGTTTAAGAATAGTGGGTGATAATAGAATGTGGTATGGATGCTCTGGAATTAGTCGTTTATGGGAGGAGCGTTCTTCGTTGGTTTGTCCAAGCTGAAATATTGGATGGGGATGAAATAACGATGCAAACTTATGAGAGAGGAGTGAATGTTGTTAGAGCAAGGGGCAGACCAAGACAGTCATGGGTGAATGTGTGGGAAGATATTGTTAAGGTGGCTGAAGCGGTGATCGTGGGCCACCGAGTGCACATTTTAACGGTAATTTAAATTTAAAAAAACATTCTTAGACCGCATTTCATTCGAGTGCTTCTGTTTATGCGTTGGAACTAATTATGCCGCCAGTAGTGGAAATTATACAAGAATTATATTTTTAATTTTTTCCCTTAATTATAGAATGTTAAATATGACCGAAGAGTTTTCGGCGCGATATTCGAAATTTAGACGATAAATTGAAATATTTTTTTTTTAATATTAGACTCGGCGTGGCGCCTTGAAATTTGTTATCAGCAATTATAATACTAATAAATGTATTAATTCGCATTTGGAATAAAATCTGTAGATATTGTTGGCCTCGGTGGCGGAGGGGCAACGTCCCGCCTGGGGAGGATTTTTCTCCTCCCAGTACACGTTTGTATGTGTTGTCCTTTGTTACTGTTACAACGCTTGATGTGAAATGATCCTCGAGGGTGTATTCAGGTTGATTAAATAAATAAATAAATATGTAATCGAATCATGTGCCATAAGATGACGTGTACAAACATCCAAAAGAATTAATCAGTAGTATGCATTGATTTTTACTTTTATCTACAGATATCACTGATTAGAGCACATAGATATACAAAGTTTCACGCAAGTCTGTACACAAACAAAAATCGTTAATCGCCTTAAGAGAAGGATAATGAGGAGTCTTAATAGCAGTAGGGAGTGTATAAAGGTACCAGGGTAACTGAAGCAAAAGAGGAGTGAAAGGATAGGGCAGTAGGAGGAAATCATTAAAGCACAGTGAGCTGTAAAGGCCTATCACCGAGAATTAAACTTTTTTTTATTGTTCCCATCCCATAAAGGAACGGCGTGATGGGTGTGCGTGCATCCCTGGCAACACTTTCGCCAGCGCACTGAGCGTCCCGTCTAAAATTTCGTCCGAACTACTAACAGCAAGACGTGCGTATGCCAAGAGGGGACGGAGAAAAAAAAACGCTCCCACCCACCCGGCTACATGCACGGCGAGTATTATTATTCGTGCGGGGACGTAATGGGGGATTGGGGGTGGTGGAGGGCCGAAACCCCCGCTGCCAGCGACGAGCTAACCCCCCTCATCACAAGGTTAACTCCCCGCATCAAGTGGATTGACCGCCAAGGAGAGAGCGAAAGTGTCCCGTTGGAAATGTTATTTGGCCGCTTCCCGCCCCTTCCCGGAACACTTGACGCGCGGGGCCCCTGCCTACGTGAGCGCCGTGGCATCTAATCTCTACCCCCCTCGCCGCGCCGCCCCTCGTCCGCCCCCCTCCCCCCTGCCCACCCCTTGCCTCACATCCTCGCGGCCTTCACGTGGCGGGTCCCTGAATCCGGACGGTTCCCCCCTCTCTCTCTGTTTCCAACTGCCCCCGCCCCTCCACCACCACCACCACCTCCTCCTCCTCCTCGCCCCTGACCCGTCGTACCGCGTGTTCCCGTCGCTAAAAGCGCCATTACGTCACGTACTCCGTGGAAGAGAACTCGCGATTTTAAGAATGAATGCGGAGGAAAGAGTCCCGCAGATTTTTTTTCAGCGGGCGGTCGTGAAAAGGGTTGAGACGCGAAAGACGCGAGTATTTTCCGTCATGCAAAAATCTCTGGGACGGTCGCGGTCCTCCTTCGAGCACCTGAGACGGTGTGGTGCGCGAAACGGGGAGCGAAAGCGGGTGCCTACGGCCACGCGCACCCTTCCCCCCCCCCCCCCCAATCCCTGCCCCACCGTGGTACGTCGCGTCCCCGTGGGGCGCGTAAACTTGAAATGCCCCGCTTAGCTGACAGTAGGGCGTTCCGCGTTTCGTCCATAGTATGTGCTCTTGTGAATATTCGTTTCCTGTGTAAATCTTCATTAGGCCAGAGATGCAATGTTGCCAATAGCAGCAGGAATGTAATCATAGTGCCATGAAATATACTGATTTCACGTCAAGGAGTCATGAAAAAATGAAATCAGAGATTATAAAAAAACCATGTCTTTGTGTTGCTTTCTGTATGTTTCCGTTCCACTTCTATTGAGTCCAATAGCCTTTCACATGCATCTTATAAGCAACATATCACGCGCCAGCGATATTAATCGTGACAGAATCGTGGCAAAATAGATCGCTAAGGTTGAGGGCCAACCTGAATCCCCAGGGTTATATTCCAGGAGTGACTGAGTTACAAGCGTATGACGTTGCATGAACGAGGCATCACCGATTTCAGAACGCTTTTCGCGGCTCTTCATTGATATTCCAAATATGACGAAATTATCGCTCTAATAAAAAATAATGCCCTCTCTCACACAAATATGTCAGTCAATTCTTTTAATCAGGCAAATTGTAAATTTTGATGATTGGTTTTTATGTAAAGAATACCGGCGTCCATTCACTCCTACTATTGCATTAAATTTCGATGCGAATTAACTTCAGCGCTCGTATGATCTGTGTTTCAGGACTGATCCCCCATCTCTGCCTCGTTTAAATTAATAATTTTCTATGGCGCTAGATCTAAAGTCGGACGCTAGTCTAATGTTCGCACTGTTAACGTAAGTTGGCGTTAACCCTAGTAAATTTTATTTACACGATAGAGTTACTAGTGTTGGCGCTGGTTACTAGCATTTGAAATTCACGTGAACGGAGATTAGTGGGAATAAGTGTTAGAAATGGATGGGCGAGTAGATGGACGGCAGCACTGCACTGAAGAGAATACTTGCACGTGATAGATAAGAAGTGTGTAGATGCTATCTTGATGTACGAAAAATAAGACTGTTTTTGTGAAAAATGTTCCACGTAGCATTGCTGATAACGTGCAGTTTTCTCCATTAAATTTATGAATAATTCTGCGTTTTTTTCAAAATTATTCCCAGTTGAAATTTTTATAGATTAATCACTATTTTCCGCGAAAATGGCGCTACTAATATCAATGTTTTTTGCGTATTAATTGCACGACTAATACATCCCATATAGCCGATTGCGCATTTTAGCGGATTCAGTATTCCCCTGTGTTATTCAACTGTAGGGTTCTATCATAAAAAACCGTGGCCCATACCGAGGAACATTCAAATTACCCGCGCTCTGAGAGCAAGACTTGTCTCTCAGCAGTTCCAAAATTGTCCGCTCTCCACTGGATTCATGGATTCTTCCCTATGTACAGGAGCGTTCTTGGCGCGCGGCGCAAAGTTTGAAAAGACACCGCAAGGGACCAATTTTCTCAAGCTATGAAAAAGTGGAGATTAATACTTTTCTCTTCGTCTACATTTAAAATGTTTTGTATAAATTCTCTCTGTTTATACTTATCATATTTATGACGAAACTTCTCCATGGTGAATCGTAACATTAAGCGGAGTTGATTGATGGATGAGAAAGATTTGAGTAAGGCCAATTTTTTTCGTGGGATTAAAGGATATATGTTTATTCAACTCGAGTACTTTGAAGCGTCGGTGAACCAGATTTAATCTTGGCAGAATATGGGCTACGTGTAAATCAAGAGGAAAGGATATTTCTAAAGAATAATATTTTGTAACTCGAAGTATTTTTTCCCGACCGACGGAGAAGTTGGGCACATTAATTTTTTTTCGTCCCCCAGTTTCACATCAGCAACCATTTATTAATAGATGAATGCATAATTTGTTATTTGTTCTATCCCTTTGAATTATCTTTCATAGGACAAGCTCTGTCAATAGCGCAGATATCTTGAAGTACTTGGTGGAACAGTTTATTGCAGAAAGAGGTACAAAATGCTTTTTCGGTAATAGTGCGGACAATAATGTAAGATTTTAATCCGTGTGGCGTGAAGCGAACGAATCTTGAGACATGAAATGTTGAGTATGTCTTTAATCGAACGGGATGACCAAATTTCGGTGGTTAAACTCAAAACAATAAATAAATACGGTAATGTGATTGCTGGTCTTTCTATATTTGAAGACTAGACTCTATTGTTGGCAATGTAGACGTGTAAGTGAAGACACTGAGATATTACAATCAGTGTACAGCACACGCACTGGTGAGCTTCCACTGTTATCGAATCCAAAACTTCAATTTTTCGCTGTCAAGTGTTGACCGTTAGCCGGTCTTCTTCACGATCATTCATGATCAAAGTTGAAGTGAAAGGTTTATATACATGAAACTGATAATCAATACTATTATTACAAACCATTTCTACCTATGTATATTCATTACTCTTTGATGATTCCACTGACGCGTGGTGACAACACCTAATCCATCAGAAAATATTTATACATGCCACGTAGCTACTGGAATTAAAAAAATGAAGTAGTATTTTTCGCAATTGGCTATGCCAAGATAAACGTAATTGTAGACTGCATGCAGTGGGTATCAGTTGTCTGAGAGTCGTTTTCGGTAAATAATAATAAATTCGCCGATCTGGCGAGCGAAATTAGGACTCTCTAGCCCTCTCTTAAATTTGACTCGTGTCAGTGGACGAAAACACACAGCCACGCCCCGAGAGTTGAAAATCCTACCCAGGCGGGATTCGAAACCGCGACCCTCGGGTTGATGGGCAAGGAATTAATCCCGCCGCCACCTGGGTAAACGTTGAGGTTAGACGTGAGTGGTTGATGAAAGAGCATGGATGGATGCTCCGGCAATGGACGTATATAAAAAGAGCGTGCTCAGCTTCTTTGGTTATCTTCAGAGAATGGATGAAAGCCAAATGACTAATCAGATTTATTTATGGTAGTGGAGTGGATGGTGAGAGAGGAAGGGGTATACCGAGGAAGACATGAGTGAACGTGGTGGAAAAGATTCGAAAGAGGAGGAATGTTAGGAGTCTAAAGAACAGGAGAACTCGTACGAAGCAATACATGAATGTTGCTGAAGCAAATGAGTTTCACAAGGATAGGGTCGTATGGAGTAGATCGTTAAATTTGGTGCCGGTCAAACGCCGAAAGTTAAGTTCTTTTGTCAATTCCTACCCCGAAAGGTAAAGGCAGGATGGATATGTACGTGCATGTCTTCTTCACAGTTGAACGCACATTATATAGGAAAAGTTGAGCTGTCGTATTATGTGTTTAAAATTTGTTGTACATACTTACGATGCGAAATGACTACTGCTTTTGGAGAGCACTGACACAAATGGCGTCTAACGTTACATCAGGCGATCTCCCGCCACTAACCGCTTCTCCATATCAATTTGTAGCATTAGATGTGTAGGACATTCATTTCTTCAGCCATCTCTTCTAAACGCTAAAGAAGTTTCAGAACTTGGATGTGGAATCAATTATCGGGTGATACCCGGTGTTAGGACGTAGCATTCCATCTTATGTTACTAGTGGCCATATCCTTTTAATCACGGCTGCGTGAATCCAAATGAAAAGCAGTAGCGGGCACGTGAATCGGATGGAATCGAAGCAATGAGAATTCATTCCCTATGTTTAAGCCACCTCACTAAAACTAGACGATACTTTAAGCAAGAATTCTAAAACTATTTCACAGTTCACTAAATGAGTTACAGTGTCGTAGCGGTCACCATTGGTTTTTTGATACGATTGGCACGAACGCATTGGCGTGTTTGAAACCTCTCTGGAATGGCAAATTATATATATTCAACTTTTTTATTTCGACAAAAAAGTACAAATTTCTGCATTGTTTTGCAATTGCAATGTGTGAGGGGTACCTTTATACTTTCAAACCCCAATTATTACATTATATTACATTTCTTCTTTGCTTTTTTTATATATATTTATATTGACTTGAGTTTTCTGTTCACAATGCATTTGTCTCCTGTTATTCTCTTCATTCTTGCTATACAAATTTCCTATCTTCTTTCTTCTTATCCTGGGTACCGGTTCCGCAGGCCGACTTCTTCTATCAGGGTTCCGGATTCGTAGGCCGTCTTCTTCCTTCTTGTGCGACGTCTTTTCCATTTACAGGTGAATAGAAACCTGTCGGTAGCTTGGCTTACTTTTCCGAGCTATTTCTGAAAAGAGAAAATATTATATTTTATCTACCAGGAAATCTGTTACATATTTCCTAATATCTTCTTAATCCTCAAAGAGGGCGTGTCCGACGGTACTTAGGTTGTTGATTTGTCCTATTTTTTCCACTATGCTTTTTCTTTCTGGCTCGTAAAGTCTACAGTGTAGTATTCTGTGTTCCGGGTTATCGGTATCTTGTCCACAACTGCATTCTCCTGAGTCTGTCTTCCCGATTCGCTGTAAGTAGGATTTAAATCTCCCATGTCCGGTCAGAATTTCACTTAAACTTTTGTTTACCTGAAGTTCATAACTTATTCTGGTTTTTATATCCTGGAAGAAGTTCTTAGTAGTTTTTCCTTTATTTGTCACATTCCATTGGATTTTCCATTCGGTTATGATTCTATTAGCGATGGTTTCCGTATTTTTCCGTAGGTCCTCAATGGATTCAATATTTTTGTCCAGGAATTTCCCGGATCCCGTTCTTCTAAGGTTGGATATTCATCCTTCTTTCCAGAATGGTGTAATTTATGGGTGGAATTCCAGTTAGTACAGTAAGGGCTTTGTTACTAATTGTACTGTAACTTCTGGAGATCGCTAGAAGGCAGCATCTTTGCGTCCCGACAAATGATATGCAGCAATGCAGCCAACAAGTTACGGAAAAAACCTCAAGGTATTACTCGTAGGAACCTGTGGCCACAATCTGAATGCTAGCGACAAATTACAGAAGTTCAGTAAGCTCCAAGGTGGTACTTATGATCCTCTATCCCACCTTTACCTTGTCGGGGGAGATTAGGTGGACAGTGGGGGGTAAGACGGAAGGCTAGGTTAGGCTGTGTTCCAATCAACGTTAAGTTGTCCTAGTCGTGATTAATTTCCCTCAAATTTAGGAAATGACGTCACAATTTTAGCCTTTGCGCCGACTTCACGGCCGCAACATCCTGATTGTGAAAATTAGACGATTTTCGAAATTTCCATATTTATTTACGCCTGGAATAAATTATTTTTGGGAAATACCCTGAGAGAATGCAAACAATAGAGATGCTGTCGGCGAGGAAAGTTGTCTACTGAGTGAACCCCAGGGGTGTGACGTCAGCCATGGTATGGCTACCGATAAAACCTCGAAAGTCAACCCTGAAAAGGCATTCGTGCTGTTAAAATTAATCTCGTCTCTTTCGTTACTGATACGAATTAGAAATTTTAAACGAATGTCGCAATATATACTGATGGAGATGGCGTCATTAGTGATTCATTATGTCAAGCTGAATTTCTTATTTTTCGGCAGTTAAAAGCAGAACAGCAAAACGAAATTATGTAAAATAGCGTTAAAAACCAGAAATTTTCAATCGTATGAGCGACAACTTTCAGACGTTCACGAGGTCTCCTGGTTTAAGCGTTTATACACCTCGATCGGTCACTATGTCTGAAGAATTTTGAAGATACCGGTATTAACTTTACGGGTTCATCCGCAAGTGCACATAAGTATGAAATTCCACAGAGGAAAAATCATTCGCCTTGTTAGGGACTCGAATCCGGATCCCTCGATATTTCGCCGAGTGCTTATTTCGCACCATATCTGAAATCACATTCACCCCCTTCCTTTGTCCCCACTAACAAAATATTGCAATGATGATGCACGAGCCCGCTGTCATGTAAATCCTCGAAGGAAAAACAGGAAATAACGTGTACGCAGAACGTTACCCTTCAAGTGGCGATACTCATAGAGACATTGACACACTCGCCACTTCCATAGTAATACGTTGGGTGATTTTGGTCACTTTTTAACCTACCCACTCCGTGTAAGACCACGTAAGATTTCATGAACCCCACCCTCCCCTCTCAATCTTACGTAAGTTGTCATATATTTTTGGAACTACATAGATAACAATATATTTGCAATTCTATATCCATGTGTGCAAAAACAGTCCTCACCTCCTCAGTTTTCTTTTAATTTTAATACGTAATCACATGCCCTAGGGAGAAACCTTTAGAAATATACATTTTTAGCCGGATATCGATAAGAGTTATAGAGATTACGCGGTTCACCGCCGGCTCGACTCGCAACAACACTCGATCTTTAAAAGTGCGATACATTCAGAATAATGAATACAAATAATTGTTCATACATTTTTTTTCAGTTGTGCATAAATTCAGGGGTTATGCCGCGACGGCAATCCCACTAACAATAAATTAGATTTTTCGTCCGGCGTTAGTGAAAAAAGTGACAAAAGCACGATCTCTGAAGTGACTGAAATCTTACGTAAGATTGTCTCGGACCCGAACAACCCCACACGTAATACAAAAAGAAAAGCTCAATCGCCACCCCAAAAAACGTTTTACGTAACACTTGAATGGTCGAGTAGAAGTCAACTTCCATGCGTGAAGTCGCCGTGCCAACCGTAACCGTGAGTGGCGGTCCTCCTGGTGCGACCACCGCCGCCCACTTCGGATGCCGGCGGCGGCCCACGCGGTTCGGAGCCCTGGGGGGGGGGGGGCGGGCGCGGGGGGAGGTATGCAAGGGGCGTGAACCTCAGGCGCGGATTGTGTGGCACGGCATCACGTGGGGCTGATTGCACAGATTGGGTGCCCTCGCCCCCGATTGCCTCCACGGACGGAGTGGCGGCCGGTGCCCGCGCGAGCGGGAATTCGGCGGGATGAACCGCTCCCTCCTCACCACCCACCCCCTCCCTACCCCCCCCCCCTCTCCCCACGCCCAGAAGTCTTCCCACCGTCCTGCCAATGTAGCCGTAATTTTGGCCTCACAGCGCACAGCGGGGCAAAATTTGATTCTTGGGAGGACAAAGTTCCTATTTGCGAATATTTCATCGGCCCGCTTTCCACGAGGCGCATTTGCCGTAGAAGATAGTATTTACAAGGATAATCTACCGGTTGAAAGAACACAAACGGATAAGTGCTTGGGATGGTTGGTAAGGAAAGGTAACTTCTGGATTAGATTGGGGGGAGGCAAAGTAGGTGGTTGGAGGAGGTAATGAGGGGCGAAAGGTTGCTTATGGCCGTGATAGAGGGGAGGATGCTGGGTAAACGAGGAAGAGCGAGAAAGAGAATAGGTTTTATGGACGTGATGAAGAAGAGCATGATGTATGCCGAGATGAAGAAAGGAATAGGGTCGGTAAATTGATCTCTGCATATGCAAACATCTAGAGGATTTTGGCTCGCTTCCATTAAAGCGTACTTAAACCGATATATGACCTAAATAATAATATACCGGTTGAGGTAGGTTTAAGTGAAAGAGAGTAAAAATCTGCTAGAGATTTAGTGGCGCTCGCTCCTATCCCATAACTTGATTTCCTTCTCATCTCGGCTCACGTCCTTCCCCTTTTCATCCCGTCCACAAATCTCTTTCTTCCCCTTCCCCGCTTTGCCAACTTCCTCCCCCCTCTCACGGCCTCCAGCATCCCATCTCCCCTCATTACCTATCTCAGACACCCACTACTATGCCCCCAACTAATCTCCTCCAGACTTTTCATAATCTTACCCCCTCACCAAGAACTTCCTCGTACGTCTGTCTACCTCTTCCATTCTCTTCCACACCCACATCCCAAACGCCTGCGATCTATTCTCGTCCTCTTTCCGCAGAGTTCTTGTTTCTGCGCCATACAAGGCTCTCGGCCAGTCTTTTATTTTAATTGTCACGCAAGATTTCCGTTGAAAGCACCTAAAAGTACCAATAATTATTTTCTGGAAGTAGAAATATCGTCGACAGAAGGAAGGAAATTGGCGCCATTTTCAAACTTCCTATTTCTCAAGATGTTTCACGATGGTCCCAGATTCACGTTGGAACAATCTACGAAAACATGCTTGTCAGGGTTACCAACTGCCGAATGCTCTCGATCTGGATGTTTTGGTCTCCAACCCGGAGAACCTGAATTGAAAGTTTCAGCTTTTAAATGTATACATAGTAGCAGTTTGATTAATGTGATAATTTAATCGATGCATCTTTAAATAACATAAGGTATCTTTCTTTATTTATGGATTAATGTTATACATTTATTATTTTGGTCTTATTTTGGGATCATAGAATTCGAATACAAACGTATATCTACTGTAAAAAGTACTGAAGGGTACTTTCGTGAACGGGGGAATTTTTTGGTCAAAATATTATTTTCAAAAATTTGCCTCGCTGATTTTTCATGTTAGAAATCATCCCTCCGAAGCAGTCTCGTCCTGAGCTCTCAAATTCAGAAAGAAATGGAACATTTCGACAAAGATCCCATTTTTTTATCCAATAAAATCTCGTAAAAAATTGGTTAAACATTTTCTAAGAGAATTCAATATAACCGATGGAACACCTGCGTACGTGAAATATTTACAGTTTGTTTTTTCGCTCCTGACACTGACCCGGAGGCATGATTGATATGAAACCCTCAGCCCAATGAAACGTCGATTCACCCGGAGTCTCCGGGTCAAAATGCCCTACTTGGCAGGCGAAATCCTGGTCAAGGTTATCAGAATGTATGCTTCTCATTGCTACCTAGGGAAAAAAAAGGAAAATTAGCGAAGCAGCCCTCAAGCTTCCTTTTTTCTAGAAAATGACAGTTGTGAATTTCCTATTGCGCGACCGTGCACCTGTGGTATTAAATGTCATTAGATTTGACATACGGAGGAATGGGAGTGGTACTGGCGACCGAACAGGCCAGAGGTTAAGGTGACTGGAGCGGTAATCTTTGGTCATTTAGTGTATATTTTATTAATTTTCCAATACAGTCGATAAAAATACGAGGACCGCATTTCATATAAGTACATCTGCTTATTCGGTGGAACTTATCATGCATGCGTTAATACAAATGATACAAGAATTATGCTTTATATTTTTGTCTTTTTAAAACGTGCAATTACGTGAGTTTTAGGCACGGTATTCGAAATTTAGGTGAAATTCATATTTAAATATTTTTTCGAATCTTCGACTCGGCGTGATACTTTGATATTTGTTATCGACTGTCATAGGAAATATTATTTCGCGTTTAGAATAAATAATATCGAATACTTTAACTTCGTCATACTTATGCAATCGAGGTATTGCGAAATATATCTCATGTGCCTTAAGGCTACGTGTTAAAATATCATTGATTTGCCAAATAACCAAATCGGTAATGTGCAATTTGTTCACTTCTATCCATGGATACCACTCTACAAGAACACGTATGCAAGAAACTGTGAAAAGATGAAAATCGCTACAACCACCTCAACTGGAAGTTTACGTAAATTTAAGTCGCACCCCGAGTCAAAGTGAGTGCAGCCAATTTGTCGTCGTGCGTTTTTGAGTTGAAAATCACGTGTACGTGTACTGCGGGCATTGCTCGTAGCTGATGCCAAATATACAAGCTTCATTAACGGTATACACATAGGTATACCAGAAATATGAAGTGAATCCATAAACGATGGCTCCGTGTATTCAATTATATTTACAGCAACCTGTTGATCTTCGGTCGCCTGTGTCTTAATCTGTCACGAATACAAACCTGGGCTTGTTTCCATCCGTCTGATGACGGTCCCGTAAGGTTTTAAAATAACAAAGGTCCACCGTTATGCGCATTAGCCTGCTTTGATGCATTCATCCAATTCTTTTCTGAGTAAATATTTTAATACATTACGATGTATAAATAGTTATTACCAAATATTATGAGTGATATAATTATTACCGCGAATGGTAAGCTGTATCAAAAGGTTGAGTTGCCAAAATCTCACCACGATCGTCTTGCTTGCACTGAGCTTTGAACAAAAATGTCACCAGGACAAAGGGATTTTCGCTTCCTTTCATCCAAAGGATTAGTCTCTACGAGGCTGGGCAAATCCAATTTCACTAAGAGTTTGGCATCTAAATCATATCATATTGCAGCCCTCATAAGGCTTTTTCGGAGCGTCTAATGACTCCGCAAAACCGCCATAAGACGTTAATTGCGATGCACATGATAATTGGTTTTCATGTAATTTATATCGGAAGATGGACGTATGAAGCAAATTTGTGATGGATTAAGAGCGTTCTAATCTGTATCACCTGCTTGGGCCGCTGAGATTTATCTTGTTGGCCTTGTTACGTACGTGGAATGTACGAGGGAAACTGAGCATTGATATGTGTCGCAATGGTAATATATTTATCTCATTTTATCTCACAGTCGTTGGTCTAGTTAATGGATTTTATATAGTGTTTAAATTATCCCTTAGAGTGAAATGTAAGCTTTAATATCGCAGTCGTAATTTCTGGTAGCATACAATTTGGAATTCTGAAATCAGGTGATAAGTGAACTTTTGCTTTTTAGAATAAAAAAAATGTAACTTTGATATTCAAACATTAATCGAGTCCTTAAAGTTACGTCTGAAACCTCCAATTTTGTCTTATAAGCTACAAATTTGTTAGTTATATAAAGAGCAAGGTGTTAGAAATAAAATAAAAATATCAGTCATCTTGGACACCTGCCATAGTGTACGTCGGTGCCTATCAATAGCTTAGTAAGAATAACATTGATGAACATGGCATAGTCCGTTCACTATGCAACTATTAAATAGTTTAAGACAAGAGAAAAAAATATATAAAAAATAATAAAAAGGCGGCTTTTTTGGGGCGAATATGCGATAACTTAGTCCCCTCTGCCGTCTAACGCGGTATGTGTGAAGCGTTTGTCGATAGCGTGAAGAGTATAAAATCAGAAAACCTTGCTCGCAGAAACTCACGGGAATATTCTCTTTAACTATTATTTTGAACAGTATCGAATAAACACGGTCCCCATATCATATGTAGGGGAAGGGTATTCTCCGGGAACTTTGTCGTATTTAATTCAAAGTGAGTTTCATTTGAGGAACTATACGACCGATTGTAGGAACAGCTGCACTTTAAATACTGAAGTGCTCGTTAGCGCGGAGCCATTACTGCCAAATAAAGGGTATTGCGTTTCAATGCTTCACGGTTATGTTAGTAGTAATGACACATAAAATAAAAAAATCCGTCTTCTTGAACACCTGCCATATTGTATGCCGGTGCCTATCAATAGATTAGTAAGAATAACATTTATGAACTTGGCATAGTCCGTTTACTATGCAACTATTACATAGTTTAAGACAAGAGAAAAAAATAACATAAAAATTAATAATAAGGCGGCTTTTTTGGGACGAATATGAAATTACAAAGTCCCCTCTGCTGTCTAACCCCTCGCCAATGTACTCGCTAATTAAAAGAAAGGTTTTGTTTGGCGTGATCAATACATTTATGTAGCACAGAGGAAAAGCTATTCACAGAGTAAATCGATTTATTAAATGCGACACAGTATTACCAGAAAGCGTAAAAAAGACTCGCACGTATGTGGGAAAAACTTTAGATTTATTAGGCTTACATTCTCATACGGTGTGAAAAACATGCGAAAACCAATCGAAATCTAGTAAATAGGTATAACCATAACTCAAGGGTCCAGTCCCTCAGTTAAGAATGGGGCAGGGATTCAAATAGAATCTTTCTCTGTCCTATATAAAAAATATAACCTCTCGGAGTTCAGAAATTGTCCCAACGATTGGACTTTTTCGTCCTTCTAGTCTTGAATTTCATGTTCGTGACCCGAGAAGCTCACATTATTGGTTTTCCAATCATGAGAGTCCTTCAAGGAGTGGGGCGGCCTATACGGTGACGCTACTCAACGCAATGTTTCTTCCTCCGAAGGCTAGCATTTCATCGTTTGTTTGTTTCACCGATTAAAAAAGAGAAAGGATGGAACCATACGGTACTATTGATGAATCGATTTATATGCGCAATCGGCCATATTGGATCGATCAGGTTTGCGGGCAGGCCGAACGGACAGGTATTAGCAGCGGAATTGTCATGGTACACTTTGTGAGTTATTTAGAAAATTTCGAAATGGAAATTATTCCCAAAAAAATACTGCATTATTCATAAAATGTATGGAAAGGTGTCAGTTATTCCGACGGATTTCCCCCCATTCACTGGGTCATCATAATCAGTAGCCATCAATCCGAAGATTGGTTTGCAGCAGCTCTCCACTCCACTCTCCTCTCCGCCAACCGCTAAGTTCCTACACAATTTTTTTTTATGTCCTTCATGATCTACCTGATGTATTCCATTCTAGCTCTTCCTCTATAATTCTTCAAATACATTTTTCCTTCCATCAGGCTGTTGTGTCGCAAAATGTGTCCAATAAGTTTGTCTCTCCTTTTGTGCAGGGTTTTCATCATAATTATTTCCTCTCCAACTCTTCGTAGGACTTCTTCCTAAGTGATTTCCTCCATCCATCATTATTTGGGAACACCACATCTCCTTTGCTTGCAATCTCCTTTGCTCTGCAGCTTTTATTGTCCGTACTTCACTGCCATTTAAGAGCATGCTCCAAATAGTTTTAGCAGAGTGCTTCCTTACTTCCAGGCTTTTGTTACTAGTTGACAGAAGACTCCTCTTCGGGTAGAATGCCTTCTTTTCTTGGGCTATTCTGCTCACAATACCTCTCTTGCCTCTTCCATTGCTGGTGATCCTGCTTCCCAAATTCGTCCACTTGCATTCACAAGTTTTTGTTGTAAGTAAGTTTTACCGTGATTCAGTCTTCTAGATTTCTTCCACAAGCCATAACCTTGTTTCTCTTAACACTAATTTTCAAGTTTTGTTCCTTCATAGTTTTGTCCATGCCGTTCAGCATTCTTATCACATCTCAATATTATTAGTCAATCTTTGGGCTTTACAGTAGTACCTGAAGATGCCTGTGTATTAAAGGTTGTTGTAAATACTTGAATATTTAGGTGAAGCTCATCGTATCTTCCTGAGAACAATCAATTTTTTTCTGAAATACTGCAGGAACTCGGGTGGCATCTTCATTGAATCTATGCTAGACGTTCACTGGGGAATTTGGTCGTGAGCAAGCGGCGGGGAGGATGTCACGAAGGGAATAGATAGATCAATGGCTTAAGTTGGGGCGATATTGAGTCTCCAAGAGTCTCCTATTCCACCTAGCCCATTGTCAACTGGTATATCATGATACACATATTAAATCAAACCATAAAATGACAACAAAATGGAAAAGAATGTGATCAAGTTTACAGATCAATAAGTTTATCTGCTTCAACTTAGTTAGTGGAAATATGTATAATCAGGAAATACATACATTTTCATAAGCATAAGAATGAATTTATATGCTTCAACATTTTGATAGGAGAAGTAATATATACGGAAATTAAGCATTTGATAGCCCTAAAGTAAACCTGTTGTTAGAGCTACCATCAGTTAAACCATGTAATATCTTTGGTAGCAATGAAAGAAGAAAACTTTGCATTGAAAGATTACAAAAAGTAACCAAAAATATGTGCTAACAAAATCAAAACAAAGCTTGTTTTATAGCTTGAGATTAACCACCTATACATACATGTGCCTATATTCACCAACACTTATAAAATTCATTGCATAATTAGTATATTCATGCATATATAAGATAGATTACATATAGAAAAAAAAACATTTTGCTTAGAATAATTGCATCAAAATACATTTATACGCATGAAATATTATTTCTTATTAAACATAAGTTTAACTACGTGTAGGTTACTAAAAATATTTCTTTGTCTCTTATGTTTAATAACTACGTTTTAGCCTCCCACAAACATTTTAGTATTTTTTATTCGAGCCAACACCAATAACGTCATCAACGTCATAAAGTTCACCCAGTATAAAAAAAATGATATAATATTAACCCATAAAAGATAGAGAACCAAACTAGCTAAATATACGAACCAAGGTGTCCACTCACGATTGAACTGGAGTGGGCTGTTAGCTTAAAGCCGCGTCTCTTTATTTTGGAGCACTGATGGACCAGAAATGACGCGTCAACATCATGTTAATTTCCCCTCCCCCCATTTCACCATTTCCCCTAGGAAATGACTGGCCCATCACCTAAAACTTCTACCCCTTTAATGGCTTCGATAATCCCTCCTGTCACAATATATTTTCAAGTCCATGGGTATGGAGGGGTCACGTTCTTCTCGTCTAAGGCGATGATACACAGGAATGTTGGGAGTTCAAGATACAGAATATCATTAATTCATTTTTTTATTCAGGATCAATCATCTTACTTATCGCCATGCTCGGGTCGTGCAAAAGAACAACTCCGACATAAGAAGATTAAATAATCGTTCTCTGTTTCGGTAATGCTAATCATGGTGTTACTAATACAAGGTAGATCGTTCCCGTGACCAAAATGAGACCATTCTGCGCATCACGTCACCTGGATTGCAGCGGTATCAGCAGACGACTCGCTAAATGTATGGAGCTAAGAAAATCGTGATTTATATCTTTATTTTCGGTAACAGGGACAGTAAAGAATATCACTACCGTGAAGTTTTTGGTTGTGAGAAACATAAAACACTACTTTAATCTCACATTAGTAATATTTGGACGAAAATCCATGGACTCAATATTAAAGCACCGTTCGTGAACTACTGATGCTACCGAATAATACTACCGATGCTAATAATAATGCTGCCGAATAAACATGGAAGCCACGTTCTTGAGGCAGTAAATATAAATGCGACTGATTTTGAACTAGGATTCTCGGTATTTAATTATGCATAGAAGTAGGGAGCAGTAGCAACCTCCTTACCGAATAGAAATTTTTTTATCCCAACGCAAGTTAGCGAAATACCGGAAATGTTGCAGTTCATTCGCCAAACTTCTCCAGTTCAAAAATGTACCCCTGCATGGTAGTGTAGGTCATTTCACTTTTCTTCGTCATCTCATTAATATTTGAAAATCACATAAGTAATTGATTCAAACGTCCAAAACTTATCCCCGATCTCAACTAAGCTTTGAGAAGTCAATGCGTCGAACGTCTAGAAAATTTTTATTCTATGGTACCGTCATAATTAACAAATTTTGACAATATAGAGCCAGTTTATCGTATTTTTACGTAGTTATCAGCAGAGATTAGCAATGGTCAACTTCCAGTTCCAGTTTTAAGAAAATTGTTTCACCAAAAATTACTACTCTTTGATTCAGTTTATATAGAATCTTCAAACCACGAATTTCTGCTCGAATTAGGCGGTGGCTGTTTAGTCCCAATAGTCATTTTATTATTATACATTAAATTACGCTAACGTATTAGGTTATCTAAGTCACATATTAACACACGTAACAAACAAAAGCCCATTCTACAGTAACTTTGCTACTGTAAATTTTATAATTGTACCGTACAATTGGATTTTGGTAATTTTCACAATTGAACATTATGCAATTCTGAAAAATAATACTTTCAAAGGGGATTTTTCCTAGCGAGATTTAACATTACAAAAATACTCAAATAATTTGTAGTGAACAAGGATTATTTAATGGGAAAATTGTTGTCTTTGTCATCATCATTGGTCCATAGTCGCATTCTCAACAAATTTCTTCCATGTGGGTTGAGCCCGAGGCACGTGAAACGTTGCGATGTTGATTAAGATGAAGCTGGCCTCAAGCACATACTGCTAACAGCTTTTAAAGGGGGAATTGGAGGAGGCATAACGACAACCAAATTTTATACTTGCTATTGATGCAGGATAAAACATTTATTTCACATAGGTACGTGAAACCGTATGGTTAATTTAGAGTTATAACATTATCAGCGGCAAAACAAATTAAATACAATGGTTCAGGATGAGACAAGAATGAACTTCCGATAGCTTGTGCATACAACATCAACAAAGGTCATTTGAGTCATTTATCCAAAAATTCCACTGTGGTGTCTTAGGTTCTCATGTGGTCAGGGTCTCATGTTGTAATTCCTCAACTACACACATTTGCCATAGACTAACCAGGACACTAAAAGAAAGACACAGAAAAAAGATAGACATATACATTTATAACACAAATGCAGACAGTATACGAGTCTCAGACTGTGGAGAATTACTTAGCTTAACTGCACCAACAGAAAATCTAATAGATGTCACTTACTTTTGATACATCCTATAAAAAATATTTCCAACAAATCTACTGAAAAAAGGCGATCAGACGACACTATATTAGCTAACAACTTTTCGTTGCAAACAGAGTGAAAAATTAACAATGTTAAAAGTGTCAGCAGACCTTTAATGTGAACTCCAAACTATCAAATAAACCTCAATAATTACGAACGTTTGCATACAGGAATTTCGAGTAAAGATTTAACCAAAAATAAAACTATAAGAAAAGATCTCATACAACATAGTATAAACATCCAAGTTACATAATCAGTCGTGTCTGGTCCTAGAAAATAGTGACTCTCATAACTCACTTCAACTTACGTGGCAATAAAGCATTAGCCATTCTGAAAAAAGTGAAGAATAAAATTATTAAGCCAATACTCTATAACAATCAAGGACTACGTGTAAAAGCGTATCAGGCTTAAATTTGTGGAAATACTTGATGTCCATTTCAAATAAAACAATATTGGTAAATTACCACTCGGTATTTTATAAAAACACAGTGTGACAATTTTCCAATATTGTTTTATTTGAAATGGAAACCAAGGACTACTATGTAAGGAATCAATTCTAAACATAGTTTTCACCTTTTTCATAATACTCGATACTTATGTCCAAAGATGGTTTGCACATAACCAGTCGTGTCTGGTAATAGAAAATAGTTTCACCAATAACTCCTGTCTGCTGTCACCCTGAAAAAGATTATTTGAGTGGATTTATACATTGACAATTGCTACCTCTTCTCCTAACCATAGAAACCCATGTGTTATCCCACAATACTCAAAGGATACTCCAAGGATTATCCTCAAACCCTATATCATATGTCACACTCTCCTGTGAACATCCTCCAACTTCATTTTCACTGTAGGGTGATAAAAAAGCACCATACCTTAAAAGAAAATTAATTTGCAACTTCATTAATAAGCTCTGATGGGGAACAAACCTGCAAAAATGGGGCATAATAATTTTACATTAAGGGGCTCCTCACTCGATTTTCCAACTCATAATGGTAGTAGAGGAAACTCATCTCCCTCAATCGGACATTATTCACAGATGCATACAATCACATTTCTCTCAGAATCAACAGCTTCCAGCACTAATCGCATTACTCATTAAAATTAATTTGTTCGTTATAACTTACTGAGCTAGGTGGATAATCAAAATTTTATTTCCCTTATCTTTGACCACTCAAGGGTTCAATTTTGTTATGGAAAATAAAAACGAACACTGAGCAAGCTCTAAAAATCATGACACTTGAGCAAGGTAACAAAACATTATCCATGAGACACAACAAACACTGAGTTAAGACATTGCAGGCACCACAATTTTTATTAAATGCTTCGAGGAAAGCATTATTAAGGTGTGGTAAGGAGTAGGTCAGGAGCCACGAAACAAAACGAAAATTACGTTTGGGTCGGCTGGATGTATTCCAAATTGAGTCAAAAAGTGATGTTGCTTTAGTTACACCCTGGTATATTTATTCAATCAAACACTTAAGAGACGGGAGGGAAATGTAAGTGCAATACTGAAGTTACATCTTAGCAGTAAAAGGATTACTTCCCAATTTAATACTCCTATAAAAATATTGTTTCTAAACTCTTAAAATGACCAGCTCCTTAGAAATGACTTTGACTCAATTAAGAAAATAAGACGGAAAATTGAAATAACGCATTCTTGGAAAGGTGAAACTTAATGGGTCCAATGCTATGAACGAAATCTTGCAAATTCCAAAAATGGCATACCGTTCAAGATCCAAAACTGTTGGCTGCAGAACAACTTTCAAAATCTGACCGACTATATTTCACCTTTCAATTAATACGAGTACTCACGGATTCTCTTTTAAAGGATTATTATCCTCTTATAAAGAGTCAAATAGCTTTCTCTTCACCTTAAGTTCACATGTTTCCTTCCTCTTCCTAGAATTCTCTTTTTCCCCCGTTGGAAACGGTAAATGGAGCGAGGGCACGGCGTCTGTTTTCAATTTCCTGCGGCTCGTGGGAGAATACCTTAGAAGTTGCTGCTAAAAAGCATTCTCATCAAAATGCACCGATCAAATCCGTGCTGAAAAAATAACAGCTTGCATTAGCAAAATAAACCTATTGCCTTAGTTTATGGGTAATAAACTTAGTTCTAATACAACAGCAAAACACGTTCATGGAACTTCATTTTCTCGTAAGTTATGGCAAAACATTATTTCATATTACTTTAATATGTAACAAGTAACAATTAAAATAAGTACAAAATTAAAATAAATGATATTACCGTTATCAGCATTGAAATGGTCTCGCCTCTGGCATGAGTTTATCCACTGAATCTTCGGCAGGAAATCGAAAAATCTCAGCTTCCCCTTTCGATTCATTACAGAATTATTGCACCCAAATACTGCGCAATAAGACATTGCCAGGGATTCCGGGCACGAGATATAGATGAACGAGTGTAAACTCTCAAGTTCAATCACTTCGAATACGCTTAAAACTCACAATGGCTGTAAAAAGCTGTGGTATGAAATCCTAGTGACGTCGCACACTCGACAAAAGCGCATCAGAGCGCGCCGACAGAAGCGCAACGACCTACCTTGTATTAGTAATACCGTGCTGTTAATGAGGTGTTTATAGGGTCCTTACGTGAAATCTAGACTTTCTGTATCTCCTGGGATAAAGAATTTTTTTCGTAGCTTCGCAAGGGGTATTAATTTCCATGGAGGATATTTACCTGTGAAACCCTGATCTCTCTTCGGGTTCCCATTAGAGATCACTTCAAGCACAGCGAATTCTTCGGGTGAGAGGTAAAATCTGTTGGACTCATTTAAAGAGACGATACAAGCCCACGCCCAGCACCCTTAACCCTGGAGCTGGGGGGCTGGAGCGATTTTTGTCCCTGTACAGATTGGCGTGAAACTTTGCATACGTGTTCTTATTAGTGATATGTATGTGTATATATATATGGATGAAAGTGGATTAAATTCATTTTACCAGATGGTTTTTTTGGCAAGTTAGTGCTATTTTAACACACGTTTTTCATAATAACTCGATTACAACTAAACAATTTTTCTTCTTAACGCGAAATAATGCATTTCATATTAGGTGCTGTAACGGTTGCTAACAAATATCAAGGTGTCATGCATAGTCAAAGATTCGGGAAAATTTTAAGTGTAATTTTTGCCTGGATTCCATATTCCGCGCCGAAAACTCTAGTCATAACATGATTTAATTAGGGAAAAGTATTCATATATAGTGCTTGAATTATTTACATTACTGCATATAAAATGAGTTCCACCGCTCAAACAAATAATTATAGGAAATTTGGTCCTCGAATGTTTTCCGACCTGTTTGAAAAATTACTAAAATACGCACTCAAGGCGACCGACAATTGAGGTAATTTGCGCCATTCTCTACAGGTGGGTTGGCCTGTGAGGTAATGGCTGTTGGGGAATAGAGGTAGGTTGGAGAAAAACCCGGCGTCGGAATTAGCCTTCTCTTTTCTCCTTATAACCACGGTGCAACGTCCCATCCGACGGACGGAGTGTTGTAGGTACTAAAAGTAATCAACACATGTCCACCAAGTAGGGATTGGATTTATACCGTAAACAACCTCCACCGGAAGGATTTGAACACGGGTCCTCAGGATGGGAAGGCAGCACTCTAGCCACCACACCAAACCGAAGTACGAGGATGGAGGAAGGGGAAAGCAGGGTGAAGGAAGGTACTGAAAAATTCAAGCGACAGCAAGGATAAGAAACAATCAGAGACTGAGGTAAGCGAGGAGAAGGGGAGCCACTTACGCAAGGATAATATTACGCCCGAAGGGGAAAACCCCTACCCTGCCTCGCCGCGCGGCATATGTCCGTCTTTCCTCACGATCGCCCGGGGAGCGGGAGAAATAACGGCTGTTCACGGCGCATGCGCGGACTCTTTACGAGTCGTCCGCGACAAGGAGGAGGGGGAAAGGGGGGGATGGAAAGATGAGAGGGTAAGCGTCGTCGCGCCGACGACAACGGTCGCGGTGGACCGCAAGGAGGAAGAAAAATTGACGTGGAGGAGTGAAAGTGGGCGACGCGACGTGGGACGGGGAGGAAGCGGCAGACGCGGCTGATCGCCGGGCGAGCGAACATGTCGCGAATTCGAAACTCCCTCGCCTCGATCCGGGCACCCATCGCTGTTGTTGTCGCACCGGCAATCGATGGTGAACGTACATATATACATGCCTAATACCCCATTCGAATTAATAGCTTTTTGCCATGGTAATAACTAATTAGGGTAAGAATTAGTAATGCCCACGCCTGGTAACTTTTGATACATTCATTGCATTAAGAACAATAAATGTAAAGGGAAACTTTAATGCTCATACTTCGAGTCCCGCCTGGGGAGGTTTTTCTCCTCCCAGGACATGGTTGTGTGTGTTGTCCTTTGTTACTGTAACAACGCCTGATGTAAAATGGTCCTCGTGGCTGTATTCAGGTTGATGAAATTAAAAAAAAAAATATTAATTCATACTGGAGCTAGGTTTTCCGGAGCAGCTGCGTGTGTCAATTATCATGACGACAGTTTCTCCCCCGTTACAGGAGGAGTCTTCAGGTCATATATGTTCACTTCGACCTGAAGACGCCTCCTGTAACGTGGGAGAAACAGTCGTCATGTTAATTGACACACGCAGCTGCTCCGGAAAACCTAGCTCCAGCTAGTTTCAATATCGTTCACATGAGCTAATTGTTATTATCATTACATTGAAATGTGAATTGAAACAAGAAGTTTTTAATGAACCAGGATCATCTTGTCATTGAAGCATGCTCGTATTGCTACCTCGAAGATTTATTTAATGAGAACGTGGGGAATAATTCCGATATCATTCCCGCGGACTAGTGTTGCGGTATTCCGATTGCGACTTTGACTTCTTCATACCAATCTTCGACGACTTCTTCAATGACGTCTTCGTCGATTTCCAGGGCGGCATGAAATATTTTTCATTCAGTTGTAAATCACTTCTTTAAATAAAAGTTCATAAAATTGACATTTATAAGATGTTTCACTTTTGCGGGAGAGTAGTTAAACATTATGAGTTACGAAAAGTACGGAGGACGAATGAAAGTATATCCTTTTGAGTTTTTCCTGTCGCATTAAAAGTTTCGAACTTGGGAACTCTGAGAAACGTTTTCGAATTTTCCAAATGAGAGGATTATTAGAGACATTATTAGGCATAAAGAAGATATCGTCACTGTTTAATTGCGAGAATTTTTAACTACCACGCTGATAATCGCCTTAGACGGTCGGAGTTTGAAAATAAGGAGAGTTGGGAATCAGGTTGGCGTGGTGGCTTCTCGTCTCGAGGCCCTGGGTTCGAATCTCGGCAGTTGCTGAGATTTCTCATCGGAATGTGGAGGGTACTTCAGGGGTAGTTTCTCCCTTTGTCTGATGAGACGTTGGCTTGTGGTCCACTTAGCGCCGTTTAGAGGAGCCTTATGGCGACTCCAGGTTTCATTCCACTTTTCCTCCTATCCCAGAATAACCCATTCTCTCCCAACCCTCCTTAATCATTTAGGGCTCAAATGACCCTAATTGTGGTCGGCTCCACAAATGACCAACCAACCAATGAGGAGAGATTTTTTTTCACTGTCTTCCTGCTATGATGTCGTAGCACAAAATGGGTGCCTAGCTTAATCGAAATCTAGTTCCAGGAATCCTAATTTGCACCTATTGCACGTTATTAATAGTTTAAAAAATAAATGACGTCGAACATGACTCCCGAAGAAGAAGAGAAGAAAAATACACGGAAGAAAGAAGAAAAATAAAATTGAATAGGGAGCTTGAGGTTAACTCGAAGAAAAGACCTGTAGTAAAGTTACCATGATATTAATTTGCCCATAAATTGCGAGTTAACAAACAAAATATACCAAAAAATTAATTATATACATGTTAATAAAGCTCGTCCTCTATATTTTTAAAAGCTGACAGCCAATTTTTCACTCTTTTTAAGAAGGAAGTCAGGTTTAATGGTTTTTTTTACTGACAGTAGGAAGAATATGAAACACTCTTGGCCCAACATAAAAGAAACTTTACCTAAGGTGTCATGTTAGGTTTGGGCAGAGGAACCAGCTGTAGGCTGCCCAAGTAAGGCTTCTTCGCTATTGAGATTTTGCTACCACTCCTCAAATAGAAAAGTATCCGCCGTTTGTAAACGTTCTAGTGTCTCTTTGGGTGGAGCCATAGCTTAGTGAATAAAGGAAAGGAAGGTTCGTTAACGATTCCTTTAGCTTTTTTAGTTTGTTTGCTATTTTTTATTTCTCCACGGTATCGATAAATGCGGGTCCAACGAAAGAAAACTTCTGGGTCAACATGTGTAATGAGGTGGGTACATTTTGGTTCGCTGCTCGTTTATAGAACTTTGCTCTTCGTTTGAAATAGATTCCATTGAGGACGAGTTTCTTGTGCAATTGATTTGAGGGGGGTTATTTGGTGCCGGAGAAGCAATAGGTAATTCAGCCTTGCGCAGTATACATGCACGTTTACAAATTAAATGCAAAACGTCTCTTGCACGCTGATAAGAATATTATTTTAAATTAAAACTGTTGAAATGGAAGCAATTTAACATACGGTTACGTTATCGGCAGTATTGCCCTTTTTTTGTTCTTACGGTTATTCTTTAATCTGAAACTCTGTTCGTTTTTCGTTATTTAATTACTCATTACGAAAATAACGGATTGCTGTAATAAAAAAGGAATGCAATAGAGGTAAAGTTAAACTCAATTTATAACTTTTACTTTAGTTATAAAAATGAATCAATAGATTATGAGCCCAGAGCGGCGTAATATCTGTAGGAAATACATGTATCAAGGAATTCTCAAATAATTTAAATGGAATAGAAATATCTAAATTGGCATCGTGAGAGTAACCTCTACAAGATGATGGAAAATGATGAGGAACGCTATAAGAATCCCTTGTTCGACGGAAAAAATTATGGAAACTGGAGATATCGAATGGAACGTCTGCTTGATGAAAAAGATCTCTTGGATTCAGCTTTGAACCTGCTTGTTTTGGAAGAAGAGCAGGAAAGGGAGTCAACATCTCAGGAAACATCTCGAGAGGAAAGGAAAAAAAATTACTCAATAAGTAGTAGTATTTTTGGTAAACGTGCTTCGACGGCTAAGGTCATTTCGGACTTCCTGTCTGCCAGACAGAGACGACAGCACTCGGACGAAAAAAATACTCAAGAAATACAAACAGTGTAAGAATCAGATAATTTCCAATGTCGCAGAGAGTCACTTGAGCTCTCCAATGGGAAAAGAGTCGGCGTATGGCATCTGGAACGCGTATGAGGATACCAAAGGAAAAGCATAACCTGTGGAATAACTGTGATGAAGCTACTCTTGTCAGCAGTTTCTGACTTCAAACCATCTCAAGAAGGAATCAATGATCATTTCTTAAAAATAGAAAAACTGTTGAGGCATTTGGAAACAGCTGGAGCTAAATTAAATGAAGAAGAAAAACATGTCTATCTACTCACGTCAATTCCATCAGATTTGATGAAGTAAGTACTGCCATTGAAGCAATATACTCATAAAATCTAACTCCTTTTTTTCTCCAAAATAGGCTTCTAGAAGAAAGCAACATAATAACTCTGCGAACTATCCAGAAACCATAACAGAATTCGCAACCTCAAGTAGCATTTGCTTCAAACTCTAGTCGTGGAGGAAGAGGTGGTTTCAAGGGGGAGAGGAGGAAAAAGTAAAAGTGTAACTGGAAAATGGACTAAGCAGAGTGAAGCATCAGATTCAGCATAATTGTGGTAAATTTGGACATTGGCGTACTGACTGTCCTAAACTGCCTAATAAAAAAGCACAAGTAAGTGAACAGGAAGGTAATGAGGAGAAAGACTCTGGTTTTGTTGGCTATAGCTTTCTATGCAATGGAGTGGAAGCTCTGGAATGTGATACATGCCTCGAGGAAGAAGTCACTACCCTGGAAAGTGTGAAATGTGCCGATAATGGGAATGTCATCTGGTATGCTGACTCTGGAGCGATGCCAGCCACTTTAGAGGAAATGGAAAATAAAAGAGACAAAGAAGAGTGGAAGAAGGCCATTCAAGAAGAATAAAAGTCATTACAAGAGAACAAAACCTGGAAGTTGACAGAACTGCCTGAAGGAAAGAAAGCCCTAGACAGCAAATGGGTTTTCGGACAAGACCAATGAAAAGGGAGAAGTAGAAAGCTACAAATCCGGACTAGTGGTCAAAGGTTTCCAGCAGACCACAGACATTGACTTCCATGGACTATTTATTTGTTAGACTGCCTGTGATGGTGACAATGAAGTATCCAATGGAAGCAAGTCAGTCTTTACGCTGACCACCGCTCACAAACCGACGGCTATGCAATTCAAGCGCCAGCCACTCACCCAAGGGACGGGTAGGAGAACAACCACGTCACGAGTCACGGGTTCTTTGTCATTTTCTCGAACATTGAATTACCCGAATGAATTTTTTTCCCGAAAGAAGTAATCCCGACTTTTATTTCCAGAATGCTATTTTCTCGAGAGAAATTCCCGAATATTGTTACCCAAATACACTGCGAACCAACATACCCAAATTATTTTTGAATGTGCAGACGCTACTATTGCTCAACCGAATTTTGGTCAAAGGGTGATTGCTGTGCCCCCAATAAGAGTGGCTCGGAGAAGAATAGAGGCAGTAACTTGCAGCTTTGCTAAGTAAAAAGATAAATTGTATTATTTAAAAGCCTTATCGCGTAATATTGCTATTTGAAAATGTTGCATATGAAAATTGTTATATAAAAATTAGAGTTGGTAAAAAAAACTTTGATTGGGAATAATAATATTCGGGAAAAAAGCATTCGGGAATATTTATTTGAAATTTTTTCGGGAAAATTAACTCGAGATTTTGTCGGGAAAACATTCTATCGGTAAATACGGGAATCGGGAAAATAACTGGGAACCGAATTCACGTGACCACACGGGCTGTGGGAGTCATTTTCAAATAGTTATTCGCTTTTGCTGTATTAAACGAAGAGCGAGTTTGTTCGAATATTGGCAATGCAGCATTTATAGTGGTAGCGAAACATGGTGGTAGTCGTTTGCTCTAAGCGTGTCTTCAAGTGAACTTCAGTTATGTTGGCAGCATTACCTGTCATTTGCTGTCATATCCCCTGCACTCCTAAACCGACCCCATTTTCATGGCCATTCCCCTCCTTGACGTCAAGATTCGAAGGGGGCGACCGCCACCAAGGTTCGCTACCAATGGATGAGGTTACCGTATGTACCTGTTTGACTGGGATGGTACCGGTATTGAGATGTATATCTTGGTGTCCCGAAACAATTAACCTAAATAGTAATTTGTGCCCTTCGTATTGTACAACAATCAGTTTTCTTACACCGAATTGGAATAGCGCTACCCATTAATATTCGAAAGCCAAGGGAATTTTCCGAAGCGATTTACTAATTATGAACCGAATGAAATAAGTACGTTTATAACGTTATTAAATTTGAATTGGATATAGCAAGTTTTCTATTTCAATTAGGTAAAATTTCATTGAAAAGCGGAATTAAAAATATTTATTTATCACATTAAAATGATAATAAAATATTTCCCCTCCCATTATATTTTTTAATTATTAATACACATGACTTATATGTATAATATCCTAAGCCGTTTAGGAAGTTGGGACGACATAGGATAACATTGGACGTAGCAGCGAAAGACCATAGCGGCAGCATTTGGCATTTCCAATACGTCGGTTATCGTCGAGAGAATCTGAAAGCCCGTATCTTCGTTATTATCGCTACCTTCAGAACCTCTCGTTTCGGTAGTCGCAGCACCGTCCTGGAGCCACCCGTGCCTACTATGTCCCGCTTGTGGCGGTGCGTGGTGGGAGGCGGATGGACATTTAGGGCCGTGGGGGGGACGAGGGGGGAAGGCGATGGGGAAGGATGGGTGGCTGGGGGGGGGTGAAGGGGGGAAGAGGCAGTTTTGATACGGGGAGATTTTTTTCCGAAGGGCGTCCAGTTCTTCCGTGGCACACCTCCCTTGACCGTAGGCGTTTGACACCAACGCCCTCCTCCCATCGCTGCCACCGATCATTCGGGCCGTTTTTCGCATCCCTTTCGTTAGAGAGGGCCGGATGATCAGGCCGAATGTTGGCTAAAGATGGTCGGAAATATGAGGAGGTAGAGAGACGTGCGAATGCTGGAATGGAGGTAATGGCTAGAGTGTGGAGTTTACCAAGGAGTGAGAGCGTTTGTCTAAGGTTGTGAAAAACGTGGGACACAAATGTGTTCTGCGTGCTTCATTGTACGGTAGAGGAACTTAGTTATACCAGGATAAACATAAGATTGAGCTAAATGAAGGGAGTATGAGTTACCGAGGATGTTTTGGTGGTAAAAGTAGCAGTGATGGGGTTGCAAATGACTGGGTGATGAATGAACGTGGAACGTAAAAAAAAGGTGGTTTGGTTTGGCCCTGTCGAGAGAATGGATGGGAGTCGACTAACTAAACAGATGTATGATCTGTGGAGTGAATGGCATGAGAGGAAGGGGTAGGCCAAGAAATTCTCTGGTGAATGTGGTTGGAGAGACTCTTAAGAGGAGGAGTATTATGGCTCTTAAGAATAAGAGAATCCACTTAACATTCGTAAGCCGAAACCGTATTAGTATTTTTCATTCAAGTATTCTACCAGCTGATTTGTAGGTTCTAGGAAAGTCCCCATTCTGTATCCCAACCTCATAGACATTGTCTCGCTTTCCCTCCTAAGGATGTCCCGCCATTAATCCCTCTTCAATTCTTCATATCTTCTACCTCTTATTTCGTCCAGAATTCCTATCCTCTTCCACGCTTCCCCAGTGTTCTCCCCTCTATCACTCTCTTCAACATGCCCTCTCCTCTCAAAACCTCCTCCATCCATCCCTTCTGCCTTCTCCGAACCTCTGCCACAAGCTTCCTCTCCTCTCCAACCATATCCAATACCTCCTCGTTCGTCTTCCTCGCCATCCAGCTCACCTTCTCCATCCTTCTCCAAACCCACATCTCAAGCGCCTCAAGTCTACTTGCGGAGTCTAAAAAAAACAGTGAAAACATTTTCATTAGCCATCAAATTCGTCAGTGAGTTAACTCATTAGCAGAGGTGTCCTTTTATTTCTTAATTGTGATTAGCATGTACGTTTTCCTATCACACGCAAGCAGCAATTCACACGCCAATTGATGCCTCCGTGATTCCTCAGTAAATCAAATGTCAATTGTCTGGTTGTGGTAATCGAAATCCCTTGATTTTCCTTGCCAAATTCGGCGCAACCATTTCACTCCTCGTTTGTTTGAAACAGGAAAATTTATTTATCAAGGATTAAAACTAAAAGGAATTAAGGTAACAGTTTTCATTGCTCATGCAAAGCTCACTTTTGATCTGCTGACTACCTTGTGTATTTAATGATTTCGATGAAATAAATAAACCAAAAAAGTACGATAAAATGTATGAATAACAGGAGAGTAAGTCCTCTTTCAGTTAATAAGGCGCTTAGTTCATTGCTTGGTCTTCCTTTGGATTGTGAATTTCCATCGCCAAATCTGTCAGTTTCCTGCCGATTCCAGCCCAAAGTACGGGCGCATTCATTCCACTATTTTTCAAAGGCTCCTTAAATCTCAAATCTGTTTTCCACTCTATAGTATGGGTTAAGGACTTTTCTGCGTCTATGCGTGAGTAGTTATTCGAATTGTCTTTTTACGTTCTCGCGTAGGATTAATTTTTCTTTAAAAAATATTTCAATTTGGTTTTAGTGTACCTAAAACTAAAATTGATGGAAAGGTAAAAACATGTCACTCGCAAAAAATATTCAGGTCGGAAAGAGTTGATTTTCCCTATTTCGGCTCACATTTGATTCGAATTAACCGGATTTTCGGATTAGCACAGCTCGGATTTCCGGGACTTCCCTGCGACGACCTCGCTCTGCGCACGACTGAATTTTTTTTCCTCGATGCAGTCAGTCGGTAAAGCGAGCTAATTTTTAATGCACTCTGTGTACACGAAGAATCATAGTTGAGATCTCTCTGCGGTTCGGAAACGTACGTTTCGGGAACTGTTTCAATCAGGACCGGACACAATTCTTTTGTGGTGGATGGCGTGCGCTCATGTTTTACAGCCTCACTGGCGGCTGTCATAACCGCGTTAAGCCTCTCAATTCATTGAGTTTGAGAGTCACTTCGGGAGCTCTGCAGCCGGAGCTGAGCTTAATATAATTCAGTTACGCTTCACTCCCGGGCTCCCAGCGGCGTGAGTGCAACTCATCCTACGAGGCGGGCGCCATTGCCTTGGATTAAGAAACGGTGGAGGCAGGATTGGTTATCTCCTTTGATGAAGTTTCCCATTTAAATCAAATATGTCACCCCATTTAACCTAAATTAACTACTCTATTTATTTTGACCTGGACCTCAACTTGTATTCAAATGTACTTCTCCATTTCGATCACTTTGCGTAGTACCTCCTTGTATATTAAATGGTTTAATTGAATTTAAACGTAGCGTAAGTGATGAAGTTTCCAGTTTAAATTAAATGTTTCACCCCATTTAGGCTTCGTTAATTATTCCATTTATTTTGGCCTTGACCTCACCTTATATTCATCTAAACTTGTCAGTATCTTCCACTTTACTTGGTACCTCCTTGTATATTATCTGATGATATTGAGTTGAAATGTAGTGATGAAGTTTCGAATTAAGTCAAATATATTCTTCATTTATCCAAAGTTAACTACTTTATTTATTTTGGGCTTGACCTCAACTTGTATTCAAATAAACCTCTCCGTGCCAGCCACTTTGCGTGGTACCTTATTGTGTGTGATCTATCCAATATGGAGTATTGGAGCACAATATCTAAGTTAAATTGATTGTAACCGAAAAGAATTCACAACGTCCCACAGCCCAGAGGTCCAGAATGAGTTATGTAGTTACTGTTAAAAGATTAAATCATTCTAATTTGACGAAGATGACTGTATACATAGCTGTAAGTATTTTATCCCAACTATTGATAAGTTCCGAAAGAAAATAAATATTTTGACCTCTTGTGACATACCTATCGCGACTTATTCGCCTAGCCCCACGAGTTTGATAAACAACTCTTGAGTAAAAATTAGCGATAGCCGCTCTCCCCTACGAGGCATTCAAGGCCATGAAATTGGCACTCATTATTTTGGACCACTCATCATGAGGATCTTTATCCAGCAATGAGCTCGCTTAGGATGAAAACTCTTCTTGAATCGTGTTTCCGTGTACGGATATTGATGTTTTCTATTTTTGTCATATTCCAATTTCATGGTGTTTATCAAGCTATTTTGGCCGTTTATATTGACAATATTTCGCTCACTGTTATTAAATTAGAATATAAAATGTTCAGTGAGCTGCAGAATTCACTAAAGTGATTTTTATATGACCCTACCAAAGTAAATCCTCATGAGAGTCTGGGGTCGTTTATCTCTTCTAGTTGTGATGAAATAAAGATTTGCAATTTTCAGCAAATAAAAAAAATAAATTACCGCAACCATTTTAATGCTATTACATCATCTTTTGACCTGAATATGAAGCAATATCATAGAAATGTAGGTAGTAATGAAAGATTGAGTTATTAATTTCGTGGAAAATTGCAAATATTTAATCAATAATTATGCTGAATTATACACATTAACACTCGAATCTTCTGAATCCACTCTATTTGCTCTATTCTGTGAAAACTGTTTATGAGAACATACTGAACGACATGAACATGCTGGTTGTATAATTAATTGGTGGATTTTTCATCGGTTAACCATCTTCATCCATTTTTATAATAATTATTATAAATATATTTCCGAGGTTCTCTTCCAATGCACACTTCACTACAAGCCACCTTCTACTGCAAGATCTATTTCTAAATAAGTAAGAATTATTCAAATATATACCATCTTAGTATCAATTACTCACTTGCTAGAGGGCTAATTTCCATGTGATTTCTATAATAAAAATCTGTGATTCCAGTTCAGTGATATTTTTATTCTCCAAACATGTTAAATAAAATACTTTGTTCGATTCCGCAATTTTAATTTCTAAAAACAAACCGGATTTTAGAAGTTCAAAGTGTGGAATCGAACCAAGTCTTTAATTTCACATGTTTGAAGCGAAAGAATTCCAGCAAGTGACGCCTGAGACATTTCTAAACCGTTCAAATGTATTTGCTCATTATCGTTAAGTTTTCTTCAATATTCCAAGCCTTACAATAGAACTTCCACGTGGACAGAGCTGTTGTGTCTATGAACCACAACGGATCCATTAACATAAAAAATAAATCCTCGGCATATATTGACGGAAACTCGGCAATAAACCTTATCCACTGGCAGCAGCTCATTAAGAGTTGATCACACGACACTTTCGTTGTCACAAAAATTCCTTTGTATTTCTGGTCCAAGAGCGATTGAGGGAAAACTGAAAAAAAGCTGTGATCTCTAACAAAATTTCTTGATGCTGGTAGTTAAACGGAAAATCTTGGATCCAGTGACAGGCACATTAGAACGAGGAAATTCAGCCCGAACATAATATCTCTCGCTATGGTAGCAATGTCAATTCTCTTTGAGTGGCTCTCTGGCTGATTATAGAATTTTGCGATTGAATTTCCATTAGATACACCTAGCTGGAAATAACACTCTTTTTGGCAATACAATGGCTCGTGTTTAAAACGGCTTTTGAGTCATGCATTTTTACTGTGTGCCATCAATATGGCGATTTTCCCTGTAATCGTTCAATGAAAGGGACTCATAAGTACGTAGAGCTTCATTTGGGCTACATTACAGCTTCTCTGCAGTCGGTTAATATCGCTCTCGCATTTTCCAAATGAATACCGATCTAAGTATCAATAATTCAATTGGTTTAGGGCTAATTTCACCGTGATTTCAATTCCTAATTTCTGTGATATCTGTTCAACTGCATATAGCTCATTATCGTTAGTTACCTCCAACATTCCAAGCCTTTGGCTGGAATTGTAACGCGGGAAAACGTGTTGTACCGGTTAACTACAATTTGAGCTGTAGGCATGCCTGGAAGCGGACGCATTAAACTAAAAAAATCCACATACGGCACATGCTGAAGGTTGCTCGTACACTTTTCGACGACCATTCTTATTCATTTTCGGCGGCACTCGTCTCAAGATGTAAAACGTTTTGCCCCGAAGTGTTTACGCTTATCATAGTGGCTGCTTTGCCATCATGGAATACATGGAATCATGGAATCATACATGGAATGCCGGAATATATTTTTAAGTAACGGAACGGAAGATGTATAAAACTGCGTGCGTAGTGGTAAATCGTAAATTACCTCCAGCACTCCAAGCCTCCATTTCATCGTTATGTCAGCATGTGGACACGTTAAACTAAAAAAAATATCCACTAACTCAAAGACTACTCGAATACTTTTTGACAACCACTCTTATTCAATTTCATCGGCGCTCGTCTCAAGATGTAAAACGTTTTACTCCGAAGAGTTTGCGCGTACCATAGTGGCTGCCTAACCGTCAGAGAATACATTGAATGCAGGAATGTTTAATCATTTTAAATAGTTTGAAAGATGTATAAAAATGCGTGCGTAGCATTCAATCGCAAGTTTCCTCCGGTACTCCATGCTTTTAACTATAATTGAAACGAGGGCAGACCTGGGGGGTTATTTTGTAATCTCACTTTAGTGAGAATACGTCATAAAATGTCACTCTTTCGTAGTTCAACTCCGCCACCTAGGCGGCGTGACCATCTTCGGATCTCAAGCGGTGAACTGCCGGTCATGTGCTGGTCTTTTAGACGATTCATCCGCTCTGATCCGTATCTTTCGACTCTTGATCCGTTTCATTATCTCCGCCTGCCATTAGTTCCATATCACCTGTCATGAAGAACGTTACATGGAGCCACCATCGTTTCCACTTGAAGCTTGAGTTGGAAAATAAACAAGGGCGCGAAAGATAAAAACGATTTTAAATCGTATTGTTGTCATTTGCTAAACGTGAAGAACTTCAGCATTTTCAACTCCAATATATTGGGCACTTGAAGGTATGCTTTGTTTGAAATGCTTATGTTATTATTAGCTTGAATTATCTGTGTACATATTTCGTATCAGTATTTCCCAAACAATGTTGCTGGTACCTTTGTTTTCGTGTGCCTATCCGCCAGTGTATGGATAATAGAATTCAGTTATTTACCATAATTTCATAATTTTAACAAATATTGCCTTAAAATCTACGTTCTTGGTAGATATTTCCCGTGCTTGTGAATCGAACAATAATTAGATGCACTTAATTTTTTTTAAAATATTGAGTGATCGCTTACATGTCGCTTGTAGTTTTGACTGTATTTAGATTTTCGTGGTATGTACAGTGTAAGATATCTTCCGTAAGATGTTGAGCAATCTGGGTATTCGCTAGTCTCGGCATCTTTTGATATTTGATATAAGGTAATTGAGGCTTCGACAATTCACGAACCGTTCGTGAGTCGATCATTAAGAGAGCGAAACGGATCTTTCGCCTTTCCACTAAGAGTCACTAAAAAGGCGAGATTACAAAATAACCCCCCTGGGGGTATTTTGTAGTCTCGCTTTTTTAACGACTCTTTGCGGGAAGGCGGGAGATCCGTTTCACTCTCTTAATGATCGGCTCACGATCGGCCAAGGTCCGATGGTGGCTCCATTTCACGTTCCTAACGACAGGTGAGATGGAGCTAATGAAATGCAGAGCCAAATGAAACAGATCAAGAGTCGAAAGATACGGATCAAGAGTCGAAAGAGCGGATGAATCAAATACATAGACCGGCAGTTCACCGCTTGAGAGCTGAAGATGGTAACGCCGCCTGGGTGACGGAGTTGAACTTCGAAAAATGGCGTCATTTTCCACATATTATGACGTATTCTCACTTAAGTGATATTACAAAATAACCCCCCAGTTGTACCGGTTGACTACAAACTGAGCAGTAGGTGTGCCTGCAAGCGGACCCATCAACCTACAGAATAATCAACACCTTGAAGGTTATTTGAATTCCTTTTGTACGACCGATCTTATTCAATTTCGGCCCCACTCGTCTCAAGATGCAAAAAAAAAGTTTTACTCCGAAGTGTTTACGTGTACCACAATGGATGCTTAATGGATGCTTAATGGATGAATGGATGACGTCAGACGTATATGATGTATAATTATTTCGAAGTGTACGGAAGATGTATAAAAAATAGTGCGTTGTATTTAATGAGGCAAGTGGGTGCCGGGTGTGGGGAGGAAATTGGCGCTCGGACGAGTCCGCCCCTGAGGAGTGCCGGTCGCGAGCGCCGTGCGCGCCCCCCCTGCCGCGCATTACCTTGGAGGAACCGTGGAATGCAATTAGTGTGGAATGCAATCAAATCACACGATAATCAAGTCTACTTCCAGCGTGAGTTCACTTCCGTCTCGTAAGTTTAACATGGACGCGGTTCACGGTTTACCTTCTGCCGTCATATTTTTTTTTCAAATAATCACGCTCACATGGTAACTTTCCTGTTCTGTTGAAAACATCGAGCCTTATGAGAAACTTGCACCCGTGCCTCCGTTTAATGCAGTTTCGTTTTGCTACTGTTTCAGTAAAATAATATTATTTTCCAGGATTAATGTATCAATTTCTCCGTGTTCCTCGTGTCTGCTGACGGAAGTTGCGCCTGTGTACCAACGGGCGTCTTAAGGTTGACGTCCATTTAGGTCGTTTCTTGTGGTTTTTATAAGACTTCCATTCTGTCCCCATACTCGGATAGGCTGACTCCTTCCCGCCAAATCTTCTCCTATGAGTGCACCAGACGGAAACCGTCTTCTCCGTTGTAATTCATTTTTGTTTTTGCAATGTCGATAGGTTCTCTAATGAACCTGGGATAGTATCGGGTTACCATCAAGCAAGTGGAAGAGGATGTTGCGGGATGAGGACAGCCAATCAGAAAAGAGGGAACGGAAGGGAAACACTACATAAGCCAGACGAAATGGAGAGCATTGTTATTCTCTTTGTTGTTGCTTTCGTTGCGTTTGTTATTCCTTTCCCTCTTTTTCTGCAATTGGGGCAGCATGAATTGGCTTGAGGTGAAAGCTTTCACGAATACTACCTTTCTACATTCTATATTTAGAGGAACACACCAAGGAGGTAGGAATGAAATTGAGGCTGGTTGGCCGTGAGCGCTCATTGACATATGAAGGTGATCGAAGAACAGGGGTGCATGGGAAGGGTTTTGTTCCGAGTAGGTGTGGCCTGCTATTCACAAAACATCGCTTTACTAGTGGATTATAATTTAAATTAGGTGATAATCAAACGCGACCATCGGAAAAGTAAGCCGGTGCAATCCTAAACAGTGCCGATTGTAATGGGGGAATTAGCTTTAAAAAATGAAGCGAATTGTCATTTGATTTTTTCCAACCTCCTCGGAACACACACAGCCATGCCCTGATTAGTAAAAAAACCACCCAGGCGTGATTCGAACGCGCGTTCGTTTGCGTTGGCAGGGGAGTACGTTAACTCGCCACCACTGAAGCCGGCCGTGCACTTCATGCAATTCTTTTTTGCTCAATTTCGGGATATTTCCTGGTGAGTCAGATCCAACAGATTACGAATAATACTTTCATGGAGATGAGAAACTTCCAATTCCTAAGCAACTATCCTCAAAGAAGAGAAGCCTGAAAAACTTACTATTTGGGGCGCGAGTTGAAGGAAGAGCATCAAGCATATGGCTCTGTGCCGTTCTATGGCCGTGCGCGAGGAATGGAATTTATTTCTTGGAAACGTATGACTGGGCAAGCGGCAGAGACTTCACGGAAGGTGAGGGGAGGGAGGGGGTGGAGAGAGCGATAAGCTGGTCTCTCCCTCTAACAATGAGTATACTCGCTAGAGATCACGTAATCGCATCTGATGCAACGCCGTGTCATTTCCGTTGAGCATCGATCACAAAAGCGAATGAAATCTGAGTTACCGTTGTCGACAACGCTTTCTTTGTGAGATCGCGAATATATCTATTTTCATGCGAAAAGGTTTTTGTTGTGCGTGGATTTTTGATTAAAATCTACTGCTTCCCGGACTTAACCCTGTTTCACGCAGTTCTTTATGCGGCACGAGTTCACCTGGGTACTTCCTAGTTTTATAGCTCTCTATAACCGTGTATTACGGGACTATCATGCTGGCTAAAGAGCATGAACCTCTATTATGTTCGCCGAGCTACTTGGTTTCACGACCGATGCGGTGCTAACTTGCCACTCGCCCTCAGTAGGACCTAGGAGCGTTCGACCAATGACGTTGGCCTGTTACAGTCGCTGTGCCGTCTTCATTTTATGAAATCACTGCTATCTATGCCTCATTGCGGCAAGTGGTAGTATTCTGGTCGTGATATGAGCAGTAAATAAAAATGTCCCGATATTTGTTTCAATCGCCCGCTGCAAAGGTTCATTTCAATAATAACAGTACGTGTTTATAGATTATTTGAATACTCTGGGGAGCAGCTATTGGGCCACTCCAAGGTCAAAACTACGGTTATGAGCTGTAGAGTTAAAAGAAGGAAAAGAATGAAGTAAATAACTCCTGAAGAGAGGAAAATATAGCAAGGCGGAAGGATGAAAAATTATTGGAGAGCAAGAATAGAAGCGGAAAATTGAAAACGAAAATGAATGCGCTGGGTAATTTTACGTGGTGTTTGTGCGGGCAACGTCGAGAGAAGAAGAAGAATATGTATTTGCTCACAATGTTACAGCTTTTTGCAATGATATATAAATTAATAAACCAGATATCCTCTTGAGGAATTGACTGCATAAGGGATACCTAAAAAAATCACTGTGCCAAATTACATTAGATAAGAAAACGAGACCAATTAAATTACGAAAGAATAATTACACATTATACCGATTAGTTAATTTAAAATTATATTTATAAAAACGCGCTAGGTTTTGAATGAAAAGGCCGCTTCCTCGCGTGGTGCGGGTTCAATGATCGAGTGAAATATTCCAACACGGCTCAAATCATATCGGATTTCGTTCTTTAAGTCCAGTTCCGGCTAGCATAGAATAGGTCTTGAGCTGGAACAAGTCTAGCCTGTGAAACGGCCTTTAGCGCCGACTCTGCGTAGGCTGATAATAATGGTTAGAGAGATGCCTCTCTCAAGGGCCTCCTTCTCCTCTTTCAATTCCTCCCATATCAATCTGATTTCTGGGAATTCTTGTCAATGTGCTCCGTGCGTGTCTCGTGATGGAGTGGTAGAGGTAGAGAGAGAGGGATAAAGAGGAGATAGAGAGAGGAGGAGGAGAGGTGGAACTAATCGCACCTTTACGTGAACAAAGCTAGCCGCACGGGGATTGTGTGAGTGAAGTGTGCGCGCTTCAGAAGAACCCTCCGCGTCCCTCCGTGCCCTCCCCCCGTCACCGCCAGAGAAGAGGGAGCAAACGAGGGAGGGTGGGTGGGTGGGCTTGTAAGGCGGGCGAGTCTCTTCCGCCCTCCTCCTCGCTTTCTACTTCAATTGAGCTCGCGAAGTAATACTTCCGATCGGTTAACCTGAAATGTCACGGGAGTCACTTTGCCTTCCCCCGCGCCTCCCTCTCGCTTATTGTTATATGGGCCCGTGTTTAGTTGATTTCATCGACGCGCTAACAACACCACCACCACCGCCGCCGCCGTTCATTTATGGAGAACAGAAAATTCAGGATGAACCCTTTGGACGCTCGCGGTAGTGTGCCGACATAGGTATCGGCTTTCTCGTCGTCTCGAAGTACACTATCGTGGTGACGATACATAAGTATATTTATATTGGGCTCGTACAAAAGTTCTTCTTTTTTTGGCTGGATCCGTGAAATGATTTTGTTATTGTTCACGTTAGATTTATTTTAAATAATTATAATAAAACTTGTGGCAAATACGTAGTTATTTTAAGTGATTCACTCTCAGTAAATTCTCGGCAGGTCGAGAGTCTGAGAATGTTTTAAGTCCAACAGTTCTTTTGCTTAAGATTTGTCTGGTAGAAATTAAGGTTTGGCTGTGACTGTGATGAGTACACCTTTTCGCCGTGAATGTTCTAAAAATGTTGCTTTCTCTGATGGCTATCCTCGGCTATTAGAAAACATGATCGAGATACAATACATGCAGATTGTTTGACGATTATATTTTTTATCAGTATTTTTTCCGGCCTTATGAGCTGACAACATTTCTATTTATATTATGACTAACGCATTTTCGCTTCATTTCATGTAATTATTTTCTATTGACTCAAAAAATAAATATATTTTCCCTATGTTTCATTACTATTCTGTTTCCTGGGAATTTTTGCTTATTATTCAACGCTTTTAACGAAAAATGTCATTTATATCCGACATAGAAATATTACTTTTACCTATATTTCACCCTAATACCTACATCGTGTAATTTCAAGTCCAATTTGCGAAAAAGTGGCCTGGAAAGGCTGGATTTCCTTTATATCAAGCAGAGGACATGTTTTTCTATAAGTAGCCAGAATAATATGAATTCAATGACATTGAAGTCGTTTGCGGTGGAACCACTGCTTAGTTAACTTTTTTATAAAATCTGAATTTTTTCTATAAACTGACCTAGGAAAAATTTAGACACACTACACGAAACCGTAAAAAATCGCAAAATATATTTCATTGCATCGGTGAAATATTCAGCAAGTAGGTGAGAGCTTCCTGAGAGCGAAAAAAATAAATGGAAATGCCGCGGGTTTGAAAGGGTTTGAGAAACTAATAATCATCACGCTCTATTTTTCTTTTAAGCCAGCAAAATGACCGAATCAGCTGAATGAATGCCCGTGTCTAAATAAATATTATGACCATACGTTTTCTTTTTTATTTTCGAATAAAAAGATCGTTTGACTCAACCCATATGTATGACCAATAAGGAACAAAGGATCGTATTTGTCTCACTTTGCGTGTGGACGTCAACTGTAACAAAAAAGGTTAAAAAATATAAAATAATCAGTCACAACAAATATATAATTCAACTCCTTCATTTTCACTTTGCAGGCAGGCATATCAATCTTCTACACACTGGACCAATGGCAAAGATCCGCGGAAGGTCCTGCTCACGATTTCCCGATTACGGGTCGTGTCTTCTTTAAAGCACCCTCCGCAAAGCTAATCCATTTTCCAATATTAAAATACCTTTTACGCCGCGGAAAAAAGTAAACCTCGTGGCGGGTCAACGATATTCGCGTCTCAGTTCCGCAATACGCACTCGGTTGCGGTGCGTGCGTGTGTGGCAAATCCAAATAAAACGCTTGGCAATTACCACGGGGTAGCAAAGAATCGCGGACTAAGTGCATCAGCTTCCAGATACCACACAATTCAATGATGAATTTCAGTCGTAACGAGATTTATTTCTCAATAGTTCCATCCCGGAAAAACGGCGTAGCCAACGAGGTCTTTGTTAATGGTCACAGGACCACGCAAGGCCCCAGAAACGCCAGCACATCAAAGCACAGTCTTGATCCTCACAGCAGAAACCTACGATATAAAAGGCTCTATAAAATCTCTCTCAAATGCTAAATAAAACAAATTTTTCACATGAAGATTAAAAAAGTATTTCATGAGAAACGGGGCTCCATTATTATTTCTAGATGACAAAAGATGATTAGAGATTAAGGTAATCGAAATAGTAATCTTGCCGTTACAAAAGCGAGTACTGATTAGGTATATATATATCTCTCCTATAGCTTGTGTAAACTAAAATTAACTCAGCGGTTTTCCGCGGTTTAGTAATATTCAAACCCTCAGGTCCTGAAGATTTACTATAAATGGGAAACTGCCTAAATCAGAATTCTAACTCTCTCAAAATAAAGGACCCGTAAAAACTTTGGATGCGTGATCGTGTCCAAAACAGTCATGCTCAAAATCACAAGGTGATGACCAGTTGGGAAAATTTCCTACTCGATATGGTGAACGACTTCGGTGGCTGCATTCGAAAATCATATTCCAACTCCCATCCCAACGAAATGGAAAAAGAACACCGAGGCTCAGAAATTTATTTTATTCCGTCTTTTAAACATCTCCGATGATCCCTGAAGACGATGAGCTAGTCGCGCATCGAAACGTCGGCCGAGATGAAGGACCTGGCCCGGTGTGCAACCCTGGGAAAATTTATCTTCAACATTATTTCGCCGGGGAAGAATTAGTTCGTACAAAATACTTAACTTGTTTCCTGGAGTATGCTCGAGAATGACAAAATTAATCATCAAAATACGGCACAAAGTTGTCCGTCACGACCGAGTTGCTTTGAGGCAATTTCCCTCCATTTTCAAAATGTTGACGAGCCGTGTATCGGAGATGAGGACTCAACTCAGGGAGAGAGAGAGAGAAAACTGGAATATTTTTGGCCGAGAGAACATCGATATTGACTCTCCAATCTCCGCCTGCGGTGTTTGTGCTTCTGAGTAGACGGATGGCGTGTCAGTGGGGTGGGCTGGGAGAAACTTTTGCCATCCCGAGCGTATCCTAAGCGTTTCATCTTCACCGCGTGAGACGAAGCTCTCCAGTGGATGAGCACCGGCACGCATATTGTAGGGAACGGCTTTATTATTCAGTTTAGGACGCAAGCCTCTGGCTTCCTAGGACGGAAGGTGTCGAGTCAAGGAGCCTTCATCTTATCGTCGATTGGGTGACAAGAGCAATGGCCCAGCGAGAGGTCGGTCAGTTCCGGCCTCCCGAGATTTTCGGAAGAAAACCAACCTCAAAGGCAGCCTCCAACCTACGCAAGGGAAAACGCACAAGAGACTGCCTTAAAGCGACTCCCTCGAGATGCGGCTCGAGATGATAACCCTTCCGGAAGAGAGGGGACAAGTGCGGATTTATTGAGAGAGCATCATCCCTTTACCCCGAATGATATCCTCTCTCCTTTCATCTATGTTCAAAAGAAGTACTAAGTACATTACACATTTTCCGAACTTATAGGAACCTTCCTTGCCATACTCATAATCCAAATATATTCTAAGGTTTCAGGCTGTATTTTTTGGGTTTTCTGAATTTAAAAAATAATTCTTTCTATCTCCACACAATAGTTCCTTTGGTCGATCATGGTTTAGAGGTTATAGCGACATTTTCAAGACGACAAACTAACTGTACTTTCGTGTGGAGATACAATGTATTTTTTATTTCGGAAACTGTTGTGCTATACCTTTTCGTTTGCATTTAAAAACAATACTGCTTTCACTGATAACATGACTAAATAGCTATTAATCTATCCAGCAATATAATTAAATTTTTTATTATATTTTATATTATAATTAAATTTAAATTTAGTCATGCTAATTAAAATTAGCCTGACTAAATAGCAGATAATAATTTAACGACGCCTCACGGCTTGACTTGCCTTGATGGCTTGGCGGCGCAACTGACCAGTAATTGGCCAGCCGCACCTGACCTGAGCTGAAAACACACCTAACCAGCGATTTGGAGATCCAGTTTCGAATCCCGGGTCAGTTCAAATGATTTTTTCGTGGAGAATCTCATCCCTTAGATGCACAACTTTGCATCCTTTGAACTTGCAGCTTACCTGCATATATACTGCTTACTATGCCAATCGTGTATTCCGCAGTGATTTGAATAATGAAGAAGAAAAGTTTAATAACTCCTTTTCAAATCATAGGAGGCGACTACATCACCATATCCATTAAAATAATGTATTGAATAATATAAGAGAAACAATTGCACTTTTCCACAAATTGGTTTAATGCGTACAACGCGTTTCGGCTCACAGAGCCATCATCAGGTACAATGATTAGTTACAATGATGGCTCTGTGAGCCGACACCCGTTGTAGCAATATGTAGAAAAGTGCAATTGTTTCTCTTATATTATGAAGAACTTCCACGATATCTCGCCTGAATCTGTTGAATTTAACGTATTTGGACATGAATTATTATGCAGTAATTTGCTTCCAACTCGAAGTATATGATGAGCAACTGCCTACATTTTATTGCCACCCAGTTCCCCGAGTTCGCTTCTGGTAAATCATTTTTTTACGCGAATTAAATTTTCGTCCGATTCAAAAAGTATATATTTTCCCACGATTTACCCTATTTGGCCCAATCTAATTTCCCGTTCCACCTTCTAAATAGAATCGGCGCGGAAAGATGGGATTTTTGTTGTTTACATCGAAAAAGTGGGGCACGTGTTTTTATGTGCAAGGATCTTGATAACGAATTGAATAACATTGAAGCCATTTCCACGGTGCATCCAAATTCAGAGGCTCGCCGAGGGGGTGTCTCCTCCCGTCTCCCCTTCCCCCCGGAATCCATAATAATATTATTTCCTCGTTTCTCCTGCCTCCCCCTCGCGAATCAGCGCTCCGTCGAGGCGCCGGACGGTACCTGCGAGAGGCAGCCGCGCCCCCTCGCGGAACCCCTGAGGGGGGGGTAGGAGGGGGACGGAAGTATGGGGGATGTAATCCATGCTTGCTCACTACTTCAACTTCCTCCTTCCACGCAACACCGAGGGCGGGGCGCGATTTTTATCACTTTTCCCTCTTATCAGTGGCGATATATATATATATATATATATATATATATATATATATATATATATATATATATACATACAAGTTCACGGAAGTGTCACAAATCACGATAAATATTATATATATAAATATATATATCCAAGTTTTTTTTAGATAGCGCAGTACATAATTTATAATTACGCTCATGACGTTTATCGATACGAAAATGGGACCGGTGAATTTTTCATGGAATTGATCCCCTTACCCGAATCCCGAAGACCCGATCTGGGATCCAATGACGTTCCTTTGGGTGGTGAGGCGTGTGGGGGCGAGGAGGTGGGAGGGGCGAGGAGGTGGGAGGAGCGAGGGGTGGGGGGAGGCCGATAGGGGGGGGAGGGGGAATGTTGGTGGCGGGGTGTGCGTGAGGGAATCGCCGTAGGTGGCGTGGAGGAGGGGGCAGGGGGGGGGAGGGTAGGAGGGGGAGAGTTGGCCGGAAGGAGTCAACCGCACCACGAAAGGGGAGGAGGGGGGAGGGAGAGGTGGGGAGTTGGAGGGGGGAGGCGGCGGCGGCGGTGGGGGCCGTAGGGAGGCGGGTGGAACGGGAGGCAGAGCCGGAAGGAGAGAGCTGAGCGTCGTGAGGCCTCTCGCAGTCTCGCATTGGTCGTGGTCGACGTCGCGTCAACTTGAGTCTCCTCTCTCCCTACGCCGACGCCCTTCGCCGACGCCAACCCCCGAAGCCCTCCGTCGCCGCAACCGACGCAAATCCTTGGTCTCTGACGCCGCCATCAGCAACCCGCTCGTCAAGCTGGAGAGGACGCTCAAGTCCGTGATGGAAGGCGGTGGAGATATACCCATGGTCCCGAAGGCGGGCGAGAGCGACAAGTACGTTCCCGCCGTGGTGATGGAGGAGCAGCCTCACCGACGCCGTTTTGGTAAGACCTCCTGTCCCGTGAGGCGCGCGGACACGGTCCGTCCGTTCACGGCGAAACTCGCTCTCCAACCTCCGCCCCGAGTCTCCGTTTTCTGCGCTGCGCGCGCGTGCCGCCGGAAGATTCGAATGCACGCCTCCCTGTCGTTTCTGCGAGAATGAGCGGCAGATGGCTCCCTTCCCTTTGCTGCTCACTCAAGTCCTAAGCTCCCCTTCCCCCCAGCAACCACACCTCCCCCCCCACCCCACCCCCCGCGCCCCATTGTTTTGGCACGGCCCGGCTCGTTTGCATCGGAGCGAGCGGCCGTGACCCGTCGAGCGTGTCTCTGACGCCCGAACCGTTTGAGGGGGAGAAAATAAAACACGGAGAATCACTCCGGCAGCCCACACGCTTCGTCTTTCGAGTTTCTTGCTCTCTTCCCCCCCGCCCTCCCCCGTCCACACTCCTCAGCCCTCCCAAAACTTAGCCTACCTACCAGCTCGTTGTGGTGAGCATGTTTTCCACCTCTTCCTCCATACTCCTATCGGCGGGTGTCAACGCAAAAGACTTCGGAATGCTTCTCAAAACGTTAACTCTTTTCTCGAGCCTGGCGCGTCTATTTGTCTGGCGGTGAAGGAATTGGTGGGAGATGGGGAGGGGGGGTCTACGGCGGGGAATCTTCAGGTGTTGTTCTCTTGAACTACTAAGGGGTCTGAGTTGACGAATTCTCCCAGAGTATTTCGGCGCCGCATTGATTTATTCATGTCGGTGGCGTGTGCGTGTCGAGTCCTTTCGGGAACTCCACGATCGGAAGCAGACGGTATTCCCGGAACAACGCCCTCGCCTCGTTGTTGCGTCAGGTGTACGGACGCCATTTGACATATCCCGGGGCTGAAGCTCATTTTTTTCACTCTCTCTCTCGCGTCTTTTCGCATCAATTGTATTTTTCATGACCCGAGGGTTTATTATACCCATCTCCAAACATTTTCGTGCGGGAAAGAATGGAGACTAATCATTCGTTGCCGCTGCATTTGTATTACAAATCCCGAAAAACGTCTTCGCGGGAATTTCTCTCGAATTTTACTCTTCGCGAATACATTCATTCTTCTCCGAGTGGATGCCCTTTTCTTCCTTCCGATCATAATTTCGCCCTCTTGCAGCAGCTATAATGCGATAATGTCGGGTTCTATTACCAAAACTGCGATCGATAATAAAAACTGCAAACGAAAGGCCAGACTCACCTTTCAATCAGATGCACCCATTTCATTTTCAGGTCCTAATTTATGCGCACTCCGAAAAAATATATTTTGCTCCGAGAACTTTTTTTTGCCATATTTTTCAGCATTTTTCCTATGAATACTTCGAAAAACCAACCTATTCCCCATTCGTCGCATGCAAAATGGCAGCCGGTACCACCAATGATGGAAGTTCCCGCCCCTCCCCACCTGACACTCGGGCAGCCGACGACTTCTGACATGGACTCTCCCGGATATAGATAGATAAGCGGTGTTGCCTGGATACATTCATTCTTTCATGTAAAGTTCAACGGCGACCTACAGCTTTATTTAGACGCGACTCCGGGCGGGAAATGTGCTCACGATGCTAATCTGTGAGCTGGATAATACTTAGAAGAGGAATATCACAGGGTTTATCGTGGGTGTGATTATCTCCGGGATCGGTGGGTGGGGTTGGGGAGGGGGAGGAAGGTGAATGAGGTGGCAGGATGTGTGAAAATTAGGATGGGCGGGTTTTTTTTCCACATTGATAGCCCGTGAACTTGCCTCCGTGATCACGGGCTCCTCAGTCTTGTGCCGCGACTACGCAAAAACATTGAAGTATTTAGGTCGTTTTTTCCTCTCTGCCGAAAACAAAATAACAATTTTTTGCGACTGCACAAACCGGCTGAATTCCGAAGAATCCGTCGCCTTCACTTCACCCTCGCGTTTTTCGACGCTCTCGGCGAATTCCGATGACGGGAGTCGGGAGAGTTATCCGGAGCATTTCGCTTAGCGAGCGGGCGTAGTAAAAGGGACTCCCTTCTCGGTCGACGTCCAACAGGTTGGGCCGCCATCGGGGGTGTTGTCACGCTGCTCTCCCCCCCCCCTCCACCGCCCCTCGCCGCCACCCTTTCACCCGTACCTCCCACTCCTCCCCCACATTTAGCCCGAATCTCGGCTCTAACCCCCCACACGAAATCCATTCGCTGTGACTTCCTTGCGGTACGAAACGAAAGGTTATCATGAAGGTTTAAGATGCCCAATTTGCCCTTGCACGGAGCGTAACAGTTTTGGTAAGTTTATCAGGCCTATTACGTTTCGTTTTTGATAAATCGAGAGGCATTTGAATAGTTCAAAATTTTATTTTTTTTCTCAAAATCATTACGAATGTAATCTAATACGAATGTAATGTAATGAGCTGCGCATCAGTTAATCCGGCATTGTACATATTACCGCAATATATTACCCTGCCATTATGTTTGTTAAGTTAATGATATGGATGCTAAACACTACCACGCAGTGATGCCTGAAAATATATAGTGTAATTATATGGCGGTATTAATTATATTAATATGCCGGAACACATTACGATTGTTATCGTTCATGTTTCTGCTTCCTGAAAACAACCGATTTTGGTATGTTTCGTACATCTAACACCAGGAATGCTTTAAAATTTTTCTCTCCTTCTTTTATGTTATTCCGGAAATATTAAAAGCAATTACCTAGCTACAATGTTTAGCATTGGAACTTCTATGGCCATAAGTTCGCTAATACAGGTATGGGGCGCCGCGCAACACCGTAACCTATTGGCCGCGTTATAATCGTTAGTTGGTAATCGTCAAGGGAACTGAAAACGCGTACTTACGTTATCATCGGTTACGTTCATTTCGACGGCCAAGCAATAATTCGCGGGCCATCCGATCGCAAAAGAAGCGCTATATTCCACAGGTCCCGGAGCGGCAGACCGAAAAAATATTAAGTTCCGGGCGACCTGTTGACCCTACGGGGGGCCGGGGGTATGTTGGGGGCATGGGGAAAATGTGGCGGGTTCCGGAGCATCCAAAGTGCCCGCCAATAGCGGAGCAAGTGTCCGCGGTGACTTTTTCCGCCGTAATAACAATTTATTCGTGTATCCCATCTCTCGTCAGCAAACTCCGCGTGGAACTATATTTCGATCGAAATATTTTTTTTAGTAGAAGTCTTTTTAATTTTTCTCGGACTCTGAACGAAATGACAACTATATATATATATATATTACGCGTTTTCGACATCGGGATGAACAACCGTCGTAGATTTCTCCCTGGGACGTCCAACCTCGATGACAAAGCCGCTACGCGTTTGGCTGGGATTCGGCCGCAGTGACCTACGGCAAGAAGAAAAACCTTGCTCCTTTCCCTTTCCTGATATACCTCGATTAGTCTCCTCTGCGCATGAATTTTGTTTTTTTGGAGCTGGGAAATTTTTTCTGTTCTGCGGCCAATGCTCTCTTTCGATGACTATGTCACCGAGGGAAGTTCTAAATTGTGCACCCCCCCACCACCCCTATCAGTTAGTTTTGTAGAATAAAACATTTTTTTTTGCTCAAACGCTTTTTCATGTTACGACTTTTCTAGCGCGAAAGAAACTGAATCAGGATATTAATGTATATCTCCTATATTTTTAATAATTTTGTGAAAAAAATGCGATGATTACATGTTTTATCTATTGGTAAATTTGGGACTTAAATGTTTGCCATCATATTTTTTTACTCTAACCGACCAGTTTTTATTTTTCTTGATAATATTGTGAAATAATGCGATATTTATCGGTAACTTTGTGTCTTAAATGTACAACATCATATTGTACTAAAAACGCCGATTTTTTTCAGTGATCAGTTTTCAACATTGCGTAGTTTTCTCCACGAACACGGACCCGAAGTGTCAAAATGGCGTGATTTTCGTCCCGAATATATTACTGTGGAATACTACGCGTATTCATTTCGCACGGGCACTCAGATCTCCACCCCTGTCGTGACGGAGGATGCGTCCCTTCGCGCGTAATTCTTTTCCGCGAAAATCTCCGAGGACCGAGCGAATAAAGTCTCCGGGAAAAAAAGAGAATCTCCAGGTCGCGGGCGCACCCCGCGTTTGGCGCGCGCACCAATGGGTGGTCGGTGATGTGGAGGGCGGCGAGGACACGCCCCGCGGGGGCCGTGCATGTGTGCGTGCGTGTGTGTGCGGGATGAGGCGGAATATGGCCCCCGGGGGCGGGAGAGAACGAGGAGGGTGTTCTAAGGGGGTAGGCGGCACTTCCACTCCTCACCACAGAGTCAAGTCTCCGGTTCCTCTTTCCCATCGTCTCCGGAATATTTCCTCCCCGCACCCGCCCCCCCCGACCAACAGCCCGGGAGTGGAGCGGATCCCTCCCACCACCAACACCCCCGGGACGATTCCACGGGCCCACCGCCCACCCCCACCGTTCCCACTTTTCCGGCACCTTCCCCTGCGGACCGCGGCCCCCGCGGCTCTCATAGAGAGGGACTCCTTCTCGCCGGTAAGGCCCCGCCTCCGCTGCTCTGCTGCCCCGCACGCGCTCTCTGCCCCCCCCTCAAGATGATGGCACCTTGTTGTCGCCTAGGATAGCACCACCGCCCCCCGTTCGGCTCGACCCCCTAGCAACAGTGGCCATCTCCCCGCGACGGGTCACGAATTATCTCCTCTTACCTCTCACATCTCTCGTCTCGGCGGACCGATTCCTCTCTGATCCCGGCCACCGTGATTTGCGCGCACCTAGCCAAGTGTCACCCTTTTCTCCCACCCCCAGCCCCACCCCCAGCCCCACCCCCATCCCCCACCAATGGTTCCCCCGCGTAGACACCGCCTCCTCCAGATTTATATCGTTCCGCCTTCGTCCTACCGATTCCTGGGATTGACGTTCGAGCATACTGACCCGTGATGTTAGCCATTATTTCTGGGCGTCTTCCAGTCTTGGCCTTTTGGCCTTCGACTAAAATTCTCAAAACACGAAACTGTTTTCCTCGCTGACATCCGTAAATGTCCCCATTCAAGCCCGATGGATTGTAACATGTAAATATTTTGTGAGTGCGATAAAAATGTCCAAGTTTAGCTTCATTGGATTCCACGTTTTCAGGTTCAACTGCGTGCGTCAGCGTAAAGATGACTTCAGTGATATGTACTTCATTCATGCGTGAACCTTTTATTTAACTGATTCTTTAACAGATGTGAAACTGTGGCCAGTGGCTTCTTTTATGCGAACGAGACCTTTCATCCCAAACTTTGCCGTTGACCATGATTAGAAAATTAATACATATAAAGTTTCGAGTTTGCTGATGCATCGAAAAATTATGTTTATTATGATTCCGTTATCTCATTTGCTTGTATTCATCATCAGTAATTAATTCGCTCCACAAAAAACGGATCAATCGCATCTTAACTCGGGCGTGGAGATATATTCACACTGTGATAGGATCTCAGCGGTGAAAAGCACAACCAAATCGCCACCACGAGTTATGGCTTTATTTGCTACCGACAGGAAAGAACCAAACTATTCCGGGTCCTTTTTGAAAATATCTCTGGTTTTCCAGCGAGTAACGTACTCCATTACTTCCAACGTTTCGACCGTTGACTTACCCATTACCTTCAGGGATCATAGAATCCAATGCAATTCTGTCAAGTCAGAGTAGGTTTTCTTGCTATTGAGAATATTTAAAATAAATGGGTTCTATGCACCAATATAAATTTTCTTATGCATACATATACTCACAATAGCAAGTGCCTTTAAACTAGTTGCATCTCGACGCAGGGTTTGAGTCAAACATTTTCGAGCGTTGATCAACGTGTTGAAGCAAGTTGCAGTCCTTGACATGGCAGCGCTTTTTCCGCCTTACATACCATACATCGCGTGGTCAGGCGTTCACCGACGCATGGAAAAGCTACAGAATGGCATTATAGATCCCGGGATCCCTGAAGACGACGTGCGAGTCAGCAGTGGAAACGTTGAAAGTAATGAACAACCTCAGCCGATGGAAAACCAGAAAGCTTTTCAACCAGAAGGTTCGATGGGAAAAGTTGGAAGTCATACATATTCGGGGTCCTGCCCCGATTCTCCTCGTCTCCCCTCCATGTGGCGTCTTGACTGGGAGGAGGGGAGAAGGGCAGAGGAGATTAACTGACCGCTGGCCACCCAGTGTCGCATGCATGGTGGCGCCAGAGGGAGGGATCAGAGGGAGGCTGGGATCAGAGGGAGGTGAAAGACTTCCAAATGTGAAATAATTTTTCTCCTCTCTCTCTTTCTCTCTCTCTCCCTCTCCTCTTTCTCTCGCGAGGTTCCCCAAACGCAAGTTTGATATCCCGATACTGACTGGAGCAGCTTCCCCATTCACGGAAACTCGTGAAGCCTTTTAAAGGAAAGCGCCGTCTATTCCTCTAGTTTTGCGAATATTCTTCCAGGGAGGGGTGGAAACCCTTGTATTTAAATGATACTCGCGTAATTCAGGTTTCTCCCTCTTGCGCGCGACTTCGTTTCACGGAATTGCTTCCACTGCGACCGAGGGGGGTCGAATGACAAAAACATAAAACTCTCGACAAACCTCCTTCGATCACTTCTTCCTCACTGGTGCGGAATCAAATTCTTACCGTCACGTGGAGGAGCATTTTGAGCAAAGGTTTTTTTCCGGGAATACAAAAAAAGATTATTTATTTGTTTTTTTTTAGTTTGTCAAAAAAACTCCTCAGTGATATGTGCCTGGTATAAACTTTGCTTACGGTCGTGGGTACCCATGTGTCCACCAAAACGTGCGCCGTCGTCTCATACCCTCTTGATTGAATATGCATGGATACTATCTTCTGAGAAAATAAACTCAGCGAACATAAACACACAAATATAGATATAGATTTAAGAACACAGGCACACGGAGAAAAATTGAAGGACATTCACAAAAAATGTATGTACGTTTCGGCGGTCATGTCGCCTTCGTCGGTAACAATAGACTCCATATATATAGTTATAACTTATGGCTTCCCATGACGTAGTGTGATGAGTTTCGTTTCATATCAGAAGCAGATCGAAGGAAAAAGAGATCTTTCATTCAAAGAGTTATGAGTAACCACGGGTGGAGACTTCGTTGGGTTTCTTTACAAACGCAATAAATTGATATCCTTTGGTGAAAACATTACACAGTGGAAGAAAACTTATTCGCCCAGATGGCGGGCGCTCCAAAGTCCAGATCCGCTCTCTTAGTGTGCACCCAAGGAGGAGATTAGTGGCATAAGTGGTGGCACGGAGTTCAAATAGTCTAATGAGAGGTCATTGACGTCACCCCGAACTTCATCGAAGCACGTCGCCCGCCCATACGAAATACGATTCAGCATGAAAAATCTCTCTCGGTAGTAATTACTTGGAACTCTGCGCTTATACTATAGTTTACAGCTCTGTGCTACAAGCGCATGCAGATGAACGCATACATAATTTGTGGTCCATGTTCTCAAATGTGAAAGTTTATGAAAAAAGCTCGTAAATTTATTACACGTGTAACATTTGGAAGCGGTACATTTAAAAATTTTACAAAAAGATCACCACTCACATTCAATTTACAGGAATTCGTTGCTCAAGTTCCACTAAAAAACCAATCAAAATCAACTTTGAAATATCCCATCACTTTCAGATAAATTGGTGTTAATAAAATATATTGCTTTATAAACTTATTAGGGTGAACACAAATATATTTCTGACGACCTACGCCGTACAATTGGGGAATATAACAGGAAGGTAGATATTTAAGTTCCTAATTGTCATGATATCATGGGCACCCATACAATATTTTCTAGGGGTGGGCCAAGACAGGTTTAATTATGGGGGTCCGAAGAGCCATATCCCGGAAATTTTAGCAAATTTGAGGTCTCAGGAGTACATTTTTGGTACATCTTAGATGAATGACAATTTTCTAAATTTGTTACCAAAATATTAATTTAATCCTGAAAAAAACAATAAATAAATACAATTTTCCCTTCCATTTTTTATTTTCCGGGGAGGCTAGGGGGGGAGGGGCGCGCCCCCCCCCCCTGCCCCGAGTGTGGGCGCCCATGCATGCTATGCTCTTTTAGTGATCTTAAATATATCTGCATGCAAGTGTAACGACTACTTCTGTATTCATTGCATCTCACTCTTACCACTATTGGACTCAAGTGCACTTACATTTACGAAGATTATGAGACGTTCATGTCAGTGTTGCTTCCCAACGTTTATTACATGATTTCAAAATGTGATGCTCGTTTCTCATTGCCAGCTAATGAAGTAGTTTTGGTTTCACTTCGAGTAACTTTCCCGTAGTTTGTGAAAACGTAAGCACTGAATGAATTCCACAGGAGAAGATTTTAATGAGCAGATTAGGAGTCATCGCTGTCCATCGTTGGCAAAAATCGAATAGGTTTCATATTCCGGTTGTTATTCTCCGAACTTTCCGCTTAAATCGTCAAAGCTCAGAACCTTGATGAAAAAAGTCAATCAAAGAGATAGGGGACTTCATTCCTTGGAACTCTTTGCAGTGACTTTTTTTTAAACCGGCCAGTTGCTGGAATTTTTGAGCGCCGTCAACGTGGGTCACAATTCATTGATTTTAGCTTTCGCACAACTGGCTGAAATCGAAAAACTCTGGCCAAAATTCTAAAAGTTATTTTTTTCCTAACCAGAAATTGAAACTGCACATGGTTATTTTTGATGTATTGGTGCATGAGATGACTTATTTCATTATTTTCAGTCCCATTGACAATATGCGAGAGGTCAAAGTTGTATAAATTTGGCAGAAAACGTCCGCCATCTATTAGCTGTGAAAATAATCGAAGTCAAGCTAATACAGAACCTGTTGGCGTTACCCTATGGGATAGAAAATAGCACCAGCCAATGAAAAAACTTTGAGTTATATTAGCAATATAAAATTTTACCCATAATTTAACATAATATATATTGCTATTAACACTTTGTTATGAAACGTGTTACATGCATTGTTTCAGTCAATTTCTTGCAAATATGTATGAAAACAGCTAATTTATGCAACGATAGACACCTGTGAGTCGCTCCAAAGCCTCAAAAGTGTGATTTAATGGAAATTAGCTGCCGTTGTTTATACAACTTGACCGACAGGTTGGGTCAATTTCACATCACAACATTGAAAAACACTTTTTGAGTCTTAAATGGATCCATTAAGTATTTAAAGATAACAGAACAAAAGAGTGAGATACCTCATGTCCAACTTTTATCATCAAATCATCAAATATCCCTCACACTAATCACGATTGATTTCATAAAGACCAGTTAAGACAGTATTGAAGTGTTGGTTCGTCATCTTACTTCAAATATAATATTATTGCTATTCTCTCTCTCTATCTACATCCTGCTCACAACAGAAGTGCATTCCCAAATATGCCGGAGCTTTTTTTTCTGGTATAGGCCGAGGAATTCCGGTGCAAGTCTCAATGGTTGTCAAATGTATGCGCGAATTTGAGAAGTGCGTTATATGCCAAGCTATTCCTGTTGGCAGAATTGCGATATGGTCCCAACTTTTTCACCTGCCTCGAGAGAAGTTCATCAGAGCGACTTCATTTAGAGCAAATCAAGGGCCTGTAGGGCAGAGCAAACCCTTTCAGAGATGAGTGATGATTGGGGGCCATCGCACAATATAAATTCCGGTAATGATTAAAATCCCACTATCTATCCTTTTACCTGTTATTTAAAACGAGGAGGAAGAGGAAAACAGGTTAATTACGCCAATAATTTGAGAGCCTGTTGTGTGATTAAGGTGAATCCAGTCGGAAATTCCAAATTGTGGTCGCATGGCGCATTCCAATATTATAAGCGGTGGGGTCTACGGGGAATCCAGATTAGCGCATGCAGAGGCAACTTTTTTGGTGATACTAAAATCATGCCTAAAACTTAATTAATGCATAAAACGTAAATTAAGGCATGATGAAAATATTTTGTAATTATTATATTACATTTAAACTGTTGGCATATTAGAATAGGTATTGATTTTGCTACGTTCATCGGAATAATTTTACGAGTTATGCGTCAAAATATATTTTAGGAACTTGAAACGCGACAATAAAAAAAAACTGTTGCGCTTCCACGCTCATCCAATTATACTTTTAATATCCATATTAAAACTAGCATGAAGAATGATTCATTGCATTTTTATCATGCCCACTTCTCAACTAGGTATGTTCATCTATCATTTTATCCAGAACTTATATTATTTAATATCTTAAATATGATGCAGGTCGGTGTTCGTAGTGATTCGACGTCTGTTACATATTGTGGCAAGGCGTTAGAAATCCTTTGGTGCTAAACCAATGGGCTGGCCTGAACGCCGAATCGAGAATAAAAAGACAGTGTGTGACGCCTCTGTAATAGGGGTCACGAGGTTGACTGTGACCAATGCCAGGCCCTCTCCTCACATTCCGCCTTGCGTGAGCTTCTAAAGAAAACTTGTGGAAGCGGACATATTTTAGATTCGCATACGATGCATCAGTATCGCAAGAGCGAGAATATGATAAACAAGCTAAAGGCAGGGACTAAATATAGAGCTTTACACTAGCAAATTTATCAGTCTCTCCATGATTTAAAAAGAATTGCGCGCAGAATGACAAAATACAATTTTCATGAAATTGATAGAGTCGGCTTCAACTACATGAAAAGTCATCTGGCATGATAGAATACAACAATGTATAGTTTTCACAGAAATGTTTAGCCCATAGATCAGGATTCATTTGTAAATATAATAGTATTCGAATAATTTCCCTCGACAGGGGAGTCAGATTTGTTCATATCACCGGAATCAAAATCTTTCAAAGAGGTTTTTTCCATGGGACAAAGGAAACTCAGTAGATCATCTTGGAATGAAATATTTAAATAAATTGCTGATTTCGAAGCTATAATCTCTCCTAAAACTAAAAAGAAAAAGTATCGAAAATTCATTACAAACTCATAAATTTTCCAATTCAAAATTTGCGAAACAAGCTAAATAATTTGGATGGATCATGCAAACTCTTCAATGGACCTTTAAAGAATAAGTACTCAGCTGCAGGAATTGTTAGCGTGTGCGTCCCTGCAGTGAAGCTGAAAAATATTATTTTTGGCTCTCTCCTTTTAGGAACGCATAGCTCCACACCGGTGTATTTTTTTCTGTTCGAAATGTCGCCTGTACAGTTATATCTTGAATATGCATATTGGAAAGTGCTAGTTTTACCGTTTCGCGACTTTTTTTAAATTCTGACTCGTCACTTGATTATTTTAATCATCATCTTATGGAGCGATCGGGGCAAACATTCCAATAAACAGAGCTCTAAAAATACATTAAACGGTGCCGAATGGTAAAAGACGTAGAGTAAGCTGTGCACTTGGATGCCTGCGGTCAAAAGAAGCAAAGAATAGGTTTCTAGACACTTTTTTATCCCACGTCGTCGCGTGATATTTAATGAAATCCTCCAACGATTGCGAAAAAACTACAAAAACCGATTTGTATCTCGGTGTATCACGGGTCCGGGGCGAGAATCTCGTTGTCCTTTGAAGGGGGGTACAAATTCCAACCGTCTGCGACCCACTTATTCCTCTCTAGGGACTCGTGGCTTCGTTTCGGGAAATTTTTCCTCCTGAATGATAATTCTGAAGTTTAAGTGGCACCTCGAAGGATAAATAACAGTCGTAGCGAGGAATTCAAATTGCAACCTTAAATTGAGTGATTGGTATTCGATTTTCGAATTGAATTCCTCCGGTAACCCCCGCGAGAAGAATGCCGTCACTAGAGAGAGAGAGTCACTCGCGGGGTTCGCGATGCGTCCGGGCGTCGGATCAAGACGCCTCCCCCCCAGCACCCAGCACCACCTTCCGGCGCTCCCCCCCCCCCTCCCGAGTACGCCCGCTCCCGAATATTCCCCGCGCGAACTCTCCCGTCGGGAGTCGTCTAGCCACCCCCGGGGCGCATAGCCTCCTGGGAAGGGGGCGGGGCAGGGGGCTGGGTTGGGGGAGGGGAGAGGAGGTTGGTCAGGATGCCCACCCACCATCCTCCCACTTAGACGGACGACGAAGAACAATTCCAATACAACGCACTTCATTGGTACTCCTCCTCGACCATTCTCGCATTCCTCCTCCGATTGTCCCACCGGGGAGGAATTTCATTTAATTCAATCAACTCGATGCGGGGAGCGACCCGAGTGCGAGATTGTTTTTTTTTTAATTTCTTTTCTTTTTTTCGATCTCGAAATCGTAGATACGTCCGCCAAGGTGGAGCTGAGAGGGAGGAGGGGGAGGGTTTGGGAAGGGGCGAGAGAATTCATATAGGTTAGAGGAGGAGCACAAATATTCACGTGGATGGTAATAATGAATTTCTCCGGTAACCCCCGCGAGAAGAATGCCGTCACTAGAGAGAGAGAGTCACTCGGCGTCGCCGTCGGAAATTTTCCTGGAAGCTGCTGTGTACCCTCCGCGCGATGAAACATCATCGGGGATGGGTGATCGGAATTCGGACGCGGTTTCACACCCTATCGTGCCTTATCATTTGCGAGTAACAATGCCTGCCCTTCGGTCTTTCTCCCCCTCCCCCACGGCCCTATATTTGGACCTCTTCTCCCTACCACGATCGACATGACCGCCCGCCGTGTTGCCGGGGCCCCCGAATTATTGAAATATTTCAGGAGGACGAAGGAAACTAGAAATACGGCAGCGAATGCGTGAAGGACTCATCCACCCGCTTCAGGCCCCCCCCCCTGGCTGTCCGACACGCGAGAGGGGTCCCGCCTTCGATTCCGGAAGGAGGAGAGCCTCTGGCGAGGACCGCTTTCGTCCTCCGCGCGGCCTCCAATGGTCTGCCGTCGCGATGCAGACTCACGAGCGCTTGGCCCACGCGCGGACGGGCGGCGTTGCCAGGTTCAAGGCACCGGAAGTGGAAACTTCTTGGTTGGGTGGGCGTAACGCTGCTCTCCTCTGGCCGAACGCGACGCGGCGGCGGCTTACCTACGCGTGCGGATGGTCTGGGGCGGGGGCAGAGCGCGGGGGCTTTGGCCCCGGAGGTTGGTTGCATTCGGCGGGAGGAGGAGGAGGCTTTCGGCGTCACCCGTCGGAGTTGAAGCGTGGCGAAGGAGGAAGGGTGGTGTCCTCTTCTTCTTAACCCTTTCCTTCTTTACGAGTGCGGTCTTTCGAGTGCGAGCGTCGACAATTGAATGCCGGAATTCATTTCAATCACTCGGTAGAAGACCCGTGAGATACCGAAAAGCTGAACAAAATATTACCAATCACCTTTTTGAGACTTTAACGCCTCCAACCTGACTCCGAAATCTCCCGGACCTATTTACGTGATTATCATCAGGATGATTACGTACACGCGTGCGTTGTAGAGTCATGTGGACGATATGTCAAAAATAATCACGTCACGATTACAAAAGGCAAAGTAAAATTCCAATTCCATGACAACGTCATCTGAGGCCGCCGGTGTATTTTCCCGAATACAAGCCGATAGTTTGTGTTCGATTATATCCCGATGAAGTCATCTGAAGGCATCAAATGAATGAAGAATCCTCAAATCCGTCGCACTTTCGGCAGAGATGAATTTCTTTACGCACCCTTACCTTTTTACGTAATCACTATCAGGATGATAATTTGCACGCGTACGTCATAGAGTCACGTGAGCGAGATGTTATACAGAATCACGTCACAATTACAATTGACAAAATAAAATAATTCCATGACAGTACCATCTGTCTATTTTCACGAATATAAGCCGATTGTTTCTGGTCGATTACATCCTGATGAAATCATCTCAAGACCTCAAATAAATGAAAACACCTCAAATCCAAGCTCTTACAATTTTTAAATAACGAGGCAATCAAAGTGACGTGTCTGCGGTGGAAGACCGACTTCAAAGCGGGGAGCAGATATATCGGCTCTTGTAGAGGCTTCGTGACTTCCAACGCTTTGACGCTGACAGGACTTAGATTTCGGTGAAAGGTCGATCGTTGAAATTAATGTACTCGCGCAGGCATCACGGGAGTTTTGCCGATTACAATGGCGCACCGTCTCTCTCTTGTGGTGCTTTGCCTTATCCACTCTCACCACTTCCTCGGAACTGATAATTGTGTAACGCATTTCGGCACTGGTAATATATGTGATAACGTGCGTAAGATTGCTCATGGTATCCCTTTGGGCGAAATGAGACAAATGGAACAACAGGTTGGCTTCTATTTTAAGCCGGTTTCGGAGACGGTACTGAGTTTAAGACGGTAAAAAGTTAAAAAAAAAATACCAAACAAGTTTGAGTGCCGTGTGACAGGCGGGGTTTGAAGAAAATGTAATTTGATTCCGAAAATTTGATAGATTGCTTGCAATAGAATTACGCATTCCTCAAGTTTTCTCTGTTACGCGAAAGCCGACCCCGTTTGATCAAATTTTTTACCAAAATTTTGCCAATTTATTTAGTAAAAAGTGTCTTATTTTTATCAAATATTTTGACCTAGCTTTACTCTGTTATTATTTCAACTTATCCTGATACATTTTGTTTAAATATGGTTTTTTGATCTATATCTCGGTGTATATGACGCGTAGATGCTTGCTAGCAATCATTTTAACAACATAAATATGTATTACTTCGCGTTTAAAAGATCCACATAGAAAATTTATCTCATGTGTATTAAGGCAAAGTGTTTAAATGGCATTGAATTTCCTAAAAACGAAATCGGTAAAATGCACTTTTTTCGCTTCCGTCTATAGATATCACTAATAAAAACACATGTGCTAAGTTTATCGCAATTCCGTACGGAGATATAAATTGCTGCAACAACCCTCACGATGAAGGGATACTTGTCGTCGTCTTATATCCACATTAGTCCAACAGATTTTCCCTCTCACCCGAAGAATTCGCTGTGCTTGAAATGAGTGCTCTCTTATGGGAGCCCATCGAGAAATCAGGGTGTCACAGGAAAATCTCCCACTACTAATTAATACCCCTTGCGAAACTCCGAAAAAAAAACTATTATCCGCTCGAGATATAGAAAGCCGAGATTTCACAGGAGGACCCCTATAAGCACCTAATAAGGAAATTCCGAGAATGATAATGGTTATTTACTCTTCTGATCTGCGAGTTGTTCTTTCTTCCGACCAATACATGGCGATAAGTGATATAAGGACCATCGAACCAGTATTTAAAAAATATGTATTTATGATATTTTGTATCTTGGAACTCCAGTCACTGCTGTTAGACGAGAAAAACGCCCACTCCACACCCATGGACTTGAAGATATCTTGTGATAGGAGGGATTCTCGAAGCCTTCAAAGGGGAAGAAGTCTCAGGTGAGGGAGCGATAATTCCCTAGGGGAAATGAATATGATTTTTTCGCGTCATTTCTGGCCCAGCAGTGCTCCCAACTAAAGAGCTAACAGCCCACTCCAGTTCAATCGTAGATGGAAGTATTGGGTGGTATGTTTGGCTGGTTCTTTCATTCGTTTATATCATCATCTTAAGTCATTCAATCCTAAGATTGTCAGTCTTTAGCCCACCGTTCTTTTTTAATCCCTTATATTCTTTTAACTCTTGTGTGTCATATCTCGTTTTAGCTTACCTATGTATACGAATTCGTTGTTTTTCAAAGGTGTGAAGGTGTGTCCCATCCATCTGAACCATGTATTCCTGATAGTGCTCCATTTCATTTTCACCTCTATTATATTACACTCTGTGCACTTCCTCTCCTTCTGATCCAATCCGTATATTTGTTCTTCAGCATCCGCTGTCAGTACTAAGTCTCGGAAGACTATTATCTCCTGCTCCGACTTTTCAATGGCACATGCCTCTGAGCCTCATAGAGAAATACTCTGTATGAATATTTTCAGGTACTTTTTCCTCATTCATAATTTTATTTTCTTTGAGCACAAACATTATTTCATCATCATGAGTGACTTTCTCTCCGTTTATCTTTATCTATCCTTCCCTTGATGCCAGTTGAACTTCTTCCATCCCATGTCATGAAGCTTCCAAGGTAGATGAAGAATTTTACTAGTTCTAGTAACTCTCCATTTAGCGTAATGTCAAGCTTCAACTTCTCTCTTCCAAGTTCTAGGATTTCTGTTTTCTTCCCAACGTTATTCATTATGTTTGTATAATACTCGTATCTTCATATAGTACTCATTCCATTGTGTTCACGGATGTTTGCAGGTCTTCTAGCTTCCTTGCTGTGACTGCGATTTCATCAGCGAACCAAAGCTAGTTGATTTCTTCTCCATTCCCCGTAATTCCTTTGATTTCAAATTTTTAGGCTTCGTTGATTGCTTTTTCCATGCGTGTGTTGACAATTGACGGACGCACATATGAAAAATTCGTTCAAACAAAAGTAATAAATTACCAGTGCCTGGTTTGAGACGGCTGGCGGGAATCAAACAATACTGCGTGAAGGGACTTTTGACCTCAAACAATGGACCGATTTGATCATTCGGATTCCCGTCCCTCACTTCGAGGGAAAAAAGGATCGTATCCTGAGAGTCCATTTGAACTCCGATATATCCTGTTCCCAATTGTTCCCCGTCAAAGCCACGCTTATCCTAATGCGGTCGTGCTCTTTCATTTCCGGGTTTTACTTTTATTCATAGCGTCCGGAGTAGATACCGACTGCCTAGCCTCTGTGCAGCTTCTCTCTCCCAAAAGCCGCGAATAATCCGACGTTGAGTGTCAGTAAGGCTTCATTGCTCCTCTCGCGTTTGTTCATCCTTGATAATGACAGGTTTGCCGGTGCAGCGGTCAACATCTTCAGGTCTGAAGTGGTGTGTAGAAATTTGGTCGGTCCTGGTGGTGGTGAGGTAAAGTTCTTGCCTAATAATTCTCAACTGCTGCTCGCGGGTTCGAATCCTACCTTGGGTGGGTTTTTCCCACCCAGGGGATGGGTGTTTCCGTCAAGTTCTGTTATTTTAGCTGGGAAACCTAATTACAAGCCAAGAGCGGCTAATTGGAATCGCATTGGCATAAGGACCACCAGAATCGTCTGGAGAGAACAAAAACATTACTGATTCGGACAAGGTCTCTGCTCATCCCAAAAATGCCGATTGAAACTCTGGGTAAACTGTCGTCATTATGAGATGAACTCCTAGCGAGAAGAAACCTGAGGAGGCCTTTCACTTACATCCTCAACACAACCGAGGAAATACCCACGCAGCAGTCTAGTGTGAGGTTTGCTCGGTTCTTTGCCCTCATCCATTCCCTCTTCGATAGTATACCATTTTTATAAGTGTGCCCGATTTGTATGAGGAAGCTCAAAGTTTATATTATATTTTTAATGGGTAAATCCACCCCTGCTCTTTCCCAGTATCCTTGGCGACGGTAATTTTGCCCGAGTTGAGATCTCCCGGGTGAATTCTGAAGTTTGGAAGGAAAATCTGAGTTCGAGCAACCAACATGTGCCGATTGTAGGCGGAAAAACGTCACCAGAATTTTGGAGGTGTCCGGGCTGGGGGAAAGTGCGGAGTTGAGGAAAGAAGCCGGGAGGGCGCTCCTCTCGACCGTGTTATGGAAAGAATACTCGGAATCCCCCTCGAATTAACCTCATGGGAGCCAAATGTGGCAAAAGCCCTCCCGCGCCGATTCATGGAGAAGGGCCATTGAAGCTTCTTCGTCCCAATTTTGAGTATGTCGACGGGAAATGTCGGCTTTTTTCACGGAAGGGTGTTATTCCCAGCAGCTAAAAGAGACATCGACAAATATTTCTGGCCACAAAGCTTCCTCGGCTCTTTTCCTCTAGGCGATTACTCAGAGACGCTGCATTTCTACAACTTCAATTCCGCTTTCAATTTTTTCAGTCGCACTTGGTGATTGTGTTAAAACTAAAATTACATTTAAAATATCTGTGCACCTTTAAATAGTAAATAAGCAAATGCGCAATTAGTACGATAATAGCTTTTTTCTTATTATTCGACACAAAAAGTCTTGCATTTAAGTAACTTCTGGCAGCAAAAATTATTTCCAGCTAAAACTAAATTTTTACATGCGTGAAAAATAGTCCTCTGGCAAATCATTTTGTTTTTTTTTGTTACATTTTTAATGCTCGTTCGGATTATTTGATTAGGATTTCACCGGATGCGATGCGATTATATCGCGGAACCAAAGTGGTACTTGCTAAGCAAAATAAAAGCCAGTACATTCTTCGTAGAAGTTGGAGCCTTGCTCGATAAGGTGCCGATTACTTCCTCCACTTCAACGAAGTTCGTTTTTACACCTCGAGGTGCAACTTTCAAGTGTCTTGTATGGTACAGTTATAGATGTTCTTTCCGGGTGTTAAAAAGTTGCCTTTAGCTTCTCTTCTGTACCGATGAACATATATCAATTCAGTTACAAAATCAGTATAATATGATGATTTGGATGAAATTAGTTATTCATGGGCTGTGGGAAAACTTTCCACGTAAATGCGATCTACGCGGAATTTTTACTATTTTTTTCTGGGGCATCGCATCTTTTTCTCTTTTAGCTGAGTCATATCGGCATTCTAAAAAATACTAAAAATAACTATATCTCCAAATATGTTTTTTTAAATACCATGCTTGAGACGGATTTAATATTATTTTGTTGGAACGTTTAATTTTTTTGCTATACAGTTTCCCTCACAGTTGTTGAGCGGAACATTTATTTGGAGAATATAATTCGTATGTGCCAGAGGACCTGGAGCTAAATCGCCTTTTTTAACTTTCTCCTCCTTCACTTGGTGAAATTTCCGGATTACCTACCATTTCGATAGATTCTCGAATAATCCTCGTGAAGTATCTCCCTGCCGATTAGTCCCGAATTATGGAAGACACATAGCGGATGTTTTTGTCTGAATTTCGAATTATAGTTTTTAGGAGTGCAGTTGGCAAAAATATTTTTAATTTCATCTTCTGCTGTCTATCTATATCTTCTGCTATCTCTATCTGTAGTAGCTTTAGTTTTATATCTATGCTTTTACGTGCCACAACAACTACAATGATTTAGTTATCATTTAAATAATTGAAATCATTTCGTATATTTATCTTCGTCTATCGTAAATCCTCCGAGGAATGCTAATTTGGCATAATTAACAGTTTTTCCTATCATTATTCAGATCTGAATCATTCTTCTAGTAAACATGAAGCCTAAAATTCATTTGACTATCAATGCCAACACTATTATAGGTATGCACCGAGATCCGAGAGAACCTTACAACACTTGTCACATCTCGGCAGTTTGGAATGAAAGAAGTTCAAAACTTTTTCAGCTCAAAATTTGTTCCGAGACGGGATCATTAATAATTAATAATTACGGGATCATTAATAATTTTAGTTTATTTACCTACTACGCATAAGCACTTAAAAACCTTGGAATGCATTTTTATAACGAATATCACGGTTTGATCCTAATGCAACATAGTTTTCCGAGTTCGTACAAACTTTTATTTTTTGCATCTCAGTTTTGGATGTTCTAGTTCGCCAGTAGTTAATGGAACTCTGTAATAAATAGCGGAAGAGGTAAGAAGTGATTTCAGATAGAAAAAATGGAGATTGGGGAAAGATGGCATAAATCTGCGAGTCTGCACGCATTGAATTTCAATATCTGTATTTGGTTTATCCACTTTATATATCTATTAACTACCTCAATGGGTGTTTCTTTTGTTATATATGAATATAAAAGTGAAAAAAGATGTGCAAATGCGATTTCGAAAAAATAACCGGTAATAGTATATTAACGATTTGCTTACTAAACACCTGCACCAGCTGATAATGCAGAAGACGGAATACCTTTTTCAGTGACTTGTATTTTCTCTATACTGACGTTTACCTGCGAAGTGCTTGGTGATAAGATAGTATATCGCTCGAAAGTGGCTGTAAATGGGATTCTAGAAGGCTTCTTACAATAGACAGCGTTGTTCGCTGGAGTTTTAATGCCATTTCATAAACCGCTGTGAAGGTTCTGTCGTGTCATTATGATCATATCAAACGTTGTTTGATAGCGGTCTTCCACTTCACTACTGCCGTGAGATACTCGTTCAGCCTCGTCGAAATACGAGCTCCAAAAATTAACTTAAGAGTACAAGCAATAACGGCGTATCGGGTTATTAGTTTCCTCAGATGAAATTAGATGAATTAACTGCATTCACTGAGGGGGATGTACAAATTAAAGACCCAAATTGTCAATGAAAGCAAGGGAATTTTGGTTATTGCTGTGCGTGCATTTTGGTCATCTAGGTGACCATCGACGGGGAGAGTTGAAATCTCGTAAACACGTGCGTGTTGTCCGAGATTTTAACTCCCCCTGTTGGTGGCCATCTGGATGGCCAAAATACATGCATGGAAGTCAAAAATCCTTTGCTTTCATTGACATTTTGAATCGATCTTTAATTTAAAATTACTTTTCAATTCCTTTCTTCTTGAATTAGAGGGCAAAGTAAGTTCACCACTGAAAGATAAATGGTTTTCATCTCTCCATGCAGAGTTTTCTATGTCAGCTAAAGTAAGAATAAGCGATCGGATTGATAAGCTGCTCTGATTTTATTTTTATTTTACGAGCGCAACGTTCAACCTCTTTATGTACTGCGAAATGTTACTGCTTGTTTCATGAACAGAGTAATGGAGGAGACCATCAGGGTGGAATTTTATCGTTTCGAATATGTTTCATGCGTGTTTTGCAGCAGCATTCTGTTCCGCATTAGAAGGACTATATTTCTCCTGGCTGGATTTGACGATTGAAGCAAATGTTGCCGCCGATTTAATGCATGAGGAAAATCAACGAACACCGCTTCATTTTCTCTGGTATTTAAATCGTAGATATTACTGTTCATGATTAAATGGAAATTTTGGAACGGGGAAACATGGGCACTAATATCGTAGTATATCATCCTCTCCGGTAATATGCGTTTAATAACTGATATTATAAATTAATTAGCAATGAAAATTTGGTAGAACATTGGAGAATGGATTTTAATGTAGTTTTTGTATCCATCACGGAAAAAAAGTCTCGATTTCAATCTTAGATGAAAAACGAGAAACTTACGATCCACATTTCGTATGCTAATACCAGCCGAATATAAACGCACCTGTGATCACGGCATATGATTTGGCAAATTGAAAATCTGGGAATGAGTCCGAAAGTATTCTCGGTACGAGATTTGTTTTTATTTAGTCCATTAGTTATCATTCATATATTACACATTCTCGACCTTATTATATTAATAAATCAATTTTTCTTCGGGAGAAGACAGGTGTGGGGGACAATAATATTTATTAGGTCATCGTTATCGTTTCGTAATGAAATAAATGCGTATTCAGGACCACAAGGCTTTCGCAGAATTTATAAAATTTGTAATTAAATTATGATGTATTACTTAATCAAAATTATATTCAAAGAAATCTTACCTTTTGAGTGCTTTTACCTACGGAAAGTGAGTGTGGAATAGTGTTATTTTTTAGAGGTTGTTACTTTAATTTGTATGGGGTTTTGTTGTGTTTATACGGATTAAGATAATTTAATGCTCTTGTGACATACTAATTTCTATATCATCAATTATTTTTTTTAACTTCGAAAAATCGCTGCCGATCCAATAAAGTCCGTTACTTTCGTGGAATGCTGAGAAGTTTAGGCTTATTTCACGATTTTGAAAAAAAGGATAGCAGACATGGCTACAAAAAACATATCTTGATGCTTGAAATTATATTGCTCTTCACTCAATGCTGCTGAGAAATCAAAGAAACTAATTTTATTGCAAATTGAAACAACAAATGGACTTTTGGCAAAACATTTGTCGAAAACGTTTGTAAATGGCTGTCTAAAAATGCGCCAATTGACGTCAGGCGTATACTTCTGGAGTTTTCAATCATACCAATTTCGGGGACTTGCAGCACGTGTTGGAAGCAATTGAGAAAGCATGCGAAATACACAACGCTACACTTCTGACACGATATGTGAGTCAGAACTTCCTCATGAAGTTTTTAAAAAATGATGTCACTCTTGAAGGCACAATCGAACCACATCCCATGACAAGCGGCTTCTATTTTTTGTTAAAAATCTCGTAAAGCTGTGAAATAAGTGGGTGATATGTTGGTATCAATTGAACGAAGAGAGCGTTTTATTTATAACGAGGGGGAGTTCCTTGAATTCTCATGTGAAGTGATATCTCGTTCAAACTACGTTAAGTGGGAAGAATAACTTCAAAACTTTCTTGCTGAGAATATTCGTACTCTTATTCTCCACGGCACTTTCACGTCTAATACATAAAGCTTCCCTATACAATCACACGCTAACTTACCTGAGGGTAGGTAATTATGTAATACGGCAAACCCTTCATACGGTGAATCGGTAGGCCTGCTTATAACCCGGGTTTCGTGTACCTCATTACTTTTTCCAGGTATCTTTGCAACAGTTGTGTTATCCAAGTGTCCTTGTGTTATCCACGTTGAAGCTTGTTTATCTTTTAGTAACCGCATCGTACGGTTATTACGAAATGTAATTTTGTATGGTTCATAAAACTTAATGTACATATTTTAATTAATTACTTAAGGCGCACGAATCCATTCCGAGGAGTGACGTAGCCAGGATTTCGTTTCGGGGGAGCATGAACCATAAAAGAACCATATGAGAGAGAACCATATAAGCAAGATGGTGAATATTTGAGCAATCAGAACCAAAGTAATGTTTTTTTTTAAATAAGAATGAAATTGTGTTACCACCGATGTTTTTACATTTCTGCTACACAAATTTCTGACAGAATAAAATACTCACGCTTTTTTATGTTTGAAAATTACGCACATATTGATATACAAAGTTTTGGGAAATAAAGTATATGTGGACCCAACGTTTTTTGTTGGATTAAAAACAAATGCATTGTTTTCATTCATTGCTATTTAATAATAAATAAATATATATATGTATTGCTCCATCAAGTTTTTTGTACACAATACATAACATTAAACACATACTGGAGCTTTAGGTGATCCCGAAGGAATTTGCTTGTTGGTGGAGTCACCTTCAAAATATCATAGTAATGCAAGCACAAGTTTTTTTTTACTACATATAACAAAATGTCTCCAGTAGGAAAGAGAAACTCTTTATAACAAAAAAATAATGTACATAAAAAAGGAATAGAAATAAATACACAAAAGTACAAAACAGGATATTAATAGCAAACAATCTCTAAAATAGATCCCTAATCATATTTCCGCTAGTAAATAGCTAGAGTTTCACCTGCTTTTGGAAAGTATTGATGCTACAACTGACTTTGATACTCTGTGGTAAGCTATTGAAAATTTTTGGCCCCAAATAAAGAAAGCATTTATTTGAATACATTCATAATTTTCAATGTGGGGTCCGGAACCCCTGGATCCTCCCTGGCTACGTCGCTGATTCCGAGGACACCATATCAAGCACAAACTCAAACATATAGAGGACATCAAGCACAGAATAGTTCAAGCTAAGACTGTATTTGTAATGAAAAATAACTGGTGCTGAAGAAAATACGATTATCATTAAGAATGTAATATGTTTTTAAACCTACTAATGCGATCAGAGACTGGGCTCCCTTGATGGAAATCTCTCCAAACTGAAATATTGGAGATAAATACTTCGGATTGGTGCAACTTATGAAGTTGTCTCGATTTTAGCACCCTAATGGTATGGTCATGGATGTGTGCATTTCTTCTACTTATTTAAATTTTATGTGCAAATATTAATGCAATATTTGAGGAGCGTGGGAGGATTAAGGTTGCTAAGAGTATTGACTTCCCATCCAGAGGTCATGGCTTCGAATTTCAGACGAGGATCATGGACGATGAATTGTATAGACACCTAGAAGAGGAGAAAACCATATTAAGCCATATCAAGAAGGTAAGGTCCAAACTTCACTTTGAGACATAAAGAATAGACGAGGAACAAAATAGAAGGGAAAGACCGTGGGACGAAATAGGTGAATGGAAACTCCACATGAAATAGAAGAACTACAAGGAGTTGGCTAGGGAAAGAAAGAATAGCGTGGAAGGCTGAGATCAACCAATTTTGAGGTCGAATGGCTGATGATGATGAAGCTCATGCCCACGCCGAGTTTATCTCCATCCTTCATCCATACTTACTCCAGATAATCTTCCTCATTAGTAACTACCTACCTGTCCTTTTACCGGTCTTTCATAATTACCTCAATTACCTCAGTTACCTCGAATCACCGCATTGCTATTCTCTCAATTATTACCTCAATTACCTCAGTTGTCGGTCCAAATGTGGAGAGAAATTCGAGTAGAGCACTCTGTCGGTCGGGTTGGATTATAAACTATCCTCCACTAGACGCCTTTCGTGAAGAGTAGGCCGATGAATACTTGAAAACATTTAAGCTGATATATTGCACTGTATGTCTCAGATAGATCATTGGAGAGGTAGAACAGAAGAGAAAATATGAAAGAAGGTAAAAATGGACTTCGTAAAATTCCACAACAGTTTATTCACACAGTACGACCGGTTTCACCCGTCAGGGCATCATTAGATACAATTGCACCATCAAGTGTTTCACCAAGTTACGCCGAATGACATTCAATTTATTGAGGCCCTCGCCACTTGCTGCTGGTGATGGGTGCTGAAGATCAAATGGCTCCTTCCAGAATAACCATCCAACCAATAGGAGCGCTGGACCCGCACCATCGACATCGACTCATCCGAATCCGCACCGCGAGCCGCACCCTCAGGGCGCTCGGGCTGCGGCCCGTTGGGCACGAGGTGGATGCCGACGTCTCCGCGGGGGGGCGTCCGAAGTTTCTCCCTGCCGGCCACGCGGACTCCCGTCGCTCGGAGGTGGCTTCAAACGAACTCTCCACACCGGTCCTCTTGTAACCCTCTCCCTCACACGGGCACGCAGCCACTCTGCAAACCGGATTTCCGGATTTGGAATCGCAACCCCCCCCCCTCCCTCCCTCCCCCCCTCGCTCCTTTCCCCCCCTCCCACCCCCTCCGTCCCTCCCTCCACCCTCCCCACCCCAGAATTCCTGCGACTCTTCACTCCCCCTCCGAATCCTCTTTGCAGGTCGACCTTGCACCTCTCCGCGCAGACCCCCTCCCTCCGACCTCCCTCCTTCGACCTCCCTCCTCCCTAATCTCATCCCCTCTCCTTTCCCCTAGTCCGAGAACATAAGGAAGGCTGAAATGAGTAGCTCCTCCCCGGCGAACGCCGCGGTCAATTCAAAATGCGTCGATTGAAAGAAATTTCTTTACAGCTTACCAAAGTAGCTACCGAAGAGGCTATGAAAGTGTTCATGAAGTAAGGGCCTCTGCCATATTCTCACAAGATAAGGCTACAAACGAAGAAAAAGTACGTGAACACATTCGTGTGGATCGTAGCGCTCTATGGTACGGAAATAATGGACCAATCGAAAAGCAGACCATAAAGGATTAGAAGCATTCGAAACATGGTGTTGGAGGATGCAGATCGAGTGGACGAATAAAATTAGTTAAAACTAAACTAGTTTACGGATGAGTAGAAGAGGAAAGGTCCGTATGGAACACCACAGGGAAAAAGAACCAGAAGCCTTAAGGGTTGTTCATAGATTGTAGAAGAGAGTATATAATGTCTTGGCGTACGAAAGTTAAGCCTTTTTTTCGCGAAAAATTGTCCTGATACTTGCGTTGGATGCATTCCTATGGGCGTAGGGGTTATTGTACGACGTGATTGTTAAGTTTTCCCATTTTTTCATCTGGTTATTTTTTTTATTTTCCGGTTCCATATTACCGTCTCTGCAGTGAAAACGACTTTTTATATTTTTTTCGATTGACTGGGTGTATTTTGAGCTTCGCTCTCGCATTTTTCCTCATCTCCTGCAGCTCGAGGAAGTTTTTGACAATCGCTCACCTTTGGCGCAGAATACCCGGGACTTAACGTGTGAACGAGATTTCTGAAGGAAATGTAGTCCAGTTACGATAGCTTTAAAAAATTTCCAAATGATAATAATTACCTGTTAGGAGCATTAAAAACCTTGCTGGCTCAATTTGAAAAATATAGCCGTCGAAATTTGTGTCGAGGAGAGGAATGGAAAGCTCCTTGAAAGAAATTAATCTGTTCTCAAGATTAAGAAGTGTTACGATGTTTCCTTCTATTATTTGATGGGCAAATATTTAAGTAAAAATTCATGGAATAAACCTGTTCACTTGTTAAATGTCAATTTTTCGAGTATTATTGATGGTGTCATGAGGAGTTTGCAGATCGTATGCAATATTCATTGAGTAATTAACGCTGAACAAAAATATCGCTAGACGGTTTCACGCTGATAAGTTAAATGATCACTCTATCCGTGGTTATAACGTAAACGGAAAAATAACTCTAGATAAGCAATTTTGGAAAAGGTAAAAGAAGAAACATCCTTTCTTAAAGTATACGGTTTATTTTAATGATTTCCTACTCATCTGGTATTGAATCACGGTAATGATTTCGTAATTTTCACAATTGATATATTAGTATTCGATAGAGCTGGGCAGTAACTCAATTAAATCTATTTGAAAAATGCATTTGAAATATTTTTATATTTTAAATACTTTTTCGAGTATAAATGAAAAAGGAAAACGTTGTTTATTTCACCAATTTATTTTCCGGTACTACTAGTTTCGACGCAGCGGTGTCATCTTCAGGTACAAAGAGTAAAGGCAAAAATATGATCCGTATATACCATCCAGGGTAGGCGTTGGGGGCGGACATGTTTTTGCCTTTACTCTTTGTACCTGAAGATGACACCGATGCGTCGAAACTAGTAGTACCGGAAAATAAATTGGTGGAATTAAACAAAGTTTTCCCTTTTCATTTATGAAACGAACTTTCACAATGCTGAGCCTGAAACGATCGAGATAAAAACTTTTTCGAGTATTTTGTACTTCAAATAAAATGTTTAGATTATTTTTCCCACCGCTGGTTGTCGACTTTGTGATTCAATGATCATGATAAATTTTCACCTAGTTAAACCTGAGAATACCGAGTTCCTCATTGATTATTACCTCAAAATTGACAGTTTGCATCGAAACATTCGCATCGTCAGCGTGGTCAGAGGTCATTGTTCATTAGTCATCGAGGATGATCACGTTGAACGCATGTTGAAGCATCGTTGTAACCTCTATTCTTTCTAATTAGCGGTCGGAATTTCGAAATAGACCATCGTACGTTCATGGTTATGTTATTCGCTCAGTCCAGCCCAGGAAGTTAGAAGCCGTGTGTCGTCACTGCTCCAAGCGCGAGGCCTCTATCCCCGTGGAGCATTAATGGATTAGGAAATTAGTGAACGGGAAGGAGATTTAGTTATGGCAATAGGGTTGAGGGGATTTAGAGCTGGAGTGGATGGAGACGAGTTGGATAGGCAGAAGTGGATAGAAGAAGAAGCAAAGTAGTAAATTCACTTGGGGGAATGCAAGGAGTAAAAATGTTTTAACCTAGCGGACATCGTACACCTGGGCTTCACGGCAAATAAATTAATAGGCCGGTATCCCACGCTCAAATTTGGACACATTTTATGAGCTCAATTTTGAAACGACGGATGAGGACCTCGTGACATCGTGGAATTGTATCCGGACCGTTTTTGGTCCGAAATTTTGTACATAATTTCTTTTTGACCAAAGAGCTAGAAGAGCTCTAAATTTCTATTCAATAGTATGAAACCAAACAATCACAGAACTCCCAAAAATAGGCAGATTTATCCATTCTGTTGAAATGTTGCGATAGCGGGAATTAGTGTTTTAAGAGATTTGTGAACCTTTCAACTCTTAAGATTGATAAACATAACTGCAGGAGGCTCAACCTGGTGGAAGTAGTCGATATTGATGATGAATAAAGCACTCAGTAATCTTCCACAGATTTATTTAGACCGCGCGACGCGTCTCACCAAACTGTGGCATAATCACGTTCTTGAGGTTCTTCGGTTTAGGTCGTAGATAAACACAGCCGTAGACAGAAGCGGGTGGGAGTAGGGAGGGAAGGGTGGGGAGGTAAGTGGGGTGTGAGAGGGAGGGGGAAAGTGAATCGGGGGAGTTAGGTTTTGAATGGACCGAAGCCGAGGAAGAGAGAAACATAAGAAACCCTACAACCGCCATTTCTTGTGTTTCTCTCCTCTTCGGTCCATTCGAAACCTAATTCCCCAGAATCACTTTCCACCACTCCCCCACGTTCTCCTTCACCCCTCCCCAATTCTGTATGGGGCTATCCTAAACCGAAGAACGTCGCACATGAGTGTGCCAGGTTGGCTAAACGCTTCGTGCCGTAAAAACAAATCTTCGGAAGATTGCAAAGTGTTTAATTCAATATGTTTAATGTGTTTGATTCTATATGAATCTTCAGTTGAGTAGAATGTGGAGCCCTTTGGCAGTTTTTCAATTCCAAGAATAGGTACATGCATGTGTATATGAAAAATATGATTTCATGTTCAGTACAATGAACAAACTGCACCATAACATGCCGGGACCGGCCCACCATTGTATTCAACCTCATATCTTCGTATACTTCGTTTTTAATAAAGCTGCGTAACCAACTCCCATTGCTAAACTTTCCGTTAATTCGTTTTTTTACAATCCATAGCCTCCATTTTAATTTACTGTTATGAATACAAATGAGAGTATTTTTGGGTGAGGAGAGGAAACCTCTGGAGGAGATCAGTAGGAGGCAGAGTAGATGGTTGGAAGGGGTAATGGGAGGCGAAGATCATTGTAGGGGTTAGTGTTGTAAGTGGTTTTGGATAAGTGGTGTTGAGTAAGTGGGGAGGGGGTAGAAAGAGAATAGGTTTGATAGACGGCATGAGGAGAGAGTAGGACGTATGCTGAGATGAAGAAAGCAATTGTGTAGATTGATGGAGACCTGCGAATTTGATAATCTATAGGATTTTTACCCTCCTGCACTTCAAACTACCGTAACCGGTATATTTACTTAATAAAATAAATTATATTTAATTTGAAAAACTTAAGGGCAGGTGAGTTTTCCCAGCAAGAATGCTGAGAATAGGCGATAAATCGAAAAATAATAATAATCGTCTTTAGCTTTTTACGCTTCGTTTGAGACGAATCACTGCACCGTGAGAAATACAATTACTTTTCATACAAAATTTGGAGGACATGGGTTCTGATGAGAAAGGTGTTCGCAAAAATTGTATCCAAATTTCACCGTTGTACACCGACTTTATATTAGTCGTTATCATTTCTTTCATTTCCTGTTCTCTCAGTGCAGGCTAAGAATGGGCGGAAGGACGAAATAAGGGACATAACTGCGGCAGTCTCACTGCTGTTTGCTCGCGTAGCCCATCCCTTTGCATTCGGCAATCAATCAATGCCGCGAGAGGGGCTCGTATCGACAGAGAGACGGAAGAGCAAACAATGACCGGAGCCGCGTCCATGACAACGAACCACGTTAACCACGGTAGCACTTTTTTTTAATATCGCATTTAAGTTCCCGTTAAGGTGGTCGGGGTGATTTTTATCTATGGACAGATTTCCGTGAATCTATAATCAGGTCTACAGGTAAAAGGTGAAAAAATGACTTTTTTACCGATTTGGTTTTTAGGCAATTCATGTAGGTTTTGGTAAATCAATGCTATCTAATCACATTTCCCCATGGTTCATGAGATATATTTCGCAATAGTTCGATTGCATGTGTACAGATATTCTTATATACGCGAAATAATATATTTTAAACTATTATAACGGATACTAACAATAATATATGGGCGTAACGCCGATTCGAATATTCGAAAAAAACATTATTTTCAAAAGAAATTGTCTCTGCCGATATTCATTGAATCAAGAGCATTAAATTAAGGAATTAATATGATAAACACATTTGAAAACGCTTTAAACCAATTGCCAGACAGATTTTTTTATGGTTTTTCATCCTTTTTACGTATTCCTGTGATTTAGGCTCTATTTTCATTCCGATTTATACTCGTAAATTTGATTTTATAAATGATAAGGGCACAAAGTATCGGAAAAATTAATTTAGTTGTCGTTTTTCGGCGTGCCACTGACAATCCTTTCGCGTGCCACCAAAGTACCTTTCACTTGCCACCAACAAACCTTTTAGGGTTACCGATCGCCGGCCTAGAATTTTCTACCAGTTGATTGGTAGGTTTTTGAACATTCTATTCCGTAGCCTCCCCATTTATAGTAAATATTTTCACTTTCCTGCACATCGCTTGATAGTCATGATGTCTCTCTTAAGTTCTTCACACTTTCTGCCCCTCCTCATGTCTCCCAAAATTCCACGCTTCTCAAGTGTTCTCCCCGTATCACCCTCCTCAACATGTCGTCACCTCTTAACACGTCCTCCACCCATCTTCTCTGCCCTTCCCTACTCTCCATCAACAACATTCTTTCCTCTCCCAGCATATTCCAAACTTGTGCAGCGTCATCGGAGCGAGATCAACCGACGGTGACGATGGTGACAAAAATACGCGCTTTCGGTTCCCTCGACGATTAAGCCCGTTTCACACGATACGTGATCCAGGACAAGTTCGAGGATACTCGCTAGTATAATAGCTTTCCAGTATCGAGTGATATAGAACCAGCATGCTGGCTATCCAATATAATCGCTATCATACTGGCTGAGCTACTTGATCTCATAGTTGATGCGGTACTAGTTTGCTGCTAGCTCCCAGTAGGACCTAGTAGCCGTCGACCAATCACGTTAGCTTTTACAGTCGCAGTGCGTTCTTCACTTTTTTTAATCAGCGCCTCGCCTATTCGCGGGTGTTGCGCACTCTTTGGTGGTGAAATCAGTGTGCTATGAATGTCTCGACAATCCCTGCTATTACTGCAGCAGCCGAAAGTCGCCTTCTTTCATGGAAATCTGCCATTTCCTTAGAAATGTTTGCTCCTGTGGATGACAGTAACGCTTCATCGCAAGCACACGTTCAATGATCGTGTGAAACCTTCTACCACGGTTTCTATAATACTGGGTTCCGTCCTCAATATCTAGTAACAGTTAGCATACTAGGTCTTGTGCTGAATCATGTATCATGTGAAACGGGCTTTACCGACGGTAGAAATACCCAAGCGTGGTCAATAGGGTCTTGCATTGGTGCGTCCCATCCCTACGAGCGTAATTATGCCAAGGCAACTGTCCAGATAAATACTTACTGCAGAGGTAATGCATGGAATACAACTGAGATAACAAGAAATGGTCAATAGCAATGAAACCCGTACGATCACCGACATTTAAGAAAGCAGACGAATAAACGGTAAATTTCGGAATATATCAATTCTTTAATGTGCTCAGCAATTCTCATATGCGCAATGAATCAGAGAAAAAATCCAATTTTGAGCTGGTACAAGAGTCTCTCGAAATAGTATGAAGCGGGGAGCAATCGTGAGACCAGCAATCACACCAAAAGTATCGCACTTTGTGCAAAGTCAAATTAGGCATCATAGGCCGGTACACGATCAATATCGCCGGTATTTCACGCCACGATATTGTTTCGTATCCCTCTATTCTCAGCACTCTCGAAATCTTCCTCGCTCCCCAGCTAACCATTCCCTTCCTTTGCCAAACCCACAGGAGAGTGATATAATTACGCATTTTCTGCTTCCAGGATAAAAATATAAAAAACTAAGGCAGTAAGTTGGCATTTAGTATACCGGTTCAAACGTTAAGTATTAGCGAAACCGATCGGTCAACAGTCTACTATACCCTATTTGACGTCGTACGAAGTTAAATTAATTTGGTATGATTGCTGGCCTCAGGTCCATTAACGATTGTTTCCTCTTCGTTATTAATAATTCAAAAGAGACCTTTGAATGGCACAGAATTTTATCCTTCTGTGGTTCATCACGCATATAAGAGTTCCTGCACAATTCAATCAATCAATCAGTCGATACATTCAGAAAGTTGTCGTTTGTTTCTATGCTTCTTTAAATGCCCATGATTGTATGTGTTTCGTATAACCACGGGAATGCACTGGAATTTTCTCTTCGCTTTATTTTGTTATCGCGGTAAGTATTTAAAGAATTTACTTATCTAAAATATTATATTTAGACGTCGTCTGGAATCTAGAAGTTCTCATTTCGCAGCCCGGAAAGCAATTAGCTGTGTGTAACCACTGATTCCAACTTTCCTCACGCCAAAGTCAAATATATACACCCGCACAAATATTTACTCCATGAATATGGAAGCTTTAATTGATGATTTACTCAGTATCTCCGCCCTTTTCCGAGTACCTACTTGTGAGACTGTAGATCAGCGAGACTAGACCGGCGAGACTAGAGCTGCAATATGATTATTATTTTTCTTAATTTAAAAACAGGCACTTTGTTATAATTCCACACTTTTTTGGAAACAAAATAACCCGGTTTTCAGCATCTCATGCCAACATCATGCCATCATGAGATGCTGAAACCCGGGTCGTGTTGTTTCCAATAAAGTGTGGAATTATAAAAAAGTGCCTGTTTTTTCATTAAAAATTGAAGGAGTTCCACCGAGTAACTCCAGATTCAGTGTTCTATATGCAATATTATCATTTAGAAAAAAATGGTAAAATGCGAGCGATGAATATTAAACCAATATTTAACCATGCGTAATATATCGCTAAAATACGCTTATTTAGTAAACATTGCAGAGGAATTGCCGGAATAGGCTGAACAGCGCCTCTACCGAGTAGGTACATGCGTCCTCTGAATGCAAAACAGATCACGATCGAAATAGTATTCCGCACGATATATCGCATTTTCGACGGGCCCTTGGCAGCACCTCTCGAAGCAGAGTCAACGAGTTTGCATTCCCGTCGTGACCGAAACACGCGCTCCAACGGATCTTTTCAGCTTATTCTTTCACTTTAAATAAAACAATGATGGTAAATTTCCACACAGTATATTATCAACCACAGTATATTAACAAACACCGACCAAGGTTTCGGCACGTAATGCCATTCTCAAGGCCTTACGGCAAGGCAAGGCAAGAATGGCATTACGTGCCGAAACCTTGGTCGGTGTTTGTTAATATGCTGTGGTTGATAATATACTGTGTGGAAATTTACCATCATTGTTTTATTTAAAATGGACATTTCGTATTTCCACAATGTCAAGCCTGATACGCTTCTTTATTCTTTCACGCTTCGACATAACATCTGCTGCCTGAGTACTTCAAATAAAGCCTCCGAAATCGGCTGAATTACCTGATAGAGCACTCCGTGAGGACTCAGAATCAATTTGCCATAAGCCTCATAAAAGGGGAAGATTTAATTGGAAAGCAATGGAGAGACCCTTTTATTCCGCCGCACATTCCTAGGCAATTCTCTGTCGGAATATTCCGGTAATAGCGTTTTGAGCAGAATTTCTTTCTCCCTGATTGATTCCGGCAGCCACTTGGGCACAGCCTTCCCGGAAAGGGCTTGGTGGCGCGGTGAGGGACGAGTTTAAGCCAGCCGAGATTAATGGAACAATGTTATAGCGAAATGGCTCGAGGGTCACCCGCCTTTCCCTCAGACGCCTTTGGCCTCAAGTCGAGAGACGTGAGGGAGCCGGGAGAAGTATCGATTCTCTCAGAAATTCGATAATTTGATTCTAGTGCTAAAAATATGAGGGGGAAATAGGTTAAATGGATCAAGTGAAGGCTGAAATCCCACTCTTAATGCACGGCCCATCAATGCGCCACGCTGTAATCAAGGATTTGGGCGTTGTTTTTCCTTTTAACGCGTTAATCTCTCCGTCCTCGGTTCGGATAGCCCAGAGTAGGCGGGCGCTGCTCCCACACCCGTCCGTCGTGAAGCTCTGATTGCATTGTATGAGGTGTCGAGGGAAGATAATAATTGATAAGGATACGTGAGAAAGGATGAGGCAAGAAAGTAGTCGGAAAATCTCCTAAATTGCGCTTGTTTTCCAAATTATATATATTACCCATTTTAAGGTGGTTTGAGCAAAAAAATACTTCTCCTGGAATTTTATGAATTTGGCCTCATTTTAAAAAAAACTCATCTTTCCAATGATATCAAAATATCAACCCCTTGCCGAACTACTATTAGAGAAATTTACCTATAAATATTTGCTATTTTACATGGGATAGATTACGGCTGTGCACTCCAGAGGGAGAATATTAAAAAAAATTAAGAACTTCTAGCCCTTATATTTCATCAAAAAACTAACGGTGTATAGTTTGTTTGTTTTCTCAAGTATTTATGAAAATTATTCTATTACTCACCGAAATAATGTTTACAGAATCGCAAAAAAACCTGCTGTTGTGAAGGGCTATAGCGTGAAAAAACGAGTCAAATTGGAGACTTAAGTAGCTTTATTTTTTTAATCACCGAGAATTTGGGTCATATATTACTATATATTTGCGCCATTAATACTACAATATTTATTTCATACTTCTAACTGACGCTGAAATAAAAAAATAAAATTTTAATATGGTCTCCATTATGTCTAGGGAACTATCTCGCTCAAACCACCTTGGTTCCATCCATCATCCATTTATATAGTGATCCATCACGATTACATACATTTCCGTTATTCAATATTTCAAACCCCTTTGCTCGGTGTGAAGCCTGAATCACGCCGTCAGTTTTCGGGGACAGGTTCAGGGATGGTATACATAATTTAAAGAATAAATTATTAAGGCAAATAGAAGATTAGGCTGCCTCAACGATATCATCTGGAAGAATCAAGAAGTCGAAAACAAAGTGTATAATAAAGGAGACTAAGTCAATAATGTACAAATCCACAGTCAGATTAAATAATAGTAGTAATGTCTTTAGCGAGTGAATTTAAGTCTATTCAGTCCTCTCTTACAATTAACTCGTTAGACGAACACAAACACCCGTGCTCTTGGTGGTGAACGATCCTCCCAGGTGGGACTCGAACCCACGACCGTTGGATTAGCAGGTGAGGACTTCACTTCACCGCCACCGCGGCCATATATCTTTATGGAAGAGGCCATACCGGAGAGAAATAAAAGAGATTCCTAGAAACTACAAAAAAATGAAAAATCCGTAGAAATATCTTTGGGAAAACCTTGCCAGATAGAATGTGAAGTTAAAACTGCAGAAAGGACTGCCATTTAGGGAATATCAGCGACAGGATAAATGGTTGGAAGTAGGATTGGAATGGCTGTTTAGATTGTATGAAAGACGGAAGAATAGTCAACATTACCAGAGATCAGTCTCCAGGTGGAAGAAGTGTGGGCAGATAGCAGGTAGCAGAGAGCAGGACAATATAGTGTTTAATTAATCTCAGGATTTACTGAAAGAAACAGGCTTAAGCCTAGGAAGTAAGTGGAATAAAGAAGCTCATGGGTAGCAGCAATCACAGAGATTCAAATCCAATTTTTCCATCGATTGCGACTGTCCTGTTTGTCCGTCCCTAAACGCGTGCGTGAATTGAACTGCATTCAATGAGAGCGCATGTCAACGAAGAAGGAATTCGCCACCTGTGAGACTTAATCAAACAAGGGTTGTAAACATTGCGGAAATGATCGCATTTAAAGCAAAAACACCTTTGTAACTTAAGCCATCATTTTCCCAATATCATTTTAAAACCTATAGCTGAAATAATCCCAGGACTTGTACGTGAAAAACGACCGTGTAATTCAGGCTTAATTATACTCACCTTGTCGTTCACGAGTTAACTTGGAAAATTAATTACATACTTCTTACACAATGCCAATTCTAGTGGTAGTATTTAGTTGTTTGTTTCATCCTCAAGGACTTGTTATCCTGTTTAGAGGTAGGTAATTATCTTCTTCATTTTAACCTTCGACTTGGGTCTTAATAGTGTTTGGTGGTATTTTGAGCTTTTCCGTTGACTTGCCAGCCTTTAGGACACCAATAATCTAATTTTGGCCTTTCAACAGGTTTCAGGGGGTCAAACTACTCGAGTTAACACAATACTCACGACTGAGTTGGATGTAGAAGCCGGAAATTAAGGTTCGCAGGTTGGCACGCTTCACAACAGACAAATAGATGCCGTCTTCCATACGGGAGATAAATCCCTTTTCTAAAAAAAATCTCCTTTGGTCGGTAGCATCTATTTTCTACATATTTTTCTAGGATAATCCCTATAAATGGCTAAATTCTCCGAGAATGGCTGAATTTACATTTGCATTCATTCACTTCCACGTAAAGCTCAAACAGTGCAGCAATAAATTGCCTCGTTGCCGTAATTCTCTGCGGGTCTTGGTTGATGTTTTTCATTTCACGTCATCTTTGTCCTCCGATTACATACATACCCGTCACGCCGTTTCCTTCCGGGATTGGTACAGTAAAATAAAAGATTAATTATCGGTGATAGGCCTGTATGAAGCTTCTCTTACACTCATGCATTGCTTCATACTCGCCCTAAAATTCTTAAGACTCCTAATATCCCTTTTTTAAGGGTATCTTCCATATCCGCCTATGACTTTCTCAGTGTACCCCTTCCTCCCACACAATTCACTCCACTATAATATATCTGTTTAGCTATTCTACACTCCTCCATGCTCTCAGTATGTCCAAGCCAACGATGCACACGTGTCCTTTACCGAAGCATCCTCTCCACATTCTTTCATCACCAACTCATTCCTAACCCTTTTCATTTATATAAATATTATATATAGATACGGGGGCCACGAGCTACACTTACAATCGACCTGATCGTTGATGAGTTAATCGAAACCATGGTCGAAATAAATTCTATCTTGTGGAAAATTGCCATTTCTGTGCTACATTGAGATGCACTTAGTTTCCTCAGCCGAGTTTCAGTACGATACGGAGCATATTATTTTGACCCCGCACTACATCTCTATAACTGATTGAAGCGACAAAACAAGAACTGGTGAAGTGACCAATGAAATGACACTAATGACACCAATGAATTGATAGTTGCAAAAATTACCATGACTGGTGTCCTAACATCCCCTGCCACACGTCTCTGCGGTGGTTCACAGGGTAGTATGGAGATGTAGAACCCTAATCCTTCTGCTTTTCCCGCAAACACTTCTCAGATACCCCATACTCCATTTAGTCTACTCTCATGCATATCCAGACACACCCAATGCTCGGTGCTATACAATAAAGTCGCTTTTGTACACTGCATTTTTTTGCATCCTTAGACTAGAGACAGCCCTCAGAGTTTATTCGGTTCCCCTGCGATGGCAATATTATAATATCGGGGAGTCGATCTGCACCTGGTAGACATAACGCGTAAAAAAACCCGTCCTCGGTTTTATAAAAGTGAAGTCGAGTCTGAAATGAAGCCGAGATATTCCGCGCATTTCTCCGTCGCCCCTTTGTCTTTCGCAAAACGCTTGCCACCCGTCGGTCGTCGGGCAGGTCACCTTTCTCTCGCGATCATTCCGGGTGGAGTTTCCGACCCCGCCCGCCGTGATTCCCGCTTAATGCGCGAGGCCAAATGACGTTGCTCTGTGGACGCACGACGCGATAAGTTTGGGGAACCGTGCGGAGATAACTGAAATCAGGACATCCTGCCCCCCTCTCTCAACCCCCAACCCCCACCCCGTTTGGGAGGAGGAGGCCTCAAAAGCGCGGGCAATTCGCGCACCCCCCCCACCCGACACCCCCCTCCCGCCCGCCCGCGGACCGGCCACACGCCGCTCGGTTGGCTTCGCTTTTCGGGTGAAAGTGGCGCCTTTGCTCCCTCCCGTCGACCCCTTCCTCTACAACCTCTGGGGCGAGGGGGGATGATAGGAAGGGATCAATGGGAAGGGGGCCACTGCGCCATTACTGGAACGAGAGGTCCCTGCCGTTGCCGTCGATAATAGCGAAAAATATGCGCCCGTTCAGTCTTCCCAGGTCTCCCACCAGATTAGGTAGGTATTTGGTTGACGACGTTTTGATAGCTACCTCCGTCATCGTCTTCGGGGCTATTATATCCCCGAAGACGATGGCGGAGGGAGCTATCGAAACATCATCAACCAAATACATGCCTACTTGACCTGGTGGAATACGCGGGAAGACTTCCGGAACAGCATACGCCGGGAAAACACCGAATACTATCTACGAAAAATACTCGCTTTCGGTTTAATCGACCAAAACCGATGGTAAAGTGGGAGAATATTCCAGGGAGAAAAAAATCATTCGCCTCGACCGGGACTCGAATCCGGATCCTTAGATGTGATGGCCTAGTGCTTTAGACTGCTTAGCTGTCGATGATACCTCGGTAGCTCGGACTGGCTAAAAATCACTCGGCGTGATATCGAGGGATCCGGGTTCGAATCCCGATCAAGTCAGCGCATGTATAATCCTTGGTGGATATAATATCGCACTCATGTTCGCTTGTAAGTGACGTTAAAGATGGTTCAATGACATTTCAAATAGAGTAGTCTATTAGAAAACGCCAGAAAACTGGCACTTTTTATTCTAATCCAGATTTTTGAAATGGAAGTTGTGTAGTAAAAAACATTGGTAAGCATAGTTTAAGGGATAATGACATAAGCTATAGTTTGATGAAACTTGCTTTCATGCAAGTTTGTCAATTTTCTTTTTTAATCGGAAGCCAAACTCGATTCTTTCAATCTTGCATCGACAGTAGAAGGCAAAGGACAAGACTGCTAAGTGAAAGAAACTCTCGTCTTAGTCTGCCCTTTTGCACGGGCGAATTAGGGGTCGAGCTGCCGAACGCTCCGCTAATTGGCCCTATTACGCTGGCCTCGGCCTGCGAACTGTCTGCGAAAATGTTTCCTTCTCCTATCCCTTAAAAATAGACTGTCTGGCCTTGTTTTTACTCAAAGATCGATAATTCACGCTCATTCATACTCATTTTACTTTCCGTTAACGCTCGCATGCTAATCCATATGCTATAAAATCGCTAAGCTGGTATAAATTAAAAAACAATAATACGCTTTAAAAATTTTATGAGAATTAGTTATGAGAGGAGGATTAGTCGATAACGTAGAGAGGGATGCTGTTTGTGGAGTTAGCTTATAAGGTCGTGTTCATACGTGTGCTCCTAAGCATTGCCAAGAAACCTAACACACTAAACATGAATCATGGTGTTTAGAAAACTGCATGGCTACATAAAAATGGCAGATGAAACATTTCTGCAGATTCCCTGGGATTTCTCCGCCGGCCCCCGAGCACAGAGCGATCAGGGGAGGAGAGGGTGGGGGCGGGGTAGGCGGGTGACTATAAACGAGTCAGATGAAGTATAATAGTCGGGAATCACCCTCGAGAGATACTCCATTTCTCAGGCCACATTTCGAATACGCCGCGAGCATTTGGAAACCTGCGCAGAAAGATTTTATATGCGAAGTAAATACGCGAGAAAGCCTGCTTTAGCCATTTAGCTGGATATGATGCTTTTTATTTATGATAAAATATATGAAAAGATTTATACATGCATAAGCATAAATCTTATTGACCACGTAAATTATATACTAGAAAAATAATTCTCGAGGGTTTGATCAAATTGAAACAAAGGAAAGGGGTAATCCTCATATAGTTCATATGTATTCATATTTGATCTGGCGCATGAATACATAATCTATACTTCGTCAATAAGTCACAATCCCGTGTCTCCCAGTGGTTTTCGAGGACATCTATCCGCGCAAAATTTTCTTAGGCATCCAAACTTGCATTTCCTATTGTCCCGCTTTCATGAGAAAAAAAAACATTTTTTTCCTGTATCTCATGTTACGAAATTTGTTTTTTCCCACTGTATTTACATCCGCTCACGTTGATTTATTTTCGTACGTGTAATATCTCATAACATTCATAGCAATCGATGAAAACAGGAGATGATGAACTTCATGATCTTAATTTCACCTGGATATGGCATTGAATAAGTTCAACAGATTCAGTCTTTGTGTGGTGGAAATAATTTATATAAAATCACACACAATTTGCACTAATTCACGGAATTTCAATACTAATGTTTGTTTCAATTCACAATAGAGTCATCTCCAGGTAAAAGCCAAATTTTGGAGAGGAAGACATCATATATCATTTACTATAAAGCGGACAATAATTGTGTGTACATGTACAATGTAATCATTTAATCTGAAACTGGTTGTCCGATCTACCAATATGTTGGCTTTTAAGGGTCTTGTGGCTTGAGGAAGCGATTGGTATAGGTCCCAGATCCGCAAAATTGGTACCAGTTTCATTCAGAAATAAAAGGGCCAAAATTCCCATAGGAAATGTTCGTCGTCGTCTTTTATATTTTATGTCTTTCTAATAACTTCGTTTATCTTCGTCTGGCTTCGCAGCCACACTTTAGTTATTTATTCATTTATTTTATTTCTTCAGATGACCCATGAATACGTAAATGTACTTTAACCAAGTTATATTTTTAATAAAACATGCATGCATAAAATGAACATTCTATAACTTTTTATTTTCGAGAAAGCCTGTTTTAGCCATTCTTAACGAGGCTTTAGGCATTCTTTACGAGGATTTGAGGATTTTTACTTATGATAAAATATATGAAAATTTTTATACATACATATACATATATATATATATATATATATATATATATATATATATATATATATATATATATATATATATATATATATATATATCTTATTGACCACGTTCATCATATTACTAGTAGATAATTAACGAGTCAAATTGAAACAAGTTTCCAAAGTCAAAGTTTTGGTTTATTTTCAAGGCTTCTTCAGAGCTATCATTTGTCGGTAATAAATAAAAATGAACCAAAACACAAGTCATAAACAAAAATAATCACATACACATCTTTGCACAGTTAAAATTCAAGTGAATATTACATACCTGGGCTATTGCCAGCATTAAAATTGTTGTTGTTGATGGAATACACAGCATTGTATTACAATATTTATATGAACCCATGGGTACATTTGTGTGTAATTGGTTACCAAGCAAAGAATATGAAAACAAAGAAAACATATGCACCCATTATTAGAGGGAGAGACAAGAAATGAGGGTTGGCGTTAAGGAAACAGGTGGTGGAGTGGTCAGGGAATGAGAATGGCGGCGCTATTGGAAAGGGGGGTGTGGTTCATGTGGGGGGAGGTTAGGAAATGGAGTTCGGGTACCTGAAAGGAAAGACCAAGGGGGGGGGGATTTTTTTTAGAATTTTTGGAAACAGGAAATTTCCTGGTAATTCAAAATATGCATTTTACGTCTGAAGCATAAAATCCCACCGAACCGACACTGAGCAGTGTGGCAGAGGCTGTTGGGAAACGAGTCATGAACAATGTTTTAGGGGGAAAAGGTTTAGGGGAAATGGTAAAAAAAACAGGAAAAATGCTTTATTAATTAAATGCTAATTAAAAGTAGTTAGAGCGAAAAGCGTCTTCACCTCGAATTTGATGAATTTACCCTCATTTTAAAGAAAAAGCTCTCATATTTCCAATGATATCAAGATATTAACCCCTTGCCGAACAACTTTTGGAGCAATTTGCCTGAAAATACAGTCTGTTGTACATGGGATAGATTACGGCTGTGCGCTCCAGAGGGAGAATATTGAAAAAATTAGGAATTTCTAGCACCTAGACTTCTTCTAAAAAACTAACGGTTTGTAGTTTTTTTGATTTTTCAAAAACTTATAACAATCAATCAATAGCTCTCCGCAGCAATTTTTAAAGAATTACAAAATAAACCTGCGGTTATAAAGGCTTTTTAGCCGTACGGCGTGAAAAAATGAGTCAAGTAAGAGACTTATGTTGATATATTTATTTAATTACTGAGAATTTGGCCATGCATTACTTTTTTGCGCAATTGATATGTATAACAATATTTACTAAAAACAACTTACAAGTAATGAGATTAAAATATAAAATTCGAATATCGTCTCTATTATGACTAGGGAAATATATCGGTCCAATTACCTTAAACCTTTCTGTGCTGGGTCTCAAACTCGTGGTTTATTCAAAGATGTGGCCTGACCATGCCATCTCCATTTCACTTTTTCATCCGGGAACTTTGTTTCTACTTGCTCGATTCATCCCGCTCATCTTCGCTCGCGTGCCTAGTCTCTGCTCTCGCGGAATCTTGCGTGCTGCGTGCGTGCTTGCTTGCGGGCTGGAACGTGCTCGACCGAACACCTGAGGGGAAACCGGAATCGGTGTAGGGGAGGAATCTTGCCGGAGCTAGGGCAATGGGTGGGGTGGGCGACAATGGGAGGGCTGAGGAAACGGTCAAGAGGAAGCCGTTGTCGCTGTCCATTGAGAGGTGGGCGCCTTTTTATATCCCCCCCTTCCGTCCCGGCCCCCCTCCGGTAAGCCGCGATGTCCCTGCTGAGTGTCGCTCCCCTGCCGGCATGCGGGAGGTCAGGGCAGCCTGGACGGTATTTCAATGTTATCATCGGTCGTTCAATCCTAAGAAGTGTTATGAATATGAAACCTAAGATAAAAACCAATAAATTTTGAACCTTTTTGAATACTTACGAAGTACTCGGCCGCATGACACAAACACGTCGCAAGAAAAAGCTGGATTAGAGATATGTCATTTTAAAACCTTTTGAAGATCAAGGAGTAGATATCTGAATTATGATAGGTAACATTAAGTGTTAATTTTACATTCAAGTCGGAATCTAATAATGATTTAAAATTTCAGAACATTTTCTCTCCATTATTTAATTACACTATACCTTCGACAAATATGGTTTGGAGTTTTCGTTCACCTTTAGCTATCCTTCGGCTTTTGTTTTACTTTTAGTAGCCTGTCCCTTTGATTCGCGTTCTAGATTCCTCTTATTTGAAAGTTAAACCTACAATTGCTGGGTCCGAGGAATGAATGACAGTTGCCTTGGGAAGGCCTCATAGTCTATTAGAAATAACCAATAAATTTCGGACATTTTTGCATATTTATGAAATACTCTGCCAAATTACTCAAAAATCATAAGAATGAGCTGAGTTAGATATTCAGTAGTGTTTTTAACATAAAACGGAAGGAATAAGCTCAATTTATTAAAGTTAATGAACAGAAGAGGAATGCCTTGCACTCGGCAAAATGGTAAATTCCGCGTTAACTAACGGAAAAATAATATGTTTACTCTAGTTCGAACGCGAATATTTGCGAAAATGTCAAGAGTGTTTTGGGACTTTCTACCCTGTAGACACCCATCACAGTCGGCTCAATACCTCTGCATCAAACCGTTTCTGCAATCAAAAGGGGACACGGACGGTCACATCCGACTTTATACAGAGTAGAGTGTCGATTTTCCTAGTTAATGTGGATTGAGGCCACTTCTGATAATCGAAAACTCGAATAATACGGAAGGGGAGTCTTGTGCACTAAAATTATGAAATAAACACTTTTTTCATGCCTTTTCATAGTGCGACGCATATTTATATTTTCAGAAATATCTTTGCAGTAATGATTTCTTTAAAGAAAATGTTTCTCTTTTTCTCCGTAAAATATAGGTCAAATGTTGAGATGCAGTTCTCATTTCTCTCTTCCGACTATCTCTGGGTATCTCAGCATAAAAATGTTTGAAAGAATGGTATTCTCCGACTAACTGTTGAATTACATAAAATGAGTTGAAGAAATTTTGATATTCATCGTCATTGGTCGTTCAATCCTAAAATTGGTTGACTTCAGCCCTTCATCCTTCCCTATCCAGTGCTAGTTCCTTTTCTCCCCGGTAGTCCGTCTTGAGTACGTATCTCCTCATTTGGTGTATGTGTTATCCCTTGGCCTTCCTGTTGGGACTTTTCCGTCTATATTTCCTTCAGTTATGTTCCTCACGAACCCATTGTGCCTCAGATTGTGCCAAGTCCATCTGGTTTTTCTCTTATGTTTAGTGTTTCATATGGCCCTTTCCTCTTCTACTCTTCTCTAAACTTCTTCATTTATTATTTTATCCGTCCACTTGGTCTTCAAAATCCGACTCCAGCACCAGGCTTTGAAAGCGCCTAATCTTTTATGACCTGCTTTTCCAATGGTCCATGTGTCCCGATCCATAAGAGTGCCACGCTCAACACGAATATTTTCAGGTTACGTTTCCTCCGTTCGTAGTAATCCTTTCTGTAGCATTTCAATATATTGGGTTTCAATTCAATGTTTTTAAATATTTTAATTACAATATCGGTGTGTTAAAGTTTATTCATCATATTTACGGCCAATGAGGCCTTTATTGGTGTCCCTGTATGAGGTCCAAGTTATCGTCATTTGTAATATGTTTTCTTCCCTACTTTTGCAGCCATTCAACATCAAAATTTATATAAGTATATGTACAGCAGCTATTATTATCTTATACCATCTTGCTATAAGACCATTGAATCAGGGAACATTACTGAAGTTATCACGAAATATTTCAGTATTGATATATTAAAAACTAATATTTCAGTATTGCAATATTGAAATATTAGTTTCAATAACTAATACTGAAAATTGACACCCGAAAATATCCAATATCCGATGTTGATATCGCCATCACGATCAATAACTCCGGATATTGTTGATTGATTATTGATTTGAAATACCACCCGGCTCTAGCTTATACTTCGTAAAATGTGTCAATGAGAAATCGGTGTCATGATGATGCCATTTGGCCGCCTGTCGGGGCTTGCTTCCGAAAAATGAACCTCATACCGTAGAAGAGTTATTGCTCAAGCTATGATGGGAGGGGGTGTCTCTGGATTAACTAAATTGGTGTTCTTGACTAAAAATGTGTAGAGATCCAGTGTACACGAAAAATATAACTTCTCAATGAAGCACCTATTGCGTGATATTATCCCATGACAGCCGATGCTCTTCACCCCTTCACCACCTTCAAACCTTACGGGTTAAAACGAGTTTGATTCTGCTATTATTTCTCGGACATACTCACTGTTACTTTTTCATGAGATCGTTTTACTTGGGGGCCTAGAATTGGGATCCTCCAGTCGTAAGAGGCAATAGTTATGACTTCCAGAAATGATCGTTTGTGATCGTCACGTTAGATTGTTTCCAGAAATGATCTAACGTGATTTTGAAACCGAGGGCATTGTAAGAACCCACTCGATTCAGGTGGATTGGTCGTGCGGAAAGTTAAATAAAGAGAACTGGTGGATTTATATCCGTATTTTCCTCTTTAGAATTCATGTTTGCTCAAAGCATTTGTAAAAATAGTGAAGCCTAGATCGTGCCATAAGTAAATTCTCTACCACCCTCAAGTAATTCCTCCGTCACCACGAGTTCTGCACTCATGTGGTTTCTGTGGAATGATGCCATGCACGGCCGGATTTATAACCTGTGAAATCCCGATTTTCAGGGTGGCACGGATCGGGGACCGCGCCATTATCCAAATATTTTAATTTGGTTTTTACCGTTTATAAGGAATTATTTTAAAATATATTATTTTACTCTCAGTGGTTTATTTCTTTCAAACCTTGTCTTTTACATAAAAGGGGTTTTCATATATTAAAAAAATCAGCGCTCTCTATATATCCTGTGGCTATTAGTAATGTTATATCCGTGATAATATCAATCATTAAAAATGCCCCGACAGTTTCTATAGTCGCCCGCTTCCATAGATTGGTTAATTTAAAAGAATAGTAGACATGCGTTATTGATGTGAATGAAAATACCGCTTCCTCGCCAGTACAAGTTCATTGATTTCGTGAAACCTCCTAGAACGGCTTTAATCATTCTGGATTCTGTCCTCAATATCAATTATTGGCTAGCATACTCGGTCTTGTGCTGAATCAAGTATCGTATGTAACGGGCTTTTGACCAAAAATCATAACTTCTAACCAGTATAGCGATATTACACATGTCTCTATTGGTTTTAAATCAGAATCATTTGAGCTCTGCATGTCTCCAGTATTACGCCATATCGCTTCACGACCTACCATCTGCGTCACTGACACATGTAATTGGACGACAGTTCACGGCGAAATAAATTGTTTTGAGCGGCTTTCAAATGTGCTTGAATCAATTTTGGCACTTTTATTGATTCGGCTGAGAGCTGTCGCAGACGAGGAAAAATATATTTTTTTTCAAGGATAAAAGATTGCTCTAGCCAGGTTTAGTAGTCGGTGTAAATTTTGTAGATTTAGATATTTGAAAGGACAAAACATCGTTTTCTTATCATAAATGCCATATTTATTGAAACAACTTTTGAGTCTAAATTTTCTGGAATAAAATATGCTTTCACAGTGTGGCCATGAGACATGATTTGAAACATCCATGATGAAGAAGGATTTCAAGCTCTCCCGGCGAAGATTTATGTCAGCGATCTTTCGGGATTTCCACCGGGTAGTATTTATGTCAGCGATCTTTCGGGATTTCCACCGGGTAGTTAGGTCCATGGCGGCCAAAGTTTCGACACTCGAGTCGAGCATCGTCTTCAGGGCAGGGCAGTGAGTGAGAAAGAACAGGTCACTCACCTCTGCCCTGAGGACGATGCTCGACTCGAGCGTCGAAACGTTGGCCGCCATGGACCTAACTACCCGGTGGAAACCCCGAAAGATCGCTGACATCCATGATGAAGGTTTCCATATTACCGAAGATGATTTTATTTGAACCAGGAGTTTATGGTCATAAAATAAGATGATCTCAATGAATACGATTTTGTTGTTCGCCTATTTCAATAAGCAAATTTTCATGAAGCTTGAGCTTCAGCTAATGCTAGAAGAATGAACAAAACCCGATTGCTCGTTTATTGAATTATTTATCAATTTTCGTTACGTAAAACAGCAATAAATATGCAATAGTTGAAATGTGACAATAGCATGAGAACGTTGTCATTACGGACCCGTAAAAAGAAAGAATTTGTGAGTATATCGCGGATTAATATGAAAAATAATTGTAAATATTTCCCCTTATGCCTTATAAATGGTTAATACTTAAACCATAGCTGATCTCTGGCATAACGCCGCGGAGCACACGACGAACGTCTTCCAAAAATTCTGGCATAGTTATGGTAAACATTAATTTTAATTTTAATAATAACATCCAAAATGTCATCGTGGCCTCGGAATTAAATGTCATCACATCCTTAGCTAACGAAACTTATGAAATTCACCACATCGAACAAAATTTCAAGTTAAGCACTCATTCGCAGCCAAAATATGATGTTAATCGAGCATTTGTTAATTTTAAAAATATGGAGATATATTGTTTTTATTTCTAATGACTCACACATTCCCGGTGCCAGTTCTCACTAACTCTACTAGCTATTTGTCACTGATAAAAAATCGCTCCGGAAAACTATTACATAAAAATGCAAATATCGTTGTTATTTGTATGTACATCGTAATACTCAGTATCTGAAACCATAGCTCTTGCTCAGTTGGCACGGTTGCGTATTTTCCGTCGAATGTATGTAAATTTTCGTAAGTGCTGAATACTTACTGTTTCTTTTTCCTTTTATATTAGTAAACAGGTTGTCTGAACATGTGATTCTCGACAAAGACAATGTCAAAGGTTATTTTTCGTTTCAGGAATTGACCTTTCTTTAGTGAATTTATTGACAGCCAAATGATTCCTGCCTGTGCTTTGAAAGTATGTCGCTTAATGCTGTTATAATACCCATGCATTCTACTAAAGACACGCGAATAATACTTCAAAGACAAGAACTAAAAACTATTATGTCGAATATTTGCGCGAAGAATTTTGGGCTCGAGACACTGTCCTTGCTTTCCGTGCCAAGAACTTTCCACTGTCGTTTCCGATAATATTGAGAAGCAAAATATCATAAGCATACTATCTAAATTTCCAAGCTGGTGCGCGTTTGAACTCTTGAACTTGAGATAACGGTCAGACGTTGGGGGGAGGGGCCAGGCATTCATTTGAAGACTTTTTAACGACTTTGGTAATGCAGTGACTTTAATGATCAGAATTGGCTGTTTTAAAACAAGCATGTGACGAAATGGTGGAATTCGGCACTCCAAAAAGTATATGGGTCACTCCATATCAGAGCGCCGGTTTTTTGCCCTTAGCTTTTGCTGTGTCAGAGAAGTATTATCGGAAGCTGGTTGGATTTAGAACTCGATTAACGGCATTAACCAGTTTAAATAAAACACTATATTTAGTGACTTGGTGGTATTTCATTATAAAAATATTTAATAAGGTAACCTTTTACAATCTCTGAGTTTTATGCAGTAAGTGTATGTATTAATGTTTTATGTATTAATCCTTTCATTAACCAGTTTTTCGATATGCCCTCTCGTTGCTCACTAACCTGATAAATATCTCTTAGTCACTTTTCGCGTAGTTTGCCAATGCTCGCGTGGTCCGTTATATATTCTCAGTAACAAGTGAAGAGCTATTCAATCACTTAAACTTCGTGTGATCTGGGAGAAATGCCGCCAAGCACCATGTTTTACCATGCTTCAGGTCACATATTTATGAATAGTATTCAGAAAATAGGGCAGAAAAAAATGTTATGCTAATTTTTATCTCATACGATGAAGGTGTTGTTATTATGCAACGGACGGAAGATGATGTGCGATGGAGAATAGTTTCCCTGAACAATATAGCATGATTATGGCCTGATTATGCCACCGTATTTAACTAATAATACCACTGATGGTTGGACTGATAATATCACCGCAGTAATGACTTTTATGAAAGAATACCCAGTAAGAACAGAAATTGCCATTAATAACAAAACTCAGAGTAAGAGAGTCCAGTTTTAATTGCCGTGCGTATGGAATATGCAAAAAGCGGACCAAGATGCAAAAAAAATTAAGAAATTCATAAAAACCTAAAAGATAAATCAAGAGAGAAAATCAAATACAAGTTTTACGAAACGATCGCATTTCAGGTAGTTCTGTACGGAAGCGAGACGAGGGTTCTCTCGAGGAGAGACAGAAAGAAAATCACATCAGCTGAAGTGGAATTTCTAAGAACAGTTGAGGGTTTCACATTACAAGATAGGACAATACGTGGCATCATAAGATATAACTTAAACATTTTTAATTTAGGAGAAAGCATAACAGAATTTAAAGCCAAATGGTGCAACTGTTTAGGAAGAACGCAACAAAACCTACTCTCCAGAATCACCTTATAATACAAGCCGTCGCAGTGTTGTTCGACGTAAGATGGTTTCAGAAACAGGCCACACAGTCTAACCAAGGAAGTAAAGAAGAAGGTCAGAAAATAATGATGAACTTATAAATTAACGTGTAGCATAATCATGAACCCCCTGATAAATTCTGTTGTCTCAGGCGTGACTTGATGGAATTTGCTTAGCACTGTGAATGAGAAGCGGTAAATTTGTAATTCCACATGTATTTATTAGAAACGACCTAGGTTTCGACTTTGGACGTCATTATCAGGTACAAATAGCACAGAACACTCAGAATATATAGTCACAAACATTAGGGGTGGAGGGCGAGAGGGAGGGTGACATTTCCTCTCCCACACCTAAACACTCCACATCTCAAGTTCCAAGATATCCTCCCCAATCTACGTCACCCTCCCTCTCGCACTCCTCCCTAATGTTTGTGACTATATATTATGAGTATTCTGTGCTATTTGTATCTGATGATGACGTGCAACGTCGAAACCTAGGTTGTTTCTAATAAATATACGTGGAATTACAAAGTTACTGCTCCTCATTCACAATTGAACCCCCTGGGTTGTGACTGATGATAACATCTACATCTACATACTACCCCGCAAGCCGCCTCAATAGGCGTCTGGCGGGGGGTGTTAGGACACCAGCCGTTTACATATAAAAAGGAAACGCTCTAATGAAATTACGCCTAGCATTTATTATAGTTCCTTATTGTTCGGGGGAAAAACGAATTCCCATACCTATCCGTTCGGCAAAATAACTCTCTTAATTTATCGTTTCTGTCGGATCTGGAAATATAGTGGGGTTCTAATATGATGTTCTCCGTGTCGCTCTGAAAGATATCTATTCTCAATTGTTCAAGCAATCTAAGCCTAGCGCGCAGCCTCCGAGTCTCTAGCGGCTCCCAGCCTAATTCGTTTAACATCTGTGTAACGCTGTCTGTACGCCCGTAGCAGTTTTTGACGAATCGCGCAGCTTTCCTTTGTTATTTTATTAAGTTCCCGGATTAATTCTTTCTGCACCGGATCCCATATGCTCGCTGCAAATTCAAGGTGTGGCCGGACGAGTGCGAAATAGCACCTCTCTTTTACTTTTTCATCCGAAAATCTTCCCACAATACGCTTGACGAATCCTAGCTTCTTCAGACCTCTGCCACAAATATTTCTTATATGTGCTCCCCACGATAGGTCCGAAGTTATCGTAACTCCTGGATACTTCCTTCATCTGTCGCCTTTATGTTAACACCATCCACAGCATATACGTGGGAATAGTTGGACGACCTCCGCAAGAAATGTACCACCGTGCATTTATAAAGGCCAGAAGTGAATAAGACTCTGCGTCTAATTGGAAAAACTCAAATACCATCTTAAGGGTGGCTTCTTAACCTTGTATGGAGAGTAATTAAGTATTGCTTTATGTTGAGAGTAAAGATATTTAAAAGATACTAGAAGGATTTCGTATCTGCCAAGTGGATTTTCTTTCCAGTCGGCCACCTATTACGCGAAGTACTTTCACGTGCGTCATCTATGGCTAACACGGAAATGTGACGCATAAAAACAAAACTCAACCTTCTGCATTCTGAGAGAATTCCTCTTGCTGCAGTATGCTTATCGCTTGGAGGGGAATGCTTTTCTTCTGAGGTCTTAGGAATGCGTTCGTGGGGGTAGACAAGGATTGTTAGTGGTAGAAACGAATTGTAGTTGCGTCATACACACGACCATCACGTGAGTAAGTTCTTCTGTAATGTACTATCTTTTCAATCAGAGTCACCATTGGGAGCGGATTATTTTGTAAGTGTAAACTCATCGGTGAAAGTCCGTAGGCTTTCCCGGTGGATGCTATGGATGAAGCCTTTTCGGGTGTGACACCGGGTTAGGCTTTCCATAGCCGACGTTTCGGCGTACAACTCGCTCATCTTCCTCAGGGCAAAACTGAGGTTTGCCCAGTGGAAGATGACCGAGTTGCTCGTCGAAACGTTGACTATGGAAAGCCTAACCCGGTGCCACACCCGACATTGCTTCATCTATTGCATCAATCACCTCAGGTTTGCCCTGAGGAAGGTGATTGAGTTGCTCGTCGAAACGTTGACTATGGAAAGCCTAACCCGGTGCCACACCCGAAATGGCTTCAGCCATAACCTCATTGGTATTTCAATCACAAATAACCTCAGTACTGTTTGTTTCTTCTCTCATCCTTTTTATTGGTGAGTTTCGCGTTGTACGAAACGATACGATATTATGACGAAAAGTTCCGGCTAATAGGTACTGACTGGTTATCGATCGAAGATGCTCATTTTGACTTCACACGATGTGTAATAGTTTAAAAAATGATTTCTGAGTAAAGCAATTACTTTTGGAATTACCCGCGTCATGATTAGTTCAAAATCCAATGTTTCTTCTCCTCTGCCGGAGACTTCATCAGGGGATATGTCAGAAAGAAGATCGCATCAGTTGAAATGAAAGTCCTAAGAACAGTAGAAGGTTGCACCTTGCTAGATGGGATTAGAAATGAAATCATAAGAGATAATTCAGGCATTTTTAATAACCCCTGATGAAATCTCTTGCGGAGGATCAGAGGATAAGAAACTTTGCGTTTTTAACTAACCAAGATGCGGGGAATCCAATGAGTAATTATTTTATTGAAAAAATGGACTGCGAAATTTTTAGCAGTATGATTTCTGGTTTCAGGTCCTTTGCACTTGTTCCCGCTGTGCTTTAAACAATTTGAGAGACATTTTAACAGTTCAAAATTGAATTTTTCTCCGATTCAATACATAAGGATTACTGTGCGCTCTAAATGATCAATAATATATTCCGAAAGGTACCGTTTTTTCTACTTCTTTTAATTCCCGTGAATATACGTGGCTTTGAGAGAAAGAATGCCAAGCCGAGTTGCCAATTTTAGAAAAATGTTGCTTAAAGTAAGGTATATAAAAAATAAACCTCAAGCGAGGATTTAAGGCGGAAAACCACAGAATATAAACTCATAACACTCATGCTCAAAACAGAATACAGGTGGTGGAATGCTTCTGCACACCAACTAAAATGTGGGAAAGAACTGACTTAAAACCACTCTTACTTTCAAGGGCTCGTACTTTTGTATCGTTGCCAACCACAGGAATACACTGAAGTTTTTCCATTGGCCTTCCATTGTTATCTCCGCGGTGTTAAAGCATTTACTTTGAAAACGATGTTTCATCCGTGCACTTGAATTTTCGTAATTGCGATAACAGGCACGGGATGCCTCTACGCAAGACCCTAGTGGCCGCGGTTGGTACTATCACCGTCGGTAATGTTCGAATTAACCGGACCGGAATCGCGTATTTTCGTTGTAATCGTTTCCGTCGGTTACTTTCGTTTCGGTCGGCGCAGCACTAATTACTCTCCATGCCATGCGAATCCATGCACTTCCCCGGGGAATTTCCTTCCCAGATACTCTCCTCGTTTTTCCCACGCAATCACCCCGTGGTCCTCCTTATAAGACTCCCCCTTCTCTTTCCTCCTCCATGTTTTTCTAGCTGAATTTTTGCTAAAATAGTGCTCCCAATTTATCGCACTCGTCATTTGCACATCTCATTCCACGGTGCTCTCACGTCTTCAGGTCTTTTGTGCGCTTCGCATCGAGCATGGATCCAAGACGGCGTCGGCGGGGAAAGCTGTCTCCTGAGTATCCCTCTGGCGTTCGACGTCAAACGCAGTAAGGCCGTCAATAATGCCTACGCTAAAGAAGCAACCTTTGTTATTAAAAAAATGAATCTCCTCTCTGGCGTTGTTGACGGGAGTTTGAAATTTTAAACGAATGCTGTGGTTAATAGAAAAGGGTTACCGACGGAAAAGACGCCATTAGCGGTTAATTATGCTGGTTTTTAAACGAGAAAGCGCACTGGACGTTGTACCTTACCGACAAAATGATAAACTTTCATGCAAAATATTCTGCCCTAATTTTATGGTTCAACACTTTGAGTAATAAAAAACAACACTTTTTTGCACACTTTTGAGCTTGGTAATGGCACATATGTAGTACCGAAACCATGGTTGGTTAAAGGCTAAAAAGTGTGAAATTCACCAAGTATTTTTATTACTCAACATGTTGGACGCCAAATATTTCCAAGTGACGCCTGAGACATTCTCTAGTGTTCAAGTAGCGAAGTGTAATTAACCATTTATATCCTTCATGTATATGAGACCAACTTGGGATGAAAGTACTACTCTAAAATAACCTATTATCCGGGCTCCAACGTGTAAACATCTCCATGGGATACCATGTATGACGTGTACCATGTGCTAGCTTGCTCTGTTCCCACTAACAATACCTTAGAAGGATGGCGCGCGCGCCCTCTATAGTGTAAATGCTCGGAGGTGCCTCGTCCATCTCTTTCCCCAATCATTTGATCCTTAGCGTTCCGATATAGCAAGCGTTATGGCGATTAGTTTACAAAAAAAATGCATGCTTCATTTTAAAATCATATTATTTCAAGAGAGAATTAAATCCTCGTAATTTTTAATTTGGCATTAAAATGTTTACTTGGCAAAAGAAATTGTTTAGTTCTAGCGCAAAAACACCAAAAACAGAAATAACTAATGACTTAGAGGTATTTTCAATTTATAAAATATACAATCTTTAAAATTCACATTTCGGGATATGGATGGGTGTGAAGCCACTGAACGGAAGGTTTTAGGTGGGGGAAAGGCATTTGATTGACTGGATTAGAAGTAAGCAGCCATAAGTTGTCATTCTCACTCAGCACTGTTGTTAAGTTCTGCTTACCATATGAAATTTGAGATTCGTTCCTTTTCCCATAAATTTTAAGGTCCGGTTAATAAATCTAGGTTTTTATAATTCATACAACAGGGAGCTGATGACGGGAGTCTTGCATGAGAATGTTGATACATTTTTTTGTTTAATATGGAGTGAAGTATTTTATGATGAAGAAAACTGGGCTCAGAGAAAATATTGCGAGAATAGGTTGTACGCATTTGATATGCGGGTGTGAAGGAGAATGGAGGAAGTGTGGTGGACGGAAATAAAAACTAAATAATAACAGCTTGGAATGGTTGGTGAGGAGAGGACACTTCTGGAGGAGATTAGGAGGTACAGTTGGTGGTTGGAAGAGATAATAAGGGGCAAAGGGATTCTGGAGGCCATGATAGAGGGTAAGCAAGAATATAGAATATTGGGTAAGCAAGGAAGGGTTAAGAAGTGAATAATTTTTTTATGAATGGGATACAAAGAGGTTGAACGTATGCAGAGAGGAAGAAATAAATCGCGTATTGGGACAGGGGCCAGCGCTTAAAAAAACTAGAGGATTTTTACTCTCTTCTATTTAAACTTACCTACTTCAGGTAGATTTTTCTAATAATGATGATCTTATCGTAAAATATATGAGCGAGAAATGGTTGATTTGACTTAACAACCAGATCCAACAGCTGCATTTTTCAATAACTATATTGAACCTATAATGCTACCTCATCCAGGGAAGTTATCATTTTAGGTAGGCAAACTCTTAATTTAATCTCGACATTTTTCAAATGAATGAAGTTTCCCCTCCGTGGTCCGACTTCACGTGACGAAATAATCTTTCCCTGATCGTATAAGAGGTTAGTATTCAACCAGAGGGTGGATTAGGTCCGTGGAAATGTAACCCACTGAAGTCAAAGGTGCAAAATTTCTTACATTCTTTCCCCGGATGACCGGACGATCTAACGGGGCCAAACCTTTCCCCTGTGCCGCCTGAGGTTCCTCAGGAATATTGAAATAAGTAGCTCGGCCTCCCTAAGGAGTTGCCGTGATTTGAACAAGAAGCTCTCCTTTCCGCAGCAGTAGGTAATTATCGACCTTCTGTGTCCGCCCAGCTATCTCAGAAATCCCATTATAATAATAACACTCCATGGATAGTATTCTATGGATACTGTGGCAATATAAGAAAAAAATTATGTATTTTGGTGGAGCTCTCTCATATTGAAAGAAAGTGAATATTAGCTTTTTAAACTTCACAATCGTTTATTAACAACGGTACAACCGGTTTCATCCGTTAGGGAAAAATCAGATGCGACAGTTATCGTATCTGATAATGCACTAACGGGTGGAACCTTGTATCGTTGTGAATAAACTATTGTGGAATTTACAAAGTTAGTATTTATATTCTTTCAACTAGTAACAATATGTTTCGATTATATTAGCGATACAAATACTCCAAGGCATCTAGAAAATATTTTGGTAGTTGGTGAATGAGGAATGACTTTGATTTTCATGAGAAGCGTATTAAGAGGAGCTGGTAATTACCTTACCACCATCAAGCGTAAAATCGGGAAAAGGTTAAAACTTTTCAAGTTGCTAATTTTGCCTTAGTTGAAATGTATTAACTTTTAAGCAGAATGAGTCTCTAGGCTTCACCTCACAATGAAGTCTTTTACTATATGTTGATTTTTTGCCTAGTTCATACCTTATTGTTTAACAATAAACGGACTATTGTGGCAGCTGCTGCAATAAATGGTAGTACGAAGTGAAAAGTAAAAAATTGGGTTAATGTAGCATTATCTACTGCAAATACTTTTCATACATATATACATATAATATAACTAATACAATCGTTAATATTAAAAATCCAACTACATCCTTTCATGAGAAATAAGGATGAAATTGAATTTGATCTTTGCCTCCATTTAATCCTATTGGATTATTAGAACCAGTTTGGTTGTTCTTGCTCGCAACTCCAAGTTACCCATTTTCTCAGTGGTGCTATCATTTTATCGGCGACAAAACCCGAGACTGTTTTCAATCGAAGCTCCACAAAAAATATTTAAGCTATTGTTAAAAAACATTTCACGCCTATCACGGAATGTAAAAATGAATAACTTTAACTTGCAGCTTATGTAGTTACAAGATGTTTAATCGGTTATCGAGATATAACTTTTAAAATTAGGGTATTTTAACTTTTTGCCCGGTCATTAATTTCTGGTATCAAGAGGAAGCCGATGTTACCATCATGACAGGTCGTGGTTCGACAATTTTCGAGTCACCTTTGAAGAAACGAAGTATTCTCATACTGGAGAAAAGTGAAATGCGGTTGTATTATCTAAGATCATTGAGAGAGGGGATCGAATAGGGAAAAAGAACAGAAGGACCTGCTGTAAAATTTGTGAGCTTGGCAGGAATATCTGTTGCGATTTGTGCTTTTGTATTCGTCCAGGGCAAATGGCGAGATAAAAGAAAAGATTAAAATGTTGTTTCAAGACGTTGGAAAGAGCGATGAGCGTATTGTGGTTTGAAACCGTGTAAAAATAGCTGCATATAAGAGGCAATCTTTGACGTGGATTCTAGGTTGTACAGGGATGGGATTAGCAAATTAAAAAGTTAACGGTGGAGAAATGGGCTTGTTGCTTAGTCGAGTAGGTAAAAAGATCGTTTGTAACTATAAAAAAGTAAATAAATCGATACGGTACTTCACCTTATTTCGTTCTTACAGAAAATTACAATGCAAATTCTTTGTTCCAATTTTTCCCTAAGTAAAAATTCACCAATCACACCAAAATACGTGTAATCTTCTCAGTAGCCAACAATAAAGTAAACAACCAGTATGTTAACCAATGTCAACACACGTCAGGCATACGTGTACAAACATAACGACAAAAAATTGTGACAGTTGGACTTGTAAAGCAGCGAAATTAAAATATTCCGCGAATTTATTTTACCAAACCTCGTATTTTCCGAAATAATTCTAATACATATGTACAGATTTTCTTCTAAATGCGAATTAGTACGTTCGAATTCATAATTAAATGTGATACTTTGTACATAACTACAATCATTTAGTATCAGGACGCGTTCCGCCGATTTACCGCATCGTCAGAATAGCGTCGTTATTCTGTATCTGACGATGCCTTGAATCGGTAAAACGCGTCGTGATATTAAAAGATTGTATAATTGTATTATATATAATTTATAATACGAATACTCAAACTTCAACGAAGTTAAGCGTGTAGCAGGTAAAGTTTATACGAAATAATACGTTTCATGTAAGTATAATGGTTGCTAACGAATATGTAAGTGTCGCGCACAGTGAAATATTCGAAAAAACGTATTTATAGATAGTTTACGCCCAAAAATGTAATACAGCGCCGAAAAATCTAGTCCTAGCATGCTTTAAATAAGGAAAATAACTTACATTATAGTTATTGTATTATTTAAATTACTGCATGTATGGTGAGTTCCATCGCATGAACAGACGTACTTCAATAAAATGTGGTCCTTGATTTGGTCACTTCATTGATAAAACCATGGAGTCTATAATATAGACTCCATGGATAAAACTATTGAAGTGTGCACTCAATGGCCCACCATTGCCTCTCCAGCCACCTCAAATCAGTTTTTCCAGTGACGAAGTAATCGATCTCTCTTTTTCCACCTCGCGGGCGCACATCGTTGTTAGTGTCGACGAGCGTTGTCACGAGAGCTGGAAAAATATTTATTCTCTCTTCGTCAAGGGTCAGACCCGAGTGTGAGCGTAGAGTGTGCCGATAAAGTGAAGCGAGGACTTTTCACTTGCGCTGTATTAGATTACATATTAGATAAATTTCTCTCCGCTCCGCTCGACCCGTTGAGAGCATCCGCATTATTTCTTTCATTCGGCGACCACGCGATTCGACGACCAGATCCGCGGCGAACGTTTTCTTGCGCTTTTTTCGGATTTCGTCGCCTGCGTTGATTTACCCGTTTCCATACTACTGACGTAAAGTGGTGGCAAAACTTGGTGGCAGTCCCATGCGAGTACCGTGTCAACAAGTAGGGGAATGCTCGAGTGGAAGGGTTGGGCTGAGGAGATAAGGGGAGATGACTGGAAGGCAACGCGGCCAACGTACTTGAAGTTAAGCTTTAAAGTAAATAAATTAACAGGGCGGATATGTGTCGTCCGCAGCGCGTATCACGACAATGTTTACAATAGAAAAACGTAACTGCATATAAATACACTGATATTATTCGCAGCCCATCGGAGAAGCCCATCTAAACAATTAGATTAAGAACCATGGAGAGCTATGAAATTGATACGAATCACAGATTGAGCATTTTGAAACTGGCAACAGAGGTTCTCGATCTTGTGAATCGTGGTAGTCAGAAGCCGAGACTACCCTACTCCACCGTGCGGAGCCAGTAAGGATGGACCAATGAATTCTTTTGCTGATAAAAGGTGATCTTTTTTTAAACAATGTCCACCATGTGTCACCTCCACTATATCTAATCATGTGGGCCAAAATCGCCGGGTGAATGCACGTCCGCACGGCTGTGATGAGTTCTTCTTAACGCTGCTCACTTGAAGCAGTTTGAGCGAGATACCACTTCACATAAAATTGAATGAATTTGGCCTCACTATGATAAAATATATCTCATCATTTCAATGATACGAAAATATTAGCCATTAACAAAACTACTTTTTGAAACATTTGTCAAATCAAGGAAGCCGTTTTTCATGGGATATTGCACGTAATACGCTCCAGAGAGAATTTATTTAAAAAATAATGAAGTTCTAACAAATGGACTGCGTCAGAAATTTCATAGTGGGTAGTTCGTATACTTGATCGTCTACTTAAAAAAATAAATTTACTACTCACCATAGTACTTTTAACGAAATCGCAAAATACCTGCAAATGTAAAGGTTTTTTCAGCGCATGACATGGAACAAATAAGTCTAGTGAAAGCCTTTTGTATGTATATTTAGTTAATTACAAAGAATTTCAGCTATGTTTAAAAAGATTGCAATACGTACTCCATTCTTCTTAGACATGCTTATATTTAGATTATATTTTTATTCGGTCAGTAATATGATTAACAAAAAATCTTGTTCAAACTACCTCAACAGCGATTGTTGCTGGCATCGCGGGGTGGGTGGAAGGGAAACCCCGAAAGATGAAGCACGATTACAAAGAGAAGTAAGCAAAATGGAGAAGGGTACGATGTCACCCTGTTTAATAAACAGAGAAGAAAGTTGCTTGCTTTGGAAAACGTTCCAAATGTCGTAAAAGGTCCTCCGACGGCGATTCCGATTTTGTTTGAAATTGACCTGGCTTGCTTGCCCTTTCCGCTTGTACTCTGCCATTTCCTGGTGAGGGCGACACATAGTGTGCCGCCTGTGAACGACGTATGACGCCCGAGTCGTGGAAATGCGTGCAGGTAGGTTGGTCAAGCCGGTGCGCGCGTCGGGAGAGTGGCAGCGGGGCATGGAAGAATGAATGGAGGTCGCGGTGATCGACGGAGCGGCCACTTGGGTTGGAGTTGGAAGGGTGGTGGGTCACGAAGGGTAGGAGGTCGTGGAGAGTAGGAGGTCGCGGAGGTGCTGGGGTTGACGAGAGAAGGCCCGAGTATCGGGTGGCTTGCTAAGTGCGGCGTCCTCTAGGGGCGCCGGTGGGATTTGGAGGCACGCAACAGGTTCCCAGCAGGTACGCCGGGCACCTGCTGCCTTTACTAATATCTAGCGGACCCGGCTGGATGACGGGTTGCCACTCTGATGTTTTCTCTTTCATAGAATTCATCGTAGCCAACGCTAGTGATCAAATGCTGTTTCGCGTTCCGTTTTCCCCTTAGCCTATACATGACTCTGGGGCCGGAATTTGCCCTTTCCCATACCCTTTTTTACCTATCCTTTTTTCCTTCCTATTCCCGCAGCCCTTCCATTCCCTCGGTCATGAGCGGAAGCTCGCATACCGAGGGGAGGGGTGGTGCCCTGCGCGGAGGACCCGCTTATCCACTGCCTTTAATATTCTGATGCACTCTTGCGCACACATAGTTGTAGGACGGCCGACGCTCGTTCTAATTTATCCCCGGTATGCTCTCGTAGATTCTACGGGAGGAATTTTACACATGCCCGGAATGTCGGCTTTCAAAATTTGAAACGTCCTTGTCATTGTGTAACCCTATGACCAATAACCGGATGTATCCTAAAGTTTCAGGCGTCACTTTTTGGAGTTTCAGAATTTAAAAAAAAATAAGAAGAATACATTGTCTTCAGTGACGTAGCCAGGATTTCCTTTTGGGGGGTGGGTCCATGCTAAGTATTTGTGAGGGGTGAATTTAAAAAAAAATTAGTAGCCAATTTCTGTTTTAGTCAATTAAGAGTGTGATGGCGATTGAGGTGTAACCGCCGAAAAAAAAAGATTTTAGCCGTGCAAACTTCTAAAAGAAAAAAAAAACAGTTTTTTAAGTTATAAAATATTTCAAGCATATTTATGCAAAAAAAAGTTGCTCAAACTGAATTTAAAAAATTACTTCAACATTCTTTGCTATAGAAATACAAATTTTCCTATATTGTCCTTTATTTCAATTAATTCAAATGTTCGGCGGGAAGGTGTAACCGGACCCCATGGACCCCCACCACTGGCTACATTACTGATTGTCTTTCAACGTGAAAATGTTTTGTCAACCGCGTTTCCGACGCTGTGGTGTCATTTGAAGACAACTGTCCTGGAAATTGCGCTGTTATTCTCAATAGCCGAGTACCCATGTGTCTAATGGTGGAAACACTTGATTTACTAAAATTTACCAAAACAATTACAATACCATATGAGTACTGCCATGTAGAAAACGCGGTTGACAATCAATGATCGTGTGCAAGTATTAAGCATTCTTCTTTTTTTCAATAACTTCAATTTACAAAATTTTTCAATATCCGAGTACTCGCAGGATTCTGATTTAATAAACGCTTGTTATGTCGGATACCTTACTTTTTTATTCAATACGCGTCAGCTTGTGTCTGTTTGAGGTGCTAATGCATCTTAAACGGTTACATTCCTGCTTATTGAAAAAGAGCTTATCATATCTCAGGTTACCGCACGGTCTGTTTTACGTTAATTCCGCTAATCATCAATGAAAACCGAACGAAAGCATGGGGAAAATTCATACATTGTAGTGTATCAGGAAAAACATATTTTAAGTATTTATATGGTATCGTAAATTATTTTTTTATTCCACAATTTTAAGAAAATCTGCTTTTTCAATGGGTTGACACCCGGGTACCCGGTTTGTTGAGAATAAAGGCGTAAATTTTTATGCAAGATTGATTTTTTTTCAAAGAGAAAACAGTATAAATTAAAGTTTATTTAGGGTTGAAAGTGTCAAATTGTGACGATCAGGGAAGTATTTTAAATAAATGATGAGGATTCCCTAGATTTTAAATGATGAAACATAGAAAGAAATTCACGAAAAAAGTTGAGATAGGCACCCGGTTATTAAAAATAAGGGCTAAGGAAGTTTGAGCGAGATAGTGCTGCATAAAATTTAATTAATTTGGCCTCGTAGGGATGAAATAGATCTCCCAGTGATACCAAAGTATCATCCACTTTCCATACTACTTTTCGAGATATTTTCAAAAAAAAAAATACAAGACGTTCTCCATGGGATACGGTGTGGGTATGCGCTCCAGCGAGAGATAAATTAAAAAAAAATGTTAGTTCTGACTCATAGATACGCGTCAGATATGTAACGGTGTGTAGTTCGAATGTTTTCTCACCGTAGGAAGGAGTTGCCGTATTGCCTAACTTCATCGAATCAAGTCGCGGCGTGATTGTAAACGGAAGCTTGATGCATTTAACGGAAAGTAGCGCGGAGAATATAAGTACAAAGATTCTCAACAAGAATTTTCGAATTTATCCGTCCCACCTAAGGTAGTTTGAGCCAGGCATCAATCCACATAAAAGTACAACCAATTTCGCCTCGTTAAAATAAAACTCACTCATCTTTCTATAGATAGCAAAATATCATCCACTTATTTCACAGCTTTTCGAGATATTTAGCCAAAAATAGAAGCCGTTTTCATGAGATGTTTTACGGTTTGTGCCTTCTAGTGAGACATCATTAAAACATATGAGGAAGTTCTGACACACAGATCGCGCTATAAATGTAACAGTGTGTACTTCGCATGTGTTATCGATTGCTTTTAGCACTCGCTTCGAATGCCATAAATTGACGTGATTAAAAACTCCCGCATAATACGCTTGATGTCAGTTGATGATTTTTAAAGACTGCATTTAATAAAATTTCCGACATTTTTTATTTGAAATTTCATTTTAAGCAAAAACTTTATTTTTTTACTTAAAAAAAAATTAATCAATTCCTCTCACCGTAATACTTTTTGAAAAATCGCAATAAATAATATTTCGATTGAGAAGAGGTATTTAACGCACGGCGTGAAACAAATTAGTCTGGCAAAAGCGTTGTATGTAGTAAATATATTTAGTTAATTATTGAGGATTTCATAGTTATAATAATAAGTCTTTGCGTCTTTAATGTGAGAATATTCACTTCATGCTTCTTAAAGCTACTTTAATGTTACAATAAAATTCAAATATGGTCTCTAATTTGTCTAGAGAAAATTCTACCTTAAACAAACTTAAGGTAGAGCGAAGTTTTCCGTAGACATTTGAGGGATATATTCGAATGTTATTTTTAAATTTAGATATGTTGCATGAAGTAATTTTTGTAGCATAAAAAACGCGTAAATGTATTATATTCGTCAGAATTTCTCAGCATTCAACTAAATGTACATACTCAACGTTTAGCTTGACTTGTCTATTTCACGCCATGCGCTGATGAGGTTTTTTGCAATTTAGTGAAAATTTTTAAGATAAATAATACATTTATCTCATAAAGACGGTAATTTATTTAATGCTTATGTAATTCATTAGATGAAAATCAACTGAGAAGTCGAACGGGGATAGCTTTGACAATAATTCCCCGTCGCGCCGAGTAGAAAAGCTTCTGCAGTACGTGTTTCACTACGGTCGAGTATGAACGAGTTATAAATTTGTACCATTCTCGCAGCGAGTGAACAAGGAAGTGTAGTCTCCACCTTTCCGCGGATGACTCAAATTCTCGCCTTTCTGGTCGGCGGAAGAGCACGATGAGCAGAACGAATTGCAATAAGAGTCTTATTTCCGCATGCATTTAGGATGGTTGCAGCTATATACAGCTACGTACAGCTTTGCTTGAAGCTTTGCATGCGTGTTCTTATAAGTGATATCAATAGATCTTAGTTAAAGAAATCGCATTTTAGCGATATAATTTTAAGCCAATTCACATAGGTTTTGGTAATTCAGCGCTATTTTAACGCGTAGCCTAATGACATATGAGATATACTTCAAAATGATTCTATTACATGTGTATAACGTTAAATAACTCATATCATATTATTATGTATTTCATATAATGGTTTCTAAAAAATATCAAGATGTCATACCGAGTCAAAGATTTGAAAAAATATTTAATATAATTTTTGTTTAAATTTTGAGTACCGCTCCAAAGAATTCTCACAACATGCTTTAACTAAGGTAAACATGCAAAATATAATTCTTGCATCATATCCATTACTGCAAGAATGGTTATTTCCGCGTATAAATGAATGTACTCAAATGAAATTTGGTCCTAGAATTTATTTTCGATTTACTTCAAAAATTATTAAAATGTGTCCTCAATGACCCACGATCACCGCTCCAGCCACCTTAACTGAAGTGGCGAGGGCAATTGGAGGAGGAGGCATGCGACTTTTTTTTGACGGTGAACGACCTTTCTTTAGAGATGAAATACTTTTTCATCTCTTAAGAAAGCTGCATAATATAAAATCATGCAAATGTTCATAAAAAAAACTTTTTCATTCAAAAGGCGCCCATTACCGAACCGTATCAAATGTGTACAACTACTCGTTTAAGAATCGTTTTGAATACATTTTCATTCCTTTTGTTACTCTGCACCAATTTTCTCTTTCATTTTTCGCAATGAGAGCAGAAAACTAATATTTGTTTGCACATTTTATGAATTTTCCTTTCCAAAAATTGACCTTAGCTCCATAGACACAAAAGGCCAGGATATCATAAGTTCCGCAAATAATAATAGTGACAGTTGAACGTGGCTATCTGCTCGTCTGCGTGGTGCGCAATCGAATCCGATGTCCATCCCCGTAAATGTTCGCTCATCACGAGCAATCTTTCGCATATTCATGCGAGTATCCCTAATTTACAAAAAAACCATTACATCCACAATACGACGCAGTACAGGCTGAATGGGTTTCTTGAGAGAGATTTCAGTAGTGTACAAATAGTCTAATGTAACCTACTCGTCGGGCGATAAAAAGTACATCGCAGGCAAATGGAAATGAAAAGCAAATACGAAAACGACAGGAAACTAACAGCAAATTGGATGGTGGGAGAAGCATTTCTACCGACTCGCATACTTCGTGAGCAAATTGGCCCTCTTTACCGTGGTAAGAAAGATCACCAAATTTTATCATGCAGAGCCGGTCGATTAATTTGGAGTACAGGCAGAAACAATAATATTTCTTTTCCTTGGGAAAGAGTGAAGGTGTAATGGACGGAGAGAATCACCGACGAAGACGTCCTACGAATAGTTTGAGAGAAAAAAGTGTGTGTAACGAAAACTCTGACAAGAAAAGTGACAGGCATCTTGCAGCACATTATCCTATTAAGAACGATAATGGAAGGAGAAATTAATGTGGAGAATCACAGAGGAAGACCAGGGTTTGAATACATCAGTTAAATAATCAGTGACGTCAAAGTGAAGGATAATGTGGGAATGAAGTGGTTGACAGACCGGAGAGCAGAGTGGAGACTTGAAGCAAACCGATCTTCAGATTGAAGACTGCTGGTTGTGGTGAGCTTTAGAATAACACAATTCAGAATTTAACAATTTACAAGTTCTGTTTTGAGTCATTCAAAGCTCATCTTACCCCCTAGATTCGTTTCACGCGGCTTCCGTAAAAGTATTTCCCAATTACATGTGCTAATAAAAATTGCGAGTTTAGGATGGATATCCTATAATAAGAACAATGATGGAAGGAGAAATAAATGGGAAGAATAACTGGTGACGACCAAGAATGGAATCCATCAGGCAAGCTATGAAGGACGTGAAAGTGAAGAATAATTTGTGAGCGAAGTGGTTGGCGGAGAGTGGACTGGAGAGCTGCTGAAAACTTATCTTCGGATTGACGACTGCTGGTTATGGTGTGCTTTAGAATATCTTGATACAGAATGAAATAATTTACAAGTTCTGTTTTGAGCAATTCTAAGCTTACCTTACCCTTGGATTCGGTTCACGCGGCATCTTTAAAAAATTTCAAGATTACAAGTGCCAATAAAAATGACGAGTTGTGGACTGATATACTATTAACAACAATAATGGAAGGACAATAAATGGGAAGAATTACTGAATGTTCAATGAAATTACATCAGGTATGAAAGAGGTCAAAAAGAAGAATTATATGGAATTAAAATAAACTGTTGATGACGGGAAAGAGGGGTTATGAGGGCAGAGTAGATTTGATGCGATTTTGGGAGGGAGAAATGGTGAGAAATTTTCTGACAGGATGAGAACTAACTTCATCCGAATATTGCACACAATAAAACCAAGGGATACATCAGGCTACTTATTCCTTCCCTGTGTTAGAAACGTGTAGATTTTTTTTCTGGAGGAATGAATCTCACCACCAGAAAATCTCGGCAAATACGAGATGGTGTGACGTATCGTTGTGTGGGGCAGTGCACGGTCGTTGCTTGAGTGGATTATTGTAACATCACTCCGAAGGACATTTTCCTTGGCGCTTACTTCAGTACTGACCATCAAACTAAACTCAGAATTATTCAATCATATTCGATTGATGCGTCGGACTCGGTTTGCATCACTAAAAAAGGAATTAAGGGAACGGAACGATATTTCGCTTTCATCCGAGTCTCGCAATCAACTACCAATCGCAATTTAGTGGATCGTTTCAGGGAAATACCGGTGGCGGAGCTAGAGTCAACCAAACGTTGTTTCCACCGCGAAGCAGTGTGATATCTAGCCAGGCGAGTTCACCAGTACTTGCAGAATGTGCTGCTGGACTAGGGGAAGCTACCTCAACCCATTCAGGCCCATATGGTACTTCTCTACCCCTATGTTAACAATCCCCTACCGATTGCTCTCTTGACCATGTATTTTTGATTTTAAGCTCAAAGAGTAATAATTGCTTGTTAATTTGCATTAAGTTACCAGCCACATTTTATTGTTTCTCGCACTTCATCATGCTTTCTTTTTTTAGTAAATTAAGTAGAATACTGTATAGGCTGTTGCATATTGTACCTAAAATATAAAAGAGGTTGAAAGCATAACTAATCTTTAAAAATTACGCTCAGCAGCTTTAAAATTATATTTTCGTAGGTATAGTATAGCAATAATATTTAGCCTCCTATGCTAGGGATTGTGTCCATTGGCACTTTGATACCCACCGAGTTTCTCTAAATCGACATAGCATATCGAAAAATGTATGGATCATGCATTTGATGTAAATATCATCTTCGACAACATATGTGGCTTGAAACAAAAAAAAATATAAAAACTATGAGCATAAATGGGTTAAAATTCATCCAATAGTGAAAAAAGAGGGATTTATTGTATTTTATAAAAAAAAAATTATTAGGCTTGTATGAACTATATAATAAAACACAATTGCTTCTACACATGTGCCTGTAAATATTCGAAACGTAGAGAGTTGGATTGCAATAAAAAATTCTTAAGTAAAAAAGTTCGAAAATATCAGTGTCCAATTTTGAGTTTGCTTAATCGAGTCCAATTTCCAGTGCTGAAATTTATTGGTTTCATAAATGGTCTTATAACTTATTACATCCTGATAGATTGGAGTTATTAGTTCAGACGCGCAATGAACCGTTATGATAATAGAGTTATCATGTGACGAATTTGTTCATTTACTCATGCTATTTGATAATGTGCATTAATATTTTTATACGTGATATAAACATACATTTATTTTATCCAGCAGGACTGTAGATCAAACATTCGAAGCAACGACTATTGGTAGATCAGTAACAAAATTGGTAGATATGTTCTTATGAGCGGAATTCAGAGATGAGGTCCTTAACTTTATGTATTTTATAGCTAAGTGTTTGTGAAACTGGTAGTCTTTCACTTTTTGTTAATGATTAATTTTCTCTTCCTTCTCCTTTTCCGCCACTTGCTCTCTGTTCTTCACTTGAAGCTTCGTTCACCTAAGCATCTAAATCACTCAATCCCTCTAAATACCTTGATTCGTCAGAGAAGCAGCCCGCATGGCCGTTGTGAATTGCGGGTAGTATAGCCTCTAGTTAAGCCATCCGCTTTCCAAGCGATGCCCTGTGTTCCAATAATCTCTGGATTTTAAGCATATTAAGCATAAGCAAATGACTCCTCTTTGTTTATATGAATGCATACACAGTTGATTGAGTAATAGCCCCTTCATACTTAAGTTCCAATCTTAAATCAACACACAAAAGGTACCTAAGGATTTATCGTTTATGTTTGACGATATTTATCCAAATGGTAAATGGTCAAAATGTCCAAAGTTAAACGACATACACGAGGAAGATGCCTTTGAGTGTAAAAATTGGATACACACATGTGTAATTCAGATTTTTTAATTACTAAAATTTCACCAGAGCTTGATTGTGATTGAAACTCATCAATTTAAAATTTCGATCGTACGCTATTGACGCTTATGATTGTAGTTCGTGAACTGAAATTTTGCCTCTAAGTAACGCATATTCAGCCCTTCTTTTGACTATTAGTTTACTGTTGATTTAAATTTTGTATCTAAAACGTGACAAGCATATCACATTTTAAAATATAAACAGCAATCTAGACAGCATAATGGGACCAATACTGCTGCATCGCAACAATGTTACAGATCATGGAACTACTCTACAGAACATGAAGTTGTTTTCGCTCGTCGGCTATTCACACTTACCTTATTTAGATTGTTTTACCTTTGCATTTTAACACATGTTATTATGAATTTGAATAACTTTTATTTGATGGCCATCATTACTCGTATGTCAGTGAGCCAACTTTTCGTGATCTGATGAATGAAAGCATTCGGCGCATTAAATATTAACCCACTCCATAATTTATTTTTTTTAATAAAAATCGAATTCCGCTTTGTAATATCAAGGCGGGCCAGAGAGCATTGTGCTAATCATTCTTACTAAGTAATCACGGTACTTAATTGAAATGATAATTTCCATAGCCCTGGCGTTCTTTTAAGATATAACGGAGAGTGTACAATGATGGCAAAAATCATTGTTTAAATTCTGATCTTTATATCCGAATTATTTCTCCAGTTAATCTTGAGTTCCTACATATTAAAATTTATAAAACATATAAAAAGGAATAAATTCTTTGCCATTAGTAATACTAACAACCATCTGATAAATTGCTACAATCGATGGAGAGAGTGTATTTTGAAAACGTTTAACAAGGAACGAAAGTCCTTTGCATTCTAGCCCTAGATTTACTTCGCTAATTCGGCCTTGAATTGTGCTTTCTCATGTCAGTAAAATATTGTTGAAGTAGGGAATTTTTGGACATGCTTCCAAACACAAGAGAAACTCTTTTTACCCCTAAGAAAAACCCATTGCAATTTGAAACATTTCTTGCCTATTTTGCACGAAACATAGTAAATCATTTTTACTAATTCACCAATTTTCTTTTCAATTACTCTCTTCCGGAGTATTTAAAAGGTAATTCAACGCTTCCTCCTGTGCTCTTGAACTACAAACGGAGGACCCACTCATGAATGGCCCGCTGACACACCTGACCCCGAAGGAGTTGTACATTTTTTAGGGGGTCTAAAATTCTATCTCGATAAATACTATATCCTTCTCAAATCTTGTTAAGTTATTCAATATAATAACACAGAAATGTAGCACTCCATTGGTCGTATAAAGTTGAGCATCACAAGCCAGAGGTCGCTCGAAAAATAAAACAGGCTCATATCAGAAACTAAAAATTATTCCCAATCGACCCATCTGCCGTAGTTTTCGGGAAAACCGGTTCCTCGCCAGTGACCAATCATGGGACGCATACACTCATCATATATCTCGTATTAAGCTATTCAATACTTAATATCATTCCCAAAAATACTAAAATGGCGTTTTCAGTAATTACCGGTGTCATGTTTAATCATGCTGACGTTTGTTGATATGAAACCTTTTTTATTACTCGTTTTAGTAACAGCGCGATAGCAAACGTTTATCAAGTAATTATGAGTCCAGCCACCAGGCATTCTCTCATTTAAAAATACGAGTGCAACCAATATAGCAACCAAGACCACGGAATTTGTGATATGCGATAAGGATGCTAGCTGAGCTATAGATCTGGGTGAGGTGTTCTTCGGAGTAATAGCTACTGTATTGATGTAACGCTATGTTGTGTTAATAATATGCATTAATATAATATGATATTCACATTTAAAAAAACTAGGGTGTGTGTTTTCAATCTGTTACAGGTGAGACAGAATCTTGAAATTAAAAAAAGTTATACTGATGATTATGGGATTGTGAAAATTGAATTTCAAATTGTGTTCTCGCATTTGGGGCAATGCGATTCGTGGAGCGTCCACTTATGCGCGGCATAGAAGTCTCACGGGATCTCCGCAAGATGGCAGAAGCTCTCCAATCGACCCGATTTGATACAGACTCCCGCGGCAGCTGGAGAGGGGTAAAAACTGGTGAGGTGAGATCATTGGCGGTCTTCCGCGGACGAAGTTGATTTGAAAACTTTTCTCCCTATGCAAAGAGCAAATTCAAAAGATTCAGGCGGTACTATGTGGGATTTGAACACTATTAAAAGATGCGAAATTTTCAACAAATGAGTACAAGTTTCATTACGACCTAGGTTTCAACGTCTCACATCATCATCAGGTCATGCAATTCATCACTTCATTTTCCACTAATATATAATAACACACTTTTGTAGGTATTTTATTGCTACCACTCCTTTAAAAAAATTTAGGATTCTGGAAAGGTCCTAATTTAAAAAATCGGCTCATGAAAGTGTCATGAAAGGGAATCCCCTATACCAGTTTCTCTCGCTGTGCCACAAGTGCCAACGGAAGAGGGGATCCCTTAGTTGTGTCATAGAAGCAAGGTCTCAGCTGGTGAAAAAAAATCAGCATCATGTTAAAAGTAACGATATTGTATTACGATCAGTTTTTATCATGAAAAAAGGCTTCAAATTTATATTTTCGTTCTCAAATAAGCATTTTTCCAAAAAAGTAGTTAGATTCAGACCAGAAGTGGTACTGCTAAGGCTTATACTTAGTTGGCGCTAAAATTTGTTTTTGGTCGCAAAATAGTTGTTAACTTCGCCAGGTGTAGTTACGAAGTCAGTATCTTGGCAACACTGATTATTTGGTGTTTTGTCACGGCTTCAAATGGTAAATATATTCCTTTATTTCATAATAAGTGAAGTAGTTCGCACTATGGCGTACGAGTGAAAGACTCACGCCACGCAGATGTAAACACGCTACTGTACACAGACTACTCTGTGTAGCTCGTGCGGTTTTTTCTCTTCGGCGTTGGTCCGCTCACTGATTCATCCAATTTAAACTATTTACGTGGTTGGAGCGATCGCGAGCGCCGTACAGATTTGCGTGAACTTTGCATGAGTGTTCTAATTAGTGACATCTTTAAATAAAAGTGACAAAAAAGCATTTTACTGATTTGTTTTTTTTTACCAATTCAATGCTATTTTAACACGTAGCCCTGTGGCAAAGAGACGCATTTCGAAATAATTCGATCACAAATGCACAGATTAGATTCTGCACGCGAAAGAAAACATTTCATATTATTTAAATAGCTGATAACAAATATCAAGTGTCACGCCTAGTCAAAGATTCGAAAAAACATTGCAATATAATTTTCTCCTAATTTTTTAATACAGTGCCGAAAACTACCCATAGCTCAAGTCATAATATGCTTTAAATAAGGAAAATATGTCATATAAAATTCTTGTATCGTTTTCATTACCACGTGAACAGATGTACTTAGAGGAAATGTGGACCTAGTAGTTTTTCAACATGAGATTTAGTTGAAATGTGATCTTAATGGCCAACGATTGCTGCTCCAGCCACCTTTACATTCAAGGAGCAGCGTCTCCTTTTTATATTATTACTGCAAAATCTCATGGAAAATGTAAATTAAAAATTCTCCACGGCCATCAACCTAGTTTTCCATTCTAAGCCATAAATTTTATTCGCGTGTTCAGGAATTATAGTCAAAGCTGTGTTAGTCTAAATGCTTTAATATGTTGGGAGTGCATTATTTAGACCGGGTCTGTGCAATCCATGGTGATATATTTTCTCGGTATGAAATTCGATGATAATTCTTCCAGGGATGAGGTATGTCAACTGACTGACAACTTAATGCAGCATATAAAACCCACCCTCTCAGTTAGCTTATGAATGCCTTGAGAAAATATTTTCACATTTCGTTGAATTTGAACATTCCTTTCTACTGGGATACCTTACTCAGGAAAAAATATCATGCAAACAGAACAACATGCTGTTGCAGATAAATTAACTTCGCACTTGGAAGTTCACATTTCACTTTCTGTATCTAAAAAAACGCTGCTCCTTGCGAATTACGGTGCATCAATTACTATGATTGTCTCAAAGCACAAAAATTCCAACCTTCACCTACCATTGCATCGTGTATCAGTTCAGGACGAAGGATAAGGGTAAGAGAAATGAAAAACTGAGAAATGAAGAAATGTCAACTGAGAAGTAGGAATGAATTTTTGAAAGCAGTTGAATTTAACGGAAACTTATGTTCTCGGTATTATTGGGTTAAAATTAACCCAGGATCTCCCAATTGTTAGTCATGTAATTAAAATTTAATAAAATTTTGTCGCAAATATGTTCTAAATCTTCCTCTAAGTGAATGAACACTTTCGGGGAAGGGCCAAAAAAGTTCCTCGGGTAGATTTCCAATTTTTGACCCCCCCCTGTTTAAATTTGGAAACTGTTAACATCATGTTAGCGTGACTACTGCATAATCTTCTGGTTAACGATAACCAGACATTATTTTTTTAAAGCGGGCCTTCGTTTATTATCCATTGTGGCCGATGGCAGAAATGGTACGACCAGGAGGTGGGAGGTCGGGGTTTATCGGAAATGGTGGGACGTCGGGAAGTATCGGGGAGATTGGGGAAGAGATTTCAGGCGTGAGGTTGAGGCAACACCCCCTGCACACCTCGCGTCCAGATTCCTTGAGCCCCGCAGTCACGAGGATTCCGGGAAATACCATCTCCTCCTTGCGCTCGTGTCGCTCACCTCCGACTAATATTTTCGCACGCCCCAGGGTATTGTCGCGTAAAGTCAACCCGCATTCTCTCCTATCGACGTCTGCGAGCATCCAAAATTGCATATATCCGTAAAAAAACTAGAATTCGAGAATAGGTATTTGCTTTCCATCTTCGGTAAACGTTTTCATTAATCTTGCAGGTCTTCGACCCGTGGTTCCGAGGTGAAGACTTTCTGATAATGGTGGGGGCTGCTAATAGACACTGAGTCTACAAGCTTGGATCACTTGAAAATTTTAGATAATGAGAGTTTCACGATGGTTAGCTTTACATTCGTTCTAGTGCGCTAATCACTTCGCAACACAGCAGCGCACTTGCCTTCCATTCGTTTCAGACCATGCAAACTAGGCACCTAAATTCAAAACAGATCGGGAGCAGAGTTGATGTGTGCTAATCAACATAAAAACTTCGATAATCGCATTCGCAATGGTTTTTTTGTGTTGACTTTCCGTAAATGCGTCAAATATGGACATTGTAAAGTTATTGATTACTCCGTTTGTGATGAGCTTACGTTTATAAATGCTTATTTTGAACGGGTTCGATAACTATGCGCAGAACATTGGCTCGTGTCTGTTGTGCACCCACAGAATGCTACCTAATGGCAGGTTACCAAACATTTCGCCAGTGCACATCATCCTATTCAAAGTCGTTCGTGTGCGCTGATGTGTTCCGATCTACGCTAACTTCAACACATTGAATGGAAAACTTCTATTGTTTTGACCCCACGCTAAACCTCCAGGACTGATAGATGCATCAATAGAAGAGAGACACTGCCGAGCTGATAGGTACAAAATGTCCTCCTTTCCGCGTACCATCAGTGACTACTGCAAAAATGGAGTGTGACATTTCATAATGTGTTAACCACAGGTTGACGTAGCACTTGCGCTAACTTCATCTCAGGGTGGTTAGAGCGATTTTTGTTTTGCACAGATTTGCGTGACACATTGCATACATGTTCTCATTAGTTTTATCTGTAGATAGAAGTGAAAATAGTCGCATCATATCGATTTGGATTTTGGCGATTCAATGCTATTTTAACACGTTGCCTTAAGGCACATAACTTATATTTCGTAATAATTCGACTACATGTGTAAAGATTTTCTTCTACACGCGGAAAAAACATTTCATATTGTTATAATTTTTGCTAACAAATATTAAGGTGTCACGCCAAGTCCACTATTCGAAACGAACATATTTCAATATAATTTCGTCTAAATTTAGAATATCGCACCGAAAACTCCAGTCATAACATGCTTTAATGTGAGAGAAATTAAAAAAAATAGTTGTAGTAGCATTTCCATTACTGCCAGTATGGTGAGTCCCAACGCATAAACAGATGCACTTAATTGAAATAAGGTCGAAGAAAGTTTTTTCGGCTTACTTAAAATATTATTATCATAATTACTCAATGACCAACGATTATCGCTCTAGCTACCCTAAGTGAGATTTTTGGTTTTGTTTATCACACCCAACTGACGGTTGTTTGGCGTGGATGTCATCAATAGTAGAAGGTAATATCATCGATTTTCAGAAAGAGGGAATACTCAGTGTTGGGTAATTTACCTAAAAAAAGAAATTGGGGCATATTACAATGACTTCAGCAGAAAAAACAATCAATTACAAATTATAATTACGTTCGACAAAAATAATCGATTGCAATTACGAGTAGGTCACAATTAGTTTAAATGTAGTCGCAAATTCTGGGATTACCACAAAATTGAATTCTAAGAGCGTCATGCTTTTTAAAAAAACACCCAGTTGCCACATAATATTACGCGGAAAATGTTTCTGGTGGAGAACCGGTTTCTGAATATGCTGAAGGTGCTGAAGGGGGTGATGATCGGAACAAATAGTCGAAATAAACGATTGTGAACAATTGCTCTGGCGACCGATAACAATCGAAATCCAGAGTAATCGAATTAATCACTGACCGATTACGCGACGTGTACAAATCATCCCGAGAGTAGTACGATTACATAAATGTAACGATTACTTTGGGATTAGATTATAACATTTAAAAATTAACAATTACAAGTAAGTCAAATTTAATCGTCATCCGAAATTGGATTTCATCTACATCTACATAGTACCCTGAAAGCCACCTCAAGGGTTGATGGCATAAGGTGAGTTATCCCAGCATGCACTGCACCATACTTTTATAAGGTTAAGGAAACTACGACTATTAATGCATCAGCAAAAACTTGAAAAATCTTGGCAGGAGGTGATATTTCATCAACATGTACTTCAGTATAGGTGTTTAGTTCAGAAAAACTATTAAAATTAATGTATTTGTAGGATTTTAATATGGTCTCTATTATGGCTAAGGAAAAATCTCGCGCCAACTGCTTCATAGGTGTCGCTTGGTGTACTCGGCCGTAAGCGAAGGTGAAACCGCTTCCGCCACATTGTGTGTCCGCGACTCACCATTAGCGTCATTACCCTAAAATAATTTATCTACACGTTTACTGAACACAAAATGTTGAATTAATGATAAATATTGGTTTAAGTTGGTTAGTCAATATATCTTATATTCATCTCTTCCAACCTATCTCAAGCAGAAATAGGCATGGAAAAGGAAAGGGAAGAGCAATGAAAATCATATCGTCTGCTCTTGAATGCCTGCCTGACTGCTTAAATGAGAGGTTTGTTGTAAACTTAAGCAATTCAGAAAGAGTTGTTAGAGCAGAAAGATGCTTCAGAATACGAAAATATCGAACTAATTATTACTAGTTTACACCAATGAGGGTTTGGGCTATTACCATTTTACACCAATGAGGGCTATGAGGGTTTGAAATGATATTCTTACAGTATTATGTATTTAAAAAATATCCTCAAGTTCAAAATGTTAATGACGTCATACTTATTTGAAAATTTTTGTCATAAAAACAGATTAAAATAATGTAACTGCTTTTGTAAATTTTTATATGCTCACAATGTTCTTGTTTAATTTTCTGTCCTTGTTGTAATTTATCAATTTAGCTATGTATTTTAGTGGGAAATTCTCTTCACGTTGTACACTGAAATGTAATACTTTTATTAATTTTGTACTGCTAACCACTGGTACAAAGGTTTTAAAAGTTCTATAGTAATAAAATTATTGTCATTATTGCTGTTATTATTATTGTGCTATATGTAGTGCCTTAAAGTTAAAAATAACGAAATACTGTAAGTGATATGTAATAAAACTTGCTTTACACTTTTTGTGAAAATTAGTATTTTTTTCAAATTAATGGACGCATTGCAGTTTTTAATACATGGTACAATTGCTCTTAAAGTAAACTTTAAGTATTTACGTAGAGTCTCTCTTACTCTCTTTACGTTTGGTAAATTTAGTCTTTGTGATGCTGTTTTCACCAATTGTGACCACTTTTCTTCGTTTCCGTTTTGGTCCTTTTTTGATCCGAATAACATCATCGGTTTGAAAGGCTAAATCAATGCCACATACTGTTTATAAAGTTATTAGTTTGCCTTATTATTTTCTACGAGACCAATCCCGATGGCTTTAATTAAACGGCTCACCTACTTTCTCCGCGTTAAATTTTGCCATAATGCTTCGATTTTTCTTGGAATGTTATTTAAAATCTTGGCATGCATATTCTTTATTGTGTCTCAAATATCTATGTTGCCTTTTGAGAGCCGCTTGGCAAATACGGTAAGACGTTCCATCATTACTTAAATATATAACGCATGCAGTTCAAACATATGCATGATGCATTGATGCATGCTTGAATATTCTAAGCCCTGGGAGGAAAATAAATTGTATGGAATAATCAAAGCTGTATTGCCACGACCAGGGAGAAATTATTGAAATCTTCAAGGGAAGTGTAATGGTTATGATGCTGATTGCAGCAAAGCGGGGAATAAGACGATACGAGCACCAAACCTTGAGTCTGATTTCACTTGATTTCAAAAACATTCTAACATGGAAAATTCGGACTAAATCGGTGAATAAAATTAACGTGCAAAACTGAGGAACTATAAGTTCCTCCTTTCCGATCAAATATCTTATGGGAACAATTTTGCATGACTTCATGTAAGCTATGGAACACTCTTTACGAGCGAGTGAAATGCATTAAGTACTAGGCCCGTTTCAAATTTAGGATTACCATGTGTATCGATTTCCAGTAAAAAACATAGTTCATAAATTTTATATTCTGTTAATATTCGGTTTTTCTTCTTTTTCTAATGATCTGATTTTCTGTTAATGTTTTGGTATTCTGTTAATTTTCTGATTTTCTGCTATGTTCTGATATCTTCGTCGATGCTGTGTTAATGTTTCGTAGTGTTTTGACTTGTATTCTGCCTACCTGGTGAAATGAAATTTTAATGATTTACTACACCTGAGAATGTGTTCTATACATATTGTTGACATAAAAAAAATTTTCATACAGATTTATTTATTTTTATGCCCAAGCATATAATGTTCATTGGCCAAATCAATTTTCAATAATAATAATAAAGTTAAATACAGCATAAGTTAAAAAATGTATATGTTAATGAAGATGTATCAAATTTATTTCTTTATAAATGTGAACTTGCTTTTACGATACCAGTGTCAATTTCCTTTGGTTTTTTTTCGAAAATATTTATGAATATTTGCATAAAATATTTGCTTTGCTAATAGCAATCTTTTGCTAAGCCTTTTCTAAAAGTACGTGAAAATATTCGTGTGGGCTCTTTGGATCAGATGCGAGGTTCATTGGCAAATTTTACCAAAAAACAATAAAACTTTCGAAATATGGTGGTTTAGAGTAGATTTATTGAGATAAAATGGATAAAATACGCAGAGGATAAAACCGATGGTTAGGAATCGCCCTGCAAAGCAATGTAAATATCAGGAAAACATTATGATCAAAAGTCCCTGGAAAGCACTTCTGCAAAAATTTAACATATGAGTAATCTTGGATCTTTGGATCATGATATCTTTTCACTACGTCTCGCCGGATATTGTCACCTTCAATAAAAATATTAGACTGGGAAACAGAAGGAAATAACCCACGAGGACGAACATATGAGTCTAGGGCCAACATATGAGGATATGATAAAAATGGACTTGAAGGAAGTAAAAGAATTAATTAACATTTTCTGAGACAACCTGCCATAAGCAACAACTAAAGGAAAAATATAAGAGTAAAATCACCGAGGAAGGTCAAGGATGAACTGCATGAAACAATTGACCAGGAATGTTAAAATAAGGGATTGCGCTCTGACTACAAGCTCCTTCGGGGCCAATGCTCTTGGGCGGCCCTTCAAACGCAGTCATCATAAGGTGTTCCAAGCACTGATGAGAATCCAAGTGAATTCTCCGATAGTATTTGAACCGATGCTTTAGCCTTAGGGAGCCAATATGCTTCCTTTGCTGTAACCAATTCAATCTTCTTATATTTTGTATCAATATCAATTCAATCTTCTTATATCAATAATATTTTCAGACATTACATAATAGTACTCCATTTTACAAAACGTATTACTACATTTTACAAAAAGTTACCAAGTATTAGTAGAGCTGTGCTATCTGGTAAGCATGATCACCAGCAATGGAAGTAGTGAGAAAGGTATTGTCAGCAGAATAGACCAAGCAAAGAAGGCATTCAACCAGAAGAGGAGTCTGCTAACAGCTAGAAACACAATCCTGCTAAGAAGGATTTAATTTTTTCCCGGCGAATAATGGCGGTGAATTCTTGGGCTTGCGACCGGGTCAGTCTCTCCATTTCTGCCGACGTTTCAGCGGAATACTTTTGCCATACCAGCCCTGAGGACCATATTAATACCAGCCCTGAGGGCGATGGAAAAGTATTCCGTCGAAATGTCGGCAGAAATGTGGAGAGCCTGACCCGTTCGCAAGCCCGAGAGCAATTCACCGACAAGCCTGCTAGTTGGGAAGCACTTCATTAAAGCAAATATTGGGAGCATGCTCTTATATGTCAGTGAAGCATAGACAATAAATGCTAACAAGCAAAAGAGATTAAAAGAATTGGAGACGTTGTTATCGAAGAATGACGAAGAGCAAATGGACGTAAAGAATCACCAACTAAGATGTCCTACGAATAGTTGAAGAGAAAAGAATTACAATTCATGATCACGCAAGGAGGAGACTCTAACTTATTGCATACATTTGGCATGCCAAGGGCCTATAAGAAACAATTTTGGAAGGAGAAATAAGTGAGGAGAATTACTGAGGAAGACCAAGAACGGAATACACCAGAAAACTTATGGAGGACGTCAAAGTGAAGAATTATTTGGGAATGGAGTGGTTGGCTGGCAGGAGAGTGGAGTGGAGAGCTGCTGCAAATCAACCGTCGGATTGAAGACTGATGGTTATGGTGAGCTTTAGTATAGCACGGAGCAGAATTTAATATTTTGCATATTCTATTATGAGCCATTCTAAGGTTACCATCCCCCTTACATTCGTTTCATGAGGCAAATGTAAAGGTATTCCTCGATTGCATGTGTCAAAAAAGTGATGGGTTGTGAAATTATGTTTTTTTGTAGTTACGAACTGTAAGGAGGGAAACTGTCCACCAGTTCACAATCAGTAAGTTTCTCCGCGCTAGTAAGTACTTGTCTTATTTTAGTCGAGGGACACATTATGCCGAAACGGGCCGGGACTTAAACCATTTCACCGCTTCTCCCGAGTGGAATACCGGTGGGTAATTCAGCACTTTCCGGGATTCGAACCAGACTTTAACTCGGGGGAAACCATTGCACGGCTAACCGCAAAAGCCGAGCTTCCCTCCAACAGTTTTAAATATATAACACGCATATATAGTCACAGCATTTTAATCGTTTTCTTTAACTTCCCTTACAGATCTGATACCGGCGAGGTACATAATGGCCGTACTAAGCTCGATAGGGATTGCGATTATATACGGTCTCAAGGTAAACCTTAGTGTGGCCATTGTGGCGATGGTGAACCACACGGCCCTGGCGCAGCTGAACCGCGACCACCACACCGACCACGCCAACGACAGCGACCACGTGGTGTCTGCCGAGTGCGGGAGTGGTGACAACTCCACCGATGAATCGGCGGTGGTGAGTAAGGTGGCTTTCGCCACTTCATGTGACCCCAAGTTCCGGTCCACGTTTGCTCGCGGATGGTTTCCGGTCCCGCCAATGTCTCCGAGGGAAAGTGAGGGGCAACACGCGATCAATTTTTCGAGTCGATGAAATCTGGAATAATTGAGGATGAAATTTGGAACTAATTACATGGTATGGATGAAGGTCTCTCGGGTTTCCATCCCGGTTAGTGGCTCCGTGTCCTACGTTTCGACAGCATACACCGCTGTCGTCCTCAGGGTGATGAGTCTCATGATCCGGATGAAAACCCGAGACACCTTCATCCATGTAATACACCGGGAAAGCTGAAGTCATTCAATTATATTGGAGATGGCTATCGATAAAATTTATGAGTAATTACTGCCACTCATGTTTTTTTCGGGGATCCAGGGAGGGTTGGTGAATTCTCTCCTCGGCTGTTGAGCATTGTCGTTGAGGGTGGTTTGTGCATGCTTATGCTAGTGCTTTGAAAATGCCGGGAAAATGCTTGCTTTGCTTCTCAAGGTGATGCATGCTCTTTCCATTTCGAGGTTGATTTCAAACATGCGAATAGTTGGAGCGTTAAAATTGTAATTTTAAGATGCCTTATTGATTTAAAAAAGGGTGTATCCTGTGAAATATCCCAGGGATTTTTGCACACGTGCTTGGGGTAAAGCGTTCTCGGGCTTCCCACTTGGTGATGATGTTCATCGGCACCAACGTTTCGGTGGGGTCAATTTTTCGAAAATGCGGGGAGGGGTCGAAGCTGAAAATTTTAGGGGAAATATGTGTCTCTTTTCTCTTTCGAGACTCTTTTTTCTTTCGAGAGTAATGTTATTTATTGAACCCTCTCTTAGGTATTTTTGTGGAACAGGACCAAGGAGAACCTCAGATGGAGAGTTGCATATGCGGAATATAATTAGATTTTATTACAGAGGTATTATATAAAGATATTGGTGAGATTTTTAACTGCTCGTATTTCAACTGTAGCGCGATTTAGGAAACATTGCTGCGACATTCGTGAGTCGCGACATGAAATTTTTACGAGCATTCAAATTCTATTGAACGAAGGTGAAATATTTCCTACCACGGAATTGTACCTTATAATTTATGATCATAATTTTACATAATGGCAGCTACATATGTATTCTCATTCACAAGCTATTTCATACAATCATAATAAAAACCTTCGTACTAAGTTATTCAAATATCGATTTTATTTTGTTAGCTAAAATTCTAATACACTGGTTTTTCACTGCATTCTAATTTAGTGCTTGTTCGCTGCATTTACTCCAGGTGATATAAGGCCATCAAGACTTCTGCAATAAATTCCTTAATTTTGAAAAAAGCTAGAGCAATTTAAAAAGTTGGGTGCTAAGGTATTCACTACCTCTAATATTCAGTTATCTTTGAGATAGGATAGTATCTGAACTGGAGAGCCAAGATATTACTTTAGTTGGCCACGATGGTTCAGCAACATGTAACCCTTGTCTCAAGTGAGTGCTGCCAAAACCCTTTCATTCTACTCGAAATGCCTCATTTAGTACCCACTGTAGTGAGAGCACCCAATGACCCAGATAATTAATAGGCATTAATTCCACGAGAGTGGGCTACAATTTTGTCTGCATACATATTGTTTGGCAGCAGACATACTGCAGCCCACGAAATAGAAATTGATCTTATAGGATACTTTTAAATGCGTTGACATTGGAGCTTCAACTCAACCGTACATTGTAGCTTTCAAAACACAGCGAAGTATCCTCCTGGATTGAGGATACTGAAGTATCATTATCATATCGACCGTATGTTATTGTGAATCCTTATAAACATTCTCTCGCAGTAAACTGAAGGTCACATCCAGAGGATTGTCGTATGGTTAGGTGTTAGATAACATAACGGAAAGCTAGTCGTGCTGATGCATTTGATCGACTAATGCCCACGGCGATATGTTTTACACCTACTTAAGTCGATGACTATTCAATGGTCCATAAATATCATCAAAAAACCTTGCCGGAACCTCCTCGCTGATCTTTTGTGCGTCATACAAACCATGGTTCATAAAAAAATGTATTCGGACTGATGGCTCTCTTATATCCACAATTTAAAAAAATGCATGTATGCTCCTAAAATCTCAAATAACGTCTTTTCATCTTGTTCCATTCAGTTCATATTGCATAAGATTTATTCTTTACTGGTATAGAATTCATCTGAGAGCTAAATACTTCTTCCTTCTTTCTCGTGGGCATACTGCCTGTTTAACTTCGTTTGTCTCCACGTACGTGTTCAGGCTATTAATTATCTCTCCATCGAATTCTCGGGTGTCCCTGGAATCTTCTGTCCTTCGGAAACTTGGCCCTGGCTAAGTTTACCATCCTATTCTATTCTTTTATTATGCTCATTCCACTAAATCTTGTGATTTCTAATCCACATATTAATGCACCTTGCACATCTCCTTGATATCCTTGATTCCCGTTGTACCTTACAATTGTCAGCGTCTTATTTGTTAGTCTCAGTACTTTCGTCTTCGTATTTTTACGTACTCTTTTTGTGGTTTGTATACAAGCGTTGGAATTAGAAAATTTGGTTTGCTGCAGATATGTTCTCCATCGTTTTTCAAGCTATTCACAAATTCAAAATCATTCATAATGCTTTTTTAGGCATGCTTCATGATTAGTTGGGAATCCTCATCTTCCTTTCTAATTCTTTCCATTCAGTTCCCCATTTATTATCACTTTCAAGAGTATAGTCTCAGAATACGCTCAATAATTTTCTTTCCACTATTTCGATAATTTCTTCGTTGGACTTCATTTGTGATTACCTCCAGCTACTTGATCTTCCTCATTCTTCTATAGCATCACATTTCTATTGCTTCAAATATTTTCTGCTCTGCACCAGTTATCGTTCACGCCTCACTTTCATAAAGCAGCATGTTCCACATGTGTGTTTTAATTAAGAGTTTTTTTCGCTTCCGAGACTGTGTATGCTAGCTATTAGTGGATTCCTCGTCGGTGAAAATGCCTCCTTTGCTTGGGCTACACTGCATGTCTTCCGTCACTGCTCATCCTACTTTTCACGTAGCTTAATTCTATTCTTTCCATTCATTTCTCCATCTATTATTGTTATCATGACGGTTTTCTCAGAATACGTCCAATAAATTTGGCTCAACTGCTTCGCTTAGCTTTCATTAAACGTGTTTTCTCCCGAATTCTTCTTTGGACTTCATTAGTGATTCTCTCCAAGTACTTGATCGCCAGGATTCTTCCATAGCACCAAATTTCTATTGATATCTAATCATTTTCTATTCTTCTGAAGTTTCTGTTCATGCTCCACTGTTATAAAGCCGCATGCTCCACATATGTGCTTCTATTTCGTTTCCGCCTACTGTGGACTCGTCAAATTTTCCCTAAGAGAGATTGCCTTCCAGCTCTTTCTATAAGTTTTTTATCCATTCTTCTCTGGTCTTTCTTGCTTTCGGGCTGAACGTTTTCTTTATGCATCTGCTGATCTTAATATGGGTTATCCTTGCTCATCTTTATTCACATTCTTCATCCTCCAATATCCTTCTATTAATTGCTTTGTCGCGAAAAATTTTCTCCAAGTTCTCTTTCCATATCTTCAATTTTTCTTCACTTGCAATTAGAATCTCATTGACTTCACTCTGTATGTCATTACCTTTCAGTGCAGTTCCTCTGAGTAACTTCTTATAGCTCTGTAAGTAGCATCAACTTTTACCTCGGAGATTTTGCTTCCCACCTCTTCATATAAAATATTCATCCATTTTTCTCTGGATTTTCTTGCTTTACAGCTGAAAGTATATCTAAAGAATCAGCGGTCTTTCGAGTGTTTGTACTTTCTTCTTTCATGTTTTCGATATAACACTTCCTGCATATAATCCATGGCTTTCTCTTTTCTGTTTAGTCTCTTCGTAAATTCTTTTTCTGCTGCCTAAAGAATACCTTTTTGAAGTCTTGCCATAGCTGCTCGATTGATCCTCTATCATTTCCATCCTCTTCAACTTTGTCTAGAGAACTTTGATCGACCAACCAGTGTATTTTATCTTCAGGATTTTCACTTGACAGCGGTTCTTCACTGATCTTTAAGTTTCTTAACCTTGTGGTGGCGTTTCATCATGACCAAATTGTAAACAGGGTTAATATAAATATTCAGGGTAGCTCCTGCGGTCTTTTACTTGATTTCTAAATCAATGTCCCTAGAATTGAATTCAATTATGTTATCTTAATTTTCTTTTTTTTTATCTTGGCATTTTCCATGTGTGTCATCTTCGTCAAAAATTGCAAAAATCTATTTTCGATCACGGGGAAATTAAAGATGCGGACCCACTAAAAGAATGGTAAAAACGGTAAGACTATAATTTACATCCGTAATTATTTTTTGAAAAAGGGCAGTAGGAAAATCAAAATAAGGAAGAATAAGGAACTAAAGAATTAGAGAAATTATGAATGTTAAACGCCGTAGTAGATGATATAAAAACACAGCAATTGAGATCGCATGGGCACGTACAGCGGATGGAAAATGAGAGACTTCCAAATAAAATGATGGCCTGGTAGCCAAAGGGAAGAAGAAGGAGGCCTAGAAATCTTCGAAATCTTAGGCCTAGAAAAGGTTTGGTAGAGCAAATGCAGAAGAAAACGAGAGAAATAGGATAAGAAGAGGAACTCTAAGATGGCCGCAAAGCATGGAAACTGAAAATTGGAAAACGTTGTAGAACGTCGTCAACCGACTCTGTACGTAAATTACGTCTTACTACCCACTGACATTGTTTATCATGACTCTTTTTCCGTCGTACATACCTTCCACTGCACCTTCTTTGCGTGTACTAACACCTTAACTGTGTCTTTAGGTTTTATTTCTCATTACCATCATCAGAAGTCATCGATCCGAACATAGGTTTGCTGCAGCTATCCAATCCGCTCTCCTGCCAGCCAATCGCTTCGTTCTTAAATAATTATTTTCTATGACGTCCTCCATGACTTTCCCGATACATTCCATTCCTAGATTCCTTTTTTATTCTTTCCATTCATTTCGTTTCAATTTTCTTAATATATTTTCTAACAGGCCACTGTCGCAAATTGTGTCCCCTAAGTGAATCCCTCCTTCTTTCCTGAATTTTCATTATTCTTCTTTTCTGTATAACTCTTCTTTTTCTCTGGTGATTCTTTACGTCCATTTGATAGTCTGTATTAATTTTTAATGCATCAAACTTAATCCTTACGATCTCTTTTGCTCTGCTGCTGTAACGGTCAAGGATTCACAGCTATATTAGAGCATGCTTAAAATATTTGTCTTAATAAAGTACCTCCTTACGTCCAGGCTTATGGTATTAGCTGTAAGTATATTCCTCATTCGGTAGAATTTCGTATCTACTTGGGCTATTCTGCTTATGATATCTCCGCTGCTTCTTCCATATTCGTACCTGCTTCCCAGATAGCAAAAATCTTCCACTTGCGCAAGGTTTTGCTGTCCCATTTGGACGGGGACCCTGTCTTCTTTATTTCTTCCACACACCATAATTTTTATTTTCTTAACATTAATCTTCGGGTTGTATTTCTTCATAGAATAAACTTTAGCATTCTCGTCAGACCTTCCTTCAGCTCAGCAAGGATGTCTATGCCCTCAGCAAAGTTTAGCATGCTGATTTTTTTATATGCTAATGTATTCCTGTTTTTAAATTGCTCTTTCTTTCTTTTGTGGGTTTTTCAAAGCGTAGATTGAAGATCATGGGTGTCAAAGCGTATCCCTGTCAATCTCATTTTCTCATTTCTGCTTCCTCCGCATTATCATCACATTAATCACTGCCAGCTATTCTTTACATTGCTTGCATACTACTCCACTGTTATTAAATGACACTCCAATTCTCAACAGTGTAGTCATCATTCTATTCCAATCCACATTGTCACATACTTTACGAGGTTGATGAAGCGAGTATATGAAAGCTGGTCCATTTGAATCTTCTTTCTTTTTAATAAGTATCAGGGCCAAAATTGTTTCTCTCGTTCTCCAATTTTTCCTGAAACCGAATTGGTTTTAATCCAGATATTGTTCCATTTTCCTGTAGATAATTCCGGTCAGTGATTTCGATGCTTGTGCTGCAAGGCAAATTGTTCTAAGTCTTCTCATCTCCCGACTCTTCCATTCTTCGGAACCGAGATTTCTACATTATTTTTAAAATCAATTGGAATTTGCTGAGTTGAAATAATGTCACATGTATAGTTCATTCAGGGTTTTCACTCGCACATAATCAAGGAACTCCGGGGGAATTTCATCAACTCTTGGTGGCTTTTTCTCTTTTCAGTCTTATACTGCAGCATTAAATTCTGATCATCATATGATGTATTCTTTGTCGTCTTTGCCTCATATTCATGAAGTTTTATTTATATTCTCCCCATGATGATCATTTTACTGTGTTGGAGATATCTCTTTCCTCTAATACCGCTCCGTTTCTTAAGTATAACTCCCTTGGCGTGTGTTTACATTCAGGGATCCAGAGTGGATATTTTGCTTGTTTTCACTCTTAAATTCACCTTCTTAAGACCATCTCATTTCAGTATTACTCAAGATATCCATGCTTGCTCTATGCATTTCTAGTTTTCAATTTCCAGCTGTTCGCAGACTCTCGAGAGATCTGACCTCATGGAACCAATCATTTGTTATTGCTTATCATATATGATATACACTATTATGTATGAGAACTAATTATCTTACTGTCATTATTTTCTTTATGTGAAGAGACAATTTATCTGTAAGATAAGTGAGCTGAGCTACAGGCATATCATATGATGTCCATGATTCTATCAGTGTCAAAGACAAGTCTGTAGGCAGTGTTAGTAAATTGCTGACGTTAATTGACACAGTCATCAGTAGTTTCAATGGATGTTAACAATTAGTCAATTGCCAGTATTCTTTAATATTCCCTTTTCGCAGTTAGCTCATGTTATATCAGATAATATTGTTAATAGCTTACCTGAGTTCAGTTAAATAACGCTATATGTGCGATAATATTTATTTATTATTCTTCTTCTTGTGTAACAGGTCCATTTTGGTCTGCACTAAAGTGCTTGTAATGAAAACGGTAATCCCACATGACTCTTACTTGATTTACTAGACAGGAAATGGAGACCAATAATTCTAAGAGATTGTAACCGTCAGCAAATGATGTGATGTTCATTTTGACTGCTTTCAAACCCTCATCCCATAGCCACGAGAAATTGCGCTAGAGCATTGACATCGCGTTGTTACCACGCGCAGAAGAAGAGAATAGGTGAAAACATTGCGATGCGATAGCACAGGGGAATATTGAAGCCGAAAAAAGCTAAACTGACCATATTGAATGGATCAGTTTGTTATTGGCGCGAGGAAAATTTACAAACAATAGTCAGGCCTATATCTCAATTTTTCCAAAAGCTTGGTTGAGAGCCATTGCAGACTCTGAGGCTACAAGCTAGGCTTACATTACCTGAAAATTTCAGATCAGGCGAGTTTCAGCACGACGAGGAAGTTATTACTTAGACTCCGCGCTATATTTCTAGAACTGACAGAAAGAACAATAGAGAGATACACTGACGGACTGATATTTGCAAAACTTCCTTATTTTCACGCGCAATGAGTGATTTTAACAAAAACAGCGGGATACTAACTAAAGACACATAGTTAACATACAATTCGCCTCTGTCCTCTCCCCTTCCTTTTCCCTATTCCCTCCCCTTTCATAGCTGGTGTCCTAACAGCCCCTGCCATACGCTTCTTCGGTGGCTCTCAGGGTAATACGTAGATGTAAGAACAGACAAAACCATACGGTACGATAGAACAGGAGAATTCCGAAGCCATTAAAATACGCAATCTGTCTTATTTAATGGATCAGGTATACAGTTTAGACGACGAAAACATAGGTGTTAGTAGCGGAATTGTGACGGTGCAGCAATGATTTACCTATAACAATACAAAGTGGAAATAATTTTTAAAAACACTGAATTATCCGCAAAATTAATGGACATATTGCGCGTGATAGCCATGTTAGGTGGATCATTTTTCGCAAAAAAAATAGGTTTCACTTTTGTGCGTCAAGACGCCTTCAACCCTTCCAACCAGTGCTTTAATCTTTTCTCCCACTGGGCGAATTAGTCGCCGTCGTGAGTGCCATCGCCGTCACTCCCTTGTTTTATGCCGTAGAAAAGAGGCATGGCACTCGCGAGAATATATTTACGAGGGATATAACATCTCTTGGAGGGAGACCAAAACGAATATTTGAAGTCCTCAAGAAGAGAAACTCACCGAGAAAAAAAGGGGACCGATCGTAACATCTCCCCGCATCACTGCACTAATTGTGAGTCTGAGACAAATTAAGTCCGTCCACGTCTCAGGGTTTGTTTAATGGGATGGGAGGGAGCTGGCAATTTACGAGTGTAGTTGTGCCCGCCGTGGTTTCGCGGTGATCCTTATCCCCTCTGCCTCTCCCTACTCGAGGAAACTTGGGGGGGGGGGGGGGGAGGAGGAAACCCTCTCTCCCGCTAACTAAGATCTTATTGTCGGCTACGGACGGAGCGATCTGTAGAAACACGTCCACTTGATGAACGGGACATGTGTGTGGGCTAAATAGCGATACAAAAACACACTTCCACTGCGGCGGAAAGTTTTCATCGAGCAATAGTGCCGATTAAAGTGATGAACAAAATTCCACTCTTTTATGTGCTTTAAATGAATTCATGGAACATTTTAGGATTCACACGATCTTCTGTTTCTTTACGCGATGTCAAAACCAAGGTTCTCCATTTTTTCTCGATTGTCATAGGGCGTTCAGAATTATTTGACAGTATGGGCTCTTATGGGGATTCGTTTCTCATGTAAATCTCCATAATGATGGAGGTAAGATGCCTATAGCAGCAAGAAAATGAACATCATGCTATGCGGTAGACTAGCTGCACATCTGAGAGTCTCCTAATATTCGAATACAATTCCCTAAGGTAACTTACTTTAACTTAGCGCGGTGCTGGAAATGGTTGTCAAGGAGACCTAGAGTTGATTATACGGGACATAAGCTTGGCAACAGCGTTTCCGTAATGCTCATTTTGTCAACAAAACCAGGAGCACTCTATAGCAGTTTGTTTCCAGTTCTCCTCGGATCAAAGCTGCTGCAGATCTTCTCATACTCCATCCAACACTTCCTCGGCCTCCGCACGGGTCATTTCCTCGCTGGTACCATATCCATCACAGTATTCGGCCATCAATCTTTAATCATTCGAACCATGTGTTCAGTCCATTCTAACCTTCGGCTTTTTATTATTCCTACAATATTCGGCTCTCTGTATCGTTCATCTGTTTCGGTTTATTGTAATCTCCTCCACTTTCCAGTATCACTGTCTTGAACTGGCCCAAAGATTTTCTTGAGGCATCTCTGCTCAAATTTTTCGAGTTTTTTTAGATCCTGTTTCAACTTCTCCAGCTTTGAGAACCGTATTGAGTTACCCGGAGAGTTAGGGTTTGATGCAATGTTACTCCTTAGAAACACCAAATTCAGTCAAGGATCTGGTTAGGATTAATTTGTCCTATGGATGCTTTCAAATGCTTTCTGAAAGACAATAAAAAGGAGATGTACCTCATTATTTTTTCACATACTTTCTTGAGGAAGAATATATGGTCAGTTGTAGGTTTTCATGGTCGGAACCTTCATTGGTTATCCTCAATCATATCTACTACCAGAGATTTAATGATTGTATTTAATTTATTTAAATAAACTTTATAAAATAAATCTAGGAAAATAGGATACCTCTAAAATCACCGAACAGCATTTTATCCTTTTTATGAATTGAGCGTATAAGTGCTACTCTCCATTCTCCTGGAATAGCTTGTTGTACTCATATCATTTCGACTAACCAGAGGATTGTCTTGGGGAGTATTTAGTCTCCTGCCTCGAGTTGTTCGTCCAAAATCCCATCTTCTCCAGCACTCTTGCCAATTTTTTTAGCTGATTAATATGTTCTTTAATTTCCTCCAGTGTGGGAGGGCGGTATTCCGGTTCCTTAATAGCAGGTTCATGAAACTTACTACTCGTGTTCTACTGGTTTACTACTCTTTCAGAGATTCTTAAAGTATTCCAACCACCTCTTTCCTATTGCGTTATCGTTTGTCAGGACTCTTCCATTTTTAGTTTGATAAAACCCTGTTATTCTTTAGATTTCCATTTGAGTGAGTTCACTTTTCTGTATAATTCTTTCCTTTTATTTCCATGAAAATCTTCCTGCGCTTCTACCATTATATGTTTTATATAGTTCCTCGTAACCTTCTTAAGTATAGCTTGAACTCTTACCATTCTATTATTCCATACGATAGAAAATATTGATTTTGGAAAAGTAATGCAAGGTATCACTGATTCCTAGGTTAATTTGGTAGTTTCAATCTTTGTCAGCCTAAAATCTGCGCGGCAATTACGGTAGCCAATTTTTATAAACTGAAGCTTTTCCATTATAAAAATTCAGTTCCAAGCTGTTTAACCTTATCAAAATAGGTTCATTTATATTTTCGGCCCTAAGTATTTGCACTTTCCTTGTGATGATATTATCTTGATGCCATGAAGACATGTTAATTATTATATCCACTCTTTGAACCCCTTCCTTCTGCATATATTCCTGTCGCTAGAATCAATTGCAGCATTTTTTTAGAAATCGCGTGCAAATTTTTAATAATACTGATTTTTTCTGTGGTATTTGAAGCGATTCAGAGCTAAAATAGATTTACGCCATGGCTAAAAAAAATATGGGATGCATGCTGATGCAGGTATTCTTAATAGCACGCCCCTCGAAATGATTTTCTTATATTTTATTAAATACTTCTGTTAACTCGACTCGGTCCCACCTTGCCCTCCTCTCAGTCATCCCTGCCCTTCCCTTGCCCTCTTTGTCAGTCATCATCGTCAATCTTATGTTGATCGCAGTTACCACTGTCCCTGATCTTTGTCACGTCTGATATAAAACTTCTGGTACTGCAATGCAAGGGAGCCACCTGATATTTTTTGGGATTAAAATAAATTTAGCTGAACAAAACCTATGAGCCAAACAGCGGCCTCGTAAATCTCCTACTGCAAAACAACCAACAAAATATTCATGACACTTATTGTTAAACTTCGAATTAATTCTTCCGGTGGGTTATTTACGCACACTGCCCTTTGTTTTCTATTTTACTCGCCAAATGCGTTGTATTCCCGCATCATTTACTGTGCGACTTTCCCTTATCCTTGCCCCAAGCTATTCTGCTACACATTGTATTCCCTGGCCGTGTTTATGCGTTCAATTTATTCATCACATACTTTCCAAATGTACCTTCACTAACCTCCCACAGAGCCCTGTAGCTTCTTTTACAATTGCTCTATCTCGTCTTTAATAGTAATGTCTTCTTCTTTCTTACTTTGGGTTAATTTTTTCAACAGAATATTCATTTAGGCTTCTTACTGAAATTTCTCTCTCTTTACACTGATGTTCAGTTATGAAAAACAATAAAGAATAGTAAACTCAAAACATTTGGTCGGCTAAAGCTAAAATGCTTAAAATTTAACAGCTAACATTTATTTGAATAACCATGGGTTATATTACTTACGAGTTTAAGAATTTATAATCTCTTTCTCCCCATTGCTACCGTTAAGGTCATACATATGATACCATCATCAGCTAACAATATGAACCGAGTGATATTACACCTCGTCATCATCAGTAGTCATAAAACCGAAGATTGGTTTGCTGAAATCCTCCATTCCACCACAGAGTAAGCAGATACCTTACTCTATGATTCCACCCTCCTCTCACACCCAACCGCTTCAGTCCGACATAATTTTTCATTTTGACGTCCTTCATATTTGGCCTGATATCTTGGTCATATCATGGTTGCTATTAGTAACTCTTCCCATTAATTTCTCCATCCAATATTGTTTTCAATAGGCTGCTATGCCACCAAATGTGTACAGTAAGTTTGTCACTTCTTCTTCGATAAGCTTTCATTATACTTCTTATCTCTCCAACTCTTCGTAGGACTTATTCGTTTTTGATTCTATTTTGCTCTGAAGCTATAACACATACAAGAGCATGCTCCAAATATTTATTTAATTGAAGTGCTTCCTTATTAACAAGGTTGTTTTAAAAGCTTTTAACAGACTCCTCGTAGAATGCCGTATTTTTTTGGCTATTCTGCTCACAATATCTTTTTTCCTTCTTCCATCACTGGTGATCCGCAACCAAGCAAAGTTCTTCCCCTAGCACCAGTTTTACTGTCCAAGTATGGCAGTGACCCTTTCTTCTCGATTAGCTTCTTCCACACGCCTTAATTTTGGTTTTCATAATGTTTACATTCAGATTGTATTTCTTCATAGTTTTATCAATACAGTTCAGCATTCTCGTCAGATCTTCCTTCATCCTTGCGAGAGTTCTTATATCTCCAGTGAAGCCTAGCTAGCATGCTGATTATTTTCCTTATTTACTTGCATTTCTGTTTTTAATTTGTCCTTCCTTTCATCTGTAGTTTTTGAATGAATATATTGAAAATCATAGGTGCCAAAGCACACCTTTGTTATACTCCTTTCCTCATTTTTGCTTCCTCCGCATTACCGTAAAATTTAATGACTGTCAGCTATTCTTCATATAACTTGCATACTGTTCTTCTGTCATTAAATGGTACTCCTATACTCTTCAGTTTTTCAAAACCAAATGCTTTTTCTAGGTCGATGAGGTAAGTATATATGAGCCGGTTCTTTTCATCCTCTTCTCTATGATAAGTCCATGGGTTAAAATACCTTCTCCTTTTCCCTAACATTTCCTGAAACCGAATAGGTCTTCATCCACGAAACCTGCCATCATTTGTCTTATCCACTTGAAGATAATTTCGGTTTAGAATTTTCAATGTATGCTCTAAGGCTAATTGTTCTAAGGTCTTTGCATATCTCATATTTTTTCTTAGGGATAGAGATGGTTACACTTTTTTCCAAGCCGTTTGTCATTTTTCCCAATGAATAAATTTCACAAATTTCTCTATGTAGCATATTTACGGTCCTCATCGCTGCATACTTAAGGTCCTGCGAGGGAATTTCATCAAATCCTGGTGCCTTTCTCTATCACAAACCCTTTACTGCAGCATAAAATTATGATCTTAATATGGAGCATCCTTATTCATCTTCATTCAGTGTCTTCCTCCGATAATCCTTGCTATTCTTTGCTTTGTCGCCGTAAATTTTCTCCAAGTACTCTTTCCATCACTTCACTTTTTCTTCTTTTGCAATAAGAATTTCGTTGACTTCACTCTGTTCGTCATTACCTTTCATTCGACGTTATTTAAAGTTACTGTTTACAGTTCTGCTACCACAGATAGGAGTCATATAAAGCAATATTTTTCAGCCATTAATATTACAATATTTACATCAGACTTCTTACAGCTGCTGAAATTAAAAAATAAAATTCGAATATGGGCTCTTTTATGACTAGGGAAAAATCTCGCTCAAACCAACTTAACGAAGAAATTAAGTGTTTAACTCAAAAGGGAATGGAGTTTTAAGGAGTGGCTTGGTTGATTGGTGCATGAAACCAACTAATTTAGTGGATAATGTTCTGATAACAGGGAAAATAATCTGAAATGATGCATTGTTAGTTAATGAACATGGAAGAAACCAAAATGAACCCTTCTAGTGGTCGATATTTTAAGCGAGTTGGAGTTGTAATTAGGATTCTTCGTTTCTAGTGGGTTACAGAGTTATAGTAGAAACAAATTAGACGATTTGGTAGTGGACACAACTGCCAACTGAGACCCAGATTCGTATCTCAGTTGAGCCACACGATGTTTTCATTGATATTACCTTCAGGTTAGTGTCCAAAGGCTAATTTTATAATATTTTATCGTATTCTTATCGATATTAAATATATTGTCTGTCAATCGATGTACGTTTTTGCAAGCTCGTGTTAGAGTAAGTGTTAATCTGCGCAGCGTTCTCTCCGTACCATTTTCCGTGTAATTATCGATTCCATGGAAGAAATTGGAGGAATGCCAATGGATTTTGAGAAGAGTCTGACTACTCTCATGCATGCTGGAAGATGGCTGAATAATACATAGAATGACACAGAGTAGATAATCTTCATGTAGGTGCATTCACAATTCTGAAAAGAGCTCTTTACCGAGGAATTTAATTAAGTGTGGAAAACTACTTCCAAGGGAGAACGTTTTGGCTTTGGGGCAATCATAAGCACGAGCATAGTCACTTTTATCCTTGAAAGTCCTCATACCGCGGGAGTTGTACGTATGAAAGTCAATTTATGCTACTCCACTGGATTTGAAGAGAGCACTAGACATAATGTAGCGACAGCCGCGAAATTCGCTCTTGTGAGCACTTGCGAGTGACTCCGTTAAGGTAATGCAGTGACTAGTCCCGGTATCCTCAAAATTAATCTAACTGTGAACTGTAAGCAATAAGCATTGATTCTAAACAAATTGTGGAGGCCTATAAATGCTGAGTATGTAGTGCTCGGGTATTTCAATAAGTTCTTGGGTAGTCTTGATGTTTTCGTGCGTTGCTTTTTGGTGCTCCATTTTATAAAATTTATTTACTTCAATATTATTAAAATACACCTCACTGTGTTCCATGTTCGGCTTTAACCTCCCGGACGGTGGCGCTAAGCGCACGCTTTGGACTGCTTCTGTGACATCATATGTCTGGCAGTCCTGAACAACTTGTTTCTTTTAAGCCCTCAAAAATCTACAGCGGAGAAGGACGCCTCGGTATCTTAGCTGGTGAAAGCATTCGGCGCGATAGCGAGAAATTCGGGCTCGAGTCCCGGTCAAGGCGAATGCTTTCCTCCCTGGAATTTTGCACTTATGTGAATAGCGGGTTAGTCCGTAAAGGTAATACCACGGCTAGTACCGGTATCCCCAAAATGTGTATTGTGTAGCAAAATATTAGGCATTTTCTGTTCGGGAATGAGAGTGATTTAAAGTCTGAGGAGAGTAGAGGACGCGATGGTGCCGATTGAAGTCGATGAGAAAGTAATTTTCTGTAGAACTATTGCCCCTGAACATGGCTCACCTCGTGACTCTATGTTATTCACGAAAACTTTTCCCTATACTTTTTGAGCGAAAAAGTAGTAGAAAGAGAGCAATGAACATAAGCATTGATTCTTAACAATTTTTGGAGGCCTATGAATGCTGATTATGTCGTGCTCGGGTATTTCAATAAGTTCTTGGGTAGTCTTGATGTTTTCGTGCGTTGATTTTTGGTGCTCCATTTTATAAAATGTATTTGCTTCAATATTATTAAAAAATTATCTATTTCAATTTTTTTAACAAAAGTAGCGTGTTGCTAACATAAGACGCATCGTTAAAATACGATTCAACTCTGTCCTATCCCCCCTCCGTTTCCCTATCCCCTCTCCTTTCGAAGGCCGGCGTCCTAACACCCCCTGTCATACCTGTCTCTGCGGCGGTTCGCAGATGTATATCAACTGGAAATTACTCATTTACCATAAAAAATAATTATAAGAATATGATGAAAGTAGCAATGCTTCATCATTAGATGACGAAGTGAATAACAGAGCATTTAAAGTATACTGACTATAAAACTAATACCATACGGAAATAAAAGATATCAAAGGAAATTGAAGCTATTACAGTATTACATTGTCAAATAACACGATAGTGAAATTTAAATTCCAATAATTGAATATCACCAAAGAGCAAGTTATTGAAATACAAAGGTAAAAAATGCATTAATCAATTAACACTATTTAAACAAAATGAAAGACTCAAGGTTTCATACATGAGATAGAACTTTTAGATTTAACTTTTTGCATATTAAGTAAAATGTATCTATAGTATCTGGAAATTCATTCCCTGATCTGTGTAATCTTTCTATGACTAAATATTCACCGTAGTTGGTTCTATGGTGACGGCCATAAGAAATAGGAAAGGTATAAGCTCTAGGTGTATGATGAATAATTCTACGTGTTGATGCTTAGTTACTGCGGTAAGAAGTAAGAAGAACTTAGTTTTTGCCGTAAGGCCTAGAAAACTGGACCTCATAAACATTTTCTCCATGATGCCCTATCCTTGTATACCCGTTTCGCTTCTCTTACACTCGTATATCGCGTTATACACGCTCTCCTATTCTTAAAAATACTAATATTCCTCCTCTTTAAAATCTTTTCTACCACATTCACCCATGATTTTCGCGGTTTACCCCTTCCTTTCACACCGTTTACTCTGCTACCCTCTCGACCATGGCCAAATCAACGAAGCGCATTTTATTCATGCAAGTCCTTTACCGAAGCATCCAACCCACATTATTTCATTACCCACTCACTTCCCTATCCATCCTTTTTTCGCCGCAAATACTTATCAGGCACTCCGTTTCCTTTGCATTTAGCTCTTAATCTTATCCTGACATACCCAGATGTCGCTGCCATATAATAACGTCGCAATGATAACACTTTTGTACACTTCCCTATACAAGATCTCATTCCTACATATGCTCCACATACTAGGTAGCTTTGGTAGTAGTAACCTTCCTTCCGGCATTCGCACACCTTATAATCTCTTCATTTATCCTACCATCTTTAGCAAACATTCGTCTAAGATACACAAAATCGTCCACTAATTCAATTATTTCCTGATTTACCCTCATCATACAATCATTTTTACCACTCTCCCCATGAAAAACAACTACTTTGGTCTGTGACGCGTTTATCCCCAAATCCATCCTCATTGTGTCACAGAAGTTACCACGAAGCCCCTTCCTGTGGACTCTCAGAGAGCAACACAGCATCATCTGCGTACTTTTACATCTCCAACCATTACAGTGACCTTATACCTACATGCAACCTTCTCACATTTATCCATAAAAACATTGAATAGCCACGGTAACATTAAGCATCCTTGCTTGACGCCCTTTTTATTTCAAACCAGTTACTGAAGACCCCATATAATTCTCGCACTTGCCTTACTAGTATCACACATCGCCTCCATAACATTCAATAACTGCTCGTTCACTCCATAGTCCTTCAAAACATCCCACAGATTACTTCTATTTGCTCTGTCATATGCCTTCTCTATACCCAAAAATTCACTGTATGATTTCCTTAGGACGTCCATACATTTCTCTAGCACTTGCTGAATAGCGAATAGGTGATCACTACATCCCCTTCCATGCGTTAACTCACACTTTACACCCCAGATTCTATAAATAGTATCTTCCTCTCTCTTTCGATTAATATTTTACTGATACCCGGATTACTCAATGAACTAATTGATCTATAATTTTTTACTTTGGTCTTCTCACCCTTCCGGTCTATTCTTCCACTGTTATCGCCGATCTTCCAATCCGTCGCAACAGCAGAAACTTTTAAATAAAAGTTATACATTTCATACAAGCGACTTAAAAGTAACTTGCACCCACAGTTCAGCATTTCATTGGATATCCCATCTACACTTGCGGCCTTCATATTTTTCAGTATTCTCACTACCGTTACGACCTCATTCTCGTAGCTCTTCCGTAATTTCCTTTTCCATACTGATATTCTCGCATACTAATTCGCAAGGCTCATCCTCACCGCCTGCACCAATATTGTATAATTTTTCAAAATATTCCATCCAACAGTCCCTGACGTTGAATCCATTCCAGAGGATCTCGACACTTTTGTCCTATATTGCATCCATTCCTCTCCCCTCACCCTTCTATTATGCACTGTCTATGTTTATTTCCACAGCCATCTTTTTCGTTTTACGAATACTTCTCATGCATAGAAGGGATGGTATAGGAACTGTCTAAAGAAGACAGAAGGGAAGAAAAACGATTTAGTGACATTTTCTAAACCACCGCAATGTTTGTGCACATGTAATTTTACGTATTAAAATTTTGATGATTTATAAGTAGGTAACTGAATTATTATTGTTAACATAAAGTTTTATTTCTATAAAACTGATAATATCAGGCCTGACCTTGTGGAAATTATGGATACCCATGTTGAGAAAAACCAACTTTGTTATTTCCACTAACTTAATTCCGCTTGCTTGACGCGCGTTTCCCCACAATGTGGCATATTCATGTGCACATGAATATGCCACAGTGTGGTGAAACGCGCGAATTAAATAAAATTTGTTTTAGAAATTCTGATAATTATCATCATTGTTCGTTCAATCCTAAAATTGGTTTACTGCAGTCTTACACCCTTCCCTACATAATAATAATTCCATTTCTCCCTGGTAGTCATTCTTAGGTACTTCCTCTTCATTTGGTATATGTATTAATCCCTTGGCCTTTCTCTTGGAAATTTTCCCACGTTTTTACTTCAGCTATATTCCTCACAAACCCATGGTGCCTAGGGCGTGCCCCATCTGGTTCTTCTTTTTTTATAGTGTTCTATAAGGTCCTTTCCTCTTCTACTCTTCTCTAAACGTTCTCATTTCTTATTTATCCCTCCATGTTATTAACCGATTTTTCCCCCGACACCAGGTTTCTAAAGCTTCTAATTTTTTTCTGGTCTACTTTGGCAACGGTCCATGTTTCCGATCCATAGTGTGCCACGCTCCCCCCGAATGTTTTCACATGCTTTTTCCTCATTTATAGTCCTATCTTCTTAGAACGCATTCTTTTCTTGGACTATTCTGCGATCGATGTCCGTTGTTCTTCTTCCGTCCCACGTGATGGTGCTTCCGAGGAAGGTGAAGGAATCCATTAAGCTCTAATTTATCTCCTCTTAGTGTGACTTCTGCATTCAGCTTCTCTCTTCCGCGTCCTAGGATTTTAGTCTTCTTTTTATCTATTTTCATTATTTCATCTTGAAGTACTTTGTATATTGTGCTCAATGATCTTTAAAGGTCATCGCGATTTTCTGCTCTGACTGCGATGCCATCTGCGAAGCGGAGCATGTTTATATATTATTTGTTAATCTTAATTCTTTTCAAATCCCTTTCTTGTACGTCTTTTTTCGCCTCCTCCTAGTATTTGTTGAACAGCTTTGGCGAGAGTATGCATCCTTGTCTAACTCCTTGTCAATTTTAGCTTCTAGTTTTCTTCCGTCTCTCTTTCACATTGTGGTGACTTGGTTCATGTGCAGTTGGTAGATTAATTTACCTGTCGTTGTAATCGATTCCGAGTCTTGTTCCACTCAACGTTGTCGAAGGTTTTTTTCTAATTCCACGAATGGCACATACAGTGGCTTGTTCACATGTATCGTTTTCTCTACCATTACTCTGAGGCGAGTATGGCCACCCTTGTTCTTTTGTTCTTCATTAATCCGAATTGTTTTCCCGAGAGGAGAATTTTCCTTTCTATCCTTAGGCTTATTATTCGCGTAAGCATTTTAACGCATGTGATACCAGACTCATGGTTCGGTGCTCCTCACATTTCTCAGTTTTTTATTCCTGGGTATCGCAAAACCGAACTTCGGTAGAAGTTGAATCGAATAAAATAAGCATAAAAAATTCTACTAATCATCATTGGTCGTTCAATCCTAAGATTGGTTGACTGCAGCCCTCCATCCTTCCTTATATAATGATGTTTCCCTTTCTCCCTGGTAATCCTTCTTATTTGGTCTAAGTATTTATCACTTGGCCTTCATATTGAGACTTTTCCCCTCTATTTTTACTTCAGTTATATTCCTCACAAACCCGTTAAGCTTCCAAGTGTGTCCATTTCATCTTATGCTTCTTTTCCTTTTCGACTGTTTTCAATACTTCTTCATCTCGTATTTTATGCGTCCATTTGATCTTTTGCTTTTTCCTCCAATGCCAGGTTTCGAAAGCGACTAATCTATTCTCGTCCCCTTTTACAATGGTCAATGTTTCCGATCCATATAGTGCCACGCCCCCCACAAATATTTCCACTTATTGCTTCATCATTTGTAGTCTTATCTTCTTGGAACACAGTACTTTCCATGCCATTATGAGCGCTTTCTAAGTTTGGGCTATTCTGTGCAAGATGTCAAATAATTATGTATGAACAATGAATAAGATTAACTTCTCGCAAAGGAAACGGCTGTAGGCTTGACTTTGTGGAAGTTATCCATTACGGAAGAATTAAAATACCTTAGTTAACTCCACTTGTAATATATATTGCCACGACCCGGGTTTCGACATTTTGTGTCACCTTCAGGTGAAAAGGGAGGGCGATTTTCTGACTGTTTTCACCTGAAAATGACACAAAGTGTCGAAACCTGGATCGTGGCAATAAATATTACAAGTGGAGTTAACTAATGCATTTTAATTCTTCCGTAAGATAACTTCTGTTTTGTAGTTTCTTCTTATAAAGCGACCAATTATTAAATTACAGTGCATAAATAACCTGCTTGATAATGTAATGATCAAACCAAATATGTACCTCGGAAAATATGGAACCTCGGTCAATCTGGACTCGGATAGTTGAAACTATGCTACAATCATAAAGGTTTTCGAAGTGACTTAGTTTTTGAGAAACCTTTACGACTTTTTTGCAGAAATTCCTGACTTTTGCTATGCATTAACTTAGTAACGCTAGCATGCCGTAGTGACAGAATGCTTTGACCTCACAAGAGGGTCACAAATCGCCCGCCGTTGCCTACCCCCGCGGACGGAGGGGGCTGGCGTCAAGAGTGTGCTCACATTATAAGCGACTTAAGAATGTATTTCCACAGCCACTGGGAATGGGGATGGCGTTGACCGCTGATTTAGGGTCTGACCCTCTCGTGAAGTGAATGTGATTTATTAATCTGTCTGAAATATTTTTGTCTCGAAGGGTATAGATTTAGGGCGTCAATTAGTCGTTTATTACTTGATACGAACTATGTCCGCCTGTAAAGTGATGGCAACATCAAGCCATGTCATGACCAATCGGCGGTCGCATGACCTATGGCCAGCTCAGCCGAGCATACTATTAAGGTTTTCGGTCGGGCAGCTCACCCTACCCATCGATTGTCAGCGTAACTCCGTGAGAGCACACGAGTGAATCTCTCGAGGAAAATCTCAAAACTGCAGGCAAAGTCAGTGAATGTAAGGTAAGAAAGTTTGACTAAGTTTCGGCACAGGTGTTTTCCACATGTAGTTTTATTTTCCACAACCATTTTTTCGTTACAAAGTAACATCATCAGGTGGCTAGACAAAATCACAGCTCATACAGTGCTGTACAATTTTTTCTTGCCATCTGATGATGTTACTCTGTAACGATACCATGGTCGTGGAAAATAAAATTACATCTGGAAAAAAGCTGTGTCGAAACTTGGTCCAACTTTCATAGTATGAAATACTTTCACTAAGTTACGCCCGAAACTGTTTTGAATGCAATTTAGTGTGAGCGAGATTCCTAGTTTCACAATAGGGACCATATTCGAGTATTACTGTTGTGTTTTCAACACATCGAAATGTATATAACATTCTTCCACAAAATTAAGCCTGTTACGCTTTTATACGACCATATTCGAGTTTTATCTTTAAAATTAAAGAAGGAGTAAAAGGATAAGTTAAAATACAGTAATACTGATGGCACAAAACTTTGTCTAATGTTAATAGACTAGTCTTGTCTTGCATAAATTGGCGTGTAGATGCGATATCCTTGCTTTTAAAGAAAGTACTCGACGATGCTCCTATAAGCAAACTAGTATTTAAATTCAGTCTTGTGGAATAAATGGCAAAATAGTGGAGTGAATACGCGACATTCTCTCTGGTCGGAAACTAAGAAAGTGGCAATCGACGGCTGCAGTTCTAGCATGAGAGTGAAATTCTGTGTCCCACGAGGAAGTATGATGGACCCCCTATTTAATCCTTATTTACATGGACGTACTTCCACTACTCCCGACCAAATGTGAGTTAGAAAATATTTTCCGTCATAATGAAGACAGAAATTGCAATTTTCCACTGGTAAGTGGACCTTTTCGACCTAGATTTCGATGCACTTTCATCATCATTATATACGTGATGATGATGTAGTACAACGAAACCTAGGTTGCAGTAAATCTAATATACTAATGGAAAATTGCAAGTTCTGTCTTCATAATGTTGAAATTCCACAACACCTCGCCTGATACTTCTCTTTTCGTATTTATTGTCCTAATGAGACTTCGCTCTTTCGGGACAAGAATATACATACATCAGTCGCATGGTATTTTTTGAATCTCAAACAAAAATATGAGGATGAGGAGCAATGAGTAATTAATAACAATAAGTATTAAAATTATACTAAAAGCAATATTAATTTGTTATACAATTAAACCTCAAGTAAAAAATAAAACAGCAACATTAACGATACAAAATAAAAAATTTACATGTTTTAAACGCTGTCGCAATGAAATTAATAATAATGAAAAAAAGATTTATTGTCCAAGGGATTTTGCTCCTACAGGCCAAGACATTTCAATTAACATTTTTACATTCTCTAGTAAAAACATGAGGAATTCAAGCATTGATAAAAATGGCAGCTTGTATCACAATTAAACTACTGGCATGAATTTTCATATTAGAAGCTAGAGAAGCTATTTTGAGGAAGAAGAAATATTTAATCAGCAACATAAAAAACACATCAAAATCAGGATCATACAAATTACAAGATTCATATACTTTTGACGCTATCCTAATTTAGTGCAAAATTTATTCAATAACACAACAATTTCATATAGCTACTAGGTTATGGTATTTTTACAACTTTTTCTGTGATCTAACTACTATTTAGAGTTTTCATATTAATTATGTTGTAGCGAAAAAAATGTAGGAGATTACGATCAATGAAAACTTTAAGTTCTTGAACAAAGTTGATATATTCCCTCCTTGATGCCGATATTACAATCAAAACTGGTGAGCGGAACTGCACGCGAAACTACCTTCTCAAACGTTTGCGGAGTACTGGCGTCCGAGCAACACTGACTAAACCAACCAATTCGACTCCACAGTCGAATCTCGAAATGCATACTCGACAGCTTCGATAGTTAGTGGAGTCGATACAGATGGGCACCAAATACAAAACAAAAGTGAACTTTCTAAGCAATGTAATCTAACAATAGTTGTTCAAACACATTTACCTATTTTAGATTTTTTACATTATCAGGTAAATTGTTCCACAAACTGCATGATTTGCAAAAAAAATATTTGTTAAGCGTTGTAGTAGGTACGGTAAAATAGTATAGGTGCATAAATTTTGATAGAAAATTTGTTTATCTGCTGGCGATGCGGTAGTTCACCGAGAAATAAACAAAAAAGCGAACTTTGATTCTCGTTCATTGGATCTTGACGACGTTAATTATCAATGTCTTCACCGCACGGCAGATATTAGTGAAAGTTCAAATGCATCAGCAGGACTGGTAAAAGTGACATATAAGGGAGTCACTTTCGATCAGATAGGGTTTAAGAATTCTTCCTTTGCACCATTCACGACAGCAAAAACGGCAGATCCAGACTCTATTTCCACCAAAAATGCATATCACCGATCATCTCCTTCCTCCCCCAATGCCCTTTTTTCCCCATACCCATTTTCGATGCATATTATCTAACACCCATGCCAACCCATTGCGACGGCTCGCGGGATTGTGAAAAGGTATAAATAGTTATAAGGTAAAAATCTCAAAATAATTCATTTTAAAAATCTTGGGTAGCCGTAGATAACGTCAAAAAAAGGTTCAAGTGCCTAATTCACTGGATAGTACTTGGGGACCGAGATTTGCTCGGTATGCTACATCTATTAATTATTTTTTAAAATAAAATTAAAATATATGTTATTTTATGCAACTTTTTTTTACCTTTTTATACATTTTATCAGAAATAAAAAAATCTCGATAATGTCTTTAAATGGTTTTCTCGGAAATAAAATGTTATATAATGTTAATTTTTTACAATATATACTTTTAAGAAAAAAATAACTTTATTTATTTGCATTTAAGTATGTATAAAAACATAATTAAAGTTAATAAGTAAAATAATATGAAAGTAACTAAAAATCATGTGAAAGTCACATTGAAATCTTCAATGAAAGTAAACGAAAGCATTCTATGCATTTTTTATGGGAATTTTTGCTCTTTAATTTCTGCGTGCAGCAGGTTTTTCTTGGATATCCTATACCAATCGATTCCTCATACCGAAAAAACCTTCAATGCCAACATTCGGGTAGATCGTGTGACCAGTTTTCGATGAAATCATCACATTGCACATCATCAGATATTTTATAAACGAGTCGTACATATTTATATAAAAAAATGTAAAATACAATTCGTTCCCCCTGATTCTCTTTAATGCATTAAAAATACATTTTATTTCCTGTGTCATCCTTTAAGAAATTTTCCTAACCAGATGAATTTCCGAGACAACGAAATATTTTAAATATAAATAAAGAGAGAAATTTCAGCTAAAAATTATGGAATGACGCAATCTTGAATCCTACTATTTCTGACCAAACTTTTTTTTTCTGACCAAACATTATGGAACTTTGACGCAATCTTGAATCCTACTATTTCTAACCAAATGCAATGATAATTGTTCTTCAGAATAGGTATGTAGCGTTCAGTTCTACCACCTTTTACTAGTCTTCGTTTTCTTGAAAACGCTTAAAACACTAATTGTCTCGGTTGAAGTCAAAATAAATAAAGACGATGAATGTCCTTTCGTTTCAACCGATTTTCGTTTCTAGGCCACTAGGGTAGCGTGTTCCTAAAATTTAGTTCCCGATTGAGTGAAATGTCCTTGGAATCATTAATTTTGAAAAAAAAATTGTCTGGGATGAAAGTCGATGAGAAAGTAATTTTCTGTAGAACTATTTCCCCTGAACATGGATCGCCTCGTGACTCTATGTTATTCACGAAAACTTTTCCCTATAATTTTTGAGCGAAAAAGTAGTAGAAAGAGAGCAATGAACATAAGCATTGATTCTTAACAATTTGTGGAGGCCTATAAATGCTGATTATGTCGTGCTCGGGTATTTCAATAAGTTCTTGGGTAGTCTTGATGTTTTCGTGCGTTGATTTTTGGTGCTCCATTTTATAAAATGCATTTACTTCAATATTATTACAAATGTATCTATTTCAATTTTTATAACAAAAGCAGCGTGTTGCTAACATAAGACACATCGTTAAAATACGATTCAACTCTGTCCTATCCCCCCTCCTTTTCCCTATCCCCTCTCCTTCCGAAGGCTGGCGTCCTAACACCCCCTGTCATACCTGCCTCTGCGGCGGTTCTCAGATGTATATCAACTGGAAATTACTCATTTACCATAAAAAATAATTATAAGAATATGATGAAAGTAGCAATGCTTCATCATTAGATGACGAAGTGAATAACAGAGCATTTAAAGTATACTGACTATAAAACTAATACCATACGGAAATGAAAGATATCAAAGGAAATTGAAGCTATTACAGTATTAAATTGTCAAATAACACGATAGTGAATTTTAAATTCCAATGATTGAATATCACCAAAGAGCAAGTTATTGAAATATAAAGGTAAAAAATGCATTAATAAATTAACAATATTAAAACAAAATGAAAGACTCAAGGTTTCATACGTGAGATAGAACTTTTAGATTTAACTTTTTGCATATTAAGTAAAATGTATCTATAGTATCTGGAAATTCATTCCCTGTTCTGTGTAATCTTTCTATGACTGAATATTCACCGTAGTTGGTTCTATGGTGACGGCCATAAGAAATAGTAAAGGTATAAACTCTAGGTGTATGATGAATAATTCTATTTGATGGTGCTGTTAGGCATATTAGTTTATAACTTCTTCATTCTATCTATTTATTTATAATTTTATGTTGAAAGACGAGATCAAGGCAAGCATACTCAACACTTTATTAAGCTTGTTACCAAGGTTATTGACATTTTGTTGCAGGCCATACCAATTTCACCTCATTTCATAACATACAGGGAGCCAATTTTAGCCGGAAATATGTCGCATATGTTCCATCAAAACGTTGAACATCAAATTAATTTCTTAAGCAAGAATTTTCGGCGAAACTTGAGGTGGCTATGGTATAGTAGTCGCGGAACATCGGCTTCAAATCCACGCGGTGGCGGGGATTTCTCAACGGTGTCCCGACCCCTAATTGGGTGCTCTGCGGAGTATACTTTGAAACGCAATGCACTGTAAGCTATATGAATATGGTGCAGATTTTTATCATAAAAAATGAGACCATATGTTGTGCAATAATATATCATTTAAGGATAATGACCTACAGTATACCTATGACAAGGACGTACGATTGAGTAACCCAAACGTTGGACTACATGTATGACAAATTGGGCAAGGGGTACAAGAAGAAGAGTATATCTACTATCTGATGAGAAAACTTGAAATGTGGAAGAAAAACGCCAGAGATCTGCTTCCAAATATAATGGCCGCAGCCGTCCCTAAATGATAAAAAACATGATTATTTGAACAGCAAGAAGTTATGACGCTCATGCTAAGCCTGCAGGGTATGCAGTTATTTCTTTCATCCTTGGTAGAATAGTGAATGTCAAGAGTTCTAAGAAAAGAGAACAAAGTGGTTAGATACCGAACCGTTAAAAAATTAAGATCTTACCGTCGGCGAAAGATAAACCACACCCCCTTATGCCAGCAGGAGTGTACGTACATGACTTCATGTGAAGCATAGATAATAATAGCTGAAAAGCAAAAAATATTGGAAGCAATGGATATGCAGCATTACCGAAGAATGATGAATATCAAATGGACTAAGAGAATCACCAACGAAGAACTCCTACGAAGAGTTGAGAGTTAAGAAACACAAGGCAATCACTGCGAAAAAGAAGAAACAAACTTGTTTGACACATTTTGCGACACACCAGTCTAATGAAAACAATATTGGAAGGAGAAATAAATGGGAAGAATTACAGAGGAAGACCAAGAATGGAATGCATCGGGCATATCATGAAGGACGTCAAAGGGCATAGGAAGGGAGCGGTTGGAATGTAGGAGAGTGGAGTAGAGAGCTGCCGCCAACCCATTGTCGACTGCTAATGATAACGATTATTAACTTTTCGGTAATAACAACCAATGCATCCTAATTCCGAGCTCTAACGCATGTGTGACCAACATGGAAAGCTCGAGCAAAGCATTGGTAGGTATTCCATGGATCTCAAACCGTGCGTTTCTTTCAAAACCCTGGAATTTATTTTTTCGAGATAACCATACTCCTCCCACTATCCCATCCTGTTTTACTCTCATATGAGTAATACAGTATGTGTGTACATATATAAAATCTATTTCGAAAACAGATTTCACGGTTTTGACGATGCATCATACCATGAATGTTTCACATGCGTGAAATTCATTGGGCTAGGATTGATCTTCGAAAAAAATTATTTAGGGGCAGAGTTTGAGGCGAGAAGAGATTTCCGGGGCCAAATCATGGAAATGAACGGGGAATTCAAAGTGGGGAATTTTATTTTGCGAGTTCAAAATACGATAAAATGCACTCTCACCAATGAGACTAGTACTTCATTGGGCGAGAAAGTCAAATTTTGGTTTTCCTAGCGTATTTATTTTGACTTGCTGGTCTCTATAAATTAAGATCGTAATTTTCAACGACTTTCCGAAAATTAATGAGTTCAGCACGTTTGATTTTCTTCTCGAATTCACTTGAAGAAAGATTACAATCCTATCAAAGATCTATCTCCAGATATTTAAGTAAGTGAGGATGGAGTGGACGGCTGGTATTTTTTTTAGAAAGATAGATATTCGATGGATGGATAGGATCATACTTATCATGAGCACTTGTCGTCAAATGTCAAGCGGATGGATGAATGAAGGGGGGAGTGGTGGTAGCGGCCTGCTGCCGTAATTGGCGGCCCGAAAGCAGAAGGGAACGTGACATGAACTCGACCCTCCCCCACGGCCCCCCTTCAATTCCATCCCACGAAAACCGGCAACTCCTTCGTCACGCGATTAATGGATGCTTCCTTTGACCATGTAACTGTATAATACTCCACGTGGGTGTTTTTCAGCGATGTGGCCTCCAGTTTGTAAACGTACGGATGCCAGGCTCGAAGTAAACTAGGCCATTTATAGTGAGAAATATTTAAGTGTTAATATTTTACATCGATAGCATTTGCTATTTATGCAACCATCCGCAGTCTTCCCGATAATTCATACCTATGTCATTATTGCAGACTTTCTCATTGTACCTGTGTAAGAAATTAGCAGATATATTTTATTTCCGTAATTATTAATCATAAATGAAATCACTGTTTAAAGATGTGATTCCCAATTTATAAGATTCCATTTCAATTATGTCTGTGTAACTGAACAAGTTAGAATTAAATTAAAAGTTGATTCCGTTCAAATATTGATAGCTAATGTTTGTACCCACCAATTTCCGTCGTTAACGGACAACATATTTCTGTGTGCGATCAATTTACGCCGACGATTCAACATCGCCTGGAAATGGTCTCATAATCTGTTCATCATCATAGCGGTCATCAATCCGAAGATTAGTTTGCTGCAGATCTTCAATCCACTCCTCTCTACCAACAGATTCATTCCTACATAGTTCTTCACTTTGACGTCCTTCATAACTTGCCTGATATATTCCATTCTTGGCCTCCCACTATAATATTCATTCCCCCTTAAATTGTTGTTATCAGTAGACTATTGTGCAGTACAATGTGTCCAGTAAGTTTTTCTTGTTTAAAGGTCCTTCTTCTCCGTCAGAGCTTTCATTTTCTCTCTCCAGCTATTAGTGGGACTTCGTTAGTGATTCTCTCCACCAATTTGATCATCAGCATCCTTCGATAACATCACATCTCCATTGCTTTTAATCTCTTTTGCTCTGTAGCTGTTATCGTCTTGGCTTCTTGGCCATATACCTAAGAGCTTTCTCCAAATATATGTTTTGTTAAAGTGATTCCTTGCTTCCAGGCTTGTGTTACTAGCTGCTTGTAGATTTCTCATCGGGTAGATTGTCGATATTGGTGGTTCTTCGGATTTCCGACCGGGTCAAACTCTCCATTTCTGCCGAAGTTTCGATGAACGAGTCTTTCATCATCCTCAGGGCATGTCATGCAATACAACTAGTCCGCATTATATACGCTTGGCTCCAGGTCAAGTATCGTAGGATTGGTCCGCTGTTTCCCGCCTTTTTTCTCTGGCCTCTCGGATTCTTCTCAGCACAGGTTTCCAAGAATTGCTGAGAGAGTATCCAGCGTCACGGTTCATAGTCTTGTTTCCCATTCGGATCTCTATCACTTCTCTGGTCAGTCTTTCCCAGAATCCATCCACGCGACAGAGCACCTTGGTCCTCTCCCAGCGAATGGCATGGTCCCGGGAAATGCTGTGCTCGGCCACAGCGGATTTTTCAGGTTGGCCGTGCCTGAAATGCTCTGTCCCGTGGATGGGTTCTGGGAAAGACTGACCAGAGAAGCGATAGAGATCCGAATGGGAAACGACATGCCCTGAGGATGATGAATGACTCGTTCATCGAAACGTTGGCAGAAATGGAGAGTTTGACCCGGTCGGAAACCCGAAGAACCACCAATATCGCTACACGCCGGGAAAGCCTTAGATCTTTCAGGTAGATTGTCGTCTTTGCTTAGACCATTCTTTTGACAATATCTTCCTTGCTTCTTCCATCGCTGGTGATCCTGCTTCCCGGTTAGCAAAATTCTTCCACTTACGCAAGTTTTTGCTTTCCAACTTTGACGGAGTCCCTCTCTTCTTGATTTCTCCAGCAAACCATTATCTTGGTATTCTTAACATTAATCTTCAAGTTATATTTATTCATATTTTCTCCACACAGTTCAGCATTCTTGTCAGATCTGCGTCCTTCTTTGCGAGAACTGCTATGTCATCAGCAAAGCGTAGCATAATGATTTTTACTTCATGCACTTGCATTGCTGTTTTTAATTGTTTCTTTATTCTCATTGATGGTGTTTTAAAGTGAATGTATTGACGGTTATTGGCGACAAAGCGCATGCTTGTCGTACTTCTTTCCTCACTTCTGCTTCCCTCTTATCACCGCCACATTTTATGAGCGCCAGCTATTCTTCATGTAGTCTGAATACTATTCTTCGGTCATTAAATGGCATCCTATGCTCTTTATTGTAGTCAGCATTCTGTTCCAAACCACATCGTCAAATGCTTTGTCTTGGTTGATGTAACAAATATATATGGCCCGGTCCTTTTTCCTCGTCATTCCCTTAATGATTCTCAGGATTAAAATAGCTACTCTCTTTTCCCTAATTTTCCTGAAACCTTATTTGTCTGCATCCAGGAATTCTACGATCTTCTCTTTCATCGATGTAGATGATTCGTGTCAGAACTTTCGATACATGCGCTATTAGGCTAATTGTTCAAAAGTCTTTGAATCTTCCGGCTCTTTTCTTTTTCTTGGTGCGAATGATTATATTTTAAGTCTGTTGCCAGTTGAATAAACATCACGAATTAATTTGTACAGCTTATAAAGCTTTTTCACTCCTGTACACTTACGGAACTTTGAGAGAATTTTATCAATATCTTGCACCTTTCTTTCTCTCAAGTCCTTCACTGCAGAACCAAATTCTGATGCTAATATTGGGTATCATTTTCATCTTAGTGCACAGTGTCTTCTAGTATCCTGCTATGCAATACCTTGCCACCCTTAAGTTTATCCGCGTACGCTATATATCTATTCGCTTTGAGAGATAGCCTTCCGCGTCTTTACTTAAGTTCTTTTATCATTTCTTCTCTATCATTTCTTGCTGTAAGGCTGAACGTGCTTCCTATACATCTGGTATCCTTCTCTCTTCACCTCTTTTGTTTTCTTCTTTCATCTACTAGATCAAGTACTTCCTGTCTAACCCACTGGTTGTTCTTTTCTGCCTAAACTCTTCATGTATTTTCCTCTGCTGACATATGAATTCCTTTTTTGATGTGTTACCATTGCTCTTCAATTGATTCTCTTTCTTTTCCATCCTCTTCAGCTTTGTCTACAGTTCCCTAATAGACCGATCTGTATTCTGTTTCCTTCAGTATTTCCATCTGCCATCGATTGCTCTCTTTAGTTTTTTAAACTTAAGTTGACATTTTATCATGGTGAAGTTTTCGTCATTTTCGATATCCGCCCAATTAATACAGCTCTTGCAGTCTTTCCTGTTTCCCCAATTCATAATTAATTTGGCATCTGCTTATGCCTCCTGTCATTTCCCACATGGTTCTTCTTCGCGGTTGGTTGCGGTTGGTTTTAATGATCTTTTGACGAAAAAGCCGTTTTGTATGCGTGCCTCAATCAATTTCTCTCTCCTGTCGTTCCGTTTCCCCTAACCATGCTTCCCTTTAGCCTCACCTTACTGGCCTTCCCCTACAACCCCATTCCACTCTCAACAATTCGATAGGTTTTCATCCCCTTTCACATTCCTTGTCACTTCTTCTATTCCGTCGTGCATATTTTTCTATTTCGTCATCTTCGTAACCTGATATCGATCTTCGAACTATCTTCGTGTACTTTAGTTTTGTTTATAATCTAACTATTAAGTATTCTTTCGCCGTATTGATAATAGCTTTCCAATCACATACCTCTACTTTTATAAGCATTATTCCAATACCTGCGTTTCCATTCGTAAATCCAGAGTGGATAATGCGGTAGCTGCCGCTCCATAAGTCCCCTTCTTCGGGCCATTTCATTCCACTGATACCTAAAGCACCCAGACCCATTATCCTCATCTCCGTTTTCACGTTTGCAAGTCACCCGCAGTCTCGAAGCGATCATACGTTCCAGGTACCAGTCCGAAAGTTCTGCATATCGTTCTTGATTGATGCACTCTCTCCAGTAGTCCCCGCCTGGAGATCCGGATGCGGGACTATTTTGCATCCGGAATATTGTACTCGAGAGAATTCCATCGCGTCTTTTATGATGAAAAAAATAGGAGAAAAATTTTGAAAAGCTGCTTGTTTTCGGAGTGATAACATTGTGGTTTCTTGTTGCATCCATTTCGCATTTCTTGAGCCGTTTGAGTAAATACCTACCTTACCGCGCCGATAGTGTAATGAGCATCCGACCCACGCGGTTTCCATCTTCACTAGCATGGCTGCTGCCCCTTTCTGGTTTACTGACTGCCTTTTGGTTGGCGGAAACTATCCACCAAGTCACGGTTTCTTTTCTGATTTTCGTAGCATTTTTTAACCATCTTACCTAAGGATGACCCCTGCATCCTCTAGATATCGCCGTTTTTTGTCCACGACTGCTAATTCGTCGGTTGAACTCAGTTATTTCGCAGTTAAATTATAAATATAGACTTATACCCACCACTTACAACCCGATGGACGCACTCGGTAGAGATAAGCTAGTCCCGAGCATAATGTGTTAGCGAGAAAACAGCGTTTAATGCGCCGTCTGTTCTCTGCTTTGTTTCCGTTTACTCGTTCCAAAATACAGAAACCAATGCAATTCGAACGTTTCCCGGAATTGTTCCATTTATTGGATTTTTCTATTTGTCGTTGATTGACACCTGTTTAAGGTGGCTGCAGCTGTAATCGCGGCTCACTGAGTGCACATTTTGATACTTTTTAAATAAGTCGAATAAAAAAATTCTTGGACCACATTTCATTTAGGTGCATCTATTTATGCATTAAGACCAGTTGGAACTCACCATGCAGGCAATAACGGAAATGATACAAGAATTTTATTTTAATTTTCTTTTATTAAAACATGTTATGTTTTGAGTTTTCGGCGTGGAATACGAAATTTTGACGAAATTATACTGACGTCTGTTTTTTTGGAATATTGGGCTCGGCGTAACACTGATATTTGTTAGCAAATTTTAATAATAAGAAATGTATTATTCCGCGCTATGAATAAAATCTGTTCATGTGTAATCGAATTATTACGACATTTTTTTCATGTGCTATAAGGCTATGTGTTAAAATAGCATTAAATTTCCAAAAAACCAAATAGACAGGATGCAATTTTTTCACGTTTAACTATAGATATTACTATTATCAGCATTTTTCTAGTTGCGTCCGCGTATCTGTTTATAAGCACAACAGTTTATATATTGATTTAGATTTATAAATATAGTTATCATCATCATCATTGGTGCATCTGTCCGTAGACAGGTTTCAACGGTAGCGTTGTCTCCACAGCATTCTGTCCTGGGCCTCTCTCTTCATCTCCGCATAACTCCTTCCTTCTTTTATATCACTCAGCATTCCGTACCTCCTCCTTCCTCTTCCTCTCTTCCCTTCTATTATTATTTTCTGTAGGCAGTTATTCCTTAAAATATGTCCTATCCATTTTGCCTTTCTCTTTTTAATTTCTCTCTGTATACTTCTTTCTTCTCCAATCCTCCTTAGCACTTCTTCATTCGTGATCTTATCTTTCCATCCAATCTTCTCCATTCTTCGCCATAGCCACATTTCAAAGCTTTCTAAGTACTTTTCTTCTCTCTTCTTCAACGTCCACGTTTCACATCCATACAACACAATGCTCCATATAAAGCATTTTGAAAATCTTTTCCTAATATCCATCTTGATGTTCCTTGCTGTCACCAGTTCCTTAATCTTGCTAAATGGTACTTTCCTGCCAATTCTGCTTTTAATTTCTTCAGTACAGTTGCCACTCTGTGTAACTATACTTCCCAGGTACTTCAAAGAACTTACTTGTTTTAATTTTTCTTCTTCCAGCCATATATTTAAGTATTCTGTCTTCGCTATTCTCATTGCCTTAGTTTTATTGCTGTTTATTCTAATTCCGTAGTCTTCACTTTTCTTCCTAATTCTTTCCATCATTTCCTGAAGTTCTTCTTCATTCTCTGCTATAATAGCCTGGTCATCAGCATATTTGATGGATTTTATTCTCTCACCTCCCACTTTTATCCCCCCGATGTCTTCTAAAGCTTCTTCCAGCAGTTTGTCAGCATACAAGTTAAAGAGACAAGGTGACAGACCGCAACCGTGCCTAACTCCTCTTCCTATTGTGGTTTCCTTTGTTTCCTCGTCCCCAATTCTTACCGAAACTTTCTGATGGATGTAAATCTGCTTTATTAATCTTCTATCCTTCCAGTCTATATCTATATCTCTCAGAAGATCTAATAAGATATCCCATCTGACCCTATTAAATGCCTTTTCATAATCAATAAAGCATACGCATATCCCACAGCTCAACTCTTACCCTTTCTGTTAACATCCTCATACATCCAATAGCATCTCTCGTTCCTCTGCCCTTGCGGAAACCGAACTGGTCTTCCTCTAATTTTTCTTCTATTTTCCTTCTCATTCTTTCCAATATAACTTTGGTTATAACTTTTCCCATATGTGAGATAAGGCTTATAGTTCTGTAGTGTTTACATTCCTGTGCATTACATATCTTTGGTATCGGCACCATTATCGTTTTGATTAGATCTTCTGGCCATAGTTATATACATCTATAAATATAGATATTAGGTACCACAGTATGATGATATTACAATGATATTACTAATGAAAACACGTATGCAAACTTTCGCGCAAATGTGTGCATAAACAGAAATCGCTTCAACTACCTTAAGATATCCCAATATCTATATTTGATCCCACCTTTATTTAATTCTTCCATTTAATGCTCCCTCAGGGGTGCTCTGTGAGGAAATCCTTTCTTCACAGAGCACCCCTTCCTTCCCCCGACTCACCCCATCCCTTCCGACCCACCAATAACCTTGAACTCCCTTCCCACTCTCCCCAGTCTTCCCTCACCGACTCCCACCCGTCCTCCTCCCCCCTCACCGACTTTCACTCACCTTGTGACTATATATTTGAGCAGTTTTCTCATGCATGTACCTGATGATGACTTCATAATTCGAATCCTAGGTCGTAAATAAAGTTCACGTGTAACTACTAAGTTAAAGCTTTCATTTTACTATATTCCAATATGTTTCTTGCCGTTCCTATACTGACTTCTATTGTGAGAAACATTGTATGCAAGGTGTACGAAGAAGATAATATTTATAATCGCGTTTTTACATATGAAAGAGGCTGCAGATTCTTTCTCGAAGAATGGCAGTAAAACTTGAGCACTCATAATTCCTAAGCTTAGTTTATTTCTTAACTATTTTAATAAATCTCTAACCGTATTCCATGACAACTAAACAATGTTTTCGATATTTTAGCAAACAATATTGAGGATTTTATAATTTCCCCAAATGCGCAGCGTTTTTCCCTTTGCATTCTAATCCGTAGGGATGGCCTTTCATGTACCCGTTATTGAAGATCGGTGGCCTTTCTGCTACCGACTAGTGTACGCTCTTAAAAATTAATGACTTTCTAACCTTGGAGTCTACGGTCACGGCATGTATTCACGGCTAAGTGAAATGGGAGTAACTACCCTAAGACAGGTGGAATGATTGAAAAGGTGGCTTGCACTGGCCTCGAAGAGTGCAAACGGGAAATGCTATTTAATGCAAACGCTTAAGGGGCCGGTATGTTCGGTTGAGAAGCCGCGGTGGAGGTAGAAAGAATTATCTTCCGCTTAATGTCTTGACCCTTTCAGTACGGAGGGGTGCTTATTTTCCCAAGGATGTTTCTGTGGGCGTAATGACTAAAAAATGGGCATTGTTCACGAGGGACGGATGCTTCGCACTTTGGGTAACCAATAGGATGTGGAAAAAATCATGTCATCGATCATAACAATAATATACATGTGTTTTTATTTCTGTTAATGATTTGCATCATACATACACACCTACCCATCACGCCATTCCCTTTCGGGGTAGGCCAAGTCATAGACCTTAGTTATTACTGTTAGGCCTAGAAAACTGGCTCTCTTTAAATATTTCTTCATTAATGCCCTATTATTTCCAATTCCTTTTCTCTATTTTGTCCTCTCGTCATGGCTGGTGCCCTAACACCCTCTTCCACACGCCCCCTCGTCATCTTGTAGTGTAAGATATATATGTGTAAAATGTGTGCATAAACTTTGTGGAAATTTGGAAGTTTCCAGTTTAAATGCATTCAAAGAGATTACAAACTTGCCTTTTTCTACTGATGAGTACGGTTTGTTATTATTATTATTTGGTTAATCTACTAATTGAGGTAGCTTCAAACGGAAGAGAGTTAAAACCCTCAACATTTTTACAGGCTCAAACCTCTGTCTACATACTGTCCATGAAACCCATTCTCTTTCTTCCCCTTCCCCGTTTTCACCTATAGCACCCTCTCCTCTATCACCACCTTCAGCAACCCTTCGCCCCTCACTACCCGTTCCAAACACAAACTCGGCCTCCTAATCTCCTCCATAAGCTTCCTCACCTCACCCATCACACCTAGCACTTCCTCGTTCGTCATCCAACCGTTCACCTCTTCTCCCCCACGCCCACATTTCAAATGCCTCCAGTCTATCTTCGTCCACTTTTCTCAGAGTCCACTAGTTTGCCCCATACAACACTACACTCCATATTAAAGTCTTCGCCAGCGTCTGCTTTACATATTTGCTCCAAGTCCCCGTCATCAGCTCCCTCCTATTGCTAAACGCTTTTTTTGCTAGCGCTATTCGCCGTCTAAAACCTCCTGCTTCTACCTTTACTGCAATAGGCACAAAAGTTCCTTCTTCCAAAGCTCCATTAGTGACTACCAAAAAAAAACGATCGAGATATCAATCCTTTAAAACTCATCTAACTTTTTTAAAATTTTCCCTCCCCCAATTCCTCATCACTATTCCCTCACTTCTTGATGACCTATGACCTAACACCCCTCAAATCATTTCTGCAGGAGATAGGTCATGCTTGAGGGTGGTGCTCAGTGCCTGGTTAGTAAACCAGGCTGTAACAAATCCGGTTGATGCCTCTGAGCTCTCCAGAAAGATCCGTTGTCGTTTTGTGTCATCTGACACGTGGCACAGAGAAAGCAATATTTTCCGCCTACTCCGAGTAACTGTATGTGATTCTCCCCAGGCTTCATTGCTCTCGTGAGCTGAGCACCACCCGACATATTCCAATTCCTTAGAGTCCATCAATGCATTGTTACTTCAATTCAATAGTCAGTGGTAGTTATTTGCCTGCTTCTTATTATCATTTGAAATAAATCTTAGCGGGGAATCGGTGAAAATAAATTAGGTAAATGAAGTCCTGTTGGACTTGAAAGGCCTTGTCACTCATTTGCAGAAAGTACCTTATTTTTTGAGCGTTCATCCTCCTCAAAGTTATAGTTCATTGAACGAGTATATTGCCATGTGCATTGCTAAATTATATTATTTTTGATGTTGCACAGTATTTAACAATCGTATCGAGTGGGTGTGGTGGGTAGCGTGGTGGCTTCCCATCCCCAGGGCCCAAATTTGAATCCCGGCTGATGGCGGAGATTTTTCTTTGGAATTCTGGAATCTATTGGGAATTCTAAACTCCATTAATTAATGGCGTAAAGTTGTCATTCACCCTCTCCAAATAAGCAACTCACCATCAGCAGACATCAATCCTAATATCGGTTTGCTGCAGCTCTCCACTCCCCTCCCCTCTCCTCCAATCGCTTCATTTCTATGCAATTCTTTTCTTTGATATCCTTCATAATTTTCCTGATTTTATCCATTCTGAGTCTTCCTCCGCAATTTTATCTATTCATGTTTCTTTCCATTGTTGTTTTCAACATGCTATTGTGTCGAGGCTGCACGTGTAAGAGTCTGTTGGATATTCTCTGACTTTCATCATAACCTACCTCTAACCGGTAGATTACTCAGATGATGATTGTGTCGAGAAATTTGTCCCAAAAGTTTGTCCCTCCTTCCCCGAAGTTCTCATTGTGCTTCTTTTTTCTGCAACTCATCGTAGGACTTCTTCGTTGAAGATTCGTATGAACAACAACATGCATACCCATCACGCCATTCCCTTTCGGGGTAGGTAAAGTAAAAAAATTTAATTATTGCCGTTAGCCCAAGAAAACTAGTTCCCTTTTAATAATTTTCTCCAAAACGCCCTATCTTTCCAAACAACTTTCGCTTCTCTTACTCTCATGCATTTCTTCACACGCGCTTTCCTCTTCTTAAGACTCGGCTAATATTCCACTTCTTTAGAATATCATCCACCACATCCACCCATAACTTACTCGGTCTACCCCTACCTCTCACACCATCCACTCTACTATTATGTATCTGTTTCGTCATTCGAGTCTCTACAATTCTCTCTACATGGCGAAACCAACGAATAACAGTCCTTTCATACATCCCAACTAACAAAAAAATAAAAATTTATGGGGAAAAAGTACCCTTAATATTAAACCACAACGATCATCCTTAACGTCCATAATGTATAGGTTTTTAAGATAAAAATGCTTTCTCTTGAGCGTTATGATAGATTCATCCAAGCGATTAATAATACCATTATAGTGGAGTAACCCAATGCGTTTTCTAATATCAGGTCAATAATATACCCACCAGCTGTCACGAATTCCAGTTTAAAGCGGCAGCCGAAGGCTAATATCCGCTTGATAGACAAGGTCTCTGAGGTATTGATTGTAGATGAACTTAGAGGTCAAAATATTCTTGTGATTCGTATTCTCTGGGTGACAACGTAACACTTTTCTAAGTGTCCTTGAGAAACGCTCCTGATGGATACGGACTTCGTAAGCAAAGTAAGGCTAGCGTTGTCATCATCACAATATGAGGATAGCGTTTTTATTATAATCAATTGAACCTTATGGTGACTGGTAAACTTTATCGGTTTCTACACTTTGAATTGAAAGTGAATGGCGAGTTATCCAGGCTAGAGTAGTGGAACGGTAAACCGAAGTGACCTAAAATACCGCATCGTTCCCGGCCGTTCATTCATTTAATTAGCAGCATCAGAGGGAGATATGCGTTAGGTAAACTGAGTGAACTACCAAGTATATTAAACAGAGACACATTTATTCTTCATTCACGATCAGAATGACACGGATTATTTCTCTGCAATATTTTACTAGACAAATATGGTGACTCGCTTAATTCACCAAATCACATATTCCTTTTTTATCATTTCTCTTTCAGGATTCCTTCCACCTTTCCTCTTCCTCTTTTGATGTTTGGAGACCTTAAACATCCCTTCAAAGATCCTAGTTTCGGCCTGCTAATACATTGTTTTGGATACTTTTGTGATAATTGAAAGGTCTAGAAAGTCCGCGACCCACCACTATTAGGTATACGCGGTGTAGTGACACACCTGGACCCATTTTATTGTACGATAATGAAACTTTGGTGCGCCAGGATATGCATAAGAGTCGGATAAATGCAGTGACAATTGGGTATCTGAGAAGTTTTCACGGTAAAAGCCGATAAGGTTATGAATCTAAGGGTGATGAAATAATGTGGAATGGGTGGCCTGGTAATGGGCATGTGTAAAGGGAGTGTGCTCCGTTGGCTTGTTCATGTCGAGAGAATGAGTGACAGGCTAATATTAAAGCATATTTATGATAGAGCAGTGAATGGAGAGAGAGGGGAAGGGGTAGACCGAGGAAGTCATGGGTGAATGTGGCGGAAGATAATCTTAATAAAAGGGATATTAGGATTAATAAGGTTTGAAGCTATGCATCAGTGTAACTGAAACAAAAGAGGCGTGCAAGGATAGGGCAGTATGGAGGACATTGTTAAAGCTGTCTGCTTTACAGGCCTATCACCAACAATTAAACTTTTTTGGCTACTCCTAACTCGAAAGCTACCCCGTATTTGGTGTGGTATATGTATGTATGTAGGTAACTCACGTCTTATATTGCATCATATCCTTCTATTAAAACAGGAGTTTCGTCAGTCATCATTAGGGATCTACAAAAGGTGAGGTAATTTTGTGGTGGAAAGTGTGGCTATTTTTCTCCAAAAGTGGTGTTATGTTTCTTAGAAAGGGTTGTTATTTTACATCTTACCGGTAAATTCATTTAACTAATATAATATTGTTTAGAACAAATGTATCAATAAAATGGCCGTAAAAATAAAATACCAGTAAATAAAAAACATGTCAATCAGCAATCGAATCCAATCGGGTTTCAGGTACCTATATTTTTTTTAAGAGGGTGAGGTTAGAGGTGCATTCTAGGATGAGATAATGGTAGAAATAACAGATTAAAACACCTTTCAAAGCACTTGAGTATGCATAAATGATACGGTACGCAGTTCCTAGATGGTTACGGAACTATGATGGACATGAGAGAGTTTAGTAAAACGGGATATAACTCTCAAAATAGGTTCAACAATATTACTGAAGACAATTTTCTAATCTTCAAAAGAAGAAAAAATAGTCAAAGTGGTCAAATTACCCTTTTTCAAGGTCATTCTGCGGTGGGTCAGAACTCTATTAAAAGATGAAAGTAACCTATCTGAACCTACGTCAGAGCAAGCTTGTCAGATTATTTCAAAGCAACCCGAAAAAAGCCCCATGTCTAATGCCTCTCCGCTATGAGGCAATAAATGGTAATTTCGCCCATTTTAGGCTGATATCAATATCTTCTAATTCGCCTTCGCACACTCAAATAGTTTATTATGAGCCGTGGTCATTAACAGGTGTCAAAAATAATCTTATTCAATGAGTTATGTCTCGATGAAGGTCCAACTCCGATGTGACCATAGCAACTTTTCCTTGGCTGTGAGACAATACCTGCCAGAGTGTGATAGATATTAGGGTGTACTTGACTGGTTGAACACCTGGGGAGACCAAGGAAAAGTCCTAGGGGATAACTCTGAGGATGCCAGCTGGGATTTAAGTATTTTTTGTCTGAAACAGTTCTTTTAAAAGATTGGAATCATATAATATATTTTTAATTGCGACGCGATAGATTTTGTTTCAGTTTCACCTCCGAAGTTTCACTAGAAAATAGATGCTGCGTGGTGGAAAATGGCCTCTTGACGACTCAGCCTTAAATTTTACCTCTAAAACTAGCAATAGATTATAGATTATTGTAAGAATGTAGGTCATAGTGAACCAGTGCCTACACATATTCACGGTTGTGTGGTCCAGTTACTGCTCTGCAATGGCCGGAGTCGGGAGACCAGAGAGGTGAAAAGGCTCAGGGACGCAACCCGCACAGCGCCGGGCGTTGCATATCACGCGCCGCCAAGCGCTTACCATTATCTCCCCGAAGGCGTAAAAATACGCCAATAGTTTCAAATTTTCGTTCCGGAGCGGTCCGGTTCGTTCGGAGCGTGATTACTAAACGGACGTTTTTTTACACAGAAAAAAACCACATCTGGAATCGGCTGAACTTTGACCCTGGCGCTGGGCTACGGCGGGTCGAACGGCTGTAAAACTGACAAGCGTATATTTCCCCACTAAATTGATCATTTTTAGCGTATGAATTCCGAAGTTTTCCAAATATAGAAAAATATGCGCCGCCCTACTCCACACACTTCAGGTCTTGCAGTCTCGGTTGCCGCAAGCCAGTCTCGTTGTATTAACGGCGTCTTAACCTTTACTCTTCTTAATATAATGATGGATAGACCAAAAAATTGGTCGTGTCAACATAAAGGCTTCTCCCAAATCCCAACTTTACAAAAGTATTAAAGGAAGTTATAAAATTAGCTTTAATACTCTTGGCTCGAGAGGTGGGAAAAACAATGTTCAAGCTTCGTATAAGTATATTGTTTAAGCGTCTGTACGGTTATAACGGAAGAATTTAGGTTCAATTAAGCGTACTAATTCAACCAGGAAGGCATTTAGAGGAGCTTGAAATGAAAGATTTGAAGATGTCGAAAATCGTCGGGATTTTGTGATGGAAAACCGATGCGAGGGCTTTTCCATCAGTCAAGAAGATGTGAAGAAGAAAACTGTGGATGTGTCAAGGGAATTAAGATTTCATGCAGTGCTTCCTGAACAAGCATCGGTTAACGTAGAAGGATGTTGCGAAGAAAAGGCCTTTTTCTTCTTTGCCGAATTTAAGAATAGCGTCTTCCAGGTAATTATGCAGAGAAGTTATGATATATACTTCTAAAACAAACCCGAGTGAGTAATTAGAGACGTAAAAATCACGGCTACTTTCTTGGGTAGATGGGAACTGCCGATCAAACTTCTTTTTGGTTTCATATATACCCGAAAACGTAACCATAAATACCAAAGGCGCTAAATTTTAATGCCGAGCCCAATCAGTTTCACGGGAGATGAGAAAACTAGAAACACTGTAATGGTTGCAGCCACAGTCGAAGGGAGAAAACTGACCCCTTGTGTAGGTAATTTTAAGGCGTCAAACAATAGCAAAGGAAAATCAATCACCAGGGATAATATTCCGTGTTAATCTAAAAAAAAGACATGTGAATGGAGAACCAATGCATGATAGGCTGAATGTAATCTGAGGTAAGTGACCAGGTCCGTTCCTACATCAAAGGGGAATGCTCGTACTTGACCCTTTCAAGAGTCACCTGAAAAAATGCAAAGAATAGAATGGCTGAAATACGCGCGGGTTTATTTCTTATTGCCGGAGCGATTGCATCAAAATTACAAGGCTGAGATGACGTGATGAAAAAGCTTTTCAAAGATAAAGAAAGAGTCAGTCACTGCATTAGGGAAGGTTATCAAAACAGTTTGGGACTTAATCGCCACAGTCTATTGTGCATGGATTTGAGAAATGCTGTACATCTAGCAGCATGGATACAGTAGCGAAGAAGATGTTTCTTTATAATGAAGAGAGTGACTCGAGCACAAACCCTGGAATGGGAAGGGGCGTTCGCTTGCGTATGGGCTCCGTTCCCCTCATTTACCTCTCCTGCCAAGGTTCAATCCTCCTTCCGAGTCGAAAGGAGAAATTTCTAGCGCCATGCGCTTTCAAAGGCTTGGGAGTCGTGTTTTCACGTGATGGAAGTGGATTTACGAGTGGTCCGTGTGACGTATTTCCTTATTATATACGACTACTTGGTTGGATGATTTAGAAATCTAAGGCTGGAGCATTAGGCTGATACTTCGCCATCCGACGATCTTTGCATGTACCCATCAATACCATAATACGGTGAAAAATGGAAATAAAATATTTCAAAATCTTGTTATTTTTAATAAACACCTAAATTTGCGTTATTCGCGTAAACACTGTGAAAATCGCGTAAAAATTCGCGTTATCAAAAATGCGAAAAGTGGAAGCCCCTAGTCATTATCAATTGTAGAAGCTTACATGATAGATGAATGTGGTGGAAGGTTCTCTTAAGAGAAGGAATATTAGGGGTACTAAGATCAGGAAGGCGTGTGTGAAGGTTGAGTCAGCTTTACAGCCTACCACCGAGAATCACACTGTTTTGACAGTTACTACCACCAAAGAGAACGGCGTAATGGAAACGTATGTAGAAGGTCCACCTCATACAGGCATCAGGCCCATTGCTTCGAAAAATTCAAGAGAATTTTGTCGGTCATTATCAATTGCAGAAGCGTACCTAATTTTTATTTCGTTCTTTGATTGAAGGAAACCATAGATTACAAGATTTTTGATAGTTTTTTCAGAACTTTACAGGCATGGTAGATGGTTGAGCGTTCGGATACAAACCCGAGGGTCCTGGGTTCAATTCTAAATTAAGCTCCTCGATATTCTTTTTTATCGCAGTCTTCGATTATATCCTTAATTGCTCCGTAAATATGGAGGAATATGATCGTTTCTCACCGCTTTTCTTGTCTTCATTTCCCGCGGTGATTTCTCTGCTTCGCTATCTAGGATCATCGGTTCGAGGTTATTCTTCTTTACTGTACTTTCCTTCTTATCAATATCTTGATTCATAGTCCAATTGTCTTTGTCGTAAGACTTCTCCACCTATTCTTTCCACCTTTCCTGAATTTCTTCCCGTTCGATTTCTACTTCATCTATCCTTTTTTTGCCACTCCTTTCCTCGTCATGAATTTTTGTCATCCACTTTTAAATAAACCACTTGACGCACAACACCTTCCCCTTACCATTTTGGCCGTATAAAGCACACATTTCACGGCGAATGTTTGCCGCTGGGAGGTTCTTTTGGGACTCGAAATCTTATCAAAGTACGAATTTCAAATTCGGCGGGAATTTTCAATGTACCACTTATTTTATAAGGTTATTATGGGCAAACCAACGACAACGCAACCTTCCCACTAGCACATCTGGATGCGTACGGAGCGTCTGAATAAATTTGTGCTGGAATGGCGTCGATACCCCGACTATTTCTCTAACTACGTGAAAACAGAGGTTACTTCCAAAATAGCTCTAGTAGCAGTGCCATACCTTTCAAAAATCGCGAAATAAAACTAAAGCACCAACGCTTTTCTAAGGCTCGCTGCCGCAGAGTTCATGATAAAAGTAATTATTTACTTGTAAAATATATATTTAGAGCTAATTCTTGGCTTTAGGGGATAAGAAAAAAATTTATCATTTGAATTTAATCCCATTTGACTTAAGCAGAACCCTTTCGATGTGCCAGCAAGCGACTGACTATGTTATTTTTCATCTCGCAACAAAATTTCAACTTTTTATTTGAAGTTAGCGACTGAACACTCGCCCGAACGGGATTCACTTTGGTCTGTGCGCTCCGGCACCACACCCGAATTTCAATCCCACGCACAATAAGCTAAAATCGAAAAATAGCTGTTAAAAAATATCTCCATACGGAAATTGAAAACTCACATGGTCATCCTAAATCAATTGCTGCACGTGAAGTTGCAAGTGTTCTTCCACAGTTATTGACAAATAGCAATGTCTCAAACAACGATCGTTTACCAAGCCCGACTCAAAAATTGACCTAGTTCCGCGAAAAACGTCCGCCTATGATATTCTCTAAAAACTCTCGGAGTCGAGCTGTTGCGGTTCCTTTAAGAGTTCACTTGTGGAATAAAAACCTAATTTTTCATTAGGGCAATTTATTTCTTCTTCATTATCCCAAATTCTTCTTCTGGCCAGGGGCAAAAAATGTATTGAATTTTCGTTAACGTAATTTCTGCTCGCTTTGGTTGTGCTTCATTTCATGCTTGGTTTAAGCTTAATTGCATGAAAAAATGGCGGGCACCATTCGCGGTTGATTATTTTTACTTAACGCAGTGAAATGGTTGATTTATGGCCGATGTTCGAAATCTTATTCGTATCGCAAGACTCTACAAACACTTAATAGTGTGGATCCAAAGATAAAAGCAGCGACTGTGGTGATTGTCACATCCAAGCCATTATTTTTACTCACAATCAGTTAGGCGTCCCATCTCATGGAAATGGATTAAAAGTCGTTGGTAACAGAGGGTCCCATACAAAAACTACATTATTGCTGCAATTGATAAATCACCGGAAAATCCGGAATTCGCTAAATTCGCACAGCACCTCGCCCCAAAGAGCGAATATTAACTGTATTTAGTTATATAAAGTCTAGTTGAGTTTAAGCTTTTTCTTTGATATTAGCAACCATAAACAATTTCTTTATGATCCTCTAAAAAGGCTTTTTGAAAACTCGAATCCTGAACATGAAAGTAAGCAATTTTGCATGAACGCTTTTACAGCTTTCATCATAACCCATCTCACATTGCTCAATTCAGCAGAGAAAAAATCCTTAGTGTGCTGGGACCAGGGTCCAGAGATACAAACATCAATTTTCAATGTTAGATAAAATTGGTTAAAATGCTTCCTTTCGAGTGATATTGAGTTATATCATGACGCATCTGATGCCTGTGACCCCGAACCCGGGGGGTTCGCTCCTGGTCACAGGGGTAAAGGGGATACATCCCCCCCCGAAAATTTTGGGTACAACGAAACGAGTTCCCCAAGAAGGCCTCACTTGCAGTGATATTACCTTGTTGTCTCCTCCTCTCCCTCGAACTCCTCACTTCTATATTCTCCATAAAATCCACAAACCTAACAACCCGGGCCGACCCATAGTCTCTTCCTATAACTCCCCCACTGAACGCATTTCTGCTTTTGTTGACTATTATCTTCAGCCAATAGTCCATTCCCTACCCTCTTACATCAAGGACACTTACCATTTCCTAGAAAGACTTCAATCCACCCCCCTTCCCAAAGACACCGACATCTTATTGGCGACCATAGATGTCACCTCCCTCTGCACAGCCATTCCGCATTCTGAAGGCCTAAATTCTCTTCGTCACTACCTTGATGCCCACCCTCCTCCTCTCATTCTCAGCTCTGATTTCCTCGTTGACCTATCCCATTTCATTCTCACGCACAACGTGTTTTCCTTCAACAACCGCTTTTTTGTACAAGCAAAAGGTTGCACTATGGGACGCCGATTCAGCCCCTCATATGCCAACCTATTCCTCGGCCTTGTAGAGGAGTCTTTCTTGTCTTCACATCCCTTCAAGCCTCTTCTCTGGCTCCATTATATTGACGACATCTTCCTTCTTTGGCCCCACGACGTCAATTCCTTAAATGCCTTCATTTCTTCACTCAATGAATTCTCCTCAGTCTCTTTTACCTCCCGCATCTCCTCTTCCTTTGTTACTTTCCTTGATGTTAATATTTCTCTCTATAACCACCAATTCACCAATTCCTGGGTTTGCCCCAGCCTGTGACTTGTATGAATTTAGTCATGAATAGGTGGGAAAACTCATGAAAATGCTCCAATGATGAGGTTTATTTACACTTCATTTGTCAATTATAAGCAGAGCTTTGCTCAATACTGGCTAATTTTAACGAATGATATCCTTCTATTTTTTCAGGATGGACCTTTTGAGTGGAGTGAGCCAACCCAGGGCTTGGTCCTTGCGTCATACTTTTGGGGCTACTTGATCTCACAATTCCCAGGAGGACGTGTGGCTGAACTGTTCAGTGCCAAGTGGGTGATGTGGGGTGCAGTCATGGTCAACGTGGTTTTCACCCTCCTGACTCCATTGGCTAGCTATCTCAGCTACGTCGCTGTCCTTGTTGTTCGAGTCATTGAAGGCATTGGTGGAGTAAGTGTTTTCCAGCTGAAAAATGTGCTTCATAAATAACCTTTATGCTCGCATGCTCTAATGCTCGCGTTAATCCTTTGAGCTATCCAAAAGAAAGGCATTTTCCTTAATTCACCACTCAATAAAACTGAATGGGATGGTTTGTTGCTTTAAGCAATGAATCAAAATATGTAGTGGAAAATTTTAGAAATATTTAGGTGTTTTATTTTGTGAGAAAAAAGTGCTGTAGGGTTGTGGAGAAAACTGATAAATCTATTTATTTATTTAAATATGTTTATAATTCTTTTTGGCTATTCTAATAGCATTTAATTATTCTATTTCCTGGCCCACAAGTCGCACTTTTTATAACGAAAATGTGATCTTATTTGGCCTCCATCTTATGGGCAGAATATTAGTTACTTTCTGATGTCATGAACAGCCATACGAAAATTAAAATAATGAACTAGTTGTCTGCAATAGAGAAAGAGTTTTTAAATTTCCTTGGAAGCATTGAGTTTTTATTTTCATAAGTTTAGCACTTTTAGTTTCATGCTTCCAATAAATTTATGCACTTTAACGAATCTTGGGTGACTTCATCACTTCTAAACTGCTTACATTCAGGGCCTCATAGTTACTTAAATAAGTTACTTATACATTGCATATTCCCATTTTCTTCTGATAAATTGTTGACATTAATACACATTATTTTTCGAAAATATAACCCGATAAATAACAGTGCATCTTATGATTTGGTGTGTATTGTGAGCCAGGAAATACAGTAACTTTCTAGAAGTATCCTGCAGAGAGAGAACAAAAGTCTGCAGAATAGATGTTGAGCCTCACTACTGAGGCCCAATTTTTTTCCTCCCTAATTCTTAAAATTGTCAAAAATGTCAAAAGATAAAATTACATATAATCACTCCATGAATTTGCCTAAAGTTGAAGCATGGCTAAGCATAAAGCTGTAGAGATTGTTACAAATCAAAATTGCGAATCATTAGTGTGAAGTGTATTTAAACATGGTATCAAAATAAATCATTCACCACTAATTGGAAAATTATAAATCTCAAGTAACTGACAAAAGGGATTACAAACTCTAAATTTGTGTTTGAGACTCTTGAGAAATAGGCTTCTCTAGGAACATAACAAGTGAGGAACTCTGCGCACTAGTAGTTCAATCTTCCTCTTTATCTTCATTTCACATGTAATTTTCTTTACAATGATAATTGCATTAAGTGTTTCCTAAAGTGAGGAAGGGGCTGTCCATAAATGATGTCCACACGATTGAGGGGGGGGGGGGTGTCACCACCTTGTGACAATGGGGGGGGGGGGGGGGGAGGGGGGAGGGGGGGTAGAAGTTTTTTTAATTTTTGAGACATCATTAAAGGGGGGAACACTATTTTTGACAGTGACAGGGGGGGGGCAGGGGATCTAGTTTGGTCCAAAACTGTGTGATATCATTTTTGGACAGCCCCTAAGAGAGTGACCACTGAAATTATTTCTTGTGACGAGTTTTCCAATACATACTGTCTTGAATAGAGTAACATGTATGAACAATTGCATATGCTCCAGGATAACTGAAAGTCTTTCCCAATTGAGTGGGTCAGAAATGCGATCACCTTAATGAACAAAAACAGTAGGCATTACTGGTAGTAGCTTGCCACCCATACCAGAGTGGGCAGTAGTAGTCCACTTCCCTTCCTTAATTTCAGATGAATTAAGTATCATGGTATGGCTATTCATTGATAAAAAATAAATTTTAGCAATGCACCTATATTTATAGCACTCTTCAACAATGGTGATGATGCATTATTATCAAAGGGTCCTATGCTTAGGAACTTAATAAAGAGTGAATGACATAGTAATGATTTAAAAAATGGGAAATAGAGAAGCATGTAAGAATCAGTAGGTACCCTTTACCCAGAACCAGAGGGCGTGCAAAACAGTGCAATCGATGAAGGTTTAATGTCACTGTCAAGGAAAATAAATGAAAATTTTTTTAAGGGAATCAAATAATATGAACATGGGCAGATCATATGAATGTTCAAATATGCACAGAAATGCACAATTGGTGCATACTAGGGATGGGAAAAAGCGTGTATCCCAGTAAACGTGTACACGCTTGTTATTCAGACGTGTACCCGTCTTACCTGACCCAACGCATACAATAGTTAGTCTCTGGCCCCATGTTCCGTTCTGCGGTGGGACTACAGGTATGCCTAGAGTGTTGGTAGTCCCGTTGATGGTCTTCGTAGCCCCCTACTGCACCGCTGATTGCAGAACGGCAGCCTGCTAAGGTCTGTGTCACAGGGAGTAGGATGTGACTGTAGGCAGTGACAGACGGTTACAGACTGCGATCCAGATTCCAGGAAGTACCGTACACACTGATTCATAACAATGTTCGTTTCCGAAACTGATGTGTAATATGCTAGTATATTGTTAATACCTACATATATACCTATATGTATACTCTTCCTGATCACAGTTATTATTTTTATAACCACAACAATAACCATTTTCCTGTATAATTTCAGAAGTACGTTCATAAGGTATGCTGCTGAATAGTAGCATATCTATAGTGTTGTGCATGCTTGTGAGGCTTCGCCTCGTTACAAGCCTTAGTGATCTATGCTAATGCATCAATATTCGTAGTGACATTAGCTATAGGTATAGTGAAATGCATGTTGGTGACTACTCACCCCCTGCCACACATCCTTGAGGTGGCTTGCAGGGTATTTTGTAGATGTAGATCTAGATGGTAATGGGTGTCCCTGGCGTCGGCAGCACCTTGACTCAAGTCATATTAAGAGACTAGGGGAGGGGGGAGGGATGTGGCAGCAATTCGTGATCAAAGGCGGACGATGCTAACGTGTATTATTTTGCAAGAAACAGAAAATGTGTACACGTAGCCAGATGTGTACATGTTTGCACGTCCCATCCCTAGTGAATACTACTCACCTCTACTTAAAGTTTACTCACACATTTTAAACAAAAACATCATTCTTCATTTAACATGTTTTATGATATGATGGACAATTTCATATTTTTCTTCTGTTCCTCTGATACACCTCTGTGTAACACTCAACTAAATTTTTTTAGTAACAACAGTGATATTAAATATAAATATCATCATTGAAATGAATATTAAATTTATTGTAAAAGGAAATCATAACTTGGCTCATTGAACTCAGGATTCAAATATGCATCTCACCCACCAACCTCTACATACATAGAGCTGAATAATGTTAATGTGTGGTTTTGATTTCACTCTCAGGGAGTTACTCTGCCAGCTCTGCATGTGATGATTGCTAGATGGACTCCACCTCAGGAGCGCAGCAGGATCTCTGCCATTGTTTATGCTGGTAAAGAACATGCTTTGATCTTTAACTACCTGCACCATATATTTGTTATATGCACCTAAATGACTCCTGATAATTCTTCAACCATAAAAATTGCAAAAGTTCCAACATGAATCATATGCCTGGAAAGGAAAACATCTTCCTTTGTTAGTCCACCCCTTATTTTCAGGGCTAATATTTTCAATTCAGTCATTATTTTACAATGGTGATGTAAATAATAAAGAAAGTATTACAATCTACTTTTGTTAATATCTGAAGAATGAGATCTGTATGAAGAGTGAAATAACCTAGAGTTAAACTATTAGTTGATTCTTTTATTGATGATGGTAGAGACATGCTTACCAGCAGCATGAGTTCAGAAATGTAGAGGCTGACTCTTGTGAGTATGAACCAGAAATTCACTCAACAGCCAACTCTGCCAAGCAGGGCTTTTAGTTATGTAATTATGCATGTTTATGGATAATTATATCTTTAGGAAATTTCACGATTAGTAGAAAATAAGAAAAGTTATGAATTAGATTTCTATTGATGGTTTACAGTTATAGTTCCTATTTGTGAATGAAAATTCTCTTTTTAAAGCAACTGTTATATGTACATACACACATTGAATGATTCCAAAGAAAAGAGCTACTTCAATAAATAATTTTTCCTTTTGCTTTATACTTTATCTAAGCATGCATACTACCCTCTAGTATATCTATGTACTATGGGGGAAAAAAGTTTCCCAACAAACGGAGTGCCGCCACTATCACTGTGGAGAAAAATCGGCTTCCTCTCTTACGGCATATTATTCCTAGGTCTCGGCAACAGCAAGGGAAATTCGAACACAGTAAGGTGATGGACTCATCGTCGAAGACAGTGACAGCTAACTGGCCGCTTGCATTCCCCAAGCATTATTCACGCTGGCTTCCAAATGGAGGCACATTAGATGACCTTGTATGCATTTAAAACGTATCATTGAACTCTCTCATTCTCGCTCATTCCATAGTTTTCTCTGCATTCTTTCTCTTTCCTCCCTTTTTATTCTAGATTTCGCTCCTCCTCTCGCACTCTGGCAAGGTCCTTGGATTCACCCGGTGTCCACTTCTTTCACTATAACCTACGATACTTAACAAAACATCACCCGTGAAAAAGGGTTTCCACTTTTAATTGCGATGTATGTTCAATGCATCTTTCAAGCATAGCGGTAGATTTTCAATGGCTACAAAAATAAATAAGCTGTGAATGTGCAAATACTAATGAATTAATATATACGCAAGTAAAAAAGACAAAAAACAGTAAGTAAGAATAATATTACATTTTTCTTCGTACTACTTTGTCCTTTTGATACTGCTTCGTTTATGTATGGGAGCGATGAAAATGCAAAGTATTCGGGCATAATCCTCGAACACCATTCAAGGTGGTGTTCTTAATAATGATCCCGGCCCAGCAGGATAAATTACTTCCCAAAAACGCTGACATATATGCCCAGATCTATGTTTCCTTGCTTCGTTTATTTGGGCAATACCTAACAAACAGGCGGAATATTAATTTTTCTACATAGGGAAATGTTCTTAAGTGTATTATCAATTGCTAAAGTTGTATTTACCTACAATGGGGATGTATCACGATTTTTGCTTTTTACTTTATCGTGCAGGGGACCATGACAAATGATCATTTGCTAATCATCTCTTAAAGATTCCAAAAATTGCCAGATATATAGGAGACTAAAGTTGAATGAAAGGGCAACCTTCCCATAATGGCCAAGGCCTCATTTTATCCATTAATTCTTCCCTCTTCTTCCCGATCCATCCTAAGAGATGCCTTAAATAGGCTCTTGTGAAGATGCCCACTTCTGCCGGAAATACCACAATATAAAGATTAAGAAAATACCTTGAAAAAATATCAGTCTTCACCGAGAATGGAACCACGGGCCTTTGATTGAAGGATGAAATGATGTCAGAGGGCGTTTTGCGGAAACAGAAAAAATTTCAACTTTCTGCGATTTATTATTTGGTTATTTGACCATATGTTTCGAAGAAACTCCGTAAATCTCTATAACTCTTGATTTCAACGGTACTATCGAAAACACATTCGAGTGATAATCCCCCATTTTTATTTCATCCCCCATTCATTGCTAAACATGTCCATACTCAACATTTCCAATGTTTTAAGCATCGATGAAAGTTAGGATATTCTAATATGATTTGTCCATATCCAGATACAAATGAGCGAAATCTATCCTCATCGTTTAATTAGTTTCGTTTATTGCTGGCTCTCTTTGTCGGCCTTCAATTTCTAATATTGGCTTTATGGAGGCAATTCCTCACTAAACAGGTTCTTTTTAGTTAATGTCCTTTTTATCACTGCCAATAGTAATAGGATTTTCAGTAGGATGCTAACGAATGCTGCCATCATCATCTCGAGACGTGAATCTTGGTTTCCGCTTCTTTGTCATGGTGCCGTCATCTCATTCCCCTCCCTGTAGTGTTTTAGCCAGGAATCTACTGTTTATATTCAAATCCATTGCCCTCGATATCTGAGCAACAGTTGAGCCTGCCTAAACTATCCCATCGATTTATCCCCTCTCTCCTGGACTAATTGGAATTTTGTGAATGTCTGTGGAAGTTGCCAAAGAGAAAATAAAGTGTATGCTAAAGCAAATGTATTCAAATTTGAATACTATCTAACCTACCAATCAACTTTCATGAGTATTTTAGCGATAAACTGCCTGTTGTCTAACCTTTGCAGTTTTGCTCAAGGAAAACTGTTTATCATTACCTGGTTTCAGTTGAGCCGTAGGAGAGAGTTCAATGGAACGTTTCAAATGCACAAAAGGTTATTTAATGGGTCTCAGTTCTCTTGGACAGTGCAAAATGCACTCGGAGCAGGCGAGCGGCCGGGAATCCATAAGTGATTTTGACAATCAGTCCATCACCTTACTGCATTTGAATTTCCCTCGTCGTGGCCGAGACTTAAGAATAATAAATACCATCAGAAAGGAAAGTGATTTTCCCCAGAGAGCGATAGTGGCGGTGCTCTGTTTGTTGGGAAACTTTTTTCCCCCATAGTACTTCCCACCAATAGGAATGACACAGTCTGAAAGTTCATTGAGCATTTTTTGTAATTCAAATAATTTTCATGCCGTCTCAGTGATGAGTGTTTTGTTCTTTACTCACAGGCACCGCTCTCGGGACTGTGCTCTCAATCACCTTGGCTGGATTACTGGCTGGCCAAATCAACTGGGAGGCTGTGTTTTATGTGATGGGAGGACTGTCACTGATTTGGTGCATCCTCTGGATCATCTTTGTCTATGATGGTCCTGAAGTCCATCCACGGATTAGTGAAGCTGAGCGAACATACATCCTGACTTCCTTGGGAAGCACCAGCACTGATGCTGAGGGTCACCACGTGAGTCAACCAAGTGCCATGAAATATTTTTGGCAATGCATAATATTTTTTTATCATTTTCTATTCTGCAACACAAAAATATAAACAATGTATTTGCTTTAGATGTAACTATTACAATTGAATCAGTGCTGAAGCCAGGATTCCATTTTGTACTTATATATACTAAAAAACCTGATTGCTCCCCCACTGCTAAGATATACTCAAGCCTGAGTGTATATAAGCAGTGGGGGTGAAAAATTTGACAATCAGGAGAAAAATTGTGTGTAGGCAGTTACGTAAGTTTAAACTGGATATCACTTCACCTAGAATTTGATGAATTCGACCTCATTTTGAAGGAAAAACTCCCATCTTTCCAATGATATCAAATTATTAAACCCTTGCCGAACTACTTTTCAAGAAATTTGCCAAAAAATATAAGCTGTTTTTCATGGGATAGATTACAGCTGTGCTCCAGAGGGGGAACATTTAAAAAAATTAGTAATTTCTAACACCTAGATTTTGTCGAAAAACTAACTGTTTGTAGTTTGTATGTTTTCTCCACTAATTATTAAAATTAATCAATTATTCACTGCAGTAATTTTTACAGAATCGCATAAAAACCTACTGTTGTGAAGGCATTTTTGCTGTACAGCGTGAAAAAATTAGTCAAGTTAGATACTTATGTAGTTATATTTATATAATTACAGAGCATTTTTGTCATGCATAACTTTATTTTTGCACCGTTAATATTGCTATATTTACTTCATACTTATTACAGACACTGAAATAAAAAAATAGAATTCGAATATGGTCCACATTATGACTAAGGAAATATCTCAATCAAACTACCTTAACCCTTCCATTTCGAACGCCGGAAATATACAACAGTAGGTTTCCGGAACCAGGAAGACGAGCGTCAAAACTTTTTGACAGAGATTTTCTTACGCGAGGGAACAAGTCGCATATTTCCATCACTATGCTTTCCCCCCTTTCTGGCGCTCACAGGTAAACAGCTTCTACATTTCGGGACCCAACACAGTGGGGATCAGGCTTTTCCCTTGGAATCCAGGAGCAGGTACCTGGACCCTTCGTCATATTAGCACCCTCTTTACGGCAAGGGTGATATGATTGTTTATTCAGTGATTTTTATAAATTAATATTTGTAGCTTTATCAAAAAATTCCTATAAAATCAGAACTGAACTCCTTGTCTTTGGTGAGCATTTACAATGTTTAAGCTAAATTCTACCATCAATATTAACTGATATCTTGATTTCTATCTAGGTACAATCTAGGAAAGCAAACTTGCATACCCCTTGTATTTTACTTTAAATTCAGTATCAGCTCCCTGCATTGACCAGGGATGGCAGGTGACATAATTATGAGTAAACTGATTTCCAATAACGAATCCTTAACCCATTCAATGCAGATGCCTTGAATTCAAGGCATCCTGTGCAAGCCAGAGGCACGGATGCCTTGAATTCAAGGCATCGTCCCGTTACTTTTCTCAGTTTTCCCTAGTTCCCAAGCGTCGGCACTGACACTTACAACTTCCTTCAGCATCTTAGTCTTGCTCTAGGCACACGTGGATGAGTTTCGTTCTTTGCTGGATGTGCTTTCGTTTTATATAAATAAACGAAAAAAACCCTTCAGCGTGGGAATAAATGTCATGTCAACAGGTCAGCATTGAATGGGTTAGTATATAAAATTTTCTAGGATTGGAACATTGGAAAGGACTGATTAAGCTATGAAATTATTTTTAAAAATGTTTTAATAATTGTTACATTCAAGTCAGTGATGCAGCTAGGGGGGGTCCTCATCCATGGGGTCCGAATTCCCTTCCCCCCCTTAATGTTTTTGAATTATTTTTTTAAAAAGGCACTTGAGAAGATAGTTGTATTTGTTTTATTTGGAACTGAGAATATTTATTTCATTAATTCTTTATTTTGAACAGCTTTTTCAATTAATATGTTGGTACATATTTTTCAAACAAAAAACTGTGGGTAATGTATTCTTTCAGAAATTTGCCCGCCAAAAATCTTGAAAATCGGCAGTTTCACTGCAAAGTCTCAATTGCACTCTTAACCCTTTCGAGACGGCGGAATTCTCTCCTATGCATGTCTACTGATCTGAGTACTAAGAGACTCTTCCTTCCTCTCTGTATGGACCATTTTTTTTATAGCACCCGTGGAGAAAGTTCACGCAGGTTTCACTTTACTTTAAGGTATTACATATTTCATTATTTGATCATTTTATGGAAATGTTTATAGCTGCTCTTTCTAGGGATAAATAATTGAGTGTTTTTCATCACTTGTAAAAACATGCTGTTCTACAGATTTTAAATAATTTTGAGAACAAAATCGTTGAATATTAAATGAAATATAAGTTCAAGAAGGTTTTTATCCAGCATTATTATTCTTGGCTCACTTGTGATATGCCTTGAAAGTTGGTATCATAGAAATGTATTTTTTTCTTATTAAACGTAGTACATGCATTTCAGAATATATGTATTACATGCACATTACATATGGATACTTACATTCCTCCTTACTAACTCTCAATTATGCAACCCAGCAATCATACCTGTTTAATGTGTAGGTACCCTGAACAGCACAGGGGCCATTAATTCACCCCTCAAGTTCCATCCCTCATTAATTCATAATTCCAAACCAATTTTGACTGAAAATTCCCATCATTAATATGCATGCGTGGAGAAAAATTAGCATGCTAGGTTGTGCTGTTGGCATAGCCATAGATAGATAGTAATTGGGGGGGCCTTCGTCAGGAGCCCGGGCACTTAGACCTTTCTTGGTCCATTGTGCCAACCCCATGCCTGTCTGCCACTTGCAGACAGGGGACAAGAGCACCTCGGTAGAGGTATGGAGGATTGGCCTCCCCCTGCCTCACCCCAGTACCAGGTATAGAGGATGTCCTCCCTCCAACCGGCCCGGTTTGGCCTGGCCTCTCAGGCCTGCCGGTATAGGTATGGAGGGAGTATCATCTCTCCATCCATGCCTGGTTGAGGTATGGAGGAGGGTCACCCATCCAACCACTGTCCGGGCCCAACGTTGCTTAACTTCGGTGTTCTGATGGGAACCGGTGTTTCAACGTGGCTAGGCCCTTGCTGGCATAGCCATTCTTGTGGAGAAGAAAGAAGACATGATAAGAACGCTAATATGTATGGACAGAATTATGAAGAAAGTAGAAAATTAGTGAAAAGAAAACCAAAATCATCATTTATAGTATAAATCAAGAAGACAAGAGTCACCATGAAACTTGGACAGAAAAAATTTGCATGGTCCAAGCAAAGAAGGCATTCTACCAGAAGAAGAGTCTACTAATAGCCATCAACTCAGGCTTCAATGTAAGGAAGCAATTAATCCAAACATATATAGAGTATGCTATTTAAATTTAATGCATATGACACAGTGACATAAGGAGCATTTCATTTTAGTGGGGGGGTCCAAGTTGAGTATAAGCACGGGGGGGAGGTGAATTTATTTTTAAATTAGGAGCAAATTTGTGTTTAGGCAATGAAGAGTGCAACTGCAACTGTGGTATAACAGCCGATTTTAAAAGATTTTTGCTCTTAAAATTTCTAAAAGAATACAATATATACAGACAATTTTAATGTTTGAAAATTACAACCGTGTTAATTGAAAAAGTTTATCAGAATAAATAATAAATTAAATCAGCATTTTTTTGTTTAACCCTTTGAGTGCCATGGAATGAATATTGTTGTTTGTTATTTTTTCCTCAGAGAGCCAACAAGATCCATATATATTGTCCAGACCGGTAATCAACAAGGATTTTACATTTCCAGGGAAAAAAATTGCTGAACAATCAAAAATTTAGTTACTTTACTTTTAATATAATTTTTCCTTATATCAAAATTTGAAAAACAAAAAAATAAACAAAATGTGATTTTTTGAGAGCAATAGAAAAATACCCAAGAACCTCTTGGCACTTCAGGATATAAACATCAACATTTCCATGGCACTGACAATGAGGGGGTTATTTAAAAATGTTTTTTTCCTTTAGTGCTCTTCGTTAAAATAAATTCAAATTTTTGCAGGGTTGGGTGGCTATGTCACCCTATGGCTATGTCACTGTACGACACTAATTTACACATTATGTGTATATGTTCAATTACCATCCATGTGGGCAAATGCCAGCAAAATCAGTGACCTTCTAGCAGAACCCCAGCTTTTATATGGGGAGCAGTTCAAGTGTAGTGCACTATCTTTCATATGGAGCATGAAACCATGGACCCTTTGGTGCTTCATTTGAAGAGCTCACACAACCCAATGCCAGGTTTTTCTCATCCCCTCCTCCACTTACCAAGGAATCCTAACCTTAACATCCCATCCAACGATCCTTAATGAAGCCAATTACTCCAGTTTTTGATCCTCCCCCTCTAAAAACTGCTTCAATTTTCTGCAGAAATCTTCACCAGTGCCATGGCGTGCAGTGCTGACCTCGCCACCCTTCTATGCCATCTTGGTGGCACACACCCTTGGAAACTTTGGATGGTACATGCTACTGATTGAATTGCCAACCTACATGAATCAAGTCCTCAAGTTCAAGATTCAGGAGGTAAGGATTCATGAGCCATTAATGTGGCAGAAAAACTTCATAATGATTTTATGTGCATGGGAATTCTTTGCTTATATACATAGTGACATTTAAGGTTCAGTAGTCAAGATGTTTCTTACAGGTGCTAACTCTCACTGTAGAATTTAAATAACGCATACGCAGGGGAATCTAGCAGCTATCATTTCTCCACTGATGATGTTCAATATCTATCAATCATGTCACTCAACTCACTAGGTGATGAGTAAATAGTAAAGGCCAATTTATTTTCATTATTTGAATTTGTAACTACATATATTAAATTTATGATTTTTTCCACGGCTGCCAAAACTTCTTCCACCTTCTTCATATAAAAATGTATTTTATACATGTAAAGGGCACATAACATCATAAATGCATTTACCCCAATATGATTTCATTGAATAAAGGTTCTGCATCTTTGAATGTGGAGGTGAGGCCTATTCTGCTCAAGAGCCGTGCTGATCGCATATTTTTTTTGCTTTCTGGACATGACTCTGGAGATCCGTATGCCCCTGCATTCCCAGTAAGCCACTATTGGCTTGTCATCAGCTTTCCAAGGGGCCTAATCAATAGTTGACAGAAACACCCATGCCTTGGGTGGAGAAAAACTAACCCAGGCATGACTCGAACCCACGACCCTAGGAATAATAGGCGAGAGGAGTTTACCATGGTCGGGGTGAAAATGTAACATAATGTGATACGACAAACTGAGATACACACATTTTTTATTTATTGTTCTAGTTTTCATAAAAGGCTTTCTGATCCGTTTATTTCCTAATCTCTTTTCATAATAAGTATCTATTTTCTCCCATGTCTGGCATGAGGAGGAGACAGTCAGTGCAAATTTCCAGGATAAGGCAATCTAGGACCTCAGGACATGTTGCTACAGCGACAGTTCTTACTATACAGTAAGAGCTCAAAAAAATGTCCACCAAAGCTGGAAACTTAATGTTATGCCCTATATGTAGCAGTGATATAGCTTTAAATCCCCTCAACCTACCACATCCAATAGCATGTCCACCAAGTCTTCTTAGTACTGCATCAAGGTTTTATCTCCACCCAAGGGCTACCACCTTGATGTGGAGGGAAGGCTTGCTTTTTCTAATGACCCCTAGAGATATACAGGCAGGTATAATGTTTAATGCTCCAGATAAGATCTCCCATGCCAGGTTTAAAGGTTGGCACCAGGTAAAACTTAGTTCGGATAGCTTCTTTTCCTTGGTGACATTCAACGACAGAAGGGCAAACATTTTAGCAATGGTGTCATTAAAATCACTAATGAATATGGCAACAGCAAACCACCGCAATTATGTTTCCACTGTAATTATGTGGGACATGATGACAGACATTTCACCAGAACTCTCTCATGACACAAGACTGGTAAGAGTACAGGGGAGAAGGACGCCTCGGTAGCTTAACCGGTTAAAGCACACGGTGCAAAATCAAGGGATCTGGGTTCGAATCCCAGCCAAGGCGAATGATTTTTCCTCTGTGGAATATTGCACTGGTAAAAGTAAATGATGGAGATTCCAGGTGAGAAATGATAAGCCGTGAAGATAAGAATGGTTGCTCATATTCATTCATTATTTCACACTTAAGAAATTGTAGCGGAGGTGCAGGAGGAACCACTTTGTATAAAGATTATGTGACTTATAAAATGCATGAACCATCTTCTAACTTCTAACAGTCAAATGCCATAGTTCACTAACTCTGTCCAGTGGTCCTTGAAAATGGCAAAAAATTAGACTTGAAGGGCATACTATTCAAAATATCAGGGCAGTATAAGAGTCTCTTTGAAATAAAATTAAAATTTTATACTTTAAAATGCAGTACATACTTGATACATTTTCATTTAGTCCTTTCATATGCGACATAAAAGAAGTTAAAAGAAACTATGTAAATAAAAACTGGAAAAATACAGAAAGTTAGATAAAATGATCAAATAAAAAACTATTCCTTTTGCCAAGGTTTCCCGACTTCCCGACCACTGCTACCCTGCATAATTTGCTTCCCATTGTGCACTCAAATACGAGGAATCAGGGTCTCACCAATTAGTAGAAAGCTGATTTCTTGTGTACTGATCGAATCATCTTTTTTATTCCTCCATACAGAATTCAGGTCTCTCTGCTTTGCCATTCCTTTGCATGTGGATATTCAGCATTATTGCTAGTAACCGTCTTGATTGGGCTAGCAGTAATAAGTATATTACAGTGACCATGGCTCGGAAAATGGCTACCTTAACTGGTGGGTATTTTGGAATAAAGCTACCATGAATGACATATTATCTTAATTTAATGATAAGAGTATAACGAATACAATATACTAAAATAATTGCATTTCTAGCATCTGTCATTCCTGGAATTTGTCTCGTTGCCGTCAGTCTTGTGGGCTGTGACAGAGTTCTTGCCGTGGTTTTCATGACTATTTCTGTGATGTGCATTGGTGGTATGTTTTCTGGATACTTGGCCAACCACATTGACATTGCACCAAACTATGCTGGTAAGTAGGAGAACTTTTAACATCAAAACAGAATTCCAAATCATAAGTCATTTAATTTTAGATCAGAAATCTAAAAATACATAGCTCAGCAAAAGGTATCATTTTGCATAGTGTAATATATGTAGTATCTCTGTGTGTCTGTAATAAAATATATTGTCATGTTCCACCTTGACAGCAGTAAAAAGAAACATAATTTGCATACAATCAAATTTTAAATCATTTTAGGCACTCTGATGGCAATGACCAACACATTTGCTACTATTCCTGGATTTGTGGTACCAGTCTTTGTTGGACAACTGACCCACGGCAATGTAAGGAAAAAGCATATAATCCTCTTCTAATAGTTGTGTTAAATGTGAAATATAATTAATAGTGTCAATAGTAGGAGTGGTGGCTCTATTATTTCTGGCCCCATGAATGAAGTTGAGCAATAAAAAGAATTCTAATTTCTATTTCCACTGGCCTACAAGCTTAAATATTTCATTCATGTACCTGAAAATAAGCTATATTTAAGTTTTGAAATTCTAAATTTATTCTCTTTTACAAATAGCAAACCGTTGGACAATGGCAGATCATCTTCTGCACAACTGCTGCTTTGTTCGGTATTGAAGCTATATTTTACACCATCTTTGGATCTGGACAAGAGCAGCCATGGAACAAGATCCAAGAGAAGGGCACGGAGGAAGAAAACACTAAAATGTGAAGAGATATGGCAGCTTCTCTCTAATGCATGGTGGTAGCCAAGGGAAACAGAACAATCTGTATGCTTCATATTTCTCACCTTGGCACTCCGTGTGCCAAATTTTATGTAGCTACCGACTTTGGATGGAGAAATGAGTGTTCTATGGTTGCATGTACCTGAATTGATATTCAGTTCTCTATGTCCCACCAGAAACTGCACATGATGAAGGGGTTCTACACATTTCAAATCTTTTACTGTACTAGACGTTTGATTGTAAAACTCAAAATCATATTTACAAGATGTATGCAAAATGTATGGTGTATTACCTATATTTCAAGCTATAATCAACTTGACTGAATGTGTTCTATGTTTTAATGTTCCATCACACTATTATACATGGATTTGCCGTCTGGATTTTTAACATCCAAAAAAAAGTAACGTGTAATTTGTCTTTGTTTAGGTGAACCCTCTCCACAGTATTTGCATTCTGATTTCTCAAATTCATTTGAAAAATCTTTGATAAACAATTTCATTAAAGTGTAGATGTATATGAATGTAAGTTTTATGTATAGTTTGCTGTAGTCTAATACTCATCAAAATGGCCAAAAATTGTCATTTATCCAAGCTTTACATGTTAAGCAATGAACTGATATTTATTATTCAACTTTTAAGAGGCATCCGAAGGATGGTGCTTGATACTCAGATCTTGACGTCATAGATGTTGTTTTGTGTAACAAAATGTGCTAAATCCGAGTTAAAGAGAAGTTTGATTTTCCTGATATTTTAGATTCATCATGTTTTTCATTAATGTGAACTGCCACTGATATTTAAATACAAATAATTTGAAATAGCATTGGTACAAATCACAATGATGATGCAATGCATTTTAAATTTGTTTTTAATTTAAGTTGCATAGTTTAATATGTACCTTTATAGTTTTAGTTAATGGCGAAAAATGAGATGTTATTTAAGTAAATAAAAAAACTAGCTCTGTATAAACATATTTTACAAAATACAGGATGTTTAAGTTTACTTTCATAACAAATGCCGCAATGAATAGAGCTTTGTATGTTATTTACAAGGGTTTTATTATTTCTTTTTCACCAATTTACAGAAATACGACGGTCCAAAGTTGTTTGGTAAAAATGGAACGACAACATGCCCATATTTAAGTCCTTTGCTGGTTGAAAATTTGAAGACATTTTTGGTCACCTGAAGGGCATGTGTCATGTCCCTACAAGAAAATTCAGAAAGAAAAACATTTAATCCATTTTTGAATATTCACTTAGATGAACAATAACGTTATCAAGAAATATTGGTTGGGTAATAACTACTTTTCCCACAGCAATCAAATTGAAACCTAATAAATTATGGCCACATACGAACAATAGAACATTAAAAACAATATTTACCTCACTTCCATCTCAATCTTTGTCTCTTCCCAAATTCTTTTCAACGCCATGTGCACCACACCATCATTCTGAACAGGAGATAATGAGCAGGTGGAGTAGACAACAGTTCCACCAGGGCGAACGATCTTTATTGCATTACTGTAAAATTGATAATAGCAAACATGTGATAGGGAAGCTTAGATATGAATTATGAAAAAAGAATGTTCAGAAAAATTCACACCTTAATGATAAGTTAAATTTTAGGAATGGGACAAGGATTGGAGTAAACCCTAGCCCCATTCTGAGAATCCCCCACTGCCCAACCAGGGGTAAACTACATCACTGCCATTCTCCACCAACACACTACACAAAGGCCCAGCTCTATGATGTCCCATTAGTGGTAACCGCTCAAAGACGTAGACTTTTCTTTAACTTTGTGTTTACCAAGAGTTCGAGTTTTTTACATTATATCGGACTGTTGATTAGCTGAAGCAAGCGATATTGATGTTAGAACGTATTAACTTAAGTTTTCATTATGAGAAAATTGTTGAACAGATATTATAAAACCGGGCTTATATTGGACTGCCATTCAATACCAAGAATAATGTGTGGAGGAGATCGGTCGGTTCAGCAACTGGAGATGACAATCCTCAAGACAGAACAGTGACACCATGGTTCCAAATTCTTAGCACACATTACCTATTGACCTATTACAATTATATCTCAACAACACATGAAACAAAACTCGTACAATAATACTGTCCTTGAGGGCATCACATCATCCAAATATTTTGCAAATCCATTTGCCCAACAGCTCCTCATAATTTCAACTCCCTTTCACTATACCCAAAATTCCACTTCCTGCCCTCTCACTTACCTCAAACTCTCCCGTCTATTTCAGCCTTTAGCATCCCATCACCCTTATATACACCCTCTAGTCACCTTTTTATGTCCATAAATGTACATACATCTACATGTATCCAGATAAGCTTCTATTTCCTTGTAAGATCAGACCTGCAACTCTCATCAGCTACGAAATTAAAACTTTTGTCCAGCAAGATAGATCGGTTTCAGAGTCTTTCAACTGTATGTCATGTAGTGAAATTTTATTCTACAAGCCCTTATCCATGTATCATAAGATGAATTTTTCTCATGTACCGACCTATTTCTTGAATGTTGTCTCTGCTAGCTAGTGTTCGTTTGTTCACAAGGATACATGTGACAAAAATTTAGGCTAGACACCCAATACTAGGTGAATAGATGTCATTAAATGTCTATATTAATTTTGTCCGGTCAAATCCTCCACTGCAAACCCTAATTATAGGAGCACACTAAAGACCACTAGCAAAGTAGAAATGGACAGCAGAAAAATAGTGCCTGTATTGATTTGGTTGCTGACATGATTTATTATAGATAAGATACAAGATGCACCTATTTTACTGACTGATTAGGTTAGTGTGATAATGCTCTTTTGAAGTATGGTTTGTACTATTACACAAAAAAAGGAAATAAAAATGGCAGTGCAGCAAATTTGAAAATGTCAGTGTTTGATGGCATATAAGATGTACTCCATTTCAGCAGGCCACATTCAGGAAAAAATGTGTACAGTGTGTCCTCATTTAACGTTGTTAACTCGTTCCTGAACAAGTAGACGTTAAGCAAAACAACGTTAAACGATGCAGTATTTTCCAGAAGAAACAATGTAAAAAAACTAAAATCGGTTCCAAACTCACCAATTCTTCATTTCATAACAATAACAATTTCCGCACAGCACAGCGATAAAAGCATATGGCATTATTGGCATTATTGAATGAAGCATTCAAACTAATTTTCTAAAACATTTTAATGGTGAAACTTGGATATTTTCACTCACAAAAGAAATTTTGGAATTATTCTCTATCCTGGCGGCACAAAAACTACAGGTGATAGGAACTTACTGTTGATATTTAAAAATACAGGGGACCTGGTTGAAAGGTGTTATCAATGGATAATTGCAAAAAAATTGCCAACTTCCTTAAAAATTTATGTGTTTTTATGAACTACTTCGCGTCATCATCCACCGATTTATGGCGTATTTTAATTACCCGGGCAGTCGAACAGATGGCACCACTAGTCAGAGAGCTTCATATCTTAGATGAAACAAACTGAAATGGCATTTTTAAAACAATAAGCACCAGGTTTCCCTCCTATATTTCTGATATTTAGTGCTGTTAGCACCGGTTTCCCTCTGGGTAAATATAAATTTTTGTCCTTCACTGTCCAGCGTGTGCATGCAAATGCAGTGAAGGGCAAAAATTTCACTCGCTGCGATCGCGAAGACATAGGAAATCAATTAAAATAGTGAGTGAAGTGGGGAAGCTCGGTGCTGTGTACAAATGTTTTGTTATTTCGTAACAATTTTTTAGGAACAGTATCACCCTCAACGATTTACTGCATTATGGAGGGTTTAGAAAACTTCCTCTTACACACTAATTCAGCACGAAAAACACGTTCTCGATTCACCTCAAACAGCAGGGAATCAACTTTTTCTACCACCACTTCTACCTTATGGTGGCATGAGATTTTCAGGTATTTTTTCCCGTAGATATCTGCCCCTGGATCTACCATTCAGACATGGTATTATTAATACCATGCCATTCAAGATGGTACACTAACATTGGTTTGAGTTTTAAATCACCCGATGCATTGCCCCCAATAACAGCGTAGTAAATAATAACCAAATATAACAGTTTTGAAACAAATAACGCAATAATTATTCACTCAGGTGAATCTTTTACACACGCTATGGGGAGTTAACGCCAAACTTTTCCGCCGAATGGAAATTACACATCAGATGCGCCAAATTCCTATTCGTTATTCTTTTTTTTCGTTGCGCAAAATTTGAATAACGTTATAGTGAAGCACTGACGACGTTGAACGATTAAGGGTTTTAATTGTTAGACAACGTTATCGCGAAACAACGTTAAACGGGACAATGTTAAATGAGGACACACTGTATTATGTTCTCATAATATGACATGAGGATAACTTTTGAGCCATGTCCTTATCCCACTTGCTTACCATAATGGCAATAGTTCCAATTCAAACCCGAAATCTCCACTTCACATATAGGTATACACGAGTACAATTAAGCTGCATTGGAACTTAAGAAAAACAATAAAATAATCCAAAAAAATAGGCATCCTAAATTTAAAAAATAACAATTCACTTGTGTATCAATCATATTCTGGATTCTAACCAAAACCATCACTATGAAATATCACATTAGTCTTCATATACAAAGATATCATTTAGTATAACCATACTTCCATATCAATATGATATGTGGGAATTGGATACAGATATTGGATATTAATAGAACTGATGAAAATAATGCTGGATGAGTGAAGCGCAGAGCTTGGTTTAACAATAGCGCCGAGGTAGAGCTATATGGTAAATTACACGTAGACGTATTCAATCAAGCAAAGCTTTTGAAGAAGTGTAATCCAGAAATGTTTTAGTATAGAAATAGCTATGGATATTCTATGACTCTTTTATTAGAGGAGTGTTTTACTGACAGGAGGAAACTTAAGAGAGCAAGAGTGAAAAAAATTGAATAAAAAGGAAATATTCATGTAAAATAACATGACCAAAAAAGAACTTTCAAAATCAGGATAAACATTTAGATAGTGAAATCAAAATACCCACTGAGTTCCACTTAGCAAAACATGACACAGACTGATGAATATAATATGCATATGTTGGGTAAGGAATAACTTCAAGATAGGGTAAAAATTTGAATTCTCACCACAAGAGCTCCGTTTGTAACTGTGGAAGTCGTATCCTCTCCTTTACCCTCGCAGGATTAAACATGTTGTTATTATCTTCCATGACTGAATGTCTGTCGGTTGTACAAGGCACATCCACCAAGATCTGTGTTGAGAACGATGGAGAAATACGTGGAAATTTATCAGGCACGTCATCTAACCAATCACATACAAGCAAAAGAATAAAGATAGCCATTCTGTCGATCATTTTTTTTGATTTAACATGAAAGCAAATCAAAATCTCAGGAAAGTGGCTTGATGAACACACACGTCTGTCCTAACATGAGTCCATTATTTTTCCGACGACCCATACCATTAAAATGCTCAAGTGGCCTCAGCTAAAGAAGCAGCAAGGCCTCAAACCATAATCAATTATAAACACACAAATAGTACACTCACCTTATTATACACATTCTCTTCATCAATAGCACGGCCATCTCTCTGAGATACATTCATTTGATGGCTCCAGTTTTTCAACTTGAAGAAATAATCATCCAAGATACCCCTGATCCTTTTGACTCTAGATGGCTGCATATCATTGCTAACCACACTCTCTGAAAAAAAAACCGATCACAATTCCATCAAATGATATTCTTGAACACAGTTTTCAGAACAACTCTGTTGTGGTATTATTAATTTTAAGAACCTTTCCCTCTTCATTTCCTGAAGAACTTTTATCTATCACATAGCCAAATACTTCTGGATGCACACTTCACATCACATTCCCATTTGATATTTATCATAACAGGCTTAAGCTCTTTGCCATTAGCCTCTTCAATATAGTCCTTCAGCCTTTCCAGAATCCCTCAAATGTCTACGTTTAGCTTAGCTTTCTTTCCTATTTTCACTGGCATATCTCTTCCTTTTATAACATCCAAGAATCCTTAGTCTTCCATGACTCTAGAATTTTGTACATGTAAAATATCCCACGGAAACGTTATTTAATAGATATTTCACTCTTGCCTCTTGGCATTTATCATGCCTACCTATGCCTATGGAGGTGCCCATACAGACAGTTGGCAAATAATAAGGTTTCTTTGCCAAATCTCAATAGTTTTAATTCTTAGTACTACTTTGTAAAATATTAGAAGGGCTCATCAAAAGCAATATAGTTTTTTTAATTGAAGAACCAAAAATAAATGCAATGTCCTTCAACATGAAAAAAATCGAGTTCCTCATACATATTTTCATATCCAAAGGCAATGGTTTCATAAGAAACTGAACAATTGAGTGAAAGGCATACGTCAAAGACAAATATAGGCAGTGTAAATTAATTCATGAGAAAAGATGACAGCAGACAACAATTTTTATTTATAATGTTACATAAACTAATATTTTCTCACAAAAAGGTCAACATGACAGGAGTGTTGTCACTGAATTGAGAAAAAAATCATCACCAGGGAATTATGCATATTTTTGATGAAGAATTATGGACCCTGATCTGTATCACTCCATAAAATATCTATGTTGGCTGAAATTTCCACAGATGACTAAGATAGTAAATTGACATACCTGGGAATAATGTTTGCAAAATTAAGAAAGTTTTTCCCCCTGGAGCGGCACACATGTCGAGCACTCTATCCCCTTGAGTTATACCTAATGCTAAAACTGGCAATACTGAGGCAGCATCAAGCAGATAGTAATCTGAAAATGATGAAATAAGGATGTAAAAGTTTTACATGACCAACAAATGTAATTGATACTAGGAGACTTAAAGAATGATGCATGAATTATACTTTTGGAACAATTATAGATGATCACTCAAGGAGAGATCTGCTCATATAGGCTTATTTGGCGACAAAGTTTGCAAGAGATAGCAAACGGCAAAAGTCAAAATTTACCAAAAGAAGTAAATGTGATCCATAGAGTGACCAACCCTGATTATACTCTGTATCAGCAGTAAGATGGACATGAAAATGACAAGTTTTTCTGATGATTCACAGATGTGGAGGATTTTAAATGCTAAACACTGTAGGTTGGGGGTTTACTAGCAATGGGGCATACTAAAAAATTATGGCTAATTGAAAAATGCTAATGCTGATGCATGCGCTTAAAACTTTAAGACAGAAGCTTCCATGACATGTTCCCCTGCCACTGATGAAATCATTCGGCATAGTTGTCATTAAAGCTTCACTCAGGGCCTGACTCCTTCAACTTTGCCTGATACTTATGGAGAATCGACAGCACTGAGTGGCTTAAAGAAGGATGTAGTTGACATGACTGACATTAAGGAGAATAATTAAGAACTACTAAAGCAAAGTAGGGTGAGATGAAGTCGCGTGAAGGCATCAGGAGGAGGCAAAGTACATGGTAAGAGCCAGTTACTATAGCCGAAGGGCTGGTATGGGTTGGTAGCAGGGCTAGGGAGAGGAATGAAAAGAATAGGCATTTTGGATGGGATGAAAAGTGTGCTGAATTCTCTGTGAAAAGAGGCCAGCCTCAAAATCATTCATCATAAACAACTACCATGTTTCCCGGACCAAAAGATTCTCTTTTTTCTCATAAATGCATTCTAAAATAGTCCTTTGTTCTATGGGCAGACGGTTAAGCTTTGTTTTCATGCATAAATAAAACTTTGTCCTCTCTAACTTGGTGGTACTCCATCATCAGCAGTATATATTGCATTAAAAACGTTTATAAATATGTACCACAGAAAATATTCATGTGAGTGCTGTATTTTCAATGGTATTTGTAAATGTTTTCAGTTCAATAAATACTGTTTGCTTTCATGCACCCAATTTTAAGTTGCTCCCAGAGGTGCCATCTCTCTACTTTTAACGAGGACTGAATTGAGGCAGCCAGATAAAGGAGCGCTCTCCATCATTCGTTTCTGGGATTCTACAACTGATAACTTTCACACAGTTTCCATTTTTGGAAGTTGACAATCCCATTTTATTCCTCCAAGTTATAAAAATAATGGGTGTCATTTAAAATATTCTTCTTTGAAAATCTAACTAAATAAATCAGTGCGCCTAATGGGCTGGGAAATACAGTGTTTGACTCAACAACAAGAGACATTAGATAACTTACTATAGACACCAGCCTTTCCACGGTACGGATGTGGATAGTCAGAAACATCTCCTCTAATGTAAGAAAAAATATTCCAGTATTTGGGGTAGTACAAATTTTCTTCTTTCTTTTTGATAACAGGGAAGTCCATACTTTCATGGTACCCACTATAATGCTCCGATTCAAAAACCCAGTCTTCCATTCCCTTGAGCTTTGTAGCTGGAACAAATTCCTGGAGTGCAGCTGCAGACACAGCACCTGAGAGATCAGGTTTCACAATGCGGTCATGCTCAAACTCAGAATTAGTAAGTTGTGACCTCAAGGAAGCTGCATTGAAAGCTTCAGGCAATCTATTCCCAAAAGAATCAGTTTCAGGATTTTCGAAATTTTGTGTTACCACCTCATCCTTTGATGTGATGCCAAATTGCCCTTCTGGCTGTTGACTGGCACTTGAGGAATCCAATAATTTTTCCTTTCTGCCAGACACTCTTTTTTTCTCCAGCTCCCTGGGCATTTTCTCATTTCCTCGATATTTTAAATCTGCTTCAAACACCTCACGAATGTCCACAGCTCCAAGTTTCTGAAAAAGTCAGACACAACATAAAACAAAGCTACAGAGCTAGATACACCTCAAGATATTATAGACAATGGCAAAAGTATGTTCAGGTGGCACGGGAGATTTTAGCATAAATCCACCACCATGCTAATCAAGATTCATAAAATTATGGATGTGACTACAGTGAGCTTCACAAGATAAAACATATTTTTCATAGTAATCTCTTCCACTTTTAATGCACCTTCTTTCATTCTCCACCTTCCTTTCCTCCCTCATTTTATTTTTAGGTCAATCTGGCATCAAAACAAACACTCATGGACCATCCAGAGTGTGCCCTGCTACAAGAGGGTCTAGGACACTTAGTGCAGCCACCTTGGCATGGCTATCGAGGCATGAGACACCATGGTGCAGGCCCAGTTTGGCTTGGGGCACATTGGCATGAATCACTTAATCTCAGACTAACTTTGGTACGGAACATCTCGGCACAGGACACTTGGGCACGAGAATGAGTGGATGTTGATGCTCCAAAAATGCATTTAAATATCTTTCCTATCCAATTTAGCTGTATTTTTCCTTTGATGGGATAGCAAATGAGCCTCTTAACTATTGTCTCTCATTCTTATTTTGATCACCTTCCTCAGAGTTGACATTTCTCAGTTCCATGACTTATCCATATGGGTCGTTAGGTAATACGATGGCAGCATCCACTTCTTTTTTCACCAAAGTGTCCCACGCCAAAGTGAGTCTGTGCCATAGAGTCTCATGCCAAAGTGGGCCATGGGCAACAAAGTGGCTTGTGTCAAGATGGTTGTGCCAAGGTGGCCACGCAAAAGTGTACCATTCCAGCTACAAGAAACAGAACAGGGGAGGAAGTGGCGATTGGGTGGGGTGAAACCCTCCCTTCATTCCTAGTCCAGTAGGACATATTTGACCTAACAAACAAATCAAAGATCTACAAGACCTAACATTCCTCTGAAACCCTTCCTCCCACTTGCCCTCCGGCACATTTCAGGCAGGATTTACCCAACCACTCTCCAACATCAGGGAATCAGGTTGGTGAGTCGGTTAGAGTACTGGCTTCCCATCCAGAAGGCCCCGGCTCGAATCTGAGTGGCAAAGGAGATTTTTCAGTGGAATCTTAATCCTTACGTGGATCTGATGTGGGCGTTAAACTGTGGTCCCCTTGGCGCCTTTCGTAAGAGCAGGCCTATGCCGATGCTGGATTTCTCTCCACCCTCTCTCCATTATCCCAATAATCCTTCCCTAGTCAACCTACCTACCTGTCCTCAATGGAGAAAATGATCCCAGTTGTCAATCACCTCACCAAGTAACCAACCAACCCCTCCAATATCAAAAATGGTAATATCAACATTGGCTGCAGCATCATAGCAAATAAAAGATTGTTAATGCTAATAAAAAGCATTTTTTACAACATGCCACTGACCTTCAAATTGGATATGGTTTCTTCAGAATCACCAAAATTATTCACCACAGCACAATACTTTGGCTGCGACAGAAGGGCTAGCCTCATGGAAGGCCATTCTGATCCATAGAAGCTTTTGTACAGATCATCAAAATGTTTGAGAGCTTTATCTTTCGAGGCCTTCTTTTTCACTATGACACTCTGAAAAGTGAAAATCATTAATGAGGAGATGATATTGATGCCCAGGCTAGAGTAGTGGCTTCCTATTCTGAGTTCTCAGATTAAAATCCTAGATGGAGCCATGGATTTTTCAATGGTATTTCTACTCCTCCTTTGGTGCTCTACAGAGAACACTTGCGTGTGAAGTACAACATCCCTCGGATGGGACATAAACCTGTAAATCCCGTGTTGACTTTTGCTTTCATCAGGCTAACGCTGCAGCAACCCTCAATGGTGCAAGACTCAATTGTTCCAATGAGGTAGTGCACAACCAAGTTCAGAAACATATGCCCATTAAGCAGGATTATTACGGGGAACAGGTTAATTTCTAGACTATACTGGACAAATTAGATATAGTACCTTCCACATACATTCTCCCTTTAACTCCGAAGGACATTTTTATCTGACATATTCAAGGAAAAACATTATATCGCCTTCTACATACTACGTCGGATTTGGGAAGGAGAAAAGTAGAAACTAACTTCATGTAAACTAACCCAGGAATTCCATAATATCACCCCCAGAACCAAAAGTTGGTCACAAGGGGAAGGCCACCTCATTCTGTTGTATTCCTTTTCCTGCCCCCAGAAAATCACAAACCCCAAATTTAGCAAGGGCAAAGCTGATGTTTCGCCCGGATTTGAGATTGAGACCTTGTGGTAGATAACCCAACGTGCTAAACACTTTATAAAATGAATATATATAAATGGCTCGTCCTAAAGAAAAATGTATTACATGACATGATTTGGCACCTAACGGGTTAACAATAGGAAAACCGAATTTACTTAACGCGTATTTTACGCTACTTTTTACTTAGACCATTTATCTTACCAAACTGTTAATTAAAAAAAAAGAAACAAAGGTTAAAAAGTATAAAACATTTATCAAATAAATTATTCGCCTTACTTGAAAATTTCACTTCCCAAGCACACTCCGCTTTTACTATTTTCAACACCGCAAAAATATCGCGAACTTTTTATAAAGCGGCTTTTTACTAAGCAAATACTTCCCCCAAAAGAGCAATAATAGGCGCGCAAATAATAAAAAATGAAACAAACACCGATATATTATAGAAATAAAACAGCACAGAAATTATTACCAGCGGATGACATGACTTACCCAATGTGTGTCTTTATGCTTTCTTCTTATTAAGGTACAATTGATGCACAAAAATTTATTCAAACAATTTTTATACCACACCATTTCAATAATTTTCAAAAATAACAACACAGAAGGAATCACAGGGAACCATGGATACGAATTATGAAATTTTGTTGTTTAGATCAAATTATTTCATAATTCAACTGTTTTCGTACAAACTGTCGTCTGTTATGAGATGTTATAAGTGCGTATAAGAATCGTCGCACTTATAAAGTTTGCCGTCAACAGAATATTATTGTCATGTTTTGCTTGATTCTTCAAAGTGCAAATAGAGTGTGATGCTTAACTGAAGGCATATTTACTTGTAAAACAAGCGGTGAACTTGCGTTGAGTGACCGTAACATCGCCATGGTATTGATTGGATAACTTACGAAAGAGGTTTGTTGCTGTGGTTTGCGGACCAGTCTAAGCCAGTAATTATTTGAAATTGCTACGGATAAACCTTCCTTTTGTTAGGTTTAAATGTATTATTTTCGTTTATCCGTGCTTTTTTGTATTTGTGTATAATGTTTTGCAGCTCTTTGATAATCATCGCTCCTTTCGTGTTTTCCTTTCACAGGTGGAGAAGCACTTCTAAAGGAGTATAAAACACAAAAAGACATATTTGAGTAATCCTTCACGTCATTACTTTCTATTTTATGAAACTCGCCGCAAGGAGGTAAACTTAATTGGTATTGCCATAGTGAAGCCTTACTGCTCTCTCGAACTTCATTAATATGAGTCCAGAAAATATTAAACAATAGCCTCTCCTACTCCTGATTACAAATACTTATTTTAGTCATGATTAATATCAATAAATGGATTGTACGAAATGTATGCATGGTATACCCCACATTGATAGTGAAGCGCAAAGTTTGCAGGCTATAAGGGCACTGCATCAAACCGTGGTGTCATTGAGAACTGCTTTAGACAAGTCTAAATCAGAATTACAAGAGCTTAAGTCCAAAAGTATTACTGACGTTGAGGCTGATATTTTTAAAGGCACGATTGAAAAGCTGTCTCTCGAAAATCATATCCTTCGACAAAGAGTTTTATTCACCAAAAAAATAGTAAAAAATGTAGATAATTTGGAGGAGGCGACGACAATTGAGAGAGAAAACAGACACTCCAATTTCATGGATCGATCCACTTCGAAAACAGTCATACAACCTGTGGAAATTTCTAACAAAGAAAATGTTTGTTCCTCAAATGACAAGCGGGATGAATTGCCTGAAAAGGAAGATAGCTCAAAAGAAGTAACCAAAGAGGCTTTGAAAAAAGATAGCTCGGATAATGCCTATCAAGATTTGAAAGAAGAGACAACACTTAGTGTTCAGAAAGTTAATGGTGAATCTGATAGCATTGGTAAAGTAGATATCGAGGAAAAAGAAACAGAGAAGAATGTTCCTGTTAATGCCGACGAAAATTTTCATGAAGATAGAGAGGCTGATAGTGAATCAGAAGAATTAGATGACATTGAGCTCATATTTACCACAGAAGACACTAAGGACTTACCAACAGCACAGGAAAACTTAGTATCCATCACTGATGCTGAATCATGGAATGCTGTGGAAGGTACACCAATATTGCTCAAGTACACTGAAGCACAGCAGTTTGATGAGGCTTCAGAAGATGATCGAGTGGAAGGAGATGATCCCAAGGGGAGCAGAAAGGATCATGGAGGGAAAGGATCTGAATATGAGCTGGAGAAAACATGGGAGAACATTGTTCCTGTGGAAACTGATATATCTAAGTGTGGAATAGCTGAGGAAAAAGATTTACCAATAGCATCGCCGCAAAAGTGCCGAAGAAATACTCTCCCAACCCCACCACATCACCGCCCCATCATTCTTGGTGAGACTCTTATGCCCAGTGGCTTCAAGGGTAAAGTCTCTTCTCGACCTATTCGTGGTCAAGATGGAAGACCTTGCACCATTGGAGTGACAACTACTGAATTAGAGTCTGGAGTTGCACGGCCGATCCTTGTTGAGGGGAGGCATGGCTCCGCTCGTCGAGAGTCTGGGGCTCAGACGGATATCACGGCGCTTCCATCTCGATGGCGCTCTGAAGGATATCTCGCACACAAGGTTTCACACAACTTCACCACTCTGCCCTCTAAGTTCACCATCCCCCCGTCACCTCTTACCTCACCCACTCCCCACCGAGATGACACCAGGAAACGTTTTCACTCGCAGTCTTGCCGGGATCGTAGATCATCTACTGAAAGACGTGCTCATCATAGACTGAATGAAGAGTCGAGGGAAGCTAGGAGGACACTCCTCTCTGACATCAACTTCACCAGCATGGTACCAGAGTTGTCTCGCAGTGCAGATCATTTATGCCGAGATGGGGAGAGTATCGGTGGCATTGGCTCTGTGGAAGCTGGTCGCTGTCTCCTGATGGGAATGGAATTGGGGCTGGATTGCAAATACAATGGTCTTCGTGATGAGTTGTCGCAACCATGTTGTGGCCGGAGAACTGGGGATGGTTACAGGATAGGCTGCCATGATTTAGGGCGTCGAGGGCGTGGTATCTGTTCCTCGAGGCCCACCACATGGGATTGCTCTATGCGAGGGAACAGTACAGGCCTTGGACCGGGGCAAGCCTCATGGTCATCTATACCATCTACTCCGAATGCATCTGATGTGGAGTGGACAGCTGAAACTCTTAGGTCAGCATTCATTGATGTTTGTTTCTCATGCACATATTTAACCTTTAGCCTCACCTGATATTGTCACTTAACGAGCCTGGAAGTATTTGCATGGGATTCTGTTTGCACCATATCATTTAATATCTGGGTATAGCTTTAGTGCATGGACTTCTGAATTATCTGTTGTTTTGCATTAATGTATTTGATGCTTCCCTATAGTTATATTCAAATGTGTGCTATTGCATGATAGGAATTATGGTTTTTGTTTTCCTCAATATTACATGAAATTGTGGATTCTCCAAGTGGTTGTCCCAGTATCACATCAGAACAAAGGGTGAGAAACTTGCCTGTATAGAGTAATTTTGTGCTCAGGCTAGATGAGGGATGGCTGTTGATTATTCTGATGTGTCGAGGCTGGTAATAAGCTGTTTGCAACATTATTAACTATTAATTTGGGTTTTAAATTTTGATGTGGGCTTAGAGACACTTGTCTTGTACTGTATTGATTCTTGCCATGATTATCATTTCCCCTTACTAGGACTTACCCTCAGTAGTGTAGGTTATACTTATTCTTTTAGATATTACTTTGAACTAGCATTTATTCAGAAAATTTTTAAAAAATCAACTAATTTTAAAAATGCATTGTTTGCTTGGGCAATGTTAAATGAATCTTCTACATGATTGTCAGCTAAATCTTATTTAAAATTCTGAAATATTAATTTTCAACATTTCTAGTTCAGTTCATTGGGACAAACAGTGTAAAAAATGTGTGCATTACAAATCCATGTGATGAGCTATAAGTACTGATTTTTTTATTGAGGGTTACATTATGAAACATAGCTCTGGAAATGTTAAGCAATGTATGGAGTAGGGTTACTTATAAAAACCTGGGTTATGTAAAACACATGGAATCAGCATGGTCCTTGTCTGTCGAGAGTAGCCAAAGAGAGGAAGTTGCTATCACTTGACAAAATAGGGTTCTGCATCTATCATTATTATCTCATCACTGAAGAAAAAATCCACCCAGAGTGTGAGACATGAGACTCTCTTCTCAGTGTCAGACACATCTCAATGGACTGTGACATATATGGGGTTCTACACAAAAGACTTAACAATAAAGGGAACTTAAAGCACATTTTAGGGTATTACCCTGAGGATGTCAGTCACGTTTAGAGTTTTTATAAGAAACAAGCCTTTTAAAATAAACTTTTACAATTTTAACAAATAATGTCACAATGTTGTATGTTATACATAATTTGTTTTCATTAAAAGTAACATGAGCAAAAATGGTTCATCATGGTGTGACATGACCGCTATCAAAGCTACCAAAAGTTTGATGCTACTCACCTACTTTTTTCCTTTTCGTTATTTAGGCAGAACCATGGGGTAAAATGAAGAAAAGAACTCGTTGCATTATTGTTAATTGTGCATGTTGTTGTAAAATTCGATTGCAGCAATTTTATCTTGTACCTCTTTTGTCAAAGTGGCAATTTTCATAGTGCATGAAACGAGGGTTATCTTTTTTATATAGTACAGCGCAGGTTTAATGTATGTGTGTACACAGTATTTTAAGAGTAGTCAAGATAAAGCTTAGCAAGAATTTTCACATGGTGGCATCGTTGAGTATTTTTGTAGCCTGTTTAAGCTTTGAAATGTGCACTTTATAATTATTTTATTGACTCTTTATGGAAATCGGACTTATTGTTTTAAGCTCACTGCACTCTAATTATTATTAGCCATTTTACTGTCAGCTTATTTTTCAAATCATTGAAAATTGGTGTGCATTTTGTGGATTCCTTTGACCTTAATAGATTTTAATATGCTTGAATAGGTTTATGCTTTGGATATAGATAAGATGCGTATTCTACGAAAACCTCTCAGCTTAAAGTTTAGAAAAACAAAGTAGACCCTGGCTAATCCGGACTGTATGGGGAGAGTAGTTGTCTGGATTATGCGAAGTTCGGATTATCCATGGATTTCTCAAAAGGAACATTTATGGAATTATTTTAGCGAACCCTCAGTCATCGGCAGGACTTAGTTACTTTCTTTGAGGCAGGAAGCACTCTGAGTAAAGATGGTGGTTTGAGGATGACATTAAGAAAAAATAACACCTTAAGAAAGTATGTTAAGCGAAAGTCATGAGTAGTAAAGACGAATATTAAATTTTCAAGGGCTTTTCTATACAACAAAACAATGGTAAAGTGTCCGCAGTTATTGTAAATACAGTATGATTCTATTTCCAATCATTTAGATCGTCGAAACTCAAATCATTGGGAAAATTTTTATGATTGCCATAACAAAGGAAAGATTGCCTTACAGACTCTTTGACCATAACATTTTGAACTTATTGTGTGCCAGTCAGTCTATTGCCATGTGTCAGCAACGTATTGAGGCAATAGCAGTGTCACTATATGCACACTTGCCGACGGCCAGACCCGGATTTCGTTGCATGATCAAAAATTTGATTCCATTCATGCCGTCGTCATCGGTCGTAACTTTTCACTTTGGATTCAGACACGTATTTGTTGAGTCTTTTTATGTCGGCCTGTAAATAAATATTTTTGCTGCATAATATCAAACAACGATCATGAAAAGCGTTCCCCATTTTTAATGTAACGAACAAATAATACTCAAAGGGAATATATATTTCGTTTATCTAAAGTAGGGCTGGGTGGTATTTGAATCTCAACATGAATATCCAATATCTTACAATATTGAAAATGGACCAATATCAATTTAGTGAAATTATCTTGTTACAATGGTTTGCAAATGCTGCCTGTGTTAACTATGTAAAAGTCTGTTAATAACACAAGAAAAGCAATGTAAGCTTCTTTTCCGCAGTTATTGCTATGAATAATGGTGGAAAAGGAAGTGCCGCACTGAGTGCCACGTGCGCCGTTTGTTTTCAAATATTAGGGCACTCTCTGACCACCCTCTTTGCCGGGTTCCAATATTCAATACTTGAATTTTTAATATTGGTAATCAAATAATCAATATTCCAATTGGAAATATTGGTTCTTCAATATACAATATTCCAATTGCAAATATTGGTTTTTCCGACCACCAATATCAGTACAGGATATTGGTATTGGTCGTTCAAAAATTGTGATTTTGGAATATCAATATTTAAAAATATTGATATTGTAACCAATGTATTGGAAAACCGCCCAGCCCTTATCTAGAGTCCAAGAATTGTTTTATATGGACGAATAGATTTTTATTCCATTAGTGAACTCCTAGTGCTTCGGCAACAGCTCGAATGTGAATGTATTCAAAGAAAATCATAGGTGGACGTTTTTCATGGAACTTGTTCAAATTTCAGCTGTTTCTTTTTGTTAATGCCTCCTTGGCCATTCAAACCTCAGAGGGTTTTTGGCCTCGTCAACAATGTGTTCAATGCCTCCATTCTTCTCTGTTCTCCGCTTCCTGTGGTGTCCTCCCCATTCTCCCTAGGTCCTTCCTAAGCCGGTCTTGCCATGTCAAACTCCACTCTGAGAAAAGCACTTTTGCTCAATTGCTAGTGTTATTTGATATCAGCTTGTTGTGTGCGGGGTCGAAATTCGGGTTGGACATAATATTTCGATATTGGAGCGCACAAGCCCAAGCGAATCCTGCTGGGCCGAGCGCCTGGTGGAAGCAATATAATGTCAGAGCTTCACTCATCCTGCGTCTCAGGTGAAGTGGGTAATGGTCCTGAATAACATCGCCTAATTATTATTAAAGTGTGTTGAAAAAGATGCTGGAGAAAATTCTGTTAAATTGAATCCTTTGCTAATGGGAAGGAGAAAGAAGAATAAAAAGAGGTAAAAATATTTCATGCAATATTAATTGGTGGACTTGCAAACAATATTTTTCCCTGCCAGTTAATGTGGATGGAGAAGCTGGCCTTCATTGATGAAAATTTTCCTGCATGACGTTGTACTAGTCTGGACTATCTACCTCTGCGTAGTTATCCTCTATGGAGTAGTGCACCATTGAAATTAGTACTCCTGGTACGATATTCAAATTTCCCTCACGCATACGGCAATCGTGTCCCTGCCGGTGTTTTCCAACTGTTACCGTAGCCCAAAACATAAATTGGAAAGTTAATTTCTATGTGTTAATTCTTATCTGTCAACTATATCAACAAAAAATATTGGTTTAGGAAATAATGTTGAATAATGCGGTAGGGATGCCATCCTCATGATCCCTTAATAAACTACACACCGGTCTGGATCAACAAAGACCTATGTATTGGAAAATTGTGTAGAAACAATTTTGATGCTAATATTAATTGAACTTCTTAAAACGCCTCTGCTTAATATGCTGTGATACTGAGTTGAATTGGAAATTTACTAATAATGAATCTTTCGATCGGAGTATTTATGCTTAACCTTTTGTTTTGTTTATGAATTGCCTCTTATACTGATATGTAGTGCATTTTAAAAACTCTCTCAAGTACTGAATTCTTAACTGATAATAATTATGATGTATCTACTGGAAGTGTTACTCCATAGAGCTACCTGAAAAGTATTGTACGTCTGTGATAATTTCGTGAAATAAATAAAAAGATACTTTGACAAGAACATATCTTTATGCGGCATCGATAAATTATTCCTACGAGCGCATTTATGCGGACATATTTTAACCAGTAAATATATGCAACACCAATTACCTATTATGAGTAGTATTTTTGCAATCGTCGAATGTTTAAAAATATCAATTTAGGATTTTTATGTTGGGAAACGCACTACCTTATGTTTCGACGTGCAAGATTTTGTATATTCTGGGTTGAAAGTTTTTAACTTCATGCATATTTAATAATTGATTTGCATTCCCTATCCGAGTACAAAATGCAGCTACGTCCGATAGCCATACAAAGAAGTAATTTGATGTGTGTACAGTGTTTAAAAAAATGTGTTTCCATTAAGTATATTTTATTTTTATTAAAACAATGAATAAATACATAGTTAGCACTAAGCAACCCTTACTACTAAAATTGTCCATGATGGAAATGTATTGAAAAATATTCTCAACGAAATTGTATCGCGGGTTGCATATTGTCTTTTCTGCACTGCCATGGGGCTAAATCGTCATGAAGGAAAGTTAATGAGATAAAAAATAAATACTTTGAACTATTGCTGAATACGCGAGAAAAGTTTTCCATCTTTTTTTCCGGGTACCTCAGTTGTTCTAACGAGTGGAAAAAATATCTACGACGAAGTTGAATTGCGGGTTGCATAAGGTGCTCACAGAGGTCATAATTGCGCATACAGCTAAGCCATGAAGAAAACTAATAAAAAATAACTTTTCGATAATTCTTTAAAAGATAAGACATTATTTACTGATATTAGTTATATAGCGCATCATCACCTATTTTCCCATTATTTTTTACCATTAGCCATGAAATTTCTTTGGTTTTCCGTCTTCATGCTCCAAAGTAGCCCCCCTTGCACTTTTGACAATCAATATTTGACCATAAATGGGGGCTTATATTCGGACATGTATGGTAACTGCTGAATAAGTCATAGTTGAGTTTTTTATGCTAAAAGCAAAAACACTATATTGACGTTCAATGTTTGAAGTACTGGCTGTGTTAAGCAATAAAAGACATAAATGGAAATTTAGTGCCAAGTTCTTATCTAATTTTATACAATCGACAGTGCAATTTTGAAACTAAAGTGTTTTCTGCCATTTTGAAAAACTGAGTAAAATTAGAAGGGTGTTGGATCCGTGGGTTAAAGGAAAAAGTCGACATCTTAACAATAAGTTTAATACCACACAATTACTACATGGCCGCTCTCGGTGTGCACGTCCGTTCGCTTCCGTTTCCCAGCAGTAAGAGAGCGTCCTATATCCCCAATTATCCCAACAGTCCAAGAAACAAAACACTCACTATATTCCCCAACATGGCGGACAGCGCACCCCAACCGGCAATACAAAAACATAGGAAACAATAAACACACAAACATACATAACATCCTCCCCCCTTTTAATTAAGAACATAATTTTTCAGTTAACTAAATAATCTCTAAGATAGGGAGGCTGCTTGGTAACCCGCCTCGGGCGGTTATCTTGTCCAGTACTGTTGGCTACTGCCAACGGGCCTTCCCTTCCTGCACCATCATCAGCCTCTCCCTCATGGCTAGGAGCAGTTGATGGACTACCGGTTACCATACTGGGCTCCGGAACCGTATCTAGTATTAAAGGAGGTAGCTCATCTCTCCAATCATATGAACTTCTCTCCTCAATATCTCCGTTCGGAGACCACGCCTGTGAAGGGAACTGACAATTGTTATTAGAAGAGATCCTCATCTGAAGCTGATCAACATGACGTCTCTCAATTTTTCCCTCTTCAGTCTTGACCTTAAAAATTCTAGGTCCCTCAATTCCCACAATTGTTCCAGGTTGCCAAACCCTCTTACCCCCATAATACTGTCTAAAATAGACTAAATCCCCAAGTGAATATTTGTAAGACTTGAGTTCATCGGGTCTATTCTCCTCCCCCCCATCGATTCCAGGAGAGGGAAGCAACCGGTCTAGCAACGTAGTTAATTTTCGACCCATTAGTATTTCGCTCGGGGCCCTTCCCATATCATTAGGGGTTGACCTCAACATAAGGAGAATATTTGGGAGCTCCACCACCCATTCCCTTGATGGGAGCTTCCTCAATAATCTTTTGATAGTTTGAACTGTTCGTTCTACTTGACCATTAGAGGCTGGATGGTATGGAGGAGTTAAATAATGCTTAATCCCATTCCCTTCTAGATAAGTTTTAAATTGGTCAGAAGTAAATGCTGGGCCATTATCTGATACCACTAAGTCAGGCAACCCATGGGTAGAAAACCATTTTTTTAACTGGCAAATAACAGTACTGGAAAAGAAAGACCCTTTTGTAAACGCAACTTCAATCCACTTTGAAGTAGCATCAACCAAAATAAATAGTGTATGGCCATGAAAAGGGCCAGCAAAATCCACATGCACTCTAGACCATGGTTTTTTTGGAACATCCCAACACATTACTTTAGCCTTTGGAGGGCTATTTTGCGCCAATGCACAACCCTCACAAGATTTCACCATAATTTCAATATCTCTGTCAATATTAGGCCACCACGCATAACTGCGTGCTACTCTTTTTGTTCTGACAATGCCTTGATGGGCTTTATGCAGCAAGTTGAGAACTGAAGGTCTCAAAGCTGCTGGTATGACCACTCGATCCCCCCGAAGAAGACACCCACTCATTACAGACAAAGAGCCTGCATGCCCTCGCAAAAAGGTTTGAACTGTGCGATTAGTAGAAAATAGTCGTCCTTTAAGGACGCATTCCAAAACAATGGATAACACAGGGTCCCGTTGTGTGCCTTCCGCAATTGATGAAGCAGTCAATGCGGAAAAGGAGGGGGCCTCTTCCAGCAACAAAATACCTGCTGGGTCCGGGAAGGAGTCATCTCCATCTTGGTCGATAGGTAGCCTGCTTAAAAAATCAGCATTACAATGGTTACTCCCTGGTCGGTGTTTTATAACATAATTAAAATTCGCCAAATACAGACACCATCTCAATACCCGAGGAGATAACACCTCTGGTAGCTGCTTCCTTTCACTATTAAATATGCCCACAACGGGTTTACTGTCAGTTATAATAGTAAAATTACGCCCCCACAAATACATATAGAACTTTTGCACACCGAAAATCACTGCCAGGGATTCCTTGTCCACATGTGAATAGTTCTTCTCAGCTGGCTTCAACACCCGAGAAGCAAAAGCCACAGGTTTTTCACCGCCATCGGGCATAACATGAGATAGAACGGCACCTACTCCATGAGGAGAGGCATCACAAGCAAGAACAATCGGTAGATTGGGGTCAAAATGTACAAGAGAAGCAGTCGTGACCACACGTTTCACATATTCTATGCACTCATCATGTGCTGAAGACCAATTCCATGGAACGTCTTGTTTCAGTAAATCATACAAAATATGAAACTTTGAGCCCTTATTGGGAAAGAATCTGTCATAATAGTTAATAAAACCTAAGTACACTCTTAAGGTATCCACATTATGAGGAACAGGGGCACTTAATATGGCTTTTACTTTCTCATTAGTAGGAAAAATTCCATGTCCATTTATCAAGTAACCTACAAACTGAATACTTGTTACCCCGAACTGGCATTTCTCTGGTCGAAGACGAAGGCCCGCAGTAGATATGCGGGATAAAACCTCTCGAACTCTTTGCCACAACTCTTCTTTAGATGAAGCCTGCACCAAAATGTCATCCAAATAGACGACCACTCCTTTAAGTCCTGCCAACAAGGTCTCCATAGTCCGTTGAAAAATGCCTGGTGAGGCACTCAGACCCTGGCTAAGGCGATGGACCTCGAATAGCCCCTTGTGAGTATTCAGCGTCAGGAGTTTAGCTGTTCCTGGATCCACCGTTAACTGCAAAAAAGCTAAAGACAAATCAAAGCGTGCAAAAAACTTCCCACCCGCTAATTTGGCCAACAGTTCGTCTATAGTCGGAAGGGGATACACATCTCTCAAGCAGTTTGGATTCACTGTACAAGAATAGTCTCCACAGATTCGAATCGTTCCATCCCTTTTCAAAACATTCACCACAGGAGTTGCCCATTCCGAAACTTTAACAGGAACCAAAATTCCTTCATTCACCAAGTTATCTAGTTCCTTATCCACTCGAAGAAGCAAGGCAAAGGGAACTGGCCGTGCTTTTTTGAATACTGGCTTTGCATCATTCTTAAGGTGAATACGAGCAGGTGGTCCTGAATACTTCCCTAAGCCAGGAGAAAACACATGATGAAAATCAGAAATCTCTTGAGGAAGGCTACCAAAATAGCTCAAATTATTTACCCCTGACACACTTATCATTAAGCTCTGAAACCATGAGCGTCCCAAAAGTGAAGGACCTGGGGTAGCAGCAACTAAGAGCAACAGCCTTGAATTTATGTTATTGTACGAAGCATTCACCATACACTGCCCCAAAATGTCTAATTTCTGATTGGACCAAGTGGACAATCTTATCTCTGATGGAGATAACTTCAAAAAGGAGAATTTCTCGTCATATAATGCTTTACCTATTATGGTATGCCCAGCTCCACTATCAACTTCCATTAAAATAGGCACATTCTCTATATTGACATAAATTTTAATAGGAGCAGGGGCCACTGAAGCAGGGGTATGGAAAAGCATAATCTTATCTGGTTTGCACTAGACGGGCTGGGGACTGGCTCAGGAGACTCATCTGGAGATGGTAGATGATGCTGCGAAGATCCTTGATGCCGCCAAGACAGCCCGTGATCACCACGAAACCCCTGGTACCGCTGCTGAGACTCATCTGGAGATGGTAGATGATGCTGCGAAGATCCTTGATGCCGCCAAGACGGCGCGTGACCACCACGAAACCCCTGGTTCCGCTGATGCCGCACTGGAGGCCCACCATAGGTCCTCTCAGGAACATTATCCCGCCTTGGCTCAAAGCGGTCTGCATCCTCCTGACGCCCACGGTGCTGCTGCTGGGCTCCCACATCAGACCTCTGCATCGCCGCCCGACGTTTCCGGAAACACATCTTCGCGATGTGCCCCTTAATGTGGCAATAATGGCATGTGGCATCCTTCATGGGACAATTGTGCGGGAATGGAAACCCACAACGGTGACACCCCGTGCCACTCTGTGCTGGACCTCTTACTTGCTGCTCATGACGTGGGCCAACAGGACCACCTCCCACTGCCCTAGTCAACTGTCTCGGAGACGACACTGTATGAACATTAACCACTTCCACAGTACCAGCACTTTGAAATTGGCGCACATGAACCCTTGCCCTTTCTGCCGCAATAGCGCGATCAGTAGCAACCCTTAATGTTAATTCTTCAAATTTGAGAGAAAATAACTGTTCTTTCAAACTCAAATTCCTCATGCCGCGGAGCACTTGCCTTAAAAGGGCTTGGTCTAAGTTATCGAACTTACAATGTTCGGCCAATTGCTTAAGGTCAGCTACAAAATCTTTAAAAGCTTCATCCGGCCCTTGCACACGGGCATCAAATTTATCCCTCTCAACCCACACACACGCGGTTGGAATAAAATGACTGGACATTATCGCAATAAGGTCATCAAAAGTCTTTGTCCCAGGCCGGTCAGGAGCGCACAATTTTTTTGCAATCGCGTAAGTATGAGGACCAGTACACGATAAAAGCACCGCTCGTTGTTGGCTAGGTAAAACCACATTATGGGCCTCAAAATAAAACATTAATTGGTCTTTAAAGTCCTCAAATTCTTCAGCATTCCCAGTAAAATTAGGGACCATACCAACGTTCATCAACGGAGCACATGCAGTACCCGCAACATCAATTTCGCCGTTGGCCATTTTAAATTGGAACACTTAAACGTTCACCAAAAAAAAACACAGAAATCACGAAAAATAAATAACGACGACTTTCATAATCCCATCAAATTATCACTTAAGGCCCACTAGTCCACAGTATCAGTTCAACAAAAAGAACCCCTTATGACGTGCAAAACACCAAATATTCACAAATCCAAGTATGTGACGAAAATTATTCAACAGCAATCACACAGCAAATAAAGTAAATAATTCAAGCAATATACGCAACAAATACACCACGCCAATCAGGCAAAAAGCAGCAACCAAAATCCGTTGAAACACGTGCACACAAGTTTACGCCGAACAGGCAAAAATTTAAGCAGCAAATATTGAAATCCACATGTAAAATACGTTACGCCAAACAGGCAATTAAGTAACGCCAAACAGGCAAGAATAAGGAACCACTAAAAATTACGACCACGTGGCGAGCACATCTAAAGTTCAAGTTCAGTTGAAGTTTTCATCTCACGATTTAAAAAAAAAAAAAAATACTTATTCCGGCCACCAATCTTGTAATACTCTCGCTTCCGATGGATCCCATCCTCGTCGCCATTGTTGGATCCGTGGGTTAAAGGAAAAAGTCGACATCTTAACAATAAGTTTAATACCACACAATTACTACATGGCCGCTCTCGGTGTGCACGTCCGTTCGCTTCCGTTTCCCAGCAGTAAGAGAGCGTCCTATATCCCCAATTATCCCAACAGTCCAAGAAACAAAACACTCACTATATTCCCCAACATGGCGGACAGCGCACCCCAACCGGCAATACAAAAACATAGGAAACAATAAACACACAAACATACATAACAAAGGGCCTTACTAGATTTCACTTTATTGTGTACAAAACTAGAACTAGATTTCACTATATGGTGTACAATCAGAAGTTTGAGGCTGAAAAAGTGATTAACTGCATTGAGTATTTCACTGTGTTGAATTTTTTTACACTATTCTAGGAGTGATCTACTGATTAAGGTAGTTTCAAATGGAGGATAGTAAAAATCCTCTAAATTTTTAAAAATATATCGTAATGAGTTTTATTTTCAGGAGAAACCCATGGAAAATGCATCCAGCTGAATCTCCCATCTGGACTTCTTCTGTGCCAACATCACCTACCCACTTCCACAGCACTGGACTTCAATCGCAGCCTTCATCATATAGTCATCATCAGTGCAGTAGACGTCAAAGTGGTCCTCCTCAGTACTATACCTCAAGAGGGAGTATGTCTGGTTGGGGTTATGATGGCATTGTGGGCTCAGGCAAAGCTAAAGGGACCATTCCATACTCAATATCCCAAACTTCCTTTACTGGAGCATTTTGTCCAAGAAAGGGAACTGGTATTCACCATAGGCAGAAGAATCGAGTGACTTTCAAAGGTAACAGTTGTTGATTGAATGCTTGATTCGACTTTTATGCATGGCAAATAAATTAATGTAGCAAAAAGAGCGCATTAAGTCCCAGTTTTATAATGTCTGGTTAATGTTGACATCAGATGGCATTGCCTTCACATTTATGTGATGATGAATGAGAAATCATATTTCATATAGTGCATCTGACTGACAGTATGCTGATTTGAACATTATCAATGGGAGAGCATATCCGCATAGTGTTTCATGCAAAGCAAAGTTTAACCAGAGATTATAAAACTGGGTCTTAAGGAGTAAAATATAGTTAAATCTACATATTAGGTCTTGTTACTAGTGACATCTTAGCTGGAAAATTCAAGAAGGCAGAAATAAGGAAAAAGTTTGGAAGGAGGCCCAAAATATTGTTTTAGTTATGATTTATTTGGTGAGAATTATCGATATGAACTTTTCTTCAGTATAAAACAGTGTTGTGTGTGTTGAGTGAAGGCTATTATACATGCAAGCCCTGGAAAAAGTATAACTAACTTAGTAACATGGTGATACAGAGGTAAAGTTCTTAAGCTAGAAACTGTTTATTTTTTTTTGAGTGTGTCAGTGAAATTATGAAGAAATTGCAGTACACCCTTGCTAATCCAGACTATATAGGGTGAAGAGTAACGGGGATTATGTGAAATCTGGATTATCCTGCGATTTTCATGAAGGAACACTCATATAGTTTTTTGGGGAACCTTTTGTCACTTATGACTTCTAGTCACTTTCCATTGAGTATAAGGCCCTCCTGAAAATAAATGGTGGCTAAAATATGACAATCATACTTAAATTTTTACACAATAATATTACCAATAACAAGGATTAAATTTTCAAGTATCTGACAACAAAAATACAGATAAGTGTTCCTAGTTATTCTAAATACTAAAATTTGGATTAATTTTATTAGACTATGAATTTATTATATCTCACCCCTTTGATAATTAATGTCAATTGAATATCAATGCAATAGCAGTGTCACTGCTCCCTCAGCTGCTGGTGAGCAGAGCAGAACTCCACCACACGATGGAAAAATCTGTTTCATTTTTGGCATTGTGAACGGTCCTAGCTTTTCACTCTACTTCTTACTCTTTTTTTTTAACTCTTTGTAGAGTCTGTTGATGTAAATAACTTTTCTCATATGGGCATATAAATGAAGATTTTTTTTATAGCATTAAGCTAAAAATCAACGGTAACAACATCCTCCATGTCGTTAGGTACACAATAGAAGTTACTTACTACCTCAAAATTAACTAAAATTAAGTTGATGCCATGTCAATAAATTGTTCAATAAAATAAATTAGCTTTTATTCCCTAAGTAAACTCCTTGAATATCCAGAGGTTTTGCAAGAAAGTCATTGAAAAAATTTGTTAAACTCTGAGCCGTTGACTTGTTAATGAGTGAGAACTGTGGAAAATGATATGCGAGATCACATGCAGCTTAACATTTAGAGAGACCATGTGAAGTTTCAACCTCCCTTTGGGTAAAGCATGTTTTTCTCAGGGTATCAGACAAAACACTGGAGTGCTCAAGTCATAGCACATCCCCCTAGGTGATATGCAGTGCTGCTACAAATCAATTTGAGTTTGCTCCAAGCAGAGTGTCTCGCATCTGTGACTCAGGTCAAGTGGGTAATGGCACCAGGAAACATCGGCCAAGTATTCTTTTAGTGTTTTGAAAGAGTAATGTAAGAAGGAGATATGTATATCATGTTGTGATATTTAATAGGAGAAGCTTCAAATGATACTTTTCCCTTGTAAATACTAATAGTTTTTGTGAAAGGAAATGCCGCCTTCATTGATAAAAAGTTAGAATTTTCGTACACGTACTACATTTTCACTAAGGAGAGTGGATACTTTCTCAAAAGCCTGGCAAAACAGGCCAGTTCTGATAGTTCCGACATGTGCATCACCAATCCTGGGATGTTTCCCATTTAAAGAGACATCTACACCATCCTCTCACCTGTGAACCACATGTCTGCCTGCTAATGAAAGTGCTGGACATCCTCCTCGATTTACACAGTTAGAATAATTGTATGAAACCTACATACTTGAGAGAATCTGGATTCAGAGATAAAGGATGCAGCTAGGACTTATTCCATCAATGATTTCACATTGCTTCCTATAGCAGAGTACCATTCCAGCAAATATGGTTGATTTTTTTCCAAGTTTTCTCTTTTTTCCCCCGATATGGTTTGCATCAAGTATATATGAAAACAAATAAATCCAAGCTACATCTTTCAAGGGTCGAACGGTGAAAACAGAAATTATTTTTATCTGTTAGCATGCTACCATGGGGATGTACTAGCCAACAGCCTGAAAATGGATAAAAGCCAACAGCCATGATGTCATGGCAAACACTTCCATACGGAAGCATTTGCTTTGACATCATGGCGCGGCATTTCCCGATGACTCCGTGGCTCCAAGATGCTCAGCGCTCTTCCGAATTAATTAAGTTGGGAAGGTGAAGGGGCCTTATGATTGTGCTCCGCGGCTAATAGTAGGGGAGGAGAAGGGGCTCCGCGGGGCTAGTCGGCATTTCGACTCTAACTTTACCCTTGGCCCATGGGATACAGGACGATTTTAGAATGCATTTCTGAGAAAAAAACTGCTTCTTATGGGCTGGGAAATATGGTACATATATAAGAATACGCTGGCTTATCCAAGGCAACAATAAAATGACACCAAGTGTCAAAATGTAGGTCACTTGTGTGAATTTAGTGTGAAAATTGAATAAAGGGATGTTAAGTCACTTTGCCTTAACATAATGAACTTTCACAAAGTGATGCCTGAATCTATTTCTTACATGGAGAGCTACTATTTTTAATGCTGTGTAAATATAGAACTCCTTTTATCCTGTTGTTCTATATATTTTGATATTGCCATTGTCTTGGAAACAGATTCTTCCTTAATGCGGTCGTACAGTAGACCTGGCAATTCCTTACCTGATCTTCGGGATGAGTACAGCATTCGAGGGTCGGAGGAGGAAGAGGATGGCGGCTATGGGTGGTGTGGTGGGGGCCGAGGGGGGAGAGGTGGCTATAGCGGGAGTGGGGGCGATTCCACCGATTCCTTGATTGATGAGGCCGAAGAATATCTACGGCGCTCCATTGATTCCATATTGACGGGCACCGATTGGACCAGAGTGGGATGCAGGCGCCAAACTCGCCGGCACTCAGACCCTGATCCGGTGCGAGGTAAGCATTCCAATTTATTAATTTCTCTCTCCGTAAAGCTAACATAGAATCAACTTTTGGGAGATATGTATCCTTTAGTCAATGGTGGTGAACTTCGTTCATTATCTACCGTAAGAGATAGCTAATCCAGAATTTTGAATGGCTGAAGTATCCAACCAACAGAACTATTGTTGAAGATTTTTCAAACTTGTGACATTGAAATAATAGAATAATTAATTTGTTGTTAAAAACATAATTGATTATTGAGTTCCTTGAATGATGTATATTTGTTGTTCCAAACATGTCATTCTTTCTGCTTTCAGGGTAAATCAGCTTGATTTGCAAGAATCACTGCATATTAATTATTTTTTCAAATAGTCACTCATTAATTAGCCAAGCAGCAGGGATACTTTTATGCTGAATAAAATATTTGTTTATCTGAAATTTAAAAAATGTATTTCTCACATGCACATACTTACCTCTCCGTTTTCGTAGCATATAGTACATGGGGATATTTTTGTACTAGTCATAGCACTCTTTTGAAGATGTGCAACCCAACAACCAGAAATATGGTGAAGCCTGCCTCAACGGCCACCTCCCTTAACCCTTTCAGTATGGGAGACTCACACGTGTGAGTCATGGATGTATACTTTTCAGGGGCAGATGGCCACACAGTGAGTTCTGCTCATGATGCTGAACTATGCCCCTAGAAAGGATCCCACCTTCCCATAGAGCTTCTCTTTTGGCACCTACTCTGCCATCAGTTTGGACTGAGCTATCGGAGGGTGCACATCATTGGCTGGTGGATGCCTTCATTTTTTTTCTATGATAATTTAAATCTTTATTATTCAAATCTAATTTCATCTGTTTAATTTTTTGTTTTTCCTGCCCACTGGAGTGCCCTTGAGAAAGTAATTCCCCATTGATTAGGTTAAGTGGACACCTCTCTAAGTGGCCAGTTTATTTGGGAATGGAACGAACTTCCCATTTAAGCATTGGAAATTTCCCTACTTAATATGTAAGCCATACATGCAGGAGTGTTAATGCATACATAATATGTCAAATAGCATAGAAAGTGTTATGAGAAAGTCAAAAAAACTTCCATGTTTGCAGAGCATCTTTTAGTTAATAAGCACAGAAGCACCTGCATATCATTCACGTAAAGGACAATGGTAGAAGATTGCATGCCCTTAAAACACTGGAAATAGTTCATCATGCCAAAAACAATGTTGTTCTACCAAGTGAATAAGTGTTCCTCTACCATTCCCCATTGTTATCCATATCATTGGACAACACAAATTCCCTTCCCTTTAGCGGTTACCTCCTTTAGAGGCCAACGGCCACTACAATTTTACTACTAGGTATGTACTTTTTTAAGCCAGCAGCCACTACTTCCGTGGCCAGCGACAAGCGTTACTGTTTTGCATTTCCATTTTCTTATCACCAACACATCAGAAGATCCGGCTAAAAGATGTTTATAGGGCCCCTTTACCCTTTTTTGGAATTCGCTTGAGAAGTTTTCCTCTTGTTCCTTAAATCCAGCTGGCCATATACTTCCTATTGTTCTTTGGGGTACAGCCAACTTTCCTCCTAAGGCAGCCACCTGTAAGGAAGCTAATCCTCTGGTACACACCATGAGTGAAAGGCCCTCATCCACAGACCAGCCTTAATAGTTTGTTTATGCATTAGGGGAATCCTTCTCAGTAATGGCTCATGGGTATTAGGGCATTGTCTGTTGGACAATGCATTTGGGAGTCTGTCATTCTTTTGGCTCTCTATTGAAGCCGCTATGTCTGAAGGAGTTCATAATCTTCGCTGTATGTTATCTGTTGGCATTGGGTGGGACTGGGAGTTTGGGGAGAATACTAGGGCATACGTAATTGGAAAAATTTATAGATTCTCTTGAACTTTGTACCACTAATAAAATAAATTTTAAATTTGAAACAATTATCCATTTAAGGTATTTTTGTTAATAATGCATGGTCATTGGGTATAGCAATGTTGAATAATCCATTAAAATTTTATATCCTAAGGATAATCATTCAAAGCCATCGATTTGGTAGGTTCATTCTGGCTGGAAAAATTTTACCGCTATCCATAGGTCACCTCTTTAAGCGGACATTATTTTATGGTCCCAGTGGTGGCCACTTAATACAGGTTTCACTATATCTTTTCTGTGGACGAGGCAAAATCAGAACATGCGAAACTGGAGATCTCTTGCTGTATTAACATAAAGAGTATTCAGAGATCATATGCATAATTATTTCTTATTTAAATCATGGCACACTATGTATCATTCAAGCATTACTGCCTTACGTTAATGGTTATGGTTGTAAGTTTAACATATGTTTGTGGCCATGCGTTAAAGCCATCTTCAGTGAGAAAAATGATTTTCAGTCATGCTCTCTCAATTTGGAGTTTAACCTTGAACTTTTACTCTCCCTTAAGAATTAAAACCACCAAGATCTGCTCAGCCTTTTCTACCCAAAGAGCCAAAGGAGTTGAAACCAGAATGCTTTGCCAAAGTGATATTAAGTAACGGGAGGGTCGTCGTGGGACGAGTTCGCTATTCAGGAATTTTAAGAGGTGCTGAAAAAGAGGAGTACATTGTGGGAGTTGAGCTTCCTTGCCAAACTGGAGACTCTGACGGAACTTTTCGTGGGATTAGGTATTTTGACTGGTAAGGATAAACTTATTTTGCTGGTTATAAGTGGTAGACTTCTTATAGTTTCATTCAGTATAGGCTATATTGCATGGAAGGAATTGTTTTAATTTGTGGATTTCTCAGTGGATGCTGGTTACAAATCAAATTGTACATTTTTTTTAGTTAACCATTGCTTAATTTTAGTGCTTGTATGGGGATAATACAAACCCATTTGTTGCCAGTGAGGCAGTGGGTTGGATCTCTTGGTCTTTGGTTCCTGTGAGAAAACTGCCACTGGCCGATATATCGGCCTTATTATGCATACGAATTATCAGATTTTATGCTTATATTTTTTTTTCATTACCTTCATCATGCAATATAAATACATTAATTTTAGTCATTAATTCCCATTAAGTGTGTTTAATATTTAAAAAATAAACTTATTCAGAATCAGTAGATCATAATTTTTTTAATTCAAAAACTGCATGAAAATTACCTGTAAACTCCTGACTTTCAATTTTATGACCATAAAAGTGCTAATATATTTCCAGCTTCCTGGGGTTATACTGTCCATAATACATTCATCCGGAATCTTTTGGAGTAAGTCTTTTGGACCACACCATTAACCAGGTGTGCGTTAATTGTTCCTTCCCTCCTTGCTGGAGGGAAGCTTTAGTAGTACGAATTTCAAAAATGGGGAAGTACATGGCTGATCTATGATGGACAGCCTTGTGTAGTGTGCAGTTTGAGATTATTCTAGCCTGTTTCCTTAAAGCACAATGTTGTGGAGATGTCATTATGCTAGCCTATCATATTGATGTTTATGAATGAATTGATGTGGAGAACTTTTTTCCGTCATTAAATAATACTTTTTAGTTCGCATTCCACTCTCTTTTTCATCAAATCAATATGGCTCAGGCCCATGACAGTGATGCTAAGATTCTGAAACCAAGGTCGGCATAGTAATAATGTACCGCAAGTTGGGGTGAGTTCGGACATGCGGGGTGACTTCAGACAATAGCGCCGGCTGGTACTTACATTGTTTTTTCTTGCCAAGTACACTTTGTTACACAATTTAATCATGTCTTCAAGACAAAGAAAGGTATAATGTAGCATATTCCGTTTAAAAGCAGTGTATCTGTTACTTCTCGTCGTAATCAATCCGATCAGTTTGAGGCGCAACAGTTGCGTGAAATTTCGTATCGCCAAAAAAAAACTAATGTGCTCTTTGGTAAGTGCTTTTGAATATTGTGAGATTAATTTCCTTCTAAAGCTGCATTATTTCTCATTGCATATGAAAATTTTCCTTTGAATCCTAAGAATATTCTATTTACTAGAACACAGTTTTCGAGTTCATGTCGCTCTGCGGGTGGAATGGCAAGAAAGAACCGTGTTGGGGCGAGTTCGGACGATAGCGCCGGCTAGTACTTATACATTGTGTTTTCTCAGGAAGTTCACTTTGTTATGCAATTTAATCATATTTTCAGACAACGAAAGATACAATTTAGCATATTCCATATAAAAGCAGTGCATTTGCTTCTTCTCGTCGTAGTCAAGCCGATCAGTTTGCGGCACTACAGTTGGGTGAAATTTCGTATCGCCGAAAAAAAACTAATCTGCTCTTTGGTAAGTGCTTTTGAATATTGTGAGATTAATTTCCTTCTAAAGCTGCATTAATTCTCATTACATATGAACATTTTCGATTAAATCCTATGAATATTCTATTTACTAGAACACATTTTTCTATTTCATGCAGCTCCACGGGCGGAATGGCGAGAAAGTACACGAGGGTCATGAAGGCAGGCGCTCACATGAGAAGTGATTAGGATATGCTAAGAAATAGGAATAAAGTTTGTAATGCTTCCTCCTAATGCGACCTATTTATGCCAGCCACTTGATCTTGTCTTTTTAGGTCAATTAAGATCGTATGGTGTAAATGTCTTGAGCAGTGGAAGCGTAAAAATTGCGAGGTTCTTCCCAAAAGTGAGTTCCCCAGATTATTAAAATCAGCCTTTGATTCAATTGGATCCTCCTGTCTGGCAATGTTTGTGCAGGGTTTAGAGCCGCAGGAATTTTTCCATTCGACAAAAGTCGAGTTATTAACAAAGTCCCTTGTTTAAATCCGGAGGAAAATTCGGCCAAAGCCATACCGATGCAATTGCGTGGTCAGATGCACTTCTGTGTCATCCCGCATAGATACACCTGTGGGGAAAAAATGTATGGGAAATAACTTAATGTTCAGCCAGGGAAAAGTAATATGCGTAAATTAATCTTTTTTTAGGAAGTGGGAGACGTTTCCTCGGAGAAAAATTCATCCGTTGATGAGACTAACAATTTGGCATCACATTCTATCGATGTTACTGATGAAAGTAATTTTGAAACCCCGGGCTCTATCCCTGAAAATTCATCCCTTTTTATTAAAGTTCGAGACCAACAAACGTGACAGTCTTTTGTGGGAAAGGTTATAGAAGTCTATACTAGAAACAGATTCCGTGTGCATGTGCCTTTGGAAAATCTACTGTCAAGGAGATTTATTTCAGGTTTCCCGATGTTGCTCATGAGTACACAGAATGCAAATTGTTAGTTAGCAGGCTCTGCCAAGGGACTTACGAAGGGGCCACTTCATTGTTAGTGGGTTAACTAAAATCAATAATGTTGATTAATGTATTTAGCAGTACAAATGTCACTGTTTGCTTTTGTAATATTTTATTTTGATGTGTTGTTCCCGCTTAATCAGAGGTGTCAAGGTTTTAGTTGCATCTATCGTTAAAGATTGCACTATTTTGTACGAATGATAATTGAGGAGACCATTCCATCGCACCCTTTTATAAACCTAATGAATAAAAATGTTACGTCAAGTTGATATCTATATGGTTATATTTTGTTTCAATGCGTTCCGTTTTCATCAACAATTTTTTCAAGCTGCGGAATTTTACGCTTTTCGGTCTAATTTAGCGGTTAAAATAAAAGAAATATTAACCCCTCTCTAAACTTTATTATCATTTAAGAAGAAAGCACTTTCAACTTCACCATTTAATCTCTGAAATTATTTTGTAAAATCACCGAATGGCTAAGTCACATCTATCAATGCAATGCTTGCAATATTTTCCGATTTTCTTTTCTATTTCAATAGTTCGCCTGTAAAATAGAGAACTAAGAGCATCTTGCTGTCTTTTAACATAATTACGATATTAATAAATGATTATTTTTTAATATACAAACATTTTTAAATAAATATGTTCCCATATTGTCACGAAAGTGATAACTCTGAATGAAAACAAATATATTGCGAGTGTCCGAACTCACCCCACTCCGTGAGGCGTGTTCGCATGACTTCGGATGAATATTTTCCAGAGTTAAAAATAAAGCAACATTTATTTCTTTCGTTCACAATATTTGCAAAGATTTATTGATTATAAATTGCGATTTTCACGCATATCGGTAAATATGCTGATGCGTAAATAATGATTATATATAAAAAAGTGTCCGAACTTGCCCCAACTTACGGTATAAGCAGTGTTACGAATTACCTAGGTTTTTTAGCACTTACAGATCTATTCCACACAGTTGTGTGTACAGAATGTGCAATGATAGCTTCCATTGTTATGACTACACCAATTTCTCATCTAGAGATGGAATTTAAAAGGCCAATTAGTTTATTTTCCTTCAAAATCAAATGCTGGTTCTACTGTATTTGAAACAAGAGTGAACGGTTATTGGAGCTTACCTAATCATAAACCCCACTATTTGCATTGAAATGGGAAATTTAGTTATCCTAAGTGAATACTGGCTATTCATGTTGTATTAATTTCATATTAAACTAATTTGTGTTAAGAAAGGGATACCTATATGGCCAATTTTTTGGTCACTCCAGGCATGTAAAATCAAGCTTTTACCGAAAACTTACTCTGAAAAAATAGAAATATTAGCCTGAATTAACTTTGCTTGAAAACTATTTGACATTACATTCTATTACTATTCTTTCAGTGTGTTAAAACTGTGAGAAGCTTAAAACGAATAGGATTTTTTAGATAAAAATTTGATTTATGCATAAACTCAGGGGCAGGTTAGTATTATTGAAAATATGAGAGAAAATTGTAGGATAGATCCATGAAACATGCTATAATTTTGGCGCACTCATCCCAGTGATTCATTTTGTATTTTACAGAATATTCCTAATTCAGTGCTTTTCTTCTCATTTCAGTAATCCCAACAGAGCTGTATTTGTACCATTTAAGAAGGTCATCATTGCCTGGAATACTTAAAAGGAGCTATCTCTTTTATCCTCTATTATAGCTTTAATATGTGATTTTTTCTGCACAATGTTCTTCCCCTTTTATTTGGGATTGTGCTGTTTTTAACGGATATTTTGTTACTGAAGTCATATACACATCATCCATTCTGGACTATAATTATTTTTTCTATCGTTGTTATTTTTAAGTAGAAAACTTTATTGAAATAATTTGTTACATTTATGGTATCTGCTCAAATATCATATTTCATATTTTGTAATCATAACCGTGATGTACAGGGGAAAGGAGTTTATTTCTTGTTATTTTGTTGTTTTTCAACAGCTTTTAGGTACCTGATTTTTGTCGATGGTGAATGGCTTGGAACAAAGTCATGATATTTTTTTGGCTGTTGAAAGATAAGTGTAGCCATTTTAAAAGTACTTAAAGAGCTTTGCGTGAGTACTGTTGTGCTTCTGAAGCTTATGTGGCAATAAGCCAAAAAAAATGCTGACCAAATCTGTAGGGCTCACACAATTTATGTTATCTTAAAATCTGACTTTTGAAAGATTACTTTACTAATGAATTATTCTCCGTTTAGATTCCTCATTTATTACCGTCACGGATAACTACCTCTGGTTGTCCGTACTTTTCCTGAGTGCAAAGTTACTCCAAACCAAAACATGAAAGTAATTGCTGCAGAAGTCAAGATTATGTTATTTTTACTTTACTGTTTGATGAGGATGCTATTATGGCTTTCCAAGACATGGAGCCAACATGCAGGTCAGGCTTGATATTCATGTTATACATTATTTATTTTTCTGTCCGTTATAAGGATGACAGTGATTTTACAAATTGAACTAATGTGGCCTTGTAAAATTTATAGAATTGGATAAGTTTTATGAGAGAAGTTTTACAGACATCCTTGCAGTCATAGTCAATTATACTGTTTGTTGAATTTAAATTGTGAATTTTCAGGTACAAAGTGTGCTCATGAGTTTTGATGAGTGAACCAGCTCGCTTTAGTCCTTAGAGATTGCTAGTAGTTGTACTCTTTAGCAATATTGACCTTTATGAGTTCATCCTATCTATGGAATTAGGTGATTTTTCTTAATGCCACTGGTAAGCTTATTTACCACTGCAGGTTGGATTGGTTAGAATTCTTAAGTTCAGTGATTGTTGTATTCAGTAACACTCGAGCAAAATCTGTAGCATTTGGGATAAAAGCCCATCTGTGTTCAGCCTTGTGAATTTGTTAGAGAATGCTTTTCATATTTAATCATGGTTAAGAATGGTAGCAGTTTATGTATAATAAGTGTTATGAATGAGATTGGTTCCCAGGGAGTTTGATGTATGCATTTTGAAATTTCAATCCATCAGCAACAGGAGTTTTAGCTGAGGAAAATGACAAATCGTGTAGAAAAGCCGCTCATCAATAAAAAAATCAGTGTTGAGTGGATAACTTGGGCTGTTTCAATGTGCTTGTAGTCATGTACTTGAGAAGTAACTTGCCTAAGTTTAGGCAAAACTGATGTTTAGAGAAATTGTATGGAAATTGCTAGAAATATGATCATGAATTTTCTGTGTAGGTAAACCTCTTTCTATTAGACAAGCCTGAAGGGTACGAGTTAATTGTTATCTTGCACAAAGAGTAGTGCCATAAGTATTCTGTTCAGAACTTATTGAGGATTTATCATGGATTTTTTTGGTCCGAGAACGCTACCACTAGGCCAACTTAAAGCAAGAGCAGGGTTGATAAGTATGTATTATTTATGCCCTCATTTCATATTTTTATTTCTTCGTTTTCATTTCATCGATGCAATACATGTTGCTATCAATGTTTTTTTAAGATCTGTAAAAGAAATTGTGATATTAATTTCTCCATTGCTATTTTGTTACATCAATGATTTTATTTTCTATAAGTCATGAAAATTCCTTATTTATTGTTATTTATTTGATTGTGTAAATACAGATTCAAACATTAGTTTTGTGTTCTCTAATGTATATTTTATGATATATTTTTTGCTGCATTTTTACTTCAAAATAAATATCAAATGGTTTTATTGTGGCTGTCATCGGTAATGTTATTACATGAATAGTTCTTAATTAGTACATGGTTATTTAATTTTAAAAAATCACATGTTTCTATTGAAATGTCTATTGTGGGGTGGTGTTATATCTTGTTGTCAACGATTGTTGTATGGCAGAATAAAAGATGTTGTTGCTTGTATGTCATATGTGAAAGGTATATGGTACTACAAGGCTGGAAAATATGTACCAATGTAGAAATGTCGCTAATGATTTTTTTTCATTTACCTTCAAGTTGCCATTTATTGAATGTGAATTTGGTTTAATTTTTTTATCACACTAAGTGATTATTTTATTAGAAAACTTGTTTTCAAGGGAAACTAGTGCAATACTGTGGATCATTGCATTTACCTCATTTTTATTAATGGAAAATTTACTCTCAGCATCCAAATGAAATGCCTCTTAGCCATGACGTGTGTTATTATGCATCAAAGACTGGATAGTTTGATGTCAAAATGTTGTATGTATTTTAGGATGTGTTAAATGCACTGTTACCAGTTATATACAAATGGCGGAGGATGTTGTTGAGTGGCTTTTCACTACATTGTGCATTGGTTTTAAGAAACTTGAATGTGTTGCGTGTACATATTCAGAGCTCGAAGGTATATTAACATTGTTTATTTGCTATTATTTACACACACCAAGTTAGAATATAATTTCAACCTTAAGGCATTTCAGATGAACCATATCTCAAGTGTGTTTCAGGTATTTTAATCATTATTTTCTGATTAAATATCAGTGGTCCTATGAAATATTTAGTATTTGTTGTGCTTAAAATGTATAAATATGGAATTATTTTTTTAGTAAAAGAAGCATGATACTTGTGTTCAGTGGTCCTAGGTTGTTTAATGTTGCACTATCTTGGTTAATTGTGTATGCTCAATTACTCCCAGCAGAAATTATTATATTGCTTGCTTGGCATAGCTTTGAGCTCTGTGTATAATAATATGCACTTTACATGTCTGTATAAAATATCAAACGTAAACTAGGTAATTATTATTGCTGTACGCTGTCACACTCCAATCATTTATCTTTCGTATGGATACTGAGATATGGTTATTACTGATCAGTGCAAGTGCCTGGCTCTTCTTTCCCATGATGCTGTTTCACTTAAGCATTCTTTCCAAATTGTGAAACAAAATGTGGATGAAATCTCATAAAAGTCATGTTGTTTCAAATCAAATGATAATTTGGTATTTTATTATCTTGTACTGATGCTTGTTAATTTGCCTTGAAATATACCTCAAGTACAATTTGCACCGTTCATAAAATCAGTGAAAATTTGTATTTGTTGCATTGTACCATGACTATGTCAAAAAAATAGGTGTTGGATTTCAGGTAGCTTGGTTAATTATCTACCAAGATCCTGAGATAAGTTGAAAAAAAGTGTAAAATGGAAATTTCTCAGCAATCATGTTGATTTTCATGCTTATATACATAACCAAGTGTGTGTACTTGACAATATTACTGAATAAAATCCAGGTAAATTGTCTAAGTTACTATACATGTACTTTTTGTGTATGTATGTGTATATTCCCACTACCAAACCTTTGATGATTGTTTTTCACTCGTCATCTTAAAGCCCTTCCCGAATCCACCAGTAATCTTGACGTAAATATTCGAGAGTACTCTCATATTTGGGTAACAAGGGCATTCGAAAAGGCCGTGCTAAACCTAGCCCACTGAAAAAAATAGCACAATAGCCACCTCTCTCTCCCCACCACTGCCCATTCGCACTTTCCCCCTCTCCCCCCACCATCTCTGCCCTTTCCTCCCCAAGGGATCAGAGCAGGATCTTCACTGTTCTACCGCCGACGATGATGGCATGACTGTCGAAACGTCCAAGTTTTCTGTTGTATGTGTCCTTTTTGCGTGTTTCTCCTTTTCCAGTGTATCGCTATCTTATTTATGCATGTGCAGCATCGCCAAGAGTTATTTTCTACTAAGAGATTATATATAAATACACACCCAACAATAAGTATCATCAGTTGCAGTATCAAGTGGCTAGACATTCCTTTTACAATTTAGCATTTTCATTCATTATTCAATAAAAGCCTGTCATTCACCCCTTATTTTTTGAAAACTCATACCATAATCTCACGACATTGTCTATTGCGTACTAGATTTGTAGCCAATTAAATAACTCTCGAGTAATTAAGCATGAAGGAAGTATGTATCCCCACAAGCTTTCCTAGTGGAGAAATATGGAGAAAGCCTTGGATGTGTCACCGGGTTAGGCTTTCCATAGCTGACATTTTGACAAGCCACTCATTCATCTTCCTTGGTATGAAACTGTGTGCCGAGTTTTTATACCTTAGTTGACCAGTTAAGGTGGATTCTGATTGGTTGGTGTATTGTTTTCTTTTAGGTGGGCCTCTTTATCTTTTCAATTACCTGTCTCCAAAGCTAGCTGACAGTATGTCCTGAGTTTATTCAGGTTTTTCTCCTCCAAGCTTATTTCAATAGCCTCTTTTACTAGGCAATCCTAATATCCATTGGAGCAGCAAAGAATTTTGGTGCCGTCAAAATTAATGAAGTGTGCCTGATTGAGGCTACCCCGTGCTAGGGCTGATTTTTCTTGTTCATACAGCGTAATGTGCCTCTAATATTCTTTGATCCTTGTTTCCAAGGTACGTGAGGTCTCCTCAATGTAGGCCTGGCCACACTCACACTGGATGCGATAAACTTCTGGTCTTCAGGCTGAACTGATCAATGAAGGTATAAAAACCCGTCCAACACCAAACTCGGCACTAAGTTTCGCCCTGAGGAAGATGGGTGAGTAAGTAATCAAAACATTGGCAATGCCCTAACTCAGAGCCACACCCAAGTAGACTTCCTCCAGGAATGAAATATTGATAACTTAAAAATATTTACAATGCAAATTTATGTTTGCCAGAGATTGAGGATTTTTACATTGCATGGGATTCTTTCAAAATATTATAATGCTACAAAGCCCATGTTTTCCTCCACCACTGTTGGGTCAGTGTAACACTTTCTAATTTAAGTTATGCATTTTTAGAAGGTTTTCATTTTTCCCATGGATGAATTGTGAACAGGACAAGGTGATTTAAGGACCTTACGGAAGAAGAAGGTGGAAATTCTCTCTTCCCTGGCGTTTCTCCAGCGTTGAGGAGACACACTGAAAATCCTTTGATGAGCAGCTGTGTCACTCTTCAGGAACGGTTTATTGGTTGGCTATTTAGGGAGGAGACCGACAGCTGAGATCATTTGGCCATTAGGGACAGGTGTGTTGGTTGGTTAGGGAAGGGTGGAGAGAAACCCAGCATCGCCATTAGCTGGCTCTTAATGAAAGGTAATTTCTGCCATTAAGGATAGGTGGGCCGGTTGTCTAGGGAAGGGTTATTGGGAAATTAAGGAAAGGTGGAGAGAAACCCGGTATTGGCATTAGCCTACTGTTTACGAAAGACAACAAGGGGACCACGGTTTAATGTCTTATCTGGCAGATGAAGTTCAGTATTTGAAGTGCTCTCCAGATGGCAACCTAGTAGGGATTTCAATGAAAAATTTCCACCTCTGCCAGGATTTGAAACCGGGCCCTAGAGATGTGAAGCCAGTACTCTCACCACTACACCAACCTTTGGGAGAGAGCTTAAAACATCCCCTACGAGCTTAACTTGGTCCCAGAAGAACTATACCACCTACATTTGGTACCAGGAAGCATCCTAAAGAGGAGGTAGATAGGGAGACTATTCACGAGATCACACGTATCTCACCCTCCAAAAACCTTCAGTTCTTCGAAGGAGATGCTGACGAAGAAGTTTCATAAAGCCCACCAGCCATCTCTGGTCCTGAAAGGGACCGCGCGTCAAACAATTTGATGGGCCATGAAATAGATAATCCTCGGCCTATCGAGTTTCCAATCGGGTTAGTAGCTCCATGATCGATGTTTTGACAGCAGAATGAACTGTCGAAACGTCGGTCATAGAGTCATTAGCCCTAGTGGCAATCGGAGAGCATTTCATCAAATCGATTCACCGGAAGAGCCAGAATTCATTCACCGAGCCATGCAGCGAATAAAGATGCTCGTTCTATCCTGATGAAAGACCTCAACTTTGCTGCAGCCTCGAAAGTACATCCACATACTACCCTTCAAGTCGCCGCAGAGGCGTGTGGCAAGGGGCTTTAGGACAAACGCCATGAGAGGGGAGGAAAAAGGAGGGGGGAGAGAACAGAGGTGAGTCGTATGTTAACAACATGTCTTATGTCACGCTGTTTTCCTTATAATCACTAATGGTGAGTGGGAGGAGGGAATTTTTTTACCCATTAGTTCCGTGGTGAATCTCTCTTATTGTGTCGCTTCTATTAGATGTTATTGATTATATGTGATCTACTATTGGATGTTATATCCCAATGATGTTAATAAATTATGATTAGTTCTAGAGATATAGTGCGGGGTTAAAATAATATCCTTCCTCGTACTGAAACTCACCTGAACGAATTTCTCAAGAACACAATCTAAGCCTGGCGAGTAGCCTCCGATTCTCTAACGGTTTCCATCCTAATCCTTTCATCAGCTGTGTGACACTTTCTGTTCACACATACCAGTTTTTAACGAAGCGTACAGCTTTTTTTGTTTTATTTATTTCGCGAGCTAAATCTTTCTACGCGGAGTCCCAAATACTCACGGCGTTTTCGAGTTGTGGGCTAACCAGAGAAAAGCAGCACCTCTTTTTCACTGGAGAACCTTCCTAGTATTCGCTTGCAAATACTAGTTTCTTTGATGCAGCGCCGCCAATGTTTCGCCTGTTTCCTCCACGCTAGATCGGAGGTTATAATCATTCCCAGGCATGTATGCCTTTGACCATTTACCTTTATATGACTCCTTAATGGATGCGACGTGGAGTTTTCGTCACAGCTCCAATTCTGACAACTTGGACCTAGTCACAGCAACAAAAAACTCTAATGTTGGATACAAGATACGCGTATTCCTACACCGACCGCTCTGCCTGTTCCAGAACTGGCACAAGGTCGACAGAGCTCCAGAACGAGGACAATTATACTCTGAAACGATGGGAGCTGCAAAACTCTACCTAACCGGCCCGGAGCGGAGAAACATGGAACGATATTTTTTCCGGACCTGTGATTTTGCGGAACCTATATCACGGCACCAAGTCGTGGAAATAAGATCACCGTTACAAATTGAAAGGCCGTGAAATCACACCCCCATCACTACTCTGAAGGGGAACCGAAAGAAGAGATCATCATAGGAGCTGAAGATGCCGACCGGAAGCTATCAAAATGTCTGACCAGCAAGATGAGGGATGGTATCACTCAAATCCTCCGGAAGGCGAAACCACCCAAGAGAGCAGGGGCGGATTAAGGGGGGGGGGCTGCCGCCCCCCCCGTAATTCCCGGGAAAATAGAAAAGATAGTAATCATTAAGGTGGTTCTCCAATGCAAGTTTTTATTTCACCAGCTCAATACGCAATGTGTAAAGATAATTGGAAAATATCTAAAAGCCCCTTATCTAAACATACTCAGTATCCTCGGATGTTCGCAATTGTACTTTTGTAGGCCTTTGGATGAACAGTGTTGTGAAAGCTTTGGTGCCCTAGCGGAATAGTTATAAGGTATTATACTATGTATGCAGTCCTATATACACCTATTTACTATGTATGCGGAGAATCGAGCCGCGAGTATGGGCATTTGAGCCGTAGTGCGTCTGCGAGAGGGGAATACAGTCTCCACACCCTCCTTCAGCATTGCCTACTATGCGACACCCTCCGCTCTCGTGCTCTCGCAACATGTCAGTTGCCCGGTCTAGCGAGTGTATTGTTTCAGTTGTAGTGAGTGAGAAGTTCAAGAGTTCTTCACATGTTTTGGACCCTGCGTCCATTTTCCTTTATTCTGTGATATACCTGACGTGCAGATCAACCTTTCAGCCAGAGATGGAAAGTTCAGTCGGTTAATTACAACGACATAACTTATTTGCGCTTTCTCGCGCTCACCATTAGGGTCGGACGGCCGGCTTCAAGCTCGTTCCCACATTAGCCTCTCTTGCTTTTTATCTGTTTTTTGATCAAGAAATTGAACAACCGAGCTATTTACAGGACTGTCATTTTTTTATAATGGAAATGCTGTAAGAGGTCCACCCACCGTAGTTTTGACCCCTCTCCTTTTGATAGCAGTAAAATTGAGGACTCTCTAAGTAAAGCCAAATAATTTTCAAGTATTACGCTATAGGGTGAGAAAAAGACATGCTTATAATGTTTTCTGCAACTCGTCGCAGAAGGAATAGCTAAGGTTTACTTTTTTTACAGGCGTCTTTTTCTAGTAGGCCTGGTACAAAGCGGAAAACTAATAGTGCCTCTGCGGACCATCGAAGCTTTTTCTCTCGCGTCCAAAAACAAAAGACGCCAGAAGAAGCAGGAGGAAATACACTATTTGTTAACGCCATACCTTCATACTGCACAACTGACAATGACACTCAGGCTGAGTCCATGGTCCTTTTACAATCCCCTCCACGTAGCCACGAAACATCGACTGAAGTTTCCATTTCTTCACTTCCTTTGGCTGAAAATTTCAACTGTGACGTAGGTCTCTTCATTGTACCAGGAAAGGAAAGACCTGATGATATGAAAATAGCAGAACTTTTGGAAAGCCCTTGGACATCCACAAGCGACTACAAGTATCTCTTTTCAACTCATAGGAAGGGAACCACGGAAGAGCGTCATTACGTGAGGATAGAACATCTTGAAAAGTACCCTTGGCTTGTGGTTTCTCCCTCAATGAATGGACTTTTTTGTACGTATTTCCCTTTTTTGCCCAATCAACGGCAGCTTGCGGTACAAATTTGCAGTTAAAATCCCTCGTTACAGAGCCGCTAAAGAAGTTTTCAAAACTGCTAGGGAAACTAGATGATCTGGAAAACCAACAACACACAGTCTAGTATCACAAAGGTGCAGTGCTGTTGGCCCTGAATTTTCTGGAAATACATAAATCCTGAAAATCATATCACAAGCCAACTGGACGGCTACAGAAGGGAGAAAATCAAGGAAAATAGAGAAAATCTGAAACTGACACTTAAAAATGTGATTTTTCTTAGCCGTCAGAACATACCATTCAGAGGTCATCGGGACGACGCGACGGTGCATTATCATTGGAAGAGCCCTTGACAAATGACGGTAACTTCCAAGCATTACTGCGTTTTCGTTGCGAAGTATTATAAAAATATTAAAGGAAAATAGTATTTTCTGAATATGTAGGTACTTATCTTTTTATTTCTTTCCAACCAATTTTCATTTTGTACGGCATTAAGGAAGAAAGGAGTTCAAAATCCTTGTGTAGGCTGCCGCGGGTTGATGGATGGGAAGATGCAGGTCTTCCGCGTTTTACACCGTGTTGGTCTATGTTTCCTTGGACGACAGTTTCGCAGGCGTTGTAGTCGGCTTCTTCTGGTCGGTGAAGTGAAGGTGCAGCCATTCGTCGTCTTATATATCTGAAGCGTTAGACCTGACTCCAACGGGTAAGATATATAAGACGACAAATGGCTGCACCTTCACTTCACCGACCTGAAGAAGCCAAATGAAACGCCGCCGAAACTGTCGTCCGAGGAAACATGGACCAACGCGGTGTAAAACCCGGAAGACACTTCACTTCTTCACAAGAATGGCATTCTTTACATCGTTTTTTTACGTTTTTCAATTGTGATTAGATATCTTTACTCAATAATTTATCACATCTCTTATATATAATATAGCCTCACCAAAACTACGTTCCAAGCGCTTCATTTCTTTTAATTTTCCGAGGGAAGTCCACTCGGACCCCCGTTTCGTAGAGAGGTATTGCATACCCCCCAGGCGCCGCGGAAAGTAGTGAACCGCCCTCCCCCCCCACAAACAACGACCTTAATCCGCCCCTGCGAGATAGGGTGACAAGATCAAAATTTTCAAAAGCAGGACATTTTGAAAAAAAATCCTGACACATTAAATTCCTTTTCATTTGCTTTTCGCTTTTATATCATGTGGCCAAAATGTCAATAGAGACGATGAGTAAACAAAAATGCATCGCACTAACAATCAGAAAATGTCACATTTTTATGTCCTCGATGAAACACTTTGCAACATTGTTACTTCAAGTTCAACATATTTTGTAACTCAAACATTTTTTTCGGCTACAAGTGTCTAATAACGATTCTTTGAATTATTTAGTAATGTCTGTCTAATTGCAGTCCTCCCTTCGGTCTTTTCCCCACCCCGCGTGTTCTCGCGTACCTAACGTAACGCGTAAAAAAGTGCGTGCTATCGCGGGCTAAAACAATGATACGTAAACTATAGCAGGAAGCGGAAATTTATCTAAATGCCAGACCAGCCAGACTCTGTTGCAAGCGTTCTGGCTGTTAACCAGAAGCAGGACCGAAACTTGTCTTTTTACAAACAGTAAAATTCCCTTTAAAATCCATATTTTTCATATAAAGACAAACAAAATAATAATGTTGCCCTCGGATATTATCTTATATGCTGTATTTCAGTATTTGGTACATAATATTTTTGAAAGACAGAAAGCCGGACAATTTGGCTTTATCGAAAAAAGCCAGCCGGACGCTCACATATTAATAAAAATGCAGGACATGTCCGGCGAAATCCGGACGTCTGGTCACCCTAACCCAAGAAGAATAACATCTCGGCAGAGCTCAGATCACTCAAGAGACCGCGCAAGAACAAGGAAATTTCATCTTTCAAGCTGTTAAGGGGAATGACGCATCTTTCTACGGTCATCGTGAAGAAATGTAAGTACGAAAAAAGTTGCAGCAAATCCTAAATAACAGTATATACACGAAGCTGAAAATTGACTGGTCCTTCTAAATAGAACTGCTCAACAAGGAAAAAATCAAGCAATCGTCCATGCCTACATCAACAGAGATTGGCAACGAAACCTGTGTGTCTTTATATGGGCTGCCCGAGATCTACAAGGAGCAGTGGCGGATTAAACTGTGGACGGCCGTCCAGGACCCATGAACCTGGAGGAGCCCACAGAATATCATGACAATATACATATTAATTTTTTTATTGTGTATATATAAATATTTATCGAGTCTTTATAATATTGTGCACCGTTTGGCACGCATAATCGCAATCCTTTCATGTGATTTAAGAAATGTGACTTATATGTATGTATTTTTAATAAAACTTTAAAATACATTTATATTTTGTACGTAACCAAACAACTAATCGAAGTACAAAACTGCTGTTATTTAACTAGTGTTTTTTATTAGATGAAGTGTTTATTTTAAAAATATTTTTTTTTAATAAATTAGACTTCATCCGCATAATCCACTGCACTAAAGTCTTAGGAGGAGACGTCCTGGTGAACTAGACGTGGTTTCCTAATGTGCCCATCAATGATTCCATTTTACAGAAAAACCTGTATCTTACGGAAAACCGAGGTCTGTAAGAATATGTCCTTATGTGAGAGGGGTTCTTACTTTTGAGGTTTAACAAGCACATTAATACATATATTCTATCTCATTAATGAAGGTGATGCCTTAAATCTGAAAGGAATTTAAGACTACTCATAATATTTTTTCGTGGAATTATAATTTTAAAAATTGTAATTAAAAATTATCACGATAATTTAATACTATTTAAGATACCTAACATACATATTTTTAAAGAGTAATATAGGTTTAAAAAAATCCACAAAAAAGGGCCCGTTTTGGAAAAAAATATTTCCCATAGGTACCCGTGTCTTTAATTCGAAGATTCCGATTGTGAGGGGGTCCGTCCACGGAAAGTTGCATGCAATTCAACCCCGGATTGGAATACTTCCCGTAAGTTATTGGTTTCCGTTTATCAGAGGTGTCTGTTTATAGACTTACTTTAGCCAATTTACTTATCCAATAACTTTTCAAGGAAGGATTTCCCAGAGATTATTCCGGGCCTCACGGAATTCTTTTTTTCTAACTCATACCTCCTTTATAATGAGAAATGGTACCACCAAAACGAAGGTGCAGCTATGAGTTCATCAATCTACCATGTAGTGGCCAAATGTTTGCGGGCACGGCACCGCAGTCTTACCCGAAGAAACTTGCGCTCTGGCTAGGTACGATAAATCGACGGCACATTTCATCATGTGGCCCACGGGAAGAAATAACTCGTGTTGTTCTTGAATCACCGAAAACATCTACATCCCGCCATAAACTTCACTTCACTTCTTATAATGTTGAACTATCGGTTTTTCGGCAGCGTTGGCCTGTGTCTACTTGACGACAGTTTCAAGAGTCATCTTACTGGCGTCTTCAGGTCATAAGTAGTCAGTCTACGGAGTAAGATTCAGTCAGTCATCTGACCTGAATACCCTAGCAGGATGACTGTTGAAGCTGTCGTCGAGCAAACACAAACCATCGCGAAGGAGAATCCGAAAGTTCAACATAAGAAGACTTCGAAATGCCGCGGAAATTTGAGAAGCAATTTACGACGGAGATTGAAAATAACGGAGTAGGGTGTTCTTCTTGGATTTACTGGCGGGCAGAAGATCAGATGGAGGCGTTGGCCACGCGGCATAACGTGAGAAAACACGTACTGATTGGTAATTGGATGCAAGATCATCCCACCCAGAAGACCTCATCGGTGAAGACGTCCGTCCATCGTGTATGCAGCATTTCAGATGCAGAATTGCTTCCCCAAGAGAAAGGTCACCTCACCTCAATGGTAAAGAAAAGGGCTATCCGTGGAAAATGCTTCTAAAAAGGTCCACAAACTAAGTTAAAAAGGACAACAATCCGAATCAGATGTGAACAATATATTTTATTGTAACCCATAAGTTTGAATCAATGAACATATACATGGTGACTGGGGAAAATGATAATATCTATAATTTAATCATAAAGCAGTACCGATATGATTGGAATGAATTTGGCTTTTGTGGTCACCCTAGATATACATATGCTCATATTAATTAAAATCACATAGCAACATATTAATTAATATTAATAATACACTTTTGAGCTTAATTAATAAAACTTATGATGAAATATTATCATCTTCGTTCATTACTTCGTTACTTGAAGAAATGGTAGTAGGTTATTACTAGTGAGTTGAAAATTGTAAGAGGAAAAATGATTCATGGACCGGTAATGGAATCACGAACCTTCAATTTTCCGGGCCAATGCGCAGACCACTGTGCCCAGGATTTCTAGGATTTCTTGTTTTGGTCCAGGAAACAATTTCCCTTGGTCTATTTACATACACTCTCTGCTGATCATTGCGGGCGGATGAGAAAATCTTACTTCATAACTAATGAGTGGAAATGGAAAATGATGAACTGGGATAGGGTAAGTAGGCGAACAACAGGCATTGCTGCCATACTTTGCTCCTCATGGATTGCATGATTTGCACTTTTTTGTCCTTTTCAAACTTAATGATATCACTTTGGATTTTCAAACTTAATTACATCGCATTGCATTACGTCACTCGCGCGGCGTGCATTTATACTCCACTTGATTTTGAAAATTCTTGTCACCTAAATGAAAAATGTGGTGTGATTGTCAAATCGAGAATCCTCCATTCAAGGTCGTGTATTAGCAAGTAACTTGTGAAGTGTTCAGCCAAGTATGAATATTTGAGCCAGCTAGGTCGACAATAATCTAGTGTTCCTTGTTGGCGTTCATATGTTCTCCATGCGAGAAACGACGCAGCAAATTTTACTGGTAAAAATTGACATTTTTCCCTTTATTTTTAGATTTATTACCATGAAAATTATTTCTTATTTCTATGTCTCTTATTTAATTTGGATCATATTTTAAGTTTCTGACAATTTTGTTATCTAATGCGTAATTTATATTTAACACTTGGATGCTCTTGGCTGTTCCTGTTTGTATTAGTGTTTTTCAACAAATAATTTGCCATATATTTTTCATTTTTTAATGCCGTCGTCATTACCTAATATCTTAAGCATGAAAACAATGATAATTTAGCACATTTAGTCTAAAATTAACACAACAGTTAACCATAAAAAGAATGGAGTGGGTACTCTGCGCGGGTATCCATGAGCCGAAAAGTCGCGTGAGTGAAGAAGGGTTAATTATGATACTTTTCAAACCATTCTAAACATTTGTTTCGCGATTCGGCGAGAATTTCTTGCGGCACAGGTTCTTTTTCTAACCAGTGCCGCTGGCCGGCAACCGAATACACTGCTGGGCTTAGATTGAACTTATCATACGCGGACAACATCATCCAGTAAGATGACTTCCAATTGTGCACACTCTTGCAAACCGTATGTGAAGTAGAAGTCACTGATTCGTTCGATGCTCCCGCGGTATCCTCCAATAAAGTTACCGACTTGACCACGTCGGCAACGTCACCCGCATGTAACGAACTTTCTCCAGTCACTGAGATGGGACGCACTTCGGTTTCCGACACTTCACCCAATGATGGAGTATCAGATGAAACTCTTGCTTCATTCGACATCTCAGATGCACTCCTTTCGTCTGCAGCTGGTGTTTTCTCCTCCTGTGCCCTTTTAGTTTCCGCCATAGCATCTTGAAATTCTTTAGAGAACTTGGAGAAAATCCTCGACAGTCTTTTTTGACCCACCGTATCTGAATACTCCTCGTTGAAAAAGTCAAATGAATTCATTAAAAACTCGCATTCTGGAAATGGCTCAAAGATTTTCGGAATCATTGTAGGCTCATTCTCTAAGTCCTCCATGGAAGTTATCTGAATACAAGAAGGCCAGTTCCAGTTGGACGGATTAACTGATGCGTCTGAACGGTTGAAACGCGCCTTTTACACGGGATCGATATCTTACTACTGTACTACGAGGAGCCTGGTACCGACGTAATAGAAATCGATAAGTCAACCGCGTTGAATATATCACGCCTTTTGATCAAGTTTTTTTTACTGATCACTAATCTAGAGCAAGTAGAACTACTTAATTACCTACATGGGTAGGACGTTGGAAGAGAATGGGCATAATGGACATAAGAAGGTGAATAGCGCTATCGAAATAAGCGTTTTGCAATGGGAGGGACCTGATGACGGTGAACCTGGGCAGGGATGTTAAGAAGTGGCTGGCTAAGAGTTTAATATGGAGTGTGGCGTTGCGTGGCGTGCAGGAACGTGGACTCGGAGGAAAACGAACTAGAATAGGATGCAAGAGTTTGATATGTGGGTATGAAGGAGGATGATTAAAGTACAGTGGACGGAAAGAAAGACACACGAGGAAGTGCTTGGCATGGTGAGTGAGGATAGAAAACCTCTGTAGAAGATGAGGAGACCGAGTATGCGTTTGGAAAGGGTAATGTGGGGTGAAGAATTGCTGAAGGCCGTGATGAAGGGGAGGATATTTGGTAAGCGGGAAAGAAAGAGAATATAGGCTTTTATGGATGGAATGATGACAGATGGGATATATGCTGGGACGAAGAAAGGAATAGTGTAAGGAGACAAGGGAGTGCGCCAGTAAAAATCTCGAGTTTTTACTCTCTTCCATTTAAACCTACTTCTAGCGGTAGGATACCTTAATAGGAATAACTTCCTTGGTAAAAGTTGGTGGTTTCCGGCGTAACTTTATGGAACTTGCTATTCATTTTCAATAAAACGGTTCAACTTTGTTTTTTCCTCATTAGGTTTGAATTTTTACGACCATGGTTTCGACGGTTACAATAGGTACTTACTATGTACCAGAGCAAGTGCAAATTCAAATATAAAAATACCGACTAAAATTCACAATGTTCAAGAGTAACTGCAAATATAAAATCACCCACTTCCTTTCATTATGGAAAATTATAACATGTTTTTTTTGTAAATTTATGTTGGCGTTTCCATAGGTATATTTAAAACTCAACATTGTTGCATAGAAACAGAGCTGCTTCCAAATATAATTTGTCATCGATTTTCGTAGGTTCCTAGAAATGAACTTGAGCGTCTAAAATAATCGTTTACCTCAAGCAGATGAACCAGGTACACTTGAGAGAACTCTGTATACCTCCTGGAGCCGGAGGTTGTCAGAGCGAGAAGGGGAAAATATGCAGTTGCGATCATCAGTAACCGCTACATCGAAGTATTTCACCGACTCTACATTCAATAATTGATTTTGATTGATGGTTTAACTTTCGTTGGAACAACTATTCTTTTTCCTAAAATTCACAATGACGAATTTGTTGAAATTTAATTCTGTGAAGTAGATCTTTCGTTGGCTCCAGGTCTTATTTCAGCGTATTTACATCAGACCGGTAGATAGGGCCCTGCACGTTTAAAAATCCAGAGGATATTTACTTAATTTCATTTAAACCTACTTTAACCTGTAGATTATTGAAACCTACTTTAACCTGTAGATTTATTATTGTAGATTATTACACGGGCCAAGTGGAAGAAAGCCGTGACACTTTTCCCGCATTCTATCTATAGTTTTAGAAAATAATTGCTTCGTTTGGATACCGAACATCACTTACGCGATATCTCCTTGTTAGTAACAATGATATTTTCTTATTTACTGAAGCCCCACTCCGTATTTTCGCCTGTGACCTCAAATTCCTAAGGGCGGCCCTGGCTGCATTTCTGAGCCCTCTATTTCCTGATGCATAATGGCGTACACTTGACTCAATTAATACTATTTATTTAATCGCAGGTACATGTAGCGTCCAGTTATGAACTAATGGTAAGGCCATAAGTTCATAACTAAAATTTGAATGCAATGGATTCATGGATGAAGAGAGGTATGACGTACGCTGAGCTGAATAATTAAATTTTCCTCGGCTGTAAAAGATTAGTTCTGGGAAACTTTTTCCATTCCTCGGCTTATATCACCTCTAACCTTTTATTGATGACGTTTTATAATTAAGATAGGTTTTTCTCCTCATAATTAAATAATTTAGGTTACAGAAAACCATAAATTTATGTTTGAATGTTTTTTAATCCCGTAAGAGCCACTATGGACTACGTTGATTTCAACTGTTTCTCCCCTTCTTTTTTCCTCGTATTCCAAATCTCTTTTATTCTCTCCCGATGTTTTCCTTTCCTGTCCTCAGTATCCGCACCGCACCAGTCTTCTTCTTGGGTTTTTTCCGGAAACCTTTGGATTTTTTCGTTTACCCTGAAGTGGCGCTCGTTTTTTAATGTCATTTCGCGTGATTTTGATCCTTTTTCAGTTTCTATAATCCGTGTATTGGTCATTTTCAGTGTTCGGAGGTAGTGAAGTCTTCCTGTGAGACTGCTGGAACTCATTCTTTGAAGGTGTCCGTAGAAAGCGTTGCTTAAATTATTATTTTTATATGTTAAAAATTTTTCATTGTTCTGAGCTCGGCACATTGGGCATTGTTAAATGAGCTGAGGTGACTGCAGAGGTATGTTCTGAATTCAACATACCTGAGAGTGGAGGGCTAATAACAGGTAACTTCTTCCAATGATGTTTGCCCGGATCCGTGCTCCGCCTGAAAAAGGTTTTCCCGGAACGCCTGTGTGTATAAATCACGGCCTATCATCCAGGATACAAAAGCGTCAATGTTATAGGTCATGCAATCAATAGCGGAGAGATGTCTTCCCAACCGAAAAACACCGTCGAGGGGGCTGGGTTGGTGTAGTGTTGAGATCACCAGATACCCACCCAAATGGTCGGGGTTCGAATCCTGGGAGTAGCGGAGGTAGTACATTGTAATCCTTATCCCAACATAAGAGCTATACGGAGAGCTGCTCACGGCGCATTGGATTGGACGTTTAACTATGGACCCATAGCCACCTTAGCGTTAAAAGTAAGCTAATGCTAACGCTGGGGTTTCACTTCATCCTTCCTCCATTCCCCAATAGTCCTTCCCAAACCAACCTACTCACCGGTATTCAGTAGAACAAATTACCTCAGTTGTAAGATGCCTTCTCCAATAAACCAAACCATCTAATAACAGTTAGGGTAGAATTGAATATAATACAATTTATTATTACTCTGGGTGCAAGCCCTCTATGTTTTAAAAAATACACAAATGCATTAATACATTATAAAAGTGGAGCAACGACGAATTTCTTCTTTGTGATAACTTTTCGTGAATCTGGCACTTACTTCAATAGGCGACACAAATAAATGGTTCCTTGTGTTCGAATAGCTGGTACAAGAACACACACAGAAAATATATTCGTCTATTTCAACAGTCAACCTCTTTCACTGTTCTTCGAATGGTCAAATGTGATCCTTGCGGTGTAAACCAAAAATACACCAAACACAAAACATTTTGACTTCGTTACAACTCAGTGTTCAGTGAATCAGGCAGAACACTGAAAACCAGAGAAGAATAGTTTATATGTGAAAAAATCAATGTCAAAACTAATAATATCTTAAATTTAAAAGGGAGTGCATTTCTATTTATTTTAATTTGATACCAAACTCTGTTAAGGATGGCTTGAGTCTTCCGGGTTCTCTTCCGCGTTGAATCATCTATGATGACGAGATGTTTCGCAGGCATTACAGTATGATTCTTCAGGTCAGAAGTACTGATACAGATTTTGGTCTCCTTATAAACCTCTCAGTCAGTCAGGGCCCAGATATTTTTGGCTTGCTTTCTTTTTTCCGTTGAAAACACGTTTCCAAGTCCTGAGAATTGGGTAGCCATCTTCTCTTTTGAAGTTGCTTGAATTATTTTTTATTTCAATGGCCTCCCTGATGATTCTTGGGAAGTAGCGTCTTTCTTTAGCAATTAATTTGGCTTCTTTCAAAATAACAGTGTGTTTCGGTCCACTCCAGGTGTCATCAGCGATTGCCGAAGCACGGAATTGTCTATTCTGTATAGCTCTTCTGCGTTCCTAGAGGTGACATCTGAGAGCTCAGGAAGTTTGACCGATATAGGCTTGGCAGCATTCTCACTTCTCCTCGTATACGCCTTCTTGAATGCTGAGGTCAATGTCCCGACTGAGGTCTAACAATAATATCAACTCTGTTAATTTTATCGAAAATTTTATGTGATCTTTCCATGACAGGTAATTATTGATAGTTAAACCAATATTCCGCACTTCTTTGGAGAAAGGGATGGAAACATTAGGGTAGGTGCCTGTATGATTTTAAATACAGATCCATTTACCCATGAAGTATTTTTATTCCTTCCATATAAACTTTGAATGGTCAATAGAGGAAATTGGACCATTTTCACTGATGAAAACATGACGAAATAATCATAATTAATACAACCATCGGAAAATGGCCCATCATCAGTGATCAACACAGTCGCTACTTGTTTTGGTTCTTTAACTGTATTTTTCCCGCAGAATTTGAATTTCACAATAACTTCAGTAAGATACCATTAGGTGATGCAATAAGTAAGGTAGCCATACTTAGTTTGATGAAAATTTTTCCGTTATATCAAATTGCTTTATATCTTAAGATTAATGTAGCTTAGTTTCTTTTGTAATCTTTAAAAGTGGAAGATGTAAATTTAGCCACTACAGGAATTGTGCCGAATTTCTTTAAAATCAAAATATTTGTCTCTCTTAACCCTTCAAAGCTCGTGTGATCTTACGGCTTATGGATACTCGCGCAGAGTACAAATGCACTCCATTCCTTTTTTAATACCCGTTTTGTTAATTTAAGATGAAATGTGCTAAATGATCATTAGATTCCTGTTGAAATATTAGGTAATGAGGACGGAATTAAAAAAAAACATATATAACAATTTTTTATATAAAAAACTAATTTATAATCTTGATATTACACAATGAAGAATAACCAAGAATATCCTAGTAGTAAACCCTATTATAAACCCTAACACGATTATTAAATTAAGTAGATTACGAAATTGAGGGAAACCCTTAAAAATTATTTTTAAATTTATTTTCGGGTGCGTCGACTAAGGCGGTCATTTTGCCCTTAAAAATAATACAAATGAAGTGATGGTTATAAAAATAGGAAATTATTATCACGATAATTAATTCAAGCATAAAGTGAAAAAGGTTTATTCTGACCAACGAAATTTTGATGCATCGATCCTCGCGTGGAGTACTATTGTACGCCTACAAAGAACACTGGATTATTGTTGACCTTGCTGCCTCGAAAAGTTATGCTTATCTGAGCACCTCACAAGTCCTTCGCTTAGACGCGACCTCAAACAACAGACTCTCAAACTGACAACCCCACGACGTTTAACAAACAACTGTTAGTAACTTTAAAAATCAAGTGTAGTACAAATTCAAGCCGAGCGAGTGACGGTGTGTTAAATAATATTATTGAATGTTGCATGTTTGCCGAAAAACAGATGCAGCCCTTCGAGTTCTTATGATGAAATTGTATTTCCTTATGCAAAAGTTTGCCAGGAGGTAAAATGGACATTTTATCCCTGTATATAAAATACTTTCGGCACACTTATGTCTATTTATGCAAATCTTAAGATTACAAACATATTTCAAACAAGGAAACAAGCATATAATTTACTTTTAAGGTTTAAAAATAGTAATGCCTCTTTTCATACTATCCATCTCTTTCCTAGATATGGGGTTGGGGATTAGAGATGGGGGATTTAGGAAACGATACGCCAAGGCGACGGTGTCATGTGTCGCAAATTAAACCTTACTATGAGAGGTAAAATTGGTAATTCCCCATACTCTATCAATTCCTCTACTCCCTTATTATCTTCCAGCGACCTCGGAGCATTCAACTGATGTGAGTGGGCAGTGGAACCGGTAATCTCTTCTCTTATTTTTTTTTAGGGGTAAATTGTCTCCAATTTCTCCTCCCACTCTTTGTCTTATTGTTGTAGGTTGTTTTGCCTCACTGCCGCGGCAAACTCCTCCTTCCTAGTCGCGAGTTTTTGGGCGACCTTTAGCTCGGCGGATTCCTATTTTTTAATCTTCTCCATGAATATACATATGGATCCTAAACTTGCCCCCAATGGGTGTTGTCAAACATTCCTCAAGCACCGAAAAATCAGGACCAAGCAGATTGTAGCGCCGCCACTCTAGAGAAGGTGGTACTAATAAGGAAAGGCCGTGATTCAAATGGAGATACTGGAAATAAAGGTACCGGAACTGGACTCCCTATTAAAACCGGCCATTTTTGACACACACAAGTGAACCATGCCGAAGGAAAGGCCGTGATTCAAATGGAGATATTGGAAATAAAGGTACCGGAATTGGCCTCCCAATTAAACCGGCCACTTTTGACACAAAGAGTCGGAACCATGCCGACTGCAGCGCGACCTATCTTTTGCGGAAATCCAAGCAACACTGCTGCCCGTACAGTGGTGCCGAAGATTTAGATCCCTATGTATATTCATGCTTTTCTCGTTCATCCTGTTTTTCCTGTTTTATTTGCATTTTTGATTGTTTGTTTACCTTATTCTTCCTTGAAGTGTCGTCAATTATTTGTTTACTAAATTCCTTCTATGGTGGCAATACCAGAATGATGCATATGTTCTGTAACGTTATTGACATTTTATTGTAACCGGTTTTGGTTGCCAGTCAACCAGCAATAGTTTAATATCGGGGTGATCGGGGTGCCCCTTTTGTTTTGTGTTTGAGAATATAACCCCACGAGATGTTGTGGGTTGGCAAAAAAATTGAATTGTACAAGAAGGTGAATTTATTCTTTGTATGGAGCACGCCTAGGCGAACATAATCCTCCTCCCTGTAACCCCCACCCCTATCCTATGTGGAGCAACAAATTAAGACGGAGCAAGCTGTCTAATGAGGGATAAAAGAGGACTTCGGCGAAAGCAGCATCAAGCGTAGCGCGCAGTAACTCACCACGTTCGCTGTCGCCGCGCCGTGCCGACAAGCTCGCCGGGTAGAGGGGGAGGATGAGCCGTCCACTTCGTGAACGAGTGCTCTAAAGGCCTTCCCCTTTGCAAGGCTGCGGCTGACTGTAACGGGACCAGAAAACCTAATTATTCTCTGTGGATTGGACCATTTCAGCAACAATTTGCCAGAGATTTTATTTGGTGCCGAACTTACCGGGTGCATTTTGCAGACTACGGTTATGTGTAATTGTGGCTCACATAAAATTGTTGGCTTACCCTATATCTAATGTACCGCGACGCCACTCGTTTATTGGCACGTTTTAAGCATCTGATTGCGTCTTTCCATTTTTCCTGTAACTTTTTATCATTTAGGGGTTGTGTTATGTCTTCGTCAATGGTTAAGTTCGTGCTTAGGTTGGTTAAGTTCGCGCCCGAAGAAAAGGCTCCCGGGTGTACACACATTGAGTGCTTTTATGCTGAGCCGTGTTAAATGCAATCGCCAGCATGCCAAAATTTTCGTCCCACCTATCTTAGCTGTCGTGGTGATATACAGTCAGTGCGGCCTTTAAATTTATATTAAAGTGTTCGACGTGTGAGGGTTTTGGGTAGTAAGGCGAGGTAGTGACGTGTTTGATTCCCCAATTAAAACACATGTTTTTAAATTCTTTTACTGTGAATACACTGTCGCTATCGGAAACTAAGGTTTTTGGGAATCCGACTATGGCAAATATGACTTAGGCACCGAACGGTCACTCCGGCCATCATATTCCTCATGGAAATAATTAAAACAAATTTAGTAAATGCATCAAGAGTGGCAAGGATTACCTTATTGCCTGATCGCGTTCGCGTAAAGGTGCCCATGAAATCAATGAATATCTTCTCCCACGGCTTAGATGCTACGTCAGCGGAATGATACCCTATCTGAGTGTTTTTGGCAGGCTTAGCTCTTTGGTATTCGGGGCAGGATTTCACGTAACTCAATATTTCTTCGTGCATATTGGGCCAGTAAAACTCTCGTGAAACTTCTTCTTTTGGCTTTCGATATCCCAGGTGACCTCCCAGCCCCGAATCATGGAAATACGCAATCAACATACGCCGAATTTCAGTAGGAACATATATATTCGATTGCCCTTCCCTTTGCGCCGCCGAAACACCAGCAAATCCCGACTTATTTTCAAGTATCTCACATTTTCCCCCCGATTAAGTTTCTCCACTAATCGACAACATTCACGGTCCTTGCGCTGGTGCTCAAGAATAGACGTAAAGGCCATCGGCGTGTCTAGTAATACTCCAAGCTGGGGGCGAGAGTTCTCATCTCCAAGTTGGAGATCTTCTCCAAACATCCTCGACACTCAGCCACTACATTCTCGCCACATCTTCCGTGCTTGGTTCTGAACTTAAAAGGGGATAATCGAAGTATACACCATCCGACCTTTCCCAATTGATTGGGATGGTTTCGCATCCATGATAATGCATCATTATCGGTATGAAGTTCCAATTCCCTCCCTCGTAAATACTGGTCGAATTTCTCGACGGCGAAAATCATCGCTAAGCATTCCGCTTCGTAGGTGGTATATTTTCTTTCGGCATCGGTCAGAGTACGACTGGCGAACGCGAAGGGGGCTACTCTATTGCGATAGTACCCCGGCGACACCATTCGACGAAGCGTCGGTGTGTACAAAAAAATCTTCATTTAAGTCTGGGACCCGCAGTACCGGTGGCCTTGCAATTTTGGATTTTAGGTTTTCGAAAGAGTTTTGTTGCGCCCGTCCCCAAACGTAAGGGCTATTTCTTTTCTTTAACTGATTAAGAGGCGCGGATATTTCCGAAAAGGATGGTATGAAGCGCGCGTAAAAGCTACACACAGGGCCGTCCCTGGGAATTGAGGGGCCCTGTGCAAACGAAAGTCGGGGGCCCCCTTAACTTTGCATTCCCTAATGGATATAGTAACATCTTTCAAGCATATTTCTTGGAAAGTGGTACATTAACCCACAGCTAGCCAATGATTTCAAGAAATTTTCATGTGTACTAAGTAATAGGTAATATTGGGTAATAGGCGGGTTTCCCTGCGCCGTCTGAAAGAGGCAAGCCCAGGCGCCCAGTCCCCATAGGCGCGGGGCCCAGTGTAGCGGCACCTGTCGCACTACCCTAGGGACGGCACCTGCTACACATTCCCAGGAAACGTTTTAGTGACTTAAAGTTTCTGGGAGCAGGGAAATTGTTAATTACTTCAGCCCTCTCCGGGTCAATTCTGATCCCTTGGCTTGTAATAATGTGGCCCAAGTACTTAATCTGCTTCTCTGCGACTGATATCATGGTAGAGTTAACAGTAAGCTTGGCGTTTCTCAACCCGCGTAATACTTCATTCAGGTGTTGAAGATAGCCAACCAAGTTCTCGCTATAGACAACGACGTCGTCCAGGTAATTAAATACATACTTATATTTAATATCCCCAAACATTCTATCAATAAGCCTCGATGATATCTGCCCACCAGTACATATCCCAAAAGGCAATCTACTATATTCATATAAGGCGAAGGGCGTGATAAATGCAGCTAACCGCCTACTCTCTGCCGAAAGGGGAATTTGATGGTAGGCGGCATTTAAGTCAAGGACACTACAAAATTTCGCATTCCCGAAGTGCATTAAGGCATGTTCTATGGTGGGAAATTGAAACACGTCAAAACCACCTTACGATTAAGTGCTCGATAATCTACTACGAGGCGGAAGTTCGTCCCTTTTTTGGGCACCAGAAAAGCAGGACTGGCGTAAGGTGATTCGGATTCAGTGATTACCTTATTTTGTAAAGGTTTTTGTACATTTTCCTTCATTTCGACCATTTTTGTTGGATTACATTGATATGGCGGGGATCAAACTGGCGTACTATCATTTAGAATTACACTATATTCCATTATGTCAGTCCACCCTAGAGACTCAGTAATGACGTCTCCGTAGCTTCCCAAAAGATCATGGATTTTCTTCTGTTGACTAACGCTTAAATACGAACAACCCAGCCTTTGGCTCTCGGCTACGTCATGAAGAACCCTGTCAGCCATTGCAATAATTGACTCCGGTTGAAAAGGGAAGGAACAGATCCTTTCCATAAAATTAATAACCATCCCAGTTCGTGTCAGAAAATCGGCACTAAAAATGACTTCCGGACTTCTTGGTAAAACCAAAAATTCTTGTTTTCAACTCCACTGCCCGATTTTCACTTCCAATTTTATCTTTTTGGTGACCCAAACGCTCGAGGAATCAATTCCCCGACAAGTCGTATTTATCTTAATTCTTTTAATAGGAAACTGTTAGGGCAACGGCCTGCCACGATGGAAACACCGGTTCCCGATCGGTCAGCGAAGTTAAGCATCGTTGGGCTCGGTTTGAGTTTGGAGGGGTGATCCTCCAATTCGTCCGAGTGCTGTTGCCCCTGTCTGCACGTGGCAGACAGTAAGTGCGAAATGACCTTAGCCGTCGAAGCACGTTAAACAAAAATAAATAAATACAGGAAACTGTTATATCCCTTGTAGGAAGGATTCTGATACGCCGGAGCGGAAGGCTCCAGAATCAAATAGGGCGTAAACGGGTACTTTGTGTATGTGGATTCACAACGTACGGAGGAAATCAGTTTGAGAACGAAGGGAGGGTCGGTTTGAATAGGCCACTAAATACCCGCGGCACCTTCGTGGCTTTACGACTCCGCGGTTTACTCGTTTCCCGAGTGAGATTTGCTTGCTTGGTTAAAACGCGCCTCTGAAAACCGGCTATCCCTACGCCAGCCCCCTCGGTTTCGCGACCGCTCATACGACTGCTGTTCAATAGACCAGCTACTATTTATCGCGTACAGTGACCTCCTCGCGCCGATTGATGATTCCTATCGCCGAACTCGGGTTCCACCATATGCTCTGCCGGAGGCGGCTCCCTTTACAAACCGGCAGTACCTCGCCTCTCGTCATAGTTACGTCCCATGTGGACCAGTTCATCCAATGACCGGAGCTTGTTGATTAATTGTAATTTATAACTCGGGTTCAGGTTACTGCAAACAACTTCTAACAGAGTTCCCTCTGCCAAGGGTTTGTCTACCCTCCGATTCATACTCTGTACGACAGTGTCGTATTCCGCCAAAGATTCATATATGCCTTGCGTTCGGATATAAATATCCCTCTATTCACGTTGAACGCTGACCAACGACAATTGTCGTCCGCCGGGTGCTATCCGGTGACTGCAGACAACAATTGTCGTCCAAGCTCGCTTTGCCTTCGCAAGGCCATTTCGGAGCTGCGACGCTCCCTAGCGCTTCCGTTTTTCTCGTCAATCACTCAATAGACATCGGAGCGTATACAGTGTCCTTAGCCCGAATTGCCTGTGCCCTGAAGCGACGCTCCAGCTGTTTGATTTTGTGAGGTAAGTTTGTTTCTTTTCTACGTGTATTCTCTGTGTAGTTCTAATTTTTATGAGTTTTAGCCAATATTTATGAGCAACTAAGCATTCGTAAGAACATGAAATACTTTGCATGTCTTTTCGTAGCTTTTATTCAATAATTTGACCACCTCCAACCCCCCCCACCCCTTTCCCCCGCAGTACAATTGCAAGGACGATTTTCTTATTTTTTTTTTATTTCTTGAATTTGCCTTAAATATTCTTTTTCTTATTTTTTGATGCTGTATTAGTTTTCTATCATATACGTAAGCACTGTCTCAGTCGTAACGTTTTCTTATAATAAGCGTGCAATCATAAAAATGTAAGTTTGCGCGTGAAGGAATAATTGTTTTCCTCATTTTCAGTTACTATGATTGGTAAGGGACGGCGGGAGGGGGGAGGAAAGGTGGTGGCAACGATACTCCTGGAGTAGCTGCTGTTGATGGACAGCGGCGTCGCGACGCTTCGTGGCATCGACGACTGTGTCGCCAGCACGCAAACAAGGAAGTCTACTCGATCCCATCTGGGTCCCGGATTATATAGGGGGACCCCCATTCGGTCGATGTACTATGCCGAGAGGGTCCCATTTTATGCCGGTTCACCCGCGGATCAGCCGCGACCTTGCAAAGGGGAACGCCTTAACACACCCTAAATTCGTGCTTCCTCAGGATGGGTCTTTTTTCCCTTTCTCCTCCTGCTGCCTCTTCTGTCAGGAAGGCGATGTAGGCGGTGGCGGGGCGCAGACCTGCTAATAGATGAGAGGTGGGGGTGGTGGTAGTGGACAATCTCAGGGATAGAGGTGGAGAGGGGGAAGACAAGGAATGATTCTCCCCGTGATATTGGTAAACTGACATTGTATTACAATTACGAGTTACAAACATAGGATGTTCTCTTACTCAGTAAAAAAAATATTAAATTGAATAAGTTTTTTCTTGTGGTCCCGTCAACGGGAATGTCTATTGTTCCGCGTGGGGATAGTTGGTAGCAAGAGCACTGGGGAGGGGGCAGTTAGGGGTCCTCCCGAACAGCATGCGGGGCAATGCGGCTTTCCGGCGGATCTCGTCTACAACAGCTGACGGCATTCTCCAACGCGCGAGGAGTGTTCACGGGGTGTAGGGCGAGGCGTGGACTCTCTCCGCTGCCAGGGCTGGAGGGGACGATCGACCTGGGGAGTGGTTGGCTGCTCAGGCGTCCTCTTTTGGCTCAGGGACCTCGCCTTGGATGTCCACGGCGGCGAGTCATCCGCCGCGCTGCGGGTGTGGGATGGCTGCTTCGCTCCACCACTGTAGGTCCCACCGCCAGCGGAAGGGTCGCCGTCGCGACGGCGACCCTTCCGCTGTCGCCCCCGACACGCCCCGGTTCGCCCCCGACACGCCCCCGACACGCCGCCGACGCGTCGGCGGCGTGTCGGGGGCGAACTCGTTAGTTTCATAGCCGCGACCCCCGACGCAGTTTCGCCGTACGTCAAGGTGAGTGTGCTGGGCTCGGTCCTCTCCCTCCGCCGTCTTCTTTCTTTGCGCAGCGTCGCCCTTTTATCCCAGTTGACCCCGGGGCGTGGGTGGGACTCAGGGATTTTCCGCCCAATCATGGACCAGATTCCCCTTAGTCCTACTTCCCTTTATGCTTTCCTTCTTCCCCTCAAGTTTTGAGCGTTACCTTTTCATTTTAAAGAAATGCTCTGGACTTTTAAGGAAAAATCCAGCCCTTGGTTTTTGGCCACGTGCAGGGCCGCAGGAAAAGGAGAGGAGGGGGTCGATGATGTAAATTTATTCTCCTGAGGAACACGTAGGGCTGAGCTGCCCTCTTCGGTTATGGGATGGGGAGGGGGAAGAGAAGGAGGGCACGGGACGATGAGTTTGTGGAGGCGTGAGGAGAAGAGGGATGGGTAATTGGGTAGGAAAGGGTGTCGGCGAAGAATATGGTCCCTCAGCGTTAAGCAGGGGGGGGGAGAAGGAGGGGGTTCCCTTAACTTTTACTCGTTGACACCCTAATTACCCTGCTTGCTCTTCTCGCCCTCCGTGTCCGGCCAGAGTGGAGGGTCGTAGGAGGTGTGGCGTAGGGTATGAAGGATGGTGGGGGGGTGTGTTGTCGATGGCTCGTGGTGAGGTTGTAAGGTTAGGGAGAGGTGGTGAAGATTGTTCCACCACAATGAAGGAGTTCCTTGAGAAGGGACACTGTGGGTGGTCAGAGTGGGGGAGACCTCCGGGAGGAAAATGGGGAGTGTCTGGCTCGAACTAGCGATAGGTCTAGTAGGGAGAAAGGGAGAGGGTGAGGCAGAAGGAATTGGTATTTTTTCAATCGCGTACTTTTCGGCATTTAAAACCAAGTGGCACGTATCAGCCTTTAGAGCACTCGTTCACGAAGTGGACGGCTCAAAACACTTAGATGAATTGAACTTTTGAGACTTAGGGAAAAGATATCCAGAATTTAACAACATGCCTAACATTGGACCGACTGTTTACCTTAGAGAGGAAAAAAAACCAACCTGCAATATAGTTCATATCGATGTGAGTCACTAATAAATCAATTGGTCACAAATTTTCGAATTATCACAACACTAATGCTCACTAAATACTTACATCACTTTAGAACACGAAAACTATTGCAAACCAATGACCTGGCGGCTAACGATTGGCATGTGAGCACATCGATGGAAAAGAAATTTCAATTGAGGCAGGGAGTAGATGAAGTAGGTGTTCATTGCCGACCCTGAGAACCCTGGGTGTACCCCCGATACGATACGATAACCAGGAGGTTTTCAAGTTGACTGCTTACGGATGGTTAGGAAATACCTGGATTATGTGCGAATATGCTTGTCAGCGGCAGGCCTGCAATTATAACCTTCTTAAAAGGAAACGCACGAAGGGGTGTTTCGAAAACGAATTGACCGCTGTGAAAAACACATCTGTTTACACGTTGACGTTCAACTACATGTCAACAACATCGCCATCAGGTAATTAACGCAATTATAGGGTCGTAATCTGTGTAGGGGTAGTGAAACATTAGGCTGCAAGTGGATCTGGCGCATGTGCGGATAATCGGTGCTCTGCCACTTTGTCTTTGAGGGAAAGGCAATGTCAGTGGTTAGTTTTCCCAGATGCAAATCATTCAACCAGACGTATTTACTTTAAATGATTTCCAAAAAATGGATTGGAATCGTACTGAGAAGCATTCAGAGAAAATAGTTTCCTCAACTTCTTGCATTACGTCATAATTCCGCCAAGTATCGAAGGCTTGAAATTCATTCTCCCTCCCTTTCTAAAGTAAAATCGGTCAAGGGTAGAATAGGATAGGAAAGAATATAGTTTTTTTATATACCTAATTAATGATATATTGGAGACATAGCATGTATTACAACATGCTTCCGTAGTTACTCTTCGGTGCCGACGCTCATGTACGTGGCAGAGTCACATAATTCATTGGAAATCGCGTTTAGGCAAGTATAGGAAGATGATTTATGCATGGATATCTTCTTAACTCACTCTTTCCCGCTTAAAAATCTCCGTGTTGGTCGGTGTCACATTTTTTATAAACCAGCAGTTAGTCGAATGTAATTAGAAATATTAATTTCACTTCAAGGACTCCTTCAACAAACACCACAATCGCTGAAAAATCGCAACCCACTTTCTCCGATAGTGCAATGCTCTAATTAATATTTTTCCATCATTTTGTTAATTTTCATTATACATTAGAATAAAAAAATGTAAAAAACACAAATCTTTAGGCAAATGAAATGTGTCGTCATGAAATATAGCGCAACTTTGAAGCAGCGTACTGGGCTTAATAGTGCATTATATGCAAAACTAACAATAAGTGTTCTGCAGGATGTTCTGCAGTTAGAAATTATACTACATAAACAGGATGTCCAAAGCAATTTTTAAGAAAAAAAAAACTTGTCCGTCTTTTCCAGACCCGGTCCACTGTGCAGCACTACAGCAAAGATGCATTCTCTATGGTGTGAGATTTATCTTATACACTCCACTCGTATACAGATCGATTCCATAAGCATTCCTGAATTTATAAATTTGTATAAATCAAATAAAATAATGACATGTGCCTTTATCAGACCTATTAAGTTTTCGAATTATTTTGTTGCTTATTGTTAAGAACAGAACAGTCACTAGTAATCTTTCTAGTATATAATTTCAAACAGCAGCAAATATTTACTAGGAAACTTCAAGCAATACTTCAAACAATAAATTCTCCTCGGATATATTTATTTGTTTCATGGATTTGTAACCCCCACTTGCAGTCATGCGATCGAGATTACTGAGCATGATATGCGATACTATCGCAGATTCGAAGTGCCACAAGAACAAATTACTACCCCAAGACCCAAAGCCAACAACACCAGAGAAAAGAGCTATCCGAAAAATGATTAGGCATCATACTAAGATCTATTTTCGCAGAAGTGCAAATCATGGTCAATTGTGTACCACTTATCGACCCATAATGCCGTCCGAGCGCGGAATGTTGCGAGATATAAAAAGTCTGTTGTCATTTTTAATACAAAATATTATTAAATTAACTATGCTTACACTTTGCTGTTTTCATAAATAACGAATGTTTGGATATGTGCAGTGCTTTATGAGATGTGTGTCACACATCAAATAAATATTTTATCACTTGAAGTGTTCAGTTTGCGATAGTTGAATAGCTTGCGAAAATTTAAATACGTTCCTCGGCATTGTTTTTTTATTTCATGGGTAAGAATGGCATCAACGACTAAAATTTATTATAATAATGTCGAATATTTGATTGATTATGTCGCTAAATAAAAAACGTATTACCTATAGGTAGATATTGCTACACTCATGATCAAGAAACAACCGTAAAGGCCGGTATACGATTAGCGTCAACGTAAACTTCAAGTTCGAGTTCAATTCACGGGTTCTAATGGACGAGTTTACGCTTGTGTGAAAGCGACAACTTTAAACTTCAACCGTTAGCGTTCAGTTAAAGTTCAGCTAGGATCAGCTTTCCCGTAAAGCTCTAGGATACCTTTACGTTAGTCATTACCTTCACGTTAAAATTTGGCGGATTAACGCCAGCGCATGCGCAGTATGTGCACCGGATGCTGTTCCTCATTTGTATGCCGCGTTGCACTTTGCATCACAGCGAACATTCTGGAAGTGCTAGCTATGCCAGTAATAAGCAACGTACATTATCAAAGAGATATTGAACTGACATTCCGTTTACGTATTTTATAACTCCGATGCTCAGTCAGAACTACAGTAGACTTCCCATGATCGCGAAGCGTCTGCTATAAGCCCCGCACTGCTACCACCTTATTCTGTTACAACTAAAAACAGGGTTGCCACTGTACAAGAGTTATCACTGAAATTAAGTGCTAATGATATTCATACTGCTCCGACAAGTTTATATTCTCGCTCTTTCGTAGATAGTAGAAAAATCCATGGATGATGGCAGTCGGCCGCATGTAATCTACAAAAAAAACCCTGCAAGCCCAGGGGCTTGCAGGGTTTTTTTGGTTTAGGTAATCATTGGCATCCAGCATTTAATAAGTTATGAAGTGAGTTAGCCCTATGCATTTGAAGGGTCCAGTTAATTAACATGCAAGAAGATTAATAATGGTCCTCCTTATTTCTTGTCGGAGCATTTTATTGAGTAAAGTTCTTTTATTTACGTTAAACAATCATTTTCGTACTATTGGTTTCTTTGGCCCCTTTAGTTCTTGAAAATAGGCAACAAGGAAATATTAAATGTTCTCTCAATCTTGAAGAAGTGATTAATGGCTATTTCGGGCGCACTTATTCCCTCTCTTTAATTAATGAATTCACAGGTAAATCATTGCTCGCAACGGACAAGAAAATCACTTACCCCACGAGATATTTTACCTCGTTAGATGTATACTTACATCCCTAAGTAACTTCCCAACGTTGGTATAAGGGGTCATGAACCATGTACCCTTTTTCTTTCAGCTAGTTCTTTTCTCCAATTTCATGACTATTATGTGATTAAAAATGTAATATTTTAGGAGGAGCATACTTCTTGGGCAATCTTAGGAAAAATCCTTCTGCCTATTATTATGGTCATGTTGGCTAACTTGTTGTCTTGCAGCCCTATGTGATAACTTAATAGCCTGATATTCGCCATCTTTAGGGGTTAAGCTGCATTATAGTATCATGATTGTATTGTTAACAATTCATCTGTGGAAATAGTTATGGTTTCTTTCATTGTTGTAATGCAAATTAAATCATGTTCCACTTCAAGGATATTTTGAATAGAGTTGCGCATGTGCGTTTATCATATATGCTATTGAAATAATGTGGTCAAATATGGTAACGGGTGATGATACGGCGATGTTATCAAACTGAACTTTTTGTTTTCAGGGACCCACCCCTCCTTCTCCTGCCAGAAACAATCAGCCAGATACAGCTGAGGGATTTCTTTGCCCGTTGTGTATGAACGCATTTTCATCTCAGGAGGAATTGCAAATTCATTATTCAGCGTCACACAAAGATACTGGTTGGTTTATATTTTGGATGTCGAGTACTTTTGGTGATTGTGTCAGTTCTGTGTGGACTCAAAACCAGCCGTCTAAAGCAATGGACCGTCTTGTCAATTATTTTTTAAGATTTATAAGCGTAAGCTAAACATTTTAGAAGCATGGGCAGTTTTAGTGACGTATCTTATTCATTTCAGAGCCTGCCTTGGGCATTCCCACTTCCAACAATGAAGATGTCAGTGTGTTCCAGTCATTCCATCAAGGTGTTGGAGATAGATACAAACAAGTTTCGGTAAAATTACTGCTTGTCTCGTATTAAATTGCAATTATTTGGGAGCAAAAGGGTTGTGTAAAGGATAAATACTTTGAGCTAAAATTAACTTGTCATCCTTTGAATTTCAAAATCACATTTTGTTACTGACTAGAAAGTTGAAAAAAAGTTTCAGTTTCAGACTAGTTGTTGTTTAAAGAAAGTACCTAGCATGATTTAATCTATGCTATAAATGAATTGAATTGTTATACAATGTGACAAAAGTACATGAATTGTATCTAGGACTAAATGTGTTCTGAATTATGGGGTTAATATGCCAAATTTCCTTAGGATAGCTAAATTGTTAGGGATGCTGTGTATTTATTATTTATTTATGATGATGAACCAATCCATATGCCCTATAGTATTGTTATTCAGTCTTTGCTTACCAATATACATTTTGATTGAGAATGGATGTCACCTTTCTGTTGGGGATAAACCAGATTGGCTTATTTCTTTCATCTGCATTCATTACTATGCTATTTAATGTAGATTACATTTCACTATTTCTTCTCCACAGCAAAACTGTTAATGATTTGAGCCAGATGGGCTCATTATGTTCTCTCGAAAACACTCGCACTCACAGAAAAAGTGAAATATGTACTTAAATGCACATAAATCTGTGTTTAACTCTAGCCTTGATGAGTATTCACCCATTTATCGATGGCATTCTGCTGATGAACTACTTTTTCTTTTGAGTTGCCCATGAATTTATTGTTTTTTGTGTCTCCTCTGCTAGTGTTTCTCAATTTATGGGTAAAAATTATTTTCTTTTTCAAGTTGAAAAATTCCTAGGGTGTAAGTTCCTCAGACTTATTTCTCCATCGATTCATGCCAGTTGTCTAAATCGAAATTTATGAGTCTATAAACCTCACTTCTGCTGCTGAGCTCACCTCACAATTTTCCATTTTTTTGCTGAGTGAGCATTGAGATATTTTAGATTTTCTCACTGTGGAAATGTGTGAGCCAGTGACCATAGAATAATTTGTGAACCTTATGTGAAAACTTTCACCGCTAAAGCAGAAAGTCTGTGTGAACCTAATGTGCTATTTTTACACCATTTTTATCAATGGTTGACTATCTGGGTAAGCGATTCTATGTAAAGTAAGTGTCTGCAGTTGCTTATTTATTCGTTGAAGTTACTTAAAAAGTTGTGTTGAATGAAATTTGATTTGATTAGATTTATTTGAAATATTCAAAAACAGCCTATGTTGGCTTAAACATTGAACATTTTAAACTTAGAAACTGCAGTATTGATAAAATTAAATATGAAAAAAAAACATGGGTTGGGAAATAGCATCAAAATAAAAACAAAGAGACAATAACATAAATTAATACACTCCAACAACATGGAAAATTTGGGAATCAGGAGGAAAGCGCTTTTCTAAGCTGGCGCTTGAATGATCCGAAGGGAGCAGAGATTGAGGGAATAGTAGGCAGATGAAATAGTGTTGTACAAGGCAGGAAGTCTGTAAAAAAGGGATCACTGGGAGAGAGAAAGCCGGAATTTAGGGTGGTGTATAAGGTGATTGTTGCGCAAGCCACGACTGGGGATGTGAAGTGAAAAGTATGGGAGTATTTATGGGAGTTAATGTAAATAAATGAAAGGTCAGTGATATTCCTATGGGTGACCAGTGGGGTCAATGAAAGAGCAGACATGATTTCAGTACGAGAAGAATTACGGGGGTGTGGTATGCGGTGACGGACTATGGAAATGAAGAAATTAGTGGGGTTCAATACGTTGAAGAATTTTCAAGTTGGAGGGACAGGCAGTGGAGTAGATAACGGAGCAGTATTCGAGAATTGGGAGAACGCAGCCAGTGAATATGGTTTTCAGGGCTATGGGGTTTGTGACATTGGTGAATCTATAGAGCACACCCACGACTGACATGGCCTTAGATTTTATTTTATTGAGGTGCGGGAAAGACAGTTTGGGGTCGAAAGTAATACCCAGGACATTATGTGAGGAGGCAATTGGAACAATTTAGTTAAATATAGTGTAGTTTTTAGGAGTTACAGTATGTTTGAAAGAAAAATGTATGTATTTTGATTTAAGAGTATTAATTCTAAGTTGCCAGTGCAGGCACCACGCCTCAAGGGAATTGAGTGAAGATTGGAGTGACGGGAATAGGCAGCATTCTAAACTGTTTTAAATATTTTGCAGTCATCTGCATAGAGCAGAATTCTGCATGAGTTGGAAAGCACGCAGCTGGTTACATCATCGATAAAAGGGAAAAGAGAAGAGCTCCGAGAATGCTTCCTTGGGGGACACCAGAAAGGATGGGTAGATTTTCTGATGAGGCTCCGTCAAGAACAACTCGCTGAGTGTAGTCGGTGAGGAATTTGGAAAGGATAGATAGGAAAGCACTGTGAATGTTGTACTGATTAGCCAATTTGTGGATTAACCACTCACCTGGGTATGCCGTATATATACGTCATGAACGGTTTCTCCGGTACTGGGTATGCCGTATATATACGTCATGACGATTTTCGGTTAATTTGCTAAGGTAATACCTTGATATTCTGCCGCAGAGCTACTGCATGCCTTAGAGGCATCCTTTTAGTTTAATCTTCCATCGTTAGATGGGTTCTACCGTCCTATTCTGTGAAGCTCTACGTCTCATACTGAAACGTTGTATTTGTGTTGCGGGTTGCATTCGCCTTGCCCCTACGATTCTTCGTTCACTTTTCTTATTCTCAGGTCGTCACGAAAACATATTTGATTTCTTGTTCCCAAACATTCATTTCAGTGAAGTATGTGCTATTTTATAATATCATGCGCCCAAAGCCAGCCTTTTTCCTGGCCATGGAAAGTTTTATGGTACCAAGACGAGAGGATAGTTCATTTTATTACTCCCGACGGCAAACCCCTCGCGCTCGGGTTTTTCCCGAAAGGAACCACCCTGCTAATCCTTCGCAAAGGGTGGTCTCCTCGGTTTCACACATAAGAGATGTATAATTAGCTGCTTTGAAAATCTTCAATCAGTAGAGTTGTCCCCAGTTATCCGTTGAGTGTTGGAGTAGCGGTTGTCGGTGTTTTTGGAGATTTCCTTTGCTCGAGTAACATGCAGAATATTTTTGCAGTTTTGTTGTTATTTCTGGTAATTTTATACAAAATATTTCATTTGAAATAATTTTGTTTTGGTTCTGATTTCGCTTCGACAAGCAAAAGAAAACGGAGAAAACCGACAGAGGATTAAATAGTTCATTTTTTTAGAAGAGATTGATGAGGAAAGTGGTTCCAGCGATGAATACAACAATATTGATGCCAGTGACAGCGAGACAATAGGAGGGAGAAGATGTCCTGGAGGAGGAATATATAACAAATCCATCTGGTTACCCCAAAGTTTTGAGTGGTAATGAAGAAGTGAGAGAGAAGTTTGAGTTTGATGGTTTGAAGGTAAGACTGGACTCGAAAATTGAGGATAGGGAGAGCATTCTAGAGTGTTACGAACTATTTGTGAAACCAGATTATGGAATTTATTTCAGCAAACGAGATAGCGTAGCAACTCTTTTATTTTCTTTAGTATTCAGTGAAAAGAGATTTCACCTTTTGCTAAAGTTTCTACATTTTGCGGATAACAGCACGTTCAATGCAAATGTTAGCGATAGGAAAATTTTCAAAATAGACCCAGTTTTGCAATTTTTGAGAGATAAATTTGCAATCGTTTACTCTCCTGACCAGGATATTGGTCGTAGATGAACCTCTACTTATGTGGAAAGGTCGTATTTCCTGGAAACAGTGTATACTCTCAATGCAGAATAAATATGGTGTAAAAGTTTTTGTTCTATGCGAAAGTAATTCTGGCTATATATGGAATTTTCATATCTGCACGGGGAAGGACAGTGAGAGATATAAATCGGAGAATATTAGTGCCTGTATCATTTTCGACTTAGCAGATGCCCTTTTGGGAAAGGGACATACTTTGTTCCTAGATAATTGGTACACTAGCTCTAGATTGGTGGACAAAGTAGTTGAAAGTATATCTGACGTAGTCTGAACAATGGTTTCCAGCAGAAAGGAGTTTCCCCAATCCGTGAAATTTGCAAAACTGAAGAAAGGAGAAATATCGGTTGCATTTCGTGGTAAGATAATAAATGGGAAGGACAAAAGAGATGTGACAGTGGTAAGTACATTCCATGATACTGATATGCGTGAAGTAGAGAAAAGAGGGAAAATAGTGGTAAAATCAGTTTTAGTGCAGGGCTATAACAAAAACATGGGTGGGGATGGCAGGAGTGATGGCCTTATCCATAATAATTCATGCAATAAACTTATACAATAGTTTTCAATTTTATATTTTTGCATTTCAATTGCCTGGGAAACTTAGTGAAATGCACATGTTTTTCTTCAATTTTACGTGGATAATCCTTCCTTAGATATATATTTTTTTAGTGTGATTCTTTTCTTTGAATAGAGGTTAGTGATTGTGTTCATTGCATGATTTACTGTAACCCTTGCACATTCTAACAATGTGTACTGTGACACGCTGGGTGTGATGGGCAGAGGAGGAAGGGAAGTTTAGTAGGGAGTGAATGGTGACGTCAAGCTGCAGTCGAGGCTGTTGCCGCCTGCCGGGCATCCGGGAAGGGGAATATGCAGGTTGGGTTCCTCCTCTGGGTTCGTGCAGGATAAAGTGGAGGTTCCATTGTTTTCCCGGCAATTCAACACATATTTCACAACTAATAGTATTTTTTCATGATTTTTTTCCTAAAAATATTTTTTCAACACCTTCTGTACCACTATTTAAAAAAATATAGCATAGAGTAAAAATTCTTGGTGATAAATTATAATTTAACAATTTTTAATTGTTATTAATTTTTTAAATTAATAAATACTCTCTTTAATCATAATAAATCTTCATTGATGTCTTGACCTATTCCATACATTCCATTTTGAAATTACTACAAATTCCTGCATATTATCGTTGAATATGTTAAAATTGAAAATTAGCCAGCAACAATTTATGGCATTACTAAAATGTTACTCCTTCAAACTATAATAATCATTATTAGTTTATCAAATATGAACTATACAAGTTAATATACAATGGATTTATATCATATTTTCGAAGTTTCTATCATTTTACATGTATATTTACATATTTTTAATAATTTATATTAATAATTTTTGTAATTCATTAATATTATAATATTCCTTCATTGTTGTTCAATAATCGGTCAAAAAATTGGCTTAATTTTATGAACTAGAAATTATTTTGACCACTTAAAACTTCCCATTAAAAAAAGGTAAAAATACGCCTCGATTATAAATTAAATACCCACCACGGGTAGGAAACCGAGAATTTAAATACCCAGATGAGTGGTTAGGAGGGTGTGATTTACAGAGTCTAAAGCTTTCGCTAAGTCAATGTAGTAAACATCAAGTTGAGAATAGACGTCGAAGGCAGCGGTGATGTGCTGATTCAGTACAGTGAGGTTAGTAGCACAGGAGCCTCCCGGGAAGAAGCCGTGTTACTGAGGTGAAATGTATGGGATGGCGAATGATAAAAGACAGTCGTGAATAATACGTTGAAATAGGATGGGAAGGATAGATATAGGACAATAATTACTTACACTTACTCTAGTGCCGGATTTTAAAATGGGAATCAGGAGAGCTGTTTTTCAAGCTGAATGAAAAGAACCAGCTGCATAAAAACGGTTGAACAATTTACATGGGGATATGAAGAGTGTCCGTGATTTGGAGTAGAAAGAGTGAGCCAAGGCCGTCAGCTCCGGTGGCTTTGTTGGGAGGTAAAGATTTTAGGAGGGATAGGGTCTGGTTGTTCTTAACAGAGACCATGGAGAGTGAGTGAAGGCAAACCGGAAGAAGTGTTGGGAGAGAGATTTGTGGGGTGGGTGTATTCTAAGAGAAGTAACTGTTGAAGGTTGAAGTTCATTCGGCACCCGAGAAATGGCCCTGATCTAATTTGATGATGGAGGGTATTCGCGTGGATTTTCGTCTCAAATTAAATAGGGACCAGAAGCGTTTGGGGTTGGTAATCATATCGTCTGTAATCGACTACACATTATTGTCATGGTCGTGGTGTAGGAGATTCTGTGATATTCGGCGAAGGTGTGAAAATGAGGCGTATGTGTGTGGGTTGGGAAAGGACTTCCAAAGCTTCCATGCTGCCCGTTTATTTTTAAGTACGAGGGATGTTTCCGCTGAGAGTCATATGGGTCTCTTCTTAGATACCCTTCGAGAAGGGATGAAGTCGGTGGTGACACCGTGCACAAAGTTATAAAACATGTCCAGAGCATTGTCCAGGGACTTGCTCTCCAGGAGGTCCCAAGGCAGGAGCGAGAGTGTGTGGTTAATGCCATCCCAATCGGCCTTTCTCCAGGCTTTCACTGGCCGAGCTGGAGGCGAGGGATGGGTGGAAGTGTGGTGGGGGAGGGGCACAGGTAATGGGAACTCAAGGGAGGAGTGGTCGGAATTGAAAATGTTTCTGCACTTGGTATGGGGCTTATATACTAGTAAGCTATGGTAAATGCCACTGGGGAGATAATTAACATTTGTTGACTGGCAACAGAGGCTAAGAGACTTGCCTCCCTGGGATCCATCTCTAATAGCCTGGAAGTATTTATCATTTCTTTTCATTCTTGTCAATTTATTGCAGGCATCATCAGTTGAAGAGATGGTGGAAACGACGGACTCCAGCCTCTCAGACATCCAAGGGGAACGTGAGTTGATTTTTTATGCTAATCTTGGACTTTTTTATTAATATTTTGATTGTGCATTTAACAGGTGTGGTAATTGCTTTGCACCTTTGGTTAGTTAAGTATGAGATTGATTGCAAATTAAGAAAGTGAAAAATTACGTGTACATACAGTAGAAACTCGAAATAACGAAGGCAGGGTGGTTTCATTCAGGCAACTACATCCCGTTTCCGTGGCTGGGCAATGTGGGAGAATGTGGATTTAGTTTAATTGCTAATTTGTTATCGCTTTGTGTTTCCTGAGAGTGAGTTGATTTTAAGCTGTAATGGATGGTGACGATTTAGTTTTGTTGGAAGATGAAGAAGAGGACAACCAATGTTGCAAGTAGATATAAAAAAAAAAAGCTGGAAAGGACGCATAATATAAAATGCGGAGAGAAGAGAGCAGAAAAATCACCGAAAAATAGGACTGCTCCACTAGGCGTCCGCGTCTTGACTGCTCTCGAAGCAGTCGAGACGTAGACATCGGGCATCAGCCGTCGAACTCGACGGATCAGTGAAACCGAACACATTTTGTATACATTTGATGAGTACAGCAGTGACTTCCGACTGCTGGACGCAGACGCCCCAGCGAGACCACACCTTTACTATTGTAGCATTGAAAAATGAGATATCGTTCAGGTAATACATTCAGTGCATAATGTATTCGGCGACGATCATTAATTAGATGTTTAATTCTGAAAAGGAGCACCGAAAAACGTTACTGTGATCCATTGCTATTCGTATAAACGTTACTTTTTCACATCGGGACCAAGATCTAAGGTTCGTAATTTTAAAACTTTATTTCATAATATCGCGTACTGTTACATACACTTATATACCCTTTTGATCGGGACCGAAGAATTTGCTTCGTAAAATCAAAATTTCGTAATTTCGAGTTTCTACTGTAGTTGTTAAAGAAAGTAAAATATGATCCACATGTATACACATAGGTAATTTTATGGGCTCTGTTTTCTGTTGTGTCAGTGATTTTTATTAGACCATCTTGAGTTAGATATGTACAACATCATTGGGTAGTGGTTGTTCTGAAAGTAATCTGGGGATTGGGTTGGTGTAGTGGCTAGAGCACTGGTTTCCCACCCTGAAGTCCTGGGTTTGAATCCTGTCTGAGGTTGAGATTTTTTTGGAGGTATCCTTATCCTTACTATGGGAGTGTACTTCAGTTGCAGTACTCCATCTGTACTGCTAACCATGGCACATAATACTGATTGAATGCCCTTGCTTGTGAGACAAGCGGACCTCTTTTAACCTGCTATGCTTAACGTTGCTCTTGGTGATGATCCATCAGTTGCAACCCAAGTCCTAGATTTTCAAAAGGCAGTTCATCTTTATAATCTTATATAGTTTATCTTTTATTTTATCAAAAAAGTTATTTAATTTTATTTTTTAAATGCGATAGTTAAAGATCCAGCGTCAGATTTTTTGCTCCTCTTAGTTTTTAATGACTTTAGAAGTAGCTAATAACTCAATAGTTGATGTGCTTCTAAATCCACTCTCACTCACTGACTACTCCATCTGTCAGATAAGATGTTAAACTGTTGTCCCCTTGCCGCCTTTTGTTGAGAGTGCTCTAATTAATGCTAATGCCAGGTCTCCCTCCACCCTTTATTTGTTCCACGTATAACCTTTCCCTGACTGACTTACCTACAGCTTGTTTGAAAGCTCGTGGCCCCTAAATGCGCAGAAAGGGGACATTGTATTCAGTGGTGTTCACCTATTATCAGTAAAATCGCTTGAAGTACCAATTGAACAACTTGCAGAAGAATCCATATCTTTACTAATAATTAATCTTACCTCTTGGCCGAAGACGCATTACATCATTTTGGCAAGGCAGTGTTTAAGTGGTAAGACCTAAAAAATGATGATTAATTTAAGCACTATTTTTTAAATTAAATTTATTAAAATACTAATCATAAATTGTCACTGTCACTACTGTCCTCCGAATCACTCAATAAGTTTATTATAAGTTCATTTTTTCTCTGGTCTAACACCATTTCACTTCTGATGTACGAATTTTCTTCTCCCTTCACTTTGTCACATACCTTTCCCCACTCTTCTCCTCCAATTTACTTGCACTTCTTCTCTACTAATCGCCTCACATCTTCTAAGTTAAACGTTGTGTTGTTCTGTGGAACCTAATTTTTCATAATCCCTCAGACATTTGCTATTGGATTAAGTTCCGGGTGGTAGGGAGGCAATCTCACTGATGACTGCCCATGTACTGCTAAAATTCGATCCACTCAATAGATCACTGGACCCTTATTCATTTTAATTTTTTCGTTAAGCTCCAGCTTTGTTTCCCTGCTTTCGTAGTGATTCCTCGTTCACCACGCCATTATCACCTTCTTTTTGTCCTTGCTGCTGGGGCAGTGGTCATGGTGGATGTTGTGGTACAGTGCCTTATCCTGCACGACCACAGTTTTAGGGCAGGTTTGGAATTAGCTGATTTCTCAGCCATTTCAAATAATTCATCTGGTTCATTTCCCCATGGTACTCTCCAGTTTTCAAGCCAGATCTGAAGATAAGCAATGCCCCAGGGATGAATCCCATTTTGATACCTTAATGGAACAATTCATTTTTGTTACTGGTTTATTCTCACCTAATAATATTTGCATTTTGCATTATTCATTATCAATCTAGAAATGGTTATTGCAAAAACCCACTCACCTGCATGGACGATGATTAATCGCTGTCCTTTGGAAATGGGTTCCTTCAGCCCATTCTCATCGCCGCTGGTCCATTGGAAGGGGGTGGTGTGCGACAAATGAATAAATGTCTCATCCATGAACACTATAGGTCGCCCTTCCTCTCTGAATTTTTGGTTTTTTCTGTGGTAGGTCATTCTCTTCCTGTTTTTGTCATTTGTTTCGGTCAGCACTTTTTTATATCTGGACGTCTTTTTTCCACCTAAGACAAAATGAGAATTTGTAAGTATGTAATTAGTATCACCTGCACATCAAAGTCATCCACGGTAGATTTCTGGCTCCTCTGCCGCTTTTTCTTTCTTGGGCTAACAAATTCTGCCTGCGAACCACTGGCAATGGCAGCTCCTTCCTGAGTGATTCGCTTCAAAGAGCATAGGGAAACGCCAGTTGCGTTGGCCACTCGTTCCATCACACTCTTAACAGGAATAATGACTGCCTTTTTTTAATGTGATCCTCACTGGTTTTTGCATTGAAACTTTTTAATTGTAAATGTTTTTTTACTTTCTCTTTTGGAGATATCTAAAGCTGAGTTCCTATTCAAGTATAGCACCTCAATTCATATCATTACATTTTTTGGTAAACGATGCTGATGAAGTCTTACGGAGTTTCTTGCTGAGTTAGAAAAGTGGCTGTTGCCAGCAAATTTTTTTTTATTGTTTTTAAAGAAAATGGTACACATACAGCAATACAGCCAATTTAAAGTGCACTTATAAAAACCACAAAGAGACACATGTTAACAACTAAAAATCAAACAATAACAAAAACAACAAAAACAAGATGAAAGCAATATGCTTATTATTGACTATATTTTATAGTTTTTTCAGAAAATATGAGTTGAAGCCAAGTCAGTGAAATTTTTAGGGGAGAAAGAAAAGGGGTCAATGTCAGTAGGGAGAGAATTTATCAGGGGGGAGAGATGGAAGAAAAGAGAATGTTTAATTAATGATAATCTGGGTGTGGGCATGTGGAGTAGCGAGTTAGTTCAGGTAGGACGTGAAGGTACTCTGATATTGATGAAAGAAATAAGATCGGGGCTGTCTATGTAGGAATTAATGATGTTGTAAATGAGTTTAATGTGTGATTGATGTCTATGATGGGAGAGACTGCTGATAGATAGTGAAAATAATAGTGTCTGTGGATGCATTGCGGAGATTTGGGTTTCTATATTTTTGCGAATAAAGCCGTAACACTGTTAAGGGTGGCAAGATTTGTGGCAGCTGACATTGAACATATAGGGGAACAAAAAGTGAGTACCGGAAGAACAATGGATGTGAATTAGGACTGCGGTGCTTGTTTACAAGTGATATCCGTGAAGCGGTAGAGAAGGCTTAAAAGAGACATTGCTTTCGAATAATTGTCTGAATATGCTCACCAAAATGAAATTTGTGGTCCACGATAATTCCCAGATCTTTGATGGAGGACACCCGATTCAGAGGTTGAATTTATAGTGTAGTCGAAATTAATAGGGCTTTTCTTAACAGATATTGTCATGGAACTGGATTTTTATAATTTAACTTAAGCTGCCAGAGACTGCACCATTCTGAGGTCTTAGATAAGGCATCCTGAAGGAGATAAGAATCAGAGACATTATCTGTTTAAATATTTTGCAGTCATCTGCAGAGAGTAGGGTATAAGCTTGGGAAGACAGGACTAGTGCGGCGAGACCATCAATGTAGATATTGAAGAGGTATGGTCCAAGCACGCTACCCTGGGACACTCTGGAAGTAACGTTTGACCAGGTAGATGAAAAGCCAGACAATATTACTCGCTGGGTTCTGTCACTGAGGAAACTGGACAATAGACTGAGAAAGGTGCCGTGGATATTAAATCTCTGGCTGAGTTTACGAAGGAGTTTGTGGCTTAGTGGTAGTAGTAGTCAAAGGCTTGAGAGAAATCAAGAAAGATGGCGTCAATTTGAGATTTTTTACTTATGGACTCGACAGGCAATGGCTGTTGTGTGACATGTATTAACAGGCAATGGCTGTTGATAGGAGAGAGGGAGTAGTCATCAGTGAGTGAGATATTGGATGAGGGTGCTAGACTTTCAGAGAAATATTAAAGAAATAAATCTGGTCTGTCTTGTCCAAAGGCACAAGAATTATCAAATGATACAGCATCAGTAATCGGAGGGCGATTACGGAGTTGATTGACAAAGGACCAACATTTTTTAGGGTCTGAAGTTATGGAAGATGATAATCCCGGTGTATACCCTTTATAGTCTCGTCGTATGAGTGGTTTTGAAAAGTGGCGTAAATCTGTGAATGTGCGGTGAGTGCTCTCATTGGGGTAGTCCTAGTATAAGTTCCAGGCTCGATTTTTGTTCCCAAGGGTGTGAATTGTGTCGGGCTTGAACCACGAGGGGTATTTTTTTGTCTTTGGTGTCACGAGAGGAACAAAGTCTTTTATGGCACTGTCAGTCATGGCGTAGAAAAAGTCCACTGCTTCTTCTGGAGACAAAGCGTCAAGGACACTCCCAAGGGATGAGCTCGAGTGAATATCAAGGGTTAACTCTGCCATCGTCATCAGGGTAGTCGTCGTCATCAAGGTAGGTTTAGCCTTGATGATAGTGGCAGAGTCAGCTGTCGAAATATTGGAGCAGTAACTTTTCTGACTCAGTTGGAAGCCCAATAAGACTTCATCAGTGAAAATGTCCGATGAAAACATGAAGAACAGCAATTTTATGAGCCATATAGAGAAGTTTATTGGTCAACTTGGGAACATGATGGCAGTTTTCAAACTTAAAAATAGTAGAATTATTAACACATGCATTCAAATTTACCCGCACAATCACTCATGGTTTTCAACCATTGCCATATCAGAATCCATCATTAATTAGTGTGACTGGTATGGCGGGTAAGGTTTGCCTCGTACTAGCCTGTACCAGCCCTTATGCAGTTATGAACTTGGTCCAGAGTCTGAGATTGTGACGTCACTTACTGCACAGATCACTCTTACTGAATTTGAGGGAAATTTAAGTATGGCTAGTATATTGCAACATAGGTTGGTACACGGCCTAAGCTTAAGACTGCTGCAAATAAAGGCCTTAAAAGCATTTCAATTGCTCTGCATTGTTTGCCTTCACTTAGCTCTTGTTTGAGTCACATATGTTTGGTACAGGGATGAGGAGCAATTAGCCTTGGGGTTTAGTGTGGCAGTGGAGGAGATCAAGGATTGTAGTGCATGGATATTTAAGTGTGAACTATTTAGTCCCTGCTCTTTCCTGCTCCTTCCTTTGCTATTTGGCTGCTGCAATCTCGTGCTCATGAAAGGATGGCTGTTGGTTGATCTCATTTTGGGTGCAGCATTGATGTGCCCTCTAGACTGCCTAGATAGAGCGAAGATGAAATAATACAAGAGCCTTCGCAAATAGGTTGAAATACATGGTTTACAGCCGAGAAATGTAATTACAAGTTGAAAGCCTATGTCCCACGGTCAATATTTTGCTCAAATACCTTTTTTTTTTCAAATTTGGCAGTTAAACCAAAACTTAATGAACTCGTGTCACGTGATGTTTGAGCAAATTATACACAGTTGTGGAATCTGCCACCAGATGTTTCTGTAATGTGTATTCACTTGTTTCCATGATGGATAGCAAAAGCAAGTTGGAACATTTGATCGTGGAATAAACTGGAGGAGGATTACCACTTTCTCATTGATTTGATCTCCAGAATTACTTCTGATATTCATGTTATGTTATTTCAAGGACTCAACGTTTTTTCTTGTGGCATCAAACAGCTTCAATTAGCGCTACGATCTCATCTCTGTTCCACCCTTTAGCCATATTATTTTAGGATTATCTTTTGGCTATTTAACCCTTTTGCTGGGTCAAAAGATTTTACATAGGTTCCTAATATCCAGGAAAAAATAAAATCAATAATCATTTGTCATGAATTATTTATTGTTAGTCTTCTGAACCTCTTTTTGAATATCAATAAAGAAAAATTAAAGCAACATTTATTCATCAATAACAGCATGAATTTTAATTATTGGATATGATATGCAGAATCAAGTAATCAAATTATCTAATGGCTGTGGTATATCCCTGCACTTGGCACTTAATGGCCATACATTTTTGTGGATATCCCCACATGTCGCAGTATAAGTGTTAATGTAAATAGCCAAGCTGATGCAAAATTTGTGATGTCTGACTTAGCTCAGCATTGTAGGTATACTAGTCAGAGAGGAGAGTGTCACTTTTGAAATCATATTCTCTGTGACTGGTTCCAGTTTGAGCAAATTCAATTTGCTCTTAATTTTTTGGTAGACATTTGATCAAATTTCACTATCTTCAAATGGTGCCATCAAACAATACTAAAATCCGTTTGGTAAAATTTTTCATAAAATATTTGGACCGTGGAACATCGGCTTTACTTATGTGTTGTATTCTTTTAGAGGCACACATGTTTGTAGTGGATTCAATTTGCAAAATTATGAGTATATCCTGGATTTGAGATGAGGCTGCAAGCTGTTTTTGTTTAATTGTTCTTCAAGAGCCACTCGGTGATTTATTCTCCTCAAATAGTGCTGGGAGATGTCTGTCTGAGCAAGCCATGGGAGAGAGGGACATAACCCCAAACCAGTAATCAAACTCCTCACCCTGGGATTGAAAACCAACTACATAATTGTGGCATCTTTTGTCCAGATATGAAGCTGAATTTTGCTCAGTTGTGAACCATCTTTCGATTCATTGTAATAGGCAACCAAAACTTTTATGAATGCTTAAAACCTTGGCCCTGGCTCCTAGCCCAATGCTTGCTATAAATCAATCAAGGCAGCAGCATGGGGCAGTGCACAATCATTGGGGCCAGTTATGCCAGCTATGGGTTTTATATATAGATAAAACCCATTTTGTGGCTCTACTGCATAGATGACATTTTTCTCCTCCGGCCTCATGGTACTGATTCCCTCAATACGTTCATTCCGCCCTCAATACCTCTTCCTCAGTCTCCTTTACCTCCACGATTTCCAACTCCCAAGTCATCTTCCTTGATGTCAACATCTCCTTATCAGATTCGAAATTCTACATCTCCGTTCACATCAAACGTACTAATAAGAAGCAATACCTTCACTACAGATGGAAGTAGCATCCATGTATCCAGGGTAGCTTAGTATTTTTTGAGTGATTACCTTCCCCTGAGTAACTATGTATTTATCTATCACCTATCCCTGCGTATCTATGCAGCATCAGGACATTCAACTGACTTCAAAGAAGCTAGAATAATTGCTTAGGTCAAAAACTTCTAGCCCTGGCTTATCCGCGAAGTGATTAGGATAAGGAAATGTAAAAAAGATTACAATAGTGAAACGTTTGAGGCTTAACTTAGTGGAACCACGAGATTGGAAATAAAACATCAACCTTGATAATGACGTTTACATGTCCGAACCATGGTTGATATTAATAAAGTGTGTGTGTGGAATGTACAACGTGACGTTTTATTTCCAAGATTACAATAGGTGACCAAGGGTAAACACAAGGGACGGTGGCCTCAAAATTAGCCACACATGAGATACTGTTACTCCCATCCCTCCCCCACCCATCCCCTAGCCCTAGATTCCCAAATGAACATTCTATGCAGAAAAACAAAAATTTAAAGCGTGTTTCGCACAATACTTGATCCAGCACAAGATCTAGTATGTTAGCCTCTATTTTATCTTGAGGACAGAATCCAGTATGATTGGAGCCGTCCTAGAAGGTTTCACACGATCACCAAACTTGTACTGTCTAGGAAGTGGTATTTTTATTAATGATACTAATGCCTGTGTAGGTACTTAAGTGTTTAATTAATTAATCTGTGACTGCAGGTGACCAAATAACTGTCGAGACATTTTTTATTTACTGCTTATTTCAAATCCAGAGAACTACCAATAGCCACTAGAGGCATTGGTGGTGCTGTTTAAAATGTGGAGATTGCTCAGTGACTGTATATACTAACGCGGTTGGTTGATGCATACTAGGTCCTACTAGGAGTGATTGGCTAACTAGTACTGCATCAATTATGAAATCAAGTAGCTCAGCGAGTATGATATTGATCATGCTTGTTAGCCAGCATGCTGGTTTTGTATCACACGATACTGGAAAGCTAGCATGTGAAATGGGCTTTAGTCCAAAAATTTGGCTGCTGGCTTATTCCCTTGATAAAGTGACCAGCAACGACCATGAAACATCGGGTAACATTCACCCAGAATTACACATAGCATACCTTATTAACAGATATGGTCATAATGACCCATGAAAGCTTCAATGAAGAAACTACATATTTACTTCATCAAAATTTTGCTATTGTTCAAATTATATTTTCTATCTCAAAAAGAGTGTGTATTAACAATAAATGAGAAATTTTTGTATTTACGAAGGGTATGAAAAAAAAGTTTCCCTCTCATCAAGGAAAAATAATTTAAACAATTGCAAAACCATTCAATTACCTTTGTGTTCCAGTATGTATTTTTTACATGACTGCCATCCCTTTCCACCACCAAATTCTTTAACCAGTTATTCACCTCCTCTTTCCCTTTGTCGTCCGAGGCAAAGCACCAACTGCCAAGTGGATTTTGAGCTCCTGAATCAGATAGAAGTCACTTGGAGCTAGGCTTGGAGAGTACGGAAGATGCTAAAAACATTTCCCATTGGAATTAGACCAGGTCACCCATTACATGAGCAGCATGGTGCTCCATGCTAATCCCCCCATGCGAATCCTTCCCCCATGACATTTTCCCCCTGTGACTCCCCCGTCCTCCTGCGTTATCCCATATGCCATTAATCTCCCTTTCCCCTTGCAGTTCAAATATACCACCAGCGAATACTCTTACACCCCCTACCCCGACGAATCTCCTTCCTGCAATTCTCTTTTCATGTGAACCCCTCCCTGTGAATTCGCCCTTCCCGCTGGGAATCCTTGCACCGGCTCACCACTGGTTGGCCTCTGGTCATCATATTCTTACACATTTTCTCTGCCTTCAATAAACATTGCTTGCAGCTGCAAACAATTTGGACAGGCATTACATCTTCAGCTTAAAGACTGCATAACTGAGGATGAATTTCCCCATCCGATTCATTATTGCCATCGATAAACAAATTACATAGCATATTTCAAAACTGTCTGAAGAACAAACGATGCAATCTCCTTGGAGATCGACTTGCTGCTGATGCTTGAGTGGATCACGACCACTGGACGGGATGTACACGGGACGGCCACTGCACACGAAATAAAATTTCCTGCATGCAGGAACTGCTTGTGTCATTTGGCCTTTGAATTAGGGAAACTAATATTTTGGATTCCGTGTGCAATAATTAACATTAATGGGCATATCTTAAAAATTTGTTAATTTAAAAAGTTTTATGGGATTATTTATAAATTAAATTATTATTAAATTTTGGGATTACAAAGATAGTTCTCTTCAAAACTGGAGAAACACCAACCCTGGGTTTATGAGCCGGGGTATTGCCATCTCTTTATGTTAATAGGTTAAAGCGTGAACCCTGACATCGCCATTAGCCTGGCCTAACATAGCATTAACTACTACGTGTGGCAAGCCAGTATTTTGTTTAGCCTAGGTATGTAGCATGCTCCCAGACCCTTAAGCAAAGCTTCCTTACTTTGAGCATCAATAAAACTGGTCTCTTTCATTTGAGTACCAGTTTCTTTTTATGATTATTGGAACGAAACTGTTTCATTTATTGATGTTACTTGCATCCACTTAGATTTTTAAGTTCATTCATACTTTTACTTTCTCAAATAAAAACTATGCCAAATGCTCACGAATGGAATATGTTTACAATTTACAATTCACTTTGGGGTACTGAAATGACATGGTATGCATTCACATGCTCAAGTCCAAAGATAGAATTGGATGGAACAGATGAAATTGGCCATGAAAAAATAAAGTGATTTGACTGGGATTTGAACCCAGATCTCCTTAGTACCAGTCAGGTGTGTATTCCAGTAAACGTACTATTAGTTCAAGGTGAATTTCAGTGGGGGTTAATGCAAACTAAATGTTCTCATGAGCAGTCCACATTGTAACACAGGGTTCATTGTGCTTGATAAGCCACTGTTGCAAATGATGAATGCAACATTGCTTCTTTATAATGTGGACTGCAGATAGAACATCTAGTTCATATAAACCCCCACTGAAATTCACTTTGAACTAAGATAGCTTGGTGGTATAACTAGCTAATGGCCGGTTGCACGAATATTTAGCCATGGGATTGATAGTTATGAAGTTATGGACCCCATCGCTAAACTCGGGTTGCCAGAGGTATCGCTTTCATAAACTATCTCCCAATAGCCATTGCTTTGAATGTTTAGTCTACCCTTCTTCCACTTGATAAATGTTACATATGTATTTATATTTATCTTATGTGCATTATTTGCTTATGCACATTGTTAACCTTTATCAGCCGACCATGTCTCTCCAGCACAAAAAAAATATCCCTAGACTGCCGAGCGTGTTCATATGGCACACTACGTCCTCCTTTCACTCTCAAGGCCCCTGGGACTGTCAAATGATAGAAAGTCATATTTTTGTAGGGGCATTCGACTAAGAATGTCTTTCTTCCATCTGAATTTTTTTCTGTGGATATCTTGAGTTATGGATCTTATAATTCTATTGGATACATGTTTATTTTTGTGCAACCTGCCATAACACACCAGACCAGCAATTGGGAGGTCTAGGTCAAGTCAGATGATTTTTTTTGCATGGTGAGCTTCTTCTCTTTGGTTATACATTTAGTTTTTATGTATTTCACCACTCAGTTTTTGTGGTGCTTGGAATGCATTGGGCTTTTCCAAGAGGAAGCCCAAGGGATAAATGCATTGACCCAATAGAGAGGGGTTTTACATTTGGGGAACTACCAGGGAATATGAGAATTAGCATAAGAAAGAGAAGGGTGGAGGTCTGCAGCCAGCCAATCTTATAGGGCTGAACAAACAAGAATGAATAGAATGCATTCATATCTTCTTCATGGTAAAATGCTCTCTTGTTTTTTGAGCAATTTTGAGTGGCTTGACGTGTTGCAGGAGCATTCAAAGCAAGCATCTCTTGCACTGAGTGAGGTGTAACTTTACTTGGTATTCTTAGATGTTTTAGATAATACTGTGCAAGCCTGCTAATGGGAAAGGTGATAAATTTTCTCTCCAGTGTGTCAAGTACATGTACGAGGGGTATCCAAAAGGTTTTCCCTAATTTTTATATTCAAGTACGAGCGATGCAGACAGTTCCCATGTGCATGGAATTTTAGTTTTGGGGTAGTGGCTACTCTCTCATCCAGTTTGGTGGCCATGAACTACCAATGCATCAGTAGTGAGCCCATCACCATGAAGACTACACATCGTTTTGCTGTCAGTTTTATAATTTTTTAAACACTGCATCATTGACAATGAATTTACGCAGCCAATTCATTTTTTGCAGTAAAAAAAATTATTAACAATGCATATTTCGAAACTGGCTGCAAAATGAAGAGGGGTCTCCATGGTGACTGGCTCGCTATTGATGCTTCAGTGGTACACGGTTGCAAATGGGATGTAAGCGCTGCCACTACACCCTAACTAACATTCCACGTACTCGGGAACTGCCTGTCGCTTGTACTTGGCTATTAAAATTAGGGAAACTTACTTTTTGGATTTCCCTTGTATATACTGTGGGAGCCCAATATAATACATCGGACATATATCAAGAAACTCGAACTGATAAGTGAACGCCAAGGTGCCATATCAATAGGCTTATGATCATAATACATCGGACATATATCAAGAAACTCGAACTGATAAGTGGACGCCAAGGTGCCATATCAATAGGCTTATGATCAGTATGTAAAATAAATCAGTATTAGCAAGACCAGCAAACTACTTTTGTGGTTAGTGTTTGTTGTTTAAAGTAATGTTCTAGCACCTGAAAAGCAATATCTATCTGCATGCAATGTAAGAACCCTCGTAACTTCTTAAAATGTCATAATTGCACAATTGACAAAGACTTAGTAAAATTTCACACAACTAAAAAAAAGTACCATTTTCATCCAACAGTGTCATCAGGTTGACGATGCCAATTTTTGGATGAAACCAGTCAGTTATTTAAAAAATTTCTGAGAAATTTTTCAAAGTTTTCATATTCCGTGAAACTAACAATAAGATGTATTTGCATGGTTCTTTCATTGTATGCAAATAGTTCATGAAATTAAAATTTTTAATACCAAGTACAAATTGTTTAAAATCACATGTGACACCATAAGTGTAGCCGTGCACTTCAGCTTGTTATCTGATAATTTCTGTAATTGTGAAATTGCAAATGCTGCTGTAATTATTACGTAACCTATTCTCAAAGAGATACATGCAAACATGTCATAACTATCAACATTTTGCCCTTGAGGTATATTTTTTATACAAATAGGAATGCAACGTGCACTTTCCCATGTGATTAATGATTTCTCTAATGCAGATGCACACAAAGCATCACGGCAGAACATAACCCCTGCATTCAGCTAAGTTTCACTGCACGAACAATTGACCATTGAATGCAGCTGAAGAACAAAATTTTTATTTTTTTGTATAAAGCTAGATATTGCTTTTCAGGTGCTAGAACATTACTTTAAACAACAAACACTCACCACAAAAGTAGTTTGCTGGTCTTGCTAATACTGATTTATTTTACATACGGATCATAAGCCTATTGATATGGTACCTTGGCGTTCACTTATCAGTTCGAGTTTCTTGATATATGTCCGATGTATTATATTGGGCTCCCACAGTATACACAAGGGAAATCCAAAAAGTAAGTTTCCCTAATTTTAATAGCCAAGTACAAGCGACAGGCAGTTCCCAAGTATGTGGAATGTTAGTCAGGGTGTAGTGGCAGTGCTTACATCCCATTTGCAACCGTGTACCACTCAAGCATCAGTAGCGAGCCAGTCACCACGGAGACCCCTCTTCATTTTGCAGCCAGTTTCGAAATATGCATTGTTAATAATTTTTTTACTGCAAAAAATGAATTGGCTGCATAAATTCATTGTCAGTGATGCAGTGTTTAAGATAAAGATTCCAACTGTGAATCCTCTTCGCCACTTGAAACACCCCCCCTCACATCCATTGCATAGGGAAAGGCATTGAAGAATGTACCTGTGTGTCTCTTGCAATGAAATTATTAGATAATATGTGATTATGGATTGTAGCCGAGAGGATTTATCAGCCGTATACATTTGTATTTGAGGGGGCAGTGGATTGCTATGTTGGCCCTTCTTCCTAAAGTAACTTCTCTGCAGGTTGGTCCATCGGGCTTTTAAGGTTTTCTGCTATGTTGTTCCATCCAATATTTCACTGGCTATTATGCCATCTTCATCTGGATCTGAAAAAGCCTACAGGATAGCCGGTGAAATAATGTCCAATAGGGAATGATGTGGCAGAAAACCCAGAATCCCGACGAACCAGCGTCCAACTAAGCAATGTGGAAACCTGCATCATAACTTCCCTGCAGTCGTTTACAGTTTTCATTATTGTGGGTTTTTGACAATCTGTTTATTTGTTTCAGTCTCCCCAGAGTTGACCATCAAGGAGCTGATGAAGAAACTGAAAGATTTGATTAAGCAGAATGAGTTAATTGCTGAGGAAAAGAAGCAGGTGGAGCAAAGAGCTGCTGCTTTAGCTGAGAAAGTTGTTTCGTTAAAAGCCACTGCTGATGAAGGGGAATCTGAAATGGCTGCTCTAACCAACCGGTTAGCACTTGTGGAAGCTCAATTAGCTCACCGGTGAGAATGGAAACAAGACTCTCAAACTTAGTACATGTGTCACCACCTCATGAATATGGAGTAAAGTTACTTTTTATTACATATATACTCTTTAGAAATCCAAAAAATTAATATGCATTTTGATTTGGGCATGGAATATAGTATATGGGTAAATGGTAACATGGCTGTGATATAACTCAGGATGAGGGTTCAAAAATGGAAAAAATGTAGTCATTTGATAGATATTGTTCTACTTAATGGATTTCCAAGTTAATGTAATTTGGAATGACAAACAATGAGTACCTTTTTATGTAGTTACATAGTCCTAAGGTACGATAAAGGTTATTTGTACTGCACAATTACTATGGGAAACTCATGATTATGTTCTTTGGCTGGAAATTAACTTGAAATTCAGTTTTTGTCCAGATAGAGCCTCTGTCTGAACAAAGCCTCTGTCCCCCAACTTTTTATAATCATTTTTTCACTTATTTATTTCTCTCATGGCTTATCCTATTCATGCCAACTCACTTTAAAGAAATACCTGCCCTGGGTGTCTATTACGTTACTTTCCCTGAGAGGAGATATCGTACGATAGCACTATCATATGAAATGTTCGTGGTTGTTGACAATGGTATCACTGATCTCATTGTGATATCGTTTAATAGTTCGGCTAAACTTGGGAATATATCGTGGGTCAGTGACATCATTTGAAAACAAAGACACTTCGGTGATGCAATAGCTATGGCGAGACTTTGACAAAAGAAGAGTGAAACTGATAAAGCCATGAAATTTACCTGGCCCTTAGAAGGAGAGTATGTTAATAATTTATTCCTTCAAGTAAAAGTCAAAATAATATCCTTGTTGTCAATATGTGATAAATAGAAAAAATAAACTGAACAAATGTGGTTGCTATGTTGATAAAACTAAAATTTCAACAAAACGTTGTCATTTTCTGGTTTTGCTGTGGAAAGTAGGGAGAACTAAGGGTGTGCGGGAAGCACTTTGTCATTTCGGGTCTGGTTTGGATTCGGGTAGTGAAATATCTGCGGGCATCGGGTAATTTTCGGGTTCGGGTAGTGGAGGTATTCACATTCATGGGTGCTGGATTATTAAGGAAAATGGATACTTCGATGGCAAGACAAAAATTACAGTAAATGTTTGCCTTGTAAAGACCTGAGAGTGGGAACATCATTGTTTTAGCACAAAGTAGTGCAACCCAAAAGGTTCCAAATCAAAATTACACCCAGTAGCTTGTGCTTTTTCACAATAAAATATAACTATGATCGGCAGATTAGCTGGGACACACCTGTGAACAAGATAATGTGATCTTTAGCTCTTGTGGATTTATAAAGCAAATCCTTACTTTAATATTTTTTTGTTCCATCACTCTAGATCAGTAAGTTAGTCAAATGTTTTACATTCAGCTTGTCATTGAAATCAATGATCACTTGGAATTTAATACTGTCAATTTTCATGATGAAGAAGTAGCATATTTATAACAAATATTAATAGACTATAGCTTATGAACATAATTTCAAATGAGACATGAAAGCCATATTGAAAGCAATATTATAGGTTTTTTAGTACTGTATTGCAGTAATTGCACGTTGCGTGCGAATTCGGCAATTGCACGAAGTGCGGCCATATAGCTGCCTTACTATTCCGCAATGGCGGATTTCCACGTGACTGCGATTCGTCATTGCCGTCAACATCGCTATCCCCACCTCCTACACCTAGGCCAGCTTGTATCATTCTCACACATCACGAAAATAGAGATAAAATTTTTAAAATATAAAATCGGTAAATATCACTTTAAGAGAGCAACTCACTGACTAGGCCTACCGGAAGATCGACAGTCGATTATCTATTTTTTCTAATCGATAAATCGATCGATGTTTTATTCTGGGTGTTTTCGATTTGCAGAGATGGATGGCAATTGCCACGCCGTGGTGCTTTAGATTTAGCTGAATCGCCGGCTGTTGGTGGCTCTCTGTTCCGAGGTGAGATGGCGATCGACGGCACCTGAGTCCGATAATCGGCTATCTCCGTACTCAAATGAAAAGCACTGATAGTGTTTTCATTGCTTAGAAACTTCGGCTTCGTTGCAAGTGCCGCGATTTAGTAGTGCCCCCTTCACTCAACAAACCAACTAACCTTCGTCCTTACTGTTGTAGGCGCTAAAAACCATGTGAATGTGCGTTGGTGAGTGATGGACAAGTAGTTCCTGATGCTACCACTTAACAGTTGTCAGCGCTCGTGTAGATGGCGGAATTCGGAATAGATGAAGTGTGATAATCAAATAAGGCAATAAAAATGGAGAAGGATGAAGTATTATTTTCGTAAATAAGCAAAAATGAGTGCAATGTGATTTTAAATACCTATAAAAAGTGTTAAAATGTCATATACATCAAAGTAGCACCGTATGCTTCACTATTTTGATTGATTTTTTTGGTTATCGTCCTTAATCATTTCCGGTTTCCGCTCGCGACACCAGCGCCTGGCCACTGTTTAGTAGCAACATTAAGAACTACTACTCTATCGGTAACCAACGTACGTTTACACAGCAGTTTGCACCTTCGACAGTACGAGCAACTGGCCCTCCACATGAGCTGAACACTTGAATTCTCCATCACTCCAGAATTCCTCAGTGTCAAGAAGCTGTGAGATTTAAAGAGCCCTCATATATGGGGGCGTTGTGAAGGTTTGATATCCTTCTCTCTTTTGTCACCAGTTTCAGTGACCGTAGGGGATTTTTTGTTTTTGCATCCCGCTGCTGCCTTTATCTTCATCACTGTTGGTCTCGGCAGAGTTCGCTGTGTCATGTTGTCCGGTCAGGAGGCGTTTCCGGGAGTGGGAGAGTTGATAACCATCGCCACAGTTAAAAGTATTAGTCTTTTCGCGATCTCTATTGACTTGCGAATCAAGCGGGGCAGGTAAAATTCTTTTTTTGCCTAATTTTTTCAAATTCTAATAAATGCCCGGATTCTGACAAAATGTTCGTTGCAAAGTTTTGCTTTTTTAGGACTTGGCCTATTCGTTCTGTTGTCCTGTGTGGTAATGCTAGGGAAAAGTTGAGCCAAAAGTGCTCTAGTCGCTCCAAAATGTATGTTATTTAAATTATTAATACTAATGTTAGTTACTAATATCAGTTATATATGTTCTTAATTATCTTATTTTTACCATTAGCCATAGAATTTCTGAGTGGTTTCCTCTCTTTTCATGCTTGAAAATAGGCCCTTGTTTATGGATGCTTGTTTGTCTTTCAGAGAAAATATTGATGATGCAGCGGTTTTAAGGCAGGAGCTGATACAAGTTCAAAGGGTTATGGACGAGATGACTCGGGAGCGAGAGATGGAAAGTGATCAGTTGAAGAGAGACCTTCAGAACTTGCAACAAAAATATGAGACATTGGAATCTGAAAGTGCTAAAACTAAGTCTAACGATGAAGATTTGAAAAGGTAAAATAATTACTGTCTTACTGTTGGCATTTTTTTAACCCATAACCACAGACATCGCTTTTTACAACTCTTATACTAACATGCAGTCTCACAGACTGCTTGCCATAAACCACAAATATTTCCCACAGTGAGCATATATTTTCTGTTCTTGCGTTGTGCTCAAGGTTCTAAGTAGCGGACATCAGGTTCTTACCGGTTTTGCTCCAGATATCGGGTGATACATATATGGGTGATACATATATGGGTGATACCCATTTGAATATAAGAAGTGGAAAATTTGATAAGAAAAGAACTTACAAATGAGCAAAAACACAGGTTACGGTGTGATAGGAAAAAACTCAAATAAACACAGACATGCAGTCTGACAGACCCTGTGGGAATGTAAGACTGATTTATTCGGAAATGAGTCGTAGAAAAGCTGTGAAGTAGGTGATGAATTGGAGAAGCAGGACCTAATTAGAAGGTACTAAATTGCTGAGCATTCAGGAATGAGGCTAAGATAGATAAACCATATTTTAAAAATTGTGACAGTCTATGGTTATGGGTCAAATTGAACAAGATATGTATTTTCTGGTGCAATGTCTTTCTTATGAATCTAATGATGAGTTTTATTCTTTTTGTCCATAACAGAATAGAAATCCTTGAGGAAGCATTAGAAAAGAAGGAGGACCTGGTCAAAAAATTAAGTGATGAAAAAACTGTGTTAAAAGGCACTGTTAACACATTAGAGAGCGAACTCTTCCAAAACTGCTCTAAGTTAAAAGAGACTGAGACTGGTATTGAAACTTTACGCTTAACTCTGGATGAATCCCAATCAAATGCTGAAAAAAATAGAGAAAAAGTTATTGATTTGGAGAGGCAGTTAAATGAGGTGAAGTATTTCTCAGTTGAAAACATCTTATTTTGTGAAATTGTATCTCTTATCGTGAATGATGTGCTAAATGGTGAATTATCTTTTCGGAATAGGCTCTACTTGCACTTGAAGAATCAAAGAAAGAACAAGCTCAATTGAAAGAGACTGTTAAATGTTTAGAAATTGATTATGCTAAAGATAAAAAACTTGTTAAGGATTTACAATCAGAGATTTCAACTCATTTAAGTGTAATTAGAGAAAAAAATCAAGAGTTAATGGCTGTAAATGGGAAAGTTGAAGTGCTGACCTCACAGTTGAAAGATTATGCCATTAGCAATGAAGATCTCCGCAGCCATAATGCCGAGCAAGCCAGGTACTTGGAAGACAAAATGAAACTTGTTGCATCCATGTAAGTATTTCAGACTGTCTGCAAATTTGAGTGATTGTCCTATTTTGTTTTAACTACCATATGCTGCCCTCTAAAATGGAGGGTTTCTGGTTCTCAAAGAGAAGACAAAGTCTTAGCTCTCATAAATTTTTTTCAGATTTGTAAATAATTGTGTAGCAAAAATAAGTTTCATACACTTAACTCAGGAAATTTTCCAGTATTCCTGAGAGAAAGGGGGAGACAAGAATTGAAAAGGGAAATTTTTGCCGTTTGATTGCCGTAAATTGGACTTATGACTCATTAATTGGCACTTCATGCTGTTATGTGTGAATTTATGTTGTTTTCCCCAGACTAATAATAATATAATAATACCAGGCCCATTGTTAATAATCTTGCATTCCATCATCAGTCCTTGATTTCTGTGTATGTAGTATTGTATGATGCTGCAGCTTTGTCTTGTTAAAAGGTTTGGTTTACCCCTGAAAAACTTGGCAAACCAAAAATATGATAACATTTTTAAACACTGAGAGAAAACTGGTAAAAGTGTGATTTAATGAAGACATTAAGAGGGTTGACATTGAATGCTGAAAATGAATATATTTAGTGCAAAAGTGTTGAATTCACAATGTTAGCATGGTTCGAACATAGTTAAATAAGATACTTACTATCCACACTCTTATTTTACTCTAAACCGACCATGGTTTCGGCACTAAGTACCATTACCAAAGTACCTTGATAATTGTACATAGTGCCAAGACCATGGTCAGTTCTGAGTAAAATAAAAGTGTGGAATAGAAAGAAGTATCTTAATTAACTATGTTTGATGGTAATGTTTTCTGCAAGTTTATGCCTGAGACTTTTGCTAACATTTGCACGGTTACTCGACTGTTTAACCCTTTGAGTGCCACCGACTTTTTGGTGGGTACTTCTGGAAGTGCCATGGGTATTTAGCTAATTTTGTAGGCTTTTTTTTTTTTAATCATTATTTGTTTATTTATTACTGTTTTAACATGATTTTTACTGAATTTGAAAGATAATGCTTTCTTGCTAATGAATAAGAAAAAAAATCCGCTGTTCTTGTCTATGATATATAATTGTTATAGTTTAATTTTAAATTTACAAGTTTGATTAAAATTATTTTTCACTTTTGAGCAAAATATCGAGAAATAAAATCAACTTTTAAAACATTGATAAATATAAAATAGCATTATTTTTTCAGGAAATGATTACATAATGACCAAGGAAATTGCACAAATTTTCCATAAAGATACCATTAATTTTCACAATGCTAATGGAGTGTTTGCATAAATGGGGGATTGCTATGAAATCCTATCTATATCGTAAATTGTGTTTCCATAGTAATATATTTAAATTATCAGCTCTAAATCTTGCCTAGTTTGTTTAATAATCACGATTTATCGAGCACTGTTTTCGCAATGATATTTTACGCCCAGCCATTGGCACGTTGCGTAGTGACGTAATCCCCCTTGCAGCAGATATGTGAGAATGTGTTATATCGTGTTGTGGATGGATGAAGTGGAAATATACGAACTCTTCCGACTTTACAGATTCAAAATAGGGAATAATTACGTTTGTAATGTAAACAGGTATAATTGAGGCTTGATCCAACTATAAACCATGGTTGTTGCATCAGCTATCGAGTAATGACTTGGCGGAATGCGGATAATTTTGGGCGAATAGTAAAGAGGGAAATTGTCATTCAGTATTTCATTAGAATTTTATACCAATATAGTAAAAGTTAGAAAAAAATACCAAAATTTTAAAAGACGTAGCTGTGAATGTATATCGTTCCTTATTTTATTCTTAATTTAATCAACGGCATGTGTACATCTTGTATTAGGATAAGGGAAACCGTTTGGTGTTTATTATTTTTACATGTGAATTTGTACTCTATGCAGGTTATCTTATCCTGCAAACTACATGTATTATTGTTACTCATAGTTATTCAATTCAATCACCAAATATACAATGCCGATCGCTTCTGTAGCAGTTATAAATTTCCTCGTAGGGTCAGTATTAACTTTTATAATGGGGTATACTTTCAGTGGTAAATTCATCGCCTAGCATGTCGGAGGTTCTAAGGATATCATCTCACCTTGAAAAATGTTACTCGGATTTTATATGAACATTGTGGCGCTCGACAATATGATCGTATATAGAGTACAATTTGAGTAGTTACCCTCTTCATTTTATAATATCAATGTTGATTATTTGAAACTTTTTTACAATCGATAGGTGTATTCACGAAAATATGAGTCTCGTTCATCACCACGCTAATCTCATTGGGTGTTTTCTCTTGATGTGAATGTATCTCCAAAATTATTATTATTGGTGGTTGAAACCTTTTTACTAATCTGGACACATTTGAAATCATTAAACTAAAAATCTGGACAAATAAGAAATTTTCACTTCTAATCTTGGTTATCTGGGTACATTTTCAGCTCGTATTAACTGATAGTGAAGCAAAACCTAATCTACGAATATGCTGTTAATTTATATTATTTACGTACGTATTAAATGGTGTTGACTACCGGGTGCTTTACTATGCACGTGTATGTGGTGGCACAGTCTAAACATACTGCGCTTAAACTTGACAGTGGCAGGCTTCACTTCGTATAAGTTATTTTTGTTTGTATTCATGATTAAGTAAAATACTAAGTACCTACAAATTTTGTAGATAAGTATACTTTTCTATAAAATTTGTAGAAAAGTATAAAGTATCTTCTTTAATCATGAATGGAAATATACTGTGTTTAGTTTAGATTGAGGACATGGATTTTTAGCCGTCTGAAATTTTGCGTCTAACGGTTTGGTGGACGAAAAATATTGCCATCATTTAAATGAAAGAAAAACATTGGAAAAATATTTTAAACATTATTCTATTCATGGATGAAATTTTTTATGATTCCCGTATTTTAAACAATGATATAAGTTTCTAGATACGGCAACTCTGAGTTGATCGTGTATGTGCAAATGAGTTTAGCGTACGTGAGTCTAGTTAATTATATCAGTTATGGTGATGGAGACGCGGTAAGTCATTGCCTAGCTGTTCGGAGATCAGGAGTTAAGAGGTCCGAGGGGGTACTTTTTCTTACTTTCCAGTTTTTATAACTATCCATAGTTTTTAACGCGCCAATATCCTGTGTGCTGTGCTCTTTTTGTTCCGTTGTTTTTTACAGGATTGATGAAAGTGAATGTTTGTAAAAGTGCTTCGCAGACATAACAAACAAAATAATAGGCTTAAATCGCTTACATTATCGTTCAATTCATCAAACTCTAGTCCTTCTTTATCGTATTAATTATGCCTTGGGTATAATCTGGTACCTGCATGGTGTACTTCGGCACCCTATGCACGAAATATTCACCATTTAAGGCGGAAAAGAACCTGATCGAATGTAAACAAACCCGGTAGCTACTGCCAAGTCAGGGGGATTACGTCACAGCAGTCGCTATATGGCCGCGGTCTGTTTGTGCGCAAGGCTAAAATTGTGATTTTAAATCTCTTATTATTACAAAAGTAAGCAATGTGCAACAGATAAATTTTGGATTTAGGGTTTTTATGTTCAAAGTTAACATTTGCCGTTGTTTCCTAAATGTGTGCAAATACTCCATTGCATAAAATTCAGGGGAGATTATCAAAATTATTGGAGATGCATTCGGTAAAACGTTTCCTAGACAAGGGAACAATACATGAGAAAATGTTATGACTTATGGTATCTGAATAATAATAACAAGAGTTTGTCTCTTATTACTTAGAAAAAAATAACAATAAGGTACAAATTATTGACAATGAAAAAAATTGAAATGCATAGAAAACTATGACAACATTATGAACTTTCTTTCAAACGAAATAACAAACTGTCACATTATTCACAAATATGTTGGGACACGCAAATTCCATGAGACCTTTTTCACATTTGACACAAACAGTTCTAGATCTATGGACAGGGCCACCGTCTTTCCTACTGCATACAACACAAACTTTTTCCCTCCGCCCTGGCAGTTTCCTTATCCCGTATATTCTTGGGGATACTATCCTGGGAGTTGACTGACTCGGATTATTCTTTCTACGTAACCATTCACCCTCAATGCTCTCTATTATTTCCGACATAAACTATATTCTGGATATTTTTTTTACAGGATTGTTTGATTTGTAAATGATGTAAGCGTTTAGCATCATTCTAGAAACTACATTGAAGACCACTTTCTTCCAGTATTTCAATGATCTTCTCTCATCTAAATACACGTACAACATCATATCCGAAGAATCAATGCCACTCATGTAATGATTGTAGTGCTCAATGATTTGTGGCTTTTCCTTTGGAAATTCCTGACGTTTGCGAATGACTGAATTGATTTTGGCTATCGTGTTAGTGGACTGGATAAAACTGGATTTTTTTGTGATTTCTTTTCTCGTAATCCAAGAATAAGAAGCTCTTCACTTCTAAAATACTTTTTCTCACCCACACTAAATTTTGCTTTGAGAGGTTGAGGTATTCCTTTCCTATTGCGTCTCAATGTACCTGTTAAAAATGTACATTTTTTAAACAAATCACGAGCTAAATCTATACTGGTGAAAAAATTGTCCACGAGTACATGATATCCTTTCAAAGAATAATTTCCAGCATTCAATAAGTTGTTCACTACTACATGCCCTAAACCATGTTTTTTTTAATTTTTCGCTATCCACTTTGGTTTTTGGTCCTTGATAACAATAAAATGCCAGACAGTAATTCACTACAGCATCCAGAATTTGATGCCCCATTTATGGTGGTGCTTGTTTTGCAAATGTTACAATACCCGAGTATGATTTTTAGTACCTACTAATGACTAATCAATACTTAGGTACTGATGAGGAATAAAGTGGTGGCGAAAGACACGGTTAGCATGTTCAACTATGGGAAGAAATTTAGCTGTGGGATCGTACTGCTTATGGCCTGGTGGAAAAAGTTTTGTGTTATCTGTCAAATGGAAAAATTTCTGAAGTAATTGAAACCTATTTCTTGAAAACATCTTCATCTCTTCCAAGGTGACTGGACACCATTTCTGCATTCTCGAATTGGGTGAGAATGTATTGTGTGTGATGCCAAAAACTGTTCAGTGTACCTGTTGGTGTTCTTCACAACCATGGCCCAGAATGCATTGGTAAAAATAGGTTAAAGTACATGATTGGAGGAGAGTTTGGTGGTGGTTGATGTTTGGGACCAGGAGTTTCCAAGAATTCAAAGTTTGGAACATGGGGTGAATCACAATTGTCCTGAACTTCAATAAATTTTGGAGAACAATCACTGCTTCCACTTCCACTTTCACGTTCATCAGAACTGTTGCTATCATCACTATAGTCAATAATTGCCAGTCTCTTCTTAGGAAGAATTATCACACTTTCATCTGAGTCTGACAATACTTCCCCATCCGTAGTGTCTCGACGAAAATGGGCACTGTCTTCACTTTCCACAGAGTCGTTATCATCATTACTTAGCGAATTTATATATTCAACTATACATCGTCAACACCAGGCGCAAATTCATTTCTATAAGTTGATGCCATTTATTAGGCCAAAGGGTTATTTCAATGTCAAAAAGCCACTCGGTCAAAATCCGACCACAAATCCACTCGTCTCTAAATGTTACTGGCTACATGAAAAAAATTCTGGGCTCTATATAGGTGGTGAAATTTCATTGTGTAAGCATCAGCAAGAGATGGCACACATCATTTTCTTTTATGCTCAACATCATCTTTCAATTCCTGCTGCCGTAAGCTACTATGATAACGCGGTTGACAATCGGAGCCACATTGCCGACTCAACACACCAGCTGACCCAACACACCAGCTGTGAGAGATAGCATGGTAGCAATTACGTAGTATCTTTTCTTCTGGCTTTCATTGCTAAAAACTAAGGACTTGATCGCAGTGGAACAGTCAGTAAAAAATTATCTCTTTAAAAAGAACAGAGCAGAGAAGATATTTATCAGCCTAGCGTCTTTTGTAATGATCATTTATCCTTCACGGAACGAACGAGAATGCGACATGCTTTGCAGTGAATTAATGTTTCAAAGCAGTTTAAAAAAAAAAGAACATGCCAAAAATAATATCCGAAATAAATACAAAGTACAGAATATTAGAAGAAAGTCAATTGGTTTTAGGCTACCAAACGATATAGTTTCTAAAGTGTCACACCAGAAGCAGTTTCGTAAGAACCAAATGTGGCGCTCGGAAAATTCAATCCGACATATATTTAATTTAATTATCAAAGCTGTTGACAACTTCAATTAACTATCAACATTATAGTGCCACGTAGTAAATAAGGAGAACATTCTTGTGTTATGTACAATTTACTATGTTTGCAGAACGAGAAAAATGTTGTTAAAAAGGTCTCCTCATAGACGACGATATATTGTCATTGGCACTTCTGGCTCATTCTGAAAATGACGATATATCGTTGCGTGGCACTCAAAGGGTTAAATAATGACATGAGCGTGACAGTGCCTTTCTAAGTTGATGTGTATTTTTTTTCATTTCAGGGAAGATAAAGAAAAAGAAATAAAAATTACACTAGAGGAAAATGCTGCTCAAATGGGTCTCATGAATAAAAATTACCTTGAGCTGATGGTATGTGATAATTTTTTATAATCCCTTAAAATCATGTATGTGTTTAAACTTTATGTCAATTTGTAACTAGAATTTAGAGAGTTGTTCAGTATCCAGGTACATACCTGGGTGTCCAGTGGTGGGATTGTTATATGTATGATGAACCCTTTATCTCGAATAATTGTATCTACGAAATGCTGTAGTAGCCACCTCCAGGGTGTGTGGCACAGGATGATTCCATACAAAGCATGCAATACTCCTCTCAGTTCAAATTAAAACCTTGCACGCTCCCACGGCTGCTAGGCGAGCACCAGAAAGCAGTCTGGAGAACTATGCTAGGCCAAACCAGAAACCATGGGAGTGTTACTGAGAGAGTGACAAAAATTCTAACATGCGGTACGTAGGCTAACATACTGCTAACAAGTGCAAAATTCCACAGAGGAAAATTCTTTCACCCTGACCAGGGCTCAAACCCAGATCCCTCAATATCGTGCCGAGTGCTTTAGCCAGTTAAGCTACTGAGGTATTCTTCTACCTTGTGGATTTTTGTTTAATTTAAAGGAACAAGATGACTTAAAATGATTAGTATTACTAATAATTTTAATTCATGGATACTACGAGATACTCATCCATGCAGAAAATCAAATCATGCGAGACATTTCAAGTGATATGGAGCGATAGTAGTAGTGGTAAGTTATTAAACAAAAGTACATAATCTAGTTCACGAAGAGACATTCAGTCTCGTGCAATGCAAATATTTGCACAAAATTACTGACGTGTAAGATTAGTTAGCATAGGATACCTTATTTTCTTTAAATCATGTATGTCAGTTGGTACTTGTATGGAGTGATAATACTTTTTAAACATTTTATTGACCATTTTAGCTAAATGAAGAAGAGCTTTTTTATCTCTACTTACCACACAGTCTGTTTTAGGCTCATGTGCTCTTTTAATCTCATGTGGGTGTTCATTATGTTGTTGGAATTGGATGGAAAGATGGGGTACATTCATATATTGTAGCTTATAAGGAAGCAAATACCTAGTATTTGCATGGAATGTAAATTATTTTTTTTATTTGATAATTTTTAGTAAATCTAATGTTTAAACAGGTGAAAACAAAAATTTTTATGGAAGATTTTTTTGTTCGAAGGGAAGACAATACTAATGAGAGTATAAAATAACGGAGTTGGGAGGAGGGAAGAAAATGATAATGAAAGTATAAAATAATGGAGGGAATAAAAATAATGGATTTTGGAGTGGCAGCAATAACACCAACACCGTAAAGGTAGCTCATATGCAATGGACAGAAGCCATAAGGGGCAGCCTTCTTGCATGCCATGCTGCCAGCGAGCCCGATTGCAGGGGTTATATGGCAAGGGTGCACTCTTTGTGGTGTGAGATGCATCTATAATACATACGACCACCTATCATAGCAGAATCTGTGTGATTATGCCAACCACCTGCGTAAAAAGGAAACTTCACCAACTGCTAGTTCAGAGGAATACACCACTGGCCAGACCACCCTCTCTGACACAGGCAGCCTCACCACTGGCTGACTTGACAGTCGCTGCCATGTTGGTATCACCGACAAATAGGGAGGATGCTAGTCAGGCTGACTCCAATCACAGTTGTTGAGCACACTTAACCATGATGAGGGACAAACTAGGCAGAGAGTCATCCTATGTTAAGATATCTCTGCAGGGTAACCACTTGTCCCGGTTGAATGGCCTTATTGACGAAATCCTGACGGAGATGTCGGACCTCTAGACAGTCTATAGTGTGGTCTATGCTTCTGATTTTATATGTTGAGGAATAATTTCTCTTTTATCATCACATATAATTAGATTTTAAAGAGGTTTAATTAAGGACAAGATTTTGTAGAAGCTCGTGAAAATTACACACTTGAGCAGATAAGTTGGTCATAGATAAGTGGCTATCCAACCTTTCTAGCGTGTGATGTATGTACATATCATGTGATTATATTTTTAATTTGAATTCCCACCACGTAGCATATTCAAGTCCTTGAGTTGTGCTGCTGAAATTATTTTTGGAACATCTCATTAATTATGTTGTGAAGCATTGTTATTTAGGCTAATGTAGATGGAAAATTAAGTTGTAGTTACAGTTCACCTATAACTAATTGCTAACTTACTTGACTTTATTTACTTGAGCAATCCAACTAACTATTCTTAAAAAGTAGAAGTGCACTCTTAGATGTAGAAACTTATGTGCCATTTTATTGTAATGCGTACCATCTTTCAAGTGTTTCTGTAATGCAGTCATGTATCCAATGAAATGTTGAATGGCTGACAGTCTAAATCATACATGGTTGTCTCTTGTTTGCTAGCGGTGACAAGCTATGCTTAGTAATCATTCTAACCAGGAATTTCACCAGATAGATGTCCCTGATATCTTAATATGTATCTCTTTCTTGCTCCAATATTTTAGTTAATCTTTTCCCAGTAAAGCTTTTGTGTGCCTCAAATTCATTGATGCATTTAAGTACAATGTGTAGTAGACATATAGTAAATATGCATAGTTGTGATTTTCTTTGGGATTGAGTCTATGTTTGACAATCTCTTTGCTAGATAATTTTTAGATTATTTTTAGATAACCATAGATAATTTTTAGATTTCTACCAGTAACTATCAGGATGAGACCATAGAACCTCGTTTTGTGTCCTTGTTTTATTACTTTCATCAGCTAGATAAATTGACTCTTGGTTATATGTATTCTAATGTGAATTCATTGTTTCAAATACCGACCCTTTTTCTGGCATTACATATATATCTACAGTAGTAGAGAACTAGGGGAATTCATGGAAATAAGCGGAAGTGACTCCTTTTTTTACAGAATCTGTTCCAAGCACAAATGCATAACAATAGCCAAATGGATCCTGATATTGAAAAAAAACTTCTTGGTCAAATCGAGTCAGCTGTGGATATTCTTACAAAGAAATCTTCTGAGTTGGATAACTCCTCGAATGATAAGCAAATGCTAGATCAACTCCAGAGAGATGGCGAAAGAATGAATGAGAAGGTAAGAGTTGTAAATAACATTTTTGATTACTTTATATCCCAGCCCATAAGACACTTTTCTTTACTCAAAAAGGCATTAAAAATCAGCCTGCACTTTACAGGCCAAGGGTGAAGCAAAGCTTTATGCATTTGAATTAACATTCCTGTCAGAGGTCCCCATCTCTTTATTTTCAATGCAGACTGCATTGTGGTAGTGTGCTAACGGTGCTCTCTGCATCATTCATTTCTTGGACTCTATGATGAATAACTTTAATGCTGTTACTATTTAAAAAAAAATAATAATCTCATTTTATTCCAAAAAATTGTTCACATTATTTGGTTTTGTTATTTTTTCTTCTAAAATTTAACCCAAAAAATCACAGTACATCTTGGAGGGTGTATTCTATGGACTGGGAAATAAAGTTATCTCAAGAGTAATTAATTTGGTTAATGCATACATTTTTATTTAAAGCATAAACAATATTTTTGTGTAATTTTTAGGCTGAGAAGCTTATTGAAGCGGAGAGGAGAATCAGCATCTTGTCAACAGAGATAGAGAGCAAAGCGATCACAGAGAAGGCAAAAGCTGAAGAGTATGAGGCTATCATAAGTTCCCTGAAATTTAATCTACAAAGAAATGACGATGAGTTGTTTGCCAAAAATAAATTAGTCCAGGAGTTAGAAGATCATCTTGCTGCTGAAAAAATTCTAGTTGCTAAAAAAGATGGCGATTTAGGTGAATTAAATGCAAAGTACTTGGCTAAGGTAATGGAAATATTGAAGTTTATACATATCATTGTTTTTGAGAATTTTCCTTCAGTATCATTACAGTCAGTGGTTACTATCTATTATCTTACCTGCTTTTGGGAAAATCTTTGTACACATTTGTTTCCTTGATGGTCGTGAAAAATGAATAGCTTTCTTTGTTTTCAATTCTTGTTTGTGAAATAAAGTGAAATTCTGGAACACTCATCATTGTGTTAGCGGTTGACATTGGTTTGTGGATCTGGTATTGCATTGTTTCATGCTATCCGTTTAATAGATGTGAATCCTGTTCCCCAACTCTCCCAGAGTTTGTCTTCTATCCTATTTTCTTACTGTGCCTCTGCCCGCGTGCAATCCATGGTTCATGTTCATTTGGGTATTCTACCAGCCGATTGGTAGGATTTTGGACAGTCATAATCCTTACATCCCAAGTCATGGGGCATCATTTCACTTTCCCTCCTATATATAGCTTGCCGTTAGATCTCTTTTAAATTCCTCATATCGTCAACCTCTTACTTCATCCAGAATTCCTATCCTGTTCCATGATTACCCATTTTTCTCCCCTCTTTTACCCTCTTCAACATGCCCTTGCCTCTCAAAACGTCATCCATCTATTCCTTCTGCCTTCTTGAAACCTCCACCACCAGCTTCCTCTCCTCTCCAAACATGTCCAATACCTTATTGTTCGTCTTCCTAGCCACCCACCTTACCCTCTCCATTCTTCTCCAAACCATGCTCCATATTTGAATCTTCACCAGACGTTTCTTTTGATCTATTCTCAGACTCCCCCTCATCAATTCCCTTCTCTTTGAATCCATGGTAAATAATTTAAATAAGAAAACCTTGATTTAAAAAATCAGGGGCTTCTGTACGATACTGATAATACAAAATTATTAGGATTAACTGCCCTTGCACATCATTGTCACTAAGGGGACCATACCTATCCTATGCTGGTGGAATGTTGTTTTGTTGAATGTATTGGGTTGCTTGTTATAATTTATTTTGATGTACTACTTTATACCATAATTTTTTGTCTCCATTTTCCAATGTCAGTTTCTACCAATGGTTTTATTATATTCATCAGGTGGAGGAGCTGACTGCAGTGAAGCGCATATTCAGTCTATTAAAAAAAGACCATGAAAATTGTAAGGTGACCGTATCAAAATTTCTGAAGGAATTCAAAGATGTTAATCAAATATGTAGAGATAAGGTGATTCTAATAGCCGTCCTGCAAGAGAATCTGGAAAGAGATTCTAAAGAGTTAGTGAAAGTAAAAGAAGAGTTAACGACAACGCTGGGGGTGGTGGACGAGAAGAATACTTCCATTGAAGAACTAACGAGGAAACTAGACTCTGAGCTGAGGAAGAATAGTGAATTACAAGATCTGAATTCTATAAAGTCAATGGAAGTGGATGAACTAAATTCTACCCTTGCCACGGAAAAGAAGGTAATGCCAAAGGTTCTTAATGATTTTTCAAATGAGGATAGTTCTCTTAAGTAGCTCCTTTCATTTTTATTCTTGATCCAGCTGTGAAATGTGTATATATTTAGCTTTTTCAGCAAATTTGTTAAAGGTAAGAAAGCCACATTCAGTGGAATCCTTGTGAAGGCTTCTGTGGCATGATGAATGTGAAGATTTGAGTATTATGGGTTTCCCTATGTGTTTGTCCATTACGATTCTTAAGTCAAATATCAGCATCTTTACTTCACTGACCTGAAAAAGCTGACTGTAATGCCAGTGAAACTGTCATCCCAGCATAATGGGCACAGGTGGAGGACAACCCAGAAGACTTGAATCTTAACATTCTGTGTAGTCCTAATGATATGTGGGTGGTTCATGATAAAATTGAATTTCACATTAGCATTTGCACAGTTAAGTTCAAAGTCTAGTCCATCCTTGAGGGCTATTCATTTGAAAATATGTTAAGTCATCACTCTTTGCCTCATGGTTCTGCTCCATTGCTGATTCACCAAATCACCTTAATGAGTGTAAATGGTTGTCCTTAAAGGTGTAGGAATGGAGATTTGTCTATTTGGTATGCATCTGTTCTCTTTTTTTGTAACTTCTTTCTAAATATGTCTCCATCTGTCATCGATTGCAGGAATCTAATGAAAGTTTAACTTCAAGTTAGTTTGTATGAAGCTTTTTGTGAGAGATCTTGAAAGAAAAGCCCCCTCACTGATTTGAGTAATTAGATAATTGTGCTCATTCAAGTACCACTAGAACAATGTTCCATCAATTAATGTCCTTTTTAATGATTGCATATATTTATACATAATGTTTTGTTTTAACAAGATTGCAATAGGCAAACAAAAGATACTTATTGATGGAAATTTTTCTGATTTTGTGGAAGTATCCTCCAGATTCCCCTGAGTATGTTTGATCGCCCAATATTTGAATAAATGAAGTAATTATTACTATTAATAATAGGTTGTTGACTCATGATACACATCTAATGAGAAATTAATCACAATACCAGTGGGGCCCAAGTCTGTAAATTGCTTTTCCCCTGAAAATGGGAAAAAGGAGATTCGAGGGGTGCTTGAGCAAGCCTTTTCTCCCATTATACTGCTCTGAATAAAAAATGATGACTAATTAGTAGTCTGTAGTGAGTTTCGCTGGGAGAAAGGATAAATACAAAGCACCTGGAGAGTACGAGTCACCCGACCCAAGTCTGTAACCCGGGGTAGAGCCTTCCGGTGCCCCAAATGGGAGATTGAAAGACTGCCCCCTTGCTAGGGCGATGAAAGTTTTTTCATCATATCATGATTTTCCTTCTTGATGTTGTTGATACAGCCCTTAAATGATGCGGAGAAGTCCTTATGCAACCGGCAATACAATTACGTCCTATTTTTCTGCGGATTAGATCTAAAAATACATTGAAAGTAGACGACCAACATTATTTGATATTTAAAGCTGATTAATATGAAGGAAATTCGACATATGACTGGAAATATGAGTTGCTGATGATATTTTCATACCAGTAATTTGAAGGTAGGGAAGTGCGAGATTTTAAGTGGTCTTGACTGACTGGTTTGAAATAAAACAGGGCGTAAAGCAAGGATGAATAGTATTATCATGGTGGCTGTTCAATGATTTAATGGATGAATGTGAGAGAAATGCAGGAATCACATTGGTGAAATGGTTGGATATGTAAATGTGTAAACTCTATTGTATGCAGATGATGGTGTGTTGCTCTCTAAGAGCCCACAGGGTTTACAGGGGCTCCTGGATAACTTCTGTGAAGCGATTAGGAGGATAGATTTGGGGGTAAACATGCCACAGACCAAATTAGTTGCTTTTAATGAGAGTGGTGAGAATGATTTTATGATGAGGGTGAATGACAAAATAATTGAGCAAGTGGACGATTTTGTGTATCTTGACCGAATGTTTGCCAAAGATGGAAGGATAGACAAAGAGATAATAATGTGTGCCGGAAGGAAATTCGTAGGCAGTATGTGAAGCATATCAAGGGATGAGTGTATGTCAAGGAAGCAAATATTGTGGCTTACGAGAGTGTTCTCCTCCTGATGTTAATATATGGTGGCAAAACCTTGATATGTTAGGATAAGCATAAGAGTAGACTAAATGCATTGGGGATGGAGTACCTGAGATGTGTTTGTTGCGAAGGTAGGATGGAAAGGGTTAGGAATGAGTGGATCATAAAAGAACATGGGTTGGATGTTCCAGTGATGAAATGAGTGTGCTTTGTTGGTTTGGCCATGTTGAGAGAACGGATGAAAGTCAAATAACAAAACTGATATATGTGAGTGGAGATCCCCACTCCACCCACCCCAGTAGAGGAGTGGAGGAGGGCCACCCCTCCAACCCCTGTCTGGGCCCAACGTTGCCCGGTAGATTGAGAAAGTCAAGGGTGAATGTGGCAGAAGATAGGTACTCGGAAGAGGAGGAATGTTAGAAGTCTTAAGAAAAGGAGGGCATTTATGAAGCAATATATGAGGTAAATGAAGAAAAAGAGGTATGCAAGGATAGTGCAGTGTGGAGGCAATTATTAAAGTGGAGTTAGCTTCTAAGGCCTATCACGGAGAATCAAACTCTTTTGACAGTGGAAACACTGAAAAGGAACAGCATGATTGGTATGTAAGTTTTTATTTAAGTTTATTGTGCCATTAAGGCATGATTTGTGCATGTGCTTGACAGTAGCGGATGAAAAGGAGGTGCTGGGGGGTGGCCACCCCCTCCCCGCGTAATTCCTGGTAAGATAGGAAAAATGGTGGTCATAAGGTAGACCCCCGGAAAGTAACATTCCCCACCCCTCCCAAACAACGACGTTAATCCACTTCAGTTCTTGATAGGGATAAAAATGAAAAATAACTGAGATGAAAAGGAATTTGTGAAACAAATTAATCTTCATCTGTAATGAAGTAAAATTAGGATATTCAGCATTCATCAATTTAAATTAATAAGTGCCATCAATGTTAGAGCCTGATTCATTAAAGACCAAGTTACAGATGAATGTATGAAAAAGGATGCCAGTGCATAGTATCCTTTATAGTGAAATTGAAACATTTTGGGTCCCATCAGTTTCACTATAGAGAGACAACTGTAGTTTACATGTATAAAACCTTAAGCTCTCTACTTTTATTATTCCATTGTTCAGTGTAAATGCATTATGACATAATTCGTGGTAGAATGTATGTGGCAGAATTTTATTGCTGGGTCTCCATCTAGTGTGATGCAAGACCTAAAATATCACTTCTACCATGTGGACTGATAGGTGCTCAAAACCCACAAGATCAAGTGCTGAATCTTAGTGAACATATAGTTTTAAAAATTTCATTTTCATTCATTCAAGTATTCTACCAGCTGATTGGTAAAAATTGGGTGAAGGAAATTAAATTGTAGTGAAATCAGTGTTTAGGGTATGGGTACATGTTGGTGAAATACGTACAAAACAGTGTGTTGATTGCTTCTTATTTGGATGCATGCTGAATTATTAATTCTCTGTGGTATGATTTCAGAAATGCAGCTCATTGGAATGTACAGTGGAAGAGCTGACACAAGCAAATACCAGAGTGAATGAAAATTTACTGGAATGCGAGGACAAAGTCAGATGTTTGACTGTGGATTTGCTTGCCTGTGAAAAGTTAAGAGCAGATGTGGAGACGATGAGTAAGGAATTGGAGGCCAAGCTGCAAGCAGACATTAAGGCTAAAGAAGTGGTAAGACTTGTTTTATTAGAGGAGTATCATTGTACCATAAACATAATTTTAAGCATTTTGTTTATACACCTTTTAATTAGCTGTGTAAGGATTCTATTTTCATTGACTTTGTGGTGTGTACAAGTTTCAAGGGCATGATAAAAGGATTCAAATGTCCACCGCTAACATACATTATACCAACTCGATTATATTACTTTCTATGCCTCCAGCATTTTCCCTTACGCTCTTGGAGAGCAGCAAAATATCACATCAAGAAATCAATGAGAATAAAGGAAAAATTAAAAGAAAATTTCATTTAAAACATCGACAGTAATATTTTATAGCTCATCAGAATCCACTTCCTGATGTTCTGGTTTATGTAGTGTGTAGAAGTTATTATACAGAGTCATCTCCAATGCTGCAACATTTTTCTAGCTTTGTAAGTTTTCACCAGTTATAGTTCATCAATGAATTAGTAATTATGGAAAATTAGCATTTTTACGTAAAGTAGCATGCAATGGAGTCAGCTAAGTATCAGAAAATAAGCTGAATTGCTGATCCTTATGGTGTTACACATTAGTAAAAATGTTTTGTATCTGGTGCAGGAAACTTTGTATCATGTAACACTTTTCACTTTCAAAGGCATCTTAGTGAGGTAAAATGTCACTGCTTGTCGTTTCCTTCAGTGATTATCGGTAACTAGTTGTGTTCATTCCTGCAACTTTAGCTTAGCTAAGAGTAAACTGTAGGAATTAGGTGTTAAGTGATTTATTTCCTCAGAAATAGCTAGCACTTGATATAGCAAGTGAGTTTTCAGCTGTTGTGGGCACTTGTATGCATAGCTTCCACTTTACATGTACGTAGGATGACCGTGTAGTTTTTGAAGAGTAAATTTGTGGAGAGGTGTAGTAAAGCCGAGACAATTATGAAATTTTCCTGACCCATCACTTGAAAACTTCAGTCATCGACTGGGGTAATGGGGTACAATTAAATAAACTATACACCAAGTAACAGAATAGGTATATTACTCAATAGCACCCTTATACAGCATAATGATATGGTATTTGGGTAGCCAACTGTCAATGCTCATGCGTGGTAAAACCTTATTTCTGGCTCCTTGCTGATGTGTCAGTCAAGATGCCATTCAGATGTTTCTCTCACAGAGGTCGGCATTCGAAAAAGGAGCCTTCCTCTTGCTGACCGGCACCAGCACATTGTACTTCCCGCCCTCCATTCTGCTGCTGAGGGTCATGTGAACCAATCCGTTGGCCTTTTTGGATTGGATGAACTAGGGTGTCAGCCTCATTTCTGTGATCTTACTTTTCAGAAAAGTGTTAGTGATGGTATACTTCCACCAATAGTTATTTAAAACTGGGCTTTTCTCTACGTACGTCAGCATGTTGCGTGTATCAGCAAGTTGCGTGCGACAGCATTTGCCTTTTATAATTTTGCACCCGTTGAGATTTTGCCACCATCTAAGACAGGGTTGTCCAACTGGTGGCCTGCAGGCTGCATGCAGCCCGGAGTGCCATTTATTGTGGCCCGCGAAAGGTTGGTAGACAAAAGTTCAGAAATTTATTTTTATACCTTACGTTGTTTCTTATTGTTACTTTAAAAAATAATAATGTATTACTATATGGCCCGCAACCATATTAAAGGTTAAGTTGTGACCCTTGAGGCCTTGCAAGTTGGACAACCCTGATCTAAGATATAGCAAAGGTTTCATCGAAAAGTTTCAGTAACAAGTTTGAGTGGCAGGTTTTGTTACAGAGGTAAAGGTTAAGTTGATGTTAATACTGTTTCAGTTCCCCAGAACTGTTTTATGGAAGTAACTTGCTTGAGTACATGAAGTGTAACTTATATTTTATTATAAATGTGAGGTATAAAAAGTCTTTCTCATTAATATGACCCTGTCATTAGCCAGATGTAAGTAATTTTGTTATGTGATGATGTTTTTGACCCCAGGCTATAGAGAATCTGGATGGAGCTAAGAATATATTAGAAAAGCAGAATGCTGAAATCAAGGCGCAGATAGAAGAGCTGGAAATCAAATACAAAACTGATGCGGAAAAGTGGCATGAAGAGATTGAACAGTTGAAGAGCAAATTGTCAAGGGAGGAGACACTCAGAGAAGAAGTAACAAAGAACCTGGTAAGTATTTACAGATTTTCTGTTGGGAAATATTTAATTTTGTTATTCAGTGTCCTTAAACATTATAAACTAACTAAATGCCTCAAAATATCACTTTCTGGAATCCTAAAAAAATTCATTAAATAATTACAGGTAGGTAGGTAGGATATGTTGTGAAGAATTGGTCGTAAGTCGGAAAGGATGGATGAAGTATGTGTATGCATGGCTTAATAATTTAGAATCCAATCGCTAATGTACCGAGTGATGCAGCTTTATTTTAAAAGTTTATGCCAATTTTACGTGTAATCATTTAAACTACAAATAGAAATCTCAATATTCATAAATGCAACTGATTGGGCGATTTGAATAGACATCTGAATTTAGTGCAAAATAGCACAACTTAGTTTAAAAGAGACAACAACCTCATTTATTTTTTAGCATTTGGTCTCGTAAGCATCTATTTCTGTCTTTTAGCGCAGTTTGATTTTGCCTATTTAAAAAAATGTTATCCATGTTTATATTCAAATAACTACTTTATTAATTCTTAGAAAGAACCAGGCTTAATTTTACTGAGCAGTCATGATGGTGGATTCTGCTTAAAATGCATGGCTTTATATTTATGGTGCAAAACTGAGGTACAACATCATTTTGTTTTGTTGCTCCGTATGGAGCAACAAAAATGGTTATTTGAAAATTTCATAACTTTTGCGGCGTGAAAAAAAACTATGTTTGACAAGGCATTCTAGGTTAGGTGTATATTTTTGTGCAGCAAAAAACTTAGTTTTTTTAAGGCAAAAATAAAACTATTCGGCCTTCAATTGAACACAGTAAAAATGGCAGGCATAATGGTCTGTGTCGCACGTGTCGGCTTTGAAAATGACTCATTGGGAGGTTATGAGGGTGGTATGTGCATGCGCCAAGCACCAAATTTTAAATGAAACTTTCCGTGATTGATAACCATAAAATCTCTGCTTATATACATATGTATGATGTAATGAATTTTCAATGAAATTTTCAACATTTTTGTAGTAAAACGACGTTAAGATGCTAAAATTCGGAGGTGAGATTTATCTGTGATTTACAGTTTACTATGACGTAGCACATATACCACCTGCACAACCAGGGTTCGAATCTTTTTTTCAAGGATTTGATTGAATCTAGAATCCATGGATTCGATAAGATTTGATCGAATCATGACCACATTGCTATTGATAACCTTTCTTCTTCTTTTATCGCCAACACAATCACTAACAATTTTTGTCTACATGACGTTTTTACATTAGCTTGACCAATAAAGAAATCTATGATGGTAGAGCCCACTATGAAACTGTGGTATAGCATATAAACTCTGCCTTACGTGATGGGTCGATACCATTTTTTCTCGATACTCAATACCGAGTACGATACCAGTAAGTACTCATGATACTACTGGATACCAGACATTATGAATGAATTTAAAATTATAAATATATTTTGGTTTAAAATACAGTGTAAACAGAAAAACTACAGGACTGGGTACACGCAAACAGTAATAACAGTTTTGAAGAGCATCTGGAAGAATAAAAAAATCCAGTATTTCTGATAACTGAGTACTTTTTCTTTGTTCTATTGAATATAAATACAGTAAAACCTCTCTTTTACACTCTTGATGGGGATGAAGGAAAAAAGTGTAAATCGCGGGAAAATGTAAATCGAGGGAAATCATAATTTGTAGGAAATAGAAGCAAAATCATAGCCTAATGTTAAATAATTTTATTTAAATTAACAGGTGATGTTTAATATTTGATGGGGCACCAAATAGACAAATAAATGAATTAACAAAAGTTAACAAAAAATAAAAGTATTCTCATATTTTAACTTAACATGATTTGAGGTGGTGTCTACCTACATATATTTATCTTTGCACCAATTGCCCTTAAGGGCATAAATTTTTTCTTCAGCAATAGTCTATGTCATCCATGCCTTTGTGTTGGCTGCATAGGTTGTAGCCAAGGTATTTCTTAATGTTTATAAAGCAACATGGATTTTTGGACTTTTCAAAAACAAAGGACTTCAGTCTCACACTGCCGTCTGGATTAGCTCCAAATAAAACAGTAAGGCGACCTTTGCTGAGCTTGGCCCCATGACAAGGGTCCCCTTTGAAGTCTATAGGGTCTTGTGTGTGGCATTATTAAAAAAAAAGACCTGTCTCGTACACATCAAAAAATTTATTATTTCGGGGGAAGATTGAAACAATGTCTTCAATATTTCTTCAAGTTCATCATACTTGGAGTATTTAATGAATTTACGCCTTTTTCCAATACGGCCGCATTCCTTAGCACTTTTCTCCATACATTTACGGGTTTTTACAGTTGTGTTCCACGTTGAACCTGGTATATCAAGTTCTTCGGTCAGGGACACGCGAGTGCCCGTATTAGAGTCAATTCTCTTTGCAAAATGTTGATTTTTTTCTTCAAATGATGATTCAAATGTTGACAACGATTATCTCGCACGCTTGTTTGTCATTTTAAAATACGTTTCCTCACGATTGCCGTAAGTAATTGCTCATTAAATAAAACTAAAGGTGAAGTAACTAAAAACACAAGATGAATGGCATTAGTGCGTGAGTGACGAGAAATAAGAAAAAGATCGCTGCGAAGCATGAGAACAAGAGTTAACATACGTTTTAACTTTTCGCCACAATGACAGCGGTAGTTGGCCAAATAACATCTAATTAAATATATTTATGGCATCCGCTGCAAATTTAAATGTACTGTTTAAACATCTAGTACAGCCAGGGAAGAGAATTATATTCCCTGGTATGGCTCCTTAGTACGAGAATCCCGATCGCAAGCATTACAATATCCGGCATAAATTTTCAGCAATGCTATCGATGTAATGTGCTACCATCAAACAAATAATTGTGTTTTTAAAGGAAACCAAATAAATCAGCATTCATATATCATGTTTAAGCATGTATTTTATCCATATTTAACATTAATCACGCTCGAAGAGTCGCCAGTTGAAGTGCGCCAGCCGCCATATTTCTTGCCTTCAAATGTCATAAATGGCGGGATTTGAAAGTGTAAATAGCAGGATGAAAATACATTATAATGATGCAAATATTTTTGGGACCGGGAGAAAATGTTGTAAATCACGGGAAAACATAAATTCCGGGGACGTAAAAGCGGAGTTTTACTGTATATGTTAGCATCATAATCATTAAAGTATGTTGTGCACATTTTCCAATGTTAAAACAGGCACTACTGAGTCTTTTGTAAATAGTATAGCATGCCATCTTACAGTGGATATGATTAAATGCTTAAACAACATGTCTGTGGCCCACATATTTCAAAGAAATCATAATTATAGAAAAATATAAGTAGGATACTTTCCATTTCAATTAAATTTACTGTGACTGGCAGTAAATATATTTCTTTTTAAGTGTCATATTGAAATGAATCAGCCTATATGTGAAAAAATATAGTTACAGTAGAAGCCCGGTTTAACGAGTGCTCATAATCCCTCAGAAATCACTCGCTAAATCGAGCGCTCGTTGTATCCGAAAATGTTGAATAAAGCCACCTAATTCTCATAGTCGTTCGTATTTACCGTTTTTCTTTTGTTTCCATGGTATTTGATGAAGGTAAACAGCAAAAAAAGTCGTTTCAGGCACAATCTGGTGGAATATCAACTAATTTTAAGAAAGAAACAGGACATTTTACATTACATAAAATATTAATTCCTCCAGTTTCGGTGTTTTTCTTCCAGTTCTTCTATTTTTCGATCACCTAAGAAAGCTGTAAAGACACCGTAACTAATCGGAATTAAAATATTAGGTATACTGTAGTTTTTGGATAATTTTGCGAATATGTCATGACGATAATATCAACTTTGTCGAGTTTTCGAATGTTAACCAGTACGTCCATCAGTTGGGAAAATTGGCCTGAAGGTTCACTGAAATATGGCATGTACCGGTGGTCGAAGATATTTCTCGCATAGTCACCTATTCCTAGCAGTTTCTATGATTCAAATTCAATTATCTACCGCAAATTAGTGTCATCGAGTATTTATTTACACTAGAAAAGAAATTACCTCAGTCGATTGGCTAGCACATCATGTTTCGTGCAAGCACTGCCATCTCCAGGATATAGAATGAACGCAGGTATGTGTTTCTTGGAAAAATACCCACGCGATTTGAATAATGATGATAATCTGTGAAATTAGGAATCACAAAAGAAAACAAAAATATGGTGAACGGGATAAATTTTAATTATTAGCGCAGTATAAGGCTTGGTTATATTTTAAAAATAACAAAAATATGCAAAAATTATCACAGCTAACAAAAATATAATTCCTTTTTGAATGTATGAGAAAATAAATAATACTTTTGCAAACGAAAACCATGTTGACTTCATTGGGAAAGTATGAGCATAACAAAAAAAATAGGGGACCTTCTTTATCACAAACACATCACACGTACTTCACATCAATAATATAAATCACAAAATAGTTTCAATGCCTACTCAGTGGCGAAAAATGTATCAAGCATTGTCTGCTTCAATTTAGTGGCAGTTGCGGAAAGCACAAATCCTTCTACTTCACTGAATGTTTTTAGTTTGTCCTGGGAAGCATTACTGGCCCTATAGACGTCGCTAATTACTTTTATAGCCTGCTGTGATTCAGCTCTTGAGGGCATAAGCACCGTTTCTTCTTCTTCGGAATCGGAACTAATTACGTCGTCAACTTTGTTTCTGACTGAGTCAATCAATTCGTCTTCCGTCAACTCCTCCCGCACAGGCAAGCTGTCATCGGCAGTGGCATAGTCGTGAAACTCGCAGGGACCAAAATGCACGGTAATGTCCTGCCAACCTTCAGGGTCAGGGTTACTCAGGGCTTCATCTAAATGCTCGTCATCCCGGGTGTTTCCCTCGACAACGAATCTTGCATGCCTGAAGCAAGCCGATATGTGCACCGAAGAAATCTTTTCCCAGCTGATTGCAACCACCCGCATTGCATCAAGCACATTCCACTTCAGTCTCTGTATGTCATTCTTTGGAAGACGAGTCATGATGTAATTCACTAATAAACTCCTGAAATTGTGCTTGAAGATTTTAATGACACCTTGATCTAAAGATTGCAAAACGCATGTAGAATTTGATGGTAAAAATACTAGTTCCACATGCCTAAGTTCAATATTTGGATGGGCCGGACAATTATCAACAAATAGCACTACTTGACGATTTTTCCTACAATCCTTGCATCGAATGCTCGCAACCACTGCGTGAATAACTCAGAAATCATCCACGCATTTTTATTGTGAGTGTAGGAGCACGGTAATGTTTTTACGCCCCTGAAACACCTGGGATGGGCGTATTTCCCCACAATATACGGCTTCACCTTATCTGAGCCATCCATATTCACACAAAGCATAACTGTCAATCTCTCTTACTCCTTTTGGTCCCTTTGCAAGGATCCCCTTGAACTGCAAGAGTTGAGTTAGGCAAGAGGTTGTAGAATAGACCAGTCTCGTCAGCGTTATAGATATCGCAGGGCTCATATTTACTCAGGAAACTTTTAAGGACTGGATCCCAGTCCTCCACAGCTTTCGGATTCACACTCGTTGACTCGCCCGACACTTTGTGAAGTGATGTACCCTTCCTTTGCTTGAAACGAGCAAGCCATCCGTCCGAGCTTTTGAAGTTCTCGATTCCAAATCCAGTGGCAATGTAGTCAGCTTTCGCATTTAACATCGGACCATTTATGGGCAGTCCTACAGACCTTTGCTGACAAAACCACTTGAATAGTGCAGATTCCATTTGAGGATGTTCCCCATGCCACAAATGTTTTTGGCTGCTAGGTCGTCCTAGTTCGGTCACCGCTGCACGAATTTTATCTTTGTTCTTTAATATTGTGAACAACATAGATGACGACACACCAAACCACCTACAGATATCAGTCTTTGAAGACGTGTTACTTTCGCACTCGTCTATAATATATATAAATTTGTCTTTCATAGTGTTTGGAAGAGAAAAGCGGCGACTCTCGGAAAAAGGCAGTTGTCATACTTTGGATATTTTCCATTTTTTTATGGTTATATACCATTCCATTACTTGAAACCTTTAAATTGAACTAAGGGCGTTGTGTTACACCATTTTTGTAGAGGGATTGCTCGTTCTTTTGCCAAAAAACCCTTCACAGTCGAAAATAATTTAAATTTTTTTACATAAACAAAAATTAAACTTTGATTTAAAATATTTTTATATTTACTATCCCTATAAAATTAAATCACATGAAAGCCCTGTAAAAACTCTTTCGAGCACTTTTTATTTTATTGTGATACAACAAATACTTTTCTTGTAATAATTTTTTTTCTAAAACACTACGTTTTAGTGGCAGAAAGTTTAAAAAACCTCGGTAGTCTAGATATACAGCCGGCGAAAAACCTCGTAAGATAAAGGTTAAACTACTTTTGTTTTCAAAGTAGATCTACTATTATTTCAACGGAGTATAATTGCAGTCCTGTACATCCAGCCACACATTGAGTTTTTGATCGCCAACTTCAAACAAATTTCATCAAGTGCTTTACTGGCGTGAGCTTTAATTCTCCATAGCTGGTGTGTGCAGGTAGCTTTTACACATTGATATAATTCTGGCTAACAATATTTCATGCCTAAGTCAACAAACCAAGAGTGAAACTGTATTTTCACAAAAATTTATGCCCCTACAAAGTGTTTCAAAGTTTGATGGTACTGAATTTTCTTGCATAATCATGAAGATTTCTTGCCATTCTGATTTCAAAATTGGTTTTAGATTGTGCTGTTGACTCTTCTCTGGCATTAAATTACCATTTTGATTTGTGCTGGTGCATCATCCTTTCAACATCACCCATCACCCTTTTGGGTGATGTACCTAAACAAATGATGTGATGCCAACTAGTTGCACGCCAAAACGTTGACACCAGCTGGTGAGCTTTGGAACTTGATCTATTGCAAATTAAAGTGGAATATTTATGGGCTTACTCCTTTGCATAGAGGGTGACCTCATTCAAATCACCCAACCCAACCATTCCTCCATTTTTCATTTTCATTCTATTGCCTGAAATTTAAAATTTGAAATAAAGAGATCAGTAATTGGTATGAGTACTTTCTTATAATATATCCACTACTGCCAATATGAAAAATTGTTAAATTGGATTTGCATATAATATGAAGTTTAGGACTGAAAGTGTGATTTCATTGCGTTGAATATTTCTCCATTTACCTATACATATCAAATATTTTACATGGCAAGTCCTTTGTTGATGCGTGTGACCACTGCACTTTTTTGCTATGCAGTAAAACGTTTATTTCACACCTTGTTTTTACATAACCCTCGATTTTGCATAGTGACATTAAGGTCCTGCCGGAAAGCATAAGGGTTTTCAATGACAAACTCTTGATTGAAAACTCCTTGTGTTCTTATTGAGAAATTTAAGTTAATATGGATTTAACTCAGTCTGAAATAATCACTCCATAAAGTGTAGATCTGGACGATGTACTTCATTAGTGTTGTGTAAAGTGAATTTTTTAGCATGGTCTATGTTTTTGTCATTCAATGCTTGTAGCTCTGATACTTGAGGGATTTGTTTCTAATTTCATTAGTTTTCATGAATTGGAGGTCACATTTATTTTCAATACTGAGAGCTTAGAACAAGCTTCTCATGATCTATGCTGGGAGCTTTGGTCATTCATAAATTAAAAGTATTTATGTGGACATTACCTTTTTTCAAGGAAGAAGAAATGTTGGCAAAGGCAGCGCTTGAAAAAGAATTCTCTAAATTCAAATCAAAGCATGAGTCTGATGTGGCAAGGTTAAATGATAGCATTAGTCAGCTAACATTAGAGATTAATTTAAAGGAAGAGTTAGAAAAGACAAAGGAAAAGACCATAGACAAGCTACAGGAGCAAAACTCTGGTATGTATCTCTTGTGATTCCAAGTGCGCTGTAATAGATGGGTACAACTTCTATGTGCTTATTTATTGATCAAGCATGTCTATATTAGTGCATTTCAGATCTCATTATATGTAATTTTGTGGATTGGAGATGAGTATAGTGGTGTACCGCTGATTAATGTTTTGTTTATCCCAAAATACTAGTTTTGTGTTGCATACCTATCCAGAATCTCCAATTGTCAATTTTACTAGTATTTTATTCTGTTTTGTTTCCAGGTGATAGTTATAAATATTATGCTGGTTTGGGTCAATTTATCTTAAGAAATTTTAGTGTTGACTTGGTAGCATAATTTGTAATAATATAGTATTATAATTATATTTTACTTGTGATCATCGAATTCTGTAGTTGTCCATAAAGTTGACGATTAGTATATCCTTGATCTGTTACTTTTTTTGGGGCTGCCATTTTGAGAATTATTGCAGTTATTTCTGCAGATTGAAGTTATTTCTGCCATGCCATCTTTGCCATCAGCACATGAAAACAGTAAATTGTCTGAGTCTTATGATTGTCATTTATATTTAAAATTAATAAGAGAAACATTTGCATCCATATCTACAGTAGAAACTCGAAATTACGAAGTCGACAGGACCGGAAAAATCGGTACTTTGTAATATCAAATTTCGTATGAACGAGTATCTTTCAAAAACATCGCGATGAAGCTCTTTTTTTGTGTCCTTAAATTAAGATGTACTCTTGCGACGCACTTGCATGATTTACGAAGTTATAATTCATGAAAGTATATTTAAATGTGTATACATGCCCACAGGGTGCACAGAGTTGAACACAACTAATTTTTCGGAGTTTGATTCTTCCAATTTTCGGGATTTCCACGGTGTCGTTCCGGCTTTTCGCAGTGGAAATCCCGAAAATCGGAAGAATCAACATCCATAGAAGCCCCATGGAAATTTACATCACGACAACTAACTTGTCGTTCTTTTTCCAATGAATGACTAGGCAATGAAGTATCTTTGCACACTTTTCATGCAGTTTGGACTAACAATAAGCCTATGAAGCTTCTTAGTGGGTTTTTTATATTATTTCCTAACGGGAGAACTCGTAAGTGTAGCGTGAGTGATGAATAATCATCAATAATATTGATTGATGTATACACTAAGGAAGTGTGTTACTTGCGCGATCATTTGCACCGGATATTGAAGGCATTGAAAACAAGATTCTCTCGCGGATGCTATGCGATGGATGCATGTTATGTATTTTGTACAGATACTGATATACCCATTAATCTTGCGAAATAACAATAGTTATTCTCCCTTGGATTCATCTTATTTGTGCGTGGTTATTTCCAATACGATGGAGCTGATAGAAGAGCTTATAGAAGAGTCCAGCTAAATAGGTACCTCCTTTCAAAAGCAGATTGTACGTACATGCCACGCACTTCAACGGTGAAGGCGATATAACTCCTTTTACACTTCATCGGCTACTAACGATTCTATCACTGCAAATCAATAATTTTTGTTTTCCACTCTACTATGCATAAGCTTTATTTGTGGCTCTATTAAGGTTAGGTCACCTACTCTTCATTCATTAAATCTCAGGATTCATTTAAAGATTCGATATTGAACTAAAATTTTGGATATTTTTTGTTATTGTTTTCCCTCTGCTTTCGATCAAGCTAGGAGATTTTCGTCCGAGCATTGCAGCTCCAGTTCAGGCCACACACCAGGCTGGAATCAGCCGTCTGTTCCTCCTTTCCCCATCATTGCGGGGGTTACTCCATTCATCCTCTCACAAAAACAGCTACGCGACCCATGGTCTCAGAGTATCGTGCGTCACTTGTGAGGTTGATCTACCTGGGAGTCAAGGCCAAGGGATGCGCGCGAGGAATAAACATTGAATGAATCATCGGTTTACGCCGAATAGTCACATCTTATAATCCTCCTCCCTTACCTCAACTGGCTGCGTCACCGGAGATGGAGGATATGCCTTTGGAGAGTGGGGGGCTTTTACTTAAAGGGCCCAAGAGTTGGCATGGGGGGCCGGCAGAGTCAGTGTGGGACATCGCATCCTGATCTAGTGTTGAGGGGGTGGGACGGAGGAGGCACTCGAAGGGGTCTGATCTCCTGGAGGGCCAGAACCGGGGCTTTGGTGTGAAGGTGATGGCTCGTGCTCACCCGTAGAGCGGGGAGGGGGGACACGGAGGGTCACTTGAGGGGGAAATATGACCAGTATGGGAAAGAAGGGAATCGTTTTATAGGTTTGCCTGAAGTGAGATTGAACGTAAATTAGTCGTGTATGGATATACTCGCCCGCGAGAGAATAATTGCTACAACCAGCATTTTCTTCTCATGACTCCTGGCATTTATTGCTACCAGTTTTCCCAAACATAAATCTATGATGAGTATTCCTGGTTAGAGCCCTGCAAAACGGCCTCCGTACTCTGCTGTAATCAGTCGGCTGGTAATGAGCCACTGCCTCAGCTACGTTTTGGACGGAGAAACAGGTGGGGAGCCCGCACCCTGGCAGGGTATTTGGAAATCTGAGCCAGAGTATGGCTATACTCGATGTCGCCGAGTGCATTCATACTCGGCCGGTTGCCGCTAGCAATCGATCCTCGCCTTTGCAGCCGGGAAGTCGCTCGAAGTATTAATACCCTTTTTCGATTTCCCTCTATTTCGACAATTTTATTTTTCCTGCAGGCAGATGAATCGATGGAACGTATCCAAACGTATAGAGCCTCTTACTCAGATCAGAATTTCTTACAGGACTAAATCTTATTCCAAATTGGAGAACTATGGAATGTTTAGGGACGATGAAGTTTTTTAGTGGATGAATACGAAGGGCGATATAATTTTTAAATGATGAACTCGATATATTGCGCCTTTAAGTAGTGTATTTTTTGTCACGCAGGAGGTCATATGATGGACATCAAACTATGAATCCAAGTCGCTGTGCTCCGGCTAGACTTGGCGGAAATCCAAGATGCGGTCCAGTGTGTTAATACTCGTCGGTTGTTCGTAGACTTGGGGCGAGTGATCGGCCGAGTAAATCCAGACTCGGTTGACTCTGCACTCGAGTGTGTGCATTCGATTCAGCCGGCAACCGAGTGAACGTGGGCGAGTATGGAGGCCGTTTTGCAGGGCTTTATTCCTGGTACAGAAATTGTTTGCTTCGCACATGTGCTCAAAAACTATGTCATGTGTCAGAGATTGTGCTGGGTTGTTCGAGCGAGAGATTCAGTCATGAATATAAGCTAAGGAAGTTTTTATTCTCACTATTTCAGACTGATTACACTTAACCTTGTTCCACGGCATAATTATTCCAATGCTTCAGGGCATTATTGTGCAGAGCATTAGGCAAAAGTTACACATGATGAATCCCAAGAGCCATAATTCTCTAATGGATAACTTGAAAACTTAATCATTATGCATGTGATGTATGTACATTTAAAAAAAGATATTTAGAATGTCACTTTTTATCTTTCTTTCAAGTCATGAAAATGGAGTGGGAGACAGAAAGACAAGCTTTACTTGAGAGGTACATCCAGAGCACCAAGGAAAATGAACACCTTCAAAGCACAACGAATGATCTGAGGAGGAGGTTGGAGGATAGCCAAGCAGCTCTTCATGAGATTGGTCGAGAGAATCAAACCTATCAGGTCAAAAGCTTTTGATTTTGTAATAGTTTTCTTAAGAAACTTTTTCCTTAGTAATTTTTATGCACGCATGCTGTCTGTCATTAGTGAATTTTCTAATTGTGTTGCGTATTTTGGTATGTTCAGGGAGTTGGTTCTGTGAGTATATAATGGTGCCAATATTAGTAATTTTTTCCACTTGAGGCAATAAGTTAAAGGATTTTCACCAAGCCCCTAAACCCAAGTTCACTATTCATATGCTTTTTTAAAAGTAGGAGTGATTCGAATGGATATAAAGACCCTCGACGCTCTTTCTTGGTGTTGCTGATTTTTTAATGTAATTTAGTTGGTATTCTGTCAAAGAAAGTAACAAATTGTACAAAGAAAAAAATCATGAAGTATGAATGAATATTACAAAAATTTTGATTGTAAAATGTTTGATTTGACTGCAGTCCCTGAGTTACATACATGACTATCTGATATACACTGTGTTAGTCGAATTGTACCGTAGCTGAAAGTCTTTCTGGAATGTATGATCTGGTGCTTTCCTAAAGTAGTTGATGAATGAATTCTTTTCTGGTTTCCAACCGGGTTAGACTCACCATTATGGCTGACATTTCAATGCCCAACTCGTGCATCATAATGGATAGTCTAACCTGGTTAGAAACTAGAGAAGAATTCTTTCTAGAATGGTTGAGTCAAAGAAATCTGGGATACATTCCATGACCAAATTTCATGCAGTTCATGGTAAATTTCAAAAGAAGTTGTGCCCTTACTTAAATTTTTATGTGAACTATCAATGAAATCACCTGAGGATTGTAATTATTAATTAAAATGCATTATGTCATCGCTATGAATGGCAGCTATAGAACATTGATAAAAAATATTTTTATAACTTCACAGAAAATATTTATTGCAGCAATTCTATTCTGCCATCTTTGGTGCCATATTACGTGATTTTTATCTAAACTTTATTTAATTTTTTTGGTTGAGTTTGTCAATAGTTGTGATAGATATTGGGACAATTTATGGAATGTTGTGGATTATGTCCAAATCACAGTTACATTTATCCACTTGGGTTACAATAAGTCCAATATTCAATCATTCCACATTCAGGCATGCAGTTGCTCTTTGGCTTAAAAACATCCACACACACTTTCATGTATTCTCATTTGGGATGTTCAAGGCATGGTGGTGACGTAATTTTTTGATGACAGTTGCTGAAAAAGTGGGTGGTAGCTGTGTGGATTCTGCTGTGGCGAATAAGTTTTTCATAGAAGTGTATGTGGAGGCGTTCTTGTTTTCATGTTTATGGTTGATACTGGAAGACCATTATCATGTGAGATGTGCAGTATAGTTTGACAATTTTCATATTTCTACCCAATATGGTAGACACTCAGCCATCTAGACTCCAGCATAAACTGGACCGATCCTGCAAAATTTTGCATTTATTTCATGCTTTCAATAATATTCCAAATCAAGGGCATCTTGTAGTAGTATTTTCATAACATGATTTGACAGCTAAGGTCATTTCGTACATCCTGTCTGCCACTTGCAGACAGGGGCAACAACACTTTGATGAATAGGAGGATCACCTCTCAAAATTTGAGCCGAGTCCAACTATGCTAAGTTTTGGTGACTGATTGGGAACCAGTGTTTCCATCGTGGCAGGCCATTGACAACCAAATCAAGGTTATCTCTTTTGATGAGGTCGTCAGTTATATACGTTGAGATATGTGCAACTCAGGGACAGTCAGTAAATTTGTCAAATGATCCTTATCGTACTTTTAGTTTTAAAACAAGGAAGTAATTTATCGTTGAGAAAATCTAGAAATCTGCTTAAGGTATTTTTAGCTAGATTTTCCCTCGCCGTAATAGAGACCATATTTGAATATAATTTTTGAATTTTAGCAGTCATAAGAGGCGTAAGGTAAATATTGTAATATTAATTATAAAAACTTAATATATATTAAATTATTATTACATATAAATATGATTAAAATTTTTGTTTTTACGACTAAAATTCTCAGTAACTAAAATACATATATGTATGTACTAGTTGCCAGTACCATTTAAAACGACTCCAATATTTTCTGAGGCAATTCATGTTGCTTTCATTACTTTGTAGTAAGATTATTACTGTATTTTACAGCTTATAAGATGCACGAGTATGTAAGACGCACATATTAAAACATTTCAGGCATCTTTTTGTGGAATTTTAGACAAATAGAAAACTTAGTATTTCCTCTTGATAATTTCTCTTCGTATATGGTTTTGACAAAATTCCAAACCATGGTTGACACTGGTACAACGTGTTTCTACGACTTCTGTATCACATTTTTTGGTAAACTTGGATGAAGCATTCTGTGGTTACCCGCTAGGTTGTTTCTTGGGCTGATTCGAAACTGCGGTCGACAATAAATTATCATGTGGAAATACATTGTTTTCTATTTTTTCCAAAAGTGTAAAGATGTAGTTTTGGCAACAAAATTAAAAAAAAGAAATAACCTTTCTTTCCCTTTGATATTTTTAAATAGTGAAACAGAGAGAGCAGAAATCTTACGCGGAATACTTAAGAAATATGGCAACATTGCATAATCTGGATTGTCATTGTGCGTATTATTAATCCCTGCATCTCATTGTGAGATTGGTACCATGCAGATTTTAACAAGGTCATCTGACATTGAAATTGACTTTATAAGACACAGGGTGGTTTTTCATGGGTTCATGTGGGGAAAAAAGCATATGTTATAAGCTGGAAAATATGGTAATTTGTAAACATGGTAAGCTTTCATAGAAATATTTGCATTCATTAATCCTTTATTAGAAATATGTTTATTTTCACATATGTTATGTTTGGCCTTGATCATATACAGTTGGTTTATGGAAATGTTAGGCATGTTAAACTTAAGTAACAGCAATATGATCAAATAAATTACAGAAGAGATTCATTGAGTAAGTGGACATGTACGGAATGATGACTTCAGCAATTAGCATAGGTCATTTTTGGAATGATTCATCAAAAATGCAAAATTTTATAACAAAAATCAATATATTTATCCGAATTTTCGCGATTTCGACTGGTAAACAACATTCAATGATTAAATTAGAATTACTATTCAATTTTCTTTCTCATGATACCTCTCCCAATTTCGTACGACCGTTACTTCTAATTAAATTTCACAAAAGAACAAGGGTCTGCAATGATATGAATAATCAACTTAGCATGTGTTTCTTATGGAAGCTACTGAAATTGGATAAATTAATATAGTAATACATACATGACGGTGGTTATTATGTATAATAGATAAAGTGATAAAAATACTGTAGTCATTTGCTTCAAGCCTTGTGCTGAAAATGCTTTCATAACCAAAGGGTTTTAGTGATTTTATAAAAAGTGTTAAAAGGTGTGAGGGATAAATTTATTTGTAAAAATAAATTGAGGAAGCATACAAACTACACACGGTTAAATTCTGATGAAATCTATGCATCAGAGCCTCCTAATTTTTAAAAATAATTCTCTCTGGAATGCTCAACCACAGTACCGGCCCAATGCATGGGCAAAAGCCACAGGAGGCGCATCGTAAGGGGGGCCAGTCTGCAACTTATCAGTGAATTGTTAAAAGGGGACAGAAAGTATGAAAATTGAAAAATGTTATCAACTTTCAGCATTTACATCTGTCTAAAATGACCTTAAGTATATAGTTAAAGTGACTGGCACTCATAACCAACTTCAGCAAGGAGCTTAGTGAAACCTATGGAATAATAAGTTCCATCATTAGCAGTCACCAACCCTTTGAAAGGAACTTTGGCTGATATTCCACTAAAATTTTCAGTTGATATTACACCCCACTCCCAACAAGGAGGTGTAATGTAAGTTATCCCTGTAAACATTTCACTGTAAAACTCGAAGCTTGGAGACAACTTATGGATTAACAATTGAGTTTCTGGTGCCAGAGGAAATGAAAATTTTAAGGTAATTGTTTATAAAATTCCAGAGTATCCCTCTAATTAAGGCACGGTTTAAGAAATCACAATGGGTGAATTAATTCTTCATTAGAGGTGGCCAAATTAAATTTTGCCCTCACTCTTAAAATAGCTTGGGCCGGCACTGCTCAGCTGTACCATATCCCATGGATTAAGGCTTTATTCAGTGGAAAATGTCTCAAAAAGTAGTGTGGTAATCCGCTGATATTTTGGTACCATTGGAAAGATGAGAAATGTTTCTTCAAAATGAGGCCAAATGCGTTGAATTCAGTGTGAGGTGACATCTCAATAGAACTACCTTAATGTGTTATTGTGTGTGCTCGTAATGAGTTAATAACTTTTCCTAGAGATACTTTAGCCTTTATTCCTTTTTTTTGCATCCGTCTCAAGATCTAGATATCTTTTTCATATGTTTTTTACCTTGAATGTTTTCCATAGATGGAGATAGCCAAACTGTCTGGGCGCAAGTGGACTGAAGACTCAGATGCAACGAATTGCATGAAGTGCGCTAAAGAATTCTCAATCCGTGTCAGGAAACATCACTGTAGAAACTGTGGACAGATCTTTTGTAATGACTGCTCAATGAAAACGGCTGCTATTGCCAGCAACAAAAAGCCAGTAAGAGTGTGTGATCCATGCTTCTTTGAGCTAGTCCCCAATTAGTTGTCAAGACTGAGTTATGCTGAATGTTTGTTTCTTTTTTGTACATCTTTGTAAAAATCAACTGTATCCCTCAATAGCGACTTAAGGCTGCTCTCTTGTCTTAAGTCTTACTTCCCTTCTCAGTCTTTATAGTCTCTCACTCTGTTATGTTATGCAGGAGTGCTCTTAATGTCTCTAGGTTTTCCCTGTCAAATTTTTATATTTATTTGTTTGTGATTTAGAAAAAGTTTGGATTGATCCAGTATTGGGGAATTAGATCATTACATCATTATTCTTGAAGCCATATTTTTATATCTTTTCATGAAAACCCATATGCCTTTATTATCATGTCTTTCACATGAAATGATTTTTATAGCTGTTGATGTTCCCAAGTTCTTAGCATGGGCCTGTAATGTTAGGTTGCTGGTTGCCCAAAGTAAGCCCATCCCTCATCAACCATGGTTTTGTCAACCATGGCCCTTGAGTATCCGCAGATTGTGTTTTGAGTACCAGTCTACTCAACCAAGGGGTTTTCTCTCGTCAGCTGTGGTGTATGAGCTGCCCAAAGTGGTTGGCCGCAACACAGGTTCAAATATATGTGGTGCCCAAATTTTTACTGAGCTTTGCCGATCGCTGAATGTGATTTAATTTTAAGTGGTTGTCTTCCACGGCTATTTTCACAACATTTTCTTTCAAAAATCTAAAACAAAATAACTATCCAATGTAAAGGCATCATTTTACTACACTGTGAAAACACTACATGCTTATTTATTCAGTTTTTTACGTCATGTAAGAATTAATCTATGAATACCATCACTTAAATACAGTTATTCCTAGGACTCAAGGAATGGTATCTTCATTCTTCCTCATTTGCGTGTTCGCAGGTACTGTATGTAAAATGACCTTTGTGCTCGTAGCCCAGCCCTGCAGGCTGGCAGTGTCACTTGTTTTTACGTGGATATAGCATTGAAAACCATTTGCTGCACCATCTGTCGAGGGAAAAGTGAAATGGAATTTTTTTCAGGGTGATGGTGAGCGAAAAATTCAATTCAGGTTTGACATGTTACTGTTCCCTTAATATTAGTATAACTGCCTTAATAAAAGGTGCATAAGAATGCACACAGTGTGCTGAATTGGTGGACATGATTTGGTAGCAAAAGTTTGGTTCTAAGTAGGTACCAAAAATATTTGAGCTGGCGGTACAAAAGCGCACATTTACCATATGTTTATTCATTTATTATTTATTGACTAATATTGACTGATTTCAAAATATTACTTGTAGGTAATAATATACGACATAGATTTGTATTTTGGGAAATCATTTAGCTCCTTCGACCAGTAAAATTTATGTTACAGGACTTAGCGATGCAGCGACTCCATTTAGTGCAAAAAGTTCCAATAAAGAGGGGACTGTTTGCTCTGATCATCTTTTTTGAAGTAGTTATCGGTGCTATCGGGATATCATACCAGAGATGACGTCAAAAAGGTGGAGGAAACATGCCTACCTAATCTATGTGTGCATTATTATAATGAAAATAAAGTTATACTAAATCTTACTTACTGTATTGCAGCTATAAAAGTTGTTGTTTCAGGCTTAATTTTATGGAATAACATCATAAATGAAAATGACTGGCAATTTTCCACAAGAATATATTTTAAAAACCTTAATTTAAGTTTTTAAAATATATTCTTGTGGAAAATTGCCAGTCATTTTCATTTATGTATTGCAGCTCATGAAAGCTAACCTCCTTTTTCCCATGTACGTAATGGTTTGCCAACCACAATTTTGCCAACCCCAGGGTCATTCGGAAACCTAACCCACGTCGTTGATGAGGGATAACTGTACATAATGCAAATGGCAGTTACTCATACTTATGAGTCGGTATATTTTATTGTGCTGTCACATGTTCAAGTGCCATGGATATTAGTGAATGAAAAAGTGAAGTATCATGTGAGTGTGTGCTCTCTTGCTCAAATTGTGCACAGTTTGTGTCACTTAAGTCCTCTGTTGTTCATTTTAAGTGGGCCATGAACACTTTCTTAGATGACCATTTTTCCACAGCTTTGGGACTCCTGGTTTATGTAACCTTAAAATATTCAGCATTTAGGTTTTTGAAGTTAGACTAGGTGGCAGTTGCTTTAAAGTATGTGCTAAGAAACATTTTACAGTGTAGTCTCAATGAGAATCAGCCTGAAATGTCATGTATACATCTATAGCATGATTATTTGGCTTTTTATAAGCGGATACTTTGAGAGCGATGACTTTGTATACTGCATTCTACCTTCTTATCATGCTTAAAGTAATCTCCTGTGTATTTTAGATTGCATGCTTTGATTACTGGGAGTGTTTTTTTTCTGTTTTGTAGCATTTGTCATTGCATGCATTTAGGTAGTATCTCAGCCTAAATTAAATGTGCATTTTGCCTATGAGCACTGAAAGTCAAGTAATTATTTAAGCTATATTGCTGGCAGCCACTTCATCCATTATTTTATCTAAATTCTCTGAATATTTAAATTTGCTCTGTTTTCTGATGGTGAAAAATTTGATTTTGGTGGCTTGTGTTCATTTCAGATGTTTTAGGAATGTGTTGTATGAATAAGTACTTATTTATCATGCCATTCCCTCTTCAGGGTAGGCTTATTCAAAACATGATTATGCCACAGTATGGTGAAACGCGTTGTGCTATAGAAATAAATCTGTGGAAAAAGTGTTTTCACTCATTATGAAGAGGACTTAATTATTTGTGGTAGGCGTGGGAAAATGGCTTTGAAGGCTGCATTCTCGGGTTTTCTACCACTTATTTTGTTAATTACTGATGACAGTTTCGTCAGCGTTTCAACTGGCATCTTCAGGTCTAAGTGATGATGCAGAATTTTTGTTGTTTTTACATAGGGTAGCTAAAGGTGCTGCTCGTTTATGTTTGGTTGGTTTTTTCACAGAAGATTCTTGTCCACTTGTTATGGAGCTGGTAGCCATCTTCTTGATTGAAATAGTTGGGATGTTTGACATTTTCAATGGCCTGGCATGTAATCCTGGGGAAATAACTTACCGTATTTGATGGCATATAAGACACACTGGCATATAACACGCACCCCCATTTCAGTAGGGCACACTCAATAAAAGTGACCATTAGCCTGTGGAAGGCCGTACCTTCACCATTGGTGGCTTCAAGGGGGCAGTTGCCTCCCCAAAACCTGGCATATTTTATTTATGTTTTCAGAGATCTAAAACTAAAAGTCAAAATTATTTTATGCTGTGAAGTACGATGGTAGGCATATGTGTTAGCTAAATAAGAGTTTCTTTTTCATGTTACACATAGTTTGTTACGATTTCCAGGGAGGAGAGCCTCAAGACTCCCCTTTTCCTGGGAAGTATTCCATACCTCCAGAACCAGTGGTTACTCGGGGTGTTTTATTTAGCCCTGATTTTGGAAAAAAGGTGTCTTATATGCCCCCAAATACAGTAACTCTTTTAATATCCCCTTTGCTGCCTCCAAGTTAACTCTGTGCCGTGGTCTGTACCAAGTATGTTCCTTTATGGCCAATATTGCTGGTTTCTCAGTGCCCTCCGGTGCTTCCTGTAGGTGGCATCTGGTGGCTCATCTGGTCTGTCTAATTAATGTATGATTTCCGACAGCTGTACTTCACTTCGTATACACCTTCCTAGGCTTTGGTGGGATGTCACTCATCTTTTTGATGCAGTTGAAGCATCTGACAAAGTTGCCTGCCTGCGTATTCTGTCTGGCTATCTTCTCTGATGTGTACCCGCTAAGTGTAGAATCGTGGCATAAGCTGCTGGTTTTGGTCTCCCTTCCTCAGAGGTCCTTTTGGGGCAATGTCCAGTAGTTGTATTTCAGGCTCTGTTTAACGTATGGTGGTGAGGGGTCTGTTGTTTCATCTACATCTACAAACTACCCTGCAAGCCCCTGCAGAGGCATGTGGCAGGTGGTGTTAGGAGTCACTGGCTACACGCTAGGTTAGTTTAATAGGAACCAATGTTGTCATGGCTAAATCAGTCATTTTTGTCAGGGACTTAACCCTGATGACTCTGACTGAGTTAGATGTTGAAACTTTGGTTCCTAATAACCCAAATTGTTTTGAATTCCATGAAAACTGTATCCAATCTGTCATACTGAGGTTTTTCTTGCTCAAAATTGAGTGTCATATGTGTCTTTAATGCTAGTTATTTCACCCATTCCTGCTGGAATGCTGTGTATTGGAGTTTCAAGCAGCTGTACATATGTACTAGCTTAGGATAAATAGTTCATTTTCCTCATTCCTATGGTAGCTTGTGATTTTTTATTGAAAATAGCACAAAATTAAAAGAATTAGTTAAGTATAGTGCATAATAATTAATTTTTATTCCAGTCTTATTTCATATTGCTTTTCTTTTGTCTTGGGATTGTAAATGAAATATTGAGGGTACACTGTAATTGTTTCTAGTCATAGACACCATATTCACTAAACTAACTTTTTGTGGAAACATGTTTACTTGTGAAAGTTATGCATAAATGTTGAGGTTGTAACCTTGATGATTATTTTATCCGAGCATTAATTTATGGTAGTATCTCATTTAGCAAAGGTTTTTTGGTGCTTATTCAAACTTTATTCTTGTTATTGTTACTGTTTACGTAATGCATAATTTATATTGTTGAAATATTGACCAATATTGGAAAAGAGTTGTGTTGTGGTCAGGATTTGAGGATTCCATCAAATCTTCACAAATCCATGGATTCCTGATTTGATCGAAGCCTTCCAAAGAGGATTTGAATCCCAGTTAGGTGGGTGGCAAATGCACATTTCTGTAAACTATACTGTCTGAAATTTTGCTCTGGAATAATCATCTCTGGCCACACCATTGTTTTACTTTAAAATTGTTGATAATTTGCACTCACTAAGCGATGTTCATTAGCAGAGATTAGATGGTACTTAGTCATATACACTTAGAAATGCAACGTATGGCGCAAGCGCACATTGCCCTCATAACCTGTCAATGCATTATTTTCTAAGCCGACTTGCATGCTGCAGACATTATTATGCTTGCATTTTTTAATTGTGTTAGCCTGATAGGCCCCAATATTTTATTTTTGAAAGACTTAAGTCTTTAGCTGCCGATAAATATAAATCCAACCAAGAAGGCCTTGCCAAATATCTCTTTTTTTCTCTCGCTGCAAAAGTTGTAAATATTTCACCAAACTCTTTTGGTTGCTCCATCATGCCATGGTTTTGTACTACAAATGCAATGTCATGCCTTTTAAGCAGAGTCTTGCATCATGACTAGACAAAAAAGTTAAGCCTGGTCCCTTCTAAGAATTAACAAAGGATTTATTGAGTTCTAAACATATATGAAATGAAATAATGGGCAAAATTTAAGTGCAATATGAGGCAAGGATAAATATTTATATGGCCATATGGTAATGGAACAGTAACATTGTTTTCTTTCAATCACAAAAAGGCCATTACATTTGAAATATGACCATTAAATCAGCATTAATTGGAGTCACTTTTTGTAGCAGCATTGCATCATTTGTGCTAAATTCACGTATTGAAATTGCCATATCATTTACATTTATTAATATTAAGAGCTGATTTTTTGCCTAATGCCTATCAATATCTTAACTTTATTTGCACCAAAAATCTTGAGAACCGAAGCTGGTTTTGCATTCATTTTAGAATTAATAGATTTTATTGTGAAACTGTAATTGCTGCTGAGTTCCCTTTCTATTTTAAAGCAAATCCTAGAACTTACAAGAAACTGCAAAAATGGACATTACTTATAAGTGAATTGGCAATGAAATGGAACTGGGATTCATAATTTGGTGAGAACTATTTTCGGATTAAAAATTTGAGTTTTGATAAAAAAATAAAAGATATGCATATGATAAATTTTGGATTTGATCCATCTTAAGAAAAAAATGGCTTTCATAAATTCAATTGTCATATGCTTAGTTTTGTTTTTTTATTTGTACAGTAGTTCATCTCGCAAGTTTTTAGTCTAGTAAAGATTGTCTAGGTATTTTGTACAATTTCCCCAACACAAGTTTTGGTGGTACTTATCACACTTGCTGTAAAGCTCTTACCACATCAATTTCTCACTGTTTAAAGGAAATTCATTTTGTTCTACATATTATTATAATTGTGTTATTGGGCTTGGAACATGTGATTCTGTGTGATAGTTTCATATTCATTGTTTACAGATCACCAAAGAGAATGCATTTAAGTCTTGAGTATCATATTTGTAACATGGGACCAAAACTTTTATTCACAAATATTTTTAGAAGGTATTTTTTGTTGCATATGATGCAGGATAACAGTTGGTTGAATATTTTGTGTATTATGTTACATAACAGTATCCCTAAAAATGCCTGGAAAAAATAGATTATAATTATTAAAAGGAAGGCATTTTACTGATATATACCCGCTTTGAACATTATGACGTATTATCTCTAAATGTGTGATTTAAAAAAATTGATTAAAAAAATTTAGTAAAATGTGAAATAAAAATGAGGGAAGAGCTTTATTGAAAGTGTGAAGCTAGGTTTGCTGTTTGACAGAGGTGGGATTTTCGTTTGAGCTTGTACTGCCTACTTCACTATAATTTATATTGTTACCTGTCAAGAATCTGTCAAAACTATAGCACAAGGTTTAAATTATATTAATTTGTTAAATTTTGAAGTAAATGGACAACACCATTCTCATAATGTACATAATTTTGTTACATGGCAAAGTGCAATTTATTTGGAGCTGCTGTTCTACTAAAATTTCATATTTTTGCTTACATGAATTCAAAGTTGGCAAACGTCATTTTATGCAGCCCTTTGGCTACCTCAACTGTACAGATGTCTTGTTACCTTCATGAATTTCAATAATTTGGAAGATATGCTTTTTTCCCAGTTTACATCTTCATATTTTGATACCATTGTATGCAAGTGTATATCCAAAAATGTATATTTTATATTTTACTCTGTATAAAGTTTAATATATATTGTAATTAACATACTAGTTCCAATTTTGGAACAAATCATTAAAACTCTGGCAAGGGAAGGAGCTCATTTCCTGCAAATGTGTGCTTTGCAGAAGCAATGTATATGTATGTTATAAATGTTTGCAATGGTGTATGATGCATTTTTTGTTGAAATTGCTGCTATAATAAATTTAAATGCACATATTTCAATAAAGAGGTATAATTTGTAATTTTTGATTAAGTAGCTCCTTGAACAAGAGCTTTTGTAAAATAATCAAGATTTTTTTTCTGGTTTTGTTTCACCAGTTATTTCGTCATTCATTTGGGCTGTCATTGGTTTTAGTCTGGTGTTATTTGTGTGTTATTCTCTCAGCCATTTTGAGAATAGTTCATGGGCCTGTTGCATATTTTTCCTGTTGTTTGGAGAGGCTGGCTGCAATGGAGATCATTCACGCTTTTGAAGCCAGGTGGGTGAATTGGTTACGGTAGGTTAACACAGGATCCCTGCGGGTAAAGGGATGGAGAATATTCCCGCAGTGTCCCTGCTTGTCGTAAGAGGCGACTAAAAGGGTAGGGAGAAATCCCTAAAATTAAACCGCCAGTGAAGCTGGGGGTACGTGACAGTCCTTGGGTCACTGTCTTGTTTTAGGCGTTTCTTGCTTGCCTAAGATCCTCCCAAGAGTGTGCCGTGCCTAGAAACCCTAAGCAATTGACAAGGCAAATATTAGCGAGAATGATATGATACATATCCTGATTTCTCTAGTGGAAGCATGCTGGACTGCCATCATCCTCTGTTATTCAGCCATTGACGCGTCCTCAGACCTTTCATGTGATGAGCTGCCTCCCACGCTTTCCCTACCAGTTCGTCGACCACCGCTTCCCGCGGAGTCGTTCGGTCAAAGCAGTGCCGTATGTGACCATTAGAGCGTGCATCTCCTTGTGTACCGCCAAGATGTGATCGACTAGCGGTCGGAACTCACGTTTAATCAGAGGTGGCAAACCCTTGTTCGACACATGCGAATTGCTTTTTACGGTCCCCGTGCCGCCTCCTTGCAGCTCTGATGCAAAACGAGCGAAACATGCTTTTGTTCCGAAACGGTTGGCAGCTCGTCGCGTCGAACACATACCTTCCACAAATTGTGTAACCTGCTCGTCTCTATGTGCGACAGGCCCCCTATGCCCCTCAGGCTGCTAGGTGGTCTGACAGCATTTGAGCCGCCTGCCATTTGCCGCCCCTCACCTCGACGTCTCGCTCTCCTGCATGCCCAGCATCTGCTGCAGCCCACTTGTTTATCGCGATGTCAGTCTGATTCAGCGTTTTCCATTTCGATAGACCGCCTTTCTTACACCGTGTGGAGAGTATAGGCCAGGACTTCAGTGCCTCCTGGGCTATCACTGTAACCCACATACTGTTACGACTGCTGGCGTGTATGAATCCTCTCACCTCTTCATTCAATAGCCACACTTCCAGAAAATCTTGGGCTCTCACCCGGATGTCTCCTCTTTTTTACCTGTGTATCCAAGGTCCCCACCTACCAAAGGCGTAGTGGTCACAGTGTTCTTCTTCCATCTCAAGTCCTTATGACTGTCGAGCCCGCCTGGGACGTGCGGCTGAAGACTCAGTCCCTCTTGGCGTCCTCAACCACTTTGATGCATGCCACTTTATCTGTCCCTACAGTTCGGCAGTTAGGAGGGTTAGCCATGCCAACCATTTGGCCCCATGAAGTCTCTTGACTCAGTCCGCGCCGTCAAAGACCTACTGACGCACATGTAATAGAGCCTTTAATAGCCTCTACGGTTACCATAGGTGTATCAGCTGACCGTCCTCACTTTCATATCTCTTCGACTACCCCTGCCGCCGTGCGTATACATACTCCGGAATAATCCTGCTCCTCTGCTTCGGGCTCTACTTTTCCACTGCTCTGGTCTCCGTCGTTGTAGCAAACGAGAGAAAGGAAATGGAGAAGAAAACACTAAAAAATGCAATACTCGCTAAAAGGTTACGATTCTTGTTGCACCCATTTTCTCGCGGCAGTTGACTTCCGTCGCTGCTGCGAAAAAGTATCGTTTGTGCGCTGGCAGGATATGAGCGAACATATGAAAAGATTGAAGGAAAAGCTAATGGAAGAGGGCTTAAGAATGTCCGATTGTAAATTGCTTGCAGCTTGGTGGAAGAGGAAAAATCGCCTCAGGCTTGGAATCATCTTAGATTCGGGCTGGGGCTGCTTTGCATTTTAATTGCGTAGATATTTGGTTATTTAAATTTTATTTTCGTGAAGTTTTTACTGCAGTGGACTGCTACAGTAGGGAGATGACTGCACCTTAAGCCCAATGCGTGTAGGTTACGCTACACGGGCAAGGGCAGAGTGAGTTTCGTTTCTGAACTGGTTTTTTGCTTAATTCTTTTAACTTTTCCCACGCTTTTGCTTAATTCTATTAATTTTTCCCACGCTATAAATTCCGCATACAGAGTGGCAGAGTTCTTGACAGTGCGCATTGGAGTAATCTCCGCTTTACGCAGCAAGGGCGCCTGGGGAGGGGGGCTAACTTAGACCCTCCTTACCTTCGGGTGGTGCCTTGCGATGCCCGTAAGGTCGTCTAGTCCGGCTACCCTGGGAAGAGGGCCTCTTCGGAGTGAACCTCCTTGCACTCCCAGGGGAACCAGGTGGGCCTTCTCGTTAGGGGCTAGAGAGTAGGATAGAGTAGTGACCCGGGCCGGCTGTGCCCGCTCCGGCTTGCCGGACGGATCGGTCGGATAGGTCATAGGGGTCACTAATTGAGTTTCCCCGTCCCCCGATAGGGTAAGGGCTCCACTATGCTGGCAAGAACTTCACTTACTATAGCAGTTTCGAGGTGCGATTCCAGCTGCCCCTGGGATAAATTCAACACTTCCCGCGCGAGTCATCTGGGCGAGTCTCACTTCAAAAAGAAGCCAGATAAAGAGAAAATGGACTAGGGCCCTCAACATGAGAGGCACCTGGGCAGGCAGTCACGAGAGGAAGAACCTATGAATTTTGAACTAGGGATAAATTTGTTTCACTCACAAACATTTTGCAAGCTGCACGAAGTTGTTGTGCAGGATTCTGATGACGTAAGCACCGAGGGTCAAGGGCGAGCTGCTGTAGCAGAGGGCATCGGAAGCAATGCAGTCATGGATTGTGGCGAGGACGATGGAGATGAGAAACTTTTCGAGAAAGTGGAGCGAACACGTAAAATCACGATTTCTTCCCAAAAAGAAACGGGGAATGTTATCACCATGGAGAAGGTAGTGAAGGAAGAACAGCGTGGTAACCAGACCACTGAGAAATAATTGACCTATTTGCCCAACGAACTCGGCTGTCCCAGTAGCACTACTATCACTCACTTTACTTTAAACCTCCAGCATGGCTGCCACAGTGTTGGAGAAGATTATATAGTGGAATGCAACCTTCATTCTCCGGAAATTATTAGGGTACTCACAAGTAGGCGTAAGTTTAGGTACTTGCCTAAGCTTACGCTTTACATCCCGCTCACACACCATAGTAATATCCCTCCAACTTGCTGTGAAACCATCAAACTCAAAATTATATCTGAGAAAGTTGTTTCGAGTAGTTTTCATGAGGTGACAATAATCATACAGGAAAAATACCTTCAGTCCCTCTACATGGTAATAAGGCTTCTCACATGTGATACCAAGCTTGTTCTGAAGTTGGATGAAGTTGCTGCCTTGGTCGCAGACTGAGGCAACAACAGAATTACCAGCCTTGATCATTTATATTATTCCCGCATTTAGCAGACTATAGACAGCAGCATTAAAATCGCAAGCCCCAGAACCAAACATGAAACCAAAGAGGCTGTTTCCAATGCTTGTATAAGCCATCTGGCCATGAGGATCAACGCAAATGAAGCACTGGCGCTCCCAACAACACCATTGCCACTATCAACCAAGTCTACTATTCTATCACTCCTTTAGTCGTAAAATAAGCTTCTCATAATACTAATGTCATCAAAATTGAAAACACATAATTTGTCGTTGTTATCTAACTTCATTGATACAGCTTGAAGTTCTTTCAAAATTTGGTTTGAAAGACCTGCTGTCAGCTTGAAGCCACTCAAACACCTACTCAGGCTAGATACAGCAGGCAACGTAAAAATTTGGCTAAGTGCCTTTTAAGATTTCCATCCGTGGAATGCTAAGGATAAAGCAGCAGTAACTTTATCCAAAGCAGTCCTCCTCCAGCCAAACTTACTCCTACTGCAAAGATTCATGTTGCTGCGGATCAATGAGAAAGCTGCTGGTGACAAAGCTCTATTTATTTTCCCCAAAATACCCACATGTTGTGTTACTACGCAAGCGTTGACTCTTCTTACGAAGTTTGCATACCATACCACGAGATCGCTTTTAAGTACTTCTAACAATAAGAGCTAGTTTGGCGATGACTCAAATTCCCTAAGCCGCGTAATAATGTTTTTAAATGAAACTGGTCTTTTTAATAATATTGTAACAATGTGAAAGTACTTTACCCTTGACGTATTGACTTATACCAATTATTTGATTTTATTTCCTATTTTTGTAAGTCGTACGTTTTTGATTAATATGACGCGTAGTGGTGCAAAATGACCATGCCCTCGACGCACCCTGCAATAATAAATCTACCGTCTAAGAGCTAGTGTCCTGGGTGTCAGTTCATCTGCCTTATATCTCATCCTTGAATTGCCTGAAAATGAAATAAATCGAAACCATTAGGTCATGTAGACCGAGAACGAAGTATTTTTAAATTACATAATGAGACTATGATTTAATCATAACAATCACTCTTTGAAGCAAATTTACCTCCTTTTGGTGTTGAGGACACAAAACCATGGCTGCCTTCTTGGAAAATATATTCTGTCAAACCTGTTGCATTTTATGAAGCAGAGAACCCCCTCAGCCAGGTCCTCCATCTTTATACCTTCTGTAAGCGGAAATTCTGATATATGGCCAGAATTATTTTCTGGAAAATAGATAAATGAAACAATGCAATTAGCTTTCGTGGCGCCCATTTTCCCAATCAACCCGGGTGAAACCATTATCAGTGAAAATATGCTTTGAGTTAAACAGGTGCCTCTGATCCATTCAAATAATCAAGTTATGTCTAGCTTATTGGCACATGTGAAATGAAAAATAACTATTAGTGACATCACTGCGTAAAAGATGACCAATTTTTACTGCTAAAAGACAAATAAAGCGAGAGTATGGTAAAGGATAGATTGCATTCCTTTTGGTTCACTCGCAAGCTCGTTCCTTGGTGGACAAATGAGTGTGCAGAGGCAATTAAGAAGAAGAATAAAGCATTATGTATATTCAATAAATGCCCTATAGATACCAACCTTGCTGATTTTAGAAGACTGAGGGCTAAGCACGTCAAATCATCATCGAAGGAAAAAGGTTCTCGTGGATGAACTACAACTCTTCAACAAATCATCGTACGCCCATGGTACAAGTTTGGCAGAGAATAAAGAAAATAACAGAAGTCAGCCATTTCTCTTCGATATCGGGTCTGGAAATTGAAGGCCATGTTCTCACAGCCCCAGAGGAAATCGGTGACGCCTTTGGGGAATAATTCTCAAAAGCTAGTAGTACGGGGACCTACAGCCAGCAGTTCTTTCACGTGAAGAGCCGCGCAGAAAGAAAGTCACTAAACTTTCTAAGCAGGAATGACTCAGCTCATTACAATGACCCATTCTCCCTATGGGAGCTTGAGACCGCCGTTAGTGACTCAGCCAACAGTTCTCCAGTTATTGACAAGATACATAACTTTCCTGAAAAACCTTAATTCCTCCTCACTGAGAAAGGTGCTGAACACTCTAAATCAAGTCTCGGACAAAAAGGCCTTCCCTAAAGTGTGGCGTCAATCGATAATCATACCTATTCCGAAAAATGGCAAAGGCAGAGCACGACCACAAAATTACAGACACATCTCCCTGACTGTCTATGTAAGATAGTGGAAAAAATGGTTAACCGAAGTCTCATATGGTGCCTGGAAAACCGAAACCTTTTGTCTAACATACAATGCGGCTTCCGGCGCAATCGATCCACGGTCGACCATTTGACGAGGCTAGAGTGCTTCATCCAAGAGGCATTTCTATTGCGACAACACGTAATTGGAGTATTTTTTTACATTGAGAAGGCGTTTGATAAGACTTTGCGGTATAAAATAATGAAACAGATATACGACTGGGGTTTTAAGGGAAACCTATAAATATTTATTTTAAAAACTTCTTGTCTGATCGCGTCTTCAAAGTAAGAGCTGGAAGCCATCTATCTCGCTTCTTCTCTCAAGAAAACGGGGTCCTTCAGGGATCCGTTCTGAGGACGACACTTTTTGCTGTAGCAATTGACGATGGTAGCCTAAGCGCGAAGCAACCAATGCTTGCATCATTATTTGTCGATGACTTTGCAATATTTTGTCGATCATCCACTCTGTCTGTTGCGGAAAGGGAAACGCAGTTAACCTTATATAGATTTGATAACTGGTCTCGTTCATCGGGCTTTACGTTTTCTATAGAGAAAACACAATGTGTACACTTACACAGGAAAAGAGGTGTCTATGAAAATCCAAGGCTGACTTTAGGCGGCAACATGCTCAGCGTACAGGATAGCGCTCGATTTCTGGGTCTAATACTTGACCGCAGGTTGAATTGGAAGAAGCGTATATATCCAACTGAGATATAAATGCCAAAATTCATTGAACATACTGCGCCACTTCACTAACACCAAATGGGGTGCCGATCGAAAGTCAGTGCTACTTCTGTATAAATCCTTAATTCGAACGAAATTGGACTACGGTTCTTTTATTTATTCTTCGGAGAGTGTTGTATCTTCGACCTCTTACATCCGTCCACAAGTGGATTAAGATTAGCTATTGGAGCCTTTAGCACCAGTCCAGTCGTAAGTATTTACGCCGAAGCGGGAGAGCCGCCCTTAGAAACTCGAAGAGAAATTTTAATGGGCAATTATGCAGCGAAGATTTTATCTCTTAAGAACCACATCCGCCGTGGCACACTTTTTAATCCCCGTTTTAGGGGTATTTTTTCTCTACAACTTAGGGCGACGTTACCCCTAGGATTACGTTTTATCAATTTTGTAAATGTAGCGAGTATAGAGATACCTCCGTGAAGAAGTACCCTCCGTGGAGGATATCGAAACCAGATTTTATACTTGACCTAGCTAAGTATCCCAAGGCGATTACTCTTCAGTGGGTATACGTAAACACACATAGGGAAATTTTATGCAGGAATAAAACCCGTCTTCACAGATGGATCAAAATCTGAGTCTGCCTGTGCATGTGCCATCTCTTCACATTCCCTGGGAAAGATTAAGATGAAACTCAACCCGCTGTGTAATGCTTACACAGCTGAATTATGCGCCATCGGGAGAGTCCTCGAATTATTAAACTCGCCCGGATTAATATGTACCGATTCGATGAGTGCAATACAGGCAATCAGCGGTCTGTATCCATCGAACGCTATCGTCAGAGACATCCATGGCTTGCTCTTACGCCTGCAAAGCAGGGGAATCTCAGTGGTGTTTGTGTGTACCCCAGGACATGTGGGTATACCAGGGAACGAGACTGCAGACTCTCTTGCCAAAGACCTTGCCCTCAGTGAGAAAGATGTTGACTTGAACACTGTCTCATGAATGGAAGAAGCGAATATGTTAAAGAACATATCTATCCGAAAATGGAGTGATCAGTGGTCAAGCACACTGCGAAATAAACGACGGGCTGTCAAAAGTGACCCACATTCCTGGCTCTCCTCCATGCGGAGATGCCGGAGAGAGGAAATAGTAGTAACGAGGCTTAGAATAGGGCACACTGCTCTAACGCACTCCTACCTATTCACAGAAAGAAAAGAGCCTCAGTGCAATCACTGCGGTTCCCAGATCACGGTGAAGCACATTTTTTTAATATACTCAGTACCTTTGGAAGAGAAAGAATATTAGTGGTAGCAATGTAGAAATGCTAGGGGACAATTATAATAAGATTAATCTAGTCATAGGTTATATTAAAGAAGCTGGACTTCACCATTTAATATGAATTTGAAGTATTAGCCCTTTAAAAAAGATCCTTTAAAACGTCTCTGATGATTATTTTAGTTTGGGAGGAGTGATATTACTTGAGATCACAAAAAACACTGAATACGGTGCAAATGACCCCGGTCGTCGACGCACCTTATAACCCCCTAAATCTACTACTACTACTTTTGGTTCACCAACAGGTTCCTCGATGACCTCGGGTCCCACTTCTGAAAATGTAATAAAACATTTCTTTAAAAGAGTCGAGTATACTTTGAATAACTTATACACTAAATATCGCAACTCATGTTTTATAATTTTGAATCAGTTACACTAATGGATATTTAAAAACCAAGTAAATAAGAAATAATACTAAGTTTCTGAATCATCAGCTGGTATTTGGAATCCAACCAAAGAAGGAAACCTTCCATATTAAATCCAACGCTAGGATAAATGAATGAATGGACCGCTTAAACTGTTTCGCATATACTTGAATGACAACATTCCCAGAAAAAATATATCATATAAAACGTAAATGCAGACGATACACATTGTTTCATAGCAAAGTCCCTCACAATATTTTCAAGCCAAGGGCCATCTATGCATTTCTTATTGCACGATTTAGTATACATGCTTACCGCTCGCTCGATGATCGAAATTGTTTGATAGGTGTAAAAATATAAACTTTATATATTTAAACTCTGTACTACATAAATATAATATCCAACGTATATAAACTCGGTAACTATATGAATATAATAGATATATAAAACATAAAACCTATAAAATATTCACCAAACGGGTAAATAACGTTGGAAAATAACCCTGTCTTACAATGTTGCTACCTAATCGCTCGTGTCTCGGTAACTACTCATGTTTTGCACCCACGTGGTTACAGCTTGGTCCATAACGTCACGAGTAATAAGCGCTAAAATATTCGATGAAACTGAAATAAAAAAATACGATATACGTTGTTTCATAGCAAAGTCTCTCACAATATTTTCAAGCCAAGGGCCATCTAGGCATTTCGTATTGTACGATTTAGTATATATGTTGTGATTAATTTTTAATCACATTTTAATTGCATACCTAGGATGGGGGATTAGCGCTGGGACGGATCAGGTCATACCTCCGATCTGAAAGTAAACCCATTGGTCATTACAAATGGAAAATTAAATATGAGAAAGCATAAAGGACTCTCAAGAAAATCGGCAGGTTTGAGAGTTGTGAGATCTCACCTTCGAAAATTGTAGGCTTAGCGTTCCACACAAGCCTGCCAGAAACAAAAAACTGAGAGGCATCGAAGTGTTGTCCGCAAAGCCAGTAACACCTATTGCTCTCTTTCTGCTGCAAGGAGCGCAGTTCAGTACTTCCTGCTCTCTCCACCCACATATGACCTTGCTCCTCATTTTTTTGGGACGCGAAATAAACCCCGCAAAATGAGGAGAATTTCTGCACCCCACGGCACAACACACACAGCCTCCACGGCCTTTGGAGGGCATTTTCGAAAATTCCCTCGACAACCGCTCGATGAGCAAAATTGTTTGATAGATGTAAAAATATAAACAATATATTTAAACTCTGTAACTACATAAATATAATCTTTAACGTTTATAAACTCGGTAACTATATGAATATAATAGATATATAAAACATAAAACCTATAAAATATTCACCAAACGCGTAAATAACGTTGGAAAATAACCCTCTCTTACAACGTTGCTACCTAATCGCTCGTGTCTCGGTAACTACTCATGTTTTGCACCCACGTGGTTACAGCTTGGTCCATGACGTCACGAGTCAAAAGTGCTAAAATATTCGATGGAACTAAAATAAAGAATACGATATACGTTGTTTCATAGCAAAGACTCTCACAATATTTTCAAGCCAAGGGCCATCTAGGCATTTCGTATTGTACGATTTAGTATATATGTTTTCATTAATTTTTAATCACATTTTAATTGCATACCTAGGATAGGGTGATTAGCACTGGGACGGATCAGGTCATACTTCCGATCTGAAAGTAAACCCATTGGTTATTACAAATGAAGAACTAAATATGAGAAAGAATAAAGGACTCTCAAGAAAATCGGCAGTTTAGAGAGTTGTGAGATCTCACCTTCGAAAATTGTAGGCTTAGCGTTTTACACAAGCCTGCCAGAAACAAAAAACTGAGAGGCATCGAAGTGTTGTCCGCAAAGCCAGTAACACCTATTGCTCTCCTTCTGCTCCAGTGACAGCAGTTCAGTACTTCCTGCTCTCTCCACCCACATCTGACTTTGTTCCTCATTTTTTTGGGACGCGAAATAAACCCCGCAGAATGAGGAGAATTTCTGCACCCCACGGCACAACACACACAGCCTCCACGGCCTTTGGAGACCTTTTTCGACTATTCCCTCACCACTCGCTCGATGATTAAAATTGTTTGATAGGTGTCAAAATATAAACTATATATTTAAACTTTGTAACTACATACATATAATCTCTAATCTATATAAACTCGGTAACTATATAAATATAATAGGTATATAAAAAATAAAACCTATAAAATATTCACCAAACGGGTAAGTAACGTTGGAAAATAACCCTCTCGTACAATGATGCTACCGAATCGCTCGTGTTTCGGTAACTACTCATGTTTTGCAACCACGTGGTTACAGCATGGTCCATGAGTCGTCACGAGTCAAAAGTGCTAAAATATTCGATGATACTATAAATAATATATTTTATATTAGATTGTTACTCAAAAACTAATTTTATTATATATAAAAGAAGAAATCACAAATATAATCGAAGGATGTCTCAACTAGTGCTCCATTGAATCCCATTTCTTGGTGTGCACCTGTTACCCGAAATCCCCAAGTGTGAAAACTATTAGTTAAGTCTGTCTTGGCTCCCCATGTCCGAATTCTATCATCGTCTAGAATGCCATCGAGAAGGGCGTTCTCATAGCGGTAGCTACTGACGTACTTTTGCTAGGGAAAAAGAAAAGGAGCCAAGTATGGGCCAAGGAATGGGTGCAGAATAGAGTTCGTTTGGCAGAATATCACTCCTTACGGTGAGAGCTGCAGGTTGAAGATGCACTAAATTTCCAGGCGTTCATGAGGATTCAGAAGAAATTCCCACTCTGGTTGGTCCAAAAATTAAGGTGGACACCCATCTTCGACCTTCAATTGCACCCAGGGAACGTCCGATTGTCCCTACGATTTCTTGCGACTGGTATTTGCCATTCCCATTTAGTTCAATACTAAAGGTGCCTGAAGTGACCGTTGACGCCCTTGCATTTCGTTTTAGTAGCTTGCAGGTCATCGCGTATATACGTTCATGAGTATAATAGAATGATTGGAGTTTGTGTAATATCCCAAATTTCACATTAAACTAAGAAAACCTAACCTTGTTGCAGGTTATTCCTATCGCTCTTTGATTTACCTCTTCAGAATACCGCGATGCACTGCATCAAAAATAGTTCCAAAAGTTTGTACTACGCCGCAGGAAGTTTTAAGCGCCAATGTTCATAACATTTTAATGCATAAAATAATCCAGTAGTGAGAAAAGTATGTCTGAAAAAACGGACATTTATTATGCTATTAAATGGATAATTTTATGGCATAAATTAGCCCTTTTAATGCATTAATCCTCTTCCGACCCCTGCATAATTGATTGATTTATTAACCACCGCAGTTTTCGCCTGCTTTCTTCATGGCGAAGATGATTTAGTTCAGAGGTGACAACATCTCCGAAAACTTGGGCGTCATCTGCCGGCTGCTGTAATAATTTGTGGGCCTTTTCTAAAATACGTCTTCGCGTTTGCGGATCTTCTGAGTCTTCGAGGCGTCATTTTCAATTGATTCCTGCCGCTGTGCAGGTGCTGCAGTTTCTTCAGATGGGGCGTCTGGAAAAAAATAGACGCACTTGTTAGTTATTTTCATCACTGAATATAATTTGTTAACCACATAACATCGCCTAAATGAAGTTTCCGAATTTACAATTACTTTCATATTTGGTGAAACGGGTTTTTATTATTCTGAAAGGCATCCACGGCGGCTGACATTGTCCTTGGATCCCATGCCTTTTTATCTATTAAGTGAAGTTCTGGGTATTTCGTATATTTTTGCAGTTTGGTTTTGTGACATAATTGTACTCCGAACTGCATACATGGCGGCTGAATCTTCTGGTAGATTCCATGGTGTACTATTCGTATACTTCCCTGTGATTTTTAAATTGGGCTCATTCAAGATTTAAGTGCATTCACGGTTGACCGTCGCTTATTTTTAGATTCCGCAAAATATAAGTATGCTGTTTGACGATATGACAACTCATTTTTTCGTATAGTACTCGGCATTTCTGGTACGAGAAATACATGCATCAATCACGTCCCTTAACTAAAAGGGAGTTAAAATTGCATTCTTATGGACTCCTGGCCATGTAGGTATAAGTGGGAACGAGAAAGCAGAGTCGGCAGCCAAAAATGCCGAAATGAACTGATTTAGCATCTCCCCGTGTATCCCTGTATGATATGATGACTACGTGATGGAATGAAGCCCATAAAAAGTGGAAGGATCTATGGACCAGCTCAATAAAATACAAATTACGTGCAATTAAGCCTGTTACATTGGCGTGGTCGACTTCCATCAGGAGAAACCGCGTTGAAGAAGTTGCCATCACCAGGTTGAGGATCGGGCATTGTGCACTGACACACTCGTACCTGTTTTCAGAGGGGAAGCACCACACAAATGTGAAGAATGCGACTCAACCCGCAGTGAAAAACACCTCCCAACGGAGTGCAACAGGTAGCGGTCAGTTAGAGGAAGACTACTCATTCAAGGTGAAATAGAGTACGTTTTGGGTGACTACTATAAAACATAAAAAGATAATGAAATATCTTCGAATTACAGAATTGTACAGAAAAATATAAGTTTAAACAACATGTGCTATTTTAGTGTAATATTTTTCATGACAGAAGAGTAAGTGGTGTGATGTGACCGTAGTTGTCGAATCACCCTTTAAACACTACTACTACTATACTACTCAAGAATTTCTGATACAAAACTCTTATTTTACGTATCGCCTGATTCCATAAAAAGGAATCCCGTTCGTATTTAGTACGTGATGATACGACGTCCCTATTCCGCTCAGTTTAAACGCGGCTGGCAAACTTTTAAGAATGCATTCAATCTTTTTTTTTTCATATGCTTGTGCAATGGCTGTAAAACATTCTTAGCTACTTATAACCTGATTGAAAGTTTGAAGATTTTAATGATGATTCCTAACATTGTAATTGGTTTATATTAATTCTAAAAGGCTTGGAGTGCGGCTTACATTGTCCTCGGATCCCTTGAAATAAAGTACACGTGGATGCCACACCCTTGCTATTGTTATCTTCGCCTGGGCTCTCTACATTGCCTTTAAAATATCCTGGGATACGAATCGCTCAACCTCACGGCAGGCACGTTATTTTTTGGGTAATGACCATATGCGGCCATTCTAAAGTGGCCTATACGTTAATGTTTTTAATTATCATGTACTATCAAAATCAATATTTATATAGCTATTCACGGGGAAAATATATGGTTGTCATCCTCATATCGGACACTATAATCACCCGATTTAACAAGTTGATTGGCAGTGCAGGTCAAGGGGGGTGACTTAAAGGGAACAAGGGTTAATGAGTGCATATCAGATCTCCATGCACCTACGAGATGAAAGTTTTGTTAACATAATGGGTAATGCTCCTCGTGGTTTGACCTGAACAAGAGCTTTTTGTAATGATTATTCGCGGCGGTTCTAAAGTGACCTATAATGCATTGCTTTTAAATATTATGTTGTATCAAAATACATGTTAATTTGAGAGTTAATGATGATGAGTCTTTTGAAAAGAACGGCAAAAAGGAAAAACAATAAATTTTAGCAGCTGTTTTGCCAATTTATTTTATTGAAACTGAGTAATTCCATCAACACGTCCACAAATTTGTACCAATATAATCCAATTCTCGATATGAATAATTTTATGTTAAATGATCCAAGTAATAATCCAATTTTACAATAAAAATTTCATGTTGCTGCTTTTGCCTCGTGAACCAACCGGCATACTCTTTACTACATTCAAAATAGGGTACCTACTAGGCCTCATACTAATGGGCATACGATCTCGGTGTCGGTGAAATAAAATAAAATGGCATTGAAAATGGTCAATTCGGGAATATGGCAATTATTATAAGAAATCACGGTGTGTTAAGTATCATTACCTGACAAGGAATCGAAAACCATTAGCTTATTAAACTGGCGCGTTATCAGTAGGATAATTATTGTTCCGGTATCAAAATATTTTTTTTCTTCACGGTGAATAACATCAATTATCAGAACATTGTTTATGGGTGCTGTAATGGCATTTGGATCTCATTCCGTGCAATTGCTTTTCTTTTCATGTATCTTGAGCTTCGATGTGAAAGTATCTCGGTTCGTATCGCCACATTGTATATTCGTAAATCTCATATTTATTTACTCTGTGGGGATATTTGTCGTAATTCATCAAAGCATTATTGGCGGCTGCATTGCACTTAATGATTCTATTCCATCCAATTATTCTTCCGGTCCTTAGCGGTTGGCAATGCCCATACAAATTCTGGGTTGCATCCCGCCTGAATGAATTCTCGGAATTTTCAATTACTCTCCTTTTTGGTAAAACGGGTTATTATTATTCTGAAAGACATCTACGGCGGCTGACATTGTCCTAGGATCCCATGCCTTTCTATGTATTGAGTGTAGTGTTGGTTATATCGTATATTTTTGCAGCTTGGTGTTGTGACGTCATTGTATTCCAATTGCATCCATGGTGGCTGAAACTGCACGTACGTCCCATGATCTCTATTCGTCTACTTCCCTGGGATGGGAGGAGCGGGTGAGCTCGGGGAAACTGTGGGGATGACAGTGGGGGTTAAGGGCGGGAACAGGCTCAGCCGCGCCACCGGCAGCGAACCTATGGCCACATCCATCCTACACCATCCATGGCGGCATGAACAGCTCGTGGATGCCATTCCTTTCTTATTGGCATCTTCACCTGGGCTCTCTACTTTGTCTTTAAAATATCCAGGATTACCTAGTTACCTTCCCTATGCTGATGCAGCAAAATTCGTTTTATAAAAAAATATAGGCAGCAGAACTCACTGTCGTCAGAACAAATGGCGTTTGCTACCTTTGCTCCCCTGAGCGAGCAAGACACATTTGCTCAAGGCGCGGCTTCATTTGCTCGGATAACATCCGCAATTTGTTTCGCCAGAGGTCCGATATGTAGTGGAACTTATGCATTGTTATTTCGGTAATCAGCTGTTAGTTCTACTAAGTGGTTAGCAGCTTTTACAAAAGTATTAGCAGCATTAATATAAGGTATTTCATCAAAACATCGGTGCCGATTACAAAATGTCCGCAGAATGCATCGTGGGGATTTTGGTCTGAATAATAACAATGCGGCTTATATTGATATGTAACTTTTATTGGTATCAACATAAAGCAATGCACATCAGGTTATCGTGAAACGTTAAATAAAAACATTTTATGTTAACATACATTAGGATAAGTGCTCTAATTAGGTACAGACGCAAGACCTGAGTCATGGTTTAAAAAAAAACCTAAAACAATTTGTTCTCGCAATAAACGATGGGATTACAAAAAAATCACCATCAATCAATTCAAGTGCGAGGTATATGTCACGATGGATATAAAATACCTTCAACAAAATTGACAATTAAATTTAAATGATGTATCTCAACACAAAACATTTTTCTCCATTAGCTATGGTGTATCCATATAATGGTATTGGATCCAATAACTGGTCAATGCTCAGGCAAACCCAACCATTATAATGAATAACCTCATAGGCTACAACATGTTCATTCAATCCTAAGTTAAGTCGCTCAACGCAAATGAAAATTGGTAATCCATCATCTACAAGTATGAGCCATAGCTCAGCAAATGTTGGACACAATTCTGCACCAGTTACAAGAACCATACCTGGTTTGTAATTGGTTCCCTTGTACTCAATCCAACTAGGATTAAACGATTTTTTATCCCTTATGCCCTCTGGAAGAGCATGATACCATTCTGCCAGCCCATAAAGTTCCAACATATTCCCAGGACCATGAAGTGGCCGTGGCAATATGCCTTCATCGGCTACTACTCTGTAGCACATATTTAACTGGTGCTTAACAATCAAGGAATAGATGATTTTTGTAGTGGAAATGTTTATAGAAGTAACTTTAGTTCAGTCCCTATACTTAGATTCATATTGCATGCGTGATAAGTTTCCCATTGGTCCGCTACTTTCGAAAATGAGAGGGTAAGAAGGTGTGCTCCGGTTTGAGTGTTGTAACACCTAATGGCTAAAACGACCCAAGCCAGCTTAGTGCCTCGATGTTAGAGCAAGGGGGGATTTACTTTGGCATTTTATTTATCAGGGCGCCAAGTAATTTTGAAAAACATTACCACCGACGTCCACTGGACACTTAAGGATGATAATATTAGACAATTACTCTATCAACGCAAAGATTTAAAAAAAAATTATTCATAATATTTGTATTGTTACAAAAAAATATTTTAGATTTAATTACAACATATTCATTTATGCACAAAATATATCTTTTGGTCAAAGAAAAAATCTTGTTAACATAGAAATCATCTTAGAAAATGTTTTGTATCAAATACTCTACTACAAAGTCAATTTATATGTAATTATACAATGATAATCTTTCTATTATTGGTCCAGCTAAGCTATAATATAGCTTGTCAGCAGGTTTCGGTATTCAACTCATAAATACATATTGTTTTCTATGTCATGATAATATAATTTGAGCGGTAGAAAATATGGAGCATAATCTAAAATCCATAAATTTAACATTCTAAGAGGAATTTTTAAATTCATTTTTTAACTTAACTTGATTTATTTAAATTTTTAATGTTGTTGGGCATATTATTGGATATTGTAGGTACTTTAATCGTTAGATTTCTCTCTCCGTGCAATGTGAGACTTTTTTACTATGCATCTAATATTACCCCTGAGTGCTAATTTTTTTAACCTCATCCAGAACCTTATATTTGTCGCTGAAACAAAAATAATCACATACATGAATAACTTATCAACTGGTAGTATACTCAATCTTTTATATGTATCTTCTACTGTCCAATTTTTAAAATTGCATTTAATTATTTTTTTAATGATTTTACTTTGCTTGCGTTTTCGGGTGTTCATAATGGTTGTCTCACTTGATCCCCAAACTGTGATTCCATATCTTAAAATACTTTCTACTAATGCAAAATTTTTCTCTTGCTTTAGCTGACTTACGAAATTAATCTTGCATAAATTAATAATCATCAAAATAAAAATACAACCAAATAATAACAAAAAAACAAATAATAACCATATTGCAAATAAAAAGGTTACAACTTACAAAACAAAAGCAATCTACCAGGATATTAAAAGGAAATTCAAAACGTCCATAGCGGACTTTTTTGGCACAGGAAGTTTTTTTAAATGCTTCATGTGGATGCAATAAACTGGACTCCTCTATGTCAGGCCACACAAATATGTTCTTATGGCACCTGTATTGTTTCAAAAATTTTACTACCACATTTCTCATAGTGGGAGCACTGTTTTCTGGCACAGCTATAATTTGCGAGGCATAATGTTTATCCTTGCCTGTAATGGTCTTTCAGCTTCACTAAAATATAATCTCCCTTCTTTAGATCCAGGTAGTCAACAGCAATGGACTCTGTATTTTTTCCATGGATTTCATCTTCAGATGCTCTGGAGTCAGTAGACCTTGATTCGTCACTATCAGACGAAATGATTCTTTGTTTATGTTCAAAGGACTTTTACCTGGATCCACGTGAAGCTTGCTACTCCTATGTGCTCTAGGTTGTGAGTTTTTTCCATAGCGCAGCTCATGTAGTATGTTAATGAAACTGCTCTCCATGGCCTCCTCCACTGGATTTACATCAACGCCTCCATTGGGCAATTGTTTTATAGCTTCACTCTGGTCCAACGGATAAATACCTGATTTTCGGAAGCCAATTTTAATGTTTGCTGCAGCTGTCTCTGAAACGGCTTCCACCAGCCTCTTCAGTAATGGAGGAAAATGAACTTTACTTAAGGTGCCATGATTACCTTGGTCACGCCAACCCTGCAGCAGCACTCGCCATTTACATTTAAGCGGACGAAAGAAAACCACGTCTAGGGGCTGTGCATAGTAAGCAGAATACTTCGGCAGTGTCGTAAACCTGACGTCATTCTGTATGCATGCTGTTACAACATTTTCTGGGAAATGACTGGAGAGATTATCTCCAATTAAGACTCTTGGCAGAGCCTGCTTTTGACGATAGGTTAGGGCGGTTCTAAAGAACCACTCACTTTTTGTGCAGCCATACTTTGTCCCTGTAGGGTCTCCAATTCTCCATGAGTCATAAATGTTTTCAGCTTTATAAACAACGTAGATGGGATGAAGTTGTCCATCACCACTACAAGAAAACATAAGTGAAGTGCTTGACTTCGCCTGTTACCCTCTCTGGTGCTTTTTTCCCTTTCTGCAAATTATTTTCCTAGACTCAGGGGCATCTGTAAGGTTTGTTTCATCATAATTAACGACACTACTTTGTTGTGCACCTCTCATTGTGTTTTCCATATTATCAAAATGTTTATTTATTGTTTCTGCATAAACGGCAGCACGTGCTCTCTTTATGTTCTCAGACATTCGGATACTCATCTCATTCTTGTGTCTTCGTAATAATGACTGGACCAGTCTTGGCCAGGAATATTGTTCTTAAGCCTACAAACATTTCGTCCCGCTTTATCGAGGTACCCTTTGACAACTAGGCGTAGATCCATAGTGGATATTGGAAATCCCCACTCAGTAAGAGTCACCACTTTGTCTGATAAAAATAAAAGAATTTAGAAATTAAACAAAATTATTTTCACGTTTTTGCAACATTCATGAATAAACAGAGCTTTGAATAAATTGGGCTTCAGGACTACCTTTAAGAAGAGATTCTTCATTTTCATTTAGGGTAGTTTGTCCTCCACATTTATTTTGTTTGAGGTTCTTGACTTTTATGTACACCTTCATTTTATCAATGCCATACTTTTCAACAGCTTCTCTATAGGAAAGTTTTCCATCTTTAATCTCTTTGCATGGCTTAGTTCCAGGTGGGGTTTTATATATTATAGGCATTTTTTTGTCCTTTATTGTTAAGAAATATGCATCATATTAACGGTAAATGCATACTGGGGTGAAATGAGACACTTAATCACTTTGCCCCTTATACATCAGGAAATATTTTATTAAACTAACATCAAAACATGGACTGTCATAACAAGTCACCAGTATTATCATATGTTATAAGCTATAAAACATTATAGTTTACCTAGTTGTAGAACTGTACTTCTGTAGTTACTGTATGAATGGGTTAGATCCAAGAAGTTTCCAGACACAAGAAAAAGAATACAAACAAAAGACAAACTCTAACCTCATTACTTCTCCAAAAATTGGTGGGAAAAAACAGCTGAATGGCACAACTTGAATTTCCAGGTCTGATGAGACCTGGAAATTCCCACCTGTTCCGATGAGGATAGTGACGCGACTCGGATGAATATAATTAATAGTTTAGTGCATTCATACCTATCATTTATAATTAATTTTTGTTTTTAATTTTGTATTTTACATATTTAACAAATAAATTTGTTGTTTTTAAACTCATCCTGCTTTTGAATTACTATCCTGTAAGTTAAATTAGCTTTTCATACCGCAACGGTTCAGATAATCGATTTTGAGATTTTTACCGTCTCCACCATTTTGTTTAAAACTAGGTCTTAGTACCATCAATTGGGTCAATATTTCGGAGTTTATATTAGAAGCCTAAAATTATTCAACTGTGAAGAAATCATGGTTCTAATTTAAAAAATGTGGAAGATATGATTTTTGGCCAGCTTTTTCTGATTTCAACCCACTGTGCGACGGCACCTACTTCTATTGAAAAATTCTGTCACCTGATTTTGAAGACTAATATCTCACAGATGGCTCAATCGATTTTAAAATGAAGTACATCACATTAAAGCCCGTTTACTTTGCGTTTATTGATGGTGTACAAAACTTTTTACCGTTTATATTGATTTCAGTGTGTGCCCAGAAAAAGAATTTTAGCGTATTTTTCTGGGTACCGGACGGATGCATCGCATCCGTCCGGTACCGGCTTCGTAATAACAACATGGATCAAGATATCGAAATTTCCTTTTCAAATATGGCAGCAAAGATTTTTCTTAACAGTTTTACGAAGTTTCATATTATTTAATGCATTAGTATTTTAGTTATAGATGCAAATGCGCGGCTGCGTTATTTTCCGTTCCGCGCATCCCTGAAAACCGCCGTTCGGAACTTAATCAAGCTCTCGAGTTACTCATCATGAATCCACTTATATAATCTTAAAGGGATTCGTCGGTTAATCAATATCGATTAACATTTATTCTGGAAAAAGAACGCGTTGAACTGCCAGGAGCATGCTGTTGCCCAGTCAGAGGGTTGTCCGTAAGGCGCACGAGGAATTGCCTACTGCAAGTATTTACCGGCGGGAGAAAACTACTTCGCTTGTAATAACATACTGTAGCAAACGGTAAAAATGCTGTGCTCACCAAAATATAACCAGGGGCATATTTTCACCACTTCCCATAAACTTTTTCCATGAGGGCTTTGGACTTCCAGTGACAGTTATGAAATGATGACTGCTCTTCACTGCTGCCCCTGCGAGCGTCATTTATAAACACAACAAATCTAGCTCAAGTATTCGAAAATTTCTACCATTTACTCATCTATATACAATTTCTTAATCGTAAAACGTATGAGTTTTTCCTTTCACTTCCACTCGGAATCACTTTCGAAAAATGAGATAGAATCTGATGATTCAGAATCAGAATCGTGGGCGTTTATTATCACTGATTCCATATCTGTGTATCACTCAATTAAATGATCCTTTTGCCAATACTAATCCTCAATACGCCTTGCATGTAGCACACACTTTTTCCACAGTTCCGAAGATACTGATCCCAGTTTTATCCCGGCACAAATCACATGTAATATTCACACTGCTTCCCCTCTTACTAGCATTAGCCATGTTAATTTTAGTAATACTGTTTTTCATAAACGTCCATATTAGCTCAATATCATTGAGCTCGCAATGAGCGGCCGGAAGCCAAATCAATTCCACATCAGGGCGTTGTTGCTTCACTAACATATCGAGAATCCTTTGCGATTACCGAAATGAGGTTTCGCGTAATTTATAAGAAAGGATTTCGTCATGCTTTCGAAGCTTGGTACTTCCATAGCACTTCAATGTCCCTTTTAGTCAGCCTAGCAATAATATCACCTTTTCTCTAGCTCATAGAAGGGTTTTTCGTATCAGGGTCCTATATGTTGTGATATGGAGCCTAATCGATAACCACAGCTGATCTTTGCGGAAGAAGAGCAAGTACTTTCTGAAACCTCTCTTGAAAATGCTGAGCGTTCATTTCCTTATGGTAATCGACACTTCCTTTTTGGCCAACGAAACACAATGCAGCTCCTTCCAGAAAGCCTTCATCACTCCCAATGTACAAAATTATCGTTCGCTTACCAGCACCTGAAGGCGTTTTAAATCCTCCCCGCCAGCCCCCTATCTGTTGAATATTTCCTCGATAAAGATCGTAGCTGTCATTACTCCTCTGCAGCAACTGCAACATGTTCTCATGCCAGGCATAATTCATGGGATGATTTTGTCCGCACCAAGTCTCGTCCGTGTAGAATAGTTGGCGAATTTTTCTTAAGAACTCGTGCCGCATTCCATCAATTCTCACTGATTCCATCAAGACGGGCTTTCGGCTTAGTTTCCTGAATCGAAAACCCATGCTCAAAATCATTCTTCTTAAAGTCGCAGAAGACATTTATGGGAAGTCGTCCAGGGACTCTTGCAGCTTCGTGTGCACCTTCTCCACTGTAGGAAATATTCTCAGGAAAAAATCGTGTATTGTCCTTCGAATTACTCCAACAGTGAAGTGATCAACCTCAATCTTTTTGCGGCCTCTTCGATGAAGTTGCCGCCTCTTCGGCGACGGTGTGCTTCCTGTTGCATCGTCGGGGATGTTTTTCCGATTCCTAGACGCTATTTTCTTCACAGCGTAAAGAGTTATGCCAGAGCACTCAGAAACATAACGATATATGGGATATCTTTTGTCACCACATTTCTCGGCTTCTCGACGAAAGAAACAAATAGGGCTTAAAACCATCCTTAACTCCGTCTTCGAAAATTTGGCACGAGGAGGCATATCGACGGTATGTTTCCACGCAGATCAAAAGTTGCACTCATTCCCCCGTGACACACCTTAGTGGTGGCTTGCACGGTACTTCGTAGATGTAGATGTACATGACCATTCTTAAAAATGACCCTTTCTTCCACTATTTACGGAGTCCAAATGACTCATGCACAGAGATAGGACAACTGATTTTCCCCCGCAGGTAATGCTTGAAGTAGACTCCCTCGGGCGCCTTACGGACAACCCTCTGACTGGGCAACAGCGCGCGCCTCTCCCTTTCTCTGACGTGCATGCTCTTGGCAAGTCAACGCGTTTTTTCCAAAATAAATGTTAATCGATATTGATTAACCAACGAATGCCTTTAGGATTTTATAAGTGGATTCATGATGAGTAACTCGAGAGCTTGAATAAGGTCCGCACGGCGGTTTTCAGGGATGCGCGGAACGGAAAATAACGCAGCCGTGCATTTGCATCTATAACTAAAATACTAATGCATTAAATAATATGAAACTTCGTAAAACTGTTAAGAATAATCTTTGCTACTATATTTGAAAAGGAAATTTCGATATCTTGATCCATGTTGTTATTACGAAGCCGGTACCGGACGGATGCGATGAATCCGTCCGGTACCCGGAAAAATACGCTAAAATTCTGTTTCTGAGCACACACTGAAATCAATATAAACGGTAAAAAGTTTTGTACACCATCAATAAATGCACAAGTGGGCAAGCTTTAATGTGATGTACTTAATTTTAAAATCGATTGAGCCACCTGTTAGATATTGGCCTTCAAACTCCGGTGACGGAATTTTGCAACGGACAGTAGGCTTCAACCTCGCACCACTCGTACTTCCGTTCGGAGGGCGCCACCAGTTGGCGCTCAATCTGGTGTAATTACATTGAAAATTTGGAAATAGTGGTGATTCAATTCAAACGACAAAATAATTATTTTAAAGATTGACAGTCAATTTTTTTAAATTCCAGCGCACGTACATCGTTGGTATACACGGTTTCTCCATATTAGGTCTCCTATGTCCTACTACTTCTCCATCTCCATCTATTACACACCAATCATCTCCGCCATCAACTTGAGACACTAAAAAATATAAAAATAGTAGTGCTGCATTCATTTTTCATAACTCAATAATCACATAAAAATAAATAATTTCAAAGTTTCTCGGAAATATTTTATGAATATGGAATTTATATCTTCTTAAGGATACAATAATCATAATATCCATAGGATATCATGATAATGTCACAGATTGGACTCAACGCCTTTTGGGTATTGGTAACCATTTATGGATATCCATACAACATTGTCTGCTACTTGGGTTGTCTCTCGTGGTATCCCTTATACTGCCATTGAATGATTTGCCAAATTTTGTTGGCTTCAGCTGGATATTGTGCATTCAAGGCATTTCATGCCTTGAATGTTATATCGACTGCCTTCAGTGGTGTTTCAACTTCAAAGAATTTGGAGACAATGATGGCAAATGGTGGATTTTTTTCGAAGATGGTCCCACCACAGGTTGAAGTTGACAGCCAAAATTTTACAGCTGATCTTTCCTCAGCTAGAGTTGGGATTACAGGTCTCCAATAACCCGAGGGTGGAGCCAATTGAAAAATGTTGTTGTTAATATTATCTTAAGCTCGTATGAATAATATATTTTGCTTTCCCAATTTAAGTAAAAAAGGCAATTTTAGATGAAGTTTTCATGAATAATAAATACTCATTTTACATGCAAAACGAATGCCTCATGTGCCTCATGTTTTGATGGCGTTCACTCTTTTTATGGTTTTAATTTGTTTCTTTACATTAACAGTTGGGAAAACCTTGCTCGTGTTTAAGAGGGCTAGTGTTTTTTTTTTTTCATTTGAAAGTGGGAAGGATGCTGCTGGCAATAAGCAATGAAACCTACACTCCTCACAATGCGGATTAAATGGACATCGACGTGACGCACGATCAAGCGCCACCAAAACCAAAACAAAAACAGTCGCTGTCGAAGATCGCGTCCACAGTTTGTGTGGCAGAGCCCACAAAATGAGAAACTCACTCCGCTGGTCACACGAGCTCTACCCATCCGATGAGGATGGGACAACTGAAGCGGATGTGAAAAAAATTCGAAACAGCCGAAATAGAAAGGGGAGGCCTTGGATCAAACGATCCTAGTCCCCTTAAAGCATAAAATACTACTTCTAACCTTCATGGCTATATCCATGCAATGGAATTGCTATGGTTTATACCGCCACTTAGAAGAATATAAGTTTCTAATCCAAAATGTTAATCCCGTGCTTATATTTCTCCAAGAAACACACCTCAAATTGACCGATAATTTCACATCGAAAGGATTTCAGGTTTTTAGACGGGACGACGTCGACGGCAATAGAGCACGAGGAGGGGTCGCTACCTTAATCAGGGAGACCTTTTACACTTCCCTAGTGAATTTAAGGACACCGCTTCAGGCTCTAGCGGTCACTCCGGATTCAATTACTTTCTTTAACGTTTACCTACCTGAGTGGGCCCCAGCTACTAGACAAAACCTAGAAAATTTAATCAGACAACTTCCAAGACTTGGAGAATTTAACGCACATAACACTTTGTGGGGTGATTACACACGCGATTTTAATGGCCGGGGTCATCATTTAGAAAAGATTTTTAACGACTTTAACCTTGTTCTAATAAATGACAAAGAAAAAAACACATTTTTATGCCTTCAACGGAGGATGTTCTTCCATAGACCTATGGATTACCACCGAAGCCATCGCCCCTCTTTTTACATTGGAAGTCCATGACGATCTCTGTGGAAGCGACCATTTCCCCCTCTTTATTAGAAAACCGACGAACGTTCGTCAATTTAGTTCTCCCAAAACATGGCTTATCAGGAAAGCAAACTGGGCGGAATTTAGAAATAATTTAAATTTTAAATTTGACAGCACCATGTCGGCGCAACGAAATATGGAGATTTTAACTAAAAGCATACTCGATGCCGCGACAAATAGCATTCCAGCATTCTCTGGAACTCCTCGTCGTCCCCCAGTCCCATGGTGGAACGAGGAATGTGCGGAGGCTATCCGTAAGCGTAAAAAAGCCCTGCGCATATTCAATAGATTTCCGACCCCCAATAATCTAGCGGCCTTTAGGCGCCTTAGAGCCAGGGCCCGGCAAGTTGTGCGAGCCATGCCAAGAAGTCCTCATGGACGAAGTACGTTGCGAGCATAAACCACCGAAATCCAGTTGCACAAGTTTGGAACAAAGTAAAATCAATCATGGGCAAACAAAACTTCTCTTCAGTCTCAAGCTTAAGAGTGAACGGTACAATTAATTCGTCCCCATCTGACATTGCAGAGGCTTTCAGTGTCCATTATGCCGCAATGAGTGCAACTGACAGTTATAACCCTTCCTTTAAACACACGAAACAACTTTCGGAAAGACACACCCTTAATTTTGCAGAGGAGAGAGTCGTGGCTACCTACAACTCTCCATTTACGATGTGGGAGCTTTTGTCTGCAGTCGACGAAACGAAAGACACATCACCAGGTGGTGACCTGATTCACAATTCCTTTTTTAGGAATTTACCAGATTCACATATAACAGAGGTACTCGCCACGTTCAACCGAGTTTGGACTGAACGGGCCTTTGTCGAGAACTGGAGAGAATCCTTAATAATTCCCATACCCAAACAGGGTAAGGAAAAGTCACACCCTAGTAGTTATCGCCCAATTTCCCTGACCAGTTGCATGTACAAACTGCTAGAAAGGATGGTCAACAAACGCCTAATGTGGAGCCTGGAAAGCCGCAACCTTCTGTCAAACATCCAATGTGGCTTCCGACGAAGCAGGTCGACGCTGGACCACTTGGTAAGGATCGAGAACTACATACAAGAAGCCTTACTTTGTCGAAAGCACGTCTTGGCAGTCTCTTTCGATGTGGAGAAAGCCTACGACACCACGTGGAGGTACAAAATTTTACAACAGTTATATGATTGGGGTTACCGAGGTAATCTTCCCATATTCGTGAATAACTTTTTAAACAACCGCTCCTTTAGAGTTAGAATAGTTAGTTTCAAATATAGTTGAAAATGAGTTACAAGATAGTCTCAAGAGAGATTCAAATGCGTGAAAACGAGTTTAAAAAAGGTTGAAAATCAGATTTAATAGAGGGAAAATGAAATTCAATTAAGTTGAAAAAGAGCGAAAATGGGATCAAACAGACTTGTAAATGAGATTTAATGGAGAGAAAATTAGATTCAATTGAGCTAAAAAAGAGTTAAAATGAGATCAAAAAGTTGTAAATGAGATTTAAAGGAGCTGAAAAAGAGTGAAAATGAGGTCAAACAGAGTTAAAAATGAGATTTATAAGAGCCGAAAACGAGATTTAATGGAGGAATAATGAGACTCAATTGGGTTAAAAAAGAGTGAAATCGAGATCTAAAAGTTGAAAATGAGATTTAATAGATGGAAAGTGAGTTCAAAAATAGTTGAAAATGAGGTTAAAGAGAGTTGACGATCATTTTGAAAACAGCTGTTTTAAGTAGTTGAAAATGAGCTTAAACATTTGATGCTGGGCTGAAATTCCTTAAGAAAGAACAGGACGTCTAAAATGAGGCCACATAATGGATAACTTAAACGACAGTATATGTAAAATTCAACCGCGTTGAAATTTAACACACTTCATTTAGTTGACAGTATTACATCCAGTAAGCAAACAAACCTTTTTCAAAGCTACAGAAAGAAAAATATTCCCTGAAGCATTGAGGCAGTACCTCAAGAATCCAGCGGTCTTAAACAAGGTGGCTTTAAAATAACAGTAAACCTTAATTCAAATATTACAACTTTTATTTATCACAAGTAAATATATCTGTATATACATAAAACATCTTATGTCCCAGTTCCAAAAAAGAGAATAAATCAAATGTTGCATCAGACACACTGGGCCTCTGTCGTGCTTTTCCTTGGTCGGCCTCTTGGTTGCCCAGAACCAGGTTTTCTGCTGGAAAACATAAGAATCAGTAAACTGTATCACCGAAATTTTAGCAAGTCTACTGATTCTAAGGCGTACTCAATAGTCGATTGCAATTATATGGCCAGTGGCATGCTTTGAGAGTAAGCTATAAGTAAGCTGCATTTGTCCACGCTATGATATAAGCTTCTTCACTAAGGTTACTTTTCACCAGGAGCAAATAATTTGACAATTTACACAGCAGTCAACAGATGCAAAAATTCTTTAGAAGGGCTTTATTGTATTGGCTTTTCCTAAGCATTACCTTTCTCCTTTGTTCTTTAGCATGTCTCCCTGTGGCTTACTTCCTCCTGTGACCAAAAGGAAACAAAACAACTGAAATGACAATTAGGTGATACAACTGAAAAAGAATTATAACAAAGGAATCAAATAAAGAATTACATGCACTCGAATACCCATAATGTCTTCATCATGACTTCGGAAGATCTGGCATTACTTTGCCAATGTAATGTGAAAAGTAGCATATGCAATTCAGAGAAAGCAACAAGAATGTGAAAGAAGATTTAAATAGAGTGAGTAACAGAAGTCACTTTGTCACAATAGAGTTTGTTGTTATGCGTGCATATGCTAGAGGTGAGGGTGGCCATATGCTACAGTTCGTGATGTGTGTTCACACAGGTCATACCAATCAGAACGCGGAAAAAGAACATGATAAGATGCTAAGAAGTGAGACAGTAAATAAGGACGACCTCAAAAAAGCAGAGGGGAAAGCATACCGTTTCTCATACAAGTATTTGCTCCTCCGCCTTTCCGCATTTGCCCGTATATTGCCAGCATGAACATTAAAATCTTTGATAATGCTGGGGATAGCCTTATTCCCCTGATTTTTAAATTTGTACTGCACAAATACTGTAAGAGGAAGGAAATGATACAATAATATTTAGTAGCACACATAGTTCATTCATTCATTAATTATGTAAATCTGAATGAGAAAGAAAATTTGAAAAATATCTGAAGTAATTCAAATTAAAATGTGAGAACAATTACTGAAATTGGATGTCTCAAAAACTTCACTTCTATTCTCAGGGACAAAATAATCTACTATTGAAAGAAATAATCGTAAATCAACGCAACTTGAACCAGAAATGAAAACAACTACGGGCTATTGCCCTTAGTGTGTCCTGGTCTGCTGAAGGATACCCCTTCTCATGATTCTCCCGCTGTCCACCTGCTGAGTGGGAAGCGATGTTGTCCCCCCTAGAATGGCTTGAAGCAACCTCCTTTGCATCATGCCAGGAGGTTGCCTACATTTTTCGTATCTGTGAAGGAAATATATGGTGTACACGACAACCATGTTAAAGAATTCAGCGATGTTTTAAAGTAAGAGTGTCGTACGGGACATAGTAGGGTCCAATGAGCAAGAAGCCGTGGTAGTCTTTTCTAATACATCTTATATTATAAATATCATTGCTACAGAGAATTATCATCGTTACAGAGAATCATTATAATTACAGAGAATTAGTACCGCTATAGAGAAGTATTATAATTACAGAGAATTCCGGTCGCGTGAGGCGCCGCGCACTTACGTCGCTAACCCTGAGGGCTGAGTTTCTCAGGTCGACCGTCGGTCTGCGCTGGGTAGTCGTGACACAGGCCGTTCCTGAGTGAAGGGACACCGACGAGAGCCTGGTCTTACCGGCCGGCCGTTGGTCTGCGAAGGGTAGCGGTGACGCTGGCGAGCCGATCCGGTTGACTCCAGGACACTGATCGAGTGGTGTACAGTCACTCCGGCGGTCAACGCCCAGCCAGATAAGGTTCGCCCAGCCACCCCCGGACGATGAGTCGGTGGGTGCTGCGAATGTACCTTGACCCTGGGCCTATTGGTGCCGACGCGATAGCTCATGTACTTGCGACATCACCCCGGTTTTTAAACGGAATCGTACGGCAACATGCCGAAACATACCGGAATTTTAACACTTACAACTAATATAACAAGGAACAGAATGTAAATCATTGGCAAAAAATGAACAAAAGAAAAAAATAGACATAATAAAAAAATAACAAACAACATTAGAACATTACAATACAGGGAATAATGGCGCATGAACTGGTGCTATCTGCAATGAAGTGCCCCCGTTCGCTCGTGGTGTGTTGTAAATACTCAAAGGGACCACAGTAGTAAGAGAATTATTTGGCAGCGTATTTCCTGTCCGAAGTGGTGTACCATTACTTTTCCTCCTCCGCTGCTTACAATACATTTTGAAAACAACTGTATACACTACAAGAACTAATACTAGGAATGAACCCCCTGTATAATGAATACGTTTGATGTCAAAATTAATGGGTGACAACACTTTAACTCCATGTGCCACATTTGGCATAGATATGGTGGGAACATAATGCGAATCAAGTTTTTCAACAGACAATAAAAGATTCTTGAAGTTTTTAGAACAATTGGCTACATCGAGATAAAGATTATCAATAAAATTTACACTAATACCAGGCAAGGGTTCAACCGATGAGTTGAGGGAAGTAGACACATTCAATTCCTGAAATTCTCTTAAAGCCTCTAGGATACGAATACCATCACTAGCGGAGCAACCAGAACCCCTTGCCCGTGTATGGGCAACTTACCGAATTTTTGTGGGCAATCAAGGATTAATTGAGTGGGATGACTGACGCTTTTATACCATTGGCCGGCATTCTGGCCTTTAACATACATTGTGTAAGGTGGTTGTGCTATCTTGATCTTTCTATTGCGTTAGTATCTGTGATGTATTTTTCCGTATTTACGATGCTCTTTTTGAATAAACGGACCTGGCACGCAAAATGAGACAAAACTTTAAGGAACCATTCAGTGGTACTCACTGGCTGCCGGTCGGGATACGAATGCCTCTCGGGCTCAGGTAGCAGTCGGCAGAGGGAAGGTTGGGAAAAGGTGGTGCGCCAGGTCCGTTTATTCAAACAGAGCATCGTAAATACAGACAAATACATCACAACTCCTCCCTCTCAATTTCTTACATAAAAGTACAACCAAAAAAAGGTTCATTTCAACATCATTCCATTAAATACAATATACCGGAAGAAATACAACAAGTAAACAAGAAATAAATAAATGAATAAAAACAGAAGTAATTCAAAACTTAATATAATAAATAACTCAAATTACCATTACAATTTAAGGCGATCAACAGGCCTCCTTATGCGCTGAGGGTATCTCTTACCATCAGCTGTTCCAGAGATGGGAGCATTAGACTGGGCATTGGGTGGAGATATAACTGGACATTGAAGGGATGGAGGTGAGTGGCTCAAACGTGATGTAATAGGAGTAGTAGGGGTAGGTCTCTCAGTTGGTCTAGGGACGTCATTATCACTGAGACTGACTGAGTGAGGCGAGTGGTTGTTTTGTTTAGGAAACCTTTCTGCTACCAGCTCGCTATTAACGTTACACTCATCTGGTACATTTCCTGTATTGTCAATCACAGAGTCAGAATTTAACCCTACGAGCTGATCAATGTGTCTGTTACAAACAAAACCAGATTTTAACATTACTGAATACACAACACTACTAAGTTGTTTTAATACAATGCCTTCCACCCACTTGTCTTTGAAGCGATAATCCTTAAAGTGACAGGTTGATTTTCGAATAATACCCTAGTTTTCCTCCCACCAAAATACTCTTTTTGTTTATCTTGTTTCATTTCCACCCTCTTGACAATATTATGATTCAATAGATCTAACCTGGATCTTAAGGGTCTGCCAAACAGTAGCTTGGCAGGAGTTTCATTGGTTGTACTATGAACAGAGTTCCTGTAACTGAACAGTATATTACTTAAAGCAATATTTACATCAATATTTTCAAGAAAAGCACAACTTAGCTTATGCTTAGCATACTTAACGGAGCTCTCTGCCTGACCATTGGATTGAGGATGGTAGGGGGGTGAAAATGAGTGCTTAACTCCATTTGATTCCATAAAATTTCTAAATTCTAAATATGTGAAAGGAGGACCGTTATTGGAATGTAAGGAAACAGGTAGTCCAAACCTTGACAATAGCTCTCTGAGCTTTTTTATAGCTAATTTTGCTGAGGTAGAGCTAACTTCAAATACCTCAAGCCGCTTAGTGTGAGCATCGATCACCACTAAATACATTTTTCCTTTAAAAGGGCCACAAGTAATCCACATGTAATCTCTCCCAAGGTGAGGTTGGATAATGCCATACATGAATTTCACTCTTGGAAGGACTGGAGCGTTCCCTTAGGCAGGACGAGCAACTGTTAGCTAGGTCTTCTATTATTCTATTGATATTAGGAAACCAAACATAATTTCTATCCACAGATTTCATCTTCACAATACCTAGGTGACCCGAATGTAATTCATTCAGAACATAGTCACGTAGTTTACTTGGAATAACAATTTTGTATCCCCACATAATGATACCTTGCTCAACAGTTAGTTCATCCTTCCTAAAGAAATATGGCTGTAACCCTCTATTTTCCTCTGAGAGAAAGCGGGCCATCCATACAATATATAATTGTACACTTTCTTTAAGATAGGATCATTCTGAGTTTCGTTTTTAACATTTTCAAAATTTAAAGGAACGGAGCTCTCAGCTATACAATGCAAATAAGTTCTTATCCATTTAGGTTCTTCAGTTACAGTGTGCATGTTCGGTAGTGGCATAAGTGAAAGAGCGTCGGTATTACCATGTTTTTCAGATTTAACATATTGGACATCAAAATTATATCCTGACAAAAATAAAGCATATCTGTGTAGTCGACTCGCGGCAAAAATAGGTAATCCCCTTTTTGGACCAAAAATACTTGATAAAGGTTTGTGATCCGTACATATGGTAAATTTCCGTCCATACAAATATTGGTTGAACTTTTTGACGCCAAAAACCACAGCTAGTGCTTCCTTATCTATATGAGAGTACTGACGCTCAGCAGAAGATAGAGTGCGCGAACGATAAGCCACTGGCTTCTCAACACCTTGATGAGTAACTCTACTTAAAAAAACACCTAGTCCTGTTGAGCTGGCATCAACTGTCAATTTCACAGGCAATGCTGGATCGTAGTGTGCCAACACTGGTGCATGCGTCAAAATTTTCTTAACTTCATTGAATGCACTATGACACTCTTTACAAAAATTGAAAGGAACATCCTTACGCAAAAGTTTATGTATAGGATTTAAAATAGTTGACATGTTTTTTATAAACTTTGAATAATAATTTACAAGACCAATAAACGCTCGAACTTAATTGACCGACTTAGGTATGGGTGCATTCACAATTGCAGCCACTTTATCCTGTGATGTATGTAACCCTTACCATTACTGAATCGTAAATATTCAATCTTACCGGCAAAGAATTTACATTTTTCTTTTTTTACAGTTAGACCATATTCACTAAGACGTTTACATACAGCCTCTAATCGCTCATAGTGAGTTTTAGTATCTAGTGCACTAACTACGGTTAAGAGAGTACTCACTTTCTTACTTGAATTTACGTCGTTGCATTCGACGAACAATTCAAATCGTTCAACGTATGACGACCACGTTTCTACAGTATTATCGAACTCGCCAATCGAGCCTATTACCCCTGCCATTTTTAAGCGATCCCAATTACAAAAGTTTTTAACCTAGCCGTTATCGATCAGTTACATGACGCTAGCTTTATCCTCGTCGCCATTTGTGGTGATCGCACGCAAAATGAGACAACTTTAAGGAACCATTCAGTGGTACTCACTGGCTGCCGGTCGGGACACGAATGCCTCTCGGGCTCAGGTAGCAGTCGGGAGAGGGAAGGTTGGGAAAAGGTGGCGTGCCAGGTCCGTTTATTCAAAAAGAACATCGTAAATACGGACGAATACATCACAGTATCATTAAGGAACAAGGCTATGTTGCAGGAGCTGGCATGGTTGGTTAGGATAGGATATGCAGGAGGGCATATTGTTACGCTCCTCTTCACGCATCGCTGGCCGTACCCCTCCGGAAGGAGCACAAAATGGTCTTGCCTTGCCGACACTGCAATGTACGGCGAATCGGGTTCACTTATCATGGCGTGGCCGCCACTGCTATTTGTTGGGAAAGAGATTGCTCTATAAAGATCAAAACTCATCCCTTTGCGACATAAGGTAAAATAATAATCAAGACCAAGTTATTGCGTTGTCTCAGCAGTTTCACTCTGCCTATGTCGTAAAATGACATTAGGCGGGCATTAGATTGCTGAATAAGTGCCGTATCTGGCGTGAGTTAGTGAGAGATTGTTTCAATAACCCTCAGGAGCTGATCACGTGGGAGTAGAGATGGTGTAAACCGGCCAAGTTCTGCAACCATAACCCTGCCTGTTATAAAATTAACTTCATCCCGAAGTTCGCGGATATGGCGCGAGAGCGCGAAAAATACTGTTTCGCTTGCCCTATGAAGCCCCTCGGCCATCTTACTATTCGAAAGCGCGCGGGACACGTCGTTAGTGGTTTTGTCTACGTGTATCTGAAGTATTTGAAGGGTTTTGGACATTTTAGAGATCATTTCGTCGTGCCTATCAAGAGTCCTTGACGCATTAGAAAGGAAAATATACCGGGAATTCAACATATGGTCTGTATGTTCGGACACTTTTTTTGTTGCCTGTGATAATTGTTTAACTTGCTCATCGGTTGCTGTGCCCGCCAGGTAATGTAATCCATACCCTAGAGCATCAAATAGACCGCGGGTTTTACGCGTAACTTCACCAAAATTATGTAACAATTTAAACTTATTTCTTAAATCATTCACCTCATATTTTATGGTGTCCTCAAACTCATTTGTAAGGTTTTTCAGATTCACATGCACTTCCGGCTTCACTTGTGCCATAATTGTGTCATTTAGTTCACTATACTCCACATATTGTTCACTTACTGCACTCACTGCGGTTTCTAGTTGTGGAATGTTCACCCATTCACCCGTAGTAACGAAAAGTTGTCCCACAGGCACAAAAAGCAGTCCAGAACAGTCCACTTGATATACAGTCCACAGGAAGATATACAAAATACTCATGGCCGGTCCCTTCATAATTTCTATAAATATTAATAACAAATGGTCAGTTTTTCTGAATGTATATACCATTGCCATCAATGGTCTGAAAACGAAAATGACTCACTCTGAGCACTATCAAAGGTCAAATTCAATATTCAAACGTCGGGCTGTGGCCAACTTCCGTTTACGTAAACGATGTACCGCTCGACGTTTTTTATTATGTCGCCTCATGGAGGAACTAATTTCCTTCTGTAATGAGGGGAACAATGCTATCTGGTAGGTATCTGCGGGGTACGGTGGAATAATTTTTAATTCTATATTCCGTACAGAGTGTCTTTAGTCGGGGAACGGATGGGTTAAGGCTCATAGTACGCTAATACTTCTCCCAGAGGAACCACATACTCTATTTCAGTAATGTCCGTTCTCGATGCATAAAGCTGACAAATCTCTGCTAGCTTGCTGTGGGAAGCTGTCAAAGAGTAAAGACACAATAAGCCTCAAATTAGGCAAATTTGCGTGAATGCTATGGAACACAAAATGCAGTTTTTATAAAAGGGGAAATTTATCGTGAAACTCAAATTTCAAGCATATTTTGGCCAGATATGACATCAATGAATCGGTAGGATATCCAAGATTTTCATCGTTTGATAATAACTAAACACTGACAAAATGAGAATATCGTATTAATTTTCTTTTAATTTCGCTAAGTCAAAAAATTAATGTACTGCTTAAACTTTGACGAATGCATTGACTTGTTAAGTATTTTGCCAGCAGAGAAGATCTCAGAAATCATCTGCTTCTTAATTTTTAAAGTATCTGCATCTCCAGTCATACCAGTGTCTGAATGAATGTAATCAATCAGATTTATAACACTGATCTCAATACTAACGGAAAATACAATCCAAGTAGACAAATATGAAAGATCAATGAATTGTGATTTACCTTCAATGACATCCTTGGAGAGTTGATTAAATCCGCTTTCACTCAATACTGATCTACTACCAGGTATTACATCAATCCTTGGGGCAGGGTTTACTCTTTATTCCACAATGAACCCACCCTCCGGGAAGGGTAATTGAACCATATTAACTTCCAATCCTTCCAACACCAGCCCGTAATCCTCATCTAGCGTTGCAGGTGCAGAATCCCTTGCGATTTTATTGAATAATGGTGACAGTTTTCTGCATTGAGAGGCTTCCGCTTTACTCCCTGCCACCTTATTCGGGATCATCTTCAATTTTTTGTTGCTGTTCCCTCAGCGCGCTTTTCTTCCTCTTTCGCAATCGTTGCCTTAAAGCAGAATCCGACATATCGCACAAAGCAACGGCTTCGTCGAGAGGTACATCAGCCGCAATATTTTTTTCAAAGTTATCCTGCTCCTCCTTGGAGTCTGTCATAGAACCTAAAAGGAATTATAGCAAAGATTATGCCATCAAGTTCCGTTCCTGAGCAACATTTACCTAAATTACACATCCAGTGTTCACTTATAAGGTTATAACACTGTAATTTTAGTAGCTTATCCCTAGGCAGTCAAGTTGATACGAGCATGCGTACACGAAACTTACTTCCAAACATCACCAGTCGCACTTTTTTGTGTTTGCTGCCGCCCCAATCTATAGTATAGTCTTTATTTTTAAACGGTATCCCCGTTATAAATTAGAATACATTTTCAATAATCCACGTGTTCCTGTCCTCATGGAAAAATAAAAGACCATGAACTGTTACTGCCCTGGGTTTCAGCCGCCGCGAAGAATTCGAAGATGATTCAGAAAAATCTGATGCGAAAATCGCAAGAATTCTCATTATCCTCCAATCCAGGAAAATTTATCTTCCAACCCACAAAATTTTATAGAGCAACATATGGAATGGATATGGCTGATGGCGATTGTTCCAACCAACCGGTGGTTTAACCTGGTTCCATCTAGAATTCATAACGCACAGTGTTACCATCTGTGACGACAAAAATGTAACATTTTTTTTGGCTGTCTTCAGTCGACAAATTATATCATGGAGTATTAACCTTCATTTATGTATGTTATTTTTTTTGCTTTCGAATTGCTTGAATTTAAATATTTTGCCAATAGGTGATTGTTCGAACCGGCATTCATTATGTACAGCGTTGCCATGTCTGGCAATGGAGTTTTTCGGCATGAACTGCAAACATTCGTCTACTAGTAGCATTCATCATTATGGTATTCCACCTATAATCTTTGGTTTCTACATTCGCTGTGGCTTTTATATTGCTTAGCTGTACATAATTTATCAGTGAGTGTCTTATTTATAGCGACTTCAGAGTGGAATTGTAGTTTGATCAGAGAGATATCGCAAAGGCTCAACGATCGCAAGTCCTTATACTCTCTTTTCCCTCCTTACATCCGTTTCTTTTCATATTTATTTCCTTACAATCCTTGAGCCATTTTTTCCTTATCACATAAAATACCTTGGCGATGTTTTTCCAAATATTTTGATCACCTTTATTTAGGTATATCTGAATGCATCTGTTTACTCTTCTGAGCATGGAAGACTTAAAGAATGAGTGGAATTCCCAAAATTCTGAAAGAGATGTTATGGATGATGAATAACTGAGTGATGAAGATGTCTCTGATGTCGCTTTACCTATTTGGTATAAGTTCCGAAAAAAATTATGAAGGGTCAACATAATTACGGTGCTGGAAAGTAGTGTGATACTTATGTCCTTCTATTAACCCTTTAAACGTTCATATTCCTCCATGAACAGCCTAATACAATTGTTGATTTGCCAATTGCCCTCTAACAACATAGTTGTGAGGTCTATGTTTCTATTGAGATAACTCCTATCTCATGAAAATCAAACTTACATAAATATGAGTTGCTTTAGCCAATATGGACGAGTGCGGAATATTTCAAGGAATGGCATGGTGTGTCCCAAATTTAATTTTAAAAGTGTATAACAATTTTTAAGCTTTCCATTGCAATAACAGTTGCAGAAGTCGTTTATTCGTGATGACTTCATATCAAGTTTAGCTCATGGAATGCACAGGAATGAAGTAAATGGTTTAAAGCACATAAATATTGGCTAACTCTACCAAAAAATCAAGCACCTTTTGCAGACGCCATATGATTTCATTCATATGGCTTGCACAGATGGTTTGCAAGTGTACAATTTCTCAAAATTATCCACTTGGCAACTTATTTTCACAATAAATGAGCACCCATACTCGCAGAGATATTTTCCCCAAAATATTATTTTTGGTGGCTTATGGTTCAGTACTAGTAAACATAATTTCATTGCCATGCTACTTCCTCTATATCATTCTTTGATGTCTTTAAAGTGTGGCATTTATTTAAAATTTCCAGCGGGTTATTTTAATAAGGTACATGGGTGTCTTCTGTCTGACATTGCTGACTTGCCTGCTAGAGCCTTGCTCCATTGCATGAAGAGTTTTAATGGGTTCATTAGTTATATCAAGTGTTTGGCTATGTGAGAAACAGTTAAATGAGGTAGGAATAAGAGAGCTTTTCCCTTTCAATATGAAGAAAAACTCGCAGTGAGGAATCATGAGACATCATTAGCTCACTGCATACAAGCAGATTAAACATAAGTAATCGTCTCCGGCTTAACTTTGTGGAAGTTGGTAACATCCATGATTAAGAATAACTTAGTTTCAACCCACACAATTTATTAGATACGACCCGGGTTTCAGCAACTTCATGCCATCTTCAGGTAACAAATTTCAGAGGTGGCCGGGTATATATATGGTTGAAGATGGGAAGTGAGGAACAAATGGATTGGTCAGCATGGAAGGGGGAGGGGAGAAGGTTGAGTCAATCAGTGTTTTTAAGGGAAGGAGCGTGCGTTATTACTGTGAAAGGCGGATAAGGGGTGGTTAAAGGTTTTAGGGTTGGGGTAGGTCTATTTTAAAGAGGGGGGAATGAGATGGGAACAAATAGTCATTACATAACAAATGCGGGCTATTAACAATGTCAAATTGTTCTAAAAATTCCAGTTTGGCACCTTGGTCATTAAAACGTAAAATTTCAAATCCCAGTGAGCAAAAGTTAGTGCAAAGTTTATGCAAAGTATGTTCTCAAATGCACTACCTTTAGTGCAAAGTACATTCTCAAAGTATATGCAAAGAACATGCTCGGTGGCGCACATAGACAGTGCATAGTACATGCTGGTGCACTAGTGAAAAGAATATGCAAAGAATGTTCTGACCTGCACTAAGTCATTTCCGAATGTTCTTTTAATGTTCTTTAAAGACTAACTATGAACTATCTAAAGTTAGTGTTTACTATGTGCTGCAGAGCATATGCATGTCTGCACATTCTAAGAAGCAACTTTGCATGTTCCTAAACTGGGTGTTACAGAGAAAGTAATACACCTGATATATCAAGAAAATTAGCTGTTTATTTAAACTAATGAACTAAATTATATACAAATCTTATGGAAAACTAACAAAATAAAAATTCTTAAAGAGTTCAACTTGCAAATAAGGTTGCGTTTCAAAACTCCTGAAACAAATTCAACGGTATTCAATCATATATATTACAAACAAGACAATAAGCGTAAAAAATTAGGATTATTTTCCACTCATCGACTAAAAAAGGATTCAGTCTCATTTAAAAATTATACAATATAAAACGGGAACAAGACAATAATCTTCTGCACAATGGAACACAACACTTATTCACCATTATGGTACACTAATTGGTACTATTATTAGCTAATGATTGTGTAAATATAAATAAACACAGTAAACTCCACTCTAATCACAATATCTCGCTCTTCACTCACTCGCTCAACACCAACAACTTTCATTCATGCAGTAAGACTGAACCAGAGTTTGGGTGTAACGGGCACGTTGAAACCTGTCATGCCGATGGTGACACAAGGGATCGCCGGGAGACGGAGTGGACTAGGGGGAGGCCACATAGCGGCGAGCAAGGAAACACAAAACTTCTTGTTGAGCACAGGAAAGTCACAGAAATATGACGATGGATTGTAGTGGAAGGGGTTCACACGTATAAAACAGAATAAAACTGGCAGAATACCGCGTTTGCACCAACAAAAAACACAAAAGAAGCGGGACGATAAGCACACTCGTGACTGTGGCGGCGGCCATCTTGCCGAGCATGAGTATCTCGGTCAATCTCGGTGGTCACGGCTACGGGGGCTACACGGGAGTGGCGCACGGACGAAATAAGTGAATTGCCAACCCTCAGAAGAGAGGGCCGCCTAGAAATGCTCGAAAGTATCGTGGCTTGCGATGGGATTTTGCGGTTAAATATTCACCAAAATAAGCCGTGACGAGCAGTGTTTTTCAAATTTACTCTTTTCCAGCTTTCTGACTTTTATTCGGCTGACGGAAGATTTCGAAATGTTGGCATGACGTCCTGCAATCGTCATTCCTTTCTAAATACGAGTGATCGTCCGAAGCATCCAAACGTCAAAGTAAATTTTCTTTTTCAAAGTATCAGTTTATTACAAATTTTCGCAGAATTATTCGTCAAAATTTCTACTCTACAATAAACTCAAAATAAATAATATTTGTTTTCACGAACAAAAAAAAGCCTGTAATTTTGGTTGTGGATAGAGACTTTAGTTTAGGTAGCCCAAAGAGAGCAACTTTGATCAACTTGTTAGCGAGAATGTTCGGCGCAGACTGTTCTTTTAATATTGTACGTGACACATTTTCTGCACTAGTGCAAAACCATACAAATATTGCATGTGTAAAGAATGTGTACAGGAGCACATATGCATAGTCCGTGCTCTGGAGACTATCTTTTTCCTATTCGTAATTACACATGTGTATTTTGCACATTCTTTGCACATACTTTAGATATTCTAGAAAACATTAGTGTTTTTAAGAACATTCTTTTCACATGAAAAACATATTTGTTTTGAGATAGTGCACAACGACACTAACTTTGACTTAGTGCAAAATTAATTCTGCACAAACTTTGCTCACTGGGATTTAAAATCACTATAATGTTTAAAATTACATAAATGCTCCGCAAAATTTGAATTCCCAGTACCGTAAACAGAGCAATGCATATGTTCTTTGACTCTGTCCTTAAATTTTCGCCCTGTTTGACCAATATATACTGAGTCACAGTCATCACATTTGATTTAGTACACCCCACTTCTGTCTGCACCTGAGTACCTTTCCTTCACATGAAAAATTATTTTAGACAGAGAGTGGGGGTTTCTGAATGATACGCCAACTATTTCTTCACACAGTTTGCTGAGTTTGTTTGAAACCTTGGGAATGAATGGGAGGGCATACCATTTTTTCTTTCAATCTTTCCCGAAGGAAAGAGATGTGAGGAAGTTAATGGATTTCTATTTAGCTGCTTTATCCACCAATTTATTTATACACTTCTTATCGAATCCATTGCTTTTGGCTATTAAGTAGATCGTTGCTAGTTCTTACTAGATTCGGGCATAGGTACATACGAGCACATCAATCGATGAAGCATTGCTCTAAATGAGGCAAGTTTATGGCTATGGTTGATGTTGGGAATCACTCGGGATGGCTGCGTCTGTAAATGTGGGATTTCGAAATATATGGTTACTATTTCCTATCCCAATCGTCAAATCTAAGAAATTGATACTTTGGCCTCCTACTTCCATCGTAAATTTAATATTTTCGTGCAACGAGTTCAGATAAGCTAAACATGAATCTAGTTGGCGAGAAGTGCCCGTCCACATACAAAGGATGTCGTCAACATATCTAAACCAATAAAATACATTGCTAATGAGCTGATGTGAAGAATTAAAAAGTTTTGATTTTAAGTCATCCATAAAAATTTCCGCCAGAATTGGTGATGAAGTGGATCCAATAGGAAAAAATAATTTTAAAAGCACTGATTGACTTAACCTCCTCCCCCCTTCCATGCTGCCCAACCCATTTGTTCCTCACTCCCCGTCTTCAACCATATATACCCGGCCGCCTGTGAAATTTGTTACCTGAAGATGGCACAAAGTTGCTGGAACCCGGGTCGTATGTAATAAATTGTGTGGATTGAAACTAAGTTTTTTTATCATTGAAGCAGATTGAAGCGGAAAACAAGTCTTAGGTTTAAAGGATAAAGCATTTTTTTCCAAATTAGTGCCAGATTTCATCAGCGGTGTAGGCATAGATGATATGCATGTTGCTTTTGCTGGCTGTAGTGGTAAAAAGATGATAGACTTGCTTTTCTCCTCTAAATACAGAGAATCAGTAATTGATAAACGCCTCTTTAATCTTAAGCCACCATCATTTGTCACATGTTTACACCGATCTGTGTCACAGAATATCAGCTTTTATACGACAGCAGAGTTCAGAAGTTGGTTTTATTATTTCTCTGTGCCAGTGCTGTGTGACATGATGATGATTAGCAATAAGTCTGGGATACATCTCTGAGACATCTCGAATATCACATGTGATGTCTCAGAGATATTCTTGAGACCTATGGAGACATCTCTGAGACTTCTCCGAGATGTCACTATGTCCAAAAAATGGTCACAGAGGTGTCTCATGAGACATTCGAGATGTATCTGAGACATATCAGGAACGTCTCTGAGACGTCTTATTTCATGGCTTGATTTCAATAATTTTGCCTTTTCAATTAATATATACTCACTCCTGTGGCCATGCAAATTCCAAGTGATTTTTGGCCTCGCCAACAAGTTGCCTCCACTGATGTCTGTCTTCCGCCATCTCCAGCTCCCCTCCTAGTTGATCTCTTTATAAAATACCTATGCTGTTTCTTAAGAATAGAATATTGTTCATGCTGTATGTTGTCGCCAGATGTTTTTATGTGTATAAACATTGTGTTTAGGGTCTTTGACATATTAATGATTTCAAGTGTGACCCAATTTTAGCTTTTAAGATTGTTACGTTTTACAGGTTTAAGAGGAAAAGCAACATTAACATTGTGCAAAAAGGAAGAAGAAAACTTATTGAAGTTTATTGTTAGGAGTGTCTTTCCCATGTACCCCATCCCATGTCCTATTTCGATTGCTAAGCATTGCATTGAATTAGTTGGCATTAGATTCATTGAAAAATATTTGGTATCTGAGGTTTTTTGGTGTTATGATCCTTTTTCTACAGAAAAGAGATACTATAGCAAGGTCTTATAGGATGGTTTGTTACTGAGAACAGCAACTTATCTAATTTTTCAAGAAATCTTGAGAAACTGTTAAGTGGAGATCTGTAAATTACTATAACCAAAATATTTGTAAATGGACACTTTATAGCAGAACATTCAAATGTCTTCTCTTCATTGAGATGCTGTGACACTCGAGTCAAAATGTGTCACAGCATCTCAATGAAGTGCATAGTTGAACTCTCAAGAGAAATAACCACTCCACCAAGAAGGTGATTCCTCTGAAAGTATTTATCACCTATAACATAATCTGGAATTGTTATAGTTATATTTCTCACCCAGTGTTCACAAATGCAAATTAGATCTGGTTTTTCACTCAGCGCAACTTTTTCAAGTTCAGCAAGCTTATTACTTAAACATTGAATATTTAACATTAATATTTTGAAATGTAAGTAATTTGATCCTCTGTTTCCCATTACAATCCCAATAGAATTAGGTACAGAACTTAACTCGGCGCCGATTTCCGGCGAGCTAGTCGAAAAGAATACCATTCAATGAGAAAGTTTTTGGGCCAAATATCTGGGCTTCTCAGAGAGTGTATTTGGTCACTTTCGGTAGATATACTGGGTTGAGTTATTACCCGTAGTTGCCAACTGTTCAATGTCCACATCACCTGAGAATCTTCCTTAGAGGTATTTGACATTGCTGGAGTTGTGTCCTTAGGAAACCGCTAAACGTGCAAGCTGCTCATCGTAGGAACGCGAGTGAGATTGCAGCTCTCGTGCCCACTAACGTCTGCAGCGCTTTCAATCGGCTTCCTTCTTCTCGGACGTTGGTTCCGAACTTCGTGAAATTATCAGGATCGGGAGGTAAGGGAGCACTGTCAGCTTCACTACTGGATTTCTCCACTTCAAATTCCATTATTTTGATTGGAAGCGGCTTATTGATTTACGTCACGGCCACTTACACCAGGAGTGTTCCCATCATTACCCCTCGCATCGTAGGTATTTCTTTCACCAGAGGAGGAAATAATTGGAGTTACTTTCACGGCTGAGTTTTCTATTTTTTCCTTGTTGCTGAATTTCACTACAGATAGTACTTTTTTTCGCTGGAGCGGGCGCATTGTCGGCTTCATTTAGGGATTTTTGCGTCACAATTTTAAGTTTTTCTGCGAAAGTAGGTAACCTTTTTTTGACTATGTACAATGGTTCTAGGTTCCTGATTCCATTTTACACTGCTGAGTTAATTCTTATTTTTAAATATTACATTGGCCGCCATGTTAGTTGGCCCTTGCAAGCTCGGCCGGAATAAAATTTCCAGTAAATTTCTCTATATTTTTTCTCTTAACTTCTCATTCACCGTGGTGAGACCACATCTTGCTTTTTAAGAATGAATTTATATTTCTGTGGCTTTTTCATTCCTTCTCGTAAGTTTGATGAAATGATTTCGTAGTTTTTGTGCGTAAATGAAGTAGGCGTAAATCTTTAAATAGAACTTAGGCGGAGTAGACCGGCGAGATGAATTTCGTGAGTTCTCTAATTCGGATTCTCGTGCGGAGAAAATTTCGTGAGTTTGCTAATGCAATATAAATAGACAGTGGTATATGTAACTCAATACTGCCGAACTTGAAGATTTTACAGAAATATACGTGCATGAAGGAAAATTGGTTGTTTCAAATTTAAGCTTGCAAGCTCTGAATCAGAAGTGTAAAAATGTGGAAATTGTTCAACGTGGTGAGTACACATAATGATTTATAGAAATGAAGGTCGTATTCATTGGCTTCTCGATTCCTTTCGTGAGTTTGATGAAACGATTTCGTATTTGTTATGCCTAACAGCAGCAGGCGTAAATCTTGAATTGTAACTGATTAGCCACAGATCGGTGAGATAAAATGCACTCGAGGAATTAATTAATATGCGCAGGCTAATATAGCGGGCGTTTAGCTAGTGAAGTAGAGAGGGACTGTGCTGTTTGTAACTCAATTATACCAAACTGGAAGAAATAAACAAAACTACCAGCCTTTAAAGAAAAACTGCACCAAATGTAATGCTGTGTGCTCTCAATATGATATTTTGCAAAATAGGAAATCGTTTCACATGTTGAGACCACATCATGTTATCAGGAATACTATTTATATTCATAGGACGCGTAAATATTTTATGAGACCTCGTGCGCCATTGATCGGTGACATGAGTTGCACTTGAAGTATAAAGCAGCATGGGCGGGCAAATATTTCGTGGGTTCGGCTAATTAAATAATGAGATACTTTCCGGTTCGTATATTAATAATGCCGAACTGGCAGGAATAACAGAGAACTACCAACGTGGGAAATTAAACTGCTTGCAATATAAGTGGTATGATCCGAAAATGTTCATATTCTGTAACTTTTAGATTCATTGTCGTTGGTTTGGAGAATATTGTCGTAATTTATATGCTGCAATACAGTGGGCCTGAATCTTTAAAAAGTACTCGGGTTGAGAAGATCGTCGAGACGAGTTGCACTTGATGTTTAAAGTAACATCCTTCGAAGAAAATATTTCGTGGGTTTGCTTATAAATTGTATAGAGATAGTGGTGTCTGTAACTCATTAATGCCGAACTGGAATATTTAACAGAAAGCTACCTACATGAGGGAAAATATGCTGCTCCAAATGTAAGCTTGTAAGCCAATCCTAAGTTTTGCCTGTTAGGAAATCGTTCAGCATGGTGAAACCACATCATACATAAGGATCAACTATGTACTTTCTGGCTTTTCTATTGATCCTCGTGACTTTGATGAAATGATTTCGTAATATACGCTGTATGCATTAATTTTGGATTGGAACTCTTGCAGCACAGTTGGAGGAGATGAGTTACACTTGAGGCATAAAGTAACATGCGAAGGTGACTGTGCCATGGGCTCCGCTAATGAAATACAGATGGACTCTGTCGTTCGTAACTCAATGATGTCGAACTGGAGGGTAGAACTGAAAACTCTTTGCAAGAAGTAAAATAGTATGTACCAAAGTAAACCCGCATGCTCTCGATCCGAACGAGTGACATTTATTAAATCGTTTAATGTGCTGAGATTACATCATATGTTGGTAGATTAGAGCTAATATTTATGGCTTTTCGATTTCGATACAAATGGCTTTTCGATTCATTCACTTGATTATGTAGAACGATTACGTAATTTGTGTGCTTAACCCATTTCTGCCGAGAACTTTGTTTTGCAAAACTGGGATAATGTTTGCTGTTTCTATATCATTTCCTTATCTTGGTCGTCAATAAAATACTTTTGAATTTCTATTCCCTCTACTTGAAAAAAAACAGGATGGGTCGTTAACGACCCTTTCGGCACACAACCACTTTTAAAGTTGTGAAAATAAGATAAAGTTTATTTACTCTGGGACTATATAATCCCATGGAGCACAAGTACATGGGATTTACATTTATTTATATTTTAAGCTGCTGATAAGATTTACAAACAACGTAAAGTAATATAGATACATAATGACATGCAGGAGACATAATATTAGAGGTTGGTATTACATAAAAAGATTAAATTACATAAAAAGGTTAAAGGCATAACACTCACAATGCTTTGTATAAACAGCCACTAATATTGCATGAGTTACAAAAAATAAAACAAAAAAATAAGTAAATGTTACATTTTATATACTAATATTTAGAAAATAAATACTCTTTCAGAGCTCTCTTGAATACATACAGTGATGTCAACGTCTTCATATTCTGAGTTAGAGAATTCCACAATATACACAATGTTACATAAAATGATTTATTGTAAGTAGTTGTTCTCTGGCATGGCATTATTAAGTTCGAATTATTTCTAGTCATTCGCTTTTTTTTCCTTATTAGGTATATACCTATTGATCATATAAATACAATGGAATCTTTATATTTAATAATTTAAAAATAAATACAGCCATTTGCAGCATACGTCTTTCTTCAATTTTTAACCAATTTAACATCTCATAATACGAACTGACATTTTCATCGCGTGAAATATCATATATATATATATTGTGACGGAACATGAAACGCCACATATTTTATGGGGAGGTGAGGGCATCAATAGTCCCGAGCACGGACTGATCGAACCATTGTTGATTACTTTGAAACACAAAAAAAATATATTTCCCACTTGCATAACATACACACACTTATCGAAAGTAATTACCCTGATGAAGATGAGGTGTACGAAAAATGCACAATATGATATAATTCAATTACCCACCCTCCAAAAAAACAAACAGGAACAATTCGTGATTTATATAGAATATGTGGGCTGAATATACAATATGCCCAAATCAAGTCTTTATGCTGCTTTCGTGATCACACCGAATAATATTCTTGACACTGAGTCAACAGTTTGTAGAAAGATACGGCGCACCGGGACAGAGCGAGAGAACCAATATTCTGGCTACACAATTTGGGGAGTGATTCGGGTCTGGGCGAACAAGCACGAGGACGGGTCGCTAACTGCGACTTTCTTACGGTTTTGGTCGGAGCCTGAGCAGTAGAAGCCGTCAATGATGCGACGAGTTGGACCCAAGTGTCCGCGGGATCGAGGGCTGTCTTCCTCCCGACCTCTGGGCGTTGGTCCCGTCTGTTGCTTGTCTGCAATCTCGCTCCGCTTCATGTTTTTCCGTAGAACCGTCTCGTCCTCCCACAGCACTCCCTGGTTACCCCCAGAATGACGACCATCAGGCACGTCACCACTATCGTGCTCTCCCCGTCGACCGGGCTAGGATTTCTCTCTCAGGCTCTCTCTCTGCGCGGTTTTATACTCATGTGGAGGGGAATGATGCACTGGGGGTAGGGGTTTTGAGGTGAGAGGGGGTTTCACCTATGCCTATCCGTCGAGTGGGGCAACCATCGGTCCGCACTGACCAACACATAACACTCATGAATCACATATCTCATGCGCAAGGCATGGTATTCTACCCACACACACAGTCACACTCCTCACACACACGCGATCATCCCCTGCTCGGGTTATTGCGCAGCGGTCGAAAATACCGGACATATGGTTGGTATGTCACAATGCCCCCAACACGAATGAGTTTTTCTTAGCGAGGGGTGAAGAGGGCCACGCAAAGAAAAATGAATTCGTGTTACACGTAAGAAAGAATTTTGAAAGCAATGGAAAGTGAATATATAGCGGATCCCTTAACACCTATAAGGTATCAAAGAAAAAGCGTTGTAGATGCCCAGTTCGGAGTCATCTTCGCGGGTTAACATGAAGGCATTTGGTCCCACCTTTTTAGATAACCTAAAAGGACCAGTAAATAAATGAAAAAATTTGTGAAACAAACCAAGCTTTGAATCAGACACTCTTGGCGTCCTTAGGAGTACATTATCCCCAATTTGGAATTTTGAATAAGTTTTCCCTTGATGTTTAACTCTGCGTTTCGCGGATCTCTTTAAGTTTTTCTGTATTAATTTGATAATTGATTCCCTACCAAGTACCTTTATTCCGTAACAGTCAATCCGTCAGGAAATCTATTGGGAGGCTTCTTTCCAAAGTGTGCCTCGTTTGGAGTCATCTGAATAGACTCATGGACCACCTCATTGAAACATTGGTTTACGAACGGTATTACCTCCACCCAGTTTCGATGATTATCATTACAATATATACGAAAGACTCTTGACAACTCCTTCATTACCCTTTCACTCGGATTCGACTGCGGATGACGTATGGATGAATACATCACTCCAATTCCTAACTCCCCCAACCCGTTTTTCCATTGATTACATGTAAACATGGTACCGTGATCCGATAGAATGCGAGTGGGAGTGCCACATTTTTGAAAATATTTATTTATCAGACAACTGAGGCAGGCTTTCGCCTTCGGTCGGTTTATAGGGTATACCTCCACATATTTTGAAAACACATCAATGCATACAAAAACTTATTTATTGCCCCCCTTTGTTTTCGGCAGCGGTCCGTAGATATCTACGGCCACGACCTGACCTGGCGCACTCGGGAGTATGTTTGCCATAGAACCCTGAAAATTCCTTGTTGGGTACTTTGTCCTTTGACAAATATCACACTTGGCGACACGCTGCCTGATTTCGCGGTCCATATTAGACCAAAAATATCTCGATCTGATTGCTGCAGCTGTTTTCGCACCGCCAAAGTGCGCAAATTGCGAGTGCGCGAAATTTATGATGCTTTCTCTGAGTCTATTTGGAATCCATACTCTATAATTAACTCCCTTATCCGGTGAAGGTACTTTCTTAAATAGAATTCCTCCCCGTAAAACAGCTGACTCTGCCAGCATTCTGACTCGCGCTCCTACCGTCTGATCCATACCCGCATGAACCCCTTGTAACCATTCTATGATTGGCCTCAATGACGGGTCGTCATACTGCAATCGTCCGATATCCCTAAATTCATCTTCGGGAAACGGCGTAACCCTAAAATCAATCGCGGCCATCGAATAATTTCCCAGTGTTTGTGATTTCTCTGACGATTGATCTGGCGGATGTCTGCTCAACCAGTCCGCCACTGTATTCTGTATTCCGGGTCGATATTCTACCTTGAAGTGATATTCTTGGATCAACAACGCCCAACGAGTTAATCGACAATTATTAAAGTAGCACTTTGTCAAGAATGTGAGCGCTTTATGATCGGTTATAATCACAATCTCTCTCCCTAACAACAACGTTCTGAACTTAGTTAAAGTCCATACAATGGCAAGAGTCTCCTTTTCTGTTGTCGAATACGCCAATTCCGGTCCCTTTAATGAACGACTTGCGAATGATATAACTTGATCATGATTATCATTACACCTCTGGAAAATGACAGCTCCCAACCCAGTATCGCTACTATCTGTTTGCACGTAAATCGTTTTAGAGAAATCCGGAAATTTCAACATTACCGTTTCTAAAAATCCCCTTTTCACCTTTTCGAACGCCTCGCGTTGTTCTTCCCCCCATTTCCATGGGCTTCCCTTTTTCAATAACCGCTGCAACGGTAACATCTGACTCGCATACCCTCTTTGGAACTTATTATAAAAATTGCATAATCCCATAAAACCCCTCAATTGCTTTACGTTTTTGGGTGGTGAGACTGCTTCGATTGCCTTAATTTTATCAGGGTCGGGTGTGACACCATTTTCTGATATGATGTGTCCCACAAACTTAACCTGCTTTCGTCCGAAATGTGATTTCACTAAATTCAACGAAACAATTGCCCTCGCAAGCTTTTGGAAGAGGAGATCTAAGTGTTTCATGTGCTCATTAAAAGTTGACGAATATATTAAGATGTCGTCAACATATACAACCAAACAGTGATTTAGTTCCGTACCCAATATTTCATCTAAGCACCGAATCAATGCGGCCCCACTATTTTTTAATCCGAACGCCATGCGTTGGAACACGTAACTACATGAATTAAACATAAAACCAGTATATTTTTGGTCATTCGGGTGCAATCCAATTTGCCAATACGAAGCCGTAAAATCTACACACGAAAAGTATTTGGCACCGCAAAAACTTTGTAGTATTTCGTCTATTCTAGGTGGAACATTATTTTCCGGGATGGTGAGACTATTTAATCGTCTTGCATCGAGGCATAAACGAACGGTTCCATCCCTTTTTTTAATGACTAACAACGGGTTAATATACGCGGTGGTCTCCTTGCGGATAATACCCTGTTTTAACATTTCGTCAATTTTCTCTTGTACTTGCCCTCGATACGCATAAGGAATGGGGTACGATTTCTGAACAAAAGGTTGGTCAGTCGATAATTTAATTCTGTGTTGAAAGCCCAGCATTTGACTAGGAATAGTTGAGAACATTGACTGGTACTTTATTAGGAGTTGGCGTAACTCCGTCTTTTCCCCGTTTGTTAACTGATTAGCACTTCGTAAAACCTTCTCTACTTCTTCCTCGTGCGACAAGTCATTTATCGCCAATATTTCTGTGGAATCAAATGATTGATGAGTTTTTATTGGCAGCGTTATCAAAGCGGAATCTGAGCACTTCATTTCCACTATTTTTTGTTCAAAATTAATGACTATTTTGTGGTCTGTCAGGAAATCAATACCCAAAATTAAAGGTTTAATCAACGTTTTAACTACAAAACAGACTACTTCGAATTCCCTCCCCTCTATTTGCATACTTAACAACACTTGTTGGGTTATTGGTAACGACTTTTTACTATCAGCACAGATAATACGTGATCGGTTTACGGGAAACATCGGTAGGTCGATCTTCGCCACCAATTCTTTTAAGAATTCTTCAGAAATCGCCGATATCTCACTTCCCGTATCCAGTAATGCTGAGGTCGACGCCTCCCGAATTGAAATACGAATTTCTGGACATAACCGCTTTGCAGAGGTCAGCCCTTCCCGTTTGAAACCGTCCCAACTTTCTGGCGTCATTTCGCAAGTTGATATAAAATTACATATCACCTCCATTGTTACTTCATCGCCCAGTTCACGGAGGGTGTTTGTCCCAGGCGTTTGGAGTTTAAAGGAAACGTTTCCTCTCTATCCTTATGGTCGTTAGTGCTAACATGATTCATCGATTCACTCGCATTATCCCTCACAAATGACTCGCCCTGCCTACGCTCGGGATAGCGTTCCGATCCATGACTATACTGCACTGTGTTTACCTTCTGATTTCTATTCCTCCAGTCGTCCGCATTATCCCTTACAGAAAACTCGCCCTGCCTCCGCTCGGGATAGCGTTGCGTACCACGGCTATACTGCGCTGAGTTTTCCCTCTGACTTCTGAATTGTGGTTGCGGTCTCGTATTAGCTGGCGCCATCTGCGTCGAATACTTCGCATTACCGGACGCTACGGACCCATTGGCCTGGTCATATAAACCAAGTAAAACAATTAACCGTTCAATGGTTAAATTCCCTGCCGAGTTCAAGTGATTTTGAATCGTGAACGGAAATTGTCTGATTAAGGCGTAAAGAACTTCTCCCTCCGATAACGGTGGAGAACATAAACGGGCTAAGGCAAGTTTCTCCAGCGCGAATTGTTTCATCGTACTAGATCCTTCGCGATTATAACGGCCAGTTGTTACTTTCATACGATAGCAATACTGTGTATTCGTATCCCAGAAATTTGACAAAAACTTTTCTTTGTAGTCTGCAAATGTTCGAGGAAAAGGTAGTAAGGTATTTCCCCACACTTTCGCGTCTTCGATTAACATTTGATCGAATATTAGCGGTTTCACTGATTCCGGAACCGCCGCCAATGCAAAATACTTTTCAACATCTCTAAGGAAAGCCATCGGATGCTCGTTCGGACGCGCCGCGAAACTGGGTTTTGTGGCTGCATAAGTATGTGCCGACGCAGCTGTAGTGATCGCCACCCTTCCGCCTATCTCGTCGACCTTGGCTTCCAACGCGCCGATTCTTTCGTCCGTACCTCCGCTCGGTTCTATGCGAGCGCGTTCTAAGGCATCAGTACACGTTTTGATTCGCGCGACTTCGGAGTAAATTCGTTCATAGCAATCTTCACGAACACTTATCACATTCTGATTGACCCAAGATATCTCTCTCGTGAAATGATCATGATTTTTTTTAATTCGTGATGAAGGTCCCCAAGATCGTGACGTACGGATTCCATTTCTTTATTACGTTTCTATTGTGCTAATTTCATTTCCCCTAAACTAGCCTGTATAGATTCAATCTTTTTATTGACACCGCTTACAACACTTTCCTGTCCCCTTTTCATCTCTTCCCTCAAATCGTCCTGTCCTTTTTTTATTTCTCCCTTCAAATCGTCCTGTCCTCTCAAAATAGCCTGCATTACGGATGCCAAAGACCCATTATCCCCTGAATAGGACTCGGATTGAATCAACTCTGAAGATTTACCCTGCTGATCGGACGGCAGTTCGTCTTCACGCGATTTTGATTGATCGAACACCATCTCCGGTATGCACCCGGTCAAATCGTCGGCCCCGGACCGCTCCGATTCGTCGTCTTCACTCCGTTTGATATCCCTGTAATGATCAAAACCCTTATCCTTCCGTACACCATCCATTTTAATTATTTTCTTATCGCGTGACCTTTCAACAAGCCGTTTCATAAGAGGTAGTCCACGTTCCAGTCAAACCACTGCAGTGAGGCATATACCTCCGTCAATACCCCAATCATGTCGTTTCTAGTCAAATAACCGCGCGAACTGGTGAAGCATTCCAAACTGTCACAACGCTCTACACGCGAACTAAATTTTGAATTTTTAAAAAGAAAAATATCATTACACTGCTTAAGCGGGTTGCAGGTTCTCCGATGGATTTTACGTATTATTTTACGTACTACTAAATCGAGCCGCGAGCTGGGCGCCAATTTATATGTGACGAAACATGAAACGCCACATATTTTATGGGGAGGTGAGGGCATCAATAGTCCCGAGCACGGAATGATCGAACCATTGTCGATTACTTTGAAACACAAAAAAAATATATTTCCCACTTGCATAACATACACACACTTATCGAAAGTAATTACCCTGATGAAGATGAGGTGTACGAAAAATGCACAATATGATATAATTCAATTACCCACCCTCCAAAAAAACAAACAGGAACAATTCGTGATTTATATAGAATATGTGGGCTGAATATACAATATGCCCAAATCAAGTCTTTATGCTGCTTTCGTGATCACACCGAATAATATTCTTGACACTGAGTCAACAGTTTGTAGAAAGATACGGCGCACCGGGACAGAGCGAGAGAACCAATATTCTGGCTACACAATTTGGGGAGTGATTCGGGTCTGGGCGAACAAGCACGAGGACGGGTCGCTAACTGCGACTTTCTTACGGTTTTGGTCGGAGCCTGAGCAGTAGAAGCCGTCAATGATGCGACGAGTTGGACCCAAGTGTCCGCGGGATCGAGGGCTGTCTTCCTCCCGACCTCTGGGCGTTGGTCCCGTCTGTTGCTTGTCTGCAATCTCGCTCCGCTTCATGTTTTTCCGTAGAACCGTCTCGTCCTCCCACAGCACTCCCTGGTTACCCCCAGAATGACGACCATCAGGCACGTCACCACTATCGTGCTCTCCCCGTCGACCGGGCTAGGATTTCTCTCTCAGGCTCTCTCTCTGCGCGGTTTTATACTCATGTGGAGGGGAATGATGCACTGGGGGTAGGGGTTTTGAGGTGAGAGGGGGTTTCACCTATGCCTATCCGTCGAGTGGGGCAACCATCGGTCCGCACTGACCAACACATAACACTCATGAATCACATATCTCATGCGCAAGGCATGGTATTCTACCCACACACACAGTCACACTCCTCACACACACGCGATCATCCCCTGCTCGGGTTATTGCGCAGCGGTCGAAAATACCGGACATATGGTTGGTATGTCACAATGCCCCCAACACGAATGAGTTTTTCTTAGCGAGGGGTGAAGAGGGCCACGCAAAGAAAAATGAATTCGTGTTACACGTAAGAAAGAATTTTGAAAGCAATGGAAAGTGAATATATAGCGGATCCCTTAACACCTATAAGGTATCAAAGAAAAAGCGTTGTAGATGCCCAGTTCGGAGTCATCTTCGCGGGTTAACATGAAGGCATTTGGTCCCACCTTTTTAGATAACCTAAAAGGACCAGTAAATAAATGAAAAAATTTGTGAAACAAACCAAGCTTTGAATCAGACACTCTTGGCGTCCTTAGGAGTACATTATCCCCAATTTGGAATTTTGAATAAGTTTTCCCTTGATGTTTAACTCTGCGTTTCGCGGATCTCTTTAAGTTTTTCTGTATTAATTTGATAATTGATTCCCTACCAAGTACCTTTATTCCGTAACAGTCAATCCGTCAGGAAATCTATTGGGAGGCTTCTTTCCAAAGTGTGCCTCGTTTGGAGTCATCTGAATAGACTCATGGACCACCTCATTGAAACATTGGTTTACGAACGGTATTACCTCCACCCAGTTTCGATGATTATCATTACAATATATACGAAAGACTCTTGACAACTCCTTCATTACCCTTTCACTCGGATTCGACTGCGGATGACGTATGGATGAATACATCACTCCAATTCCTAACTCCCCCAACCCGTTTTTCCATTGATTACATGTAAACATGGTACCGTGATCCGATAGAATGCGAGTGGGAGTGCCACATTTTTGAAAATATTTATTTATCAGACAACTGAGGCAGGCTTTCGCCTTCGGTCGGTTTATAGGGTATACCTCCACATATTTTGAAAACACATCAATGCATACAAAAACTTATTTATTGCCCCCCTTTGTTTTCGGCAGCGGTCCGTAGATATCTACGGCCACGACCTGACCTGGCGCACTCGGGAGTATGTTTGCCATAGAACCCTGAAAATTCCTTGTTGGGTACTTTGTCCTTTGACAAATATCACACTTGGCGACACGCTGCCTGATTTCGCGGTCCATATTAGACCAAAAATATCTCGATCTGATTGCTGCAGCTGTTTTCGCACCGCCAAAGTGCGCAAATTGCGAGTGCGCGAAATTTATGATGCTTTCTCTGAGTCTATTTGGAATCCATACTCTATAATTAACTCCCTTATCCGGTGAAGGTACTTTCTTAAATAGAATTCCTCCCCGTAAAACAGCTGACTCTGCCAGCATTCTGACTCGCGCTCCTACCGTCTGATCCATACCCGCATGAACCCCTTGTAACCATTCTATGATTGGCCTCAATGACGGGTCGTCATACTGCAATCGTCCGATATCCCTAAATTCATCTTCGGGAAACGGCGTAACCCTAAAATCAATCGCGGCCATCGAATAATTTCCCAGTGTTTGTGATTTCTCTGACGATTGATCTGGCGGATGTCTGCTCAACCAGTCCGCCACTGTATTCTGTATTCCGGGTCGATATTCTACCTTGAAGTGATATTCTTGGATCAACAACGCCCAACGAGTTAATCGACAATTATTAAAGTAGCACTTTGTCAAGAATGTGAGCGCTTTATGATCGGTTATAATCACAATCTCTCTCCCTAACAACAACGTTCTGAACTTAGTTAAAGTCCATACAATGGCAAGAGTCTCCTTTTCTGTTGTCGAATACGCCAATTCCGGTCCCTTTAATGAACGACTTGCGAATGATATAACTTGATCATGATTATCATTACACCTCTGGAAAATGACAGCTCCCAACCCAGTATCGCTACTATCTGTTTGCACGTAAATCGTTTTAGAGAAATCCGGAAATTTCAACATTACCGTTTCTAAAAATCCCCTTTTCACCTTTTCGAACGCCTCGCGTTGTTCTTCCCCCCATTTCCATGGGCTTCCCTTTTTCAATAACCGCTGCAACGGTAACATCTGACTCGCATACCCTCTTTGGAACTTATTATAAAAATTGCATAATCCCATAAAACCCCTCAATTGCTTTACGTTTTTGGGTGGTGAGACTGCTTCGATTGCCTTAATTTTATCAGGGTCGGGTGTGACACCATTTTCTGATATGATGTGTCCCACAAACTTAACCTGCTTTCGTCCGAAATGTGATTTCACTAAATTCAACGAAACAATTGCCCTCGCAAGCTTTTGGAAGAGGAGATCTAAGTGTTTCATGTGCTCATTAAAAGTTGACGAATATATTAAGATGTCGTCAACATATACAACCAAACAGTGATTTAGTTCCGTACCCAATATTTCATCTAAGCACCGAATCAATGCGGCCCCACTATTTTTTAATCCGAACGCCATGCGTTGGAACACGTAACTACATGAATTAAACATAAAACCAGTATATTTTTGGTCATTCGGGTGCAATCCAATTTGCCAATACGAAGCCGTAAAATCTACACACGAAAAGTATTTGGCACCGCAAAAACTTTGTAGTATTTCGTCTATTCTAGGTGGAACATTATTTTCCGGGATGGTGAGACTATTTAATCGTCTTGCATCGAGGCATAAACGAACGGTTCCATCCCTTTTTTTAATGACTAACAACGGGTTAATATACGCGGTGGTCTCCTTGCGGATAATACCCTGTTTTAACATTTCGTCAATTTTCTCTTGTACTTGCCCTCGATACGCATAAGGAATGGGGTACGATTTCTGAACAAAAGGTTGGTCAGTCGATAATTTAATTCTGTGTTGAAAGCCCAGCATTTGACTAGGAATAGTTGAGAACATTGACTGGTACTTTATTAGGAGTTGGCGTAACTCCGTCTTTTCCCCGTTTGTTAACTGATTAGCACTTCGTAAAACCTTCTCTACTTCTTCCTCGTGCGACAAGTCATTTATCGCCAATATTTCTGTGGAATCAAATGATTGATGAGTTTTTATTGGCAGCGTTATCAAAGCGGAATCTGAGCACTTCATTTCCACTATTTTTTGTTCAAAATTAATGACTATTTTGTGGTCTGTCAGGAAATCAATACCCAAAATTAAAGGTTTAATCAACGTTTTAACTACAAAACAGACTACTTCGAATTCCCTCCCCTCTATTTGCATACTTAACAACACTTGTTGGGTTATTGGTAACGACTTTTTACTATCAGCACAGATAATACGTGATCGGTTTACGGGAAACATCGGTAGGTCGATCTTCGCCACCAATTCTTTTAAGAATTCTTCAGAAATCGCCGATATCTCACTTCCCGTATCCAGTAATGCTGAGGTCGACGCCTCCCGAATTGAAATACGAATTTCTGGACATAACCGCTTTGCAGAGGTCAGCCCTTCCCGTTTGAAACCGTCCCAACTTTCTGGCGTCATTTCGCAAGTTGATATAAAATTACATATCACCTCCATTGTTACTTCATCGCCCAGTTCACGGAGGGTGTTTGTCCCAGGCGTTTGGAGTTTAAAGGAAACGTTTCCTCTCTATCCTTATGGTCGTTAGTGCTAACATGATTCATCGATTCACTCGCATTATCCCTCACAAATGACTCGCCCTGCCTACGCTCGGGATAGCGTTCCGATCCATGACTATACTGCACTGTGTTTACCTTCTGATTTCTATTCCTCCAGTCGTCCGCATTATCCCTTACAGAAAACTCGCCCTGCCTCCGCTCGGGATAGCGTTGCGTACCACGGCTATACTGCGCTGAGTTTTCCCTCTGACTTCTGAATTGTGGTTGCGGTCTCGTATTAGCTGGCGCCATCTGCGTCGAATACTTCGCATTACCGGACGCTACGGACCCATTGGCCTGGTCATATAAACCAAGTAAAACAATTAACCGTTCAATGGTTAAATTCCCTGCCGAGTTCAAGTGATTTTGAATCGTGAACGGAAATTGTCTGATTAAGGCGTAAAGAACTTCTCCCTCCGATAACGGTGGAGAACATAAACGGGCTAAGGCAAGTTTCTCCAGCGCGAATTGTTTCATCGTACTAGATCCTTCGCGATTATAACGGCCAGTTGTTACTTTCATACGATAGCAATACTGTGTATTCGTATCCCAGAAATTTGACAAAAACTTTTCTTTGTAGTCTGCAAATGTTCGAGGAAAAGGTAGTAAGGTATTTCCCCACACTTTCGCGTCTTCGATTAACATTTGATCGAATATTAGCGGTTTCACTGATTCCGGAACCGCCGCCAATGCAAAATACTTTTCAACATCTCTAAGGAAAGCCATCGGATGCTCGTTCGGACGCGCCGCGAAACTGGGTTTTGTGGCTGCATAAGTATGTGCCGACGCAGCTGTAGTGATCGCCACCCTTCCGCCTATCTCGTCGACCTTGGCTTCCAACGCGCCGATTCTTTCGTCCGTACCTCCGCTCGGTTCTATGCGAGCGCGTTCTAAGGCATCAGTACACGTTTTGATTCGCGCGACTTCGGAGTAAATTCGTTCATAGCAATCTTCACGAACACTTATCACATTCTGATTGACCCAAGATATCTCTCTCGTGAAATGATCATGATTTTTTTTAATTCGTGATGAAGGTCCCCAAGATCGTGACGTACGGATTCCATTTCTTTATTACGTTTCTATTGTGCTAATTTCATTTCCCCTAAACTAGCCTGTATAGATTCAATCTTTTTATTGACACCGCTTACAACACTTTCCTGTCCCCTTTTCATCTCTTCCCTCAAATCGTCCTGTCCTTTTTTTATTTCTCCCTTCAAATCGTCCTGTCCTCTCAAAATAGCCTGCATTACGGATGCCAAAGACCCATTATCCCCTGAATAGGACTCGGATTGAATCAACTCTGAAGATTTACCCTGCTGATCGGACGGCAGTTCGTCTTCACGCGATTTTGATTGATCGAACACCATCTCCGGTATGCACCCGGTCAAATCGTCGGCCCCGGACCGCTCCGATTCGTCGTCTTCACTCCGTTTGATATCCCTGTAATGATCAAAACCCTTATCCTTCCGTACACCATCCATTTTAATTATTTTCTTATCGCGTGACCTTTCAACAAGCCGTTTCATAAGAGGTAGTCCACGTTCCAGTCAAACCACTGCAGTGAGGCATATACCTCCGTCAATACCCCAATCATGTCGTTTCTAGTCAAATAACCGCGCGAACTGGTGAAGCATTCCAAACTGTCACAACGCTCTACACGCGAACTAAATTTTGAATTTTTAAAAAGAAAAATATCATTACACTGCTTAAGCGGGTTGCAGGTTCTCCGATGGATTTTACGTATTATTTTACGTACTACTAAATCGAGCCGCGAGCTGGGCGCCAATTTATATGTGACGAAACATGAAACGCCACATATTTTATGGGGAGGTGAGGGCATCAATAGTCCCGAGCACGGAATGATCGAACCATTGTCGATTACTTTGAAACACAAAAAAAATATATTTCCCACTTGCATAACATACACACACTTATCGAAAGTAATTACCCTGATGAAGATGAGGTGTACGAAAAATGCACAATATGATATAATTCAATTACCCACCCTCCAAAAAAACAAACAGGAACAATTCGTGATTTATATAGAATATGTGGGCTGAATATACAATATGCCCAAATCAAGTCTTTATGCTGCTTTCGTGATCACACCGAATAATATTCTTGACACTGAGTCAACAGTTTGTAGAAAGATACGGCGCACCGGGACAGAGCGAGAGAACCAATATTCTGGCTACACAATTTGGGGAGTGATTCGGGTCTGGGCGAACAAGCACGAGGACGGGTCGCTAACTGCGACTTTCTTACGGTTTTGGTCGGAGCCTGAGCAGTAGAAGCCGTCAATGATGCGACGAGTTGGACCCAAGTGTCCGCGGGATCGAGGGCTGTCTTCCTCCCGACCTCTGGGCGTTGGTCCCGTCTGTTGCTTGTCTGCAATCTCGCTCCGCTTCATGTTTTTCCGTAGAACCGTCTCGTCCTCCCACAGCACTCCCTGGTTACCCCCAGAATGACGACCATCAGGCACGTCACCACTATCGTGCTCTCCCCGTCGACCGGGCTAGGATTTCTCTCTCAGGCTCTCTCTCTGCGCGGTTTTATACTCATGTGGAGGGGAATGATGCACTGGGGGTAGGGGTTTTGAGGTGAGAGGGGGTTTCACCTATGCCTATCCGTCGAGTGGGGCAACCATCGGTCCGCACTGACCAACACATAACACTCATGAATCACATATCTCATGCGCAAGGCATGGTATTCTACCCACACACACAGTCACACTCCTCACACACACGCGATCATCCCCTGCTCGGGTTATTGCGCAGCGGTCGAAAATACCGGACATATGGTTGGTATGTCACTATATATATACATATATATATATATATATATATATATATATATATATATATATATATATATATATATATCGTAAACAGCAATTCTGTAATATTTATAGAATGGCAATTTGTTCTTTTGATATATTCGTGAACACCAGCGAGCAGTAATCTATATGTTATAAAACTAATGAGGTTACCAGCTTTTGACGTAGCGGAAAAGGTATTAGGTGTCTGAATTGCTTCAGCTGATTTAGTGTTTTCAAATTTTGTTAGAATAACTATGAACATGTGAGTGCCAAGTCAAGGTTCTATTTATAACAACACTGAGATCGTTCACTTAATCAACATAATCAAGTTGTACTCTTTCAACAGTTATTTTTAGGGAGGCAATCAAAATCAAGAGAGTTTATAAATGAAGGACTTCCTATTATTATTGGTTTCGTTTTTTGAGAGTTAAGTTTCAGGTCGTTGGCCGATGCCCAATACCCATGCACATATAGCGTGAATATCTTACTAAGCAATGAAACTGTTTCCTCAATGCAATTACAATAACATTCTACATAAACTTGTAGGTTATCCGCATAAAAATGGTACTGGCATGTGTGAATCATATTTGACAATTCATGGACATTAATATTAAATAACAATGGCCCTAGAATGGACCCTTGAGGTAGTCCGCAAGGCAATGGGGATGAATCAGAACAAACGCCTTTCAAACCCTTCACCGGCTGTTGGCGATCAGTGAGGTATGATTTAAACCATGCTAGGACGGCATTAGAGCACTTCAGCTTGCGTAATCGTGTCAAGAGAATGCCGTGATTTACACAGTTAAAAGCTTTAATAAAGTAAAATAGAACTAGTATGACTATTTTTCTATTATCTACAGCATTTTAGAAATTTTCTTTATAGGTCTAATAAGGGCATGTTTCCATAATGCGGGAAAAGTAGAATAATTCATCTACATCTACATCTACAAAATACCCTGCAAGCCACCTCAGGGGTGTGTGGCAGGGGGTGAGTAATCACCAACATGCATTAGACTATACCCTAAAGTTAGTATAACTACGACTAATTATGCATTACCATAAATCGCCAATGCTTGTCATGAGGTGAAGCCTCACAATTCAGGGAACAATTGTAAATATTTAATATCATAGGTGATGCAAGCGGAAAAATCATTTTAATAAATTTTACACTAATGCCATCAATACCGGATGCGTTAGACTTTCTCATTGATATATGTATTTAAGTAGTAAATCGGGGGTAAAATGAGGAAAAAATAACAACTCGCTTTTGACTACGAAATTCTCTACAATTACCGGGACATGAATGGGGCTACTTTGTCCCTCATGTACCAAAGGATCAATATTGTCAGTAGTATTACCAGCAGTTGGTGTAGCTATGAAATACTCATTAAGTTCGTTCAACGGAAATTTATATTAACCTGCGCTTTACGAGTATTCCCAAGTCCTAAGCGCCGAGCGTGAGCTGGTTTTGTCAGCATAACACATTTTTTAGATGCAGGCTACGGAAATTAGCCGGAAAATCTTCTACCTTTAGTGCGGATCAACATTTTGAAAAGTGAGGTAGGTACATACAATGCTTACAAATAAGCTAAGAGAAATAAATATAATTTAAAAGTATTTACAAAAAGCCAAGAACTTTACTATAAATTGTCATTAAAAAACATAGAGGTAAAAGGAAAGTTCTCGTTCCAATAATAGAGTTTTTTCATACTACACATCAAAGTTCCCAAGCGTTGCATCGAACTGATACATAGGTGTATTATAATTTATAGTGACGGATACATACCTAATTTTCGTTGGAGTAAGGTTATCTCTTCTAATTACTCGAATACATTTATTAGCCAGGTCAACGTCTTTCGGTAAAAAGCTAAAAACTAGAACCTTTGGCCCGCTTCTGTAGTTTCCTTGGCAGCCATGAACAACACATGTAAAAGGCATTTCTAGTGCCTGTCTTTGCTGCCCCGCTGTCGCAGAGACCAGTAAATGGGCTTTAATATGTTAGGAAACCCCAGTATTAGAGATTCATATTTTTTTCGCAACTACACCACTAAAAACACAACGAAAATTATTAGACTTACTCCGACTCACTCCGCCACCCGACCATCACGGATTTTATTGATATTTTGTGTGAATAGTTGTACATATCTTAAATGAAATTGTGTTAATTTTTAGGTCAGTAAATGAAATGCATTTGGAGGTATAGCCGTATGTGTGACTCCATGTCACGACCACCTGCGACAGGACTGTGAAATTTTCGCAACTTTGAGACATGATATCTCTGTACCCTTATTGCCTAAACAATTGATACGTACCTATCTTTGTACAATTGTTATCGATATGTTAAATTAAAATGATGATAGTATTTTCTCATCGCGTACTGAGTAGATAAAATGCAGAAAAGTCGGCAACAGAAATTAATTCTCCAAAGAAATTCTAATTTTAGCATGCTCTTAGTCTTTCAAAAATTGTTCAATGGATATAAAAACCATTTTATAATATTTCCATGTAAGTGAGTTTTTGACAGCGTAGTTTCAAACACCTAGCGTTTTTCCTTAGTTTACAAATCAAGTATAAAGTTCACTGCTTTTGCGAAAAGGAAAAAATAGGGGTTTTCAACCCGTTTCTGCAAAAAAACTACCTTCTGCAAACGCCGTTAAACCTACCTCAACAGATAGATAATATTTCTAAGCCCTTAAAAAAGTGAATTTAATTAACCAATGCGGACACACCATGGCGTTGCAAGGAGGTCCGTGGGTGAGATACCATCAGCCTTCATCAGCGATACGCACCGACGAACTCCTGTAACATCACGCGTGGAGTGAGATGATAGCTATCCTCCGAGAGCAGGTTTTCGCAATGACGACGAAACAATGTAATTTGTGAAGTCGTCGCCACTGAGAACGGCTTAAATATCAACAGGCAGTTCTGCAACTTCGAAGTTCCTGCCTCGTTGCAAACCTCATCGCCATAGCTTTCACGTGATAAGGAAAAAGAAGAAAAGGTAAGCCGAACTGTTTTGCTAAATATTAACGTTTACTGTTGTACACGAGGTAATTGCAATTAGGCCATTTAATGTAAAGAGGTTTGCGCACACTTTCATGCAGCACAGTGGCACTGGAACTTTGCAAATGTATTCATTCTAATTGTAATTTATGTGGCGTCAGGAGGAAAATACTCCCGCACCGTTTTTTCTCCAACTGCAACCATTTATTTTTCAGGTTTAGCCTGAATGCGTTATAATATTATTTAGTTTACAATGGAAGTCGATGAGTTGGTAGATAATAACTCTTCTTTACCTGAATGCGCTCTTGGACATGAGTTATTTTATAATTATTACCGCGGTTCATATCATTCGAAAGAAATTGGTCTCAATTCTGCAAGTAATCTGTCGGCTGACGAAAGATTCCTCCTAACTCGCCGATTCGATGTTGGACTTGAAGATGATGATCAAATCAGCTTTCATGATCAATCAAAATATCTAAACAATTACGGAATGAAGCAAATAGAATATGTTGTAATCCATTTGAAAGCATTAATCACAATGTTAAATTTGGTCTGTCAAAAGTTGGAAAAAAGGCAGAAACATTTCTGGTGCTAAAGAGCATCACCAATATATACCATGCAATTCACACTCAATTCGAGTGAGTAAAGTGTCAAATGACTACATATATTTCGTCGCTAACCTTTGTTAATCACCCAAAGTTTGTTTTTAATTATTCAAAATATTCCCCGGTTGCTATTACCTGCGTCTACAAGAGTGAATGGTGGATCGGCATTGTTGTTGAAGTTTCGAGTGACCAAATGATGCATTTATAAAAGTTAAGCACCCTCGAGGTCCTACTGAATCATTTTATTGGTCCGAAAGAAGGGACACCTGCTAGGTTCCGGAGCAACACCTCATCAGTATGCTCCCTGCTACTTCCGCGACGACATCCGGCAGAAAATATGAATTTGCTGAGACTGTGTCGTCTAAAATGACAAGTAAATATAATAAAAGGGAAAAAAACGAATTTCGAAGATTCATTCACCTATAATAATGACTTTCTTTCTCTCCATTATTTTCTATTATAGAATAAGAAGTTCTCCATTTTCACCGTTTCTGCAATTTTCTAGGCACTCTCTGACCACAATTGTCATTTAGTTTTAAATTTTAAAAATTTTTCATCAGTTGCAATCCCCATGCTTCACTTCAACAGTCAGTTTGTTTTGTTTCCCCTTCCCCCCCCCCCTCTTGACTCACTACAACGGTCATTAGCTTCCACCCCCCTTCCCGCCAACGGTCAACATGACTCCCACTCCCCTTCCCTACTTCAACGGTTACGTTCCTTCACTACCACATCTACTGGCCATTGGCTCCCTTTCTCCCACCCCTCCTCGCCTCCCCCACTCTCCACTTCACCCACATTCCCACTGCTCACCAATGACCTTTTAGCCGTTACCAATTTACCCCCCCCCCCGCTTCCTAACCCTTTTGTCCCTTCCCTATTTATTCTAGGATTGTCCTCCTCTTCATTCCTTTCAACCTCGTGTTGCTAGTGTTTTTCCCTTCAGCTCGCTGAAGAGGACCACTTTGTGGTCGAAATACGCGTATACGAATTTCACCCTCGTTCCCTGTTTGTTGTTTTTTTATTTGACAACGCTCTTTTTGAGCTGTTCTCCCAAAAATCTGGGGCCCTGCTGTGTGTGTGAGTGAGTGTTTTGTGTGATTGCGTGTGTGGTTGTGTTAATAACTTGGCAGCCTTAGTAGAGTCACTACAGCTCTCCGAAGGATCCCAGGTTATAACCCAGGAATCCTTAGCTAGGTCTCATTAGCCTACAAAGGATTCCAATTGGGTTGTGTGTGTGTGTCTGTGGTAGTCCCTGGCGAGGAAATTGTTTTCCCGTAAACGACCACAGGAGGGCATTCTGGTGGAGAGGCTGTGGTTGGTCCCTGTTGTGGAACCTCATTCCCGCAAACCAACACAGTAAGTATTTAATTTTTTTGACGAGTGGTGCATATATTTTACGGCCATTGGAGAAATATTTTATCTGTTTAATCTATAGAGGCCATAGAGCACATATTCCTTGATTTAATCATGACTTTGATAACGATTTACTTTGAAATTAGATAACTACCTTTATACTTGGACGTACAACCGCAAAGAGCTTTGAAACCTCGACATTCACAGTCAAAACATATTCTATTAGCTTCCTTCCGTACTTTTTAAGATATTTTGATTGATCATGAAAGCAGATTTGGTCATCATCTTCAAGTCCAACATCGAATCGGCGGGTGAGGAGGAATCTTTCGTCAGCCGACAGATTACTTGCAGAATTGAGACCAATTTCTTTCGAATGATATGAACCGCGGTAATAATTATAAAATAACTCATGTCCAAGAGCGCATTCAGGTAAAGAAGAGTTATTATCTACCAACTCATCGACTTCCATTGTAAACTAAATAATATTATAACGCATTCAGGCTAAACCTGAAAAATAAATGGTTGCAGTTGGAGAAAAAACGGTGCGGGAGTATTTTCCTCCTGACGCCACATAAATTACAATTAGAATGAATACATTTGCAAAGTTCCAGTGCCACTGTGCTGCATGAAAGTGTGCGCAAACCTCTTTACATTAAATGGCCTAATTGCAATTACCTCGTGTACAACAGTAAACGTTAATATTTAGCAAAACAGTTCGGCTTACCTTTTCTTCTTTTTCCTTATCACGTGAAAGCTATGGCGATGAGGTTTGCAGCGAGGCAGGAACTTCGAAGTTGCAGAACTGCCTGTTGATATTTAAGCCGTTCTCAGTGGCGACGACTTCACAAATTACATTGTTTCGTCGTCATTGCGAAAACCTGCTCTCGGAGGATAGCTATCATCTCACTCCACGCGTGATGTTACAGGAGTTCGTCGGTGCGTATCGCTGATGAAGGCTGATGGTATCTCACCCACGGACCTCCTTGCAACGCCATGGTGTGTCCGCATTGGTTAATTAAATTCACTTTTTTAAGGGCTTAGAAATATTATCTATCTGTTGAGGTAGGTTTAACGGCGTTTGCAGAAGGTAGTTTTTTTGCAGAAACGGGTTGAAAACCCCTATTTTTTCCTTTTCGCAAAAGCAGTGAACTTTATACTTGATTTGTAAACTAAGGAAAAACGCTAGGTGTTTGAAACTACGCTGTCAAAAACTCACTTACATGGAAATATTATAAAATGGTTTTTATATCCATTGTACAATTTTTGAAAGACACAGAGCACGCTAAAGTTATAATTTTTTGGAGAACTAATTTCTGTTGCCGACTTTTCTGCATTTTATCTACTCAGTACGCGTTGAGAAAATACTATCATCATTTTAATTTAACATATCGATAACAGTTGTACAGTGTTAGGTACGTATCATTTGTTTAGGCAATAAGGGTACAGAGATATCATGTCTCAAAGTTGTGAAAATTTCACAGTCCTGTCGCAGGTGGTCGTGACATGGAGTTACACATACGGCTATACCTCCGAAAGCATTACACTTACGGACCTAAAAATTAACATAATTTCATTTAAGATATGTACAACTATCCACATAAAATATCATCAAAATCCGTAATGGTCGGGCGGCGCACTTCAAAAAAACTAAACCACTTGACGTGGAATGACCAAAACAGTCTGTTGAGTTTCCGAAGACTCTGGGGGATATTTCGGAGTCACTGGCTGGAGCAATCTTCCTTGATTCTGGGCTTTCTCTCACAGCTGTGAGTCAGGTCTTCTATCCCATGATGAATAATGAAATCCAGGCCTTCCTGAAGAAAGTTCCAAAGCAGCCAGTGAGAGAATTGTTGGAAACAAATGCCAATGTTCAATTTATGGCATCAGAAGAAGTGAAGTCAGCTGTTGTTGGTGATGAAGTTCAACGATCTGGATTAAGTAAACCAATAGTGATGGTCCCCTTGAAAGTTACTGTTTCAGCCATCGGCCAGGGAAGAATTTTTATCACTGACGGAAGTTGAGGAAGGAGTTATGTTATTGTATGTTAACCGGTATGGAGTATTCCGTCTCCATTTTTTCTTTGTATTTGATGTTTCTCAATGAGTCCATTATTAGCCTTCGTGGATGAATAATGTTATTATATCGTGATTCAGCAGTATCCGTGATATATTGTTCGTGATTCCTTGTGTATATGGCAGGTATGCTTTTTTCTTGTCCTCAATCATATCATCTACCCGTGACTGTGAGGGCGATCCTGATTTTCGAGCGATGGTCTTTTTGATTTCTCTTTCCTCGTATCCGTAGCTTATGAGGATTTCTCTTAGTTTCTCCAGCTCTTCTTTTCTGTGGTCTTCGTCACTGTGAGTAAATGATTGGTGAATCAATTTTTTCATTACCTTTTTAATTGCGCCGGTTGGTGTTGGAGTCCTGCATGGAGGTATCTAACTGTGTTGGTTGGCTTCCTGTGATACGTACGACCCAGCGTACTGTCTTCTCTTCTTATAACAAGGACGTCCAGGAATGGTAGATTTGTACCCAGTTCCTCTTCTTTGGCGAATTGGATCACGTGGTTAATGTTATTTTAATAGACGTGGAATTCTTTTAACTTCTTCCGGCCGTCTCTCCACACCACGAATGTGCCATCCACATATCGTAGCCAATTCGCTGGCTTGTAGGTGGAGTTATCTAAGGCAGTAGCTTCACAGTGATCCATGTAGAAGCTAGCTATGGCGGGAGAAATGGGTGATCCCATCGGTGCTTCTTCCGTTTGCTCGTAGAAATTCCCTTTCCACTTGAAGTACCTCGTTTGGAGGCATATTTTTACCAGGTTAGCTGTATTTTCGTGTAATTTATCCTGATCTACCTTGATGGTTTCTTGTGTTGGAATCTTGGTAAAAAGTGAAACCATGTCAAAGCTAACTAAAATGTCTCCCTCTGTCAATCTTACGTCTTGGATGCGGCTGAGGAAATGAGGGAGTTTTTCTCGTAGGTGTGTGCCTTTTCCACTTCCGGTTGAAGGAGCGCGGCAATATATTTCGCTAATTGATAAGTTGGTGAGTCTTTGGGGCTGATTATGGGCCGTAATGGAGTGCCCTCATAATGAATTTTGGGCAATCCATAAATACATGGGGTCTTCGGTTCCTGGGACGTGGTACGTCTGCGTATTTCTTGGTCGGGGATGCTCTTCTTGATGGCTTCTGTGGTTTTTCTCTTGATTGCTCCTGTTAGATCCTTATTTAGTTTTCTATATAGTACGACTTCAATTACATCTTCAATCCTTCATTTTGTTTTCTTAGTTTTCTGTATCTAGGATGACACTCGCTTTTCCTTTGTCCACGGGTAGGATGACGATATAACTTTGGTGATCCCCATGTTACTGGTATGCAAGATGTAGAATGATAAAATCAAAAACATTATGCCGCCAACATTCTTGAAGAGACTACCAATCGTGATCAGCAAAAGCAAATAAATTAGGAAAGCGAGCGATCTTGATCACTGGCTGCTTTTTTACAGCGTTCCAGTGTTGCATGGCATATTGCCCCATGACTACTTGAAACGTTGGACTCTTTTAGTTGCTGCTATCTTATTATTGCTACAAGATAATGTATTTATCGAGGATGGAAATAAGGCTGATCTTCTTTTGATTGAGTTTGTCTGTAAGACTGAAGTATGGACAGTCAGAAATGACATACAATATGCATCAGCTGATGCATTTTGCGGAAAGTGTGAGGCAATAGGGTCCACACTGCCTTCCCATTTGAAAATGCAATCGGTCCCCTCAAGCGTATGGTTAAAGCTGCTAGGGGTATTCCACATCAGATAAAAGAATTATTGAGCTAAACTCATCCCGTGAACATGTTAGAATATGGTGCTTGCAGGAATGAAGTGATAGGGCTTTGTAATAACATCATGAATAATAATAATAATAATAATAATATTTATTATACATAAAACAAGATACAACTTGCATTAGTCTTCGTCATATTAATATACAGAATTACAATAGTTTTATTACAAATACAGAAAAAATTATAAATATTATTAAGTAGTACAAATACAGAAGATGTTAAATTACAAGAAAATCATATCATCCTTGTTGCTATCGATGAATTCCTCAATGGAGTAAAAGGCCTTTTTTATGAGCCAGGCATACACAACTCTTTTAAATTTTTCAAGACTGACAAGTTTGGCTTCGGCAGGTAAACTATTATACAGGTGCAGCTTAATTATGTGGAATGATTTACAAGTTTTTGATAGTCGGCAATAGGGAACATTAAGGATATCTCGGTTTCTTGTGAAATGGTTGTGCACATTTCCTCTTGTCTCCAAGGAGTTAAGATTTGCCTTTACGTCACAAAGACACTTCATTATATACATACAGTACAGGGTCAAAATGCCGAGCTTGGTGAAGAGTGGCTTACAGTGATCCCTGGGCTGGGCACAAGAAACTACTCTAACTGCCTTTTTTTGGATTTTAAATAGGCTTAAGGAGGATGAAGAATGGCCCCATAGCTCGATGCCATAGTTTATATGGCAGTGAAATAAGGCAAAATATGCTGAGGTAATGTATTCTTTTGGGATCAGTGCTTTAATTTTGCGTAGCATGTACACTGCCTTTGATAGTTTACCTAAAGTGGTTAATACATGAGGTTCCCAGCTTAATTTGTGGTCCAGTTCAAAGCCGAGCAGCTTGATAGTATCATTTGAGCATGCTGTATGACATAAGGAGAAAGCGAGTGATTGGGTTTTGTCATTGTTTAAAGCAAGGCCATTGGCAGAGAACCATTTAGTTGCTTCAGACATAATTAACTTTGATGCGGTGCTGGTGTTGAGCAGAGTATTTGAATTATAGATGAAAGTGGTGTCGTCAGCATAGAGTAACGATTTACAAGAAATATTTGATGGTAGGTCATTTATCAAGATGAGAAATAAAAGAGGCCCAAGAATTGAGCCTTGGGGGACACCATAACTAATGCTTAGGGGTGACGATAGATTACCATTGATGTAAACACATTGACAGCGATCTGAAAGATATGACTCCATGAGTTGAAGCTCAAGATTACTGACACCATAATAGTGTAGTTTTTGTAGAAGAATTGGATGTGAGACACAATCGAAAGCTTTGGAAAGATCACAGGCAGTTATGGCAATAGGTGATTTTCCCTGGAATGCGTCTAGTATTAATTTAACGGCAGACTCTACTGCTGAAGTGGTGGAATGGCCTTTACGGAAACCAAATTGGGAAGAAGAAAATAAATTATGAGTTTCAAAATGATTGTACAACTGGTTATGGATTGCTTTTTCAAAAATTTTCCCAAAGACAGGAATTATTGAGATAGGTCTGTAGTTGGAAAGCAAGGTTTTATCCCCTTTTTTATAGATGGGGATGGTTTTAGATATCTTCTGCGATTTAGGGAAAATGCCTGACTGGAAGCAAGAATTCAAAATTAGAGCAAGGGGTTCATCGATTACATTGCTAAGTTTTTTTATCAAGTTGACCGATAACCCATAAACATCTGTGCTGTTGGAACATTTTAAAGAGTTAATGATGATTCTGATCTCGTGAGGTGTCACCCATTTCCATTTAAAGGAGAGGGTAGTACTTGGGAAATTCTTAAGAAAGTCTGTTGCGGTGTTGTCAATTGAGTCAACACTGGGGACAAGTTCGGAGATCGAATTTATAAAATACTTGTTTAGATGATCAGATGAGATGGGTAGGTCAGAAGCACATTTGGAACGACCAGTTTCCTTGTTTATTATTTGCCAAGCAGCCTTGTTGTGATTAGTAGCATTGCTTATAAAATTTAAATTTACATTGCGTTTTGACTGAATTAAGAAATTATTGTAAACCCTCTTGAGTTGCCGCCAGGTACTTTTATCCTCCTCACTTTTGGAGGCAACATACCTATGGCGTAGTTGGACCACCTGGGATCTCAAACTAGAAAGTTCTGGGGTAAACCATTTCTGAGATTGTTTAGTGGGAGCAGGATGCAGGGGTGATGAAGACAGCAGTTATAAAGTGCATCACCACGAATGAGGAGAAAGTGTTCGGTAAACGTCTGTAGTTCACTAGATGACTATAGATTACCTGAAAATGTTAATATTGAGTGCAGAAACCCTGGCAGAAAAGGATGATAACGTTTTTGTAAACTTATGGTAACTTTGGAGTGTACAATTAATGTAGGAAAATGGTAAACCCTGTGTAGGCCGTGCGTGTAATTATAGTGAACACAATTATACCTCCTGTGTACAAACTGTGTAAATTTGTGGTAAAGTGCCCAATCTGTGTAGGTTGTCTGTGTACTTGTGAAACCATTGGAGCTGAATTGTGTACAGTGTGCACTGGGGAGAGAGACTTTAGTGGTACATGATTAGCATATAATGTACACAAAGTACCATTTAGTACACGGGTGTGCAATAATGGTGACAAGGATTCCATGCAATTAGGATAACAAATAAATAAATAAACATGGGACAGAATGGTGCTTCTTCAATCACAGTTTAAAAAGCATTCTTTGTTTTGAAACTGTGATTGAAGAAGGCCTAAATATCATCCATTGCTGCCTCCCCTTCTTTCTATTGATGATCTCGATAGTCCCTGTTAAATGAAAAAAAAAATAAAATTCAGAAACCTTGTCAAGCGAACATTACGAAACTTTGATAACACGGTAAAACGGTAAGGATTGGATTAAGGGCCGCAAATTAAACCTTCTTATCCTTTAGAAATCACTTTCTTTCTTTCTTTAACCCTTAGGCTGCGGGAAACGTACATGTACGACTGTACCGGGAACTGCGGAGAGAACGTTCTTGTACGTTTGACCCTCTCTGTCTACCTGCTCCCTCAGTCCTTTCATATTTTTATGACCCGAACTCTTTCTTTCCAGCGATGGACATCTGGGAATCCACCAATTTTACCCAAACCAGTCCCTTCCCACGCTCTTTAGGAATCGCATACCACCGAAATGGTGTGCGACCCTTTCTTCGGATTGTTCGCTCAAGAGGCTACGGTTGTCTCAAAAGTTAGTTGTCTTATGCTCGCGCCCGGCTCAATTATCAACGGATTTTTTTGGTGTTTGGTATCAAATTAAACAGAAAGTTGCTAGAAAATATATTGTCATATTTGTTTTCAACAATTACGCCTATAAACAAATTTTCAAAATTAGTTCCAAGTTCCACTAATCCCTCGACAAGTTCCGGTGCCCACTCCCTGGGATCCCGAGAAAAGGATCGGGAGGGGATTACATGGGTCATATAACTGCCTGGCCTCGGCCCGCGGGAAGGATGGACAGGCTCCGTCCGAATAGACATTTGCCGCACAGGGTGAACGAAATGCGCTCTAGCTGCCGCAGCTTAAGGGTTAAAAAACGAAATGAGAAAGTGGTTGAAGAGGCCTTACGTTTTCCAATCTCTGCAAACATAAAAACCCCTTAAGTTACTGCTCTAGACTGACTGCTCAAGGCTTGTTTTAAAAGTAGCTCACACCAAGTTGCACAATTGTTTCTTCAATATGGCATGTGTTATATCAGTGATTTCCCTCCCTCAAACTATGCTTAGCTCTTTCCAGCGCAAGTTGTTTTAATCAATCAAAAATATATTTTTTTATTTTTTCTTTACTTATAGTTAAAGAGTGATCATATTTTCAGTTGGAAAATTTGCGTTTATTAATAATAATAATAATAATAATAATAAACACGTTGCCTTTTGGAAACATTGGACATCTGTGGGTATGTCTGTCCCCGTGTTCTCTTTGTAGCCATATGGCAACATACTGTTATAATGGAAATATATATAATCTTACTTTTTATTGGTGTTTTTACTTATTGCTGTTGTTACTTTACCCTGTTCAACTAATATATCCTCCCGAACCTTATCGAATTATCTTAGTAATAATTAGTTTAACAAAATATCTTCTGTTCGCAATGCTTGATGAAAAGGGATTTAGAAACACATTAAACACAACAAAAATAGAAAAAAAAGCTGGAAGCTTTTTTCTATTTTTTTGCATTTATTGAAACTCCAGTATTGCAAAAAGATGAAAATATATGAGAGCTCGACATTTGAACATGATAGAATGTAATAAGACAAAAAAAAATACAAATGAAAACTATTTTCTTTGGTATTAAGAATGACAATTTCTCTCTTGAGTTAGGCATAAATGAACTTTACATTTTGTTCGTGAGGTCTCAAAAAGTGCTTGACATATAATTTACATCTTCCTTTTTTCCCAAATTTAGCTGGTAAATGGTCAACATTGTCATTATTTTATTCATTAACATATTTAAAATCCCATGTTTGGTGAAGAAGGATCATTGATGTTTGAGTACCCAATGTTTTTTTTGGCAATATATAGTGGTAAGAGAATGGAGGGGAATTAAGAAGTTTTTAAAGCACTGAGCATCATATCAATGTTTTTTAAAGGAATGGGCTATAATGCATTTCTTGGTCGACCAATTAACGCGCTAGATTTGTTTTTTGTTTTGCGTATAAGTTTCAACGGTACTGCCTGCTTTTTGTTTTTGTTGTGGCTTTACGGGACTTCATATTCGTTGGAACTCCAGTCAGGATCTTCCAGTCGTTCAAACTTCGGCTTCAAGATGCTAATTGTAATGTCAGCAAAACTGTTGTCCAGTGAAGCCAACGCTCGCGGCAAATTCCCAGAAGACGTGCTGACGATAATTGAGACTTTTTTCCCGAAAGAAAAGAACAATTTGAACACGAAATAGAAAGTTTTTCATGCCGGAAAAAGACGATTTCACCGCGGTAAGAAAACGTTTTTAGGGCGAGAATAACACATTCTTAAACCGTGTTTGACACCGGAAAATATCGTTTTTAAGGTGAGAAAAACACGTTCTTAAAACAGTAAAAACAACTTGTTTGACACCGAGAAAAAAGTTTTTAGGGAGAGAATAACACGTTTTTAAAACCGTAAAACATCGTTTTTTATGCGGATGTTTGAACCTTTAAAACTCGTTTTTCCCACAATCAAAAACGTTTTTCAAAATCGTAAGTAAAACGTGAATAAAACGTTTTGTGCTGTTTGGTAATATATTAATTTTAATTTACCTCGTATTTCACTGTAACATTGTATATGGCCGGCTTCTGTGGTGTTACCCTTGGCCGTCGACGTGCTGGGGTTAATATTTCAAGTAGGCAATGTAGGCATTCCAATATCCTGCTAACGTTTGTCAGGAATTTCAAACACTTGTTTTCTTGCCTCAATTAAGTTGGCAGCTGCCAACGTCTTGCACGCGAAACGTGAGTTGTTGTGTTTACATGGGCAATGAAAATTTGCCATGTTTGGATCTTTGTCTCTATACCTATTATAAAAAGATAATGTCATTATGCATTGCCTTATTGACTTTACTATGCTAAATATCTAGGACCGAGTCCTAGGGTAAACCTAGGACCAATGTAAACATGCCTAAAACAGACATAACCTACACCTACCTTTTTTATTTGCCGACTCCGCTTTAGAACGCTTTCTCGAGCTACGAATGCCTTCTGTAACTGTAATACTTTGGCTGATATAATAGTAATACAGATAAATGAACAGAATTGCCATGCGTGCCTTAAAAACGAAATAAAACACCATTACATGATAGATTAAAGTAAATACATAATTTAAAAGCAAGTTGCTGCATTAATGGAAGTGTTCACCAAAACACCGCAAGGTGGAATTAAACACACGATTTACGCTCGTTGATAGGTTCTACCGGACATACTGCGTTTTGATACGAAAGCAATGTTGTACGTACTGCATTTTTTTTTCGGATGGCACTTTTCGAATGCTGAAATAGCTAAGATATACTGCGTTTTGATGCAAACTGTTTTCATAAACTTAGAGATACTGGAATGACCATTGCAACGCTATCATTATCATGAATTTTTAATTTTTGTACAAACTGCGTTTTGATCCTAAGCTCCTCATTTGTGATTGTGGCGGAAATTAACAGCACTTTTTAACAACACGAAATGAATTTAATTCAACAAACAATTTGACAGGAATATAACAAATTCTGGAGAGTAGTTCGTTGAAGTGTGTTCCCCGAAGGACCAGCCGTACCCAAGCTGGGAGAATTCCATGCTCTGAGAGTCGCGAAGCGTGGAGGAAGTCCAGGCGTTGAACGGCAGAGAGAGAGAGAGGGGGAGAGAACTGCACCGTCCGACTGCACACGAGAGAGAGAGAGGTAGAGAGCACGAATAATACACTACTATGCAGGCTCCTTGGTAGAGAGCAAGGAGCCTACATAGTGTAGTGCAGTAGTGTATTATTCGTGGTAGAGAGACTCCTTCGCCACACCATCGCTAAGTTCCGAGAGAGGGGAAGGAGGGGAGGGCGACAACAGCTCCACCATGGCCAAAAAAAAGGAAGGGCGTTTAGCAAGACATCGAACATCCCGCCCCCCTTGAACAACTCGTTCAATAAATGAAAACAGGGCATTCAATAATACAATACAGAAAATAAACTGCCATTCACAAAATGAACATGAATAGTCAATGTACGGGTGAATCACTTCAGGTCAATTGTCAATCGTCACTGGGGAGAGGGAATACTCGGGTGGGAGGACGGGTAAGGGTGCCTTTAGGGGTATGCAGCTACACCACACGAACTATTGCATCGCCACCTGGTGAGGTCCTTGACACTCGGGCTAGGCACCACTGGAGTGGAGTCGTCTTTGGTTAGTGTACCACAACTAAATCGCCAACCTTAATATTATCCCCTTTTAAAATCAATTTGGAACGTTGTTGGAGGGTGTTTAGGTACTCCCGATGCCACCGGTTCCAAACGTGTTGGGGGAGGGCCTGCACTGGCTGCCATCTTCTCAGTCGATTTATGCGTAGGGCGGCGTGGTCATCCTCGGGGAGGGCGGTAAATGAGGTTCCGATGAGAAAATGTACCGGGGTCAGCGCCGATACATCAGCAGGATCCGATGAAAGAGGTGTCAGTGGACGAGAATTTAGCATGGCATCTACCTTGACAACAAGAGTAATAAATTCCTGCAGGGTGAGAAAAGTTTGCCCAATGGATCGAATTAAAAGATTTTTGGCACTTTTAATCGCCCTTTCCCATAGCCTCCTTGGTGCGGCGCAGCGAGTGGTATAAAATGGAATTTAATGTTATTGTCAGATGCAAAATGGGAAATGTCATCTTTGATGATCGGGGATGAGAAAAACCTCCTTATGATCACCTTCAGCTGAGTAGATGCTCCAATGAAATTCGTCTCACAGTCTGAGTAGAAGTCGGTACATAGTCCTCGTCTTGATACGAACCGGGTTAGTGCTGCAATGAAGGTGTCCGAGGAGAGATCGGTTACTACTTCGAGGAGCACCGCTTTTGTTCACATGAAAATGAAGAGGCACAAATAGGCTTTAAGTGGAGTCGTTTTCCTTAGCGCATGGCTCTTAATAGTAAACGGACCACCATAATCCATTCCGGTTTTCTGAAATGGTCGTACTTGGTTTACGCGGTACTTCGGCAAGTCTCCCATCAACTGTGGCACGTTTTTAGGTTGGTACCGAAAACAGCGCATACATTTAAAAATCCGAGAGCGGATAACGGATCGTGCAGAGATTATCCAAAACTGTTCAAATAAAATATACCTACTGCAGGAGTATAGGCCCAGCATGCAAATATTTTATGTGGTTGTAATCAATGACGAGGTTAACTACATGATGTGACTTGGGTATTAAAATTGGGTGTTTCCCAGGATAAGGTAGGTCGGCGTGTTTTAGTCTACCTCCAACTCGGAGCAAGCCTTCGTCGTCCTCGAAGGGGGAAAAACGTTAAATTCTCATGGTACAAGGTTGTCCTTTTTGAAGTAGCATCAAGTCTTCCATAAAAGCGTTTTGTTGAATGAGGTTGCAAATGACATGTGTGGCCTTTTGGAGTTCTTGAGATGAAAGCATACCATGTACACTGTCCGACCGGTGACAATTTTGCGCAAACCGTCTGACGTATGGTACTACGCGTTGAAGTTTTTACCACTTTGAGAACCTAAAAAGTAGATCCCACTCAGTAGATACTGTGGAGGAGCAAACGTTGAATACTGGTTGTTTTAATTCCGGTAGATCCTCGTCCATTGGAGTGAATAGAGATTTCGGCCAATCTTCCAGCGGAGGAGAGAGCCATCGAGGGCCAGACCACCACATGGAATTGTTATCAAAGAGCGGAGTGGGTAGCCCCCGTGAGGCACAATCAGCCGGGTTGTGTTGCGATGAGAGGTAAAGCCATCTTTCAGGTTTATAGTCTTGAATGATTAACATTGATTCCAATGTACTTAAGGCCTTTTATTGCCTCGTAAGAAATTAACATCATTGGGTACAATCGGTACAACCAAGAACCTTATACAACACAAGAACTACTACTCCATAGCAGGCCGGGAAACTGACTGAGACTAACTCGGCCACACGAGAACACACATTACAACAGTGCTGCCAACCTATGGAAGTGTGTTCTTGGTTACACAGAACGGAACAGGTTTACAACACAAAATCACCCCTTAACCAGAACACACTTCTCTCCCAAAAAAGAAACAATATTCATATGAAAATATTTTGCGCTAAACTCAACCCTTTTCTAAATTTTGCAACTTAAAATGCACTCAAAGGTTTCGTTAAAATATCAGCTATCATTTCTTCAGTTGGGATGTACCGAAGTTCAACCTTTTTATATTCTACAGCCTCTCTTCCAAAGTGACGACGTACATCAATATGTTTAGTTCTATGGCTTAACCTTTTGTTCATCGCAAGTTTCTGAGCAGGCTGATTTTCATTAAAAGTAATAGGTATACAATTCATCTTTCCAATTAATTCATGGAGAAGATTACCCAGCTAGCACAAGGGAGACGGTCTCTTGAAGAAAGGTAAGAGATTCCGGGGTAACGGTAACCATTTTCCTCATTTCTTCGATTTTGGAGAATATAATTTGATCACAGCAATCATTTTAATTATTACCAAATTTAATTGTTGTAATACGGTTTACTATAACGCGAATTTTATAATAATTAATATAGCGATTCCACTGACTGTGGCGATACCGGAAGGGAGCCCTCCTTGCTACATCCGCTCCAAATCTTTTACTTTGTGCCAGTACTTGAAGCTGTGAGTTCGTGACTGTGCTACTGAAGTTCGAAACACCAATTATCCTCCTCGTGGTGCCTGCCCGTTCTTGTGATTGCCTGTAAAACTGCATCTATTTTCACCGGTTTAAGGTAAGTACTGATTTATTGTGTATCCCTGCCAAATTTTGGGGGTTTATTATTATCATTTTGCCTTCGCCTGTACGCTACACTCCACGTGTCCCAAAGGACTTAGATTTTGGCATTTATTCCGTAGTGAATTCGATTCGCGTATGATTGTCTACATGTATTTTCATTTGTTACTTATTTTCCTCTTTAAAGATAATATTCGTTACCTAATGTGCCTAAGCATTTATCTCAAATAAATCCGCTCGTGCAGGTCGATTATGTCCACAAAGAATGGCCATTATCCTTTCGACGCTATTACCTACTCCGTGTGGACTAAAAAGAAACAAATTCCCGACAATGAGTAAAATTAATGTGAAGAGCGGATTTATTGTGGGACATTTTAAGCAATGAATGTACATTTACATCAGGTGGTTTGAGCGTGATAGTTCCCTAGTCATAATGGAGACCATATTCAAATTTTACCTTTTGATTTCAGTGTCTGTAAGAAGTATGACATGAATATTGTAATATTAATGGCGCAAAGATATAGCTATGTATGACCACAATTCTCTGTAATTAAATAAATATAAGATACAGAAGTCTGTAACTTGACACATTTTTTCCCAACGTACGGCTGAAAACCCTTAAAAACAGCAGGCTTTTTTTGCGATTCTGTAAAAATTACTGTGGTGAGTAATAGCTTATTTTTATAAGTAGTTGAGAAAAAATTAAATCTATAAACCGTTCGTTATTTTGACAAAATCTAGGTGCTAGAAGTTCCTAAATTGTTTAATATTCTCCCTATGGAGCGCACAGCCATAATATACCCCATGTAAAAAAGCGATATTTTTAGATAAATTGTACGAAAAGTACTTTGGCAAGGGGTTGATATTTTGATATTTATGGGAAGATGAGTATTTTCTTAAAAACGAGGCCAAATTCATCTAATTCTAGGTGAAGTGACTACCAAGATGATTCTCCTGAAGACATATGACCAGACAGGCAGTTGTGTGGCAGAATGAAGGTTGAAAGGAATTGTTATCGATGGATTACTTTGCAAATGTACCTGGTGTGCAATGCGTTTCTCTGTTGATGTTTGGGAGAAGACATTTAACTAATAAGTTCTTCTCTGGAATGTTGTCTATTCTTTAATCTTAGGTTAATGTATGGAAGTGCTTGTACAATTTTTTGTTTCTCGATTGATAAGTGCAGTGAATTTAGTGTTGGGGAGTGGAGCCTATTTTTTTTAATTTTGCTGGATGGCAATATAAACTACCGGGATGATTCTCCTGAAGACATTTGTACTAGTTATGCTATTGTGCAGGAGGATGCAACAATTAAAAGGAACTGGTGTTGATGGGTTACTTTGGGGATGTGGCTATTGTTTAACGAGTTTCTGGATGTTAGGTGTTGTATGTTCAGTATTGTCGAAAGGAACTTATATGGTTTTTTATGCTGGTTGGGAATCTTTACTAATCTGCCATTACATTGTACTAGTCATGCTATTGTGTGACCTGAAGAAGCTTGTTATGTTAGGTGATGGGTATTGTTGGACATTCTAATTTAAAATGTTTTTATTCAAAGTTTATCAGCAGGTTGTCAGACTTGAGGATGTTAGCTATTGCTAGGTGGTTTAAGATTGTATTTTGTAAAATTTGTATTTCATTATGCAATTGAAATTATCCTGTTTAATGGTGCAGGAGGAGTTCTTCAGTATTTTAACAGAGTTGTCAAAGTTTCTTGTTAGTCTTTAGTACATGGCTAGTGGTTCATTATTTTTTGACGGGATACCCAATTGTATTTTCTTTCTTGGGAGGGTTGAGAGGCTTTGTGCCACATGATTTATAGCGCTGGCTAGCCAGCATATTTCTATTTAGAGTGTAAGGTGAGTGTGGGATAGTGTATGTATTTGTTGAAGGTAATTGCTGAATATGAGCAGGGGAGGTGGGTTATTAAATTTCCTTTTCATTTGATTATTATCTCCAAAACTCCCAGCCTGGTCCATCTTCTATCAAACATGGTTTTTTTCAAAATGTATTAGCAATATTAAAATATATTAGCTATATGTTGTATAATTTTCTTTTGCTGACATATGAGTGAATGCATGTTATACTGTCTCGAACCATTATTAACATTGTGTTAATGCAGTCGTTTGAGTTTTCTTGCTCCAAGTATTATTCTTTTACTTTTCAGGCTTTGATGCAGTTCCTTGATGTTCAGTGTACTGGGGAAATGTAGCTTCTACCCGAAGGGAGGAGATATTTGTAGCTTCACTGAGTTGATTATCTGATATGGCTTGTCCTAATTTCTTGTTAAATAAACCAATATTTGAAAATATCTAAATTTTTTTTCGCATTTCCCTCTGCTAGTTGCATTGTTTTAGTTAATCCGATTGTCGACAATGTTTGTAGTTGTCCCGTGTTACCAAGTTCGTAAGTAATATGCTTAAATGTCATGTTAGGTACTATCTAGTTCGCATTTTCCACGGTTTTATAAGTGGTCGGGTTGCGATTTGCTTTAATGAACTAATTCAAGCGGTCGTCCGTAGATTGCCGCTCCTAGTACGTTCAAAGGCCAATAGATGGCGCTAACGTTCCCCAGTTCACGTAGTTCGCGGTGTTGCCGCGTAGTGGCGTGCCGTCTTATTTATTTCCACCGACCCTTCTCATTGGTTCCTGGCGAGCCTATGTGGTCCGTCTTTTCATAGTTAGAGACTGTCTCCTTGCTATAACGGACATTTCTTCAGCGAATAACTCCTGGGTCGTCGTCGCGTCTCCCCACCGTCTTCTTTTCTTTGGGGAGACGCTGACCACTTCCCGGAGACGATGTCCTTCGTTTCTGCGGAGAGTGTCTGCTAATCCGGGGGAGGCGGTTCGCCCTGTGCTAGCTGGGTAGTTAAGTACATACGTTCTTTGGTACCTTCACTGAGAGCCATGTACTCTGCTTCTGTACTGGAAATTGCTACAGTATGTTGCTTTCTGCTTTCCCGTGAAACGACACTTTCATTTAACAAAAACACAAACCCTGTATATGATTTTCGATCTACCAGATCATTAGCATGAGATGCATCTACATAACCATACATATTAACCATTTATTGGTTACCTCTCTTAAAATAACAAAAAGTAATCATAAGTCCCCTTTAAATAGCGCAACACTCTTTTTGCCCCTTTCACGTGTTCATCACTATAACATGTATTATATTGGGATAATACGTTAACAGCATGAGTAATATCCGGTATAGTACAAATAGCAATATAAATCAAACATCCAATTAAACACTGATAAGGGAAATTAGTATCAAAATTACCTTTTGATAATTTTGTTCCCGTCGACATAGGTGTATCAACTGGTTTACAGTCTGAATTTGAAATTTGGTCAACACTTCATTAATGTATTTGCTTTGATTTACAAATATCCCATCACTTGTACTTGTTACTCTCATACCAAGGACATTTTAAACTGCTCCGATGTCTTTCAATTCAAATATATTTATAAATTTACTTTTGAGCATCTCCTTTTCAACAATCATTTCCAAAAACAAAAATATCATCAACAAATTTTGCAACAACAAGATTACAGTTCCCTCTCACCCTTTATACACACATGGTTCAGAGTCACACTGCTTATAATTTAATTGACACAGAACAGAATACAATTCCTCATTCCATACTTTAGACGATTGTTTTAGACCATACAATGCCTTTTTTAACTTGCATACCTTCTCTTCTCCTGCAATCTTTATACCCTCTGGCTGCATCATATACACTTCTTCTTTCAGTACTCCATTTAGGAATGCCGTCTTAATGTCCCAATGGTCCATATCCCAGCCAAAGTGAGCTGATAGAGCAAAAAGAACCCTCAACGTTGAGTACCTTACCACTGGGGAAAAAGTATCAAGGTAATCTACACCATATTTTTGGATAAAACCTTTGGCCACTAATCTTGCCTTGTACCTAATCACATTACCCTCACTATCACTTTTTATCTTAAATACCCATTTATTTTGCACTGGCTTCTTACCTAGTGGTAAATCTACAAGTTCCCAAGTATCATTTGCCTTCAGGAAATCTAACTCTTCATGCATAGTTTGCACCCACTTATCCCTTTCCTTAGAAGACTAAGCCTGAGACAAGGACTCTGGCTCCACACTTGTACATACCGAACTGTAGATTATGTGATCAGGGAATTCCTTCAGCCTCCTTTCTCGCAATGGGTACCTACGATCAAGGCTATGTGACACCTCCCTTTCCACTAGGTCCTGCCCCTCAGTTGCTTCACCATCACTAAGTTCAGAGACTGCCTGTGAGAGAACTCAGTCACTCGTCACAACTCTGTAGGGTTCAACTCTGGTTCATTTTTCTCACCACCTGGAAAGACACTTTCAAAGAATATAACATCCCTAGCTTTTATTAATTTACCAGGTACCTTGAGGCTCATAAGACGATATCCTTTTGTCTCATTACAATAACCTACAAATATCATCTTTTCACACGCCTCTAATTTACGCCTCTTCTCTTTTGGGACATACACATGTGCTAAGCAACCAAATACCTTTACATGAGGAAGGTTTACTTTCCTTCCACTCCAAAGTTCTTCTGGTACACTTCCTGAAATTACTTTGCTAGGACACCTGTTCCTAATATAAATTGCAGTATTCACTGCTTCAGCCCAATAGGATTTATCTAAATGAGCTTCATGAAGTAGGGTACGAGCCATTTCAATTGCAGTTCGATTACCTCTCTCGATTCTCCCATTTTGTTCTGGATAGTATGGCACAGTTTTTTCATGCTTAATGCCATTGTTCTTTAAGAAATCAGCAAATGGTTTGTTGCAGAACTCAGTCCCATTGTCGGTACGGAGAATTTTTAGTTTCACCTATCTGATTCTCAATTAACAATATGAAGTCTTTAAACGACTCCAACACATCAGGTTTACTCTTAAGGAAATATCCAAATAACTTTCTGGAATAGTCATCCATCATCAGCAATAAATACCTTGCCCCTCCAAATAATTTTTCTTCAATTGGACCACATAGATCAGCATGCACAAGTTCCAATTTCTTCTTTGCCCTTGACAAGCTTTCTGCAAATGGAGGTCTCCTCATCTTTCCAGCGATGCAGGGAGTGCAACGTATCTCCATAGCACCTGTAAAATTGATACCATAAGCCAATGTCATTAAGTTAGTCATATATTGCCTGTTTAGGTGTCCCAGTCTTCGATGCCACAGTGTCTCAGCCTCAGCATTAGGATTTGTTTTCTCCTGTTCATGCCGTGTGGTTGTACTGGTAGTGATAAGGCAGACTTGTAGATTCTCATGCTCTATCACATCTTCCCTAGCTTCAACCTCCAGCTGATAAATTCCACCGATGTCTTTGGCCACAGCTACCAAATCGCCGGTAATGTTACATCCATCCTTATGGAAGATTAGGCATCCTTCATTTTCACTAAAAAACGTGCAAAACCCTTTGCAGACAGTATTACTAACTGATAACAAGTTAGCAGTTGCTTCTGGGACATACAAGACATCAGATATTGACGATATTTCACGACTGTTTGGCAATTCAATGGGGATGTTGCCACTGCCAGCAGCCTTGATAACTTCACTGTTAGCAACAGATATTTCAAGATCTGATCCCCGAGAAGAAAAATTAATCATCTTAGTGTTTTCGGGTGATACATGGTGACTACAGCAGCTGTATAATACCATTTTCTAGGAACTAACCGCTCAGTATGTACCGTTAAGGCATGCCCAATTTCTCGTCCACTCTTTTTCTTCAAGCCATAGAATTCTTTTCGTTTGTGGTCATCCTTCTCCCGACATTCAGACACTTTGTGACCTTCCTCATGGCACTTAGAGCACTTGAATACAAACTTCTTTCCATCAGTTTGCTGCACAGTCCTGCATTCACCTCTGCGCCCTTTGCCCATTTTTTTACCATGGACATTCTTCTCTTCACAAATTCTTCGCTGCGATGTACAGAGCCACATCGTCACGGTTCTGGACTTCACTGGATTGTTGCCGGTCACTCTCAGATAAAGGTTTATTCATTAGCTCGTCAATTTTAACAACTTCTTTACTATTATAAATGGACATGATAAACGGTGCGTAATGATCAGGTAGCCTGCCTAGAATTATCGATATGAGCCAATCTTTACTAACCTTGGAGTCGATGTCTTCCAGCTGATGAGCAAGATTCATTACTTTCGTCAAATAATCGTCCATTGATCGCGATGTTTCCAATTTGCAATGCCAGAGACTTCGTTGGAGTCGCAGGCGTCTGCCCCAACCCTTGTCCTCATATGCGTCACAGAGATTCTTCCACGCAACCTTCGCCGAAGTCGCGTTTCGTACTTTGGTAAAGCACACAGGTTCTAACAGCATGCAAATGGTTGTACGAGCTAGTCTGTCTTTATCTGCATTTAACGGCAAATCATTACCGTCCTTGTCGGTTTCCGGAACCACTGCTACCCATAAGTTCTTGTTCTCGAGATAATCCTTAACTTGAAATTTCCAGTCCTGAAATTCTTGCACACCTTTCAATTTTGGAATACTCGCCAAGATAAAATTCGTTCCAACACTGTCCCCCATAGTGCTCTTTCAATCACACTAACGCTACAGTCAAATTCTCCCGCGAGATGATAATCTCCACCCGATGATTTTCATGAATAACGATGCACGAGTTCGAAGTCTGGGCCCACAACCAGTTGGGATTACAGCCTTGAATAATTAACACTGATTCCAATGTACTTAAGGCCTTTTATTGCCTCGTAATAAATTAATAACAATGGGTAAAATCGGTACAACACAAGAACTACTTCTCCGTAGCAGGCCGGGAAACAGACTGACTGAGACCAACTCGGCCGCACGAGAACACACGTTACAGCAGTGCTGCCAACTTATGGAAGTGTGTTCTTGGTTACACGGAACGTAACAGTTTTACAACACAATAAGGTTGAATCATTCTTGAATCTGCGCTACTCGATTGGCTACATACACATTTAGGCGATAATGAGGAGTGCGGATCCAAGACTGAGCAATGGTTGAGTCACACCAGGCAGTGACTGACTCAATTTGGCAGTAATTTAACACCAAGTTAACACTGTAGTGGGTGAGTTTAGCTAACAAATATGCCCCAAAAAGTTCCAGTCGAGGTAGAGAAATACGTTTGAGGGGTGCGACACGAGATTTGGCCACGAGTAATGTTATTTTGGAGTTGATATCAACAGAACCACATCTTAATTAATGACTGTGGCATATCCTAACTCGGATGCATCAGAAAATCCATGTAGCTTGACACTGGTTGATTTAGTAAGGAACAATGTGCGAGGTAAAGTAATTTCCTTTATTCTAGAGAGATGTTTCAGAACTTCTTCCCACCGGAGAGTAATATTTGGAGGCAATGGATCATCCCATTGAAGGCCCAGGGTCCATAAGTATTGTATTAATGACTTGGCTAAAAGTACTACAGGAGCCAACCAACCACAGGGGTCGTATATTCTTGCAACAACGGAGAGCACTGATCGTTTAGAGCGAGAGTCTTGGCATAGGCAACACAGCCGAATATTTGGAGTTTGGACAAGTCAGGCCTTTTGGAAAGCCATTTTTCTGCTGGGGTGGTTTCAACTGCCATCGTAGGACTTTTGTTCAATAAATAGACGGAGGTATATGCAGCCTCTCCCCACATTTCCTTTCTCAGTTTGGAATCAAATATTAATGCTCTCGATTTTTCCATTATGCTGCGATTAAATCTTTCAGGAGTGCCATTCATTTGAGGTGAATATGGTACAGTGAATTCTAAAACAATTCCCTTCATTTTACACCACTGTTTCAAGGCAAGGTTTTTATATTCGCCACCATTATCACATCTAATTTTGGAAATTTTCTGGTTAAAGTGAGATTTCACTTCAGCAACATACTGTTTCAAGTAAATTGACACCTCACTCTTTCGGGTTAACAGGTAAACACTACAGAAATGGTTATAATCATCCAAAAATGTCACGAAATATCTTTTGCCATCGTGGGTTGGGGGATCAATTGGTCCACAAACATCTGAATGTGTATTTGTAAGGGTCGAACATCTCTTACCCTGTCTTTTGAAAAAGGTTGCCTCACCTGTTTTGATTGCATACATACTGGACAAACAATGTTATTAGCCGTTTTGACAAGAGAGGGAGACACACCATCACACAAATTTGGTACCTTCATTATGTTTCTAAAACTTGTGTGTCCCAATTTTCTATGCCATTCTACAATTTGATTATCAAATTGCATTATCAAGGCTTCCCTTTTAGTTTCTTAATTTACAACATACAGTCCATTGTTATGTTTCTTGCCCTCCAGCACCAATGCATTATCTTTAAAAAAATTAACTCTTTCTTTGGTAAACACAACAACACCATCATGTTCTATAATTGCACTCACTGATTTAAGATTTCGAGTAAGATTCGGCACACAGTAAACTTCTTGCAAATAACATTTATCTCCATATGTACCCACAAACTGCGCATTCATGCTTTCATTTTTCTTTGCTACCATAATTCTCTTTTCGCAGGATACCAAATCAGTTAACAGTTGTTTTTCTGAGACCATGTGACTTGAAGAGCCACTATCAACTACAAAATCAAATTCAGTATTCGAGTAATGTTTATCATTCACTTCTGTTTGAAAGCACAATTTGTCATCGCGTCTGTTCTTGTTCTTATTATTATCTCTAAAAAAGCAGTCATCAGATTTATGATTCATTTTACCACAGATTCTGCAATGTGTTTCTAAAGTAACAGTCTTTTTCGGCATGATTATTTTTCTTACAAATATCACATCTCCGAGTTTTTGGGCAATTTTTCTTAAGGTGTCCCTTTTCGTTGCACGAATAGCACTTAGGGGTGTACTTACTCAGGTTACCTTTTATTTCAGTTTTAAAGGATACGCTTGTATCTTTCGTCTCCATTTTTAGTTTGTTCTCTTCTAGTTACAACCTCGCGCACAGGTTCTGTAGAGTCTGGGCAGCGACACTCGTCGAGTCCCTGGCGCTGCTAAAGTGCTTGTACTCCTCGGGTAGGATGGTCATAATCTTCGTGATAATCATGGTGTCATCTATGGGTTGATCCATCCTGTTCAGCTTAAAGGCGATGTTTTGCAGATGACTAATGTTGCTCATCATATCTTGGGAATTGTCGAAGCGAAAGTTGTAGAAGTCTTGCAGAAGGAGACACTTCTGCTGCCCTGTTTTCCTCTGGTATATCTTTTTTAGCGTTTCGAACATTTCTTTCGATGTTGTACACGATAGTATATGCGACACAACTTGTCTGTCCAAAGTAGAAACGATATAATGTTGCGCCAACGCGTCTTTAGTTTTCCATTTCTTAATTTTCACAGCGTCAGAACCCTGATCACTTAATGTTTCACTACCGTCAACAATGTACATGAGGTCCTTTGCACTGAGTAGAATCTTTAATTGGAAAGTCCACATAGGATACGTGTTGGCCGTTTTTAATACCTGCACATGAGCAGTGTCATCCAAGGTTGGGAGTGACATTTTGACGAAACTCACGACAACGATTTTACAATACTATTTTTACGACTACTCCTTTCTTTTCACGTTTTACTTTGTCTTTGCTACGCTCCTGGGCCCATAACCTGTTGAGGTCCGTAGTTTTAGCGAAAGAAAAGGAACTTCCGGTTAACTTTAACGAGGTTTTATTCACGTGACCAGGTCATTTGGTACAACACTTTTAACTTTCACAAATTCAAATTACAATTCAGTTCACAAAAAAAATGAAATTCACTTTGCGTGACTTGCGCTGCCAACCTATAAGTTCCATTTTTTCATTACCAATCAAAAATATTTTTGTCAGGAAAGAATAAAACTTTGCTAGTTCCACATTAATTTATTCACTCGCGACCGGTTTCGATACAGTGTATCATCATCCGGCACAGTTTACAAAATCCTCTCATGTTATATAGGGGTATGGGCAAGGAAAAAGGTGGGGGAGGTGATGGAGGAGGGTAGGGGGGGAGGGGTGGGGAAGGCAGAATGCTGGGTTGCTGGTGCGTGAATCATAGGGGGGGAGGAAGGCCTGGGTGTCGGTGCATCCGAGTTCCCGGACCGCGGCAGGGGGTAAATGGGTGTAGGGCTAATCGGTAAGGTGATGGTGAGGCAGGTAAATGGGTGTAGGGTTAATCGGTAAGGTGATGGTGAGGTGGGTAAATGGGTGTGGGGCTAATGAGTAAGGTTGATGGTCAGGCAGGGTAAATGGGTGTAGGGCTAATCGGTAAGGTGATGGTGAGGCGGGGAAAACAAATTAAGAAGGGGGGAATTCCAAGAGTACAAATGGTCGTTGACTAAGTTGATGTCGGGGTTGGTTTGGCCTTGAAGAATTGCTAGTTGTTCTAAAGCGTCCAATTTGGGTCCGTTCCTCTCTCTGTGCAGAATTTTCGGCTTAAATTCACTGGTATGACCACACTCAAGGAGATGTTTAGCAAAGTGGGAGGTGTCCTTGTTGTTTAGGTAACATGAGCGGTGCTCCTTCGCTCGGATGCAAAAATTCCTCCCTGTTTTACCAATGTAATAGGAATTTCAGTCACTTCAATCCAGTCTGTACACGCCACTATGCTCCATGTCACTTATTTTGTCTTTGGTGTTACATAGCACTTTGCCCAAAGTTACTCTGCTGTAGAATGATGATTTTAACTTATCTTTGGGAATGAGTTTGTTGACTTTCGACGAAATGTCCCCGAGGTATGGTATCCTGCACCATTTGGTGACCTCTTCCCTATCTTTGGCACAATAAATTTGTTTTCTGGCAAGCCGGCTCACTTTTTTCTTCCACATCTGGTCTATTAAATTCCCCGGGTACCCGTTGCTGGTCGCTATCTGTTTGATTGTATCCAGTTCCTTCTTCTTGTTGGCCTCTGACATGGGAATCATCACTAGTCTATGGAGCATAGAGTGGAGGGCGGACATTTTGTGGGAAATATGGTGCCTTGAAGTAATGGGTATGATATGGTCAGTATAACATTTTTTCCTATAAATTGAAAAATCCAACTTCTGATTCATTTTTCCTATTTTTAAATCTAGATAATTTAGGGAGCCTTCATCCTCTACTTCAGATGTAAATTTTATATGATTGTCTATTGAATTGAGAAATGACATAAAATTATCCAGTTGTCTCATTGAGCCTGTCCAGACACTAAAAACATCGTCAACGTATCGGTACCAACAAAATACACTCTTAACCAGCAGGTTTGTGGAAGTGAACACAGACTGCTCTAGATGGTCCATATAAATATCGGCAAGTAGTGGCGACAAGGGAGACCCCATAGCGATACCTTCCGATTGTTTGTACATTTTACCATTGAACTGGAATACGTTTTGATTTGTACACACTTCTAATAGGTGGCACATTTCGGATATCACAGGGACTGGTGTATGACTTCTCACTAGGGCAATCTCAGCTAATTCCAGAGCCTTCGTTTTGGGAACACTAGTGAATAAATTTACCACATCGAATGACACCAGGCTGCATTTGTGGGGCAATATTTGCTTGGAGTGGACACGTGCTAGTTCTACTGAATTTCTTACTGCATATCTAGGGCTGAAGTTGGAGTACTGCTGGAACAACGAGTTCACCTTCCTTGCCAGCAGGTGGTTGGGGCTGTGAATACTGGAAACGATGGGTCTCACAGGGATGTCATCTGTATGTATCTTGGGAAGACCTGAGAATCTGGGTGCCATTGGGTTCATCTGGATCAATCTCTGCTTTTCTTTGGGGTGGAGAACAATGGTGCATTGGTCCAAGGCATATTTGCACTCCTTTTGGTGGTCTCTCGTGGGGTCCTTAGGTATCATTCCTATATTATTGGTGGTTATGAATTCCTCACATTTTTCAAGGTATGTGGTTTTGTCCAAGATGACGACTGAATTCCCTTTATCAGCTTTCGTGACGACTAGCTGATGTGTGGAAAGGGCGGTCTTGATAGAGGAAAGAGCCTTGGATTCACTGCTCACAAATTTGGGTTGGTTTTTGTTGGTTATGGCATCCATATGCGTTCTTAATTCTAGGGATATCAGTTGTGCGGCTCCGGACTTATCCCTCCTTAGAGCAAGATCACAGTCCACCGCTAGGTTTTTTAAATCTTTCACAGAAACCGGAACGTTCGGGGCGTATTTCAAGCCATTTTCCAGTAATTTTATTTGATCGTCACTAAATGTGTGTCTGGAGAGATTCACTATTCTGTTGGCGAACGTATTCGCATTGTTGTCACTTTCCGGTTGGTCAATAATATCCAATGACTGATTCACTTGTGTCTCTGTTAAATGCTGTAGTTTTTTCCCTATTGTCTCTCTCTTTTTCTGTGCAACTTCACATGCTCTCTGGCGAACGAATTCATCCACATACAGCCACTCGATCCAGGAAAGTTCTTTTGTTAATTCAGAGTACAGTAAAAGTAAATAATGGGATATTGAGTCTCTCTTCACATACCACTCGTGCATTTCCCTCTTCACCCAAGCGCGTTATGCGGTCTTCACTGCAAACTTCCCAGACGGTGACGTCGCTGTTGTACTGATGTTCACGTACTTCGGGGCCACGCCAAGGGAGAGGCACCGACTGTTGAAGTAGATGTTAAGGGCGGCAATCCGGTATTTAATTGTCAGCTTCCGATAGATGCTTGCCTTCATAGCGTTGCTTCACCATCACCTTACCGATTAGCCCTACAACCATTTACCCCCTGCCGCGGTCCGGGAACTCGGATGCACCGACACCCAGGCCTTCCTCCCCCCCCCATGATTCACGCACCAGCAACCCAGCATTCTGCCATCCCCACCCCTCCCCCCCTTCCCCTCCTCCCTCACCTCCCCCACTTTTTTCCTTGCCCATACCCCTATATAACATGAGAGGATTTTGTAAACTGTGCCAGATGATGATACACTATATCGAAACCGGTCGCGAGTGAATAAATTAATGTGGCACTAGCAAAGTTTTATTCTTTCCTGACAGTCATGAAGGAGTTCCATCAAGTTACGCCTGAAACCATTGAAAAATATTTTTAACACTTTTCACCGGCTTCGCATAGTCCTCCCACATGGGGGCTACCAGGAGGTATGAATTTCCATGCGATTCCTATATCACCCAGATACCGCTCGGCTCTACTATTGAAGTCAGCTGATGACGTTACTTTCCTCCAAGTCGTCATCTTTCTCTGCGCCCCTACAAATTTCGTTCCATTGTCGCTATGAATTTCTGACACTTCGAGCAATAAACCACCTTAATGCGGCTAGGAAACATTCGGAGCTTAAACCCGAGACAAGCTCCAAATGAATTGCCCTTGTTGCGAAACAAACGAACAAGCAAATATATCCATTTAAAATCTTTGCATTGCGGATTTTTCCCATTTTTAGCGCAAACGGTCCGCCATAGTCCACGCCTCTTATGCAAAATGCATTAATTTTCTCCAATCGAGAGGAAGGTAGATTACCCATAAACTGCTCTTTCGGTTTGGGGTTTGCACGAAAGCATTTAATGCAGTGCAATATTCTCCGACGAATAACTTCTCTAGCATTTATGATCCAAAATTTCGCCTGGATAAGGCAATGAAAATGAAGTGACCCAGGGTGTAGGTGGATTTCATGATAATAATCGATAATCAAAGTCGTTAAATGATGAGACTTTGGAAGCAACATTGGGTGTTTTTGGTTGAATGCAATTTTGGCATGCTTCAATCGGCCTCCAACCCTTAGGACTCCTTCCTTATCAACAAATGGGTTCAAATTTCTTAACCGACTGGGCACTACTTCTTTTCTAAATAAATCTAATTCCTTTTGAAATTCAATTCGTTGCACTAAAATTACCAAACACACCTCAGCCTGTGCTAATTCTTCAGTACTGAGATAATCACTATGTTTCTCATTAGGGTGCTTACAATTATGAGTGAATCGCAGGCAATATGCTGTTATCCTCTTCAAACGTGAAAATGAGGAAAACTTCAACAACCGAGCCAGTGCATTTTGCTCTAGTACCGTATGGAGATTAATTGTCCGAGCTTTCACTTCAAGGGCATCACACTCCGTTTGGTTAGCTAGTTTGGGAGCCCTCGGCCACCCCTCCAATGGATGACTCAGCCATAACGGGCCCGTCACCCAACTCGCGTCCTCGATAAATTGACGAGGAAGGGCTCCTCTTGATTCTATGTCACTAGAGTTGGAGTCTGATGGAACATACCGAAATTTGTTTGGAGATAATTTCAAATACACGCTTGTAAATTCGCAAACCTAGTGCAGACATTTCAGATAGTCTTCTAACAACCTGTTCCACTAGCTTATCACTTTTTCTCAACATTTTATTCAAATCATGCAGCTTATTTTCAAATCTAAATGTACTATATGCATCTAAACTACCATGACACTCGTAGTCTGCAGTGACATGTATGAGCCCACGCACATCATAAGATATATTTTCTTTTCCAAATAATACTCAACGATTTCTAACAAAATTGCGAAGAAAATCATTCAAATAGCTAGTTGGAACACATTAATATTTGGCCGCAAGTGCCCTTGAGAAGCAATGAAGTAAATACAACGAAGTTTTCGTACACAGGTTTAGGCTGAACACTTTTAAAGATGAAAGGACCCGTGTATAACAAAACTTGCCTGAACTCCGTCGCCTTCAATCTTTGATATTCTTTAAATGACTGCGGCTTTCGGGCAAAATCATGGCGAGAAATGAATTTAGAGACATGCCTCATGCAATTAGATATTATCTTACGCCCATTAGAGGATATTCTTACACTTTTGCAGCCCTTAAACAACATATAGATGAATTTTCTCGCTACCCCTAAGCATACAAGGTGCATGTATTCGTATGGGAACTTCGTAACCAACCGGTCTTCCACCCCTTTCAAAGTGATTAGAGGTAATATTTCAGTGTGGTGCTCTGGATTTCGTGCGAGTAAAAATTCTTCGTCCATTCTTAAATGGGCATTGTCATCCCAGAAGCACATTCTTACTTTATATCGCGTCCCAATAACTTTACATTTACCGCAACCAAGATAATCAGTATGCCCTTTAATTTGAGTGAGGAACGCACGGGCTGGGGCATCGCAAATAAATGCAGTGATTTCAACTTTGTAAGTTTTTAATTTCCATTTCAACCCGCTGGTCATTAACCCGTTGGCTTTTGCAATGAATTCTTTCAAAAAGGCAGGCAGATCTCCTGGTATAACCCATGGTATAAACCCACAATAAACACCTCGCTGTCACTAATATCGCTCAGCGCCCACAAAATCGGCCAAAACTGGCTCCCCGAGCTTTTTGCTAACGGGATACCATCAACACTAATTTTAATTCTCATGATGTCAAAATCCCTTAGCCTGCTATTGCAATCTAGCATAGTATGCATCGATGGCTGGAGGCCTACATGGAATATTTTCCACTATCTACTTCACACAATGTAACCGTGCGAGGAGTTTGCAATAATGTTCTCGTGTCTGCGGGCAGCACTGTTTTATGGCATGGATGTTTACGCAAAATTTTAAGCAAAGAATTACTTTTGGAGTGAGGGATTTTCTCAGCAACAGTCCATTCCGCTAAATCGACCCTCAGCTCGTCCCAGTCACCATTCTCATCGTCACTACTCGTTACAGTGGAACTGGAGTCAGGGACGCTATTAGATGACTGGCCACTTGAAACGGATTCTTCTAATCACTCACTATCGCTCACACACTGATCTCCCAGGTTACCCACGAAATCCATCACCTTATTTATTGTTGATAGGGCAATTAAAATAGGGCATTATGAGCGGCAAAAATCCCAACACTATAACTCCACTCGGAACTGAGTATTTCCAAAATTTATAAACTGTTTAACAACACTGTAGATGAAGAGTTCCGTGTAAAACGCTGGTTGTTTTATAGTGTTTAATAAATACTTTAATATCGGGTTTGGGTCTCCGGCAATAGATGTTTGCAGTCTGTGTTGTCTGTTTAAAAATGAGATAAAAATTGCAACTGATTTGAAAATGAAAAATGATTCAATTCTTGAGTATCGTGCGCACACACTGCAAGCTAAATATTTTCCTAGCTTGATGAGAGAATCTCCCAAGAACCTTATAAGAGGAAGTTTATCTCCTACGTCGATCGTGTTATCAACGGCCGCGAAAGAAATCAAGTTCCAACTAGAGGGGCTGCAATCGCGTGGTAGGCCAAGCATTTCTAGTCTTAAAATGATTGTGTTAAATGGCTGTTGCGGGGCGAGTTTGAGTGGAAGGAGGGAAGAAACTGTGTTGGAGAGCTGTTCATATGCTAGAGAAGCAACTGCTCGATGGCTGCGCCACGTACAGTGGATAAGAGAAAACGGCATTTTTTCACAAGAGAGCGGAGAGGACAAATCGCACTTCTCAGGTTTTAAAGTTTCCCATTCCTAGAGTAAATGATGCATTATTGTGTTGAAAGTATTTTACAAATGCGCAAGGTTTGCATAATAAGTGAAGTGAATTTGGTTGGGATATCTCTGTTAAAAGTGGGTGAAATTTACGAAAACGCTGGCGGGACGAAAGCTCACATTTACCGAGGCCTACCTCGCAACACCAGCGCCTTAACTGGCGACCCGTAATTTGAGCAAATGACGATCGGAAGCGCACCAAGATTTCCGTCCTCATTGTAAGGTTCTTGGAATCTCCTGTGGGTTCTTTAGCATTTTGTTTTGACCGACAACAGGTGCAGGCTTTACCCAAGTTTCCTATATCAGAGGCATTTACTCGAGACAGTTGGCGTTATACACATTTTGTGTCACAGATATTGAAAGTAAAGAGCCAGTGTTCCATACTTAGACTGAAGATACAGCAGGGAGTGGGATAAATGAGATTAATTCTGCACTTTATAATTTTTGTGTTCTTATCAGTTTGATGGCCAAACTATTTTGTGACTTCCCACGTAGCACACTGCCTCCAAAAGCTGGATTTAATCGATGAGGATTATCCAAGGTTAGCGGACAGGGAGGGAACGCCTCGCACGACAATTCGAACCTGCCGCCCCAAATATCACATATCAATTGTTTTTGTGAAATGTATTATGGGTGGTCATATGACTACGAGGGTATGTGGGCGGAAGCCAGCTCACACACGGACAGAAGGAATCCAGCACTCGTGAGAGAAGCAATCCGACTCTCGTGGAGAGTGGGAACGAACGAGAGGGAAAGAAAGTGGCCAGACAAAGAAGGGAGGAAGGAGAGCTGCCGTGGACGTTTGAGGCAACCTCGCGAACCTGTCGCGTGGGTGGGTGATGAGATACCACAGCTTGCCGGACATTCGTCTCACCAGCAGATTCCCAGCCGCCGATCCGGACATCGAAGTTGACACGTCTCATCTCGATGCGGAGAGAAGCCACTTGTCCTCAACTAGGATCCGCGGGCCCCTTCGACTCGTCTAAGTATTTGCCACCTAGCCCCTTAAGTGTTCCCGGATTCACCTCCTCACTAAGCCCAACCCGTGTGCATTAAGCGTGGAAGTTACGATTTCCTCATCCGAAGTTTTCATGCATCTTTGGCCTGTGAACTAACGAGAAATGAAAGATGTTTTCTTGGTTCAAAGTTAATCCTTGTAGCACTAATTTCCCGTCCGATGAACGTTATTGCCTTGTCTAAAAGGAAGGGACGAGGAACTTATTAAATAAGGGTTTAATTTCATTTCATCTCATCTAATTTTGTACAAATCATGTCACGTTGTAGACTATTTTGTTTGTAAAATTTGTTTGGTAAAGGTATCATAGGGTCCAGTCTGGGAGAAATTTTTGTGTGAGAATCGTAGAAAAGTAAGGGGTATTCGATGAATGGGAAAGGAAAGTGAAAGGACTGCGCAGTTATAAAATGTAAGAAAAAAAGGCGTGAGATTCGTAGTTTTTGAGAAAATAAAGTTTGAAGATGACGAAAATCGTGTAATTTTCGTGATATTTCGACGCCATATTCCGAGATGTTGGGAAGTCCCGCTAGAGGAATAGAGAGTAATTTCACGTCTACAATATGGCCTTTACCCACCCCCCCAACAAGGCGCGGGCCAAAGTTGTAGCGTATTTTTCTAAAGAAAAATATCCCCCGAGAGTGTAGGTGATTGGAGGGGGTTGTAGTTGTAGTCTCTTCAAAGTTGTAACGCGTCGTAAAGCGCGGCTAGTTTAAGTTCAAGGCGGGTATCAGGGAGTGTGTATTTACAGTATCCCTGGCGGGTATACTCATGGGTGGTGGGTATAGAAAATGAAGAAACTGCTCGACCGCTGCGCCGTATGGAGGAAATAGGAGGAAAAGGGCAGTTTTTCCAATATGGCGTCGATGAAGAGATTCACATCACAGGTTTAAGTGAATACTTTACGAAATAAAAAGGTTTTATGAAGAAAATGAAAGGTTAGTACCAATGCGCAGATGTAGCGTGGAAAAATATCAGTGAAATAGGTGGTATAAAATGACCGGGAAGCAGGTGAAATTAATTTTCTCCCAGACTGGACACTATGATACATATACCATTTGTTTCATTAATGTTTCACCAGTCACTCACCCACTCATCTCCCATTAGCGAGTAAGAGGGTAATTTATATTTGTCAAGGTGTCATATGTCGATAAAAGGTTAAATAAAAGGGTTCAATGGTTCATTGTAACTGCGAGTCTTTCACTCCTTAGACGCGGTGCCCGGTTGTCCTGTCCGTCCGGTTCCGTTCACCGTCGCGATCATGGGGGTATAGTGTCCCACCTGTCAAGTTCCCCCCCGAGAAAGTATTTTCCTCTAATATCTACCGACAGAGTAGCTTGACCGCGGTCTTGTGTGGCTCCCTTTTACTTCACGATTGAAGTAAGACTTCCTTCCTTCCTCCACGAGAGACTTTCTTTTCCAATTTGATAAGGATAGGGAAGGGGAAGAGGGACGAGGGAAGGGGGAAAAGCCCGGCCGTAAGATTCTGGGGCGGACGAAATAAAAAGGGGGTTTATGGTCTAACGCCCAACGCGTTCCGTCACAATATATATATACATATATATATATATATATATATATATATATATATATATATATATATATATATATATATATATATATAATTAAAAGTTCGTATATGATATTACTATAACTCTGAAGAAGGTTATATTTCAGTCAGTTTCATCGAAATTAATGTAGATACTTTTTATGCCTTTTCAGTTTAAAGCTTAGGCGCCTCTTTCAACTACAAAATTTGTGCCTTTTCATGAAATGCATAATACAAGCCTTTTGAAGGCGCATAATAGGCGACTTGAAAAGGTTTAGGGCACTAGTGCCCGCTAAAGGCACCTAAAAGGCGCCTTAAAGGTGCTTTTGGAGGCAGTGTGCTACGTGGATTGTTGCTGATGGATGTGCTGGAAAAAACAAAAATTTAACTGTAGGTAATTCTTTTTATTACTGGCTCCTAAAGTATGCTCCTCCATCTGTGAAAAGTATAACCCTCATTTTTCCTGTTAGATGACATTCACACCTTCCTGCTGATAGTGTTTTTGGTCGAGTAGAAAAACTGTTGAGAAAACATTCTGAAATTTTACTTCCTACTGGTTACATGGATATTTATAAAGAAGTGGGTAAAATGATAGGAAATGACTGGCGAATTCTGAAATTTAAATCACTTTATAGTTTTCTTCAAAATGTGGAGGGTATAAGCAAACTTAAAAGAATAATCTTTTTGAAGAAAGTTATTAGAAGTTTGCAAAGTGAAAACAGAGGAAACATTCAGACGTGATGCCAAAAACACCACATCACTGCTTAAAAAGGGGAAGAAAATAGAAATTTTAAAATATGTATGCATAGAACCAATAGAACTGGTTCATCCAATATAACTAGAGAAGAAAAAGGATGTTGACATGCTACTAAGTTTGCTGGAGATTGGAGGAGTAATGTTCAGCTTGATTGGTATTAACAGGTCGTAGATAAATTGCCAGTTGATATTATACCTGATCATTATGAAGCTATATACCTATTTGTGGTCGAGAGGATTGAGACGTTGGAATTCAAATATAAAATAAATAAAACTAATAAATAATATTAAGTGATATGATTATATTACAACTATTATAATATGTACACATTAATAAATAATAAAAATAAATCCTTTTTGAGCAAAATTTTTTTTAAATTCAAATCGCCCTATATCCACACGATCTGGTTCAAAATGCACCATGTCCTGCAGCAGTTATTCTGTAGCAATGATAACAACATAAATATTTATTTTTCCTGTTCAGGACAATTTCGTACGATACCTTCATTGCGAATTTTTAAAAGTTTTCTTTTACTATACGTACCCTAATATCTATATTACTGGTTTTGTACCTTTTACTCAAAAGGAAACATTATGGACAAACTGCATTTTGATCCCTAATTCCTCAAATTATTATAGTGTTAAACCTGCCATCCACAAAATCATTATTCTAATTTACGAGAGAACTTTAGAATTAATTAGACGAAAAACATTCCTTTTATACAGTGCGATGGATTAACATGCCTTCATTTCATCCGGCAGAGAGTTCCATCTTTGAGATATCGCAACTGTGTACGACTTGTGGTACAACTCCGTCCGATGGTGAGGTATCATTAGGTCATAAAGGTGGGATCTTGTAGGACGCTTTTGAATATTTATTTTTAAAACTCAATTATTGAAAATATAAGGAGAGCTTCCAGTCTTTAAAATTTTAAATGCCATTATTAGGGAGAAATATAGCTGTCTTTGGCGTGCTTTTATCCATTTAATTTTTGAATAAGCGTTAGTTACATGATCCAATGATTTTAGATCGAAAATAAATCTTACTGATGCACTCATTGCCACTTGGACTTTGTGGTTAGTTTTCTGATCGATATTACAAATCGCACTACAGCAGTAGTCAAAGTGTGGAAGAATTATTCCACACTTCCACATTTCATCTTTAACTTCTTTTGCTACAATAGCGGATATTTCATCATTCCCTTTCGAACTCTTTGGTTGTAAATCTTTTATAATATTACCGACTTCTTTCTCATCTGTAGGAGAAAGCAACAAAGACCCTTTAACATTAGCCATACGAAACTATTAATTCTGACCAACCAGGTCATTTGTAGTATTTTTAGAATTGTTTGAGGATTTACTTAGTCTACCGAAATGCGCATTAAATTCATTAACAATATCTTGCATTTGAATTAAGTTAGTCCTATCACAGGACCTTATTTTTTCGATACTCCCTCCTTTTTGTTTTCCTCCAGTGATGGTGTCTAAAATACGCCATCTACAAAAGCATAACACAAACAGAATTAATACCATAATATCACTACAGTAGTTAATTTTTAGCTTACTAAACACATTGAAAACTCTTTCAACTGAGACATGTTTAATAGCAAATGAGGATGATACCACTGGAAAATTGTCTAAATAATATTCACTATTAAAAGTTGAAGTGTCATTGTTCAGTACAATAGTTTCTATGACATCAGAAAAATAATCCTTGAATATCTGAGATGTTAGGTTGGTTTTAAAATAGCTGGCATTGTTGTTGAGACTGGTATTTTTATTAATAATAGTCCATGCAGTTTTGGCTTTGTTATCAGAATTCATAATATAAAGTTGTTATATTTGATTTAAGCAGTTTTAATCTCTTTTCTGTTCTGTATTTTATAATGATTATATGCCACTCTAGCCCCATTATCACCTGTGTTCTTAGAAGTACTACAATGGAAGTCACAGATCCACAGATCATTTGTGTACCAATTATCATGATTTCCCCCCTTTTTTACAATCTTTAAGGAGTAAGCCGAATTAATGACATCCAAAAGAATATTGTGAAATGTTTTAAACTTATCTTGCAATGTGTGACAAAAATAGACCTCCAGAGAGTTTATTTGATTGACCATAAGATGAAATAATCAGTATTTTTTTGATTAATATTCCTTATTAGTTTTCTACGTAATTCTGTTACATTGCATGTCACTTCAGGTGGAGCTTTAAAATAGGAAGCATTATGATCAGACAAATGGAAATTTTCAACACTGCAAGACCATCTGTCTGGATGAATAGATGTTACAACATTTTCTATACAGCTTCTACCTTGAATGTTATCATTAGGCCTGGTTATATCCGTTGTTGTAATCACTAAACAATAGGTATCAAAAAGATACATTAGATCACAACAATCATTATATTTACTCGGGAAATCCACATTGAAATCAGCACACATTATTATGCTAACTTTAGAAGTACAAACAATACCGAGAATGTCATATATGGCTGAGCCCCCATGGCTCCTGCATTTCCTGCTAAAGTGACTGAAACACTTGAGATCATGAAAAACAACATCATGAGGCAACAATGAATTGAGATTGAACATTGAGATAATGTGGCAACAATGGAATCACTTTTAATCCAATGTTCCATGATACAAATCACGTTTACATCATATCTTTGAGTAAGAATAGACACCTCGTCCAATTTATTAGTTAAACATTGTGCATTCCAATGAATGACTTTCAAGTTAGCATTTTGCAGATGATCTAGTCACGGCGAAGAAAGAGGTGGGGCAGGTGGTGTGTTGGCCCTTCGAAGTTTGGCATTGGCATTGCTAGAAGGCATACCGTTCATTTTGCCGGCGTTGTTACCTAGCGTTCGATGGAAAACAAAGGGATTAATTACTGCATCCTCCGACCATACGGTAGCGTCTAGTGTCTTCTAATATATAAATGCGTCGGAACAGATACTTGGAAAGACGCCTAGGGACCCTTCGCATTTAGAGCTTTCACTTCGGCGTCTTTAATATTAAATTTAGAGTTCACATAACGCTCAATATCCTCGGCTTTCGTGTCCACTATTAAATAAATTCCACACATGAATAAAGGATCACCAAGGGACTGCTATCAAAGAACAACTAGACTGTTTATTGGTAGTGCCAATGATTTTGGGAATATTAGATATCTTACGTTGATTCTTGCAATTAGTGACGGACTGGTATTCGTCACCTTTATTAGAATCAGCGCTAAGTTCGTTATGTACAGCAGATGCCGTATATTCACTATATTTTGAATCAATTACACTAGAGGATGAGTTTTCCACTGGAGGCTGTGAGGAGTTTTCGAGAGAAATAGCTCGGATCTCACAGGGTCTGGCGGTTGGTTGGTTAGGAATGTTACTCGCCTGTTTTGAGCTATTGTCGTACCTCACCATGCCACTCGGCGAAATATCACTAAGCAGATCACTCTCAGGGACTGAAGACTTATTTTTCAGAACTGTAGAGTTTACAGCATCAGCAAAATACACCTTTTACAAACCTCCATTCATCGGCGAGTTGGTAAAGTTGTTGTTGACGACAGATCGTGCAATTCATTGCGCAATTGTTCCATTTTGGGTTGCTTGAACACTGATAACACTGGTCGGCAAAAAAACATTTTTTGGCGAGCCCTGATACCATTTCTGCTGATTCTTATGTTAAATGACCTCCTGAATCCGAATATGACATCCGTTTTCCTCCATCACCCACCATTTTTGGGGGAAGCCCCCCTCTTATTTTTATCACTTCGCGATAATTTGGAGGATGGAAAGTATTATTTTATTATCATTTATATTTCTTCTCAGGTTTTAGAGAGGTGAAAAGTTCTAGAACATGAACATTTATGGTAAGGAGGTAGATTTGGGGGGATTAGTACCCGTAAATTGTAAAAAAACGTATTTAAAATTATCAGCTTTTTCTTTTTTTTTCGCAATTTCTTTACTTATTTTCTTCATATTTCAGCTCCTATTCTATCCTCCCCACCCTAAAATATCCCAGAATGATGGAAATATATATCAACAACACATAGCAGTAATAATAAAAATATTTTGGAACACTGTATAACAACAATAATTAAAATATGTAGCAACAGTTCAGAAGATACGCTACCACGCTGACGCTCTCAATACCTCGCGTGCGTCAATAAAGAGTAAAATAATAAATGTAAAGAACGATGAATAACAGAAGTACCTTCATTTGGTATTTGATTTTCTTTTTTACCCCGAAGTAGAAGTTTCCCGTGCCAAAAACCAGCAGTACCCTGCCAACATGCCCGCATTCCACTTCCCTGAAAATCTCCTCTCAAATTTGCTAATGTCTTGATGGAACCGTTTCCCGTGTTCATCTGAAACTGCTCCTAAGTTTTCTGGGAAAAAGTCCAGGGGTGAATTAAGGACTTTTAGTGACATGTTACACCCCATGGCCTTATACGCTGACAGCAATTCCTCGACATGAGCGATATATTCATCACTTTTTTTGTTACCCAAAAAGTTCTCACACACGTTTCGGAATCCAAGCCCAGCTCGTTTTTCTTTATGATTCAGGTGTTTCATAAACGTTGAATCTTGGAAAAGTTTTCTAATCTGGGGGCCCACGAATACTCCTTCCTTGATTTTAGCCTCACTTAGACGAGGAAATTTAGTTTTTAAAAATTTAAATGCATCACCTGTCTTGTCTTTTGCTTTCACAAACTGTTTCATCAGCCCGAGTTTGATGTGCAATGGTGGGAAGTAAATATTTTCTTTTGGGACCAGAGGATCATGAGCGACATTTTTATAACCAGGAGTAATGCTTTCTCGTAGAGGCCAGTTCCGTACGATGTAATGTTTTTCTCGGGCTCGGCTGTCCCATTCACAAAGGAAGCAGCAGTATTTCGTGAAGCCTGATTGCAGTCCCGAGAGCAGAGCGACAACTTTCAGGTCAGTCATACTTTCCAATTATAATCGTGATAATTAATTTTTTCAAGGATTCGGCTGATATTTCCGTACGTTCTCCTTCATATCAACAACCGGGACTGAAGGTAATTCATTCCCATTGGCCAACAGGACCACTTTCAAGCTTGTCTTTGACGAATCTATAAACAGCCTCCATTTTTCTGGGTCACATGGCATCATCAGTTCTATCATCAATGCATTTGAATTAGGGAAAAACGCCAAGCCTTCATCTTCCGTAAAAAGTAATTTCAGTGTTCACAGTCTGGTCCTATGGGAAGAGATTTTTACGCCCTTTTATAAGAGATTCCACTGCTGAAGTCGAGATCCAAGGAGTTGTGGTTTCGTCTTAGGAAACTCCAAATCCCTTACGAGCTCATTCAATTCTGACTGCCTAACGAGGCGAGGTTGTCGATCAGCTGAATCATCAGAACGCTCTTCATCATCGGTGGAAGTATCACTTGGTCCCGGCTGTTGTTCAAAGTCTTTCAAATCAATTCATGGCTCTAGAGTAAAAGTTTTTGGGGGCTCAGGGATTGGCAAGGCTCGATATGAGGAATTGGTCTTATTGCTGAAGGGATATTAGGATACTAAATTGTATTCTTACTTTTGCTGGAGAACCCGACGGTGGAAGTCATACAAAAGTAACAATCCGTGAGATGACAGCGAGGTTCACGTAAACCATGGGCACAGCAAATGGCATTGATTTACAAGTACCTTTGAGCCATTTGGTCAAACTACTGTAACAAGTAGTGCAGCAAACTCTTGGAGCCCAATCCTTGTCCTGATCGCCAACTTGGCAGCCAAAATAAAATTTATAAGCAGTTTTAAGAATCAAAGAAAGAGGTTTTCACTACGATTTTAAAGTCAATTCACAGCAAACAAAGCAGAAGCGATCAGGATGATTTTTACACACGCGTGACATAATTACACATTAAATCACTAATCACAACTCACACCCACGTACTACAATTCACTTGGAAAAAGCCGGAGTAAAACCACTTCCACTGTTTTACTCAATTAAAACAACTTGGAAACACAGAATCATTGCCTAGAACAACAACAAGTTGACTCTGCGATCCCTAGAGGTATACCGAGGGAAGATGGCGGCAACTGCAACATAATTGATTTTAGAGGCTGATACTTTGTGGAACTCCGTGATGAAGGTAAAAGAATACTTTGTAACTTCAATGAGAATATAAGATCTCAATCGTATATTTTTAGTGGAATTACAAAGTATTCTTTTTTCATTCTTTTGCTGTGAAAGCATGAGAATTTCTGTCCAAGACTGAGCGGGCGAGGCATTGCGAGCGCCAGCGTGGTAAAGTGAATCTTCCGAACTATTGCTACATATTTTAATTAATGTTGCTATGTTATGTAGCAAAATATTTTTATTATCACTGATATTTCTTGTTGATATATATTTTCATCATACGGGGGAGGATGAGGTGAAATGGAAGCTGGAAGTTTTAGAAAATACGTGAAAAATTGCGAAAAAAAACGACAAAATTGAACATTTTAATGCGTTTTTATACAATTTACGGGGACTAATCCCCCCCAAATCTACCTCCACACCATAAATGTTCATGTTTTAGAATTTTTCACCCTTCTAAACCCTTATAAGAAATGTAAATGCTAAAATAATCCTTTTTATCCCTCCAAATTATCGAAAAGTGATAAAAATAGGAGGGGGGGGGGCTCCCCCTAAAATGGTGGGTGATGGAGAAAAACGGAGGTCATATTCGGATTCAGGAGGTCATTTTACATAAGAATTACCAGGAATGGTGTCAGGGCCGATTTTCATGCCGACCAGTGTAATTTAATTACATTTTGTCACAGTATTGTTAAGTACTTCAACCGTGGCACTTAGGTTAGAGTAGCTTTTTTTAATAGTATTTGGAAAAAAGTTCATACCTGTCACATGGCAGTGATTACATCGGTTAAAAAAATCTCGGCAGTTCGTGAACAAGTTAAATGCTGTTTTATTCAAGATAGTGAATTGCAAATGAAACTGAGATTGACAGCCGAATTCACACGCAATAATTACACTATTTTTATAAAAAATGTGGAGCAGTATCCACACTGACCCGGACAAGACGTCATCTTACTTGTTGAAACTTCTTGATAGGACAGTATGGAGGAAATCATTAAAATCAAAGCCAGCTTTCTCGGTCTACCACCGACAATTAAGCTCTTTCGACAATTTCTGCCCCGTTAGGGAACGGCATAATGGGTATCTATGTATTTATTTATGTTGTCGCTTCCACCATGCCATTAAATACATGTGCAAATACAAAGAGGAAAAATTTAATTTTCAGGTAGCCTTGAAAGTCATTATAGTTACCAGAATAGTCTTTTTTTATTTTAAAAATAAGTTTAAATTTTAAATTTATGTTCAAACTTGTACAAATTACTTTAAAAAAAATATATAGGTATATTATATAAGTATTACAAATGCATCGTAAATGCATAAAAATCAAATTACAGTCTCTTTAAATAGTTGAATTGATTTGATCGTGTGATTGTACTAAATGAGCTATCAATATCTTTCTGAAAAATAACCACATTGTAACAAACACAGTAATATTTTTTAAGTTTTTAAGGAAGGTTTTCGCGGTGTTCAGGTTCGCAGTTTGGCAGGTCTTCGGGTTCCGTCCGTGTTGTCATCGTCCTTGATGGCGACGTTTCACCTACTATGCTGTAGGCGTCCTCAGGCCAGGCTTAAACTTCAGGCAGAACTTCAGCCTGGCCTGAGGACGCCTACAGCATAGTAGGTGAAACGTCGCCATCCATAACGATGCCAACGCGGACGGAACCCGAAAATCTGCCAAATTGCGAATATTTTGTATGATTCACGTCAGCTTGAAAAACCTTAACCTAGCGTCAAGTGAACCAGGCTAAAATATATTGATCATAAAAACAAAGGAAAATTATTCCTAATAAAATATAACTTCTACAAAGACTGACACAATCTTTTTCCTTCACTAAGAACTTGAGGATATCAATTCAGTCTGATGTGCAATGTCACATGAAAATATTCAATTTTATTCACCCGCTCTATGCATAAACAGTTACAGTGTACTTGCTGACGATGATAGGAATGATTTACTGAACTTTAATTAAATATACATGTATTTTTACTACAATGAAAAATTGATAATTTCATTGAAATTTGGGGAATTGTTTGGGCGTTTCAAGTCAAAATATTAAGTTTAAATAAGTTTCTGTTGTTTTCTGACGCTAATAAATGTTTGACCTCTGTATTTAATAGGCATGCAGTAGTAGCGGGGCAATGTGAAAGATGCACTGAATTCTTTTTTTTTATAGGAAATTTCATTTCCTAATAATTGGAAGTTACGTAGTTACCCCTTGCCCGCAATTTGAACTAATTTTTTCAAATGTTCACTGAAGGAGAGAGTTATATTTTTTCTTTTCTGAGAATGGTGATTTCATTTATTCTTTATTATTAAGAACTTTTTTAATTAATATGTTTGCAATTTTCAACAGAAAAACTGTGGGTTCTGCATTCTTTCAGAAATTTAACCGCAAAAATATTAAAAAAATCGGCTGTTACACTGCTTTCACCACTGCACTCCTAATTGCCTGAACACACAATTTTTTTCCTGATTTTCAAAGTTTTTCTTCTGCCCTCCAGCCCCGCTTATACTTAGCATTCCCCCCCCCCCCCCCTCTACCCCCCTCTCCTCCCCCCACCAAACCCCCCCACTCCAAACGAAATCCTGGCTATGTCACTGGAATTGAAAATGTTAACAATAGAAAAAGGGAGGGAGGATTGGGCGAGGGGACGAATTAAATTCTCGCTTCCAGCGCACTCCGAGACTCGCAAGTCCACCGACTGACTCACACTGGCGTGATCACCATTCGTCTTCCGGAAGCCGACTCATCCCCCGACTCCCTTCGTCCGTCTTAATCTTTAACACACTCGCGCAACACATCTGCATCGGGCGTAGTCAACGAAGCTAGACTTCCAAACGTAAAGCCGACCATAAAGCTACGTTTTCATGCAGCCGTTTTTGCGTCGTTCTGCCACTGCGCAGTGCGTCACACACATATCTTATGTTCATGGAAGCAGCAGCAACGGATGGAAACATAAGACGGTTGAAGTCCATGACGCGTTCAGTCTTCCTTATCATTCCTGTTCACTTTACAGGTATAATATTTGTTGTGGAGGTTCAGAAGGAAAATGGATGTTCACAAGAAGTAGATACTCTACTATATAAGTATAATTCGGAAGTTGTAGACAGCCAATAGGCGATGCACATTCGATGTCGACAGGATAGGAGCCGACAGAAACACAAAAAACGACGAAACATACCAACATTGCAAATTTTCGAGACTTAATCATGTCTCGTGTTCAGGCGATGGGAATAGGCGCTGTCTTCTCCGTCGTCTGCGCTTAGAAGCAAGGTGGGGTTGGGGATGAAGGAAGAGGGGCGGAAGACGGGAAGACGGGTATTAAAGGTTGGCCCTTTCGGGACAACATTTAAAGAAAGAAATGGTGCCTATGAAAGAAATGGAGCGAAGAGGAGAGGGGGCGGAGGGAAGGAGAGGGAGAATATGAATGAATGTACTAATGGGATTTATTTAATCCCGGAAGGGCAAATGATCTCAAATTTAAAATTTAAAAAACTTGTCGCTTTCTCAATCGTTCTCACTTCGATCAAAGAGACGTCTGGGGTAAAGGAGTGAAGAATTGATTCAATGAAACCTTTGTTAAATTTCAGTCCGTGCTCTTGCGTGCGTGGTGATTAGGAGGGTGGAGGGCGGATCTTTGCACGCACATCGTTGGTTCTTTAACCTTATATTCAGCAGTGTAATGAATTCGCCGATGTAGAATGCGAGGCAAATACTACATTGTAGTAAGTTAACTACATTGGAAATGTTGCACAAGCCTTTGGATTTGTTCATGAGTGGGGTCTCTGTGTTTGGAATATGGAAATAGGATATAGAACGGAAGATTTTACACGTTTTGCAGTGAGGCTTTTGGCACCACTGGGTGTTTTGGCGAGTGGCGTCATCAATGCTCAGCTCGAGAGAAGGGTTGGAGCAGAGAAGGTTGGCTAGATTCGGTAGATGTTTGAAGAACACTGTGAGTCATTTGGATAAGAGATTTTCTGTCGGTCTATTAGTTTCTAGAGTTGGGAATAAGTCTTTGAGAACGGCCTCGAGTGTTTGGACACCAGGAAAATATGTCGCATGGAGATTGAGGTCGTCTGTGGAAGTGTCTTTGGTACGTGGGGTGAAAATAGCTGGAGGAGACAAATTAGTTTGTTTAACAGTGGCTCGGGATATTTTCTGTTAAGGTATATTGAAGTTTCGCTAGGTATTCCTTCGGTTAACTTTAAATTTTGAGTCGCAAAAGCGGTGGCCACGGATCGATAGCGAATACGGGATGGAGTGCTTTGCATGTTTGGAATGACAGCTACTGTAATGTAGAAATGATTATTTGAGGGTGTGGACCGAAGTCTCGAAAGTATTACTGTCCTAATGGATAAATGAAAAAACGTAGTGAACTCCACGTACGTTTTTTCATTTATCCATATTGGAAAACTTCCACCACATCTCGCCGGAATTCATATCCTCTATTACTGTCCTTGATAGAAATATTGACGTCAAGAAACGAGATTTGAGAGGAGGATGTAGCGGAAGGGAAGCGGATTGAGGAAATTTTATTTAGAATTGAGGAAACTCGTCAGGAACTCCTCGCCGTATATCCAAACATCTCTTCGGGCCACATTCCAAACCCTCCATTCCATATTCCCTCTCAGTCCGCGGCCACCGCATCTGTCACAACGCCCATTCCCTTCAGAAATATACATGTAACCTCTATAACTCCCTCAGAGAACGCGAGTACCCCGAAAAGCTTCTTGCTGGTAAAATCCTGCCCTCCACTGCCAATTACACCCCTCCAACCAAAACCCACCACCCCAGACTCAACTTCGTTACCATATTCTTCCCTGGCGTCCATAGAATAAAAAAAATCCTCCGCGATTTATACCTTATATTAAAGAATAAAACTTCCACTTCCCTCCTGTTACCCTCGTGTTCCGCAAACCTGCGTGATATCTTAAAGTCCGCTAGATCCCCCCTTTCAACCGACCGATCTCTTCAACTTGCAACCGCCCTAGGTGCAAATGCTGTTCCCTCCTCCGCTCGTCTGCTACGCCCTCTTACAGCAGATTTTCCTTTCCGGTCAACTGTAGATCCACCATTAATGTCTACCGCTCTCGTGCAAATTCTGCCCCTCAATCTATATTGGCGAATGCACTACCCCTCATTCCATACGAATGAATGGGCACCGCCACTTCACTAAATATTCACCATTCCTTGATCCCATCCCTAAACATACCGTTTTCCATCGCAAAACTTTCAGCATGTGTTTCTCTCTTTCCACACTAGAAGCACTCCCAGAATCAGCTACCAACACAGAATTGAGAACTCGTGAGATGGCATTCATATGGGTGACAAGAGCATTTGAACCTCTTTGAACTAAATTTGGCCCACTAATCTCTAGCTCCCCACCAATCTCCTTCCTCTCTCCTTTTCTACCTCATTCCCCCCCCTCCCCCAGGTAGCAGATCACTAGTTAGTATCTTGCTGCCGACCATGGTGGAATGACCGCCGAAGCGTCCAAATATTTGATGTGAGTGTCCTTTCAATTTATTTTCGCGTGCCTGTGTTTTTAAAACTGTAATTCTGTATAATAAATACTTCAAGAAGTGAATGCATGCTTCTTTCGAGTGTGTTGTCGATGGAAACCATCGTGACATTGCTAATAATTGTGTCAGCCCGTAAGTGCGTAGGTAAATGGCGGGGAACAAAAATGACGGACCGGCCATTCCCACGTTACAGCTTCAAAAATTGGCCACCATAGCAAGCACCGTCAAAATCTACCTCAGTGGTTCCGACCGATCTCCGTAGCGGATATAACTGATTGTATCTATTGTATATTTCTGTGAGAGGTTCACAACAGTGAGACCCATTGTGTTTAGGAATTAGGAATTCTTTCTTTTCATCTTTTCTGCTTTCATAGCATGCAATATGAGCATCCTCTTTTGTAGGATACTGGTCAAACTGGACAAACATTATTTAAATATTCGTGGCAAAGATCTTTAAATGAAAAGTAATCTTATCTTAATGCGGCTTTTCATGTAAGAGATCCCTACAGCCAAAAAGAGATTTATTTACTTTCTATGTCTGTTACCTTAAAAGGCAAGCGACGTGTTACTTTTCATGTAACCGACAGTATGACCTATCATCCGCAAAATCACATGCTTTTTCTCGATTGGTAATGTTTCTTCATAAACAGCCTCAGTCCACACCTTAGTATTTATTTCCTCATTTTGTCTTTTCCAAATTACATGGAATTACATGGAAGGATTGGCTTAAGCGTGTGTTGTGTATGTGAATTGTGGTGGAGTTCGTTCAATATCATTTTTGTCAGTGTAAATCCGTGGGGTTTGTGGATATCTCTTCCTTAGTGAAAGCGTATCCATGGGGTTTGTGAGTCGAAGTGTGTGTGTTAAAGTGTTGTGGCTTTTGTGCTTGAGCGGCAAGATTGCGGCAGCTTGCAGTTGGAAATATAAGTAAGTACTCCACGTATTTTTAGCCCTGTACTCCGTTACTGGCAAGAGTAAACAGATCTCTCCTTGTCGAGGCTGTATTTCCCAGTAGTGAAGACCTTTTCCACCGGGAAGATTGTCGATGTTCCTACATGTGACGTGACGTGCTCGCTTTGTGCTCTGTATCGGTCTGTAAAACTTGGTGGTACTCGTCTGTGAAGGGTTTATGTCTGTCATGGTAAATTTGACGAGCAAGGTGAGACAAAGGGGTTGAAGGTACGTCCAGAGGTCCCTGTGGGAGTTCTTTGGTAGATCTTTCCGCCCATGGTCGCTTGATTCACCGGCGCTGACCTCAATTTCTCCACAAGCGAGTGTCACCAAGCTTCGCTATGCCTATAATTCGTGAATTTATCGATAGAGCGCAGACCTCTCGGTGAGTTAACAATTGGATAGCGTTGATGTTCAGCTTTAAGGAGAAGGAATGCTTGTAAAATGTGCGATATTGTAAATTGGTAGAATTTGAGCAAAACGTTAACTAGAAGGTCTATATATATATGTATATATAACAACTCCTATAAAATTTCTTTTATTTTTTATTTGTTTTAGATCCATTCATTTCTCTTTAATAATTAAATTTGTGGAATGAATTAGATGAAGGCCACGGTTGACGATGAATTCTATAACTATCATCACTGGGAATTGTACAATCAAAGAATACTGCTTCGTATATTTCACACTTAATTGATTTCGTCCGGTTTCGATGCTATGCCCTTGTCATTATAAGTTCACTACAAAGGCATTTCTGGCAATGAATGTTATACTCCTGATTTTCTTCAGGTTAGAAGATGGAGGGTAGTTTTTGAAGGGGAGATATAATAACACACAATTGCGGAAGAGTTGAATGGATGGAAGAGAGACAGGAACAAGGTCAGGGACTGGGAGTTAGGGTGAAAGTGGGGAGGTCGGCTATTGGAAAGGTTAAAAAGGGTGAGGTAGGACTTAACGTAAAGATCGTTCAACAAATCTGATCTACCTAATATAGAATAAGTTACCATTTCAAAGTTTACCATAAAGTCCCATTCGGTACCCCCATTTATAACACACGGGATTTTTCTATTAAAATCATTTGGAAAGTAATTTAATTTAAATGCTTGGCAAAGTTAAAATTGTTGAACTAATTATTATAATATTACTAATTATTATTATTATTATATTGTTCCCATATTCCCTCACGTATTTCTCCAAGTATGTCCAGCATTAAAGTTATCATTAGGTGAATCACACTGTAGTAATAACACACCACTCTTGTCTTTGTCAAGGCATATCTCTTAGGGTTAGAGAAATAGTTTTGCGATGGTTATCGGGTTATACAAGCGAACTTTCGCTTTGTCTTTGGGAATGATATCATTAAGTGTGCTTAATAATTTCCAAAAAAAAGGTAACAGTGTACCCTTCAAAATGATATAGACAAATTGTCCTCATGGATAACAGTAAATAAAATGGAAGTAAACATGAATAAACGCAAACAAATAACATTCACGAGAAGGAAAATAAAGATAATAAGTCATATATTCTGCTCGGAGAAAATATTTAAAATTGTAACGATTGTAAATACCTGGGTGTTAATTTTACGTCAAAACTCGATTGGGAAATACACATCGATATGGTTGTAAGAAAAGCTTTTAAATCTCTGCATTGGGTGATGAGAAATGCTAAGGAGAGTAATAAAGAAATCAAAGAAATGGCCTACAGGAATGCGGTTCGTCCGGTATTAGAATATGCAACTGTAGTGTGGGATCCTCATACAAAAACAGATATTTTAAAGCTAGAGAAAGTACAAATGAATGCAGCCAGGAAAGTTTTAGGTAGGCACAAATGGTGTGACAGTGTCACAGCCATGCTGGGGTATCTGGGTTGGAAACCTTTGAAATTAAGGAGAACCATAAACAGGTTATATACAAATACAAAGCAATTACAAAAGAACTGGCTTGGGAGGAAATAAATCAAAGACTAGACTCACCCTGACACACATAGGAAGAAATGACCACAAGTACAAAATTAAATGTAGAAAGCAGAAAACGGATATCTTGAAGCAATCTTTCTTAAATAGAGGTATAAAGGAGTGGAATGAGTTACCTGAAGTAATTTTTGAAATCTTTCCCGCTAACGTTTTAACATGTTTAAAAATAAGTTAAAATAGGAGGGGGAGCACTACAATAATGAAGAAAAGAAAAATAAAATTATTGGTTTAAAGCAAATAATTTACTTACAATGAATCAATTAAATCAATCAAATGACTCTATAACTTCGATCTCGATACTCGTAAGAGAAAATTACTTTTATAGCGTCGATAAATTCAATTATAACATATTTTTTCAAAACGAAGTGTTAAAATTGGAGGGGGATCACTACAATAATGAAGAAGAGCAAACAGAAAAAATTCTTGCTTTAATGCAAAAAAATTAATTATAATGAATAATTTTTGACTCTTTAACTTCGATCTCGATGCTCATAAGTGAAAAATACTTTAATATCGCTGATAAAATCTATTATAACATATTTCTTTTATGATATATATGTTGATACTTACAATGAAGCGAAATTTTGACGACATATTTAGTCTTGGATTTCAATATCCTTCAAAACGATGACAAATTTCTCGCTCAAAGTCTCTTAGTTTATGAAACATTCACCTTTTAATATACCCCGGAATTTATCTGAAAGATTACCGGCCAGATTTTTCGATTTCATCCAATGATTTGCCTATTCTATTTTCTTTCAAGGTCGTCGAGCAGGGTGCACTATCTTCTTTGTTTGTCAATCTTAACTTTATATAGAAAATTGATAAATTTTGAGTTAAGTGGCAGCTGAGAACCCCTTTAGTGATGAATATATAGAGAAATAACTATGGTTGGACGACAGCGCCAGTTTATTCAGTGATCGGTTTTTCTTTGGCGATGTAAGGAGTGAAGAAGAGGACTATATTGAAGAAGACGAAAAGATTCCTCATGGTTAAGGATTCCGAGTATCTAAGTGTTGAACTTTTTCCATGCAAAATGAGCGAAATCTCCCGTGATAAATACGCGACGATAGCATTTAATTCAAAAAGTTGCATGGTTTAGAAGGCGCATCCTATTCAAAGATGACGAAGACTAATGCAGAATATTTTGCGTTCCCCTCTGGGTTTCATAGAGACTAGTCAAGATATTTACTCAGAATATGATATTTTACGTCTTTTCCTTTCTTTAGAAATGATGGTTGTTATATGTGCATGCAAAAATTTTAAGGCCAGGCGTATGATTTATGCACATAACACTGCTTAATTGCTGCTCATAGGAACGAAAAAAATGGATAGAAACTACTGCTGAAGAAGGTTTTAGTTTTATTGCTATTGTTATTGAAGGAGGTAAAACACATGGAAATGATATCTGACTCAAATTCATGGTCCACGAATACGGGCTTTCGATCACCATTATTCACCGCACGTATGTCTAGAACGCGGTTTCAGATGCGAAGTAGACTCTTTAAGGTAGCCTCTTTGATGGTTCTGTAACTCATTAAAAAAATGAAAACCTCATAGAAGCTTGAAACTATAAAAGAGATAAAAAGTCTCTTTCTAAAGCATTCCCTGAATATTATTGTCTTCGAGGAATATTTACGATTGGTCAGCGACTAGCAGGCTTCAGAGGGAAGTGTCCTTCTCGGGTGTATATGAAATCTAAACCTATTAACCCTACCTGCAGACGACGCAGTGATATATAGAGAAATTCGTAGCCTTAATGATAAGCAAGCGCTAACTAAGGACTTCGAGGCAATACAGGAGTGGTGCGATGCGTGGCAGCTAGAATTAAACCTGAAAAAAATGCGTTGTTATGAATTTTTGGAAATGGAAAAACGCTCCTTGTAACAGCTATTGCATAAACAACAGCAAATTAGACACTGTAGAATCGGCTAAATACCTCGGAGTTAAACTGACTAATGATCTTTCTTGGAGTAAACATTCGAGAAATTACCGGTCGAGCTAATCGTAAATTGGGATTTGTTAAAAGAGTAGGTACTTGGCAAGTGCGACGATAAAGTTCGGGAAATCAGCTACTTCTCCCTCGTTAGACTCCGCTTGGAATATGCTGCCTGTATTTGGGATCCTTATGAGATAGGCTTGTAAACTGAGTTAGAACGCGAGCAGCGAAGATCGGCAAGATACGTTGAAGGCCGTTATGATAATCTCTTTAGTGTTACTGACCTTTTGCAGCAACTGGGATGGGAAACACTTTCAGACCATCGATTAAAATTTAGACTCAATCTATTATGCAAGTTCCAAAAAGGTCTATTCTCTGACGACGTTGATAATATTTTACGAAATCCGACATACTACGGTAGATCAGATCATGAGAATAAAATTAGGGAACTAGACTGCAGAACGGACAGATTTAAAATGTCATTTTTACCACGAACAATAAGGGACCATAACAGCGGACAATGAGACTTTTATCTAGGTTTGTCGATAGATAGTGAAGCTCTTAGTAAAAGTAGTACTCCCTAATACTTGAATACTTATCTGTTACCTAGTACTAGCAGCACGCCGTGCATGTTTTCTACATAAGTCTTGAGTCTCTTTCCATTTCTGTAGTTGCAAAATACATATATATTACTTCTGATAATATCCTCTCCATTCTGATATAAATCTGTAGTGTAGTGCATGCTTGTGAGGCTTCGCCTCGTGACAAGCATTAGTGATTTATGCTAATGCATAATTAGTCGTAGTTACACTAACTTTAGGGAGAACTGTAATTCATGTTGGTGAATACTCACCCCCTGCGACACATCCCTGAGGTGGCTTGCAGGGTATGTTGTAGATGTAGAATCCCCAGGGACGGTCCTGCTCCCACCCGTGTCCTTCTATCAGCTGTGTTGCACATCACTGTTCCCGCGTAACAGTTCTAAACGAAGCGTGCGGCTTTCCTTCGTATCTTATTTGCTTCGCGAACTGAATATTACTGAGCAGGGTCCTAAAACTCTCGCGGCGTCTTCAAGATGAGGCCTAACTAGAGCCAAGTAGTGCTTATTTATAAATTTTTCATCGGAGAACCTTCCTACAGTTCTCCGAAATCTAATTTTGTGAACTAAATGACTTAGCTATCATTTTCCCACTTGTTCCTAATAAAATCAGCCGAAGCTGTGAGGCGTTTTGCCGGCCAACGCTTAATCCTCCACCTATGGTTAATTTATTGTAATAAACACGACAGTGCTCTTTCAAGTTCATCTCGCAATACTTCCACCGGTAGGAGTGCGCCAAATGTATTCACTCATAGGTATTTGAGTACCCGAATGAATACATGGGTACTCGACGAATGCATGAGTAGCTGAATGAGTACATGAGTACCTCGATGAGTAGATGAATACCCGAATGAATGCATGAGTAGCTGAATGAGTACATGAGTACTTCGATGAGTAGATGAGTACCAGAATGAATACATGAATACCTCGATGAGTAGATGAGTACCCAAACGAGTACTTGAATACCTCGACGAGTGGATGAGTACCCGAATGAATACAAGGACAACAACCTCAGCGCCTCATCGAATGCTTGAATACCTGGTTGAATACTCCTGAATACGAGAACCTCGGCTAGGCGAGTATCCGAGTACCCACCTCGATGACTACAGCTGTTCATTCGACCGCTAAGGTACGCACGACTCACATGGTTAACACTACCCGCTGTGCCTTGAGTATTGGGATCTTAGAGGGAGTTGGATGAATGCCAAGCTGGCCATTTGACCACCTAACATTTGACTTATGCCTTGGAAATTCTCAAATACACATGGAAGGCCAAAGTCTCCTTTCTGCCACGCCATCGGGGTGGCTTGCAGGACTTAAAGCATGAGCAGATACTCTTATTTGGACGATGTGCGCTATACTACTTCAGGGAAAGCTACTTTATAAAGTATTTTTTTTTTTCAAAGTAAAGAATTTTTAGTCATTAACTTTATTTTTCAACAATATGAACCACAGTTTGCGGACAGTAAAATTAGAAAATACATTTCCAAGTTTCTATGCATAAAAATTTACATATGTTATTCTGAAATTGCGTAAAATAAACAAAAATTAGATTTCATGCTGAGGAAATCATTAATGTTAGTTTTACTCTTGGTAAAATAATGAAAATAAATGGCTATAGTAACATGGAAAATTAAGACATTAAATTTTATGAGAACAACATAAAAACATCACTAGTGTTTAAATGGAGATATATTTAGAATTCATCGACAGAAAAATAAGTTGCTTGCCATGCTCCGGCGTCAGCATGGCCCGGTGATTAGTTATTATATTTCCGCCGCAGCTGAAAACCCGCTCTGATGGAACGCTAGTAGCAGGGCATGCTAAATATTTCTTTGGCAGTTGACAAAGTTTGGGGAGATTATGCTCATGACATTTCCACCACCGGAGAGGGTTTTCACTTATTATGGGGTAACTTAAATATGCCGAAACCTCATCCAGTTTCTCTTGCTCTAAGGTTTGAACTATGTCATCTCGAATAAATGCCAATAATTAGCATTTTTTCTTTTTAGGGCATTCACCATTCTGATCACATGTAGAAGTGCTTGCAGTCATTGCTTCCTCGTCTTCTTCCAGTATCATTCTAATTCTTTCCTCTGTCAACATATTCTCTTCCTCATTGAGGTATTTATTTTTAAACCTAGGATCCAAAAATGTTGCCAGCAGCAAGAAGTCGGCCTTTTCATACCACTTATTAAATGGCTTCCTCAATGCTTGACGCATTAAGTATTTTATGTTCTTGCACTCTTTTTTTAACATCATTTCCTCTTCATAATTCACCAGCTCCTCTTCTGTCATATCACTGGGCGGAAACTCTTAAGCAAAGAAATTGGCCAGTCTTTCCTCCTCAATTTTTAGCTCTTCCTTCGTCAAACAAGTAGAGTATATAGAGCTAATGAGATCATGCTGCTGATCGTTGGTAGCCTGTAGGTTATCGGTATGATACCTGATGCCGTCACATACTCTTCACCGCACATTTCCTCTGTGATATCATGAAGAGGTCTCAAGACTTCTAGAACTGTTTCTAGCAATTCCAATTCCCTTGGGAGTAATTTTAATTACTCTCTTTTGCTTTCTCCTAGGGCTTTGTTGACAGGAGTTGCATTTTTTACAAAAAAGCATATTTGCTTAAAGTCTGACCACCACCTGGTGGGACAAACAGACGGAAGTTCAATTTGCGGCATATTTAGGACCTCTTGTGCCAACTTTAAATCGCGTTTAAATTTCCTGCATAATCGCAAAGCCCGAATTCCCCTTAGCTTCTCAAGTACATTCCAAATCGGTGTCAAGTTTAACAATGATTGGCAGCCTAATTTCATAACGTGCCCGAAACAAGAAACCTTTTCCACTTCCATGTTTTTCAAGGCTTTCTGAAAATTTGCTCCATTGCCTGAAACAAAACAAGTGACATTTCGATGCCGAGATATTCCCCAATCCTCCAAAGTTTCCGCAATTGCTATTTCCAAATTCAAAGCTGTGTGCTCCTTATCCAAGTGAGTGCACTCCAAAACAAAACTCTTCATTGTGAAGTCATCACTTATTAGGTGGGCAGTTAGGGAAACATACGGGTCTATAGTGATACTCGTCCAGGAATCTGTGGTGAAACAAATATTCATGCTAGGCAGCAACTCGCCTTTAACTCTACCCTTTGTTTCCTCATACATATTTCTTATTAATTTCTCTGTGAGGTACTTCCGGGATGGCAACTTGTACGAGGATATGTTAACTTCGCAAAATTTTTGGAAGCCACGCTTCTCAACTAAGTTGAAAGGTTGCATATCAACAGCTATATAATATGCAAGAGCATTATTTATTTGTTTCTGCCTCTTTGTGAAATTGATTGTTTCAAGAATATGATCTCTGAAATAAAAGTAACAACAATGTTAAAAGTATTAAGCAACATTTGACTTAATGGAAGTTTCATCAGTACGTGCATAATTTCAAGTGAAGTTAAGAAGTAAAATTCATGCTCCAAGAAAAGTATATTGCTTGTCAAGAAATCAAAAATCGTGGAATAGCTTAATCAAACCTGTTGCTTACCTTCATCATAAAACGTCTTTATTCTCAATGTAATGTGTCAGTCGGGAAATTAGCAGTTTAAGAGGGGGCCACCATTTATTTTGATCAATAAAATTTCATTCACACCAAAGAGTAATACTTAATACGTGTCTTACATAAAGTGTATTTTGAGCAAGTGGACGACTGTTGAAAGTAGTAATTCAGATTCCATCATGGCTTTAGCGAGAGGGGATGTTATTTTGAGTGACTAATATAGAATAAAGCCGGACGTAAAATTGGGATAAGTAATTTACCTACATCTGTAATTATTTTCAATTCATGAGGGTGTAATAACCGTATGAATCGATGCAGTAAATGTTTGTGTAACGTGCCCATGTTTGAGGTATCAATGCGCCATCACCATATTAGTCATCAATAATCAGATTGGTTTGACGCAGCTCTCCACTGAGTTCTTCTATTGACTAATCTCTTCATTTGTACGTATTTCTTTTCTTTCAAATCCTTCATTACTTGTTCCAAATATCTCACACGAGGCCTTCCTTTGCCATTTTTCCCGTTCACTTGTTCTTCAAAGATTGTCTTCATCAGGCCATTATGTCTCATGATGTGGCCAACTAGGTTGTCCCGTCTTCTTCTTAAGATAATCAGAAGACTTCCCTTTCCTCCACTCTTTTTAGGACTTCCTCGTTACTTACTCAGTCGATCCATTTTATCTTCATCATTCTTCTGTAACACCACATGTGGAATGCTTCCACCCTTTTCTTTTCCGCTACTGTCATTGTCCATGCCTCACTGCCATATAGAAACACGCTCAGGATGTACGTTCTGATGAATTGTTGCCTTACTTCTACGCTTGTATTTCCAGCGGTAAGTAGATTCTTCTTTTGATAGAATGCCCTCTTTGCCTGGGCTATTCTGTTATTCCTTTCTTGCACCGTCCATCGTTGGTTACTCGGCTTCCAAGGTAACAGAACTCTTTCCCCACTTCCAGTGTTTGTTTTCCTAGTTAAACGTTGGTTTTGGCCTCTTCTCTCTTGCTTCACACCAGTATCTTAGTCTTCATTCTATTGGTATTCATATTATATCTGGCCAATGCCTTTCCCGTGGTTATTGCAATCATATTCAGATCCCTCTCTGTCTCTGCTATGAGTGCTATGTCGTCAGCGAATCGCAGCATGCTAATTTCTTTCTCCATGGATATTCACCCCAGAGGCACTCTTTGATTTCATTGACGGCTGTCTTAATGTAAACATTAAAAATTACAGGATAAAGTGCACCGTCTGGTCTCACTCCTTTCCTTATTCTTGCTTCTCCACAGCTGGGTCCAGATTTAATGGCAGCTACTTGGTTTTTATATAAACCGTGGATAATTCTTCGATCATTGTAGGACACTCCAATTCCTTTCAGAATGCCAAGCATTGAATTCCAATCCACGTTGTCAAAAGCCTTCTCTAAATTAAAAAATTCAATGGACGTCGGTTTGTTCTTCATCCTCTTCTCTATGAGCAGCCTAACGGCCGGTATTGCTTCTCTTGTGCCCTTACTTTACTTGAATCCAAATTAATCTGCATCCAGGAATTCCTCTGCTTTTCGCTCCAATCTTCTGTAGATGCTCCTTGTCAATATCTTCAATGCATGTATTTCCAGTCTTATAGGCCTAATATTTTCGCATGTCTCATCTCTCTTCTTTTAGGTAATTGGAATGATGATGTTTTTCTCGAAGTCCCTGGGTATTTCTCCTGTTAGACATGTCGCAGATGGTTTTGTAAAGAACGGTTAGTGTCTTCTCTACTGCTTTTTTAATTACTTCTGCAGGAATGTCATCAAATTCAGAAGCCTTATTGATGCGAAGGTCCCTTACTCCTGCGTCAAATTCCGATCTTAATATTGATGCTCCCATATCATCTTCTTCGACTTCGCTTTCCTCTTCGATCACTGTCGTGCTGAGATTGTTTCCGTTGTATAACTCTTCCAGATATTATTTCCACCTCTTCACTTTGTCCTCATTTTCAATCAAAAGTTCTCCATTTTTGTCCCTTATGGCATTGCATCCTGCGCTCCGTTCCTTGAAGTGGTTCCTCACTATCCTATGGGCAGCTTCCACCTTTCCAAGTGCAAGGTTGTTTTGTACATCTTCGCATAGGTTTTTTATCCACATTCTCTATCTTTTATGGCTTTGCGACTTATTTCGTTCCATATTTTTTGTGAAAAAGCTGCCCTTCTTCAGTTTTCTTATTCTTGTACTTTCTTCTTTCTTCAATTAGGTCTAAGAATTCTTTCGTGATCCATGGCTTCTTCTTGCCATCTTTTCTTTTTCAAAGATCTTCCTTTGCGGCTTCCTGTAGTCCACATGTAATGTTCTCCTATTGCTCTTCCACTGATTTCTCAGTCAGGTCTTCGCCTATGTTGTTCCCCACTGCATTTTGAAATGCCTGCTGATGCTGAGCCTCCTTCATTTTTTCTACTCGCCATGTGTTCTGCAATGTTCTCTTCAATTTCTTCATTTTTAGATGGCATTTAATCATCAGTAATCACATTACCAAATGAAAATACCAAACACGTCAATGTGCCATTATGGAAAATTAAGTTTAAGAGTAGTATGTTAGGGGTTAAAGAAAGATTTTCTAACTACTCCCCGTCAACTTTAAAGTCAATGATAAGGATTCCCTATGATGGTTTAATTTAATCTCCCCTTGGACATCACTTACGTTGGTCAAAATTTCCACAGCTTTTGCCTTCAGAGGTCTGTGATTACTTAAACCACTACCTCCAGATAAATAATAAGCAATATGCCAGTGACACTAGAAATACCTCTTACTTTATTCATAGAAGTGGTGACCGTATACCAGTGATGCCCTAATTACGTTAATAGGCGTGATAGTTTCCCTTGTTTTCTCCAACCAGTGACAAAATGACCACACGTTTGATTAGTTCTTGAACCTATGTGAAGCCTTCTACAGTAATATACGGTAAATGTAAAAATAATAGGGTGCGAAATAATTGCACGTGAATATGACATTTAAGTTCTGAATAACTGCTACACTCGAGGCGAATTATGTCAAAGATAGGTTAGAAGTAAAGGTTGCGCATGCTCAATCCCTTGTTTTCTTTTCTCCACCGTGTCCTCTTGAGTCTGCGGTGAATTTTCTCCCATACGGGCATCTTTAGGAGCTGCAGTCGATAGAGAATTACTTCATAAAAAATAAATAAATGCATGTGAAAACATTGTAAAACTAAACATTGATGATATCAAACAAATACATATATTAAATTAAAATTGATATGAGAGGAAATCAATTACGTAAGTGAATTACTTAATGAAAAACAAATGTTTACATTGAAAGTAACTTACCGGATTTCACTCTGAGCCTGGGTTTCGAAATCGTTCGTAGAATTAGACGAAGAATCTTCTCGTAGTCTTTCATTTGCAGTTGATTTTTTGTGAATGCGCCAATGCTTCCATAAGTTACTTGTTGACCTTAAGTTACAGGAAATAATTTTATGACAAGCTTCGCATGATACCTTGTCAGTAATTTCCGTTTTATCGAATGCGCTCCAAATTTTGGACGACATCCTTCAGATTTCGCAGCTGGAAGTAAAACAGTGACAAATTTGCAGCTTAAGAACCAACTGAAACTGAGGGTTTCGCTGGACTTCGTATTGCATGACAATCGTACTGAGAAACGACCGGCAAGCCGGCGATGGCGTGGGAGAAAGGAGACTTTGGCCTTCCATGTGTATTTGAGAATTTCCAAGGCATAAGTCAAATGTTAGGTGGTCAAATGGCCAGCTTGGCATTCATCCAACTCCCTCTAAGATCCCAATACTCAAGGCACAGCGGGTAGTGTTAACCATGTGAGTCGTGCGTACCTTAGCGGTCGAATGAACAGCTGTAGTCATCGAGGTGGGTACTCGGATACTCGCCTAGCCGAGGTTCTCGTATTCAGGAGTATTCAACCAGGTATTCAAGCATTCGATGAGGCGCTGAGGTTGTTGTCCTTGTATTCATTCGGGTACTCATCCACTCGTCGAGGTATTCAAGTACTCGTTTGGGTACTCATCTACTCATCGAGGTATTCATGTATTCATTCTGGTACTCATCTACTCATCGAGGTACTCATGTACTCATTCAGCTACTCATGTATTCATTCGGGTATTCATCTACTCATCGAGGTACTCATGTACTCATTCAGCTACTCATGCATTCGTCGAGTACCCATGTATTCATTCGGGTACTCAAATACCTATGAGTGAATACATTTGGCGCACTCATACAGTTCCTCCACGGCCAATCTAACCACACTGCTTACTCCCGCCCTCCTCCCTCTCCCCTAGTTCCGCGGGGAGTGGAAAGTGGGAGGGGGGGCGAGGTCAGGGGTAAGGGCGGGTTTGTGGACGAGGAAGGGGGTGGGGAAGGGTCGGGAATGGGGGTGGGGAACGGCCTGGGTTGGGAGTTTGGTAAGGGACAGGGTTGTGGGCAGGGCAGGAGGGGAAGGGAGTTCATCGCGGCAGTACAACAACAATTATTCCAGAATATGTGCATTTCTGGAGAACGAAATTCCGTCATTTCTCAACATCCGAAAAATCTGCCGAACGAAGAAAAACAGCCGTTGAAGTCCCTTGCGTTGATGCTCCATTTGCCTTTTGCCGTAGGAGATAGCTCCTTAAACCTCGCGATGGGCCGAAGGCTGCCTCATCGGACAACGGGGAGGTCGGGTGGGTGGGCAGTGTGGTATGGGAAGGTCTAACATTCCCCTGCTGCTTGTATTCGTAGAGTTTTCGAGTAAACAGATATGCAATGGAATAGGATTTCATTTGCCCCACGTCCCATGCTCACACTTCCACCCTCCCTACCCACCGTTCGCCTCCTCCCCCATCCCCTCACTCTTTCCTCTCTCTCTCCATCTTCCACTTCCCACTCTCTTCCCTTTCCCATTCTCCTTCCCACTTTGTACAGACTACCTTCCCTCAACCCTCAATCCTCTCGTTATTCGATTCGTCGAGCTTCGAAGATTCGTCCTCGGGGAAAATGGATGTCTTCTTAACGACTAGGATGCTCGTGACGTCAGGCGCCACTCGAAAGAGTGAGCTTGGAAGCACATGGAAGGTGCAGAAGGATCATGCTGTTGACGCACCAAATAATACCCAATACTACTACCAGTGACTATCAGGGATCCGACGCCGCTGCAATCGGCTGGCCCCACAAGCAATACATTACGCAGTTATCGCGCGCTCCCTTTGTACATATGTCTGGTGTACACGCCATAAACCTCGCACAAAGCGTCCCTCTCCATCCCTCCCGATCGCACCTTCCCTTCTCCCCCACCCCCAGCCAATCCCCGCCCCTTCCCGTCCCACCGTAACTCCCCTTTCCATCGCCCCTTTCCTTCCTAATTTTGCCCACCCCCTCAAGCACCGACCAGCCCGCCGCCATCCTCTCATCGCCTCCCACCTGGACAGCGATAGCACTCATCATAACCTCCCACCCCTTTGCCTCGAAACCGAACGGCGGACGAACGAAATTTCCCTATTTAATTGACGGAATCTGTCTCCAATATGTGGAAGTTCATTTCAGTATCTAAGAACCAACATATTTGTACTCTTCCTTTGCCTCGGCGTCCTAATGCTCCCTAACAACTTCGCCCTTGCCTTTTAGCATGGTGTGACACAATTGCACTTTGACTGAAAATTGTATGTAATTTATTAAGTATGAAATCCACGTTTTGCTTTGGACGAAGTATGCCTTCGTAAGATAAGAATTGATAATCTTCGAGAAGATTCAGTATTTTCCTCCAGTTCCGTAGGATTCGTTATCCTGGTATGAAAGTCGAAAAAAAAGTTTTTTTCTGCACCTTCTCCACCGGATGAGTTCTTTAATGTTGTTACATTCAGGGATTGCCTATCCACATTTATATCCTGAGTAAGTAAGAAATGATTTGCAGATCAGCTGGGCGAACGGAAGTGTGATGCTCATGAACATAGGTAAGGTCGACGGAGATCGATATATATTAACATTAACGTTGCGTTACGTGTTCCCAAAAATTAATATAACAGTCAGGTGTGCGTGATATTTGAGGATATGAGGGGAAGAAAGAAAACCCAGGCGTGAATGCTCGGCTAGTACCTTCCTTTGCGGAGACTAAGTCCTGGGAAATAAGTGTTGAGTTACCAATTACCTAAATCTTTGTCGTGTAAAACTGAGGAGCTACACAGTTAAAGAAGCATTGAAAATGCATCAAGACGGGTGCTCGGCACAAAACAACGTAATGTGCATTTTCTGAAATAAACACATATTTCCTACTCATTGTCAGTTGTTCCAATAAATGTGTAATGATTATTCGCACAAAATATTTGTTCGGGTTTCAGTCATTTCTGATAACAGGTATTGGTTTCAATTGGAAGCGGGCCAGCTACAATAGTTCCCTATTTAATTGACGGAATCTGTCTCCAATATATGGAAGTTCATTTCAATATCTAAGAACTAAAATATTTGTACTCTGCCACAGGATTTTTTTATTTGTCATACAACGTGTTTTGATGCAAATACATCATTCTATGGTACTTGATGTATGTGTCTACACAGGGCCGGTCCGAAAGCATTTTTCTACACAAGCGGGATAGCGTTTGGCGCCCCCCAAGTATTTGTTTGGCCACCCTCCCAAACTCTTGGGTTTTTGTTGTTTTTAGCGATCTTAATACGACCTTCAAGTCTTAAAATAATGAACTCTTACTTACACATTATGGGCATGGATTGTTTCTTCATTTAAATTAAATATAGCCAAGACATTTCACCGTAATTTTATTTATTTATTCAATAGGGTACTGCCCTGTTTCAAATTTGTTGCAGAATGGAAAGAAAATTACAAGAATTTTAGATTTTCAAGAGGTTTTAGTAAAAGCACAACGAACTGCTGTATTGTTTTGGATAAATTTAAAACTTGGAAAAAAAAAATATTTTAATTCTAATTAATAAACTTATGGGAAATTAGAGAGTATATAGTGAATTATAAGATGAAATTCATATTTTGAATAGCTTATAAATGAAACGAAAAAAATCCTTTTGCTTATAAATTTGTTAACATTTACACCGTGTATATACTAAATATTGTTCCTTTGAATAAAAAATAATATACTGAAAATTTTCTATTCTTTAAATTCGCAAAATCTTCCAATATAGAATCTGTGTCAATCAACTTCAAAGTGTCGCTTTCAATGGCTAATGTTGACAGTCCAGTCATTCGCTGCTTGAACAAAACGAACGATAATCGACATTTGTTATGTATGACTGACATCGGGGATAAAGTCTAATACAACTGAGTAGTCTGACGCCTTTTTTAAGTTCATGTGCAATATAATCTTAAATGTGTGTTGATAAAACAGTGATGAATTCATTTTTAAAGTTTTTACTAAGATAATGAATAAGGGCTTCGTGAGAACTTACTCTTTACAAATGCTCTTTCAAGACAACATTAAATGTGGCAATGTGCTCCATTAATTTCAAGAAATTCCCGTTATTCTTTTAAAAGAGTGTATCTTTTGTTCCTCGAAATACACACCCCTGAGTCCCAAGGTATTGCATTACACAAAGCAACCTTTTTAATACTTCATACTCACACTCATTCATAGTTAACACAATATTCATAGTTCACACTCAGCTTGAATGAGTCTTTGATTTTCATCATCAACTGTTTTACGTAGGCGCAGACGCAGATGTAATTCTCGCCATGATTGGTATACTTTTATAAGGCTTGGGGATTTCTCGTGTTGGGCAAGAAATCCGGACATATTTCGCCAGTATCAAAATCTAGGTGTGCCTGAAAGTGAGTGATATTTCAGCACTAAATTTTCACAACAAAAAAAATTGAATTTTTGAAATAGAATCAACCAGCCACTCTCTGCAGATTTCTTCTCCGTTAGATAATTTTCTTTTATAGTTTTCCGGAGTAAATCTTCTACCAGTACTATCGACAGGAAACTCGGAATCAGCTACTTGAAAAGGGTCTCTTTCTACAATTGTCTGTCGCGTGTTCTCAGTTAATTTGTCAGGCCATTTTCCGCAATCATCATTTGACAAGTCAACAATAGGCAGGTGGTTAAAATCACCATACAAAACGTAATTTTTAAATATTAATTACAACTGATTGATTTACGTATGCTTTGAAAATACCGTACTTTTGTCAAAACAAGAATATTGGGTTCATCTAGATTATCATTTGGTTCGGCACATTCTGACATCCCAATCAAGTCACTGACACTGCCGCATTCCGTTTCAATTTCTAGTTTTCTATCGGGGACTGTTTTTTACGATAAAAACGAAGAGGCATGATTTATTCATCCTTATTCATAAGTAGTAAAACAATTCTCTTGGCTTTTTGTAGTGCTACCATTGAATTTTGCGTATTTGGTGGCAACACATATCCTGATTTTAATAAAATATTTTTTTTGTTGTAAAATTAAAAAGTAGGTATTTAAATTTAGTTTGATTTTTAAAATACAAACCAGAACGTGAGTTCGGTAACAAGGTATAAATAAACAAATAAAATGTTGTTACTTGTTAAGTATCTCTTGTAAGTCTTGTAAGGTATAGCTTCGACTCATGAAGAGACTGCTGTAGGTGCACGGAGGTCATCATCTGAAATCGGTGTCTCCCTGTTAGATGGGTCGATGCTTGTAGATGGAAACGTGCAAAACATTATCCTCGTCTTAGCTTGTCTCTGATTGTCGTCAATTTCTTGCCCTCTTCTTTTTCGATAAAACGCCGTACGATTTCTTTTCGTTAGTGAAACAAAAGTTGGTAATAAAATACTGAAACTCTCAAACGCGCCCGAAAAACGTACCAAAAGTAAATTGGTAACACGTACACAGAATAAGAGAACTTCACAACATTAATTGAAAGACTGTGTTACACTATTAAGCGTTGTTTTTTGTTTTGACAGTGATAAGTCAACGCCAATACATTGTTGTGATACGGGCGCAGTTGTAGAACAAAGATTACTTAATAACTTGTACCACGAGATTATTTAATATACGACCGGTTTCATCGCATCGGCGACATCACCAGGTGCCTATGCGTTGAAACCGGTCGTATACTCAATAAATCTTGTGAAATGTTACAAAGTATTTTTTGTTAATGACTATGAATTTCCACCAATTTGGGCCTGTGAAATTAAATATATCTACAGATCGTTTCTTCTTCGTCGCAGAGCGTTTGGTCTTTCGCGACCCGCATATATCGTATCCCTGTTAGAGCTATAATCATTATGATTAAAATTTAGATATTGACGTATTGTATATTTGCATAAAAATGGCAGTGTTTTTATTCTTCTGTCACGCTTTGGCGCCCCAAGCAATTGCTTGCTTCTCTTGTCTACACCAAGTACCTCAGGATGATGAATAAGCATCGAAACGCGTTTTTAGGGGAAAAGTACAAATATTTTTGTACATATCGTTCCTTATTCACGAAAGAAATATGAAAGAGGAGGAAACGAAGGTATAAACTAACGATTTTTGAGGATTGAAGGATAAAACCCTCAGTGGTATGCCAGCGGCTGTTGCCAATCTTAAAAAAACACCCGACGAAGTCTTTTCGTTCAAAAGGGAGGGAGCAGGACTCGACTGATACTACTGGTAACACTAACAAGATTATCGTAACGGCCTTAGCGGATACAGGGGCCCTGTGCAAACGAAAGTGGGGGCCTCCCCGTAACTTCGCATTCTCTTATTGATATAGGATCACCTTTTAAGCATATTTCATGGAAATAATAAAATTTACCGACAAACTGGAAAAGAGTTTCAAGAAATTTACATGTACGCTAGGTAGTAGGTAGGTAATTTCGGGTAATAGGTGGGTTTCTCCGCGCCGCACAGTGATCCCAAATCTAAAAAAAATGGCCAAAATTAATACCGCTGCAATTATTGCTTACTTGCTTGATATAAAGGTTGATCTCTATGGTTTTTTTATTCAGTAATTTCGAATTTTAAGTTATTTTTTCTGTATTTGTGATATTTTTTGTTTTTATTGCAGCATTTGTTTAATAAATTAATTTGAAAATCCAAATGTAATTTAAGGTTATTTCCGCAATTGTAAATACAAATTATATATCCGATAAATCTGAATTTTATGTTCTCTTGCAGCTATATATTGATCAATATTGTTATGATTTGGGCAATTTTTAAACAATTATGCCATACAATATATTATATATAATTTTAAATGAACCAAATGAAATTTTTAGCTTCGCAAATGTTTGAATATATTTTATATTAAAGGAATCTAATTTGGAATTCAGTATTGTTTATCTCTGATAATTATTACGTTACTTCATTAATTGATTAAACAATTTATCATAATTAATTCAAATTAGATACATGTAGTCATTTTTTCCAATTTCTTTTGACCTGCTAATGGCTTTTAAAGTGTTTTTCAACCGTTTCACTGCTATCATAATTTTCAATGGAGGTATTATTTTTATAATTTTGCAAACATAGAAATGGAACGAAACAATGTAGCCTAACTCCTATTTTACTCGGGGTTTACGTCAAAGTTATTGCTTCCATTGCATTCATTTCATTTGGGGCTGAGAGATTTGTAAAATAAATCACAAAAAATTGCATTTGGCAATAAAATTTTAATCATATATAGGTACATTTAGTTTGGTATTAGAATTATCAATTAATTAACTCTTCTTCAATATTTCTCTCATAAATTATCAAGAAAAAATACTAAACACACTCAAAATCACTGTCTGATAATTTTTTATTGGTTTCATCATCACTCTACTCGCTCGATTCCTCTAGGGTATGAAGACTCCTTATCTCGGCAGATAATTGCACAATTTTTCATTTAATTACTCCTGTAATTATTGATAATATGGGATCTGATGTAAGAATTAAACTTCGAAATAGATCTTCGTTTGTGGCGATCCTGGACAATATTCTTGTGTGGTGTTCCCGGAATCCTCTGATATCCTTATTCCTAGCCTCCATCGCCTCTTCGGACAAATGACCAATAGGGAGGATAGCTTCTTTGGCGATTGCTGATCCATGAATTAGCAGCTTGTGGTTGACGGGTGGCATGTAATACCACGAATTAAGTTTCACGTACAAATCTGCTGTTGATTAACAGTATTCTGTAAATACAGCACCATTTATCTCGTGGTCAAGAGCCAAATCCTTAATTCCTATTTAATTATTCTTGCGACATTACAATGCGACATTTCATTATTCTTCCTCTTTCATTATTTTTTCGGCAGACTCATCACCTTCTCTTCGATATCTCATCGATGTGGCAAAATATAACTCAGTTGGTGATGTCTATCTATCCCTAAGATCCTCTGTTTTCCTTCTCTTTGCTCTCCCACTGGATTCCTCAAACAGTTTTTTCGGTCGTCCAATTTCAGCTCTGTCAAACCGTTAATGAGTAATGATTTTCATTTACACATTGAAGCAGGGAATACGGATATCACTGCTAACTCATCACAAATTAGATACTCACCGGATGTACTGGGGAGATATTTATATAAAACCGGAGGAAATTTCAATTTCAGCTGTAGCCAACTGCCAAACTTTCTTCTGAAAAAACTGTCAGACCGCTCCCACTAACAAAGATATTTTGAGAAAAAAACTTTTGCATAAAACATGATAAGATATTTTTGGCATTAACATCCTCATTTAAATGTAATTTTCTGCTTAAGTAGTCCACTACCTATTGTTTATAAAATGATGTAGAATCTTTACCACTTTCAATACATTTTTCATGCATCCCAAGATGCATGAAATTTCTCAGATTTATTAAACCTTTAGTAGTCTTTTTTTAAGATAAAAAATAACAATATCTTACACACTTAATTACACTGATTGCACCACTTATAGCCACCAATTCGCGAAAGAGTATTGAAACTGGAAATTCACAACACCAAAACACTACGGGCTCTCCTCTTCAATGTTGCCGTGTCTTGTTTTCCGAACGTAAAGAAGATCCAACTTGCTTTCACACTTGATAAAAAATTCACAACTCACATCTTTCTCTGGCAAGGCACTGAGTAAAACTGAATTCTACCGAGAAAATGTCGGACAATCGATGCTTAAAAGTAACTTACGCAGAGTTTGCCAAAGGGTGAGGATCGTGATCCTATCATCGCCCTTTTCCTAGGAACTTAAATATGTTCAGGAGGACAAAGCTTACCCCATTCACCCCCGGTGGCGGAAGAACAATTCATTCGTTGCACACAGAGAGCGGTGGTTGGGTTTTCCCGTTGGAGAGCAGGAACAATGTGCCGTGAGAGGACGAAGAATAATCCGTCTTCCAGAAGGTCGTAGTCTAGGGATGGAGTAGCTGTTTAAGGAATCTTACCATTCTAAATGCTTTCAAGTTGTTTGTAAATTACTTGTTCCCCAACTACGTCTATTTCCTTCCGTTGGAGATCTCACGCTATTTTTAGGTGAACATCGGGATTCACAGATAATATTTTAGCCCAACTGCATGCCGTGTATATACACGAGAATGTGTAATCAACGAGAAGAGTGGTTCATTTATGAGATAAAAATGTGCTAGAAGAAACAACATATGCAACAACTTAGGAAAGCAGCCACAAAAATGGGATTCCCGTGAGGTGTACTACGCGCCATCCAAGCCTCTGCCCGCGTCAGCGCACTGCATCATTTTATTTAAATTAGCCTTGTGGTCGAATTTGCAAGAATTAGCAAGATTTTTCTTTACTGCTATGTTACATACACTATACTCTTTTAAATAATACAAAAAACTATGGGGAGAAAAGAGACGCTAAAAACGATATTGCACTTTTTATTTGAAAATTAAGGCAAAAAACGCTAAAAGTTAAAAAATAAATAAAAATAGTAAATAGAACATAATTCGAAAAAAACTAGGTTTAAATGCTACGCAAAGGTTGATATTATTATTGTATAACGTTTGTTGGCTAAATATACTGTCTCAAAGTTGTCCTCCATGTAGGTGAACTTATCCGAAATCGACTGATTTCACGGGACTGGCATTTTCACACTGAATGCTCCACGTTTGACGGGTCCCAGAGATCTCTGGTCAACGTAAATACCAATGTAGTAGTGCATATCGTGTAGAATCCGAATACACTATTCACAACTTCCTCGCCGAAAGTTGAAAAAATGACTTTTGGCCAGCTTTTTTCGATTTGGGACAACTGTGCGCCGTCATAAAGATGGAAGGGCGGGCGGGGCCCCCGTAGGCGCGGGGCCCAGTGCAGCGGCACCTGTCGCACTACTCTAGGGACAGCACTGGGTGGGAGCCGCAAGAGACTCAGGTGAGACTCATTGACCAATTCTGATCAGGTGAGTTTCTGTTGAATGGTATATGGAACAACAAACGAAAAGTCGAAATTATAACTTAACGTTTATTTGCAGCTGCGAAGACAATCTGGTAGACAAAAAAGACAAAAAATAATACTGCGCGTCATTGCCAGGTGAACTTGAAAAAGCTGAACTCCAAGTCGTAACTGTCGTGACCGCATGGCACATCAGCTGATGCAACGACAATCAAACGACAATCGATAATAGACAATCGATATACACAAATTATTACAAATACTAAAGAAAAATAACCAATTATAATTCATAATATTGTCCAACAGTTTCAGATTGACTCGGAGAGTATTATTTTTATCTCGCTCTATATCTATAGAACTGACAGAAGCGACAATCGAAGAGAGATAGCCTGGTCTACACGTAACGATTTGTCGTCAGTCTTGCATGATCATGCCAGATTTGTCAAACAAAACGAAACGTGGGGAAGGCAAATTGGACGTTTTGCATGAGCTAAATGAGGTTTGACAAACTTGCAAAAGACTGATGGGCTGGAGCTTTGCGTGCAAGCAAGACGACAGACAAGTCGATGCATGTAGACGCGCGTCAGTCTAATCGGGCAAACTTCGCTCCCCTGCCAGTCAGTTATCGGCGACGCTGGAGGTTGCAAATGGTATTGTAGTGCGTGTATTGGCGAAACAAAATTGCATCTCACCTACGGCACTGGTCTCACGACTTCTTTACGGAGTTCATAGAACTGTACCAAAGTTATCCTTCCCTCTGGCAAGTAAAATCAATGGATTAAAGCAACCGAGACAAGAAAAACCAGGCATACACCACTTTTGTTGAGAAGTGCTAAGAAGTGGATTGTGAAGCAACTAAAGAGTCGGTTACTAAATAAATCAACCCATTTCGAACAGTTTACCGTAAAGAGCGTGCGAAAATAAAAGCGTCTAGCGGTCTGGTGCTGGAAAAGAAGATATCTACAAACCTCCGTGGTACTTCGATTTACTTTCCTACTGAACGACGAAAGCCAACTGCTGATTGTGAGAAGATCACGGGCAAACATACAAGGTTGTGAAAAGGAGTTGGGTGATAATAAACCTTTTCTATTTTCTTAGTCAACACTATTATTTATTGCCTCCATTACGCAAAATTTAAGGAATTTAGTTTTGTAAATATCTTTAACAAAACAAAAAATTTACAGCGTAGTTAGTAATACAGAAAGACATTGGATAATCAAAATTAATCTCTCGCAGTGAGTTCTTCTAATTATTGTCATGTTATTTTAAGCAAAATACATATACTATTTTCACATGCGACAAATTCATTCCGGTTTGAATTTCACTTGTTTATATACGTTTTAAATTACGTAATGGCCTTGTATTGCTACGTTATAGGTCTTTAATTGTTGAAGTATATTTTAAATTTGCCTCTCACTACTCTTGCGCTTTCCAGTATTAGACCACGCCTTCCAAGTTGAGGATTATGCATAACGTCGGGATTAAATCTCGCTCCTAATACCACAGAACCATCCACTATATTTTCTGCGTCGAGTACATCAGGTAAAGAGTAGTTACGAGAGCATAGTCTCCTGAAAAATTGCGCAGTATACAGCAAGTTATCACTATGGTGTTAACTTTATTAATGTCCATATTAATTGCAGTTTTCAAAATTGTAAAACGATATTCCATTATTCCAAATGTGTTTTAAATGTCAAATTCGGGCTCTTGATAAGCGATAGTTAAAAATTCGTATGTCTCGGTTCAAGCAGATTCTATATTATTTTCTTGATAACTTCTTATATATCTTCTTATATATCGATCTTGAGTATATTAGGATAAGGTTTAAGAAAATCAGAGCGCAGTCCGAAGGCTTCATCGCCAACAAACACGTATGGAAATACTTGATAGGTAACTATTTGAAACTTTTTCTGCTTTAGGAATATTGAGGCTACCTTGTGTCAATTTATCATAAAACATTGTGTTTGCAATGACTCCTCCATCCGAAACCCAGCCATTTGTTCCAACATCACAGTAGATAAATTCACAGCGTTGGCGATTGCCAGGAGTACATTACTGTGGGTGTTTTTGTAATTGAAATAGTAAGGTCCACTATGAGCTGGTGGCATGATTCTCACATTCTTCTCGTCAACTACATCATGGCAATGAGAAAACTGTCACTTCGTATTGTATTCTTCAGCTATGTCTATCCATTCTTTTTCGGTCGTTGGAAACTGAAAAAGACAAAGAAATAAAAGTGAAACGATAAAATTGTAGCAACGAAGTTTAATAGTTGTTTCCGATTTTTTTGGTTTTATTTATAAAAAATAGCTTGTTTTATTGTGTTTAGGGGGAAGATGAATAAGAATCGTTAGTTGAAGAGGAATTACAAACAGTGGCTTTATTCTCAGCTCCTCCAGCACCAGGAGAGGGAAGAACGGAAACTGCCAGCAAAAATGTGTCAAGCTGCAACACCTTATCGTCCAGCGGCCGATCTTCGATCACAAGGAAGAGGAAACGATCCAGCAATGATCCAATTACTGAAGTACTTCAACTAGCTGGAGAGAAATTGAAAGCGTTCATTCCGATGATGAATTTGATGCTTACTGGAAATATGTAGCGCATAAATAACATTATCTAAAAGGGAGCCAAAGTATCTTTGCACGAAAGCATATTAACGATGCTATCTTTGAAGCTGAACTGGAATCAATTACGAATGACTAAAGTTGTGAACTGTGCTGGTTTTTCCGGAGGGCAGTTATGAATGCAACAGAGTTTTCCTTGTAATCATCAGACAAATCCTCCCAATAGCACGATGGGTTCCACTACTCAGTTACCTATCAAGTTCAGTCTTTGACAATTTCAAGTAGTACTAATAAAAATATCAAGAATTCCTCAATATTACTAGGAATTACGGCGTACTATGCTGATTTCGGGAATAATCCCTAAAGTTAGGCAATCTCTATAAAAAGTTTTCTGTTTTCTTAATTACGTTTACTTTTTCAAGCAGTTAATGTTTATTTAAAATTTTATAGGCAACTGAATGCATTTATTAACTGATCGCGAAATTGAAAAATATATTTCAGTTCGTAGGAGCAAATATTTGAAACTTCTTTTTTAAAATGAAAGTAACGATTGCTTATGTTCATCAAAGGTTTTACATCATCATTTTTTGCGAATTTTATATTTATTTTAATAAAACCTAGTTTTTCTTTCAAAAATCGAAATATGCGTACGTTTTATTCACTTACCTTTAAATATACCTTTTTCAGAACGTTGTATATAGCTTCATAGGTTTCTGGTATGATGAGACTAAGAGCTTGTTTCGAAATTATTGTTGAATATTCAAGGTCCTTGTATCTCCTGCCAATCGCTAATAACCTTAATGTAGTGGTAAGTCTGTCGTGGGTGCTGATAGCCGCCCTCATGGATGTATCTTGCTTTTATATTTCAGGGGTTTCAAGCGTTTACAATTTACAGTGCGTGTCTATGTCCATACGTAAGTAAATGCGGCAATCATCTGGTTCCTCCTGTAGTTCTCGGAGAAGATTAACATGACAGAATGTCCCTCTCTTCAGTAACCACTCTCGTAACCACCGTGAACAACGTGCAGACTTTATTTTTTCTTCAGTTTTTGGGCACATAGTGCAATTATCGTCACTAGCATTTCTTCCTCCTTGACGATTTCGGAACGACTGAGCGAAAGACTGGGTGAAAGTATGAGCGAAAGTTTGAGTAGTGTAGCCGCACGATTTGCGTCAGTCTTGTTGGTCAATCTTTCCAGATCATGCAAGACTGACGACAAAACGTTACGTGTAGACCAGGCTATACACTACCGAACTGATAGGTATAATAGCTACCCCTTTCCACGTAAAATTAGTGATTATAACAAGAATAGGACGAGACACTATGATAAGATACATTTTTTGTGTGTACCTACATTTTTTTCTAATTCTACATTAATATTGGATGTGCTTTCCGTTTGAATAACATGCAAACATGACCCTGCGTATAATCGATGCCATAAAACGAAATTAACTGGTTGTCCATTTTCGAGCCAACTAGTATTAGACGTTGATTGCAGCGCGTTGTAGCATGTTTCCCTAGCTTTTGAATCGCACTCTGGTGTCGAAAGTCTGTCCCCACGGGCTAAAAGCCGACGCTAAACTTCGCCGCGGAGATTGTCCCATTCGACTTTCGACTACGCGAATACTGCCTACGATCTGACTCCTCCACGGACCCATCTACCCACCGCTCAACCCTGCCACTCACGCAACCCCAACACCTCTCCTTTTTTGCCTATGTGCCCCCCTCCTTGAACATGCTGCCTCCCCTTAAGCCTTCCCCTACTACCACTGAAGCTTTAACATCACGAGCGCCCCGTCAACACTTTTCAGGCTTTTCAGTTCTGTTTCATTCGGTCATCGGAGGAGGTGAACGTTGTGGCTTCTCTTTTACGTTTTGAAGATTCTTCTATCCTGCAATGCTCTGTGAAGATTTATCTTCTCTTGCTGCGGAGAGGTTTAGCACCATGTGATCCCGTTGTACATCGCGAATTCGCGTTAAATTTGATCAAGTGATTTATGGGAATTTAATACTATCAGCGCAGTCATACCTAGTTATTTTATGCATAGGTATTTATTTCGACGGTAATAACTCGAGGGAAGGATTGTCGGAGAACATATATTTTAACGCAAATTATGGACTCCTTGGACGATGGCATGGTCAAATAACGCGTTTGCACGTGTTTTATGGGTGAGTACTATTACCTCATGGACTCGCAACTTTTATCGTAATGAGAAATAAATCTTTGTTAGTCTAGCCGTTATTATAACGCTGATGTGGCTCATTTTTTGAAATTGCTGGTATCGTTCTCTAGCATTAAATTTATAACTGGTGCCATTTATTTTAAGTCACAGTACTTTACTTGCTCTGCTATCGGATGCAAGTTAGAAGCATTAATTGGATCAAAGATGTTCACCTCACTACCACGCAACAACTCTCGAGAGAGTAAAGAGTTCACCGTTGCTAGTTGACATATTTTCGGTATTCGGCGGAGAAGTCGTGGACACCAGCGCCGTGTTTTAAAGTACACGGGACCACCAGAATAACCACGAGCGGCAGGCGGAACGGTCGTGGTGAAAGAGCATTGTGGATTCGAAAGGTAACATTTTGTTGTATTGAATTGAAAATTTTTCCTGTAAATCTGGTCGAATTCATCAGTGGATGTATAATCTCTATTTTATCGCAGTAAACACTGACATTGTTTTCGCTACCTGATTGAATGAAAACTTTGAATTTCGTTTGAAGCGTTTAAAATTTGAATTTCGTCACATTTTCAGTTATAACTAGAAGATTGACTGAGGAGACTCGAGAGGTTCTGCAAACTTGGTTGAAATGGGCTGTTTGCTCTTCAAGAGCATTCTACAGGGTCAAAATATTCATGATCGCTGCCAAAGTTTCATCTCTGATCGCTGCCAAAGCTGTCCGTCGACCTTCAACGTCGACGGACAATCACCGTGGCGATTCTCACAGGAAGACTTCATAGGACTCTGGATACTGGCTACCACCGTTCATCGTGGAAGTGGTGAGTACCTTCATTTTACTTACTGTGTTGTGTTGTCTGATGTGTTGTCTGACGTGAAATATCTTAGGGCCATTTCTCACGATGCATATTGATCAAAGCTGTGTGGTGTTTGGTAACTCTAAGCAAGCGTTTTGAGAGTAACCGACGGGAACTATTTTCATAATTAAACGCGCCTTTGTTTCTCATGACGATTAGATTTAATAATTAGCGTATACTGTTGCTAGGATTTTGTGTTGCGGCGTATCATTCTTGTCAGAACCATTGTTATTTCCTAAGGCTAGGCTAAAACAAATGTCACTAGGGAAGTCAGTTTAAAATACTACCGGGATAAAAAGGAGGGCAGAGAGCCAGAGTACCTACCTCTACTGACAAATGTCTTGAAACACGTGACGATTACTGGAGAATTCGCATTTCACTCAGTTGTGTGTCGGAAATGTCGACGAGTTATTACCTTGCAACAATAATGTACCACATTTGTTGTGAAGTTTTGTCCTAATTACTTCAAGTTTAGGTAAACTGAGTTTTTGTTAATAAATTTATTTAATTGACAGCATATTGTTGCGAGAAGTAATTAGTTGGTTAAAAGTATAACTAGGTAGTCTTACATGTTTTATCCATGATGAATGACGTACAGAAAGTGATGAAATAAGACATCAGTTCTCATTGGTTTTGTTTGCTCATGCCTGACGAAATATCAGTGGTTTTAAGAGGGACGATTGGAGAGTGCATTGGTTCTTCAAGCAATCATTTATTATAAAGCATGCAGATGCAATAAGTCGGGGTTTATTTAATATCTCTATTTCGTAAAGCATAAACTGTTCTTTTGAAAAATTACATGGCTTTGGCACTTCATGGGATAACGTGCTAGTATACTGCCTTCTTTCCTGGTAAGTTAATGAAACTAAATCTTAGTGTATTTCATGTGCGCGGTATTATGCGGAGGATGAACTTCCTGCATGATTAAGAGCTATGATTTTTAATGTTGCGAGAATTGTGGAAGGCCGAATATTCGAGCCAATGTAATGGGTGAATTTTAATGTACGAATTTGTGGGAAATGAATTGGCATTTTTACGCATGGGAGAGAGGAACGAGATGTTAATTGCGTTGTAGTTGGTAGTATAACCTTTTGAGAATAGTAGGTCGGTACCCCCGGTGTTAAAAGCGTTATCGCCAAGCAGAAATGTTAACTTAATGAATTAATTATTTGTGGCAGCTGTGGCAATTTTTTGCCCGAAACAGTGAGATTGTCGCAGTCTGAATTATCATTATAAACTTTTAAAATTCGTGAATTGTTTCATTTTGCGAGCAAGTATTCAATCTTAACTGGCCTCTGCCACCATTATATGAGAATAGGCGAGACCTCAGCTCCTCACGCCGGGGCCAATGGAGGTAGTAGGTACTGATCTATACCTCTCGCTAAAGTTCATGGCGCTGCGCTGTGGGGGATTTTGGGACGTGGTTTGCGGAACTCTGAATACCTCGCGAGACAGAGCGGGGGGAGGACGGGGAGACATGTCAATTGTAGGGTCATTGTTATACCCTTTCCAGCATTAACAAGTTATTTGATTTGATGTGATGTGGCTGTGTGGGGGAGACGGGTTTAGTGTGGAGGGTAATACCTGCCGTTTGCTTTAGACTGCTCTCAAGGTGAGAGCGTATGGTAGTCTCTAGCAAAGCCGGGTGGGCTGGATGCAAAGATGGGCGAGCGAAGCGCAAAGATGGGTGAGCTGGCAGAAAGAATTTGATACCTGCCTTCCGTGAGTGGAATGTGATGCTAGAAATAACAGGTACATCCGCCGCTGTCGTGGGACAATAATCCGATGCGAAACGCCTAATTTAATTGTCAAAGAAAAACTAAGCCTTGCACACTATACAATATCTACTCACAACGTAAATAGTAGTTTTCATGAAAGCACATCTCTACGTACGTAATTGACTAATTAAAATAGAAATATAGCTTGCCATTCATGCCTCAGTTTAGTTTTTAGGCACAAAGACTTTTCCGTATTAGTTGATACATTGTTTTAAATCATAATATGTACATACCTAAGACCTTGATACAAGTTTCATTAGATGGAAAAATCATTTTTCTTAAATATTTTTCATTTATTTTTAACGCCATCGCTTCAGAATTTTGTTTTTCAGTTAGAATGCGCACACCTACAGTTCACTTTTCCTGCCGTTGTCTCCTGAACCACATTCCGTATTTTTGCTCGTCAGTTTTCAGTCTCCGCGCTCAGCTTTCCGCGTTTTGTGAATGCGAATCTTCCTGGAGCCTTACTCGTGGAACTAATAAGATGGTGGACCTAACTACCCGGTGCAAACCCCGAAAGATCCCTGATATAATAAGATGGTGTTGGTAGTTACGTGAGCTTGTTTTCCTCGTGCATCTACCTGGTGCGCAGCAGTGATGACGGCATTTTTAGCATATTTCGCGAAACGATTTTTGTTCCCCTGCCTCCCCTTCTCTCGTAGCTTACCTAACCTCCCCGCCGTTCCCTCCTCCCCTTCCACTCCTACCTCTCCTCATACTCGCGCTGGTCTGAGCCGGGAACTATTGCGATAGCTGGAAGTCTGCGTACACTTCTCCCGCCGAAGCCGCCGCTTGGGGGAATGGCAGGCAGTGTTGGTCGACCAATGAAAAGAAATTAGGAAAAGGAGTGATTACATAAGTGTTTTAGTTGCGATAATCTAGATATTCTGCCCTGGATGCCGTCGAAGGGAAAGTGGCAGGGGGTGACGGCACACCCAAATAATCATCAGGATTGACGTTTAGGCCTTAATTCTTAACTTAATTCTCAACTTAATTCTCTTATTATCAAATTTTCGAGGTACTTAGTCTAATCTACATATTATCCTGCAAGGTACTTCAAGGATGTGTGGCAGGGGGCAGTTATCACTAATGTGCACTGCACTGCAGCCTAATAAAGTTAATGAGGCTACTGTTGGTGCGTTAGAAAAACTGCGAATGTTTGTAATGATATATAATATTTCATTCTAGCCGCAATTCCCTTGAGTTTCCCAACCCATGATTTAAATTTTTACAAAAATCAAGTCGCTCGTAGAAGGAAGCGTCTCATTTACTTCCGAAAATTTATTTCTTGAATTTTATCTTATTCTCGGTCCCGAAAGCTTGTTGCGCCATAGTGCTAGCGTAACTGTTGTGAGACCATTCATTGTCTTTTAGGATCAATATCACCGTAATTACATGATGCTAATCACGTTCTACAAATAAGATTTATTCGCCGTGACTATAATACAGAACGGGAAGTACGAACAAGACATCCTGTTAGCGTATCTTACAAAACTTTTCCATCACCACATGAACATTTTTCACTTTATTCTCTGTAGATGGTTCTTCCACCTATTAGTTAGGATAATTCCTTGCTTTTTGATGGAGTACCATAATATCCCAAGCCAGCTATCACTCGATAGTTTTAAAATTAAGGTGATTTTCTGACAACCTATAAAGTTCTCTTATGTGGTATTAGCGCGGTAGATATCTCATTGTCTGCTAGCTATCTCAAGTTACATTTGATTAGACGATGTGTTACTAGTTTTTTTTGGCGTAACCTTAGCTTCGTGTCGCCCATAAGTCTTGTGCTTTCTAATACACAGTTCTAATTTAAGGTTCGGTGGTTAACGTGGCGGCTAGTACAAACTTGAGTTTAGTTTCCAGTTCTCCGTGGTAGCGATGCTTGTGACCTCAGGTGAAGAATAAAGAATCCCCCAGGCCTACTTCCGTCTAGTTGACCTTGGTCGGATGATAACGTAGTCTTTTCGCTAACTTATTTATTAAACTTAGCGTTTTATGTATGTACACTCGTATGATGAGGTTAGATACAAACTCTTGTTTGATTAGGTTGGATACAAATAGTTGTCTCAGGCGTGCAAATCGGGCAAATTTACTTTAGGTATTTTGACGGTTCACAGAAGGAAATGTTCTCAGTATTTTCCCTAATAGTGTCTCAGATTTTCCACTCGTAAGAGACTGTCTTAGCGGATAGTCATGTGCCAGAATATCAATAGACTAACATTGTCTTGGCGTTAGTCATTCCAACGTTAGTCATAGCGTAATTGACTCGTGGAAACTCATGAAGCCTTCTATAATTTGTAAAAGGAACATTACACAACTTGCTATTATTTTTTAAAATTTATTAGACTCACTCTCCCGTGTTTTATTTAAATTATTTATGTTGGTGTCAATTTTCGTCTGTCAATTTTCACTGTACTGCTGATTGACACGATCTTCATATAACTCTTAGAACTTGTGGCATATCTGAAAAATGTGTATGATGCTGCTTACCTATTTACTCTCTCTCCTTTTGTTTTCAGAACATGGGGCAGAACACATCTTAAACCCATAAACACAATTTCTAAGAAAATGGAAAACACTAGATTAGGTCGACGAATAAAGTTGCAAATTGAAAATGGAAAAGTTTTCGAAAGATAATATGCATAAATATTCTTTTAAAAAGGGTAGAGTTGCGGATAGTAAATGGATACTATGGAAGAGTAGTCTCGAAATTAAAATTATTAAAAAGATATTACGTTGATAACAAACCAATATAGGACAAATTAAATCAGAATTGCATTAAAAATGAACGAAAAACTGGCTACAGATTGAAGGACGCGCTCGTTCGTTCGTTATTCAACACGAAAAAAATATAACCTTAACTCGTAAAAACGTGGCGTACTTCGGGACGTAGGATCTTATCAGTATGTTCGCTGTTCGGAATGTAATATATTCCTACTGTCATACATGGCTGAGGGATATTAGAACACAACAATCATTCGATAAAGGCCCCTGCTCGTTAAAAATGTTGAATTCCTGTAACGGAGTTAAACTCTTAAATAGTTTGTTCGCTGTCAGAAATAAAACTAAAAAATAAACGGCCCCCACGTCACAAATGATCAATGCCTGTAACGGGGATATTAGGACACACAATGTTCGTTCATCCTATTATATTATTAAACGAAAATAAATAGAAAAAGAGTTTTGGAAGAAATACTCTGTACGATAGTTCTTTGACTCTTATCATTTGTCGTTGAAAAATTAACTTGAACCGCACATTGAACAACAGGGCACTATCAATATTACATCTTTTTGAAATTTGTTTTTTGGTGAAGATGTCAGAGATACTGAAAAAAGTGGTGTTCGACTTAAATCCTTGTTTAGGCTCATCTAATGACACTTAATTTCTCAGTATATCGCCGAACTTCCTTTCAATTTGCCCTGAATTTTTAATCTTCATGGCAGTCATTATCTACTCTTCATGGATAGAATTTTCCTTCTTTCGACTTGAAATGGGCTCGCTTCAATAATGTTCACCAGTACAATTCTTCCTCACAAACTTGTCTAAATTTGTTAAATTATTCATAGACTAACAGATTTTACAGCAATTGTTAGGTCAAACCTAGTTTTGCTTATCAGACATTGCTAAAAATCACACTACTTGTTGAAATGAAATTCTTTCCTTTTATTTCTTGAACTTCCCGTATCGTTCAACCGACAGCATATTATTTCCATCCGGAAAAACACAAGCATTTTTCCGAATTTTCTTCTAGCTTAAATGTTTCATCATTAAATGCCTAGGTCTACTCTTTTTTATAGGTACACGTATTCTTGCTGCATTTTAAATTGCAATATCAGCATCATCTTTAGCTAGATACTGGTCAAAAAGTCTTTGACATTTTAGTATTCCACGCAATGAGGTTACAATTAAAACTGAATTTGTCACCATAATCTGACTGGTTTTCTAGTGGGATATCTCTAGCAAAAAATAAAAATTATACCTTCTATAATGACTTTGTAAAATGGCATTCTTCCAACTAACCAACAGCATTTTCCTTCATCCGCAAAATCGCATGCTTTTTCCTCGAGTGTCAATGCTTAATGTGTGGCATCGATCCACTCTGTTTTAATTCTTGTTGCATTCCTAGTCAGCAATGACGCCATCCTCTTTAGTAAGATGCTGGCTTCTTGTATGGCCTCGGCCCGCTCCATAATAATTCTTCTTGGTGCATTCTTAATATGCAATATGGGCATCCTCTTCAGTAAGATAGTGGTCAAAGTCTTCCGTACTAACATACTGAACGCAATAAAATTATAATTAAAACAGAACTATTGTCAGTAAGCCTTCGAGTGGCCTTCTATGTAGAGCAAGATAATGCAACGCAAGGAGCTTAAATGAAAACTTAAAAAGTCATATTATTCCGGCTAGTCTTCTAGTAGACTCTCTACAGACAAGATGAGAATCATTTAATTTCAACATCTGTTACCTTAAAAGACAAGAGACATGTTAGTTTCCATTACAGAAGGATCATAATAGAACATTTTAAACATTCTTTACTCTCGATTGGCAATGTTTCTTCATAAACAGCCTCGGTCCACTCCTTTGCTGACGACTGAAATTATGTCAGCAAGTGTTCTAATGGGATCCTATATCCCGTGAGAAAATCTTTTAATTTCAGGGTTTTTTACGTCAAAATGAATACGACGTAATTATTTCCAGGACACAGATATATGATCGTACAGTCCCAAAATCACATGCGTTCTACTCCATTGGCAATATCTCTGGACGTATAGCTTATTAGTATTTATTCTTGCCAAATTTTTTGTATGCAATATAATCCTTTTCCATAAAATATGGGTCAATCATCGTTATTTAATATTAAAAGCGGTGATCATTCCAATGAATACTAGCCTCATCTTAATCTGGGTAAAACTTCTTATAGGCTCCCCAAAGAGAAGAAGAAGAGTTACAATGTCTGTTTCCTAAACTGGCAAGAGACATGTTAGTTTTCATGTAACCGACAGTATGACGTATCATCCGCAAATTCACATGCTTTTTTCTCGATTGGCAATGTTTCTTCATAAACAACCTCAGTCCACACCTTGGTATTTATTTTCTTTTTGTCTACTCCGCATTCTTAAGATGAAGTATGAGCATCCTCTTTAGTAAGATACAGGTCAAACAGTCTTCATTATTTAATTATTGGTGGCGAAGATCTTCAAATGAAAAGTAAACTAATCTTTATGCGGCTACTGATGTAAATGATCCCTACAGCCAAATAGAGATACATTTACTTTCAATATCTTTTACCTGAAAAGGCAAGCGACGTGTTACTTTTCATGTAACCGACAGAATGACTTATCATCCGCAATATCACATGCCTTTTTCTCGATCTGCAATGTTTCTTCATAAACAACCTCGGTCCACACCTTAGTATTTATTCTTTCTTTTTGTCTACTCCGCATTTTTAGATGCAGTAGGAGCGTCGCCTTTAGTGAGATACACGTCAAACAGTCTTCATTATTTAAAAAAATATTCGTGGCAAAGATCTTCAAGTGAAAAGTAAACTAATCTTATTGCTGCTCCTCATGTAAGAGATGCCTACACCCAAAAAGAGATTTATTTACATTCAATGTTTTAAAAGGCAAGCGACTGTTACTTTTCACGCTACCGACAGTATTACCTATCATCCGCAAACTCACATGCCTTTTTCTCTATTGGCAATGTTTCTTCATAAACAACCTCAGTCCACACCTTAGTATTTATTCTTTCTTTTTGTCTACTCCGCATTCTCAAGATAAAGTAATATCACCGTCTTTAGTAAAATACAGGTCAAACAGTCCTCATTATTTAAATAATCGTGGCCATGATCTTCAAATGAAAAATAAACTAATCATAATGCGGCTACTCATGCAAGAGATCCCTACAGCCAAAAACAGATTTATTTACATTCAGTGTCTTAAAAGGCAAGCGAGTGTTACTTTTCATGCTACTTACAGTATGACCTATCATCCGCAATATCACATGCTTTTTTCTCGATTGACAATGTTTCTTCATAAACAAACTCGGTCTACACCTTAGCATTTATTCTTTTTTTGGTCTACTCCGCATTTTAGATGCAGTATGAGCATCGTCTATCGTAAGATACAGGTCAAACAGTCTTCATTATTTTAATATTCGTGCTGAAGATCTTCAAATGAAAGGTAAACTAATCTTTATGCGGCTACTGATGTAAAAGATCCCTACAGCCAAATAGTGATATATTTACTTTCAATATCTTTTACCTGAAAAGGCGAGCGACGTGTTATTTTTCATGTAACCGACAGAATGACTTATCATCCGCAATATCACATGCCTTTTTCTCGATTGGCAATGTTTCTTCATAAACAATCTCGGTCCACACCTTAGTATTTCTAATTTATTTTTGTGTACTCTGCATTTTTAGATGCAGTATGAGCATCATCTTTCGTAAGATACAGGTCAAACTGTCTTCGTCATTTAAATATTCGTGGTAAAGATCTTCAAATGAAAAGTAAACTAATCTTATTGATAATCCTCATGTAAGAGATGCCTACAGCCAAAAACAGATTTATTAACATTCAATGTCTTAAAAGGCGAGCGACTATTACTTTTCATGCTACCGGCAGAATAACTTATCATCCGCAATATCATATGCCATTTTCTCGATTGGTAATGTTTCTTCATAAACAACCTTGGTCCATAACTTAATATTTATTCCTTCTTTTTTTCGACTCCGCATTTTTAGATGCTGTAAGAGCGTCTCCTTTAGGAAGATACTGGTCAAACAAGTTTTCATTATTTAAATATTCGTGGCGAAGATCTTCAAATGAAATGTAAACTAATCTTATTGCTGATCCTCATGTAAGAGATGCCTGTAGCCAAAAAAAGATTTATTTAAATTCAATGTCATAAAATGCACATAAAAGCGACTTTTACTTTTCATGCTACCGACAGTATGACTTATCATCCGCAATATCACATGCTTTTTTTCTCGAATGGCAATGTTTCTTCATAAACAACCTCGGTCAACACCTTGGTATTTGTTCCCTCTTTTTGTCTACTCCGCATTCTTAAGTTGAAGTATAAGCATCGTCTGTAGTAAGATACTGGTAAAACAGGCTTCATTATTTGTATATTCGCGGCAAATATCTTCATATGAAAAGTAAACTAATCTTATGGCTGCTCCTCATGTAAGAGATGCCTACAGCCAAAAACTAATTTATTTACATTCAATGTCTTAAAAGGCAAGCGACTGTTACTTTTCCGGCTACCGACAGTATGACCTATCATCCGCAATATCATATGCCTTTTTCTCGAATGGCAATGTTTCTTCATAAACAACCTCGGTCCACACCTTAGTATTTTTTCTTTCTTTTTGTCTACTCCGCATTTTTAGATGCAGTAGGAGCATCTTCTTTAGTAAGATACTGGAGAAACAAGACTTCATTTTTTAAATATTCGTGGCAATGGTCTTCAAATGTAAAGTAAACTAATCTTATTGCTGCTCCTCATGTAAGAGATGCCTACAGCCAAAAAGAGATTTATATTTATTCAATGTTTTATACGGCAAGTGAATGTTACTTTTCATGTTACCGACAGTATGACCTATCATTCGCAAAATCACATTCTTTTTTCTCGATTGGCAATGTTTCTTCATAAACAACCTCGGTCCACACTTTTGTATTTGTTTCCTCTTTTTGTCTACTCCGCATTCTTAAGATGAAGTATTATCATCATGTTTAATAAGATGCAGGTCAAACAGTCTTCATTATTTAAATATTCCTGGCCATGATCTTCAAATGAAAAATAAACTAATCTTAATGCGGCTACTTATGTTAGATTTCCCTAAAGCCAAAAACAGATTTATTAACATTCAATGTCATAAAAGGCGAGCGACTATTACTTTTCATGCTACCGGCAGAATGACTTATCATCCGCAATATCATATGCCATTTTCTCGATTGGTAATGTTTCTTCATAAACAACCTTGGCCCATACCTTAATATTTATTCCTTCTTTTTTTCGACTCCGCATTTTTAGATGCTGTAAGAGCGTCTCATTTAGGAAGATACTGGTCAAACAAGTTTTCATTATTTAAATATTCGTGGCGAAGATCTTTAAATGAAAAGTAAACTAATCTTATTGCTGATCCTCATGTAAGAGATGCCTGTAGCCAAAAAGAGATTTATTTACATTCAATGTCATAAAATGCACATAAAAGCGACTTTTACTTTTCATGCTACCGACAGTATGACTTATCATCCGCAATATCACATGCTTTTTTCTCGAATGGCAATGTTTCTTTGTAAACAATCTCGGTCCACACCTTAGTATTTATAATTTATTTTTGTCTACTCTGCATTTTTAGATGCAGTGTGAGCATCGTCTTTCGTAATATACAGGTCAAACAGTGTTCATTATTTAAATATTCGTGGCGAAGATCTTCAAATGAAAAGTAAACGAATCTTTATGCGGCTACTGATGTAAAAGATCCCTACAGCCAAATAGAGATATATTTACTTTGAATATCTTTTTCCTGAAAAGGCAAGCGACGTGTTACTTTTCATGTAACCGACAGAATGACTTATCATCCGCAATATCACATGCTTTTTTGTCGATTGGCAATGTTTTTTCATAAACAACCTCGGTCCACACCTTGGTATGTTTCCTCTTTTTGTCTACTCCGCATTCTTAAGATGAAGTATTAGCATCGTCTTTAGTAAGATGCAGTTCAAACAGTCGCCATTATTTAAATATTCGTGGCCATGATCTTCAAATGAAAAATAAACTAATCTTAATGCGGCTACTTATGTAAGATTTCCCTACAGCCAAAAACAGATTTATTAACATTCAATGTCTTAAAAGGCGAGCGACTATTACTTTTCATGCTACCGGCAGAATGACTTATCATCCGCAATATCATATGCCATTTTCTCGATTGGTAATGTTTCTTCATAAACAACCTCGGTCCATACCTTAGTATTTATTCTTTCTTTTTGTCGACTCCGCGTTTTTAAATGCAGTATCAGCATCGTCTTTCGTAAGATACAGGTCAAACAGTCATCATTATTTAAATAATCGTGGCCATGATCTTCAAATGAAAAATAAACTAATCATAATGCGGCTACTCATGTAAGAGATCCCTACAGCCAAAAACAGATTTATTTACATTCAGTGTCTTAAAAGGCAAGCGACTGTTACTTTTCATGCTACTTACAGTTTGACCTATCATCCGCAATATCACATGCTTTTTTCTCGATTGACAATGTTTCTTCATAAACAAACTCGGTCTACACCTTAGCATTTATTCTTTTTTTGGTCTACTCCGCATTTTAGATGCAGTATGAGCATCGTCTATCGTAAGATACAGGTCAAACAGTCTTCATTATTTTAATATTCGTGCTGAAGATCTTCAAATGAAAGGTAAACTAATCTTTATGCGGCTACTGATGTAAAAGATCCCTACAGCCAAATAGTGATATATTTACTTTCAATATCTTTTACCTGAAAAGGCGAGCGACGTGTTACTTTTCATGTAACCGACAGAATGACTTATCATCCGCAATATCACATGCCTTTTTCTCGATTGGCAATGTTTCTTCATAAACAATCTCGGTCCACACCTTAGTATTTCTAATTTATTTTTGTGTACTCTGCATTTTTAGATGCAGTATGAGCATCATCTTTCGTAAGATACAGGTCAAACAGTTTCGTCATTTAAATATTCGTGGCGAAGATCTTCAAATGAAAAGTAAACTAATCTTATCGATGCTCCTCATGTAAGAGATGCCTGCAGCCAAAAAGAGATTTATTTACATTCAATGCCTTAAAAGGGAGGCTACAGTTACTTTTCATGCTACCGACAGAATGACTTATCATCCGCAATATCACATGCTTTTTTGTCTATTGGCAATGTTTCTTCATAAACAACCTCGGTCCACACCTTGATATTCCTTCCCGCTTTTTGTCTACTCCGCATTCTTAAGCTGAAGTATTAGCATCGTGTTAAGCAAGATACTGGTCAAACTGTCTTCATTATTAGTATATTCGTGGCAAAGATCTTCAAATGAAAAGTAAACTAATCTTATGGCTGCTCTTCATGTAAGAGATGCCTACAGCCAAAAAGAGATTTATTTACATTCAATGTCTTAAAAGGCAGGCGACTGTTACTTTTCATGCTACAGGCCGAATGACCTCTCATCCGCAATATTACATTCTTTTTTCTCGATTGGCAATGTTTCTTCATAAACAACCTCGGTCAACACCTTGGTATTTGTTCCCTCTTTTTGTCTACTCCGCATTCTTAAGTTGAAGTATTAGCATCGTCTGTAGTAAGATACTGGTAAAATAGGCTTCATTATTTGTATATTCGCGGCAAATATCTTCATATGAAAAGTAAACTAATCTTATGGCTGCTCATGTAAGAGATGCCTACTGCCAAAAACTAATTTATTTACATTCAATGTCTTAAAAGGCAAGCGACTGTTACTTTTCCGGCTACCGACAGTATGACCTATCATCCGCAATATCATATGCCTTTTTCTCGAATGGCAATGTTTCTTCATAAACAACCTCGGTCCACACCTTAGTATTTTTTCTTTCTTTTTGTCTACTCAGCATTTTTAGATGCAGTAGGAGCATCTTCTTTAGTAAGATACTGGAGAAACAAGACTTCATTTTTTAAATATTCGTGGCAATGGTCTTCAAATGTAAAGTAAACTAATCTTATTGCTGCTCCTCATGTAAGAGATGCCTACAGCCAAAAAGAGATTTATATTTATTCAATGTTTTATACGGCAAGTGAATGTTACTTTTCATGTTACCGACAGTATGACCTATCATTCGCAAAATCACATTCTTTTTTCTCGATTGGCAATGTTTCTTCATAAACAACCTCGGTCCACACTTTTGTATTTGTTTCCTCTTTTTGTCTACTCCGCATTCTTAAGATGAAGTATTATCATCATGTTTAATAAGATGCAGGTCAAACAGTCTTCATTATTTAAATATTCCTGGCCATGATCTTCAAATGAAAAATAAACTAATCTTAATGCGGCTACTTATGTAAGATTTCCCTAAAGCCAAAAACAGATTTATTAACATTCAATGTCTTAAACGGCGAGCGACTATTACTTTTCATGCTACCGGCAGAATGACTTATCATCCGCAATATCATATGCCATTTTCTCGATTGGTAATGATTCTTCATAAACAACCTTGGTCCATACCTTAATATTTATTCCTTCTTTTTTTCGACTCCGCATTTTTAGATGCTGTAAGAGCGTCTCCTTTAGGAAGATACTGGTCAAACAAGTTTTCATTATTTAAATATTCGTGGCGAAGATCTTCAAATGAAAAGTAAACTAATCTTATTGCTGATCCTCATGTAAGAGATGCCTGTAGCCAAAAAGAGATTTATTTACATTCAATGTCATAAAATGCACATAAAAGCGACTTTTACTTTTCATGCTACCGACAGTATGACTTATCATCCGCAATATCACATGCTTTTTTCTCGAATGGCAATGTTTCTTTGTAAACAATCTCGGTCCACACCTTAGTATTTATAATTTATTTTTGTCTACTCTGCATTTTTAGATGCAGTGTGAGCATCGTCTTTCGTAATAAACAGGTCAAACAGTGTTCATTATTTAAATATTCGTGGCGAAGATCTTCAAATGAAAAGTAAACGAATCTTTATGCGGCTACTGATGTAAAAGATCCCTACAGCCAAATAGAGATATATTTACTTTCAATATCTTTTTCCTGAAAAGGCAAGCGACGTGTTACTTTTCATGTAACCGACAGAATGACTTATCATCCGCAATATCACATGCTTTTTTGTCGATTGGCAATGTTTCTTCATAAACAACCTCGGTCCACACCTTGGTATGTTTCCTCTTTTTGTCTACTCCGCATTCTTAAGATGAAGTATTAGCATCGTCTTTAGTAAGATGCAGTTCAAACAGTCGCCATTATTTAAATATTCGTGGCCATGATCTTCAAATGAAAAATAAACTAATCTTAATGCGGCTACTTATGTAAGATTTCCCTACAGCCAAAAACAGATTTATTAACATTCAATGTCTTAAAAGGCGAGCGACTATTACTTTTCATGCTACCGGCAGAATGACTTATCATCCGCAATATCATATGCCATTTTCTCGATTGGTAATGTTTCTTCATAAACAACCTTGGTCCATACCTTTATATTTATTCCTTCTTTTTGTCGACTCCGCATTTTTTAATGCTGTAAGTGCGTCTCCTTTAGGAAGATACTGGTCAAACAAGTTTTCATTATTTAAATATTCGTGGCGAAGATCTTCAAATGAAAAGTAAACTAATCTTATTGCTGATCCTCATGTAAGAGATGCCTGTAGCCAAAAAAAGATTTATTTACATTCAATGTCATAAAATGCACATAAAAGCGACTTTTACTTTTCATGCTACCGACAGTATGACTTATCATCCGCAATATCACATGCTTTTTCTCGAATAGCAATGTTTCTTTGTAAACAATCTCGGTCCACACCTTAGTATTTAAAATTTATTTTTGTCTACTCTGCATTTTTAGATGCAGTGTGAGCATCGTCTTTCGTAATATACAGGTCAAACAGTGTTCATTATTTAAATATTCGTGGCGAAGATCTTCAAATGAAAAGTAAACGAATCTTTATGCGGCTACTGATGTAAAAGATCCCTACTGCCAAATAGAGATATATTTACTTTCAATATCTTTTTCCTGAAAAGGCAAGCGACGTGTTACTTTTCATGTAACCGACAGAATGACTTATCATCCGCAATATCACATGCTTTGTTGTCGATTGGCAATGTTTCTTCATAAACAACCTCGGTCCACACCTTAGTATTTATTCTTTCTTTTTATCGACTCCGCATTTTTAAATGCAGTATCAGCATCGTCTTTCGTAAGATACAGGTCAAAGAGTCTTCATTATTTAAATATTCGTGTCGAATATCTTCAAATGCAAAAGAAATAATTTAATTGCTGCTCCGTATGTAAGAGTTACCTACAGCCAAAAGAGATTTATCTACATTCCATGTCTTTAAAGGCAGTCGACTGTTACTTTTCATGCTACCGACAGAATGACTTATCATCCGCAATATCACATGCTTTTTTGTCTATTGGCAATGTTTCTTCATAAACAACCTCGGTCCACTCCTTGGTATTTCTTCCCGCTTTTTGTCTACTCCGCATTCTTAAGGTGTAGTATTAGCATCGTGTTAAGTAAGATACTGGTCAAACTGTCTTCATTATTACTATATTCGTGGCAAAGATCTTCAAATGAAAAATAAACTAATCTTATGGCTGCTCTTCATGTAAGAGATGCCTACAGCCAAAAAGAGATTTATTTACATTCAATGTCTTAAAAGGCAGGCGACTGTTACTTTTCATGCTACCGGCAGAATGACTTATCAACCGCAATGTTACATTCTTTTTTCTCGATTGGCAATGTTTTTTCATAAACAACCTCGGTCCACTCCTTGGTATTTCTTCCCGCTTTTTGTCTACTCCGCATTCTTAAGGTGTAGTATTAGCATCGTGTTAAGTAAGATACTGGTCAAACTGTCTTCATTATTACTATATTCGTGGCAAAGATCTTCAAATGAAAAATAAACTAATCTTATGGCTGCTCTTCATGTAAGAGATGCCTACAGCCAAAAAGAGATTTATTTACATTCAATGTCTTAAAAGGCAGGCGACTGTTACTTTTCATGCTACCGGCAGAATGACTTATCAACCGCAATGTTACATTCTTTTTTCTCGATTGGCAATGTTTCTTCATAAACAACCTCGGTCCATACCTTAGTATTTATTCTTTCTTTTTGACTAGTCCGCATTTTTTGATGCAGTGTGAGCATAGTCCTTCGTAAGATACAGGTCAAACAGTCTTCATTATTTTAATATTCGTGGCGAAGATCTTCAAATGAAAGGTAAACTAATCTTTATGCTGCTACTGATGTAAAAGATCCATACATCCAAATAGAGATACATTTACTTTCAATATCTTTTACCTGAAAAGGCAAGCGACGTGTTACTTTTCATGTAACCGACAGAATGACTTATCATCAGCAATATCACATGCTTTTTTGTCGATTGGCAATGTTTCTTCATAAACAACCTCGCTCTACACCTTGGTATGTTTCCTCTTTTTGACTACTCCGCATTCTTAAGATGAAGTATTAGCATCGTCTTTAGTAAGATGCAGTTCAAACAGTCTTCATTATTTAAATATTCGTGGCCATGATCTTCAAATGAAAAATAAACTAATCTTAATGCGGCTACTCATGTAAGAGTTCCCTACAGTCAACAAGAGATTTATTTACATTCAATGTCTTAAAAGGCAAGCGACTGTTCCTTTCATGCTACCGACAGAATGACTTATCATCCGCAATATCACAATACCTTTTTCTCGATTGGCAATGTTTCTTCATAAACAACCTTGGTCCACACCTTAGTATTTTTTTCATTTTGTCTACTCCGCAGTCTTAAGATGCAGTATGTGCATCGTCTTTAGTAAGATACTGGTCGAACAGTCATTATTTAAATATTCGTGGCAAAGATCTTCAAATGAAAAATAAACTAATCTTAATGCGGCTACTCATGTAAGAGTTCCCTAGAGCCAAAAACAGATTTATTAACATTCAATGTCTTAAAAGGCGAGCGACTATTACTTTTCATGCTACCGGCAGAATGACTTATCATCCGCAATATCATATGCCATTTTCTCGATTGGTAATGTTTCTTCATAAACAACCTTGGTCCATACCTTAATATTTATTCCTTCTTTTTTTCGACTCCGCATTTTTTAATGCTGTAAGTGCGTCTCCTTTAGGAAGATACTGGTCAAACAAGTTTTCATTATTTAAATATTCGTGGCGAAGATCTTCAAATGAAAAGTAAACTAATCTTATTGCTGATCCTCATGTAAGAGATGCCTGTAGCCAAAAAAAGATTTATTTACATTCAATGTCATAAAATGCACATAAAAGCGACTTTTACTTTTCATGCTACCGACAGTATGACTTATCATCCGCAATATCACATGCTTTTTTCTCGAATAGCAATGTTTCTTTGTAAACAATCTCGGTCCACACCTTAGTATTTAAAATTTATTTTTGTCTACTCTGCATTTTTAGATGCAGTGTGAGCATCGTCTTTCGTAATATACAGGTCAAACAGTGTTCATTATTTAAATATTCGTGGCGAAGATCTTCAAATGAAAAGTAAACGAATCTTTATGCGGCTACTGATGTAAAAGATCCCTACTGCCAAATAGAGATATATTTACTTTCAATATCTTTTTCCTGAAAAGGCAAGCGACGTGTTACTTTTCATATAACCGACAGAATGACTTATCATCCGCAATATCACATGCTTTGTTGTCGATTGGCAATGTTTCTTCATAAACAACCTCGGTCCACACCTTAGTATTTATTCTTTCTTTTTATCGACTCCGCATTTTTAAATGCAGTATCAGCATCGTCTTTCGTAAGATACAGGTCAAAGAGTCTTCATTATTTAAATATTCGTGTCGAATATCTTCAAATGCAAAAGAAATAATTTAATTGCTGCTCCGTATGTAAGAGTTACCTACAGCCAAAAGAGATTTATCTACATTCCATGTCTTAAAAGGCAGTCGACTGTTACTTTTCATGCTACCGACAGAATGACTTATCATCCGCAATATCACATGCTTTTTTGTCTATTGGCAATGTTTCTTCATAAACAACCTCGGTCCACTCCTTGGTATTTCTTCCCGCTTTTTGTCTACTCCGCATTCTTAAGGTGAAGTATTAGCAACGTGTTAAGTAAGATACTGGTCAAACTGACTTCATTATTACTATATTCGTGGCAAAGATTTTCAAATGAAAAATAAACTAATCTTATGGCTGCTCTTCATGTAAGAGATGCCTACAGCCAAAAAGAGATTTATTTACATTCAATGTCTTAAAAGGCAGGCGACTGTTACTTTTCATGCTACCGGCAGAATGACTTATGAACCGCAATGTTACATTCTTTTTTCTCGATTGGCAATGATTCTTCATAAACAACCTCGGTCCATACCTTAGTATTTATTCTTTCTTTTTGACTAGTCCGCATTTTTTGATGCAGTGTGAGCATAGTCCTTCGTAAGATACAGGTCAAACAGTCTTCATTATTTTAATATTCGTGGCGAAGATCTTCAAATGAAAGGTAAACTAATCTTTATGCGGCTACTGATGTAAAAGATCCATACATCCAAATAGAGATACATTTACTTTCAATATCTTTTACCTGAAAAGGCAAGCGACGTGTTACTTTTCATGTAACCGACAGAATGACTTATCATCCGCAATATCACATGCTTTTTTGTCGATTGGCAATGTTTCTTCATAAACAACCTCGCTCTACACCTTGGTATGTTTCCTCTTTTTGTCTACTCCGCATTCTTAAGATGAAGTATTAGCATCGTCTTTAGTAAGATGCAGTTCAAACAGTCGCCATTATTTAAATATTCGTGGCCATGATCTTCAAATGAAAAATAAACTAATCTTAATGCGGCTACTCATGTAAGAGTTCCCTACAGTCAAAAAGAGATTTATTTACATTCAATGTCTTAAAAGGCAAGCGACTGTTCCTTTCATGCTACCGACAGAATGACTTATCATCCGCAATATCACAATACTTTTTTCTCGATTGGCAATGTTTCTTCATAAACAACCTTGGTCCACACCTTAGTTTTTTTTTCATTTTGTCTACTCCGCAGTCTTAAGATGCAGTATGTGCATCGTCTTTAGTAAGATACTGGTCGAACAGTCTTCATTATTTAAATATTCGTGGCAAAGATCTTCAAATGAAAAGTTATCTTATTTTAATTCGGCTACTCATGCAAGAGATCCCTATAGCAAAAAAAAATTATTTAATTTGAATATGTGTTTTCCTAACTAGTTATGTGACGTGTTACTTTTCATGAAAACGACAGCATGACCTATAATGCGAAAAATCACGTTTTTTATTCTCGATTGGTAATGTTTCTTCATAAACAGCCTCGGTCAAAACCTTTGTATTTATTTTCTCTTTTTGTCTATTTGGTATTCTTAGGATTCAATATGAGCATCATTTTCAGTGTAATACTGGTAGTCTTCATTCTTTAATTATTTAACGCGATGATCTCCTAATAAAAAGTAATCTTATCTAAATCCGGCTACTAATGTAAGTGATCCCTACAGCCAAAAAGCGATTTATTCACTTTCTATGTCAGTTACCTAAAGAGGCAAGTGACTCGTTACATTTCATGAAACCCACGGTGTTGCCAATAATCAGCCAAATAACTTGCTTTTTCTCGATTGGCTATGTTTCTTCATATACAGCCTTAGTCCACACATATATTCCCTCTTTTTGTCTATTCCATATTCCTAGGATGCAATATGAGCATCCTCTTCATTAAGATACTGGTAAAGTGTTCATTATTTAATTATTCAGCGCAATGATCTTCAACTGAAAAGTAACCTTATCTTAATCCGGCTACTCATATAAGAGATCCTTACAGCCAAAAGGGATTTATTTATTTTCAATATCTGTTACCTAAAAAAGCAAATTAAGTGTTGCTTTTCATGAAACCGACAGTATGACATATCATCCGCAATATAACATGCTTTTTTCTCGATTGGCAATGTTTCTTAAAAAATCAGCCTCGGTCCACACCTTAGTATTTATTCCCTCTTTTTGTCTACTCTGCCTACTTAGGATGCAGTATGAGCATCGTCTCTAGTAAGATACTGGTCAGTGTTCATTATTTAAATATTCGTGGCAAAGATCTTCAAATGAAAAGTAATCTTATCCTTATCCGCCTACTCATGTAAGAGATCCCTTCAGCCAAAAAGTGTTAGTCTCATTATCTGTTACCAAAATAGGCAAGTGACGTTTTACTTTTCATGAAACCGGCAGTATGACCTATCATCCGCAAAATCACATGCTCCTTTTTCAATTGGCAATGTTTCTTAATAAACAGCCTCATTCTACACCTTTGTATTTGAGCTATCTTTTTATCTTTTCCGCATTCTTAGCATGCAATACCAGCATCCTCTTCAGTAAGATACTGATCAAAGTTAGTTTTTTTTATATTCAACGTACAGATCTTCAAATATATACTAGCCTCATGTTTATTCGGCTGCTCTTCTAAGGGGCTAACTACAGCCAAAATGAGATTTTATTTCAATATTGGTTATCTAAAAAGGCAAGCGACATGTTGGTTTCGATGAAACCGACGGTATGTTCTATCATCTGCAAAATCACATGCTTTTTTTGATTGGCAATGTTTCTTCATAAACGGCCTCGGTCCACTCCTTAGGTTTTACTCTTTTTGCATTCCTTCCGTACAATATCGGCATTCTCTAAATTAAGATCCTGGTCTAAAAAGCTTTTTTTAATTCTCAGCTCTCTCTCGTAATAAGCTTCAAATGGAACGGAACTTTGACCACCATAATCCAGCTAGTCTTCAAGTGGGCTCTCTATAGCCAGTAAGAAAATGTATTAATTTGTCTATTACATGATAAGGCAAAAGGCATGTTAGTTTCCATGAAACGGACAACAAGTTCTTTCATCCTTAAAATCACATGGGTTTTCTCATATGAAAATATTTTGAAATAATGGCAATGTTGTGGAATTTGCTTTGTTTTTTTATTGTTCTTGATTCATCTTCTGGAACATGGCAACAAATTGTTTTGATATTTTTTCAGAGTCTTGGCAGTGATGTTGTTTATTAATAAAAATAGTCTGGATTTTTTTCGGAATAAATTTCCTCCTGGTTTCAAAATTCGTCAGTTTGATTCTTTTCGGGTTGTTGTCTATCTTAAAATCTCTTTGTTAACGGTTTTAAGAACCCTTTGAATAATAATAGTGTCTTCAATGCTACACTCGCTAGCCATTCATTTAATATGCTACGTTAATGCCAACAAACACTTATTATTTGATTTTTTCACGAATCTAAGTACCTACTGGAGTAAATTTTCTTGGCCAGGTCAGAAATCGAATGGCATGTCCAATGCTCCTCGTCACAAACGTTGAATGCCACTGACGAAGGATGTTAATGCTGGAAATTCTTTGTTTGTAAAGATTGTGAAATCATAAATCTTTCTGCGAGTGATGTTGAAGCAAGTTATGCGTTTTGTTATCGGACATGGTTTTTACTAAAATAGTTATTAATATTTTTAGAATTAGTTGCTTGTTTTAGCTCAAATACATTCTTGTGACGTCCATTAGTTATAACTTGGAGTATAACCTTTTTAATTCTAAACACACTCTTCTGAGGAACGTATTTTACTGGTTTAGGTATGTTGATGATATTTTATGTTTATGGACTGGGACAACACGTCAATTGGATCTTTTTAAAACTTTTTTAAATTCGTTACATGATAATATAAATTTTACTTTAGAATACGGTGGTGATTCCATAAACTTTTTAGATTTAAATATTTCGATTTCTAGTGGACGTCATGATTTTAACATTTTTAGAAAATCAACTTTTACGGATGTTTTAATATCATTTGACTCATTTCACCACCACGCTCATAAACTTGCTGCTTTTAGATCCATGATACACAGATTAGTTAATATACCTCTATCCGTGGAAAAATTCAGTAAGGAGTTGAACACAATAAAGGCCTTGGCATGTCGGAATGGGTTTGAAGAAAAATGTATATACAGGTTACTACACCGTTGTAGCCAAAGAAAAGCTATACAGTTACTTACATCACTACCTGGTAATAGCTCCCTCCCAAATCGCTGGGTAAAACTTCCATTTGTGGGAAAATTATCGTACAGATTGCAGAATACTGTGCTTAATGAATGTTCTAATGTATCGTTTTATAACCCTGTGACAATAGGAAGAATTTTATTCAACTCAAAAGACCGGTATGACCCTGTAGACAGAAGTGGTGTTTATAAATTAAAGTGTAATGACTGTGATATTTGTTATATTGGCCAAACAGGCAGAAGATTTAAGGACAGTGTGAAGGAGCATAGTTCTAGTTTTATTAATTGTGACGATAAATCCTGTCTCGCTAAACACTTGTGTGATTTTAATCATTTTAGTAATTTTGACACGGAAGTTTTACACCATTTTGACAAAGGGGCTAAGCTGGATTTCTTTGAACAATATGAAATCACTCATAGCCCGGCTAAGTTATGTAATGATGTTGTTTTTAATGATCGATCGCCTTTGTTAAACCTTGTTCTCCCTCCCGTCCGACAATATGATGATCATGCCTCCTGACCTTCACCACCAACGGCTTTTCTGTTTTAAACCACCCCCCTCCCTTTTCCTCTTGTATCCCCCCCCCCTCTGTGACTTAATACCTCCCACCACCCCCCCCCCCACCCCCTGGCCTCCATCCCGGGGTATATAAGGTGGAGCATTTGAGAAATATGTACCTTGAGAATGGCATTAAGTGCCGAAACCTTGGTCGGTGTTTGTTAATATACTATGGTCGATAATATACTGTGTGGAAATTTACCATCTTTGTTTTATTTAAAATGGACATTTCATATTTCCACAATGTCAAGCCTGATACGCTTCTATATATATATATATATATATATATTCTTGTGAGATTTTACGTAACCACCAGCCGTTTGTGTAGGGATATTCAAACATTCACGCACACTTGGGAAGGGGATATCATCATGATTGGTCACCGGCGCAGCAATGAAGTGTATCGGGGCTGGAGCTCTTCATTTTGCCTTTCTATATCTTCTGCTTCATGATGATTGTGAATGTGATGTTTAGTGTCTTGTGCGTGGTCATTATTGTGCTAGTGGTGGTGCATTGTTTGTGCAACGTGCATCGAGGGATCATCGATGGAAAGTATTGTGCTAGTGTGTTGTGTATGGTCATTATTGTGTGGCGGTCAGTGATGTTGCATTGTTTGTGATATGTGCGTGTGCATCGATGGATCGTCGATGGAAAGCTGAGAATCGGCCGCCGTTGGACCTTGCAGGACTGTGGTAGGGTGTCGTCTCCTCTCCTTGCATGCAATCTAGGTGTACGCTGTGAATCGCGTTAGTATTAAAACGGTTCCCATCAGGAACGCATCGTAGGGCCCTCCACGGGCTTTAAAGTAACCTCAATTTAAGGTAAACTAAAGTTAACTCCCTTAAGGGAAATGACTCTTAATTCAAAGAAGTTGGAATTTTGTCTTTAAAAAATAAGTTACCCCCCTTATGGGAAACAGATTCAAAGAGGTAGGAATTAGGCCTTCGAAAAAGTCTATACGGCTTTTAATAGTAAGATTTTTCCTGGTTTAGTATCACGATTGGTATTTCCCTGGAGTTAAGTTACTTTTCCCAAGTAACTTATCTACTCAAATACAAAATTGAAGCAGAGTTATATCCTCAATGAATAATTGTATACAAATGTCCCATACACAAATAGCTATAATTTTTTACTGCATGGCCTTCATGTACCTAAGTATATTAAAAGTTTTTCTCCATTATTGATAATCCTCTCTCAGGTGTCTCACAGCTTTGAAAGTCTTGGTCCTTTTTCAATTACGCAGTTACGTTCAGGTTAGGTAAAAGGGCTTCATCTTATAACTGGGGGATGTCTGAGAGAGGACTATCATTTTGGGCCTTAGCTCATTTAGAGAAGTGGGGGGGGGGGGGGTGAATTTATGTGACTTAGCTGACGAAGTAGGCAGGACATATAAAGTGGTGGGTTATTGAACTTTAGAACAAATAGTACTTAAGTTTTAGTCACTTGAGCTAAACGTGAGCTGAATGCCAATTATAATGGAAGCATTCAGGTCACGTTTCGGCCAAGCAGATAGCACATTTGTTTGCGTCTACTGCAGCTTCACGTTGCATATCACATTTATGGTCAACAATATGTTATGTAGCTCTTAAGACAGTACTAAATATAACTGCAAGCATTTATTTTGACGGATTTGTAATGTACACTGTATTTATATTTGTTGCATTTATGATGAAATGTAATACTTTTTCAGGCTCTCGCAATGTATAATTTACTGTCATAAAAGTGTGTATGAACTTAGAACGTACAAAGCAATACTTCAGTGAAATTTATTTCATAAGTATTAAGTATCATTCGCCTCTCCCTAGTCATTTTATAAAGGCACTATTTAAGACTCAATTTTGTTTATGGTATACAACCCTACATCATAAGCTCCTAATCATATTTTTCTCGTTTCAGCTGTTAATCTTTTGTTTTTCCCTTGACATCCCTTTGACTATGCTCTTTTTAATTGTGATGTAGTTTTTCATTTTGTCAAATACTAATGCTCTTTTTTCTCTTTCACCTTGGTGGAGCGGTCTTCGCCTTTTCTCCCCCGTGGAACATAATGTTTTGGAAGACTGCGGCTTTCGGTGGACTCGACTGCTACATCGCCTGGACTCATCTGGTGCACCCACGCCTTGGCCTTCGTTCATCGCTGTCCTTATTGTGCACGTTACTTCGTTGCGTTCGCAGCTTGCCGAACTGTTGCTTCTACAAAACTCTTATTCGTCATTCATATTCTTATGCTCACTGAAATTTGTTAAACAGTGGTTTATTTACGTCACTTAATCCCTACGCCCACTTAAATTAAGTTGTTCAGTTTTGTCCCTTTTTCTTTTTTATGGCTCTATTTCCTATGTTTTGGTGCCCTCCCCTCATCCCAAGTAATCCCACTCAGATTACCTTGCTTCCATTCCTGTAGTTTTAGTTCCTTTCATTCCTTCGCAGTTTCCTTCCGCTTTCCTTGTTTTCACTTCATTGAGGTACCTCTCCCTCCTCTCCCCTTATACCTCGGGACTATGTACATTTATCAAGACATTGATACAGAGATAACCATTGTTACTTATTGTCTTAGGCGAGGGATTGAAGGATAATAGGAACTTGTGAAGGATTCATGTGCTGGATGGGTCGTCGTCGAGACTTGATAAACTGTTACGAACCGCTTTTTCTTTTAAAAGCTGTAAGCATCTTGACGCTTCTATAGATGTTTTAATATTCTAAGAAATCGTTTGTCAATTCGCATAGAATATATTTAATAATTGATGTATCCTTTATGACATTGGGTGGTTGGTGGGATGTGGTTTGCCTTCAAACCATTTTATAACCATGTAATCACAATATGGTGACGATGTGATTATTTGAATATAAAATTGATTTTTTAGCAATAAAATGTACTACATAATCAAACCAGTGTTTGGACTTGTAATGAAAATTGTAAGATTAAAAATTTACCCTTACCATTTGTCAATAAACCTGTTCATTTCAATTAGTTTTTCTTAAGATTGTTTCTGTATTCCTATCCTTACGTGATAAGTGAAGCTTTCTCGAAGTTAACCTCAAGTAGAAATTCTGGCTTTGGTCTAAAGGCTCATTACACTAGGTAAGTGGGGCATACATATTCAAAGAGGTTGGAGTTGAAGGGGTGAGTGATAAGTGGTGTCGAAGTCTGTTGGTGAGGCTTATGCGTTAGCGGTGTAATATTTGGTGTGTCATTCAACGGAGTAGGACTAGCCACTCGGTTTATTATCAGTTACTTAAAACATTTCCTGTCAGTAATGTGGCTTATTAATTTTGCTCTGCTGAAATTGACTAGCGGTGTTTTCACTGTACTGGTACTTGTTAAAATATATTGGTATTTGATGTGAGCTGTGCTGAAACAACTACCAAACTCATTTTCAGGTCATGTACTCCAGGAATAATATAATACTGTCTGGGTGTGAGAAACTAAGTTTGCTATCCAATCGGGTGGTTATAATTGACATCATAGCAGTTATAGAAACAATAGATGGCTATCATTGGGAAGGAAGAAAGTATGAGTTATTAGAATGTTTGTATCCTTGGGTTGTTGCTTCGAAATGGATAGAAAAGAGTTTGAAAAAATATTAATTCATTCAGTTAATAGTTAAACATTAATTCCTACTCCTCAGCAGTATTTGAGCATAATGAAATGGGAGTAGTGGGTTTTTATATTTTTACAATATTACACTATTGCAGTCATTGTAAATGATAATTTTATGAATGTCAACTTTCATTCATTTCGTACCTTTAGATTGGGCAATTGGGAAACAAGGTGTCGTAGGTGCACTATCTTCTAATAGAATTTCAATTTTATTGCATAAACTTACATTAATTTGAAGCACAGAACCTTGGGGAAAGGTTTCTTCAAAAGGTCAGGGAAAATGTCATGAAAAAATAAGACTATTGTGGTAAGTACATTTCAGACGAGGTCATCCAGTAGAGACAAAGGACTTTCAGGACAAGTGACTGACATTGATTTGTTATTCTATGGTTAATAGGTAAGTTGGTAGGTATTACTTGCAAGCGTTCCTGTACATAGCGCGGAAGTTTATGTAGCAAGGGTAGGAGTAATTTCAGGCCAGCCGCAGTGCTTCCTCTCCATTAATTTCTTAGATTAGGATCGGGAGCTACTTTTCATATGCCTACATACATGGGTGTCCCTCTTGCTGCTTCAGTAAAAAATGATGCTAAAATCTTCATTTCTTTGTTGAAAGACTTAAATTTTTGAAGAACAATTTTAATAACCAAGTGGGAGATAACTATTTATCTAACTTACTGAAACATTTTCGGTTCGATATTCACTCACAGAGCCTTTACTTCACATCTTTAATAGTTTATATAGCTCTGTGGGCCGCCACGCCGCCAAGGAGTGGCAGGGTTGGTATGTCATTCGTGGGGCGAGATAAAAACTTCGACTGCAAGAAGCCTTCTCTTCCACCCGTTTTTCACCATGATTTCATTCCAAAATAACTACAAAAAATTGAGAAAAATATATCAATTGTGATAGCTTTGATAACAAAAATTAAATACGAAATAGAAAAATGAATGCACATTATACCTTTAAAAAAATAAATCTATACCATTTGAGAAAGCGATTAGATATGCAAAAGATTGGATATTGTTATAAATATTTAAATAAACAATGTGGCGTACTCGATGATTTCGACGGATGTTGTTTTATTTGGCAATAAAAAATTTTTTAGGGTAACATACCTAATATTCCATATACCTACATATTCCAAATGTGTAGCAATCTGCACTGATTGCGAATCATTTCTAATGGAAGTAAAGGCTAAGAAATCACTAATCGGGGGTTGACTTTTATGTTAAGTTGAATGACTCACCCAATGTTACACCGCTAACGCATAAGCCTCCCCAACCGACTTAGACACCACAAAACTCTCACCCCTTCAACTCCAACCTCTTGGAATATGTATGTATCCGTTGTGTTTCTTCATTCACGGCTGGGTTGGTGTTTCCGAGGGAGAACGCAGTAATGTGAGAGTGATCTTCAGCTGTCTTTGGTTTTTCGTGTCCCGAAGAAAGAAGAGAATTGAGACAAGTTCTCACTGGTTGTAATGTAACTATTCACTCAGTAGGTAGCTAATCATTTAAAAAAGACTTCTTAGCACTAAGATTATATTTGGATAATCATAGGGCATAAGAATAGCATAATTCTGCCAGGACCTCCGTAATCAGCCTAAATCGACAGTGTTTTGTTTATATCTTTCAACTGTCGGAAGCGATTCCGAAAAAGGGGTCATTAAATTCGGAAAATCGAATTTCCCGCGTTTGTCATCAGGTGATCCAAATTTTTATACCGACTTCACGAAAAGTAAAGGCACTTGCCATCTGTTGGTCAAGTTTTAAATTAGAGGTGTCCGGGAAGTGCTTTTGTGAATTAGTAAATGCGGACGCCATCTATTGATCAAATTTTGAACTAGGGTTCCCCCAAGAATCTCCCCTGCATTTTTATAATAAATGCATTTCTATGTTTTAATATTGTGTTCAGGACAACATGGGAAGTCCAGAAAACCTTTAATTGTAGACCATTTTTTGTAAAAATGCCGATTTTTTTTCCGGGCGCCCGGCCGGCCCGCCAGGAAAAATCAGCGGCTTTACAAAAAATGGTCAACTAATTAATGTTTTCTGGACGTCTCACGTCGTCCTGAACACATTGTAAAAACCCCAGGAGAATGTTTTCTATAAATTGCGAATTAAAAAAAAAATTCGAGAAATAAAAAAAAAATTGCCGGCAAAAGGATTCGATGTAACAAGCGCTATATCTCCACCAACTGCTCCCGCCTCTTATCCCCCGGGCCACCGGGGTTCTTGTTAAAAGTGGACTCAAAACTTGTACTTAAATTCAAAAATTGGGGACTTAATCATTTTTCTGAAAATTTTGGTCGAAGCGAGCCGGGATGCCTTTCGAGGGTCAACCCCTTGGCAATTCTTCTCGCCTTGTGAGGGAGGCTCTGGACTTAGAATAATTTTGTGCTCCGGCAACTTCGCGAATCGTATGCATTGCAATGACAGCCAGATGAGAGGCTCTTCTTTCTGTAGAGACACCGTTCTCGTGGCCGAACGCTTGGATCGTTCAATGGCTGCCAAGGCGGGTGTACTGGCCGTGAAGGAGAGCCATTTAACTGATTTAACCACGAGACGTAAGGAGCATTTAGGAGGGAGCCATACCACGGTGAAGGTTGAGTATCATTTCTTTTATTTCAGAACCAAACTTAGCGAGATACAGCCTCCGACCAAGATTAAGGGAAGCATTATTAATCGCAAAACTTGGTGGCATACGACGGTAGTTCCCTTGTTCCTCCGCCCTCTATTTCCTCTCTGCTCGAAGGCCCTGATTTTAAACAACCGGCTTTTTTGACAATCGCAGAACTTGGTGGCACAAGCGAAGTTTTACTACTCATATTTTAGAAGTTCTGACCATCTGAAGAATTTATGCTTTTATTGGTGGTAGTTCAAAGATATATTTTAGGCAGTTACTGGAAATTTTTAAGGTGACTCCGGTGAAGTTAATTTCCAAAAATCTATCTTTGAATGAATGTCAAGTTCAAAAGAATGCACAGTGCAACCAAATAATTTGCTTAATTTTATGATTATAAATTGGTCAATTACCCTTTGAAACAGGAACTTTAAATTTTAAGGAAATTACCACTACTGTTGAAATTGCCAAAACTTCGATATCTGCATTCTTTTTGCTCTTCAAAGTAACAAAATTAACAAAATAAGGAAAACTACATTACCCAGGTGTAAATGAAAATGTACAGAATATTTCTTTTGAGTTCATTTTTAATGGTTAAAGAGAACATTTATACATTGAATTAAGGATTCTCAGAAGAATCCAGGTTAGTTCTTCACAATTGAATGTATTTTACTTCATATTCTGAGATATCCAAGATTTGGGTAAGCCAGTTGCCCAAATTCGATGACCTCCAGCATCAGTGAGCAGCTGCAGTCCAGCAAACACAAGGATCACTCTTGGTGCTTTTTGTTTGGATTCCAGTCTTCAATTTCTTTGGATTCCAGTCTTCACAAACTTACACCATTTTTCCTTTTCCCAAAAGAGATTTGGGTAAATCTGATATAAAAATAAAATGAAAATGCATTTGTTAGAGTGTCAAGAAATTAATATCCTTTTAACTAGGAATTTATGGGATGACAATGCTACTATCCAATTTCACTCAGTTAATATAATAAACTTCATTATGAACAGCTGCTGAACAGAACGCTTTGAGTACACATGAAGCACAGTTCCTGAACAGCTGCTGACAGATCAGGCCGATAAGTTCACCCAAACATCCACCACTGCTGCTACACAGTTTACATAAAAAAAATCAAGCAGCCATTCAACAGGGCTTTACACCCAACCAAAATGCCCTCAATTAAGTACATAGGAAAAACGAAATTAGTACAAATTCAATGATACACCTAAGATAATAATCTATATACCTACATACTGACAACTACCCACAAGGTGGAAGAAATGGCAACTACAATAAACAATAAGGGAAGATCCAGGCAGGAAAAACCCAATAATGATGTGCCATTGGCTTTTGGTAGTTGTGGAAAGGAGGATTAAGGACAGAAATGAAGGGGGAGAATATGGCCCATACACAGGAAATGTCTGTGGTAAGAAGAGTGGAATTTTGCTGGATAAGTCAATCAATGCATAATAGCAAACATATTATAATAAAAATAGAATAAAAATGGTTATGACATCCGCAGAGAAACTGCAACCATGGAAAAGGCTGGGAGAGAAACTTATACATAAAAATGATTATAATATGTACGTTCAGGCAGAAGTTAGGCAACAGATTCAAAACGTAATGCATCTTGTTAAGAGAAGATATAGATTCTGATCATAATCTAGGGCATACTTATGAAATATGATGTTAGATTCAAAATTCCAAGTAAAAGTAAAGTGGGACTAGGTAGCTTTCATCTTAATCATATGGAATAAAATTCCTTCAGCAGGCAATGCCAGCCAGATTTAAAAAATGGCTTGTAACATGATATTAAAATATTTAGTAGAGAAGATTTTAGGAGGAGGACTGGAAGGAGATATTAGAAGGAGAATTGTGCGAGCAAATAAGACATTTAACAATGGGAGAATATTAATAATTGGTACCTTGAGTTACAATGCGAAGAAAACACAAAGAATATAACATGAAGTGTAGCATTGCAAGGAGCAATAAAATTAACTCTTGGGAAAGAGGAGATTAGGCTGCAGACTTTCCAGATACATGGTACAAAATGATATGGGGAGGGGGATGGAGCAGGTGTGGTGGACAGAAACGAAGACAAACAAGGAAGTGCTTGGCATGGTGAGTGAAGAAACGAAAATGCTGGAAGAGATTAGGAGGAGGCAGAGCAGGTGGTTTGAACAGGTAATTGGGAACAGGTAATTGGTGATTTGAACAGGTAATTTGAACAGGAACAGATAGGGGGTGCTGAAGGCCACAACACTTTGGCAAGCCATGAAACCCTTTTTACAATTAGTTTAACCATTACCTACAGCAACTGAATTTTCCTAAAATCATCATGTTAATATGTGTGTAGGCCACATGGATACATTAGTCACAGTTTCTGAAACTATATTTAGTTCAGAGAATCCACTCACCACTCAAGAAATGTAGGAAATAAGCTTGGCTTAGAACCTGAAAAGAAAAACTATTGCTGTAGATGTCAAAGGACCATACTTGGCAAGGAGCAAAGGAAAAGGGAAAATCTTTCCACAAAAAAATGCATGTAATCATTCAGACAAGAAAGCAATGTATTTTTTTGCAAAGAAAGATTTTTCTGTTCACCTTGTTCCTCACTGCTTTGGGTACTTCAACTTTACAGCTATTGGAGTTTTTTATTACTTTTGGTCACATAATACAGCTGTAGAACTGAGATCAAACTAAGGAAGGGCTCTCTTGAATCATTTTGTCCGCCACCTTCCCAATTACAAAATAATCCACTTTCCAATTACACTGGGGTCAACTATTGATGACATAATAAAATGTGGTCAGCTAAAAATGAAGACAATGATTACTGTTTTTATTGTCTCCAATTATGTAATGTAACCCAGTGTAAAAAAGAGCACCATGTACACACGAATATGGTAGGTATCACTATGGTAGGTATCACTGGCATCACTACTAAGTTTCTCAGCTAAGATAATTTTCATATTTGACTCTTAAGAATTATCATTAATATCATCAGTACTTGCTTCTGACGTTTGAATGACTACAGATTTGTAATATCACATTAGCTCAAAATTAAAGATTTAAAATTGTCAAGTCATCAGCCTTAAGTTTAGTTATTTCTTTGAAACAATTTCTCAATTTGTACATTTTGAACTTTTTTACTTTTACCAACAGGTGTTTGGATTATTCAATGATACACAGGCGCATTAATAGCCCCCACTAAAATGTTACAGAAAGTGCCAAATTGTATTAAGAAAGGGGTGCAGAAGGCAGCCCCAGCCCAAAGAAATGGAGCAGTGGTTCTAGCAAAAGCTGAAAAACAAAACCAAATGCAAGAGTTTCAAAATAAATTTAAAATTTAAGTGTGATAGTTTCAAGGATTCATAAAATTGTATGCGAGATGAAACTTCAAAACATCATAAACACAAAAAGTCGGAGGAAAGGAGGCTTGATAGAGAAATTCAAAGGAGAGCTCAGAAGTGGCTGGAGGAAGTGTTGACCTGGGATAAAACAACATGCTGAAGAGGGTGAAAGAGCAAAGGAAGTTGGGTAAGCTTGAGAGAGGGATGAGAAGAATCGTGAATTCCGATGATATCGAAGGGGACAAAAGATAAGAAGTTCTGAATAGGGATTACATAAAGTTACATAGAAAATGTTACAGAACGATCCCAGAGGCAATGGAAATAAATGGCAAGCCTAGAAGACTTATTGTTAGTTTGGTAGAATACCAGTGATCTTAATTTTAACTAGCCCAAGAGATTCTTGATACAGTGCAATCGCATAGGGCTACATGTGAATGATAAATAGAGATAATTGAGGGATTACCGATTTTAGTCCGTCCAAGAGAATAGCGCAGTTGACACTTAATGTAACCAAACCGTTAACATTTTCAATGCCTTCTGGGGAAGTGCCATTACCTAAGAATCCAAGATGTTGACTTCAGCTTTATCATATGATCATGAATCAAGTGTTTACTTTTCATTAAATTCTAAACCAAATCAGTATATATCATCAACTTCGAGTAATTTAACCAACCTTTCATGCTTCCAATTCTTTTGTTCTCCGACATGCATACATGTCTTCATGCACATAAGTTTTAACTAGCCCTTAGTAGTCTCAAAAATGACAATTTATGGCAGCAAAATTTTTACAAAAAGTTGAATGATTAAATGTTAACGGATGGCCCAAAAATGATGACAATGACTTGACACAGTGGTTGCAAAGTTTTTACAGAAATTGAAAATTAAATCTTAAGTGATGGCCCATACATTTAGATGGTGAAGGCAGTTTAGTTAGGTATATAGTAGTGGCTCTATGATGGAGAGAAGCAAGAAGGGGATATGCCCTTTCTTCTTGACACAGAGTAGAATGTTTTGATGATAGTAATGTTTACTCTTTATTAAAATGAAACACTAAATATGTTTTTAATTATGCTGTCTAACCTCTAAAAAAATAGGAATTAACTGAAATATATTCCCTTTGAGATGAGTATTTACGATAATTGTTGGTTCATGAAGATCATCCCATAGAGACTTGCACAAAATTTATATTGACTAAACTTTACTTTTGCAGGCTTCACTTTGTAGAAGTCATGATTATTTATATTACTTTTATGTGAAATATCAACTTAATAATTTTCTGCAAACTTTTAATAGCACAATGCATTAGGTTTTTGGATGGATTACTAAATTAGATTTTAGAAAAGTACCTAAGTCTTTTAATAAATTATGAATACGAACCTTTAAATAGACTAGTCTAATTCTTCACAAGAGTTTACTTTTGTTTACTATGGACAAATTCTTTTAAACCACTTTAGTGTCAGGGAGAGCTCTAGAAAGTACATCTACAGTATACTTACATTTTTTCCCCTATGAACATTAACTTTAAATGATAGGACTAGAGAGCTAAAATACTTCTTTGTATGGAAACCGGATTTTCTGCTGATGGCTTTCAAAATAAATTTACTTGAGGCCAATCTGTTGTCACATTAACCATATGTCCGTAGAAAAATTGATAAAACTTTCGACATACAAACAAAATAAGAGTTACTTAACTGGGCGAGCTGCTTCAGACTTTCCATTAGACTAAGGTACCTGGACATGAAGGCATTACTGAAAATGAAAAGGCAGATGAGCTAGGAAAAAGAGGTTCACAGTTACTTATCCCTTTTTGTACAGAGCCAACGGTGAACAATATACCTTTAATCATGCAGTCTGAGATAAAGGGGTGGGCTACAGCCATACAACTTACTAGTATTGCTAGTTTTTTTTTAGCAAGATAAAGCACTCAATTCAAGGCTTGATTCATGCAAGGAGATTAATTGATGGACCAAAATTTGGTTAAGCAAAAGACCTCCGATCATTAAATAAAGCAAATTAATTAATTTGAAGAACAAAAGTGGAACTGTTAACCGGCCAATACTGAGCAAAGAATCATCTTCACACAGATCAAATTGAAGATAGTAGATGGTGCGAAGAGGATGAAGAACGACGGAGAGGAGAAGACCAGCTGAGAAATCGAAAGGCACAGCTGAGAAGCAGTGGACAGCCGATGAGAAGCGGGCAGCCGAAGAGCAGCCAAGGAGTCGAGAGCAGCCGGAGGAGGAGTATGAAGTAGATGGAGCGCAGCCAAGGATGAAGGAACAGCGGACGAGGAAGAGCGAGTATCCGGAGAACAGCTGAGCCGAAGGGACAACGGAGCGGGGAGGAGCTGCCTAGAAGCAGAAACGAGCAGAAGAAATAAACTTTTTTTTTTAATTTTATACCAAAACATTAAAATAAGAAACAAAAAAGATTAAAACGAGTATAAAATAAGGGTAAATTTAAAGGAACCCTCAAATGTAAAAATTTTATTTGTGAAAATAAATTGGGAGCGTTCCGGAAAAATTCTTCTCTTATTAGTAACTACTATATGAATATCTATCAATCACTAGACCTCTGGAATCTGTACCCGAGTATGCCAATTGCAGGACCAAACGACTTGGTAAGTACGCATTGGAGACTTTCTAGGCTTCGGGAAGGCTAAGGGTCGCCATGGTTAAAACTCAATGATGTAGATGGCACAATGGGCCAACTAGAGGTCTAAGCAGCTTAACGTCAAGGTAAGGAAATACCTTGGAACGCACCTCCCACGCAAATCAAAGGACATCACGGCTTCCCACATAGAAAGCATGCAGTTCGGCTACAAGCATAGGTGTAAGCCTCCAGAGGTAAAAACTCAAAATTGACGGCACAATTTTCCAGAAGATCTACGTGCCTTGATAGGGCCGGCTAAGACAAAATTTTACCCGGGCGAGAGAGTATTCCGGCGCCTCCCCTCCCCGCTTATCAAACCCATTCACCAGTTATACGTTGCAGTAAAAATATTTTTTCACCATCACGGCGCTTATTCCTCTGCGGCGCCCCGGGCATTCGTCAGGGCCTTGAGTCGGGCCTGTGCCTTGGGTCCCAGATGAGGGAACTCCACCAATACTAACTTTCGATTGAATCCATTTTCTCATATGCACAAGCTACGCTTTTACTCTGCGTTCAGTTTGCAGATACTAAGTTGTACACATGAGATGGATGAAACAAAATGCCACATTGACAGCTAGAAAAAATTTAATTTATTCTACAAATTATACTTGCTTTCGGCACAAAAAACCTTTGAAAAATGAGTAGTAATATCTGCCACACACATTCATGCATCCACTATAAAAATGTTTCAGGACAGATGGTCGCATAACGGGGTCATGATAAAAAGTGCGTCATAATTATAATTTGGTGTAAGGGGAGATTTCAGGAAATTTGGTGGAGGGGGGAGAGGTAAAAAAATACTGTATACGGGGATGCAAATATAAATTGAGCCTAGGAGGTGGGCACCACCGACGCACATGCCCAAATTATTATTATTTAAGTAGCTATGGTAATTTACCGGTTAACTTGAAACTCGCTAAGAGCTCTACGACCGTTTAGTTCATTAAGTTGAGCCTGAAGTTCTCCGCAGAAATTGCAAAACCACCTATCACTCGAATCATTAGTAAATTAACTGAAAAAACGTTCAAAACCTGTTTTTCTGGGTTTCTCTGATGGATATCTCGAATAACCAACGAATAATATACCACTCCCCACTTAGACAACGCAATCATGCAAACAATTGTTCGCAGAAAAGGATACGAGAACGTGAGTCAAATGAATAGGGCAAAGCATCAATCACTCGTTGAACATCACGTCAAACCTCGTACACTGCTCCAAAACAATTTATTCCAATGTTTTCGAGGAACGACACTATACATATAATCATCGTAATGCAATTATTGAGTTTGATCACTGAAATACAGAGGGATTTCTGGTCAGGGGAAAGACGTAAGCGTGGCAAACTAAATTGCATTTGACGTCTAATCGCATACAGCTAACGCATTAAATTAGTGCAATCCATTAGTGAGGCAGGTAATTGTAATTTATAGGTCATAATGGCCACTCACAACTTACTCATTAACAACGAGTCACAGGTCATCATCTGCTGTCGGGACACTTCGTCCATGAGAAGTCCATTTCCACCAGTCAGGCAATCGCACCCCTCGATGTCACTCCTCCAGCTGACCACGTTCGCGACTGCAAGCAGGCGGGCGACGAGAGCGAGAAGGAGCGGAGGGGGAGTGTGCCTCGAATGAGGGGCGTGGGAGGGGGAGGGAGGAAGGAGGGGGATTTTCGGGATCCAAATGACGCAATTATTTTCTGAAACTTTGGAGAGAATGCGGAAAAATTGTCACGGCTTTCTTCCATGTGGACCCGAGTTTAAGAGAAAAACGCAACTAAAGAATTTCCTTCCGTGTAAATCCTTTCTAATGCGCCAATTTATGAACAGAAGCCGTGGCCGAACGGTTAGAGGCGAAGGACCAGTAGATACTACACGAATTGTGTCGCGGGTTCGAGTCCCAGTTGTAGCAATATTTTTTTCTTTCCAATGTTTTACGGAGTCACTTTACATTGCCCAATCCCTTACCTATATGGCAGTAACAACAGTATTTTTTATTTTTCTGGATTTTCAATCAACCCCCTTGGGAGACTTTCGAAGCTAAATTTGGGATTCTTGATCGGCCGAAAAGAGGTTTCAAATGCCGACAGGCCTAATATGTTTAGATTTTTAAAATACAAGGCACTTCCGTGAATAGGATGGGCGTCGATTGGTCGTGGCTCTTTCTCAAGGCGGTAAAAAATGAACGGATTATTACTTTTTAATATACAGAGATGCATGTACTTCAAATTTATCAAGAACTGCGTTCGAATAATGACATTTGTGACCCAATTTTTCGTTCAACAGTGAACATGATATAAGTAGAAGAGAGATCGTAACTGTTTCCGAGGTTATGTAAAAAATATTTGCTATGACCTTTCCGGGGAGCAACATATTATATTGAAGGGAAGCCTGTATCGTGGGGGAAAGGAAGACATAAGATTCCAGCACAAAAAAAAATCACGTAATGATAACACTATTTCTTTTCCCACCTCATGTTTATTTCATTTTAATGACTTTAACTTTTCATTCATGGCGTGGAATTGCTTACTTTAGGATGATATTCATCGTAAAAACCTATAAAGCAAAGAATATTGCGGCACCAAGCCAATTTGTTTTCTGTCGCCAGAACATTTGCATCTGCTCGAAGGCAGATCCGGTCTACAAACTCCAGACCATTTATTTATATTTTCTCATATTTTCTCGGATTTTAAAGCGAGCCTTAATTCTTTTACTGCGGGAAAAACACAGGTACACGTGCAACTCCTGTACATGCGTCCTTCTACGCTTGAGCCGCTCTTCATATCTGCTCCCTCAGCCCCTACACATCTTTAGGATGTTATTAACCCAAACCATTTTCCCTCTCTCTCTACAGGGGTTGCCAAGACCAACGACCAAACATTTCAATGGTTTTTTCAAGGTGTTCTCAAAGACCTCTTTGTCTAACGTTCGCGCCCGTTCTTACCCGGTTGGGTATTGGTGTCCCATTGAGGGATTAGCGAGGTTCAGCGGTGGAGGAAGGGTTGGGGTTTGTTTGCGGCGGATTTCATTAGTGTGTGGAAGAAGGCATGTGATGAAAGGGACAAGAGGAAGGGGAGGAAATTTTATCTGAAAGAAGAAAGTGGAAAAATTTGTTGGAAATACAGTGGGTGGGTTGGGGAGAGGAAGTAATGCAGGGAAAACACTGGAAAGTAGGAACCAATTTCAAGGAAGGAGGAAGCGCTTTTCGGACGGGAAAGGGCTTACATACATTTTTGCCTTACATAATGCATGCCTTCTGCATTTGAGTGTCTTTTTTCCACTTTCTTCTTTCCGTCAGCGCTGCAGCACCTCTCACCGCTCGGCCACGACTTCTGTTGACAAGCGTTCGCATTGAAAAGGATTTATACGGAGGGAAATTCTTTGGTTGTATTTTCTCTCGAATGCGGGTCCAAATGGAAGAAAGCCGTGACATTTTTCCCGCATTCTCTCTATAGTTTCAGAAAATAATTGTGTCATTTGGATCCCGAACATCCGTCACGCGATGTCTCCTTGTCAGTTCTCTGGGTTCTCTTCCGGATGAAGAATCAGGCAGACAGTTTCACTGTGCATTTTTCGCACGTCCTCTCAGCTCTCGCTGCTTGACGTTCGCATGATGTGGAGTTTGAAGGACCGGATAGCGAGTAGGATATGATATTGGCTCAGGAGTGTGTTTATTTGTGGTTATGTATTGCAAATTTTGTTCTATTGTACTTGAAGTGGGGTTTTTTTTTGATTGTCACATATTGTCTATTTTTTTGTTTCCTAAGTTGCCGATTGATTTGGAGAAAGATGTACCTATGGGGTGGAGGTATGACGTGATGATGGGAATATTAAAGTTATTGCGGATGTATTCGTTACTTGCCTACCAGTGGCGTTTCCGATGGTTCTTATTATTTTATTTTGTAGAATTTGTACAATTTTTAGTTGCGTTTTTGTTGCCGTGGCCCAGGCAGGATATCCATAGCACAGATGGGGCGGATCATGGATTTGTGAATGATAAGTTTTGTTTCTATTGCAAGGAGACTATGGCGTTTAATGAGTGGGCAGACGGATCCGTACGCGCAGTGGACTTTTTTTTGGCAATATCGGTATGGGCCTTCCAGGAGAGTCTTGAGTTAAGGTGAACTCCAAGTAATTTAACTGTTTGTTTCTTGGCGATTGCTTGGTTGTTGCCCTGCAGTAGGCGCATGACTTGTTGTAACACAGATAGGCGCGTGGGCTACCATTGTGGCCCAAGTAATATTTTGTTTCTATAATAAAACTATTTCAATAATTTAATATTTTTAGGAGCTAGACGAAAGGTAGTTCAGAGATGGTGTTACGTTAAAAATACCGTTGAGTGGCGTGGGAATTCCTCTCAATTATAACTTCCTAGAATATGAAATTAATTCACATTGAGAGAAGATGGGAGGCTATAAAAACAGGCATCGCAGGAGCGGCAGAGAAAACAATAGGAACGGTGGAAAAGAAGAGGGTTAAGAAGTAGTGGGTTACCGAAGAAATGATAAAGAAAATGGAGGAGAGAAGGAAATGGAAAAACGTCAACACCGACGTAGGCAAGAGGAAGTACGAGGAATTGAATAATAAACTAAGGCGAGTGACCAATCGGGCAAAAGAAAACTGGTGAAAGGGACAATTTAATTAAATGGAAAAGATGCAAGAGGAGGGGGAAGTGGGCGCTTTGTACGCCAAGGTGAATATGTTATCGGGTGGTAAGAGAGGTCAAACAATACCAAAGGTTAAGGGCAAAACAGGGAAGATATTAATCAAAGAGGAAGATATCCAGAAAAGGTGGAGAGAATACGTGGAGGAGCCATATGACAGCAAGAATAGACCCTTGAGCCTAGATCTGGAGGATAAAGGCACAAAAGATAAGGATAACCTCGGACCAGAGTTACTTTACAGCAAAATAGAGAGGACATTAAGAGAGATGAAGGGTAGAAAAGCCGTGGGAACCGATTACCTACCTTCGGAGCTACTGAAGAATATAGGTAGTAAGGGGAGAAAATCATTTTTCGAACTTATTCGCAGGATCTACGAGGAAGGAGTATGGCCAGAGGATTACGTGGAAACAGTATTAATACCTATTCCGAAGAAGAAGAAAGCGTCGGAATGCGAGGAGTATAGAACAATCAGTTTAATTTCGCACGCGGCAAAGGTCTTGCTTAGAATACAAAATAGAAGGTTGGAGAGCAGAGCAAACTGCTATTTAGGCGATGACCAATTTGGATTCAGGAAGGGGAGGGCAACCAGAGACGCGATTGCGGTAATGAGGGCACTTATAAATGGAAACAGAGCATAATCAGTATGTTTTCGCTTGCTTTGTAGATTTCGAAAAGGCGTTTGACAAAGTAAACTGGGAGAAACTAATGCAGATACTGGGAAAAATAGGAATAGATTGGCGTGATAGAAGACTCATCCGAAACTTATGTATGGGGTAGAGGGCTCGGGTAAGGGTAGCTGACGGTGAATCAGGGTGGGCAGTTATAGGTCGCGGGGTGCGGCAAGGGTGCCCGTTGTCGCCTTTACTTTTTACTATCTATGCTGAGGAAATTGTAAGAGAGGCATAGGATGAGCTAGATGTGGGAATGAAAGTAGGAGGCCAGTGGATAAAGTCAGTTAGATTCGCAGACGACCAGGCGTTGGTCAGTCGGTCGTCGAAAGGATTGCAAACTTTAGTAGATGCACTGGAAAAGCAGTGTGAGAAATATGGAATGAAGATTAACAATAAGAAAACAAAAATAATGAGATTCTCTAGGACAAAGAAAGCGAAGCTGGTGATAAGAGTAGGAAGTCACAAACTGGAGCAAGTTGAACAATTTAATTACTTGGGTAGTACGCTAGAAGAAACAGGATATAGTGGTAAAGAGATTTTGAGGAGAATAGCGCTAGCGAAGGAAGGGTTCAACAATAGCGAAGGAAGCGTTCGAAGGGAGCTGAATACGGGAACCTTAAGGAAGGATGTAAAAAGAGGCTGGTGAAGAGCTTGATATGGAGTGTGGCGTTGTATGGGGCAGAAACGTGGACTTAAAATTTGCAATGGTCCAGTTAGACAATCATTTGGTGGTGATTGATTATTTTTCAAGATATCCGGAAATAGCGTAGTAGTAGTGTAACTTCTCTGAGAAAACATATTCTTTGTATTACACTTTAATGATGAGATAAACATAGGCAGGCAAACAGGTTTGCCGTGTTCTCTAATTGAAACACCAGCAATTGGTTTCACAGCTTGTTTCTGCAGAGAGAAAACTTGCTTACATTGGGAAGAGGTGCCCCATATGATAATATGCACCATATATGATAAAGGAATGAATCTTAGCAAACTATAAGAAAAAAGTGAGTGGTTGAGTGCTTCTTGAGTGCTTGTGAGTGTGTTTGTGTTCATAATCCAGGCATCCTTAGCGGGGTCCCATTAGCCCTAGCGAACGATCCCTATTTGGGTTGAGTGTGTGTATGTGGTTGTCACTGGTGAGGAAGAAACATTCCCGTAAACCACCACAGGGGTTTTCTGGTCGAGGGGTTGTGGTTGGTTACTGGCATGGATTTATCCCTTTTTCCCGCAAACCAACACAGCAATTGTGGTGTAATATTGACGAGTGGTGCCAATTTATTACGCCCACTGGAGATTTTTATAACTTGTCACTTGTCAAACTATAAGAACTTAAGGCATTCCAGAGAGATCACCAAAGTGAGCCTTCTTATCATAAATAAACCAGTTGCTGCTTTATTGGTACCTAACATTATTAATGTGCTCTTGCTATGAGAAATTATCACTTAAGGTGAAACCCAAGAAGTTAGTGGTTTCTAGACGTCTTATAAAAAGTCCATTTAGATTAACATTTCAATGAAAACAACTTTCTTGCAGCAAGGTTACGAACATGAATGTACCATAGTTACAAATGTGGAAAGGAGAAAACTGTTGAATGTACCAATAAAAGCATCAAAATAACCTAATGTACAATGTATATTAATTACTCAAATTCGTGAAGTTCAAAAATTAATGAAGTGTTTAGTTTTTTATCCACAAATAATACTTGCTAATTCCAGGTGTATAGGTAGAACTAGGAAGGCTAAAAATGAAAAATGTGGAAATTACTATTTCATCTTAATATCCCAATCCTCTCCCTACTTAATTTTTTCGACTCATCTACGAAATTGGCATTTCATGAGATTTAATTATGGGTCCCCCTCATACACCTCAACCATACACCTCTGACATACACCATACACCTCTGACCCCCCCTCATACACCTCTGACACCTCAACTCAACAAACGTTTGTCCCTTAGGGTCTCAGATTTTGATAAAAATTGGTGTATGGGTACAATATCATCTCAAACTGAATACCCTCAAACCGTTTTGTGAAAAAAAAATTTTTGAGTGAATTATGCATATTTTAATTTTTTCGTATTTTTAGCAAAAATCCGAGCCTTAAATCATATTATCACTTATATCTCCGCTTGTAATTGTCATATAACAATGATTAATAGCTTTTATTAAAGCTAAATCTTTATTGAATGCAAATATACCAATAAAAAATTATTTTCTTCTATACCCTATTGTTGTAAACTACTAATGTTTAAAAAATTGTTAATAAACTTTTCTCAAATACTCCATCCCAGAATCGGCCGAAATTTTTTCCGTAATATAAACATATCCAGCTAACTATTCCAAAAATAAAATTTAGTGGCAATTCATAAATGCGTTTTTTATAAATATTTAAACATTTACAATTTTCTCTCGCGCGGCCCGTCAGCTCCCCATTTGGAATACATCTACATCTACATATTACCACGCAAGCCGCCTCAATAGGCGTGTGGCGGGGGGTGTTAGGACACCAGCCGTTTAAAGATAAAAAGGAAACGCTCTAATGAAATTACGCCTAGCATTTATTATAGTCCCTTATTGTTCGGGGGAAAAACGAATTCCCATACCTATCCGTTCGGCAAAATATCTCTCTTAATTTATCGTTTCTGTCGGACCTGGAAATATAGTGGGGTTCTAATATGATGTTCTCCGTGTCGCTCTGAAAGATATCTATTCTCAATTGTTCAATCAATCTAAGCCTAGCGCGTAGCCTCCGAGTCTCTAGCGGTAGAATACATGCAGCAGACACGCGACGCAAGCCTAAACATTTCCCTAATTGCTCAAGGTCGTGGCTATATGAGATAAAAATATATTATAAACAATGAATGTTAACAACAATTGTTATTTGTTCTGTTAAATGGATGTTTGCAGAGAAATTTACCATTGAGCCCGACTTTCTCTGTGCGAAGTTTTTTCTAACTACTCCGACACAATCGATTGAAAACTCTTTTTCGCCGTTAATGACAATGAAATACGGACACATAAACAGAAGACTAATTTTAGGAAATTTGAAAGAGATATTTTGTAATTTAAGGAAAAATATCCCGAAGATACTGTTTTATTTTCAAAATTTGCAGAGCTCAGACCTAAGATGTGCTTTCTTGCGGGAGCATCAGGAACTCATACCGTATGCGTGTGTCTGGTGCATCAAAATGTTAAATTTATTATTTTTGGTGCAAGGTTTTCACCACTAAATCTAGGGGATAACACCGGGCCGCTGTTGTCATAAGTATAAAGACTATTCGTCAGCAATGATGTGTTTCCCTGCGACCGAGGCATGCCATTTGAACGAATGTAAAAACTGCCCTGGGCCGAGCAAAATTCAGTAGAAGAACACTTTGATGGAAATTTAATTGATTGCATTACTTACCATCAATTGGTGCAAGTTGACCGTTGCTCCCTAGAAATTTTTACAAAATCTACCGATAACTTTCTTGAAACTTTTATAGAAAAGTTGCAGAAACTTCAGCCTCATGACTACATTGCTAAAAATCAATCTGATTTTCTTAGAAATGTAAAGCATAACATCCAAGTGGGGCAGGTTCTCGTCATTGCAGATTTTTCAGAAAATTACGCTTTCGTTTTACAGGACAGCATGCAAGGTATGCACTGGAATAACGACTAAGCAACAGTTCACCTCTTTGCTTGCTATTACCACCCTAAAGTCCAGGTTAATGTAATCCCATTGAACTACGTAATCATATCAGACAGCCTGAAGCATATAACATCAACTGTACATTTTTTTCAAAAACTTCTCCTTAAATTCTTGAAATTGAAAGTTCCGAAGCTTCAAAAAGAAAAATATTATTCAGATTATATTAGCAGCTGCTCATTATAAAAACAAGTAAAACATTCAAAACTTATCTCTTCACAGGAAAGATTTCACAGTCTCTACAGAATGGCATTTCTTTCCTACATCGCATGGTAAAGGGCCAAGTGACGGACTAGGAGGAACCTTGAAAAGACTAGCAGCAAGAGCAAGTCTTCAACATCCATACGAAAAACAAATACGTACACCTATAGAACTCTTTCAATGGGCAAATGATCATATTTTAGGAGTGGATTTTGGCTACGCAAAGAAAGAAGAAATTGGAAAACATTCCGATGTACTTGCGAAAAGATTTCGTCAGGCAGTTAGTATGCCAGGCATTAGGGAGTTTCATGCAGCAATACCCGAATCAAATGGAGTGAAAGCATGCTAACTTAGCCATTTTACATTTGTTATAAATACAAGGATTTTGATTTCTCGTTAGTTTTCAATCGATTGTGTCGGAGTAGTTAGAAAAATTTTCGCGCAGAGAAAGTGGGGCTCAATGGTAAATTTCTCTGCAAACATCCATTTAACAGAACAAATAACAATTGTTGTTAACATTCATTGTTTATAATATATTTTTATCTCATATAGCCACAACCTTGGGCAATTAGGGAAATGTTTAGGCTTGCATCGCGTGTCTGCTGCATGTATTCCAAATGGGGGGGCCGACGGGCCGCGCGAGAGAAAATTGTAAATGTTTAAACATTTATAAAAAACGCATTTATGAATTGCCACTAAATTTTATTTTTGGAATAGTTAGCTGGATATGTTCAGATTACGGAAAAAAATTTCGGCCGATTCTGGGATGGAGTATTTGAGAAAAGTTTATTAACAATTTTTTAAACATTAGTAGTTTACAACAATAGGGTATAGAAGAAAATAATTTTTTATTGATATATTTGCATTCAATAAAGATTTAGCTTAAAAAAGGCTATTAATCATTGTTATATGACAATTACAAGCGGAGATATAAGTGATAATATGATTTAAGGCTCGGATTTTTGCTCAAAATGCGAAAAATTAAAATATGCATAATTCACTCAAAAATTTTTTTTTCACAAAACGGTTTGAGGGTATTCAGTTTGAGATGATATTGTACCCATACACCAATTTTTATCAAAATCTGAGACCCTAAGGGACAAACGTTTGTTGAATTGAGGTGGAATGACCCTTATAAGTATATTTATGACTTTTTATGCTCTTCCTTATATAATTTGTATTTCATGGTGGTCATTCAATATTTTTTTTAATTTGCGAATTAGTCTCTTAAATTATGTATAGCTCCAGTGCATGTGGCATGTGTAAGAACAGCTCTTGTGGGGTTTTACTAAAATTGTGCACAAAATGCCACTTTACTAACATAATCTCTAATATGCGCTAAATACCAACAATTGCAATGCATAAACTCATAGGTAAACTAAGTATTACACGTGGACCATTGGTACTAAACACATTCATTTGTAAACCCTTATTCATCAAATTGACATACAGCCAATAATGAACTTCACCAAGTCCCACTTTTCTCATGAAATAGATGCTTGAGTGCACACAGAATATTCAGAGGAGGGACTGAACGGTAAATGCAGCAATTACTCGATACCCGGTAAACATTGATACATTGTTCAAAAATAGAAACGATGAGCTAGGCTTACCAAATATAGTGTCAGATGATGTTTGAGACAGGAAAAATCAGTAATCAATTCCAATTCACTCACTGCACGGCAGTCAAAATAATTTCTCTTGCGATACTCTAATCTGGCTCTCTTTACCTTGAAGGCTTCCGGAAAGTTCTGAGGTTTCCAAGAAAAGTTCTTCCTCAAAAATATGGCTTGTGTCCCTTCTGCTCAGTGGACAACATCTGTAAACCATTGAACCGAGCCCTTCCTCCCCCCCTCACTCTCCAGGTGAAGTGACCCCAACCATTGAAACTGCAACAGCTATCTAGGGTGCCTCATGTGGTTGTGTGTGCCCTAGACAATGGGGCACTACCGGCACTGGAGGGAGTGAGTGCTTTAAAGCACTTCCGACCGAAGGAATTCTTTTAACACTGAGTATACAAGTGGTCAAGAAACAGGAGGGTATGAGGTAGCTGGACAGAAAACATGGCTGTAACTTTGCTGGGTGAAATAATGGAGGAGACATCAGGGAAATCAGAGGACCGCAAATTGGTTATGTGAATTCCAATATGTTATCTACATTCCTCAAATTTCATCTGCATTGTTTACTTAATGCATGGACATATCTGGGTACGCAGTCATGTTTTCTCATCTTCTATCTCTAACACTAATATCCAGCCTCAAAATGAGTTGGTAGCAAAATGTGGAGTAGATATAAGATATATTAACCTTCTAGGATATCCGCGAAATTAAGTCCTCATCTCTAGCATCTTTTTCATTTCAGTGTATTTTATCGGTTGTTTCATTTTCATGTACAGTTATTATTGGCATAACAATTAAAGGAAAAAAATGTTTTTTTCAAGTTTCCAAACTATAGGTAGTATTTTGTTTTAAGATCCCAAGATCACAAATTTCTATCTATGTAGAGTTACATCAATAAATTTCCGATCAGTTTGACTTATTGATGTAATGCACACCTGACGCAAAGAGTTTACTCATTTATTTCATCCACAACAATGCAGGTCCATTTGAATTGGACAAACAACAACAGTAGAGTGTAATAGACCACAGTTTTCATTGGTAATTTTCATGAAAAACAATTGCTACCAAGAAGGACACAGCGGTCAGTTAACGTATCAACTACCGTGAGCCCCTGTGCATATGGTTGCTATTTTAGCAATCAGGCAGAACAAATAATTGCTTTCTGTTCTCACAATGCATGAACCAATGTGGGGTCATAAGTGAGTGATTTCAAGAATAGAATAGGATTCCCTGGGAAAATAAATGAAACATATTTTGAGTTTCTATGTTCCTTCAAACTCAGCTGTCGTTAGTAATACCTTAGTTTTGAAAAATACTAAGAAAATACATTAATCTTAACACTTTGAGATGCAGAAGACATTTAAATATCGATTGTTATGCTAATGCAGTAGATAGTTTTGTGCTGTGCAGGACATTTTATGGTGATTGAATGACATCTTAGGTTGTAGATTGCATCAAACTTGCCACACACTTGTTTTTAGCTTTCAATGGCAAACTTGTCATACACCTCATATTCTCTTGCCATAATGTAATAAAATAATAACAATTAACCTTCATTTGTCCAAGGATCATATTAGTTTACACTATATAGATATAAGACATGTCAAAATTATAATCTTAACACATAGAAAATAGTTACAATAGTTTGACTAATCTTTTTTCATTTAAAAATTCATTCACATTATTTTAAAACTTTTCTATTTGAAATTTTTAAAAATAGAGTTAATATTCTATCATACAATGGATTGAATTAATACCAGCTGGCAATAAATTAAACATTTTTGTTCCCATAGCCATGAGACTTTTTGATGCTAGGCATTTTTTTTGTAAGGTAATATGTAAGTACTACATTGTAATGAGAACTTGTTAGGTGGTTATGTACATAGCTATTTACATGCAAATCATGAAGAACACATAGTTGGTATGTATATACATGGCACTGTTAGCAAATTTAATTCTTTAAATAAAGAAATTGTGGTCCCAGAAAACAAGAGACGGTTGTAAAGCGTTGAGTTGATATGATTTGAAAAATATAAAAATTACCAGAGAGGCTGCATCAGCTGACAAAGATGCTGGTGCGATGTTTATCCCGAGCATACCAGGAGATGATCAAGGTGAAGGACTACCATCGTAAGCAAGTTTTAAATCGCGATGAAACTGGCTTGTTTTGGGGAAGGATGTCTGACTGGTCTTTTATCCACAAATCATGGAAGCAGAATTCTGGCTTTATATCCTAGAAGGACAGATTAAATCTGCTGCTGTGTGGAAACGTATCAGGCCACAAAATCAAGCCAGTTGTTGTTTACTCAGTGAAAATTCCTCTCGAACTTAAGAATAACAATAAAAAATCACTGCTGGTCTTCAGGATACATAGTAGAAAAGCGTGTCTGACAGCTATTTGTTTTACCAAGGTTTAACCAATGCTTCATGCCCTAAGTTCCAAAATATCTGGAAAAAGAAGGTTACTATTTTGTGTAATCATTAGACAATGCACCTGGCCATCCATCATTAATACCAGTCTAGAAAGAAAATTTCTTCGTTTGTTGGTTTTAGATTTGGTGAAGTCATGGAGGATGATGGAGATGAGACCAATATCTTCCTTATCTTCGAGAGAGTGGTTCTCTTCTCAACCTTTTGCACAGAAGATACTTTTTGCTATAAAAATCCATAAATTTTTTCTGTAGGGGTAATGAAAAACAAATGTAGATTTGAAGCATAGTTTTGCAAATAATGTCAATGGACAACAAATTTGTTTTCATCGCTTTATTAAAATAATCATCATTCTTGTGAATGCGAGAATATATAGGTAATAAATGAAATAACTTACAGGCACACAAGGAATTATAGATAGGGAAAACCTGACAGACCGTAGTGTACCTTAAAGTGCACTAGAGTCACAGGAGCATTGGAGTTTGTGTCAAGCTTGCACACGGCAATTGCTTTCCCGGTACAGTTTAGTTAATACCATGTGAAGCTTGTCATGATGAAGCGAAATCAAGCTGATGCCAAATATTGCGGCAAGCTTCCATGCTATCCAGGATATTTGATACCTACCTACCCATAACAATGATATATTTTATTTTCTACATCTTCAAATCATTCAAGTTTTGAATGCAGTTCACTGAAGTTGGCGGAAATACTTTAAAATATCATTTTCCTTGATTTAATAAAAAAAATAGAAGCAGTAAAAATTCAGGGTTTCATAACTTGTAACTTTCTTCCAGAAAAAATATTAACATACCAGATCATTTTATTTTGTGTTTTTTTGATATTTCAGAAAGTCTCATGATTTTCCAACAAAAAAACATCATTGACTCGAAATTTCAGTTTTTTTGGCCAATGGCTTAAGTTTCTTCTGGCCCCGCTGCAGAATAATGTTTGCATATCCAATAACAAGTTGCCAACTGAGTAATCATCTCCCAAGGCTGGGCCAACAATTAATGTTACTAGGGATAAGGTTCAATTTTGGGACCATTGTTATTTACCATCTTCATGAACGACCTGCCTCCTTCTTTTAGCACCACAACTGAATTAGTATGGCATATATGACTTTACCCAAGCTCTATGCTGATGATGTTTTATTACTTAGCTTTCAGGTTATATGTGATATGAAGTTAATATGACGGAGAGTTGGCATTGGATACTTGTAACGCTTTAATTCATCGACATCCCCACATGACATATGCTTTTACAACCTGCCTCCGGTAATTCCAGAAGCGCGTACACTGCAGGGGGGCCCCAACTCATATCAGGAGCACAGGGGTACCAACCACATGAGTACACTACAACACCTCTCCCTTTACAGAGTGAAGCGTACAGGAGCTCTCACCCTTCTGCCACTTCTGGCAGTCCCCATTTCTGAATTGGCAATCACTTTTGCAGCAGTTGCCCACTGTCTCCAGGGAACACCTGTAGTAACACTATTTCCTCTTGTGAGTTGAAGGCTTCTATGAGTATTACTATTTCTTGATGCCATATGTTCCTCTATTAACAGGAGAGGGCCTTGTAAGGACACATTTTTTGAGTGGTTATGGTGTAAATGAATGTCATTATGCCTCAATTTATTACCATGCTAATTTTTAACTAAGTGAGACTTGGGAAAACTGTGCTTTCCCATGGCAATACAAGGATCCCACCATTCATTTTTTCTTGCCTTAACCTGTACTATATCTCCTCTCTTAAATTTCTTTACCTGCCTCCTGGAGGCTCCATCATAGTAGGTATTTCTTTACTTTATCCTGGAGTGAGGATCCTGATGCGTTGGATCTAAAGTACTTCTCATATTTTTCGTGTGCTCTCAAAGTTTCCAGTTATCCAAAAAGCATAGTTCACAAGCTGTAAGGAAAACATTGCCATTTCTTTGATTAGTAAGGGACAACATTTTTAATACCTACACTTTCTGGGCATTTGGCCAACAAATTGTTTGACACATCGTCGAGAGAATCTATGCCTATGTTAATTAATATTTCTATGTACCAGGGACCATAAAGAAGGATTTGTTAACCAATAATGAGCAATTTTCTAACGTATTGGGGAAATTTTGCGATAGCCCATAAATGCTCATCTTAAATGAAGTCTATTCTAAAAATAAATTTAGACCGTCATGAGACAGGTTAGTTTTACCCTACTGATGACTGGTAGTTGCGATTTTAATCCTACTCAGTACGAGAGAAACCGCAGGTTCAGACATTTGGTTCACGTACTCGGTCGAGCGGCCGATGGTGCGATGCTACCATCCTTGGGATTATGCCTGAACGCCTCTAAGGCAGAATACCCTCTAGCCGTAGCGGATATAACTGATTGTATTTATTGTATATTTCTGTGAGAGGTTCACAACAGTGAGACCGATTGTTTTTGGGAATTATATATATATATATATAATTAATTAATTATTAAACAGTGAATAAATACCAGAAGAAGAAGTTAAATCTTGTTTTTAAAATATAATTTATCATGTACAAAAAATATACAATTTCTTTCTTCACCTGTTGCCTTTGGGAACGTTACCCTGCAGTGTCCTTAGTTAAGGAGTTTCTTCACTTCTTGGACTTAAATGACAACAATCCGTAAAATTAAAGCAACAAAAATGGAAAAATAGACTGAAAAATATCTGGTTGCAGCCGACCCATTGCACCAGTTGTCCGTGAAAACATACATCGTAGAATTATATATGTCTACTGCTTGTTGGCCACACTGGGTTAGTTCACCTGGTTGAAGTAAACAGCTGTGCTGCCATTTAATATCCCTGTAAATGAAAAAATCCTTTTTTAATCCCCTCAATAAACAAGGAAAAATGTCAAAATCTGTTTTTTCAGTATACATAAGCTCATGGGTTCAAAGTTAAGAATTCTATATTTTATCAGGTCCATATTATTTATTTATTTTAATTAACGGCCGGCAAGTTACCAAATCCTTGAATAAATAGAGGCAAGGTGAGGAGTAGGTCAGTAGAAGATAAAACGACTGTTTTTTATCCAGTGCTGTCGCGAGAATTGAGGTGAGATCAAGAGTAACCTAACAAAACGCCATTAATCATCTTTCAAGCCTAATTTTATACTTAATCAATATGAGGCAGAAAGTGGTTGTGGAGGATCCCCTAAGTCACACATGGACTGTGGGAGGCACACGAGCCTGCATCGCGAAATAAAAGACAAGATTTTAGAAATATATCTTACCCCTGCAATTAGCATCGGATTTTCCTTTCATGAGTGTGACGAATCTTTTACTGATTATAAAAAAACAGAATTGTACATTATGATACCTATGGATAATCACCACGTTTTCGAAACTGGAAATTGTTTACTAAAAGAACGATTCTTTTTTGCTTTTATGTATATTCTGTGTATGATATATTCTTCATTGATTCCTGCTATAGGGAAACGTTTTATAGTAATTTAATGGCCTTGTGTCCAAGAAAAAAGATTACTGCGAAGAAGAATGAAGTTCTGCTGCTTATTTTTATTTAATATAAGTGTGAGTATATACCTTGAAAATGACTGTTTGAAGTTGAAACCTGGGTTGGAATAATTTTGTGGAATTTTTAAAAGTGAAAATATTTTAATTCATGATATATTTTTGTGACGACTTGAGATTATTGCATGAATAAATAAATATTTTCGTCTAATTCAAATTTAGGATTGATATCTCATCGATAACTGCGTTTAAACGCACTCCAGAGTAGGATCAACTATAGGTGTATCTTTCACACACACACGACCATTCTTGTTAAAAAAGAGGGTCGCCAGACGGACGGTTGAAAATGTGTCCAATAAAGTGATTGTTGGCTGCTCAATAATCATCAATAAGTTTATTGTTGGATAAATGAAAAAACGTAGTGAACTCCAAAGTGAATTTTATTGCGACGACCTAGGTTTCGACACGTAGTGTCATCTTCAGGTAACTTATACACTTCAAGTTCACTTATATACACAAAATATTGGAGGGGAGGGGGAATGAGTAAGGGGAAGGTGGGGAAGGGTTTTGAGGGCTTGTGTTTGGAAGGATAGTCATTGGGTGTGTTGGCAATTTTCTGAGGTGGGGGGGGGGGGGTTTAAGGGGTTGGGTTAGTCATTAGGCGTAATTATGGGACATTCACTGCGGATGGGGAGGCTAGTCATACACTTATTTGTCATCAATGTTTTTCAGTTCAAATTATATTGCACTTGGGTTTGTTCCAGTATTTTAGGCGTAGGGTGTTTAAGGGGATGGAGAATAATGGAGAGTGGGGGGGAGAACTTTCTCGTTCGCCAAAGGGACGTTGTTTTTAAAATGATGGATGATTTCTAGAGATTCAAGGGCGTCCAATCTTCTTCCATTATTTTCTATGTGCAAGATGTCTGGGATGAAGCTGCTATGGTGGTTGTTGTCACTGAGGTGGTTCGCGAACATGGATTCTCTTTTCTTCCTTTCATGGCACTTTTTGTGTTCTTCTGTTCTAATATCAGCACTCCTTTCTGTCTTACCGATGTATAATGTCGGGTAATTGTCGCACTTTAAACAATACACTGCACTTCTTTTGTCTTGGAATTTTGTCTTTGGCATTAAATAATAGCTTTTTTATAGTTGATGGGATGATGGCGATATAGATGATTTTATAGTTGTTTTTATAATAGTATAGTTTTTATAGTTGAATCTGTTTTCTATTTCTGTTTAGGGAATATTGAGGTGACTACATATGAGATGTGTCCTAAAAATGGAAGTTTACACCGCTTCGCTGTTTCTTTTTCTCGGTGCAGTGATGACACCATTGAGATGGCTAGTTTTTGGAGGGATTTAAGCACTAATTTGTCGATTAGTTCTGGTTGGTAGTCATTTGGCACTGCAAAGTATTTTATCACTTCTAATGCTCTTTTGTATTCGACGTCACTGAGGGGGTTTTCACTAATCTGGTGATCATAGAGTGGAATGCTGCGGTTTTGTGTTGGAATGGATGGCATGAATCTGCTGGAATGATTTCGTTGGTTGTGGAAGGTTTGCAGTATATTGAAAATTCATGTTTACCACTGGATAGTCAAATAGTTAAATCAAGGTAGTTGATAGATTGATTGGTGTCAACTTCCATTGTGAACTTAATATTTTTGTGCACTGAATTTATAAATTGTAGGAATGATTTCACTTGCCTGGTTGTGCCCGTCCAACAACACAATACATCGTCTACGTAGTGGTACCAATATCGGACTAATTTCGTTAGTTGGTTTTCAGACTGGAAGACTTTTTCTTCAAAGTCGGTCATGAAGATTTCTGCCATCCATGATGAGAGTGGTGATGCCATTGCAAGTCCTTCTTTTTGTTTGTAGTAACTGTCGTTAAAGAGGAAGTAGTTTTGTGTGAAGCACAATTTCGCTAGGGATTGGATTTCATCACAGATCACTGGGTTGACATTCTTGTTCTTCAGGATTTCTATTGTGAGATCTAGGGCTTCTTGTTTGGGGATGCTGGTGAACAGATTGGTAACATCAAAGGACACTAATTTGGCGTTGGGTGGCACTGAGGTTCGATGGAGTTTTTTATGCTGTATTTTGGTTTAAAGCTGGTGAGGTCCTTTAGAATGGTGTTGAGTCTGGATGCCAGTTTGTGGGTAGGATCAGATGTACTATCTACTACTGGTCTAATTGGCATGTTTACATAATGAGTTTTGATTAGGCCATAAAGGCGAGGTGAGAGAGGGTTCTTTTGAATGGAGAAATATTTTTCCTTTGCACTGAGGACTCCATTGCAACTATTTATCACGGAACGGGTTTCTTTCTGAAATGCTTTGGTTGGATCTTTGGCAAGTTTTTCGAAGTTCTTCGAACAGGTTTCCTGATATGAAGTTCAAGCAATTTTGTAAATAATCTTGTTTTTCGAGGATCACAATGGAATTTCCTTTGTCTGCTTTGGTAATAATTAAGTTCTCACTTTTAGTAGTTTCACTGATGCTGCTTATGGCTTGTAGGAGTCCTTTGTTATCATTCATAAAGTTTCTTGGGGGCTGGAGGTTCTTGATTATTGTTTTGGCAATGATATGTTTAGTTCCATTATTCTCTTTCCATAGGGCAAGTTCACAATCTATTAAAAGGTTTTTTGCTGACATTTGGGATATGGGGTGATTCAGGGCGAATTTCATACCTTTTTCGAGGGCTTCTTCCTCGGGGGCTGAGAACTTGTGCTTCGATAAGTTGACAACCCTGGGGTGGGGGTTGAAGGAGTTCTTGGAGTCCATTGGTGGTCTGGTTGCAGGTTCGCGTTTCTGGTCGTGGCACAGTTTGGACAGTTTTTTCTTGATGATGGTCAGCTTTTTTGAGTACACTTCGCCGGCTCTGCTTCGTATACGTTCTTGTAGACAGGTCCACTCCACAATATGTAGTTTCTCACTTAGTTCGACATGGAGCAGGAAAAGGTAGTGTGAGATGGTATCTCTCTTGCAAAACCACGGCTTGAGTTCCATTTTTATCCAGACTTTCTTCGCTATTTTGGCGGCCTAATTGGCTGAGGGCGATGACGAGTTGAATTTAATTGAAATGTATTTAGGTGTTACTCCAAGTTTTAAACACTGATTGTTAAAGTATGCGTTTAGTGACACGATTCGAAATTTGATAAAGAGTTTGAAGTATAGCTTCGCCTGGTCTGCTTCACTAGCACGTATAATAGAGGATATGAATTCCGGCGATCTCGCCGGAATTCATATCCTGAGCTATTAAGTTTATTGTTGTTAGTAAAATGCTAGATGGTAAATATTTCCATAAATATTTGTTTCTACATTGTCATTCTGCACAGCATGCACATGCAATATGGAGGGACAAATGAGGAGATAAAAGGTATGCAAACGCTGGATGGACTGTCGTTCTTAGTATATGGTGTGTTGCTGGTCAAAGGGAAGGCAAAAGTGAAAACCTATTTTAAATATTATAACTTTAAATTGTAAATATCCAGGAGATTTTTAAAAAAAATTACCTGAAACATAGAAAAACAGCAAAATATTACTTAGGTGGGTTCCCCGTTATTGACATTTAGGGATAGCCTAAAATCTATTTTATTAACTTAAATTTTAAGTTAAAAACTGAAAATTAATTTTTCCTATTAACTATTGCTAACGCAAGAAATAACTACTTAACTAAAAATTTGTAAATTTGATATTTTTGGAAACGAGATGATGCCCAAGACTCTTGCACTAGACTTAACTGTCAGACGACTCTAGAAATGAAATCCAACACTATGTATTGACCATGACACTCTGATGATATTATCAGTGTGAGGCAAGTACATACTCTTCATCCTCTTCATGTGGTTTTTAGTTACACGCTATTAAGATACTTAAAAGGGATGTGCATTCTCCACTCCATAAGTGTTTCATACTTTTGGGGTAGTAATAATATTAAAACTGATGATCTTGCCATTTTTCCTGCCCCTGAAAGAGATTCAGGGCTTATCTCATTAGTTTGTTGTCAATGTAGTGTCTGATATGCCTGCATCCCATGAGTGAGATGCGAGGTGGCCGATGTAAAAAAACTTGGGTGTCTCCTTGGAGGAGTCATGACTGCATATATGTCGCTGTGAAGTGTAAGGCGTTCATTCCTAGGAGAACCTATCGCATTAGTTTTTTTGGTGTTATCTATTATTTGCGATTGCAGCTTTATTAAGAAGCACACCTTATTTAAATATAAATTTAAGTAAATATGGCCTCTATATCTGAACTTTAAACTGAAGGCAGAACCACAAAATACGAATCTCAAAACAACTTGTAAGTGCCAAGCGCTTGGCCAGCTGGATGTAAAAGGATCACAGAAACTTTGAACCGAGTTCAAGAAAGTCTTTTTCACACTCATTCCCTCAACTTCTACCTCCCTCCCTTGCCACGTAGGTCAGCGCCAGGAACTTTTGTGAGAGCTATACTCAGACATTCTCTCATTCATCTCACCTTCGTCACCTATTCCCAATGCATGACACATCCTTTCTCCCCTTTCATTGTCATGCATTGCTAACTATACGTAAATCTTAGTGCTGAATTTCGTTCAGAACGAAAGGAAATGGTACTATGACCTCCATGACCGCACTCCAGAGCACCCATTTTCATTCGTTATTTTTTTCATTAATTAACCCATTTCCAACTGTGATTTTTTCCCGTATTTTTTTATGTTTTTATAGCGTCACTTTTGTAACCTCACTATGTGTTTTTGATTCTGGCTATGTAGTATTTTGACGATTTAACGTGAACAACATGGTCCTGTGCTCTGCTCTCTTCTTAGTTTTAACAAGCAAATGAAACATGTCTCTTTTATGTTTTTCATACCCAACTCAACCCACAACAAATGACAGCCATAAAACAGAAATGACCATCAAGAGAGTACTGCTTCTTCAATGGCATCTACAGTATGGGATCAAGTAAATGGCTACCCCTACGGGTAGGGGGATGGAGAATACTCCTGCAGCATCCCTGCTTGTCGTAAGAGGCGACTAAAAGGGCAGGGAGAAAACCCCGAAAACAAACCTCCAGTTCAGCGAGGATGCGTCCGGATAGTGTTGTGGGTCTATTATCTGTGTGCGGCCATACCAGCTGGCCTGCGATCCACCCGCATGTTTGCCGTGTGCGGAGACCCGTAAGGGGGAGAAGGGAATCCTGGTGGGTGAGTTCTCCGGCACCCAGCCGGGTGTCTGATGCCTGGTATGGGCCGGAGTTCAATACCCTACTTCGGCTCTGGATTCCCTGTAAACGGGCGGCTGGGGGTTTGCCACCCCCGGTCAATCGGTTTTCCGATAAGTTCAGTGGCGAGTGCTGGCAAGGTGGGGGCTGTGTAGGGCGGTCAGAGGTGCTCGGGTTGGTGGGCCCATAGGGTCGAAGACCCAACCTGAAACAGACAACCACCTCTATGGTGCTATATACCTCGAGTAGCCCTGGTGACCGCACCGGTTTGCGGTGCGGCGCCTCATGTGTGGCTCCATGTTGGGTGGGGAGCCCGGGGGATGAATAGTAAGGGAGCTATGGCGGATGCAACACTTCCACCACCCAAAAGTCCCTGCCCTGACATGGTCAGGGGAGATTGCGTTGCTGGGGCTAGCAACCGCTACCTCGTGATGAGGTGCCAGAGGGAAGGGGAGAGCCTTAAAAAGGTGTCTCCCTTTCTAATTCGTAGAGTGTTGTCAAGTTTGGTTCATGGGGATCTAAAGTCTGCAAAGAAGCTAAGAGACGGCACACTGCTCATAGAGACAGCAAATATGGCTCAGAGTGATACACTATTAAAAACCATAAAATTGCATGATATTCCCGTCAAGGTCGAGGTACACCGCACCTTAAACACCTGTCGGGGAGTTGTCAGTCAATATGACCTGTTGTATGTGGAGATCAACGAGATCAAGCTGGACATGGTCCTAAGGGGTCATCGATGCTCGTCGGCTCACTACAAAGCGCAACGGCGAAAAAATAAATACAACATCTGTTGTCCTTACGTTCGCGCATAACAAGCTCCCGAACAAGGTGTTTATAATAATAATAAGGCTCCTCCTCGTTGCGTACTTGGTAACGGCTTTTGCCGGCTAATGGTGGACGTCTGCGTGTGGGGCTAACCACCCCACACGCAGTTAGTCTGGTTCCAAAGCGGAAAACAGATAAAGCCATCCACAACCGGCCTCTCTCGTATATGGGCATTAGTACAGTTGGGTGTGGTAATGAAGCACCATCGGATAAGGGAGCACGTATGCAGTGGACGGAATCCCAAAGGGGCGACCTCCTAGCATGCCATGCTGCCAGCGAGCCCGATCGCAGGGGGTATATGGCAAGGATGCACTCTTTGTGGTGTGAGATGCATCCGGAACACGACCATCTATCGTGGCAGAATCTGCGCGATTATGCCAACCACCTGCGAAAAAAGGAAACTCCCCACCAACCGGCCGGACCACTCTCCCTAACACAGGCAGCCTCTCCACCGCCTGAAGCTAGGACGACATTTGTGTCAGTCCTTCGACCAAATGGGGAGGAAGCTGGCCAGGCCGTCTCTGAACTACGAACGCGGTTGTTAAGCACCATTAACTCTGATGAAGGACAACCTAGGCAGAGAACATCCACCAAAAGATCTCTCTGCGGGGTAACCACCTGCCCCAGTTGAATGGTCTAATTGACGAAATCCTGACGGAAACGTCGGACCTTTGGACGGTAAATTGCGTGGTCTACGCTGCTGCCAAAATTATGGCTCACTCCCGAAAGAACGTCTCTTGGGAGGAAAAAGCAGCAAAGAGGCTGGAACAGTTCGAGACCAAGATCACGCAGGTGAGACGACAGGCGTCGAGAATCCAGTGTGTGATGAAATACATCGTATCTGGGTGAACTTTCACTCCCAAAGTTCGGCGCATAGCGCGCAGTCTCCGATACAACCATCACACCCTGAATAAAAGCGTGCTGCTTACCAGTAAGCAGCACGAGGTTGATAGAGTACGAGCACTCACCACTGCCCGGAAAAAACTCCTCAAGAGGATTAGGGCCTTCACGTCCTTTCTAAATGGTAGATAACCAATTCCATCTTGGCTGACTGAGGGACGCACGGTTCTGATACCTAAGAAGGGAGACACAATATCCAATCCAAAGGACTACCCCATAACCTGCCTCAACACTGTATATAAGGCGTTCACCTCGATCTTGAGCGACCTTATCCTCCACCACGTCCAGCCTGTGTGGGAGGAGGTGTACGAGCAGAGGGGCTCAAAGCGGGGAATCGCGGGATGCAAGGACAACCTGCTTATTGATAGGTGCATATGCCAGGATGCCATCCGGCATAAGCGAAACCTATCAATGGCCTGGGTGGATAAAAGATAGGTATTACTTGGCAATGGAGGGACTTTCAAGCAGTATTAATGTCGAGGAAATTTAAATTCCAATGCCATGGGGTAGCATTTGCGGTAAGTAGATGTTAGCCAGGGGCAAGAGGTATGTATGCCTGCTAAGCAAGAACTCGAACAAAACCACCACCGGGGTCACGGAAATCAAGCGTGGAAAATCCCAATCCCCTGGTCCATCTGGTTTAGCCCGACTCATTCAACCAGAGTCAATGGAAGAGGACGAATGTCTCTCGGAGACAGAGATCCTCCGGGCTAGAACCAAAGGTAGGAGAAGAAATCGCATTAAGCGTTGATCCTCCAACTTTGTTTTACATTTTTAAATTAATTAATTTCTTTATTTTTTACGTTTTTAATGGCTTTTATATTACAGTGGAACTGTAATGGATTTTATCGGCACAAGGAGGAGCTGGACATTTTAACTCGTGATTTTAACTAATGTTGTGTTTGTCTCCAAGAAACGCATTTTAGAATCACAGGCAAGGGCATTTAAAAGTTTTTAACGTTTTTACATTCGACGACACCAGGGGCCAAGGAGCCCAGGCAGTTGCGATTCGGGAGGCCCTTTACACCTCCCGATTGCAGCTTAACACGCCGTATCAGGCGGTGGCAGTCACCGTGTATGCCCCCGAGGCAGTTACGCTATGTAACGAGTATCTGCCAGAGGGTGCACCGTTTACTCACTTTAACCTAGATGCTCTTATACGTCAGCTACCTCGGCCGTTTATTTTACTCGGAGATTTTAACGCACACGATGCTCTATGGGGAAGCCCAAGAGAGCAGTGCAATCGTAGAGGACGGATTTTATCTTCTTTTATCTGTGATTCCAACCTGGCTTTATTGGCAGGTGATGGTGATTGGCAGGCGATGGTGATCTGGTTTTATTGAACAATGGGCAGAGGACACGCTTTAATTTTTTTACAGTGACTCTTCCAGTATTGATCTATGTATTGTATCGAGCGCGCTAACTACGAAAGTTAACTTATCGGTACATGATGATCTCTGTGGGAGTGATCATTTTCCTCTTCTTATCACGAAGGAACACCATTTTAACCCAGTTTTTATTCGATCGGGCAACTGAATTGTCCGAAAAGCGGATTGGCTGCGTTTTAAAAGCAATTTTATTTTTAAACATGACGAAACCCGTGACAGTGTTGAAAATATTACGAACTTGACTAAAAGCATCATTGAGGCTGCATCCGCCAGCGTACCACGATCTCACCGTGTTACTACGAGGCCAGCAGTACCGTGGTGGAATGATGACTGTGCCAAAGCTATTCGCCTACGCAAAACGGCGCTGCGAATTTTTAATAAATACCCCACGGCAACCAATTTAGCTTCCTTCAGACGCTTGAGAGTGAAAGCTCGACAAATTGTGAGAGATGCGAAAAGAGCTTCCTGGATTGACTTTGTGTCAAGTGTAAACTGCAGGACACCACTTGCACAGGTTTGGCGTAAGGTGAGGAGCTTTACGGGCAATCACCATCAGCTAGGCGTCACGTGCCTAAATGTTAATGGTGATATGATGAAATTAGCTCAGCAGCTGAGATTAGCGAGGTTTTCGGCCAGATACTCATAAATACGAGTAGTAACCGGAGCTACTACGCAGCGTTTTTGGATTTAAAACTACGGTCCGAGTCCTCCTAAATTTTAGAGTGGCTCGTTCACAGGAGGATTATAACCTTCCTTTCTCCCTCTGGGAACTACAATCTGCCGTTGCTGACTCCAAGTTCACCTCTCCGGGATTGAATGAGGTCCACAATGATTTTCTCCGAAATATTCCGGAGGCGGCATTGTTGTAGGTCCTCCACACCTTTAATCGCCTTTGGAATGATGGTGCTTTCCCAACGTCCTGGCGTGAGTCAGTGGTCATACCCATCTCTAAGCAGGGCAAAGATCGAACCGATGCGAATAACTATTGACCTCTCTCACCAGCTGCCTGTGCAAGTTAATGGAAAGAATGATAAATCGGCGGCTCGTTTGGTGGCTAGAGCGCCGAAAACTTCTCTCCGTCATCCAGTGTGATTTTCGTAGGGGCCGTTCAACTATCGACCACTTGATCAGGATAGAAAATTACATCCAGGAAGCCTTTCTTCTCCGTCAGAATGTAGTCAGTGTCTTCTTTGACTTGGAGAAGGCATATGACCGAGTCGGGCGGCGCAAGATTTTAAAAACACTGCATAAATAGGGTTTAAGGGGCAATTTACCCATTTGTATTAAAAAATTTTTATCGGATCGGGTTTTTAAAGTTAGAATAGGCAAGATGTATACAGGCTAGAATACGGAGTTCCGCAAGGGTCAGTTTTAAGCGTAACTATTTTTGCTGTAACAATCAACGATATCGCTGATTGCATAAAATCACCAGTTATCGGCTTTATGTTTGTGGATGACTTAGCTATATTTTGCAGGTCATCGCATCTTGTCTCTGCCTCAAGATTAATCCAAATTACGCTAAACAAGCTGTATAAGTGGACCCAAAGGAGCGGTTTTAAAATCTCCCGGGCAAAGACGAAATGCCTTCCCTTTCACCGACTTAGAGGACACTACGTCCCTCCGGCCTTACATTTAGGAGGCAGAAACCTTCCATTTGTGGATTCCATCCGTTTTTTAGGTCTTACGCTTGACTATCGCCTCAACTGGAAGGAACATATCCATGACCTAAAAGAGAAATATGTTAAGGCGTAAAATATTCTCAAGTTCTTAGGCCATTCATCATGGGGAGCTGATCGTAGCACGCTAATTCTATTATATCGCACACTGGTACGGTCTAAGCTAGACTACGGCTGTTTTGTGTACGCCTCCGGTCGGGAGTCGTACAAGGTGGGGTTTCACTGGTGCGTCTCGCGGCTGCGTCCAAACGCTGAGGCGAGTCGCTGCGGTGGGACGTGCGACCGATTGCACTAACTAATGCGTCCCGCCGCACAGCCGCGGAAACGGCAGTTCCCTTTGGACTGTATTGTGATCGAGTCGGTTCTTCAACTCGTCATAAGTGTATTATGCATAAAAAATAAACCGTGGTCTGATATTGCTGGTTTTATAGCAAGAAGAAGCTTAATGTGAAGAAATTAAGAAAATTAGGCGCCGCAGAGCCAGAAAGGATACACTTTACAGAAGACGCCACGAAGAAGGTTTTCATCAAATTTTAATCAGGGGGCACTTGAAGACTACTGAGGAGAAATTTCGCCATTTCTTTTGGCTCAATTCAAACCAGTTTGAGTTTGTTTTGAGCCTTGTACCAGATGATTTGAGGAAAAAAGGATCAAACTTGGTGAAAAAACCAATCTCATCAAATTAAAAGTTGGCTTTCACATGAGATAAGATTTATTTTCATCAAATTGGAGTAACTAACAATAAATTTTCATAATATGTGTGTATTGGTATTAGGCTATTGATGTCTTGATGAATGGATAACTGAAGGTGTATGGAGTGTGTCTTGCGGATAAATTACGCTTTGGGAAATATCGGAAATGTCTTGTGATGGAAGTGAGGAGTAAGAACTAGGATACGAACCATTGGATGGTTTTTCTAGCAGCTGAGTTGGGTGATTGAAGTGTGAAATGTTGGATATTAATTGCAGCTGAAGTTCGGTAAAAACCGATAAAACATTCATTTTTGCTTGGGCGATTAAATTTAGGGGAAAGTTCTTCACTGTTAAGGCAATGCTTCTAAAAAAGCAGTCAACGTCGTCTTCTACTCTTCTTTGACGCTCATTAATTTCCTCTAGTATTTGCATCCTTTTTTTGCTCTTACTTCGTAGTCCTCGGCAGAGTATCTTTTTGTTGCCCCTGACTTCGGGGTACGGGATGAAATAGGTGATAGGGATCGTGAAGTAGTTGCTTCGAGAACTTCGTCATCTATAATTCCATCGTCTTTTTCCGTGTGTTCCTACGGAAGGGTATCATTACTTTCTTCTTCGGGGTCACATTTTTCTTCTGGTAAATTTGTTTGGGATCTGTAAAAATTAGCGCGGAAAGTACTCCATTCATTACGTTGGACGTTCAATAGTAAATCGTTGAGTAGTATAGTAATAATAATTTCATGTCACTTTCATTTGAAAGAGAAATACAAAAACAATGTAAAAAGATGAGTCCGAAAGACTCATCTTGGCCGGACAAAGGTTAAAAATATATGTACCTCCTTTCCTGTTTGACTGATCCAAGGAAAGCTAGCTGTTTAAATAAAGGCCATTTCGTTGGCCGTCCCTCAGCGGACGAACCTGTTCCCTGTTTTTGGCGTCTAATTTATTTAAGGAAATTATCCTTAATGTTTCTCCATCTTTTTTGCATTCTTCCCCTAAAAAGACAAGGCACTCTTCATTACTTTTAAACTATTCTTTAGAAATTATTCGAATACCCTTCAATAACTGAACAGTAAAATTCGTGACATTTTTCAGAAAATATAAAATAATTAATAACGATTATTCACAGTTGGTTGAAGTCCAATTGTATTAGGTGTCATAGGCTTGAAGTTTAACCTAGCTACGTGGAAAATGAATATCGCGTCGTCATTGAGATCTAGGTATGTTGAAACATACTTGGTCTAATTAAATTTCATTTCTTCTAAGGTTCCTTGCAACTGGGGAGACATTTCGATCGCTTGCATTTGCCTTCCGCATTCCAAGTAGTTACATCAGTACCATCGTCAGAGATACGCTTGAGGCCATTTGCAAATATTTGGTGCCTTTATTTTTACCTCCACCCACAAATCAGGTTTGCAGAAGGAAGCCAAGGACTTTTGGGTGAAATGGAACTTTCCTAATAGTGTTAGTGCCATTGACGGAAAACATGTCCGTATCTTCTGTCCTAAGAAAAGTGGTTCTTTGTTTTTCAACTATAAAGGATATTTCTCCATTGTATTACTTGCGACGGTTGACGCGGATTGTAAGTTTCTGGTCATACGGTAAAGAGAGTGACCGCGTATTTTTTTCCAAAAGCTTAATTGGAAAATAAATTTTATTTGGCAATTTTTCCCATCAGATGAATCGCTTCCAGGTTCTAACAAATACATTCCATACGTCATCGTGAGAGATGAAGCATTTAGACTACACAAACATATAATGAAACCTTATAAAAAACAGCAGCTAGGATAAACAAAGAAAAGACATTTTTCAACTACAGATTGAGTCGTGCAAGAAGGGTGAGCGAAAATGCATTTGGACTAATGTGTCAAGTTTTCAGAATATTTTACACATCAATTACAGTAAAACCAGAAACATGTGACAATCTTGTAATTGCTGCTTGTTGCCTGCATAACTTACTCAGAGAAGGTTATTTAGAAAATAATAATCGCCCATTTTACATTCGTCCATTTACGAGCATGATGGTCATTTGAATCCTTCATCTAATGTTTCTTCACTAACCAGAGCTGTAGGATACGCTAGAGGTGTGATGGTTTTGAGTGAGAGAAATCTTCACTGATTTCTTCAGCCATGAGGGGGCATTGGAATGGCAGAATAACCGTATTTTTAGAGAATGACTATGGGTATGAGGTTATCTGTTTTAATATTGTAACTTGTTTGTACATTCCATATTCTGAGTTATATCATATACTATACATTATTATGAGTATTAACTATATTATTGTATGAGTATACAATGAGTATTATATGAGTACTACATTAAAATAATGAGTACACATTATTATGAGAACCTATATATCATAACTCATAACAATGAATATTCTCTAAAAACACATGTAATGATCCCTTAATCTCAATAAAATCATTGGTTACTACGAAAAAATGGAATTTGAATACCTTATTTTCCTACTACGCCGGCTATTGAGGACCAAATATTGTCTTTTATGGTCGTATCCTTATAATCCCTGTGTTCTGCATTATACACGGCCTCGTGCTTCCTCACTTCTTCAATCAGAACATCATCCTCTTCCGGGGAAAATCGGAAAGCCATGCTGTGGCATAGACACGCAGAAATATACGAGAGGACACCGTCCTGCTAGCTCTGAGTCTGCGGCTCGACTGCTTCACGAAGCAGTCGAGCCGCAGACGCAAACAGTCGTCTGGTAGACGCAGCGTCTGAGACGCACCAGAGAAGCCACTCCAATTAGAAAAGAATAGTAGCAGTACAATGCGTCCAGCCGCAGCGTCTGGACGCAGCCGCGAGACGCACCAGTGAAACTCCTACGCATTCCATAATGCTGGAATACGGTTAGCCACAGGGGCGTTCCGGAGCAGTCCTGTGCAAAGCATACATGCGGATGCAGGCGAGCCGGCCTTGTCTCACCGGAGGAACATCCTCATGTGCATGCAATTCTATCCATGAGGAGGCACCCATGTTTTAACCTATTTTTAAACCCCGTTTTTTAGAAGTTTTTAATCGTCCGACAAGAGCCACTAGGCCAACAACAATAAGAGTTTACACTCTTTATTTCCGAACGTGGTATTACGCTTCCAGACGTATACCCAACCGGATATCTCAATTATCCGCCTTAGGTTACTCCCGCTCCTAGAATCAATACGATTATCAGTAAACGCCAAAAACGCTTCGACCACTGCCTTGGAGTACCAGCGTCAATTTTATATGTTTTTCCACTCCCACCCCGATAGCGTGCTTGTATACACCGACGGTTCCAGGTCTGACGCAGCCTGTGCGTGCGCAGTCGTCTCGTCTCACCATGGAGCCGTCAAGGCGAGGTTAAAAGAAATGTGTAGCGCGTACACAGCGGAACTACTCTCGATATAAATGGCTCTTCGTGGGATAAAAGGCAATAGTGGCTCCTTCGTCATTTGTACTGACCCACTTAGTGCCCTGAATTCCATTTCCAGCTTTTCTCCTATGCACCCCATAGTTCAAGAGATACACGCTGCCCTGAACACTCTGAACAGAAAGGGTATATATGTTTCGTTTTTTTGGGTCCCGGGGAATGTGGGAATAGCCGGAAATGAAAGAGCTGACGCTTTGGCGAAGGAGGCACTCGACATGGAGGAGTTAACAATGACGCTGGTTCCCTCCGAAGACCTTGTCTCCTCTGAGAAAGGAAGCCCTAGAGCAGTGGAAGGAATCTTGGAGAACAATTATTAATAACAAACTGCGCGGGGTAAAACCGGTAGTGTCAGCGTGGCCCACATCCGTCAAGAATAGTCACCGAGAGGAAGTCGTCATCGCACGGTTGAGGATATGGCAACGCCCTTTGACCCATTTATTTCTCTTCACCGAAGAAAAAATACCACCTCGGTGTGACGACTGCGACTGTCCTCTCTGCATACGACATATCCTGACGGAGTGTGACAGATACCGGTACGAGCGGAACAGACTGCAGCTAGTAGGAGATGTAGGGTCTATCCTTGGCGATGACTCAAATGCCCTAATCCGCGTAACAATGTTTTTAAATGAAACTGGTTTAAAAAAATAATATTTTTGATATTGACGTATTGATTTATGCTAATTGTTATATTTTATTTCCCATTTTTGGAACTCGTACGTTTTTGATAAATATGACGCGTAGTGGTGCAAAATGACCATGCCGTCGACGCACCCTGCAATAATAAAGCTATCTATCTATCAAGTAAATGGCTTAAAAGAATGAACACGTGACCGCACAAATTACTACTTAGAAGAATAAAAACTTGATGGTTAATTTGAAGTGGAACACCATAAATATGCATGGCTCTGGATAAAGTGAAATTATTGACATATAGTACAATGCATGGATATTAAATTAAGTTTTAAAATAATAACAAAGATACTTACTGGCAAATGCTTCGATCAGTCTCGAGGCGTAATGTCTTTTGCCATATGTTTTGAGGCAAATTAGGAGATGAACATCTTTGGGATTTCAACCGTACATCTTCAATACACTTCTTCCACTGCAATAAAACTGTTGAGAACATCTTAGAAGTTGTTGAATTATAAGGATATAGGAGTTTAAGGGCCTCATTAGGGAAATGGAACTTGTAGAACATTGACAAAGCTTCAAGTTCTAGAATGAGAGTACTGTAAAGGAGGAGCTTTGCGTTGGTCTTGCAAAATGAAAATAAATTAGGAAAAGAAATTCAGTTTTTAGTGGGTATAGCGGAAGTACTTGCGCTGTAAATTCTTCAGAAAGACATTTTATGTTCATTTTGTTCTGAAATTATTACATGTAGTCTGAGTTTTTAACATTGCCACGGTATATGTTTATGCGTGTATAGTACTTAAGTGATGTTACAAGTAATAAGGTTTATCACTGCGGGCCGTTTTGTTTTCCCGACGACGCCGCTGTAGCCTTCAAAACTCATGCGGCCGTGTCTTATATGTACAGCAAAACTTGGTGTCACTTGCCAGCGTAGAGTTTTAGGTCGGTGACGGTAAATCATTCGTGGTTAAGCGAGCAATGAACGTGATAACTTCCCCGAGCTCGTACGGCTCCTTTGTCCCAACTCTCTTCCATGCTTTTCTTTCCCTGACGTCATGCTCTTCTATAGTGAGTGCCACCAAGTTTTTCTACCCCTATACGACGAATCCTACCCGGATTTCTTGCTCGCGCCAGGGTCGGCAAATAGGTGCTTCTGGCTCTTCGTTTTGAAATAGTTTTGCCATCTCATTCGATAGATCGCAACTTTTCTAGTTCAAGCTTCGTGTGGCTTAAGTTTTTGGTACAGTTTGTAATAAATGTATCTCCCTGATACTGTGATTTATCAAACAAATATCATATACATTTTTATAACGAAGGAGTTCCTGTAATAATCTTGTTCAAACGAGTCGCAAGGGTAACGCAGTCACCCTACCGTGGAAAGGCACTGTCAAGATTCCTTTTGGAAAAAAATATTTTATTTGGAATTCAAAAATCCCGGTAAATTGCTGGAAGTAGCACACATGAGAGTGATATTAAATGCTTAACCCTCTTCCCATAAACTCTCCAGTGCTAAATCTTATCTAGCATAGAAGTGCGGTCGAAAAGATTCACTTTGTGAGGAAGACAAAAACGTAGCAAGACTTATAAGTAGTGTTTTCAAATGTGAGAAAATTAACTAGTGAGCGTCTAGCAAAACCATCATCGAATAATAATGGGGAAATATGTGATAAATTTGACCAACATTACTGCTCAAATCTCACATTCTTTCAGAACTGTCATAGAAATCGCGATTGCTGTTCCCTTAGGTTACTCACGATGCGATAAGAATTTACAGATTATCGAGAAACTTACGCATCTCAAGTTAAAATAAGTCTTACTATGAAACAGTTCCTTTAATTTTTCGGAGACATTATTCCCTTCTTCGATTCATATCAGCTCTCAAAACATTGTTTCGCAAATGTCTCTAGTGAATGCAATGAATTTTTCAGACATGATTTTCTCACGAGTTTCTTCGACATACGGAGAAGTGGTATCTGCAGTCTATTTGTAATCTCATTAGGCACATTCTGTAATTAAAGTCAATTTGTTTGTAACCCTCCTGCCTTTACATCAAAATACTGAATTAAACTATATGAGAGTTTATTTTTCATTTTACTCATATTTTATTACGATTTCCCGGGACGAGACCCCCGGACTTCCCTTTTCCTGGGAAGTGTTCCATACCTCCAGTGCCAGTGGCACTCTGGCACTGGGTACCCCCCGAACCTCTGGTCTGGAGCCTCCCCTGCCTTAACTTCCCGTAATATTTATTTCGACTTTTCACTACGACTCATACATTGATGCGCTGACTGGGTACAAAACATATCGCGATAGTTGCATTTATTTCCTCGACCAGAGTATAGGAATCCACTCAAATTATCAGCTTTGCTGAAACTCGAATGCCACACGTTTAACTTATAGATGGAAAATTACAATTTTGACTAATTTCAGGAGAAATAATTCCCATTTACCTACTCTCTAAAACACGCCGCGACAAAGGAAACGATCAAAAATATTGCGCGCCGGGAGTTTAAAAAAATATAGGTCTTCCACTTACCATACACTAGTTTCCCTATCGTTATGGAAACAGAAACATAAGTATTTTAGAGAGAAAATAGAAGTCATTTTGAAAATCGATGAGATACTGTCTAGTTTCGCTGAAGAAATTCAGACATCATTCACTGGCCAATGATATAAGCCACATTTACCCAAGAGATAGGGGGTAAGTACAACCAAATGTATTTATATTGAAATTAGTGAAATAATAAAAAACCTTGAGTTTTTTTAGTAGTGTTTCGTTAGCGAAAAAGTTAAGCACAGGACTTCCATTGAGGACAGATGTCATATGGAGTTACAACTGAGCCATTTACCAAGGACGTTATTACTGATATTTTACTGAATAATTTTGAAATAAAGTAGTAGTCTTTGAAAACTATTTTGACGATCTCGGGTCATAATTACCCGACGCGACCGTAGGTGCATGCATTTGAGTGCGACCGATTTAACAGTGGCCCTCTGCAGCATCCAGATCATATTCTGGTTTACTGACAGCTTTGACCAAAGAAATCCCTAAAATTTTCTGAAGAGGCCTCACCTCGAACTACTTTCTTAAGTACTGCTTTATTTCTTAGTTTGAAGGTGATCATGCAAATCACCATCCCCTTTACTAGCTGCTGAGTTATATGTTGCCGTTTAGCAACCACTAAATTCAGCTTCCTATTCAGTTCGGTCATACGCAAAACATGGAAAATTGTTTTCTTCTCTTCTGTAAACATGAAATTCCTTTTAGGCTTGTAAAGAGAAGTACAGTATTTAAAATATTAATTCTCATAACAGAAATATTAATGAAAAATATTTATTATAATTAGTGAAGCATAAATTGTATTAAGGTTACATTAGATTTTACATTCACAACTAATCTTACCTCAGGGGTTTACTTCCCCTAGACTCAGTAACTCATCCCTCCATGCACAATATTTTTCTATCCCCCCTAAGTCCATGAAATCATCCCCCCATACCATATTATATTTATGACCCATATTATATTTATATTCTCTTTGTATCGTGATTCTCTCTTGTGAGCAACACTGTCTAACCTAATCTCAGAGCAGCAAATACAGGTTTAACCCATTATATCCCAGTGGCAGGATTTACTGCCTCTTAGTTTAATCAGTTCTAGATGACAGAAGATGAGTAATAGAGAAATAAATGCAGCATTATCTAATTTAAAACTCTCTGGTGGAGGCAGTTTATGATTTCATCATCAGGTGGCAAACCCTAATAGAGATACAATTTACGAAACATGTGCTTGCATTTTACTTCAGAAAAATGGCTGACAGAATGAAGTTTAAGGGGTGAGTTCTCCTATTGTTTATGAGAATATTAATTATTGATTAAGTTCTGTATACTTATAAATGCTTATATTAATTGTGCATAAAAGGTGTTTGCCGATTAATGTTAACTTGGTAGAAAGATTTTATATGAAGTGAGTCAATCGTTTCCGTCATGATAGCATTAAATAAAATGTCATTTGATATAAAAATCTGGACACTTAAGCAAGTTTATAGAAATACACCCGGATAAAAATGTTAGATATAAATCAGGACAAATTTGGTTAAAAAAGGACGGATGATAACCCTACTTATATAGGAATGAGCAAATGTCAAATTCATAGCCAGATGTAGATATTGGTTCTTAGGATACACGAACTCTTTTAAATTATAACTCCCTGAGGAATCAACGCAGAGGAATTATTTTAGGCATAATATATAAATATGTATAATAATTAATTATAATTAGTTGTTATTATGCATATTTATATATGATGCCTAAAATAATTTCTATACACTTATATATGTGAGTAGGATTTATGCGAAACCCAGCCAGGGCATGTTCTCCACCATATCCTGTAATTAGGTGAAACGAAAAACCAAGTGGACGTGTTCTTCTTGGATTTGAAGAAAGCATTCCCTTGGCCCAATGAACCTATCGTTCAAACTACAGTGATGTAGATAAGCCTATTAGAGACTGATTAAATTTAATTAAAAAGTCATTCAATTCTTTTTAGGGAACTATGGTGAGTGTGATGTGTAACTGTGAAGCATTTTAATACTGTTATTAAAATGAATTGGAACTTTTCCACGAAAAAAACGGAATGTTCATGTTACAGCTTATTTAGCCATCCTCAGGTGGGAGTGTCACAGTTACCTTTGGCTGGCCAAGAAAGCTAAAACTCATATTGGCCAATCGAGATGAGAGGAATTGACAAGTACATTTTAATTAAAGGTTAATCCACATTATCAATAAAAGCAAAGGAATACTGACTTATGTGCATGCATTTTGGTCATCCAGGTGACCATTGACGGGAGTATTTAAAATTCGGACAACACGCACATGTTTATAATATTCCTTTGTAATCCATGTAACGTAACATTCGATTGACAACAACATTTGTAACATTCCATTGACAACTGAATTAGTCCATTATTTACCCACACAGCACGGGATATTCCAGGAATATTCTATTTTTATCCTCAATATTCCTATTTGGTACAAGGGTCATTGCGAATCATAATAGAATATTCGAAGGCCATTTATATACGACTTTATTGGGCTCTCTCATTTAGTTGCGATGTAGACCCGACGTACATACGTAGTCATGAGGCATTAGAAAAGCAATAGGGTCCGTTAGGTAGGTGATAGGTACTGGCCTTGGACCAGTAAAATGAATCCTCGGCCATTACGGGAAAAATTTCCGTTTTTAGTTTTGGACTCCAGCGGGATATTCTGAGAATATTCCGCTGGGAGTACACCTGGGAATATTCTATCTTCCTCAGGAATATTCTCAGCATATCCTACAGACCGGGCGTATCGCATATGCTAGGAATATTCCCGATACATTCTGAGAATATTGAGAGTATTCTGGAAATATTCCAATATCCCCATTAGAATAATCCAGGAATACTCTGAGAATATGTCAGGAATATTCCAGGAATATTCTGAGTATATTCGGCAGGAATATTCCTCAGCAATATTCTCAGCATATTCTACAGCCCGGACATATGGGAAATGCCAAGAATATTCCCGGTATATTCTGGGAACATTGAGAATGTGCCAGGAATATTCCAATATTCTCATGAAAATATTCCAGGAATATGCTAAGCATATTCTTGTGCTGTGTGGGTAAGCATCGCGACCAAAAATGTTTTTCGTGAAAAAGTACCATTTCATTTCAATAGCATGGAAACCTTCCTGTACACATCGCCTGAGACTCAATTTTACTTCAATATTCATGAATATTTTTCTTTTACGTCGTTTCTGTATGGTAAACGTTAGTACAATACCGCGCAGATTAGACTGCGGTATTATATCTTTGCGAGTATCCAATATTTCGAATATTCAGCCGTTACAAGGTACTCAAAAAAGGATTATCAGGGTTATATTAAAAAGCAAACAACTACTATATTCTTACATTTTAAGTAAACAAACCTTGGTTGAGTACCCTAGTATTATTAGTGGACATAACCAAGTGTACCATTGGATATTATCAGTGGACATTACTAAGTTTTATTTACCCTAATTTCACAATAATGTTCAACAAATAATCTCGCCAGACATCCTTTAAAATATTTTTGTACACTTTGCTTAAAAATCCTGATATTAATATCTTGATGCCATTGAGGCAAAATCAATCATACAAGGTGCTACAAATAGAGTGATAAAAAAGTTCTATATCCAAAGCGGAAATAGAGTTAACCGACAGAATGTTCATGTTAATGATAAGCAAATCATTGCATAGACATTCCGAAGCTCAATAGTAATTCCTAGGCTCAAGCCTAGGAACTCTAATCAAACATACTCATTTACTGTTCCCAAGTTGTTCCACTCCCGTAATGGCGAATTCACGAAAAGTAGCTCCACCAGTAACTTAAAACATTGCTTTCTCTCCAAGAAAAATGTCAAAGACCTCTTAAAAACTTGCCTGATGTCTCATGTTATTTTGATCTTTAACGCTCAACAATACTACATGATTAGGTGCTATCCATGATTGTGTGCTAAAAAAGAAACTATAGAATTCCTTTCGCTCTGAACGTCCCAAGAAATGAAACAGTTAATGATTGATATGTAGGTGCATTTGTAAAAATGAGTAAACACACTTGTCATCTGTCTTACATAATCTGTGTAAAATATGAAGACCCCAAAACTAGGTTTTCCTCTTGGGTCCCAATACTCCAGTGACACGTACCCTTATGTGTATATCATTCATTCATAAACTTGTAAACATTGTCAGGGTGGAATACAAATTATTAATACCATTAGTTCAAATAATGTTGAGTTTTCTGTTCGAACAGAGGTGCTTTTTAGTAATTACTCAGTCAAGTTGAAATACTACCCGCAGATTTCACGAGAGAAAAAAGTCTCCTTTAGATGATTATTCTATGGCCTTATGAACATGTAAAACTGTGATGGAATAAAACACAACCATAAATAATATTTGCCTTTGTTTACAGATTCTTTCAATCACACAAACACTGATGAATTACCTATGCCCCAAAGTAATTTTATTTTTTACAAATTCTCAGGATTTTAAATGAGTTTATTTACGCCCACGCGTAGACTGACGTTCAAGAGAAATATTTGACTTACCTCCGAAGCGTTTGAGCAAAAAATTAATGTCACAAAGCCACTCGTGTGTTTTCATGAGGCTCTTTTGCAGGTCTTGATAATCCACATAATGGTCAAGGTTGCGGCATTCTTTAAGAATACGTTCGAAGCATGTCAAAACTTCTTTCATTGACCTAGAAAAAATGTGATATTATGAAAACACAATTTATGACGGAGGCCTTGGTATCTTATATTATCCTTATCAGTATCTTAAACTCACAAAACTATGACAAATATCAGGAGAAAATATCGCCATGAAAGTCGACTGTTATAAAGAGACTACAATGCTTTCGCAGTACGAGTGGAAAAAGAGCTTTGGTAGGCAAGGAGATATAGTGCCATCTCCTCATTTAATTTCAGTTAGTGTCAACAGAGAATACAGAATTTAATTTTGGAAATTTTTAGGAGACCTTTAATTAATCCCGGTACACATGGTGACATTCATGGCGCTAGATCTGGAGCGGGAAATGGTATGCGGTAGCTTTCTCTGTGTGGACAAACAAATCTCATACCATCTGCTAGCATACGAAAGAATCGCTTGCGATTTCCTTCACTTAGTAAGGATTAGGACACGCTGAACTTTTCTAGCGGTCTAGCAGCCAATTTGTGCGCACTTTCGCCCTCATTTATTAATGAATAGCGAAATAAAATAACATGAAAATGATAATTTTCGCATTAAAGTGTTGAATATTGATCTAAGTAATCAGTGAGTATTAAAATATTTTTTTTTAAATGTTTGATGCACGTTACTGTCTATTCTTCTGGATAATAAAGTTTATGTAAGACTCTCATATTGTTCGCCACCCATCGGAGAAGTCATTTTAAACAGTTTGGTTAAGAGCTATAGAGTTGATGTGAATAAGACATTCAGCATTTTGAATTTTGCAATGAAAGTTTGCGACCTTGGTAACCCTGGTATTCAAACATGAAATATTTCTTACTCCCCCGTGTGGAGCGAAATTGTAGGAAATGGACTCTTCCACTGAAAAGTGACTCCTGCACAATCGCCGCCACGTTTCATCACCACTTTAGATGAGGCAAACTAATGTGACTCATTTTGAGACAAAGTGGTCTCTTGAAAAGAAAATATAGGAATAATAAATGGCTAGAAGGACTGAGAGAGAGAGAGACGGAGAGTGGAATACATAAAGCAAATCATTGTGGATGTAACAATAAGTATCTAATAACAATTGGACGAGGCGGTCGGCTGAACAAAGATTGAGTGATAAGCTGCAGTAATCCAGTCATGGGACCGATGCACAGTGGTCGGAAATCGAAAAAAGCTGGAAAATAGTCCAAAATTGTTTTTTTTTTAAGATAAAGACTTGAAACTTGGCACATGGTATACGAACATATGATTACTTATTATGAAATAGTTAGTAATTTTCATACGCTATACCCATTACTGGTTTCACGTTAAAAATACCGTTGAGTCGCGTGGGATACCTCTCAACTATCACCTCCCAGAACATGAAAGTCATCTAAAGAGATCTGATTCCTGGCAACTACGGGACGCCGCCCACTAGGGCGGGTGTCGTGCCCGGCAGCGGGGGAGGCAAGGCCTCCGCGGTCGTCATCACACGAAATCCTTGCACAGAATCAGAATCATCATCAGAAGATACAAGGGAAAGGAGGGAGAAAAAGAAGAAAAAAAGAGGAAGAGGAGGAAAACAATGGTAAAAATAGGAACTTGGAACGTAAGGACCATGATGAGGGCCGGGAAGCTTGAAAATATTAAGCAGGAAATGGAAAAAGGAAAAATAGATGCTTTGGGATTGTGCGAGGTTAGATGGAAGGATAGCGGGGACTATTGGAGTGATAACTACAGGGTGATCTATAGTGGGGGAGATGAGAGTCAACGGGGGGTACTGAACACAAAGTTGGGACTGAGGGTGGTAAACATTGAACAGGTGAACGACAGGATACTAGTGGTAGAAATAAAAGCACGCCCGACGAATTTCGTACTGGTCCAGGTATACATGCCTACGAGCAACCATAGGGAGGAAGAGGTGGAAGAGGTGTACGAGCAAGTAGAAGAAATAATTAGAGAAGTGCCGGGGAAGAAAAACCTGATAGTGATGGGTGACTGGAATGCAGTGGTGGGAGAAGGGAGGGACGGATTAGAAGTAGGAGGGTTTGGGCTAGGAAGAAGAAATGATCGCGGGGAAAAGGCAGTTGAATTTTGTAGAAGAAATAAATTAGTAGTGACAAACACTTGGTTTAAACATCACCCCAGGCGTAGGTACACATGGAAAATGCCGGGCGACACTGGGAGATACCAAATTGATTATATAATGGTGAGGCAGAGATTTAGAAACAGTGTAAAAAACTCTCGTAGCTATCCAGGGGCGGATGCGGACTCAGATCATAACTTGGTGATGATGAAGTGTGAAGTTAGATTCAAAAAGCTTTGTAAAGGTAGGAAGATAAAGAGGTGGAACCTTGAAGCATTGAAAGGGTTGAAAAGGAGGGAATACCAAGAGCTAGTAGAAAAGAACATAGGTGAAGAGAAGCGGATGGGAACCATAGAGAAGAGATGGGAGGTTATAAAAACAGGCATCGCAAGAGCGGCAGAGAAAACAATAGGAACGGTGGAAAAGAAGAGGGTTAAGAAGCAGTGGGTTACAGAAGAAATGATAAAGAAAATGGAGGAGAGAAGGATATGGAAAAACGTGAACACCGACGTAGGGAAGAGGAAGTACAAGGAATTGAATAATAAACTCAGGCGAGTGACCAATCGGGCAAAAGAAAACTGGTGGAAGGGACAATGTGAGCAAATGGAAAAGATGCAGGAGGAGGGGGAAGTGGGCGCTTTGTACGCCAAGGTGAAAATGTTATCGGGTGGTAAGAGAGGTCAAGCGATACCAAAGGTTAAGGACAAAACAGGAAAGATATTAATCGAACAGGAAGATATCCAAGAAAGGTGGAGAGAATACGTAGAGGAGCTATATGACAGCGAGAATAGACCCCTTAGCCTAGATCTAGAGGATGAAGGAACAATAGATAAAGATAACCTCGGACCAGAGTTACTTGAGAGTGAAATAGAGAGGGCACTAAGAGAGATGAAGGGTAGAAAAGCCGTGGGAACCGATAACCTACCTTCGGAGCTACTGAAGAATCTAGGTAGAAGGGGGAGAAAATAGTTTTTCGAACTTATTCGCAGGATCTACGAGGAAGGAGTATGGCCAGAGGATTTCGTGAAAACAGTATTAATACCTATCCCGAAGAAGAAGAAAGCGTCAGAATGCGAGGAGTATAGAACAATCAGTTTAATTTCACACGCAGCAAAAGTGTTGCTTAGAATACTAAATAGAAGGTTGGAGAGCAGAGCAAAGTGCTATTTAGGCGATGACCAATTTGGGTTTAGGAAGGGGAGGGGAACCAGAGATGCGATTGCGGTAATGATGACACTTATAGATAGAAACATAGAGCATAATCGGGATGTTTTCGCTTGTTTTGTAGATTTCGAAAAGGCGTTTGACAGAGTAAACTGGTAGAAACTAATGCAGATACTGGGGAAAATAGGAATAGATTGGCGTGATAGGAGACTCATCCGAAACTTATATATGGGGCAGAGGGCTCATGTAAGGGTAGCGGACGGTGAATCAGGGTGGGCAGTTATAGGTCGCGGGGTGCGGCAAGGGTGCCCGTTGTCGCCTTTACTTTTTAACATCTATGCTGAGGAAATGGTAAGAGAGGCATGGGATGAGCTAGACGTGGGAATGAAAGTAGGAGGCCAGTGGATAAAGTCGGTTAGATTCGCAGACGACCAGGCGTTGGTGAGTCGGTCATCGAAAGGACTGCAAACTTTAGTAGATGCACTGGAAAAGCAGTGTGAGAAATACGGAATGAAGATAAATAATAGGAAAACAAAAGTAATGAGATTCTCTAGTACAAAGAAAGCGAAGCTGGTGATAAGAGTAGGAAGTCACAAACTGGAGCAAGTTGAACAATTTAATTACTTGGGTAGTACGCTAGAAGAAAGAGGACATAGTAGCAAAGACATTAGGAGGAGAATATCGCTAGCGAAGGAAGCGTTCAATAATGGAAGGGAGCTGATTACGGGGACCTTAAGTAAGGATGTAAAAAAGAGGCTAGTAAAGAGCTTGATATGGAGTGTGGCGTTGTATGGGGCGGAAACGTGGACCTTGAGAAAGGAAGACGAAAATAGGCTGAAGGCTTTTGAGATGTGGGTGTGGAGGAGGATGGAGAAGGTGCGTTGGACGGAAAGGAAGACAAATGAGGAAGTGCTTGACATGGTGGGCGAGGAGAGGAAACTTATAGATGAGATTAGGGGAAGGCAGGGTAGGTGGCTGGAAGGGGTAATGAGGGACGATGGTTTGCTGAAGGTCGTGATAGAGGGAAGGATGTTGGGTAAGCGGGGAAGGGGAAGGAAGAGAATCGGTTTTATGGACGGGATGAAGAAAGGTAGGACTTATGCTGAGATGAAGAAAGAAATACAAGAGGTAGAAAGGGCACAGCACGTGTAAGAGTTCGTTGGATATTCTCTGACTTTCATCACAACCTACCTCTAACCGGTAGATTACTGTAATGAATGAATGAATGAATGAATACCCATTACTTAGATATGGAGACTCAAATATGTCTAACATTAAAAAAAACACGTTTTGATTTTTCTCCGAATATCTAAAATGTTAAGCAAATAGTGGAGTTGAGGAATGATTTTAATGAAATGAAAAACATTACCATCTGTCATAATGTAATTTTTCCGTCCTATGCTTAAGTTTAAGAGGTTACGGTCGATATTTGTGTGCTATTACGTCACAAAATGGCGGACGTTTTTTTCAGGTAAAATTTCACAATAGTAGTGTAGTCAGTCATCTTAAATGGTTTCAAAAATATATGTGCTCGGAGATATTTATACAGAGAAGATATTAATTGAAGATCTTTTAAGGTTATTCTGAAAAAAATCTTTGAAAAAGTTTTGCGACGCCGAAAATAAATTCGATTTTTCGATCGCGCGTCGCGGCCTGGTTCCGCGCCAGCGGGACCTGGAAATGCCGTGCCTCCGTTGGATTGTTCATATTGTGTTCAGCTTAACTCCTCGAATTCGCCGTTTCTAAGCTATGAATGTTGTCACTGACTTCCTAAGATTCTTTATTGAAGATATTGGATTGATCGAACGGATCAGAGCACTTGTAACTCTGGTAAATTGGTTTTTCTTTGGATACTTTATGGAATCATGCTGCAAGTTATGAACGTCATCATTCAAATTATGAACGTCAAGTATGCGTGTACTATGCATGGTTTTTAGAGTAATGACTTGACTATACCGGACATATTGATTTTATCTATTTTGTCTTTGGTGTTCCCTAATAATTTTCTTAGTTTGTAATTATTACTGAAAGATATTTTTGTGTTCACCGTATTAAATATCTTTTCCTAACCTTTGGTAAGTTTCGGGTGGTAAAGCAATTTAATGTTGCGCATAGTTTTATCTTTTTTAGTGTAGTGGAATTTTGCACTAGTCTCTTAAACTTGTGTTTTTTCACAATGTTGTCGATTATAGACTCTTAATAGCCATTTAATCTTGCAATGTGCTTTATGTTATTAAACTCTTTAAAGTAATAATTCTTTCCAAGTGGGATGTTAAGCAAGCGATTCACAAGAGCATGAAAAGAAGTGAGCTTACTGCTGTTGTGAACGAAAGAATCAGAATGAATGTAATTATTGGTATGTGTGGGTTTACGGTGTAGTTCGAATTTGACATTTAAATGCAATTTGACAACACAATTTGACATTTGTGTAATCTATAAATGCCGTAGAGCTCAACTGCCTTGATTTAGACTTTCTATTGATAACAATGCGTATTTCTCCGAAACTTGTTTTCATTAACATATTTTGTACCGACAAAATTTCAGTTTGTTTTTTCTTTAGATGAAAACTGAGGGAATAATCCTCTGAAAATCTTACTGATTTTTTTTATTGTCGCCATTAACACTTTGAATGCCTTGGAACCTTAATTAGTTGTTTGGAGTCTATTCTCTGAGTGCCAACGACCATATATCGTCCAAACTGGTTGTTAACAAGGATTTTACTTTTTCGGGAAAATAATTTGCTGACCAATCGAAAGTTTTGTTATTTTACTTTTAATACGATTTTCTGAAATTCAAAATTTTAAAAACATGAAAAATAAACAAAATGTGATTTTTTTAGAGCGATAGAAAAATACCCAAAAACCATTTGGTACTTCAGGGTGTAAACATCAAAACTTCCGTGGTACTGAGAGGGTTAATTAATATGTCAGTAATGTTTCCTTATATACATTTTTCAAGTAAGCTAATGCTATTATTTAGCCCCCGAGTCTCTAGTGGCTCCCAACCCAACTTTTTTCTTCTCCCTTTCTCTCTCTCTCTCTCTCTCTGTCACCTGTACTCACCAAATGCTACGTTCATTGTATTGCAAAGGCCAATCAACCTAAGGCCACAAATGACGTTGTGACGTGATTGGTGAGCTAATATTCCAATTTTTGGGAGAAGAACGAAATATAAAGTAACAATTCAGGGTGGAATAATGGTGGCACTGAACCGTGATGGTGGTAAAACAGTAATTTTGCAGTTTTCTTAAGTTATACGATTATTTTATGACTATAACCTTTTCCCCCTTCTCTTGGACTACAACCTTGTCGTGGTTGAAGGGCTTGCGTGCTCCGATGACCCCTAGAGCTGCACTGGCGGGAGCATTGCTCCTGGTAGGGTCACCCATGCCAGATTGGTCGAAGGTTAGGAGACAGACGAATGGTAGTCCGCGCAGCGTCTGTACCTCAGTGAGGCGGCTGCAAAAGGCGTCTGACCCCAGTGGGGCGGCCTCTGAAGTGATGGTGTCACGTAAAAAACACTATTGAGTAAGGCCAAGGAATACTACCTCAATTAAAACAAAAACCTTGAAATTATGGACAGTTCTCAATTGATAATGAATCCTGGCAACTACGGGACTCGGCCAAGAGGGCCGGGTGTCGTGCCCGGCAGCGGTGGGAGCAAGGCCCCTGCGGTCGTCATCACTCGAAATCCTTGCTCAGACGAAGCAGCAGCAGCAGCAGAGGAAAAGAAGATAAAGAAGAGGAACGAAACTATTAGAATAGGCACGTGGAATGTTAGGACTATGCTGAGGGCAGGGAAGCTAGAGAATATAAAGCAAGAAATGGAGAGGGTGGGTGTAGACATCATGGGTCTGGGTGAAGTAAGATGGAAGGATGACGGGGATTACTGGAGCGGCGACTATAGAGTAATTTATAGTGGAGGGAATGAAAGTCAGCGCGGGGTTGCTTTCGTAATGAACAGGAAACTTGGTAGAAAAGTAGTGTATGCAGAACAGGTGAGTGATAGGATAATAGTCGTGGAACTAAAAGCAGAACCAACGAATTTAGTTATAATCCAGGTTTATATGCCTACCTCTAATCATAAAGAGGAGGAGGTAGATGGGGTGTACGATCAGCTAGAGGAAATAATTGGTAGGATACCAGGAAGTAAGCACCTGGTAGTAATGGGGGATTGGAACGCGGTGGTGGGTGAAGGAAGAGATGGGCGGGAGGTGGGCGATTACGGGCTAGGAAGAAGAAATGACCGGGGCGAGAAAGCTGTGGAGTTTTGCCGCAGAAATAGCCTAGTAATTACAAATACATGGTTCAGACATCATCCTCGACGTAGGTACACTTGGAAGAAGCCGGGAGACACAGACAGGTTCCAGATAGATTATATAATGGTACGTCACAGATACAGGAATAGTGCTAAAAACTCGCATACTTATCCAGGAGCTGATGCAGACACAGACCACAACTTATTAGTCATGAAATGTCGGGTAAAACTGAAAAAGATAAGAATGGGAAGGAGGGTACGTAAGTGGAATACGGAGGCATTAACTGGGGCAATGAAGAAGAAGTATCGGGAGAAGGTGGATGAGATAATGGGTGAGGATCATGGAGTTAGAGCAGTGGAAGATGAATGGGGAAGTTTGAAAAATGGAATTATAGAAGCAGCGAAAGCAATGGTAGGCGTAGTGAGTGCAACTAAAATTAGAAAACCGTGGATCACGAAGGAGATGATCAGGGAGATGGAGGAGAGAAGGAAATGGAAGAGTGTAAACTCAGAGCTAGGTAAGAGAAAATACCGAGAATTTAATAACAGGCTTAGAAGAGAAACAAAGAAAGCAAGAGAGGCGTGGTGGAGAGAACAGATCGACGCGTTAGAGAAATACCAAAAAGAGGGAAGAGCAGATGCATTATATAGGAAAGTAAAGGAACTGACGGGTGGTAATAAGGGAAGGGGAATTACAAAGATAACAGACAATACGGGAAAGGTAATCGTAGAACCGAGAGAGATCCAGGAGAGGTGGAAGGAGTATGTTGAAGAGCTGTATGGTAAAGAAATAAGGCCCAATAGGTTAGATATAGAAAGGGAAGACGATATCGACAGAGATGGCATCGGACCAAGTATCCTAGATAGCGAAATTGAAAGAGCTCTACGAGACATGAAAAGGAATAAGGCGGTGGGAATAGATGACATACCTGCAGAGTTTTTAAAGAGCATGGGGAAGAACGGAAGAGGAAAACTTTTTGCGCTAATTCGTAGGATTTATGAGGATGGAGTGTGGCCGGAAGACTTCGCGAAGACTGTACTAATTCCTATACCGAAGAAGAGTAAGGCAAAAACTTGCGAAGACTATAGGACAATAAGCTTAATATCCCACGCGGCCAAAGTAGTTCTTAGGATTCTAAACAGAAGGCTAGAGAAGAAGGCGAATGAATACCTGGGTGACGACCAGTTCGGATTTAGGAGAGGGACGGGAACGCGAGACGCTATAGCGGTGATGAGGACTCTAGTAGAAAGAAACCTAGAGTATGGACAGGATGTTTTTGCATGCTTCGTAGATTTCGAGAAGGCGTTTGATCGGGTGGAATGGACGAAATTAATGGGAGTGTTGAATAAATTAGGGGTCGATTGGAGGGACAGGCGTCTGATTCGAAATTTGTATATGAATCAGACTGCGCAGGTTAGGGTAGCCAATGGAGAATCGGGATGGGCCACGATAGGACGGGGAGTGAGGCAAGGGTGCCCACTATCGCCGTTGCTTTTTAATGTGTATTCAGAAGAAATGGTAAGGGAGGCTTGGGGGGAGGAGGATGTAGGAATAAAGGTAGGAGGGGAGCTGATAAAATCAGTGAGATTTGCAGATGATCAAGCATTGGTTAGTCAGTCGGCCAAGGGGTTACAGTCAATGGTGAATGCATTAGAGGTGCAGTGCGAAAAGTATGGGATGAAGATCAATCACAAGAAAACGAAAGTAATGAGATTTTCTAGAAGTAAGAAGGCGGGGCTGAATATAAGGGTGGGAGGGCAGAAGATAGAGCAGGTCGAGCAGTTTACGTATCTGGGTAGTATTTTGGAGGCGAATGGGTTTAGTGGTAAGGACATCAGATGCAGAATTTCGCTAGCTAAAGAAGCATTTTCGAAGAGAAGGGAATTGATGAGGGGGGGTCTGAGAAGAGACGTAAAGAAGAGGCTGGTGAAAACTTTAATATGGAGCGTGGCGCTATATGGGCCGGAAACTTGGTCATTGCGAAGGGAGGATGTGCGTAGGCTTGAGGCGTTTGAGATGTGGGTTTGGAGAAGGATGGAGAAGGTTAGCTGGATGGCGAGAAAGACGAACGAGGAGGTATTGGATATGGTCGGAGAGGAGAGGAAGCTTGTGGCAGAGGTTCGGAGAAGGCAGAAGAGATGGATGGAGGAGGTTTTGAGAGGAGAGGGCATGTTGAAGAGAGTGATAGAGGGGAGAACACTGGGGAAGCGTGGGAGAGGAAGGAAGAGGATAGGAATTCTGGACGAAATAAGAGCAGGTAGAAGATATGAAGAGTTGAAGAGGGATCTAATAACGGGCCATCCTTAGGAGGGATTGCGAGACAATTTCTATTAGGTTGGGATACAAAATGGGGACTGTCCAAGAACCTACCAATCAGCTGGTAGAATACTTGAATGAATGAATAACCTTTTCCCAACTCATGGTGGGTGGACGTCATAGAGCAAGTATCCAGTGAAAGGCGTTTCCCCTTTCTCCTCAGTTTTTGTCTCCCGGCGGCTGAACAGCGTTGTCAGCTCCTGCGAGTAAATGCACGTTGGGCGGCATGGAGACGCGTTAACCAATGATTTTGAACCTTAACCAACGAAGTCTAATATTCCCCATCCTTGTTTTTGATCTGAACATTGAACCGGCACCGGCAAAGTAAAAAATATCGTCGATTCGAAAAAGGCAATTCGCACGCAGTAAATTTTCAGACAATACGAGACCAAAGTAAGCCCCACGGCATTTGGAGAGAGACTAAATTCATCCCCTCCCCCCCAAAATGCATTCCATGCCACTCTCCTGTGATTGGTTGAAAATGTGAAGTGTACACCTGCGATTTCACGGTCAGCCGCCATGAGTTGGAAAAAGGGTATAGTTTCGGCATACTTCGTCATTATCACTTAATATATAGTGTAATGCATGTTGGCATGCATTTATAGTGTAATGCATGTTGGTGATTACTCACCCCCTGCCACACACCCCTGAGGTGGCTTGCAGGGTATTTTGTAGATGTAGATGTAGATGCCTCCTTATCCACCAGATGAATCACCCGTCCTGTGGATTCGTGTGCAGCTGAAAGGAGCCATAGTGGAGGGCGTCGAGAGTTGGAATACAATAGTGCTAATCCCAGTTCGCCCCTTCCTTCCTTCCCCATGGCGAGGTACAGGTCGCAAAGTATGGGGAGGTGGAGGGGGTGGGGATGGGAGGAGTCCTTAGTCGTCTTAGCTGACGCCTAAGGCGGAAGGATTACTCCACGACCATTCGCTTTTTGGGTGTCATTATCCATTCAATCTTTGTGGGTGATATCTGCCGACTTCTTACCGTAAATCTTTCCTTCGTTATCCTTTTCTACGAACATGATAATTGGACTTGGTGTTTTCATGCTGTCAGCCGGATTGTTTTCGAGAATTTTCCGTTGCCAACAACCTCCTTCTGCACAACCGTGTAATGCATGTTGGTGATTACTCACCCCCTGCCACACACCCCTGAGGTGGCTTGCAGGGTATTTTGTAGATGTAGATGAATAATTACTTAATACGTCGAAACTAGTCGTGAAATAAACCTACTACTTGTGGAAAACTGCAACATCAGTGTCTTACCCTCATCAGAATAACGAAAAATTATGATAAATCAATTAACACAACAACGTGTACAATTTAGTACACCGCAATTTTTGCTTCCTTAGACAAACATTCATTCCTTTTCACTCCACATTAGATTGTTTAGATTGTTGTTGGGGGGGCCTTCGTAAGGATCCCGGGCACTTAGACTTGTCACTCCACATACTACTCACGACTTTCCTTCTAGCATCTCTTCATCAATTATTCCATATTTCACAAACATTTACATATACACACAGGGTACGAAATATAATCCACTTGCTCAATTATTCACCATTTGCACTCATCATACAATCAAACTTATAATTTTGATGAAGTACTAATTGAAAAAAACGGAAGAAATGGATATCCCGTAACGAACTTACCCATGCTAACATACTAATAAATAAGATTATCTTAGGAAATGTACACTAAATAATATCAGTCATAAAGTTCAACAGAAACATAGTACTTACTCACAATGAGATAAGAGCTGTGGTCCATTTTCATAAAAAACGTGCCCACTGTTTGGCCTAAAAAAGCAAAATTTGAATAGGTATATTAAACGTTTTTTCTCACTTATCGTATTTCACATAGATTACATGAGAGCAGTACATACATATAAGATATACAGGTAGATGACAAGTAGTAGCTAATATACAGTTTTGATGCTAGCCAGAGGTAAGTCAAGGGGATGGGAATAGTCAGCAGGTGAAGATGGACGCGGGTAAATATTTCGTAGCCAGAGAAGTAGCAGTCATTTGCGAGTTCTACTGAAGTCTCATCTGCTAGAGTCAATTTAAAATATGTGAATATACAGGTTTTCCTCTACGTTTTGTCATTATGATTGAACAACAGTTTTGCCGCCATTGCAGTCGGCTTCTTCAGGTCAGTGAAGTGAAGATGCTGATATTTGCCCGTCTTATACACATCATCCTTTGATCACGGAGCACCCCTTGTTGGGACAATGTCTTAACAATAATTTTTGAGGGGCAAAATTATTCGAAAAAAATAGAAGTTGTAGTGAAAATTGGTAGAAGTCTCCTGCCGAAGCGTGTCGTTAAGGAGGGAAACGCTTGCGTGAAGGGGTCGGCTGGGAAGCGGAGCGTAGAGGAGAGCACATGGTAGTCAGCGATGACAACATTACTGCATCCAATTGCTGAGGATATTTGGACGACAGTGATTGTGATCCAAACAAAGCTGGATAAAAATACACCATGATTGTTTGCAACCTATCTAAAAGTTTTGATTAAGAGACATAGAATGCTAGAAAGTTGATGTGAAAAATAGACTGAGCTACTGGGAGTAGGCAAGTAGGAAAAAAGCATCGCTCTTTAACAATCTCGTCACATTTTCCTTGTATTCTTTCAATAAATCCCAATTTTCGACTACCCTGTCCGCAGATTTCCCGAACGTTTTTCCCCCAAGGCAAGTCCTGAGTAAGGGTCACACCTAAGTATTTAACTAACGCTACATTTAATAATTTAATTTGATTAATTGTGTACGCTTCGTTGACCGAGTTATTCTTTTTCCAAAAATTCGTAACAACGCACTTTTTGAAATTCAATTCTAACTGCCAAGTATTGAATCATTCATTTTTAGCATCTAAGTCTTTTTGTAACGCAATTCTGCCAGACTCATTGCTTAGATCCCTGTAAAACACTGCGTCGTCTCCAAAGAGGCGAATTTTGCTCTTAACAACGGTAGTGATGTCATTAATATACAGAAGGAATAATAAGGGATCGATGACACTTCCTTCATGACCTGATGTTACTTTCACTACATCTGAACTAACGCCATCTGGAACTACCTTCTGTTTGCGGTCGGCTAAGAACTCTCTTATCCAACATATTACGTCGTGGTGTATTCCATAAGCTTTCAACTTAACGAGTAACTTCGAATGAGGGGCTTTATCTAAAGCTTTTTTGAAATCTAGAAATATTGCTTCTACCTGGGTAAGACTTTCTCCCAAGGAAAGACTACTTGCGGTCAACGAAACCCTTATATCAGTTTATAATTTTGAATGAAGATTATTTTTCTTTCCCAACCCTCACCAAGTAAAGGAGATCCCAATTGACCCCAAGGAGATCTAATCCCAATACGGCTTAAAGTAGGACCGTAATTCATTGTTTTATTAGGCTTCCCAAAGAATTCAAATGCATTTTAAGCTCATTAACGCATTGGGCAATTACTATAAGTTAAATATCTGAACACACAATACTTACCTTCGTTTATGACGACTTGCGTGGAATCTGAGAGGGACCGTCGTAAATTTTTCCTTCACTTGGTTTTTTCCGATTGAATTCTGAGAACTATGAGGCTCAAGAACATCGAGGAGGAATGCGGTGGATCTGGACCACGAACTTAGAAAGTAAAGGACTGGAAACTGCCTAAATTTTCCGTCACCCTTATCGTCCGCACCGAGAGAAATCCACCAACAAAAGGCAGTGAACTACTCGCCCTTTTAGTCCAGTCAATGAACGCCCAAAAGGGTTATAGGCGACATGGAAGAGGACGGAGACGACACTTCATGGATGTATTTGGATCCTATAGGAGGTGAACACACTAAAAGTCCCTGCGCCAACGAGGTGAGCCCCCCTAACGGGGGGCGCAGAATGTCCCTTTTTTTGGGTTTCCGGTTATATCTCGAAAACGGTGCGTCGTGACGAAAACGTTTTTCTTATTAAAATTAAAAACGATAAAATGTCCTACATGATAATATCATATACGTTTTCTTCTCTCTCTCATAGTTATGGAGATATTTGCTGTCGAATATTGCGTGTTTTTGATAAATGCCTACTTTTTTTACAATCTTGTCCTTTTAGTAGCTCATCTTTTAGTTATACAGCAAAGTTTTCTGAATTGAAGCTGTAGATAATGTAAACACCTTTAAAATGAGATATTATTTAATATTTTATCTTCTATTGGCCAGAAGTTACAGTTATTTTAATAATTTGGGGAAATTCCGGTATTTCGGAAGATAATCGCACATCGCTCTTTCCCGATATGCCAGGGTTTGATGTTAGCTTTATGTCTGAATATTTTGTACAAATACATAAATGGTAAGTTGGAATCGTAGGAAAATTTTTCAGCTTCAATGCAATTCCGCGAAAAGATTTTGCTGTAAAACTCGGGCAAAGTGAGACAATGGATAATAAATTAATTATTAATTGATAAAATCAGTCTCCAATATCCACTGTAGAGCTAAACAAATCAGTTATCTTTGACCTCCTCTTGAGTTTTATTCAAAAATGGGCAACGTATATCTTCTTCCGTTGGAAAATAATGATACTGCGTCACAGGGGGAACAGGAGAAGATAAAATTGCACCTGCCTATTTATATTAATGATTCATTCCATGAAACTCAAACAGTAATTCCTTCACATTGAATGTTTCCTCCAAGAATGAGTAACATTCAAGAACTTAGAAAGTAAAGAACTGGAGACTGCTGAAAATTTCTGTCACCCACTACTTACCTACCCTAACTTCACATTTCAGCCTCCCTAAGGTGAAATGCAGTCCACACCAGGTATTAAAATTTGATCATTTCGGATTTTCACGTGTTTTAACTAAATTTGACCGTTTACTCAATTCGTAGAGATTTGGAAAACTATTTCCGGGAACTTCGATTTTTTTCGGGAAACGTATATACGCCCCTGCGATTCTAGTTTTAAAAGGCATAGTTGAAAATAGGTGTAGGGTTGGTAATGTATTTAGAAAAAATAACTTTCTGTGTATCCAAGCAGAATACATCGTACTACAATGATCTACCAAGTATGTTTTCACTGCGACGAAGTTACTTGTGATGTGTTCTGAAGGCAAGCACTTATTCTTCGGATTTGCTAATTTGCTCGTTTTATTCATTGGTGTTAAGTATTAATGGATAAATCACTAACTCTGAATTCCATCCATGGTACTTATTACTCACGAAAAGTATCAAAATCGTGCTCTTTTTTCCATGTACTCCATATAAGATTATGATTTCTAAGGGCAAGTCTTCAGTGCTGCCACCTCGCGGCTACGGACAATGAGGGCGACAGCCGATTACTCAGTCACTATCGGGGAAGTTCACGGGCCTGATCTGGACCAAGCCAGATGCAACAGCGGAAGAAAGTACTTGTGGGTGGAATGATGATGGTTGCGGACAAACCCGACTGTACCCCTCCAAACCTTTCCCTTGACCTGGCGTCACACATTTCTTGTCCTCCAAAGTGTCCTGTGCTCAATGATTCTGCGTCATTATTCTTCCACGAAACGGTGGAGATGGCATAGCCGTCATAGCCCTTATATAGGTCTTACAACTGCATCCATCGAAGTCTTTTTCGACAGAGCTCATACAAGAAATTTATTTGCTTGGAAAGCCAGAAAGAAATAACACTTTACCACCTAGCGTCATCATATGATCACACCAAGCATTTCTCATTCTGAATTTCCCTACTTACTGAATATTTATAATTTATGTAATGCGGCTATGCTTTACACTAACTCAATGTATTTTCTCATGTAAATGCCGAGATATTTGGTGATTCAATCGGATATTTTTATTCTACGGCTTATATACTGGGCTTTCCCAATATATTGGGTCAAAAAGAAGTTCCAGTGTTAATGGGTCACCCGATGACGAAATTAATATCTAAGTGCATTCAATTTTTATAATGGAAATGGAAAATAACTGTTTAGTTTCAAAAATCTGGTCGGCAACAAACCATATGTTTCCAAACAAAAAAAAATAAATCTCGAGCAGTGAATTACAGCATTCGTGAGAGCGTTTTAATGTATAAGTATTTAGTTACACTTACAGTAATTTATCCCGAAGGTACGAGATGGCAATGCGCTTTTTCCGCAGTAAAATTTGAGCAATAAATATTTGTTCTTCGTTTCTGTGGTCGTTGAAATTTCGTGGACGTTTGGACGTTCTGTGGACGTGGCACTTTGGCACGTGTAAAATGTGTCACGCTATTATTTTTAAAGGAAAAGAGTGTCTTCATGGTGGACAAACCATGAAACATTTGAAAAAAATTGAATGTTTCCCAACTTGTCCTTCAATTTCGAGTACATTTAATATCCGCAGAGGCTTCAATTTTGGGGAATTCTCCAAAGTTATGGGTCGGTTTGTAGTGGAGATTCAAACGTCCTAATTGTAGGTTTCCAGTGCTCCCAAATTCTTCTCACTGCAAAATGGACAGTCTCTCACCGATTTAATGTATTGTATCTTCTCTCTCATTCTGTAGCCATTTATAACAAAGTATGTTATCGGTTATTATATTTTGTGGCGATTACTTCTGCTCATTTCGAAGCAATGAGAGCGCAAAAATTCGCATATAAGGGGATAAAAACTAAAAGTATCTGAGCGATCAGGAATTTTTAAAAATGCCGTTCTACATTTTCTATAATATGCCGTAATATAGGCTTGGCAAGGCAAGACCTTTCTTCTTGTTCGAGACCACGGTTTCTAGACACAATAATTCAGGCTCAAAATTTTGAGCGACATGCTACCACACTGATCGCATTAAGCCCTTATCCCACGGTAAATTTTATTCTCAAGAATGAAATCCATATCCACGAAACAAGTTTCGTGAACGTACGTCTCTCGATATTACACGAGCAAGAAAATGTTATGAAATTGGCGCTTACCGGCCGTATGAATTGGGCGCTGACGGCCTGTACGACAATCTTATGTTTTGTAGACATCTATAGTGTATAATCGGTGCAAAAATAACAAATAGTGAAAGTTTTCTGCTGAGTCTACATGCCTTAGTATATTAATTACAAGGAAATTATTATATCCTGAAGTATCAGCAGAATGAATTGCATCAACAAACATGCTAGCTCACGATCATTGACATTGAAATACAAACGTAGCAGTTCCCTAATAATAATACGTGATTTATTGATCAAATTACAGCAGGTGATATACCAACAGATATTTGCACAAAATTATTCTGCTTCTGCCACAAAATGAAACCAACCATTCCCTAAAATATACTGTGAGAATAATACTAACAATTTGTCCTTATCTGAACTGTTGTTAAAGATGGCGTACTTTATTGATGTTTTCTTCTTGTAGTAGTCCCTGATAAGGATACGGTTGAAGCGCATGCTCGCTTAAAAACCAATCATTGGTCGTGTTTCGTCAAGAATTCACAGAGTTTACAGAATTTACAGAAATTCACAGAACGTTGACACGCACATGCGCAGTACGATTCTTATGCCTTTTGTACATTTTTACTCCAGAGGATGTATACTATGTGACATGAAGTTCCTCCATAGCATTTGGAGTGGCTCTCTCCGCACCAACTGCCTTCTTCCTCTCTTTCCTCTTCATGTTCCTCTTCGTTCCCTGCGCAATAACTCCCTTCTTGACATTCCAAAATTCAGACTCTCAATATCCCAAAGCTCCTTATTCTACCGTGTCCCAAAAACTTTCAACTCCCTAGCCTCGCAGTTACCCTCCCTTGACCTCTTCTCCACACCCTCCGTTTTCAAATCAGTCCTCAGAAAAAATATTGCCGAGTTGACTCCTTCTATCCCATCTCCTTGTCCATAAATCCCAATACCAATCTTTCTTTCCAATGTATTTATCTGTTATCTTTTACATTTTAAGAGTTTATTTTGTTAAAATTTCTATTTATTTGTTTGCTTGTCAACCAATGTAATAAGCCTTTGTGCCGTTTTTGGGGACTTTTTAAATAAATAAATAAATAATCTGATCTCCTCTTTTGATGTACCGTCACTCTGTAGCTTTTTAAAGCAAAGCAGAGAGTTGAAATATAATAGGTCTGAATGATGCAGGGATTACATAAGAAGTGACAGAGCTGGTCTTTGTAGGTTCAATCATTAATACATTGCGGCGAAATAGAGTATAACGAATTGGTAACTAAGAGTGTGATCACGTAAGTGGGATACTTGACACTTGCCTGAATTTTACCCGTAATTGGCAACTTCCCTAGTTAGTATTCAAGTCGAATGCCCCACTCAAAATCAGGCCAAGTGAATCACATCGCATTATTCTAATAACGTTCTACAAGGTAAATTTTAAGACCACTTTCGATATCTTTTGCGCCCACGTACGTGTAGTGGCAGCGAAACATCGTGGCAGGTGCGCAAAAGGGTCTTTTTTAGTGGGAAGGACATTTCCCTACGAATTGGTTCCTCACGGGGGAGTTAGGAAGTCTCCACGTTTGACTAACAGGGTTCCTAAGGTCGCAAAACTTCATTGCCAACTTCATAATGCTCAATTTGTTATTTATTTAAACTTTCTAGCTCTCTGTGGCTCTAACTCTAATTGTTCAAGTTGCCTTCTCCGATGAGTGTCGAACAAATCAGCGTATTTTGATGGAAGTTTGCTCTGATCGTAAACATTTTTGCAAAGCAAACTACTGACACTTTACCACTCTCTCATATTAAATATTTAATTAATTGTTGGGAGTGTTTCCTATCATGTGCTGTCCTCTCCCCTCCGCTCCATAGCCAACCCCTTCCATGTGTACCTTCCCTCTTTGACGCCACACTTCAGGCAGTACACTGCCCCCATGTTTCTCTACCACTATGACATAGCTTTTCCGATCGTATGAGGGTGTGCAACTCAACAAGCCGCAATTTCCATAATCCGTTGACTCTATCAGATTTTCCAGAGGGCCATGGCATTCGTCATTAGGCATTAGGCATTCGTCAAGTTATATGCATACGTCATCGCTGATATGTGAAGACTTGATGAATATGACATCACTGGAATTTTGATATGATGAATCTAAACATTATGCGGAATCGCGATCAAGTTAACTTCCTTTTCGGGAGCACACAGGTTTTTTTCGGCTTGAGGAATCACACGTTATTCACAGCTTTTAATTCATGTAACCCACGAAGTAAGGCGGGAACTCAGAAGACGGAGGAAATTGCACAACTTATTTAAGAACTATATAAATTTAGGTAACAAAACGACAGAACTCGTGTTGAGAGAAATTTACGCTGCTTAACGCTCAAAAGCAAAGGAAATAATGCGAACTAACTCATGAAACTTCAAGAAAAAACACTAGGCTAATTATTAGATGAAAACCCCAAGTCATTCTGATCTTACGCGAGAGAGCTTCAGGGTAAATGTTCAACTGTTGAGTCTTCATTGAATAAAAACGGCGAAGTAGTCACTTCAGTAGTCAAAGCCAGCATATTAAACTACTAGGTACTTCGGAAATGTATCCACTATGGATGACACTGTACATGATTCAGACATTTCTGTCATTAATGAGCGGATGGCTGGCATCATTATTCAAAGTGATGGAATTACTAAATAACTACGTTCGATTAAATGTAACAAGTCCCCAAGTTCATAGGGAATACCTTCTCGCGTGCTCAAGGAGTTAGCGCCACAGATCTTACAATTCCTAGAATTCATATTTAGTAAGTCGTTATCCGAAGGCATGGTACCCCAAGACTGTAAAATATCCAACGCCACGCCAATATTTAGAAAAGGATACGGACATGACCCGGTAAATAATCGGCATATACCTTTAACATCAATTTTATGCAATATTCTCGAATCCATTATTGTTATCAATGTTATGACCTTCTTGGACAATCGAAACTTCTAACACGGCAGTCAGCACGGCTTCCGAAAGGGTAGATCTTGTAGAACACAGCTTGCGCTCTTCCTTCATGACATCCTAAAATCAGGTGAATCGAAAAAACCAGATGACGCGTTATTCCTTGATTTCAAGAAAGCATTCGACAAGGTTCCTCAAAAAACAACTTATAATTATATTACAATAATGCGCGTTAAAAAAAGAAATATTGAGTTGGATACGTGACTTTGTAAGAGATCGTAAGCAAAAAGTGGTAATTGACGGCATTAGCTCTGATATGGTTTGAGTGACATCCAGCGTCCCACAAGGAAGCGTGATCGGCTCCCTTTTGTTCATTATTTGTATAAATGACCTAAGTTCTCGAATTAGCGGTAAACTTATATTATTTGCAGACGATGCGGTATATACCATCAAATCGTCGAAGATGCGGACTTAAAAGTTCTCCCATCGGACCAAAACAGCCAGCCAGCCAAGAAAACAAAATGAAGGATTGAAGAGGAAAGCCCTGGAAACATAACGGTGAAACTAAGATATCGTCATCCTACCCGTGGAAAAAGGAAAACCGAGTGTCATCCTAGATACAGAAAACTAAGAAAACAAAATGAAGGATTGAAGATGTAATTGAAGTCGGACTATATAGAAAACTAAATAAGGATCTAACAGGAGCAATCAAGAGAAAAACCACAGAAGCCATCAAGAAGAGCATCCCCGACCAAGAAATACGGAGACGTACCACGTCCCAGGACCCGAAGACCCCATGTATTTATGGATTGCCCAAAATTCATTATGAGGGCACTCCATTACGGCCCATAATCAGCCCCAAAGACTCTCCAACTTATTAATTAGCGAAATATATCGCCGCGCTCCTTCAACCGGAAGTGGAAAAGGCACACACCTACGAGAAAAACTCCCTCATTTCCTCAGCCGCATCCAAGACGTAAGATTGACAGATGGAGACATTTTAGTTAGCTTTGACATGGTTTCACTTTTTACCAAGATTCCAACACAAGAAACCATCAAGGTAGTTCAGGATAAATTCCACGAAAATACAGCTAACCTGGTAAAAATATGCCTCCAAATGACGTACTTCAAGTGGAAAGGGAATTTCTACGAGCAAACGGAAGAAGCACCGATGGGATCACCCATTTCTCCCGCCATAGCTAACTTCTACATGGATCACTGTGAAGCTACTGCCTTAGAGAACTCCACCTACAAGCCAGCGAATTGGCTACGATATGTGGATGACACATTCGTGGTGTGGAGAGACGGCCAGAAGAAATTAGAAGAGTTCCACGTCTATTTAAATAACATTGACCGCGTGATCCAATTCGCCAAAGAAGAGGAACTGGGTACAAATCTACCATTCCTGGACGCCCTTGTTATAAGAAGAGAAGACAGTACGCTGGGGCGTACGTATCACAGGAAGCCAACCAACACAGTTAGATACCTCCATGCAGGACTCCAACACCAACCGGCGCAAATTAAAAAGGTAATGAAAAAATTGATTTACCAATCATTTACTCACAGTGACGAAGACCACAGAAAAGAAGAGCTGGAGAAACTAAGAGAAATCCTCATAAGCTACGGATACGAGGAAAGAGAAATCAAAAAGACCATCGCTCGAAAATTAGGATCGCCTTCACAGTCACGGGTAGATGATATGATGGAGGACAAGAAAAAAGCATACCTGCCATATACACAAGGAACCACAGACAATATATCACGGATACTGCTGAAACACGATATAATAACATTATTCATCCACGAAGGCTAATAATGGACTCATTGAGAAACATCAAATACAAAGAAAAAATGGAGACGGAATACTCCATACCGGTTAACATACAATAACATAACTCCTTCCTCAACTTCCGTCAGTGATAAAAATTCTTCCCTGGCCGATGGCTGAGACAGTAACTTTCAAGGGGACCATCACTATTGGTTAACTTAATCCAGATCGTTGAACTTCATCACCAACAACAGCTGGATTCACTTCTTCTGATGCCATAAATTGAACATTGGCATTTGTTTCCAACAATTCTCTCACTGGCTGCTTTGGAACTTTCTTCTGGAAGGCCTGGATTTCATTATTCATCATGGGATAGAAGACCTGACTCACAGCTGTGAGAGAAAGCCCAGAATCAAGGAAGATTGCTCCAGCCAGTGACTCCGAAATATCCCCCAGAGTCTTCGGAAACTCAACAGACTGCTTTGGTCATTCCACGTCAAGTGGTTTAGTTTTTTTGAAGTGCGCCGCCCGACCATTACGGATTTTGATGATATTTTATGTGGATAGTTGTAAATATCTTAAATGAAATTGTGTTAATTTTTAGGTCCGTAAGTGAAATGCTTTTGGAGGTATAGCCGTATGTGTGACTCCATGTCACGACCACCTGCGACAGGACTGTGAAATTTTCGCAACTTTGAGACATGATATCTCTGTACCCTTATTGCCTAAACAAATGATACGTAACTATCATTGTACAACTGTTTTCGATATGTTAAATGAAAATGATGATAGTATTTTCTCAACGCGTACTGAGTAGATAAAATGCAGAAAAGTCGGCCACAGAAATTAGTTCTCCAAAAAATCTAACTTTAGCGTGCTCTGCGTCTTTAAAAAATTGTTCAATGGATATAAAAACCGTTTTATAATATTTCCATGTAAGTGAGTTTTTGACAGCGTAGTTTCAAACACCTAGCGTTTTTCCTTAGTTTACAAATCAAGTATAAAGTTTACTGCTTTTGCGAAAAGGAAAAAATAGGGGTTTTCAACCCGTTTCTGCAAAAAAACTACCTTCTGCAAACGCCGTTAAACCTACCTCAACAGATAGATAATATTTCTAACCCCTTAGAAAAGTGAATTTAATTAACCAATGCGGACACACCATGGCGTTGCAAGGAGGTCCGTGGGTGAGATACCATCAGCCTTTATCAGCGATACGCACCGACGAACTCCTGTAACATCACGCGTGGAGTGAGATGATAGCTATCCTCCGAGAGCAGGTTTTCGCAATGACGACGAAACAATGTAATTTGTGAAGTCGTCGCCACTGAGAACGGCTTACCTCGTTACCGTGTAACGTTACCTCGTGGTGCAAGGAGTAGGGGCCAGAACTAAATCTTAGTAAATGCACTGCAGTACACTTCTTGCGGAAGTCATCACACCAACGCCATATCTACACCGTGGCTGGAGTAAACATAAAGTCATGAGAGGGAGAAAAATATCAGGAAATTACCTTAACTTCAGGCCTATCGTGGAGAACACACATACTAAACATATGCGGCACAGCCTTAAAGAAACTAGGATATATCACGCGTATTGCAGGAAGGCCCTCGCGGGTGTTACTTCGCTCTGTTAGGCCACGCCTCTAATACGCCGCGTGCATTTGGGACCCTGGACAGAAATATTTAATTCGAAACATAAATGAATTACAAAGGAATGCTTCTAAAAACTTCTACGGGCGAACAAAGAGTGTTTCACAGCTTTTAGAGGGATTAGGTTGGTGTGTTTCAGTGTGACACAGAGAATATCATTTTGACGCCGCACTATATCTCTATGTCCGACAGGGGAGGTAAAATAAGACTGATACATTTCCAAACAGATAGGAACAAATATTCGTTCTTTCCACGCACAATAAGTGACCATAATAAACACTGAGATCCACTCAAAACAGTCCCAAAATACACCTCACCTTTTCATATCCCTATAGCATTCTCCTTAACACCTTTATACGGCTGGTGTTCTAACACCCCCTGCCACACACCCATGCGGCGGCTGGCAGGGTTTTATGTAGACGTAATCGTTTGTTGTTATTCCTGGATACCATTCGTCACCTTGCAGTGAGTTTTAATTCTATCTAGAGGTCACCTACCAGATGGGCTCGTGGAATGGACTTCGAGGAAGACTGCTACCTTAGCTGCATCCCCTCCCCAAGTGAAATTAAGCGAAAGGTGACATTGCGGGACCATTTTACGATTTTAAACGAATATTTTCAGCAGAAACCTACCGTGCCGTGAACCTTCTTTAGTGTTTTATGAAAGAGTGTTGGCGAGGTCTATGGGCAGGAGTGGGGGCAGGCCGGCTACGAGCTACATCAGCGACATCCTCGCTCACCGTTCTTTCTCGGATCACGCGCACAAAGATCAATGCAGGCTTGAACAACTCTCCTCACTGTAGTCTTAACACGAAAACGGTATAAATACTTGTTGATTTTATGCGTAGCTAAGGGACCAATATTTGCTCTGAGTGTATTGAAAACCCTTGTTTCGGATTCTAGCTTTCGCAATGTCCCCCGGAATTTCACCAAAGAATGAAATATTTCGCTATTTTTATACAGAAAATTCAACTGTTTTTTAATTAAATTACTCCATTTAAAGCAACACATAGTTCATCGTTTGCAAATGAAACAATACTGCAGGACTTCAGCTAAAGTGGTAAAGCCGCTACTGGGAAAGAGGTAAAATCGTCTGAAACCAGCTTTCAAGCCCAGGTACAGAACTCCCTTAAATAACACTTTTGGAATTTTATACCAAATAGTTTATGAAGTACGTGGTAAAATATTTATACTGTCAGGATAATCCGTAGAGCCAAGCCATGAAAGAAAGAGAGAGTGTTCAGGAGTTGTGTAGTTTATTAGTAGTGCGACGGTTTTAGGTTCAAGCTCGAAGACTGAATGCTATTTTTATCTGCCGTATTGTTATTTCACCTACCCAAATGGTAAATATTTGCAATTTGTACATCCGTAATGATTTTAAAATATCTCATTATTTAAGCACAACACGACTTTTCATCACTTGCATAAAAACCTCTATTCCTTCATCCTGGGCAATTCCTAAATAATTTCATAATAGCTGATGTAATAATGAAGCTCCGTGTTCTATAAATGCAAATTGAGCCCCGGTTACTGGACACTCCCCTTGTAAATGGCTCAAGGGAACTTGAATTAGAGGTAAAGGTTGGAGGGAATGTGATTAAAGTCTACAAGAACGCTGAATGAATACGTAAACTTTCCGAAAATTATGAACCGCTCATTAAATACCTTCATTTTTTCTGGTTCTCCTCCCGCGTCTGTTGTTTAGTGATAACAGTTTCGCTGGCACTTTTGCCTACATGCTTCAGATCAAAGATCATCTGAAGACTCGGGTGGGGAGTGCCAGCAAAAATGTTGCCACCAAACAACGAAAGATGCTGGGGACACCTGGAAAAATATGAAGAGATTCAACGACAGTGAACTCAGTGGATGGCTTCAATCTTACATACATGACTCACATGTACAATACATGACTCAGGCTGCGCAAGTGAATGAAGCGGGTGGATTTGAATAAGCACATAAAAGCGTGTGTGAATAAGCTCATTAAATTAAGCCCATTAGTTTTTCTGAGCAATCCCTCTGACATTAGGTTTTGCAAGAACGTCTGTTATCTTCAAAACCCGTCAAAAATGCACCGAAATTCACAAACAAACATATAGGACCCGTTTTCAAGTTACATACATCTTGGGCAGTAACAATGTCTTTACAACTTTCATGAATAGTAATATTATGAATTCTGTGCATTAAAATCCCATGATAATGAATGGCGTAATTTACAAGGCTTTAAAAATAAAAACTAAGAAATGGAGCTCTTTCATATCATTTACCACATATATTGTTGATAAAACAACATAGGTTTTGAGAAAATCAATTTTCTCATAGCCTCACCGATGTCCTTGATTCGCTCCAATCCCTGGGTAGTCTCTCTCTAGAAAAATATGAAGACAGACACCAATATGCGGATCATCTCTTGAGCATGAATCCACTTCCCACCAAAGTGACACTAAAAACAGACGGAAAAAAGTTTATCTATCAATGCTCTTACGGAAATTTCCCTATAAAAATAGTCAAGATAGTAATACCTTAAAACATATTTTATATATTTCATGGTCAAAATACCAATTTACTAGGAGGACAAAAACACTCATATCCAAATCGTATTTCACGAGATGTTGCCAAACAAGTTAACCCTCCGTCACTCACGTGGCGTACATTTGTATTCATGTTAATTTTGAAAACTACTGCAAGTAGTTTTCAAAATTAACATGAATACAAATGAGTTTGCCGTTCAAGGTCGCGTCTGTGCGAGAAACTTGTAAGGTGTTCAGCTAAGCATGAGTTTTTGAGCCGGCAGGTCCGAGAATAATCCAGTGTTTTTGTTGGCGCATAATTTTACTCCACTGAGTATCCAAAATGCTAAATCTGTTACATCAAGTAAATTCCCTCTGTGACTCATAATTAAACTGCGAGAATAACTGTTCCCCGTTGGGTTGCGAACACTATCGGCATATTTTCCATGCAGCTCTATTGAGGTTGTCAACATAGTCGGATAAAGCTACGTTTTTTGCAGCCGTTTGTGCGTTGCCGGACACTGCGTAGTCAATCAGAAGCGAGAGTTTCAACAAAAGCTGCAAGGTGGTCCTTGCTACCGTGAGGCAGCACTTATATCAGAGATTGCTCTTTGGAGCTTTTGCTCTGAGCTCTGCTTCTTTTATTTCCCTACTTATTTTAAGGCTTCCTGCCAACGAAGGCTGCGTTGCCGTCGGAGTTGTCCATCTTTCAACTTCCAACACAGCCTGCGTCGCCGGAGCTGCGGCAGGGAGAGAAGACCGACGCTTTCGGCCTGTCGTTAGTTGGTCACATGATTCTTTCCCGAGGAATTGTGGGATATCTTCAGAATGTTGACTGAAGTACAACTAAGGCAGTGTGGCCCATCGCCAGTACTCCTCGTGAACATCCATTTTTCTTCATATACTCCACAAAAATGATCACATCTCCACAATGAACAGAAATCATTAGGCATACTTAAATCGCCAAGGTATTCCATAGTCATCTGTTTTCATCTGATTCTGCCACTGCCATGAATACGGGGTATGTGTATGACGCACAATGCAGTGGCAAAACGGCGCAAAAACGGTTAAATGAAAACATAGCTTAATGCTCGCACCCATGCGTTGCACACGTAGAGCTGTTCCGAGTTAACTCTTCATTATAATGGATATGCCATCGTATTTTGTTATAAATGCAAGGTATTTGTTGTGCTGTTTAAGGGCTTATTAGACCACTTAAGTACTGACAAAATAAATGAAGGAATAGAATATGTTATTCGTTCGCATCGTCTTCCAAGCTTAGAACGCCGTTTTTGTCCTATTTTCCTCAACTGTCACGGAAACGACCTTGCTTCCCCATGTTGGAGCTACTTTTTAGGTAGTGGAGTAGTTCACTGAAAATAATCTTGTACGCAACAACCAAAGTGTTTCACTACCACTATACGCACGAGTCACAAACCGCCAGGAGGTGCCGTAAGCTGTGGGGAAGTTCTCATTCATCAAATTTTTGCGAAGTTTTGAGTGAAAAGGGAGCGTGGGTCAGGGGGGCAGTGCCCCTTCCTCAGACGAGTGTTCCGAAGGCCTCGCCTAGGGTTGCCGTAAGGGTGAGGTGAAAATCCAGGACATTGTACGTTGTAGGTTGTAGTTTCTTAATTCATTCATTCATTACAGTAATCTACCAGTTAGAGGTAGGTTGTGATGAAAGTCAGAGAATATCCAACGAACTCTTACACGTGCTGTGCCCTTTCTACCTCTTGTATTTCTTTCTTCATCTCAGCATAAGTCCTACCGTTCTTCATCCCGTCCATAAAACCGATTCTCTTCCTTCCCCTTCCCCGCTTACCCAACATCCTTCCCTCTATCACGATCTTCAGCAAACCATCGTCCCTCATTACCCCTTCCAGCCACCTACCCTGCCTTCCCCTAATCTCATCTATAAGTTTCCTCTCCTCGCCCACCATGTCAAGCACTTCCTCATTTGTCTTCCTTTCCGTCCAACGCACCTTCTCCATCCTCCTCCACACCCACATCTCAAAAGCCTTCAGCCTATTTTCGTCTTCCTTTCTCAAGGTCCACGTTTCCGCCCCATACAACGCCACACTCCATATCAAGCTCTTTACTAGCCTCTTTTTTACATCCTTACATAAGGTCCCCGTCATCAGCTCCCTTCTATTATTGAACGCTTCCTTCGCTAGCGCTATTCTCCTCCTAATGTCTTTGCTACTATGTCCTCTTTCTTCTAGCGTACTACCCAAGTAATTAAATTGTTCTACTTGCTCCAGTTTGTGACTTCCTACTCTTATCACCAGCTTCGCTTTCTTTGTCCTACCAAATCTCATTACTTTTGTTTTCCTATTATTTAACTTCATTCCGTATTTCTCACACTGCTTTTCCAGTGCATCTACTAAAGTTTGCAGTCCTTTCGATGACCGACTCACCAATGCCTGGTCGTCTGCGAATCTAACCGACTTTATCCACTGGCCTCCTACTTTCATTCCCACGTCTAGCTCATCCCATGCCTCTCTTACCATTTCCTCAGCATAGATGTTAAAAAGTAAAGGCGACAACGGGCACCCTTGCCGCACCCCGCGACCTATAACTGCCCACCCTGATTCACCGTCCGCTACCCTTACCTGAGCCCTCTGCCCAATATATAAGTTTCGGATGAGTCTCCTATCACGCCAATCTATTCCTATTTTCCCCAGTATCTGCATTAGTTTCTCCCAGTTTACTCTGTCAAACGCCTTTTCGAAATCTACAAAACAAGCGAAAACATCCTGATTATGCTCTATGTTTCTATCTATAAGTGTCCTCATTACCGCATCTCTGGTTCCCCTCCCCTTCCTAAACCCAAATTGGTCATCGCCTAAATAGCACTTTGCTCTGCTCTCCAACCTTCTATTTAGTATTCTAAGCAACACTTTTGCTGCGTGCGAAATTAAACTGATTGTTCTATACTCCTCGCATTCTGACGCTTTCTTCTTCTTCGGGATAGGTATTAATACTGTTTTCACGAAATCCTCTGGCCATACTCCTTCCTCGTAGATCCTGCGAATAAGTTCGAAAAACGATTTTCTCCCCCTACTACCTACATTCTTCAGTAGCTCCGAAGGTAGGTTATCGGTTCCCACGGCTTTTCTACCCTTCATCTCTCTTAGTGCCCTCTCTATTTCACTCTCAAGTAACTCTGGTCCGAGGTTATCTTTATCTATTGTTCCTTCGTCCTCTAGATCTAGGCTAAGGGGTCTATTCTCGCTGTCATATAGCTCCTCTACGTATTCTCTCCACCTTTCTTGGATATCTTCCTGTTCGATTAATATCTTTCCTGTTTTTCCTTAACCTTTGGTATCGCTTGACCTCTCTTACCACCCGATAACATTTTCACCTTGGCGTACAAAGCGCCCACTTCCCCCTCCTCCTGCATCTTTTCCATTTGCTCACATTGTCCCTTCCACCAGTTTTCTTTTGCCCGATTGGTCACTCGCCTGAGTTTATTATTCAATTCCTTGTACTTCCTCTTCCCTACGTCGGTGTTCACGTTTTTCCATATCCTTCTCTCCTCCATTTTCTTTATCGTTTCTTCTGTAACCCACTGCTTCTTAACCCTCTTCTTTTCCACCGTTCCTATTGTTTTCTCTGCCGCTCTTGCGATGCCTGTTTTTATAACCTCCCATCTCTTCTCTATGGTTCCCCTCCGCTTCTCTTCACCTATGTTCTTTTCTACTAGCTCTTGGTATTCCCTCTTTTTCAACCCTTTCAATGCTTCAAGGTTCCACCTCTTTATCTTCCTACCTTTACAAAGCCTTTTGAATCTTACTTCACACTTCATCATCACCGAGTTATGATCCGAGTCCGCATCCGCCCCTGGATAGCTACGAGAGTTTTTTACACTGTTCCTAAATCTCTGCCTCACCATTATATAATGAATTTGGTATCTCCCAGTGTCACCCGGCTTTTTCCATGTGTACCTACGCCTGGGGTGATGTTTAAACCAAGTGTTTGTCACTACTAATTTATTTCTTCTACAAAATTCAACTGCCTTTTCCCCGCGATCATTTCTTCTTCCTAGCCCAAACCCTCCCACTTCTAATCCGTCCCTCCCTTCTCCCACCACTGCATTCCAGTCACCCATAACTATCAGGTTTTTCTTCCCCGGCACTTCTCTAATTATTTCTTCTACTTGCTCGTACACCTCTTCCACCTCTTCCTCCCTATGGTTGCTCGTAGGCATGTATACCTGGACCAGTACGAAATTCGTCGGGCGTGCTTTTATTTCTACCACTAGTATCCTGTCATTCACCTGTTCAATGTTTACCACCCTCAGTCCCAACTTTGTGTTCAGTACCATGCCTACCCCCCGTTGACTCTCATCTCCCCCACTATAGATCACCCTGTAGTTATCACTCCAATAGTCCCCGCTATCCTTCCATCTAACCTCGCACAATCCCAAAGCATCTATTTTTCCTTTTTCCATTTCCTGCTTAATATTTTCAAGCTTCCCGGCCCTCATCATGGTCCTTACGTTCCAAGTTCCTATTTTTACCAATGTTTTCCTCCTCCTCTTCCTCTTTTTCTTCTTCTTCTCCCTCCTTTCCCTTGTATCTTCTGATGATGATTCTGTGCAAGGATTTCGTGTGTTGACGACCGCGGAGGCCTTGCCTCCCCCGCTGCCGGGCACGACACCCGCCCTAGTGGGCGGCGTCCCGTAGTTGCCAGGAATCAATTCTCTTTGAATGACTTTCATGTTCTGGGAGGAGATAGTTGAGAGGTATCCCACGCGACTCAACGTTATTTTTAACGTGACACCATCACGGAACTACCTTTCGTCTGGCTCCTACCCTTCGACCTATCTGGCATGGGTGGCCCTACCAGGAGCAATGTACTTGCTCCTGCCAGTCCAGCTCTAGGGGTCATTGGAACGCACAAGCCCTTCCACCACGTCAAGGTCGTAGTTCAAGGAAGAGAGTTTCTTAATAATTACGTAAATATGTTTTATTAGATACTAACCGCTGACGGCTCGCTTCGCTCACCGCAGCAGCTAGCCATGGGGGCAAAGCCCCCCTTGGACCCCACTATGCCGGCGGCTTCGCCCCCGAGCCCTCACCAGAATAAAAAAAAAACAGAGTTTTGCGGTTCTGCCTGAGTATGGTCTCGGTTGGGTAGGACATTATTTTCTCGCACTCGCTCCAGTGTGTGCCCGTCCAGTGGCGCATTGTCCATCCAGTGGGGTCCAGGTATGAATTTTCGTAATTATCGCTTTCATGAAAATCTGCCCAAATTGCACTTGCACAAAATGCCCGACATGCGTCGCAATGCCTCTTTCTACCTGCCTGGTCTTACCGCCCTCTGCCAAAACAAATGAATTTTTCGGCTGTCCCCCTCGTGAGTATACAACATAAAAGTGCGATATTCCACAGGAGACAAATCATTCGCCTTGACCGGGATTCGAACCCGGATCCCTCGATTTCGCGCCGAGTACTTTACCCAGTTAAGCTACCGAGGCGTCCTTCTCCCCTGTGGATTATTTGGTGGCTTTATAGGAGCATGGTGGTCAGGACTGCTAGACATATGATGTCAGTAGCAGTCCAAGTCGTGCGCTAAGCGCCACAGTCCGCGAGTATAAAGCCATACATAAACACAAGGAGGTGTTCGCTCTTTACCAATTTTGAGAAAACCGGGACTAGCAACGGTAGTAACCTTTACGGAGTCACCCGCAAGTGCACAGAAGTGCGACATTCCACAGGAGGAAAATCATTATCCTTGACCGGGATTTGACATGAAAATTTGAGATTTAATTTAGAGAATATTTCAAATAGCATATTTTTTATATATTTCAGAAGAAGAGAAAAATAAAATGGTGTAAAAGCCACATATTTGGTAATATTATTGCACAATCTTGGGCCAGAAATAGTGCATAATAATAATCATAAGGGCAATATGACCATGCCCGTTGAATTTCAGTGGGAGATGTGATTTACCTTTATCAATAAGAATCAATGAATGACGCGTACTATATTCAGGTAATATCTATCAGCTATTCTGATGTACATTATGACAGATGTACATGATGACAGATATAAATAATGTACAAAGTATGCATGCTCGTGTAAAACTCAAAAACGAAATGTAGTACAACTTTCAAACTTTAAGGATTATAAAATGGCTTCTATGCACTGAAAACTGACTACTTTTCATGTAACTCATGATCTCCAGTTCGATCCCTTATCGTTCGTTTTTCTTGGAAAAATAAATGCTCCTACGCATCATGATTTTAAGGTCAAATTCTCAGAATATTTTTGATGGTATATATATTCTACATCAATTCCAGAAGTAGAAAATACCAAGTATACAACTTGGTAATGTGATTACGTACTGCGGCCATAAATAATGCTAATAAGGGCAAGATGAGGATGCCCGTTAATATTCAGCGCGAGAGAGAAAACATGAAAGCCGTTGTATGTGACTATTAGAATTAATGTGATACTACATGTAAAAGCTATTAAACGCAAATAGTGAGGTTGGGGTAAACACTACCAAATTAGTCACTGAATCTGGCCTTTAAATGCTGCAGGTGAATGGCCGCTCATGATATCGCTATTGAATGGATATTCACGCCTGGTTGCCAAGGAAATTTCTATTGTTGAAAAGGAAGAAAAATTGGTGAATTTAGAGTTAAACGCAATACTTAGGCAAAAACGAAGCGTATAAGAAAATTGAATGAAAGAATTAAATACTGCATTATTTTATGCGTTCTATGACATAAATTTCCATTCAATATCTTGAGTGCAAGTAATTTAAAAAAGCAATTAAAGAAACACATACACCGAAGTCAATGATTTTCTTATGGGAGTTTACATTAATGGGTTAAAAACAACCCCAAAAATTGTTTATTTAAAAAATCCTTTCTTAGTGCGCCTATACTCCACGTTACGGATATATCCTCAAACTTTCGCAGTTCTATCTCCAGTAGTTTGGGCTGTGCGTTGATGAATCCGTCAGGAATTCTTCTTTTATATACATATTAAAGATTAAGAATTTCTATATTCAACTACTAAGCAATCTGAAATGAGCACACTTGTTATTCTACACAATAAAATATTTTGAGTGAAAATGTATCTGAAAAGTTTGCATTATTTTGTTGTGCATGATATTTTTATTGGCCAAAATTCAGGACAATCCCGCTTTTTCAGGACGCATGGTAACCCAAGCCAACACGGGTTCATCGGCACGAATTTTATTCCGTTGTTCTCATCCGTTCTAAGGCAATGTGTCACAGCGTCATAGCGAAAAGTCTGATGGACAAGAGCTCAGCCATATTCAGGGCTTCTGCTGCAGCACTCTCTTTCTCTCTCCCTGCATTTTTATTACCGACGGACGTTTTTCTCACGGAAAAAAGCATGGTAAAATCAGGTGCGCGTCATGGCCGTGTAATCTACCGCGACATACTATCCGGCGAGCCGTAGTTGAGGTTTGTGGCCGAGGGTTTTAGGACACCCGCCATCAAAAGGGAGAAGCGGAAATAGGGAAAAGGTAGGGGGAGGGATTAATGTGAGTTTGATGACGACGGAGTGTATTTAGTGTCCCGTTCAGTTTTTATAAAGCAACTAATGTTGCGTGGAAGGAAGGAATTTCGTATCTTTCAGGTCGTAAGTATATTTCTCTTTTTATGTCACTTCCATTATTTCTAGTGATTTAGCGCGGGGTGAAAAAACATCCTCCGTATCGTACTGAAACTCATCTAATTCGAAATTTTCTGGTAAACTAACCGTAACCTGTAGCCTCCGAGTCTCTAGCGGCTCCCAACTTTAGTCCTTCCATCTGCCTTTGCTACATTCTCTGTTCGCTCGTAGAAGTTTATAACGAAGCGGCTTTCCTTCGTGTTTTATTTAATACGCGAATAAATTATTTCTGTGCAGGGTCCCAAATGCTCGCGGGTGATTCGAAATGTTGCCCCACGAAATATCATCTATCTTTCACTTTTTAATCCAAAACGTGTGAGTGACTATGCGTTCAATTCTTTCGCAGTTTTTCTTGAAAAAGTTACGGTGCGTCTTACACGAGGGGGCGCGGAACTTGCGTAATAACGGTCATTACAAGTGTCATGCAAAACGTTGAGATTTTTTCTTTTATTGGAGCGAAGACCGGGGGTCGTTTATGCACGGGGCATGTTAACACACAGACCTCACCTCAAATACAGTGTGTTAGGTCGCACCAGTTGTCATACAAATATAATGCTGCATCCTAGTGGAGGGTAATACCTACTACCACGGCAGCGCCACTGGGAGAAGTGCCTTCGTGCCGGAGGATTATGGTATTATTATTTATGCAAGTCAAATTAAGTTTGTCGCATATTGACCGTCGAAAACTCATCGCTTAGGACTAGGATTAATGGCGTCGTGGTAAATGTGGTAGGAAGTGGCATATTTTGAAAGAATGCTTATTTCACTTTGAATCGTAATGTTTGTCTGAACTGAAAGCTTTCGAAACACCATTGTCACTTGAGTAAAATTTAAGACATGGTGAAGGATTACTCTTACACGCTTCGTTAGTGGCACGTTTATCACTCTGTATTTCTCTCTGTATCACTCAATTTTCATTGTTTTTGTAGCGTAAATTAATGTAGATGATCTCTTAAAAATATTCAGCAATTTTCGCATCATTTTAATCGCTGTTCTGGGTTTTATGTCGATTTTCAACAAGTTCACACCGAAAAAGAGTGATTCATTGCTAGTTGTCTATTTTATTTAATGGAACAGTGAATAATATATTGAGTGTGCCATTTTCTGTTTTGTAAAATTTGCTCTCAATACATTATTCTAATAGAATATGTTTTTTTCATCGCTCCTATAAAATATTATTGGACGTTTTCTTCACTTTCCCCGCTTGTGGAGCAAGTTTACACACCCCTTGTGGACCAATATTTTTTATTCCGCAATAGGGTCGTGTCATATTTGTTTTTTTAATTTTTTCCATCGAAAGTTCATGTTAAACGATAAATACAGAAGATAAAAAGTGGTGATATTAAAAGCGAGAAGTTGACAATTAAATATCAATAAAAACGCTGTTAAAGGTCGTAAAAGTAATGGACGTAAAAAAAACTGCGCTCAAAAAGGTACGCCGCCATGTTGGCTAATTTTTTTGATGTAACTCACCAGTAAACACCATACCGTATCGATTAAAATACTTACTGTATGTGCACATTGGCTATATTAAGTAACTATTAATAACTTACGAGTTTGACTTTATAGTTGCTAAGATATATAATTGTTTCGGAACGGCTGGGTACGGGCACGGCTGATGGCGGGCCGTTTTCAATACAGCTGATAATCGCCTCGATTCCACTAGAGAGAAAATAAGCATGTTGAGACGCACGGATCGCTTCGAAAATGTTACGGTACGTAGTTTGTATTTTTCCTCAATTTTCTGGAAAAATATTAATTTACGACTCGTCGTAATACATTTTATGAAAGAAAGATCTAAGGCTTTCCCGGCGTATAGCGATGTTGGTGGTTGTTCGGGTTTCTAACCGGGTCAAACTCCCCATTTCATGAAATTCAGATATCCGGACCACCACCAATATCGCTATACGCCGGGAAAACATTAGATCTTTTATCACACGCCTCTACGGGGGAAATTCACCGCAGCATCCGCAAACTGGAAGGACTGCGAAAGGAGAAGGCGAAGCTCTTCAGCTCACTCTCCTCCCTCCTCCACTGCCGTGGCAAAGACTTGACCTGGAGCCAAGACTATATAATGCGGACCAGTTGCATTGCACGACATGCCATGAGGATGATGAACGACTAGTTCATCGAAACGTCGGCAGAAATGGAGAGTTCGACCCGGTCGGAAACCCGAAGAACCACCAGCATTTGATGAAAGGATTAGATTGGGAACCGTTAGAGACTCAGAGGCTACACGTTTGGCTTGGATTACTTGAAAAGCTCCGATCAGACGAGTTTCGGTACGACACGGGGGTATTATTTGGACCCCGCGCTTGTCTCTGTAAACTGATGGGAGCCACAAAATAAGAGAGATACACTGCCTAACTGAAATGTACATAAATGCCTTCTTTCCTCGCACCTTGAGTGATTATAACACAATCAGAGCGTGACACTAACATAAGACGCATTGTTAACACAATATTCACCTCTGTCGTCTCCCCCTCCTTACTCCCCCCCCCCCATTTCCATGCCTGGTGTCCGAGCGACCCCTGCCACACGCATCTGCGACGGCTCGCAGGGTACATGTAGATAAAATACTTGTTATGAAACTGCAAAAAATACCTTCAGTTTTGAAGGTCTTTTTCAGCGTACGGCGTGAAACATTTCGAGTTAAAGCCTCTCAAGGGAGTATTTAGGTAATTACTGAGAAGTGCAGTAATAAAGATGAAAGTTTTTACGTTTTACTGTAAGTACTCTATTTAATTCACGCTTGTTGCACTAACTAACGTAGGAAAATAAAATTGGTATGTGGCCTCGGTTGTGGCTAGTGAAGCATCACGGAATACAAGACGAACTTGGTAAGGGGACTTGCATTCCTCCACAAGGAAGTGACTGAAATCTCCTATTTGTCGACGGGCATGTAAATAACTTTCGGCCTCTAAAACGAAGGAAATCATATAAATTAAATGCAAACTTCAAATTGAGAGGCTAAGGAGTTAACATGCACGTTGTAGGAAATCATGCAAAGAATAAAAGATAACAAATGAGGGGTAAGGTTTATGTTTACCAATTGAAAATGTTGATGCAGCATTGTATGCATGCAAGGCTAGATGAACCGTTTAGGCATATGACCCGCAGAGTTATAGACAGCACAGAAATGTTCATTCAAGCTGACATTGAGGTCCGGTTACTTCCCATGCCCTATTTATTCCGCTTAGTTCCCTAACAATGGGAGAGGACGACAACATTCGTAGCTGTGAATGTGGGTTTCCAAGTGTTTTTGGCTGAATCGACTTCCTCTCCGCACAGAACCGCACCGAGAACCACATTTTCCTTCGACTAAGCAAGATAAAGAAACGCATTGCAAAATTTGAGTTCTAGCTTCCAAAGGAATCTCTCTTCTCAGCCCTCCAAAGGTTCTTTCTTCCTTGAATCGACTTCAAATGAGAAAATAACTTGATTTTAAAGGGGTTTTATTAGGAATACAGGCTTGATATAGAAGATGATTCAAAATATAAAGAGAATATTTAATGAATGACTTGGGAAACACCATAGTTAAGCAACAGGTAAGCGGCAAACCCTCGGTGTTATGCCTCTCTTTGCTGGCTAACAGGTTTCTCGGGAGCTGAACGACCATAGTTTTGTCGCTTATTTATAGAAATATTCAATAGGTTAGTAGTGCAGAGGTGGAGATAGGAGTGCCAAGAATGAAAAAAAAGGGAACGGTAGGAAATATTATTTAGAATACGGCGTTCAATCGTACGGAATTCCTTAAGGAATAAAAAAGTATGGGGTAGCATGGTGGTCCTTAAATTGGCCTGACAAGCCAAACGTCTATGGTTCGACTCCCGATCCAGGCAGATGTTTTCTCGTGGCATTTTATTCTTATTTCATCGCCGTAATTTGTGGCAGAAGTAACAAGTTCCAATTCTATGACCAAACTCTCAGTAACCCTTTCTTTCTCGACGAGTTAAAATGAGGCACATTAGCAGTGACTATAAGAGCACACTCTTTGTTTTTGGCAAGGATTACTTAAGGAGTAGAAACAGATGGGGATGAAACTGTTAGTTAATCTAGCAACTTTTTGTATCCTTAAGGTGCATTTACATTGAGGACTCTGAGTTTTCTAAGCATTGTCCTTAACATTGTTGGAGCGACCTATCACTATGCATAAGATTCAACGATTTTGGCCTCGTCATAAAGAAATATATTTCGTCTTTCTGATCATGCAATGATATCTGTCATTTACGGCACTAATTATCGAGATATTTGACTGAATAAATACATGTAATTTTTGCATGGGATTTGGTGCGGCTGTGCCGTCCAGAGAGATATCATTTGAAGAATGAAAAAGTCTGACGCACAGATCGCGTCAGAAATGTAACAGTAGGTGTGGTTCGTATGTTTTGTAATAATGTTAAAAAATAAATGTATTACTCACCGTAATATATTTTACAAAATCGCAAAAAGATACCATAGGTCGTGGTGGCGTTATCATCGCACGGCATGCAACAAATTACTATAGTTAAAAACTGAAATCTGTATATTTAGTCTGTTACTGAGAAATCCAGTCGAACAAAACAAGTTTCTACATCATTAATGCAACTATATGTTCTTCATCCATCTCACGACCACGTAAATGGTAAAATAAAAGTCGAACATAGACTTTATCATGAACAGGGAAAAATCTTCCTCAAACTTCCACCAATGAGAATAATGTTACTGCCCTCGAAAATATAACAGCGATAGTGGATGGTTGCCTGAGCGGGATATGTGATTATGAGTTTTCCAAGGTGAAATAATTGGACAGATTGTAAAAGTGGCACAAATGTGTGAGTAAGACACCACCATTGTTAGCATTGACGGGATATGCACGAAGAAAGTACCTACTGATTTACCCAAAGGAATATGTTTGATTTACTGTATGTACTAATAAGGAATACCGTTGAAGAATACTCATGAGTTTTGCGATACATTAAAGCAAACTTTCTGGGAACCATGAATGGAGGCTAGTCGAAACTTGGTCGGATTACACCTCTGGTTAGATGACTTAAGAGATACCTTAAGCTCACTTTGAGAGCGGGGCCATCGCGTTTAAAGCTGTAAATTTACTAATATAATACTCCTAGTGTATATTTTAACATTAGACGCAGATTAGTGTTTGACTTCAGAGCACATGCCAAAAATGCTGCAAATGACATTCAGTTGAAAATTTCTCGCGGTAGTGATTCCATTCTTTGGCGTCGGTTCCGAGGATCATCATCGCCTTCCAACCCTAGGGTCGCGGGTTTGAGTCCTACCTGGGTGGATTTTTCGACACCCAGGATATGGTTAGTTGTGAATGTCCGATATTGTTGGCTATAAAACTCCCGATTTAAATGACCACGAGGATATTTCGGGTGGCTAGTACATAAGTCTATTTCCCCATTCGATATTTGAGCGAAAGGCTTGAATTGCCCCCATGGCGTATTTCGATTCAAACTTTCTATCTTTAAGGAAGTCATCAGTGGTATTGGTATTTGTACGAGGACACCCGAGGGAAAATGGAAATTGGAAAATATAGTTGTAAAAATAAATTCCGAGCGTTAAGAATCGACTTTATCCGGCGAAAATTATAAGATCGCAGTGAACAAAAGTATTCTCCTCCCCACGTTACATGGCTGCAAAACCTGGGTATGTCAGGATAAGCATAAAGGTAGGCTAGGCAGCGGGAATTGGGTACCTGAGAAGTGTTTGTGCCAAAACTTGGATGAGTAGGGCGATAGATGAGAGAATGTGGTTTGGAAGCTCCATTAATGGATACATGAAAAGAATGTGCTTCTTTGGTTTGGCCATGTTGAGAAAATGGATGAGAGTCGAATAAGGAAACATATATGGAATGATTGGTGTGAGAGGAAGGGGTAGACCAAGAAAGTCATGAGTGTATGTAATGGAAGACACTCTTGATACAATGAATACTAGCAGAATCAAGAATAGGAGAGTGTCTATGAAGACATGAATGTAATAGAAGCAAAATATGTATGCAGTGATCGGGCATAATGGAGGAAATTATTACAAGACAATCAGTTTCCCTAAACCTAAGCAGTAACTAAACTAAGTTCTAAGACCATGCCTACCCCGAACGAGAATTGCGTTAAGGATATGTATGTATGTATGCATTTAAAATGGTCCGGATGATTAGGGTGTATACAAAACGGCTCATAAACCCATATTCTGACGGTGGTAAAGAGTTCAATTATAAAATGAAGCTGAGTGACTGCTTTTAAAATTCTGCCCCACAAGGCTTGCACGACTCAATGCCCTAGCAAAGTGGTTCGAGGAAGTATTTTAAAGAGTTTGACGGTGCACTCACTGTTCTTCCTAAGCGATGAACGCTTCAGTTTCCATTCATGCATGGAGAACTCATTATGCTCAAAAGCATGCCCTGGTATGTCGTAATCCATTCCGGTGATGTGAAAATCTTGTACAGAGATAATAGATACTGATCTCTTTTCGCGGATTTTGTTTAGGCCTCCGGTCTCACCATGTTCCTCATTCCACCGTATAAATCGGTCTGCGGACAAATGGGTGAATAAAGCACACATGTTCAGCAGAGATGGGAGTCGCAACTCTTCCGTCATCGGCAACAGATTTTACCGCGATTTCAGGTTAATTTCGCTGAATATCCGTGCGGTTGTACAAATGACGAAGACCCAAATTAGCAAATCATTATTATGCTTCTTCACCGTTCCTGCTGAAAATATTTGAATGTTTTTTGTAAAATATTTTTACCGGAATTCTCTAGGCATTTCTGTAGACTTGACTCAAAATATTGAAAATCTCTTTTAAGTAATCGATGTAGTACGTCCACTTTTATTTAAAAAAATCTTTTAAGATATTGCACAGAAATCCTCAGCAATCCTGTAGGAATGTTTTTGCACTTAATGTAGAATTCCTTAGAATGTTCTGCAGACATTCCTTAAAAAGTGCTCTAGGAATACCTTAAATTCATATTTTTGACTTAAGTTAATTACTTCATTTATGAATATCTATATTATTGAGCTTGCTTTCAAGCTTTCGATTTATCCTCAAGCGCTTTGCGTAACTCCTCTGGAAGAGAAATGACTCGCTAATGAATGCCGGAAGTGTTTCCGTGGATTTCTCAAGGCTTCGCATATTCCAACCAAATTCCTTTTACGGCGTGAATACATGAGCGTCTAGCTCATGTTCCGTACAAATCCTCAGAAAAACAATTAATCCTACGGAGAGCACGACAATTTTCGAACAATTCCTCGCGTTCTACAAAAGTTTGTACGGAATGTTTTTGCTATGTCGCTCCAATGCATGGCATGAAAGAGAGCAAGGAAGAATTTCGCATGCTCCCGTGCAAAGTCACTCATCACCGAAAAATGAGTTCCCATTAAGGCTCAAGCACGTTTCCACATGCTTCCAATGGAGAGCCCGTATTACGCTTGCTGCTGTAAGCGATTGTCATTCACCACGAGTGACGCTAACGATAAGTGCCTAGCGGCGGAGAGAGAACAAGAAACTGAGAGGAATGTCTCACGGGTTGGTTGGTTTCTCAATCCTGGTTGATTTCTATGATACACGTTTTGAGAGCTTGAAATTTGGCTGCTCCATGTATCCTTGGTCCGAATCATACGATCATGTTTCACGTACAAACCCAGAAATCACTTAAGCTATAGCTTTTCAACCACAGGGTAAGTGATAGATTTAGCCATCATTTTCCCTATCACATGGTGATTATTTTTGTAACTAAATGCATCATTTCCATGATGCCTACAATCCTCAATTAATCAAAACTCACATGTGGCGTCACACACCCTACGTATTCAATGTCGTGTGCTCTGATTACCTGTAATTCAATTCAAGTATGTGTTCAGGGATGGACAACAAGACGTTCAGAAAATTATAGAAAATTGGATTCCTATTATTGCTGTTATCTCTGAAACGATGGAGCAACAGCCATTATTTGAGCTATCATTACCGCTAGTCCTGATGTTGTATGTGAAAAATGGCTGCGTCAATCTGACTCTAGATTAGGAAGTCCGGGGTAACGTGATTGATTTCATTTTCCCGCGCTACTTTTATCGTTCTGAGAGTATGTTTGCTGAGGTGAAAGCCGCTATCCCTAACAAATGCGGAAGATTTCGGTGATATTCTGTGTACTTTTAACTACATGGGCGGATAAAAAGATGGGCAATTTTCAAGAAAAAATGGCAGCTGTAATAACGGCCCAGGTTTCGATATGCTACATTATCACCTGGATCGTAATTAGAGTTGTTTTTCGATGTGAAAAAATGCGCATCTTTATACTCATCCATGCCGCTGTCCCGGTTGATGTGGTCCCGAATGGCAGGAAAAGATTCTGGAGGTTGAAATAAATGTAAACGACTTTTGCAGTGGTCCATATGTACATGCCTACAACTAGGTACTCATAAAAAAAAGAAATAAATGGCGTGCACGAGCAATTAGAGAAGTGTCTGTTAACTCCAGTAACCGCGGATGGGATATTTTCGTCCCATTTCAAATTTTAATCAGCTATATCTCTCTTAATATTTTTTCGCGAAAATTAGGGAGTGTTTGATTTTTAATTATGCAAGTAGTAGTCAATTTTGCAAAAATAAATTGGCATCCTCGAACTCATGGTAGCCGGAAAAAAAACACGACGGACCTAATCTTAATCGCCTCCTCGACTGTCCTGTCCCAAACGCCGACATGAAAACTAACCTGAGAAACTTAACACGATAAACCACGAGGGTGCTTCAAGTGTAAAAGAAAACACAAAACTGTTGACAAACATCTCGCAAGGGGCGTTGCGCGTAGAGCACGAGCAAAAACTCGGGAGCCTGTAAGGGACGAGGGGGGCGCTACTAACCTGCAAGAACGGCCCACAAACTCTTCTTCGGGAATCGCATGTCTGCGGGCGAGAGTTGTTTATCAGTCAGCTCCCGGCTCACACACTTCCTGCTCGCTCCTCCGTCTTGGAATGAGTGTCCATCCGAAAAAAGACGCTCGCTACTCGTGGCAAAGCGTCAGAAGAAGGGGGGAGAGGGAGAGAAAAAAAATCATCGGCGAGAGCTTGAATGCGAACCACTTGGCTCGCTTCCCGCTACGGCGCGGCACGGTGGTGCGGGGAGCGGGAGGAGGTGGGGAGTGTGAGTGGGTGCCGATGACGGGGCGCGCGGTGCCATTCGAAAAATTGCGCGAGAAGAAAAGAACTGCGCATGGGTTAGAGAAGAGAATGGATGGAACTAAAGTCGTTTACGCGCGGGAACATAATAATAATACCTTAATCCATCAAATCAATGTGTTTAACATTGCAGATTTCGTCAAGTAAAACATCACAAATAAGCACATAAAATTAAAAAGAAAAAAAAACTGAGGTGCCCAAAATTCTTTTCATGAAAAACTCAACTGTATTTTAATGGTATTTCATTTACATTGTGTTCCCCAAGTTCAACTGTCAAGTACAGGCCTTAAGTTGTAATCAACGAATGCAGAGCACTACTGAATTTCTCAATAGTGACTGACCTAGCATCTGGAGGTAGTACGTTCAACATTTTGACACCTATGCTTTCTTGATGAAGTAAGGATTTTCTGAGTCTACAAGAAGCACCATCTCTATGGTGTTTCTTCCTGATATTGTGCAAATGAACATCAGATCTAGAAGGATATTTGCATACATTTTCTTTATCATGCATAAGCATATATCGTGCCAGAATTGGTCTGCAATCCAGCACCCGGCCATGACGGATGGAACGGTGGCAACCGATGGTGAGCCACATTATACTGCTGCGAGCACACGCAGCGGTATAATGTAAAGGTAGTGACCAAGTCTTGGAACCCATTAAGCGCAGGTGCTGCTTTGCGTATGCAATGGACGACGTTCAGATTGTATTGGCGATGGTTAGCGATAAGAGTGGAACAATGAATTATTTGTTTATTGTTGTTAAACTGATCATCATCGTTTTATCATGATCTGTAACGGGGAACTTGATTCTGTAACTAGTTGATCATATGTCTGTGCATATTTACACAGAAAAATAACTAATAAAACACATGAAAAATATATAAAAAGTTATTTTCATACTCACTGAAAAGTTAGATCAATATTTTACACTTCCCTTTCAAAATCGGTTAATTATTTCCAGAGCAGGGCAATCGGAGGTGGTTCTAACGTATGCTAACTTTCTAACACTTGCTATGCAAGTAGGTTGTTCAGGCGGACAAAGTTACCGCTAATCACTTCCCGCGCCCGCTCTGGCGCCAGAAATGTCGCCGTATGTACATGGGTTTAGAGTGTAGTAAAACCTCAATAGATGGACATTTCTGGGCATACGGACACCACTAACTTAGGGACAGTACTCAAATCCCGGGCTGGGTTGCATCCAACTTTGCTTGACTGGGTCCTTTCACAAACGGACACTCTAGCTTAAGGACTCGGACGCCTTTGGAAAAGATTTTTTTTAAAAAACGGGCAGATATTGGTGGAATTCTTTAAATCTACAAAACTCTCTATAGATTTGTAGATAATATTTCATTGACTACAATCACAAAAATTACATAGAATTAAAATTTCATGACAATTTGAAATTGATACACCTGCTTACAATTTGAATTCCACGAAAATAATCTTTCTGATATTCGTGAATTCCTATCATTTTTTGATGCATCACCTTCATTCTCCAGACAGAATGTATGTTTCATTATGCTCGTTTAACCTCTAATTAAAAGACACCTCTCGTATGAGGACATTTTACTATAATCTCTGTTGTTCGCAAGACCGAGGTTTTGCTGCAGTTCAACACAGGCTGAGTGACAAACTTCGGGTGAAGCCAATTCCGCCACGTTGAGTTTTCCTAGAATACTGTTCGAGATCGTGGGACGGATATTGTCTATTTCTCCTTGAGATAAGTTGGAGAAGATGAAAATATTTTGCCTTATCAACTTATTTATTTATTTATAAAGGCCGTTGCAATTAGGGAATTGGCCTGGCGGAAACGTTCAAGAATATAACGTAAGAAATGAAACTCAAAACAATATAGTCATTGTGAAACTCATGACTTTTACACACATGCTCTTAGTATGCACCCTGGAGTAATTTTGCCATTATTATCTTTCTAAAACTTTCAACTGTGTTAGGAAAGGTCTTAAAATATCTTCAGGCCACTCATTCCTTTCATTAATTCCGCGGTTTAGGAAGGAATTCTTTAGTACATCCAATTTATGTGGCGTATATTTTATCTTGAAACTGTGGTCCTTCCTACCTGTATAGTCAAAAAAGAGACCAAATTCAAATTTTAATTTAAGCATCAATAAGAAGCAATGAGTAAATTTTGCAAAATTTATGGCGCAAACACTTTTTTGATTGCTGAAGTTCTCTACAATTAACTAAATATACATCTATAAGGTTTCAACTTGACACATTTTTTGACTGGTGAAAACGCCTTCACAACCAAAGATTTTTTCCAATCTGTAAAACATTCTACGGTGAGTAATTGATTTATGCTTAAACATAGTTGAGAAAGCATACAAAATACACACGGATATTTCTGACAAGATCTTTGCGTTAGAAATTCCTCATTTAAAAAAAAATAGTCTCTATGGAGTACCCATACTATTTCAAATGTAAAATGGCTAGTCTATTTTGGCAAATATCTCGAAAAGTATAATGGTAAGTGGATGACATTTTTTTATCATATTGGAAATATGAGATCTTTTCTTTTATAATGAGGCCAAATTTTATCGGATTTTATTTGAAGTGATATCTCAAACTACCGTCAATAACTCTACGGGATGGAACAAGAAATGAAGGCGACGATCTGCATGGTTTTTGTAGCCAATTCCTCCATTACAGTCGGCACAGATTATGCCTTACTCTGGCTCACATTTCCGGGGGTTTGAACTAAATACTGTAAGCATGGAACCGAAATGTATAGTGGTTGCTAAACTTGGCGGCAGTCGCCTGTGCGAGCTTGATTAGGGAAATGGGTCACTGGAAGGGATCAACTGAGGTCAAGGGGAGAGGACAGAACATGGTAGTCAACGCTGCCAACATAACTGCGTTTAACTTTTGTGGGTAGTAAAGTGTCAGTTGCGCGTTTCATGTTAGTTTTTAAGTAATAATGGCCTTGAGTTACTTTGAGCGATATATCATTTTGCATATCATTCAAGGAATTTTGCATAATTTTATAGAAAAATGTGATTAAAATAATGAGGAAGTTCTGACGCATGTATCGTGTCAGATATTAAACGGTGGATAGTTCGTATGTTTTCTCAATCGCTTTTGAGAATAAATTTATTACTCACTGTTTTACTTTCGCTAAAATTGCTAAAACATTCTTCGGTTGTTAAGGTATTTTTAGCGCACGGCTTGGAAAAAACTAGTCAAGTTAAGGACTCAAAGATGTATGTATATTTATCTAATAAATGAGAAGTTTAGTTAAATAAAACAAAATTTTGCTTCATTAATATTATAATATTCACTTAATGCTTATTACAACTGCCTGAATTTTTAAATAATACCTTCTTAAATGTAGTCTCAATTAAGACTATTGTACTATCTCGCTAAAACTACCTGTAATGCTTAAAGGATTATGATAGTTTTAACTCATAAAACATTCCATCCCTTCATTTATACTTAAATTCAGCTCTTAAAAAGCACTGTAAATATCTATCTTTCATAACGAAATACGAATGTACATCCATTAGAATGAAGAGTAGACACAGAACAGAATGGTAAGCTCTGTGTCTGCAATGCATGGATACGAGGGGTACGAGCATAGTGTGGCCTATTAATAAGGCCAACGATACATGGTGGCAGTCGCCTTCTTGATGTATAGGTACTTCAGTACATAGCAGGCAACGCTGTGAATACCACTGAATTTAACTTGAGAGGTCGGAAAACTGTCAGCAGCCCGTTTCACAGTGGTTGCGATGCAAGCAAAGCTGCAGCAAAGTATGCTGATTGAGTTCTCATCTCATCTGAGGAGCCCACCTGAACAATAACTTAAGAGCCATAGGGCACTGTAAATCTGATGTGAATAACATATTCAGCATTTTGACTTTGGCAACGAAGATTGGAGATTTTTGGCGCCCTGGTATTCTAACACGGAGACTACATCACTCCGCCAATGAGGAACCAGTTCGTAGGGAATGGACTATTCCTCTGAAAATTGTCTTCTTCCCTACTGTCACCATGTTTCAGTACCTTTATACGGTAGCAAGGGGGAATATTTAACCCAATAAAATGCGCAATTGGCCATAATGAATAGATTACTTTTGCAATTAATTCGCCGAAAAAATAGGGATTAGTAGCGGAAGTGTTATTGATGCGAAAAAATGATAAATTCAGAAAAGTTCTAAATGGATATGATTTTCAAAAAGGTATTTGCACTATTAATTAAATAATCTTCAAATTGCGAGTGATAACCATGTTATTTGGATCATTTTTCGCCAAAATCTGACTTTAATGTCGTGCGGCAAGACGTCACCTACTCTCTTCTTTAATCAGCTCCCGTTAACGTAAGGGGCCATTCAACTATTACGTAAGACGTTTTGGGGGGGAGAGGGGTTGAGCTTTTCTCACGTTGTCTTACGTAGGGGGGTGAGGGGGTCCGAGACATTCATACATAAGATTTAATTTACTTACGAGATCTTATTTTTATCAACTCATTAAATTATCGTTGGACGAAAAATCTTACTTTTTAAGATTACCGCTGCTTAACTATAGAAAAAGGTATGATCCATCAAAAATCGATATCGATATCCGACTAAAAATTCATATTTCTACGTTTCTCAAAAGGGCATATAATTTTGTAAAAAAAATTAAAAACCGGAGGGAGTGAGTTGAATTTTTGCACACTTGGACATGGAATCGGTCATGTATCGGTACCTATGTGAATGTTTCGAAACATTTAGCACAACTTAGGCAAGATTGGGAGGGGAGGGATTCATGAAATCTTACGTTGTCTTACATGGGGGAGGTGGGGGTTCAAAATGTTACCAAAATCACCTTAAGCAATATTTTAATGGCCCTAAAGAGAAGAGCTACCACCGCTACCACGACCGTCATCTACCGTATCGCGTGATTGCGTTCGTACTCCGTGTGATCCGTTAGTGTGGTAAGAGCGATGTAAACAAACTCTTCGTTAATTCATTCATCTCTTTCTTCATACTTTTTGTTTTAAGTGAATATTTATTGCCTTCGTAAATGTTTTTGCATGAGATATATTTAAATTTAAAATGTTACGCTGTGCGAAATTTGCACTGTCTTACGAAGCAATTGTCTTTCATCCATTCTTTCTTGCTTTTCGAACCACTGAGACAGATTGATGTTATCTTCCGTCAAGTTATTATAAGCTTTTTCTTATGTTATATGATAGCATTAACCTCCGATTGAAAATTCTCAATGCACCAAAATGAGTGTAAATATGTGCATCACCTGTAAGGTTATTCAACTTCATTTGAGTTTGTAGTCAATAACACAATTTTGGTAAATATTAATTTTCGTCAGGCTTTTGCCTTTTGCCCAGTGTGTGGAATGCTTTCAAAAAAGTCTCAAAAGATAAACCTTCATGCGGGATACAATTGTCTGTCTTCTGGCAATTAGTAGTATTTTTGTTTAACGTGCTTCGACGGCTAAGGCCATTTCGCACTTACTGTCTGCCACGTGCAGACAGGGGCAACAGCACTCGGACGAATCGGAGGATCTCCCCTCCAAACTCGAGCCGAGCCCAACGATGCTTAACTTCGGTGACTGATCGGGAACCGGTGTTTACATCGTGGCAGGCCGCTGCCTTTCTGGCAAGTAATACACTAGTTTGATGAATATTTACTATTTCAATTTATTCACGTTACTCCAATACAGAAACCATTTTCACTCCGATACAGAAAGCACATAAATACAATATTCAGATAAGTACTTTTTCATATTTACATATGTTAATATAAATCTCTGGTGCTTAGGGGCCATTCAAGGGTTACGTAAGATGTTTTTGGGGGTGAGGGGCTTGGGATCATCTTACATTATCTTATGTAGGGAGGGCAGGGGGTCTGGAACCTATTTATCTAAGACTTTTGCCCGTCTTGAAACGTTGTATCGTTTCCGAATTAAATTTAGCAGTGATATGGAGCATCCGCACGTTAATGGCGTATTTTCCGTAATCTCACCGCTACACCAATGCTCCTATTCTGTCGCCTGACTGACTAGCTATATTACCTCCATGCTCAATGAATGTGGTACTCCAACACTGCATTATTATATGATATCCAGTGCTGAAAGCTGTACGATGGCTTATATGGAAAGATGAATCTGCAGAAAGCGAGCATTTAACGAAGAGTAGATACAAATATTTAACGTCTAAGGTAAGACTGAGAGGGAGGGGGGGTTGGGAAAATCTTACATTGTCTTCCATAAGGGGAGGGGGGGGGTCAAAAATGGCATAAATCGTCGTACGTAATACTTGAACGGCCTCTGAAGTGCATAGCCCAAGCAATACGGAACTACATCCAAGAGAGGCGCAAGCCTGCAGCGGGGACCTAATTGGATGCTGTTGATTATTGCTGAGTTATATTTTTGTTCTGCAATTTGGAATGTGACAATAAGCGTCTGTTTAATTCAATTGTCCCTTTGGAGCGGGCAAACACCTTCCCGCGGTGAGAGTTTAGTATTAAGGCCAGACTCATACTTATTTAAACTTTGAGAATTTGAAAGATGCAATAATCCCTCTTAGCATGTGAACTGTAGCGTCAGTGTAAACCTTCAGAAATTCTGTAAACGACTGGTAAACAAATGTTGCCGTTCAAAAAATATGTAACAACAATGGGTAGTAAATCTAAAAAAAAATCAATCCCAGTTTAATTTTTGCCGCATTATGTTATTTTATTCGCTATTCATATTCTCGTTTTTCATCACAGAAAAAACTGTAAACGAATCTTAAGTAGCTATAAATATTTCGCAAGTGATACATACTAGAAGTGTAATACCAGCCCGTGGTACTTATCGCCTGAGAATCTTAAACCGATATATCGCCATGCGGCACTTAGAGGGCAAAGAGTTGCCCATCTCTCATTTACACATTCATCGACTTGAATCCATTTCCTCTTCGTAAAGTGGTAGCAAAACATGGTGAACGTGGTGCAGAAGGCTTTTTTTTTCAATGGAGCAGTCCATACCTGACGAACTAGCTTCGCACGGGGGAGCTTGGTACTCTCGACTAGACTTCACTTGGTCGCAAATTTTAATTACCATCTTCAAATTGTTAAATTCACGTCAACTTTCTAGCTAGCTTAGGCTCTTCATCCAATATATGAGATGGGCTTCTCAGATGAACTCTAGTGTCTTATCAAGCTTCGTTCGGATCTTAAAACTCGCTGCTGACAATCTCGTGACCTCGACAGGTAATTTATAATAAAAAAAATTAAAGTAAATGCAGATATTTTTGCAGTGCGGCATATCAATTGCTTCCCTCTTTATTCCGCTCCTTATACCGCTTCCGCTTCATTAAAGGATTCCCCTTCTTAACGATACTCCTCGATCAAAAGACTGCCACCATGTTACGATGCCAGTATATTCATGTTATTTGAGGTGACTGGAGCGGTAATCGTGGGTCATTGAGTGAAAATTTTAATTATGTTTTAAGGTGGTTGGTAAAAAAATTCTTGGGCCACATTTCATTTAAGTGCGTCTGTTTATCCGTTGGAAATCAACATATAGGCAGTAATAGTGTTAATAAGAAGAAAAGAAAGAATTATATATAAAATATTAACTGTAATTAAAGCATGTTATGATGAGTTTTCGAGCTGTATTAAAAATGTAGAGGAAATTATGAGGGAATATGTTTTTTGTGATTATTGGACTCGGCCTACCACCATGATATTTGTTAGCAACAATTATAATAAAAAGATGTGTATTATTTCGCGTTTAGAAGAAAATCTGTTGATCTGAACAATAGTAGAATTATTACGATATAAATGCCATGTGCCAGTGCCAAGGCTACGTGTTAAAATTGCAATGAATGACCGAAAAACCAAATTGATACGATGTAAATCTTTTCACCTATATCTATAGATAGGCATCACTATTATATCTGTAGAGATCACATATGCAAAGTTTAACTGAATTCTTTACAAAAACAAATCGCTCCAATCACAACTACCGCTCTACTAGTTTATGTTTTAACCGTATTTTGTTCTTCTGACGGTTTTTTGTTGGACGTAGCGGCCAACTAAGCGTACGGCGTTAGACTTTGAACTGAGGCGAGTGTTTCACGCCTGTTGTTGAATTACCCCGCGCCACACGTCGTGGAGGAGGCTTGCATGGTACTTCGCAGATGTTGATATGACACTAGGTAGACTGTAAGGTGGTTGGAGTGATTTTTGCTTAAAAACAGATTTGCGTGAAACTTGGCACATTTGTTCCCATATCTATAGATAAAAGTGAAATAAATTCCATCATACCAATTTGGTTTTTTGGCAATTCAATGCTATTTAAACCCATAGCCTTATGACATATGCCATTATTTCGTAATAGCTCGATTACATATGTACCAATTTTCATATAAACGCAAAATATTGCATTTCTCATTATTATAATTGTTGATAAAAAATATCAAAGTGTCACGCCGAGCCCAGTATTCTAAGAAAATTAGTTCAATCTAATTTCATCAGAATTTGAAATACCGCGCCGAAAAATGGAGTCATAACTTGCAATAATTATTAGGGAAAAAGTTTTATTAAATAAAAATTACATCTGATAATTCCAGTATCATTTCCATTACTGCCAGTACGATGAGTTAAAACGGATAAATAGATGCATTTAAGTAAAATGTGGTCTTAGATTTTTCTCGACGAACTTAAACAATTATTAAAATATGCACTCAATGACACACGATTACCGCTCTAGCCACCTTAACAGCATTTTGTCTCTGTAATATTTTTGCATGTTAGGATGAATTAACTTTACCAAATGGTCCCCGTGATGTACGAGTGCAGCCTCCATTCTGCACGGTAAGAATGTTACACGCTGTATGTTATGAAAAATCCCCTAAAAAATAAGTTGCTTTGGTCTTTATAATTTCTCCTTAACGTTAAGTGGAAGATTAACGTATTTTTCATATTCTTTGCACTAACTTGATGCTGAGACTATGAGTTGGAGTTCTTTAATTTACATCAGATTGTTGGTTGGTTGGTTGGTTAGGGTTACGGATTGGAGAACGTATTTACTTCGGTTTTCATGCCGAGAAAATGCTTAACCATTGATTATAAAACAGGGCATTGACTGTGTAATAGGAACAATAGCGAAAAACGTTATGATAGTGTTGAGGAGTTGTTCTCGGGTTTTCCACCGGGTTAGGCTTTCCATGATTGCCTCTTGGAAATCCTAAACCGGTGGGAAACCCAAGAACAACTCATCAGCATCATTCGCCGGGAAATCCTGAAATCATACATCATGATAGTGACATTATCGATTAATGCAAGCCTGATAAGGAAACACCCACTGCCGCACGCCCTTGAGATGGCTTTCAGGGTTTCATGTTGATGCAGAGGTATATGAGAGTGAGGTCCAACTGCCAGTGAACTCTGCGAGCAAAAGCCCCCTCCGCTCGCTCCTGGCGTCGAAGAGCGCTGCCGCCTCCGCTGCCCCCCGGGGGCGTGGAGGAGCTCGCCAAATGTCGCCGCCCCCACCACCCACCCCTCTCTATCGTCACTGGGAAAATACGCTCGCGTGCCCCCCTGCCACGCACATGGGCGCGAGAAGCGGGAGCGAAAGATGTTGGGAGCAGAGGCGCGGTGACACTCTTAATGCTTCGTTTCCACTCGCTACGCATAGTGGTAGCGAAACCTTGTGGCAGTCGTTTGCGCGAAGCGTGACGTCAAGGAGGGGAGGGCTCATGTCGAAGGGATCGGATAAGGAATGGCGTGGAGAGGACAGCCCATGACAAGCAGCACAGTCAACATAACTGCGTTTAGCTTGATAGGCCAGAAAAGTGTCGTCAGTGCGTTTCACCGCAATGTTTGCGACCCGAGCACAGCTGGACCAAAATCCGTCGTTACTGTTCATGACCCATCGGAGAAGCCCATTTAAAAAATTAGATCGGGAGGTGTAGAGAGCTGGAAAATTGATACGAATAACAGTTAGAGCATTTTGAAGTTGGCAATAATGTCTGGCTAATTTAGAACCCTGGTAGTAAAACGCGGAGACTACTTTACTCCCCCGTGCGGAGCTTGTGGGTAGGCAATAAAAATATACTTTCTCAATTCCACACAATTTTAATTGAACCGACCCAGGTTTCGACAACTTATGCCATTATCAAGGACTTTGATGTTGACATAAGTTGTCGAAACTTAGATCGGTTCAATTAAAATTGTGTGGAATTGACAAAGTATACTTTTATTGGTTACCATGAATAGCACGCTGTTCCACAAAGTGACGCCTTCAGTCCTATCTGATTGTAGGTAAACATTGGACTCTTCCTCCTGAAAAGGTGATCTACGCAACTGCCATCATATTTCGCTGCCATATTACGTAGTGGTGTAACCAACCCAAATGCGTATGGTGTAGAAGGCGTAAATCTGTGCTGCCCTAACCAGGAGTTAATTTCAATTAAAAATTGTTTCCGCGGTACCTTTTGCAACATTCTGAATTGTTTCTAAAGTAATTTACATTCCTGTTTGTAAAATAAAAAAAGACTATGCTTCAGTGCAGAGGTTATTTTTTTTAAAAAGGATAATATTGAATACTTTTTCTTGGAAAATAAAAGTAATTTATACACGGGTAAAATATTTTTGATGCTATCTTATCGCTGGGCAATAAGAAAAAAGGAGTAGCAAAAAATATTGCATGGATGATAAATAAATAATGAAAAATAAAACATTTGAAACCAAAATTATAACTTTGTCAGGAAAATGACTCAATGAAAACGAGCTGTGAAGACTTTAAAGCTTCATTGATTTGTAGTACTCAGGTTCATTTTTATGGAATTCAACATGCACTGCATTATCATTTGTACATATAATGCATTGGCATGAGATAATCATTAATTTCCGGTACGCATGGCAAAGATTTGTGTCACTCTGTTGATGAATTTGAATGAAGTAGATCGTGGGGATGCAATTTTTTTCCGTGAGAGGTACAATATTTTCGTGGGCAATACACAAAGAGTTATTATCTCTGCTCTCCGAAATTGGTTATTGAATCCTAAAATGTTCGGATTTGCATAACGATCAAAAGCTTACGTATTGTCATGCCTATTAGGATGCATACAATGGGAGCTGCCCTGCAACAAAAATTGCACACTAACTGTTATGTGAAAGAAGAAGAATTGTACTCAAATTTCCGTACTTTCTTTTGGACTAGTTCCCTTTCTAAGGATTTTTACGGAACTGGAGAGTCTAGTGCATGTTTCGTAGAAGTAGTGTAGGGATAAAATAGAAATCCGTGAGAAAACCATGGGACTCTCCCAGCATTGATGAATGAGTTAAAAACCTTTCTGAAGAGTTTAAGGTGGTAGGAGTGATTTTTCGGGTATGAAAAAATTTTCGAAAACTTGGAAACTTGGAAAACCTATTCTTATTGGTGATATCATAGAGTAAGCATAGAGGTAATGGGTTACCACCTACGTAGAGGGTTGAAAATCTGTACACTGAAAAATGTACACTGAAAAATGCAGCAATGTATACTTACTCTATGGTGATATCTATTCATAAAAGTGAACTACTATTTTAACACGTAGCCTTATGGCACATGATATATTTCGAAATAATTCGGTTAAATTTTGACAGATGTTATGCTAAACGCGATATAATACATTTCATATAATTATAATGGTTGTTAAAAATTTAAATGTATCACACCTAGTTAAATATTCGAAAAAAAAACATTTTCAATATAATTTTGGCTAAATTTTGAATACCGCCCCGAAAACTCTTGTTATAATATGATTAAAATAAGGAATAGATTCAAATTATGAATAAAATGAATGATTCTTGTATCATTTCCATTACTGCCTTTATGGTGTGTTCCAGCACATAAACAGATATACTTAAATGAAGTATGGTCCAAGAAGTTTTTTTTGTCTCACATAAAATATTATGAAAAAGTGCACTCAATGACCCACCATTACCGCTCCTGCCACTTTTACAAAAGCAGCAAGTTTGGTCAGTTGATAATTTTCTACGAAGGATTTCAAAATGATTTTTTATCAAAATTTTATCTATTAATTAAAAAAACATTCCGAAATTAATACAGTGGGGAATAGAATGTTTCATACATTAAGCGGTCCTGCCAAATCTCATTAGATTTGTCGGCAGGTTCCTTTGAGTCATCATTACTCATTTATTGGCTCCACTCATTATAACATATCCATGCAGCAAATATACAAATACTTTCCGTCATATAGCGGAATTTCAAAATCAAATGCCTATATACAAATAGATTTCCAATTAATTTGTTCAATCACCACATGGAGATACAATTATGGGCAATACCACAAGTTAGGATAATCTTATGGGATAATAGAATACACACACAGCATAATACAAGACGAAGATGTACATGATATAATAGAAGTCATTCATAAATAGAGTACCATTTCCTGCTTTTCACATAATAATTTTCTTTTAGTTAAAATATTACATTGAATTAAGATACTACTTTAATCTCAATTTTATTTCGCTAATATTTTTGAAATGTTTTAGAATTTCAGGTAAACTATTTTTCAAATTTATACAAGTTTGTAACATTGAGTACACCCATTTTTTCATATAGTGCCCTGTCATGTTGAGGCTGCTGATTGCTATATTTAACTTTAGCGCTAGTTTCATTGTAAAGAGCAAGTATTTCGCTTTTATTTTGCATTGATTTCACAATTTTATCCTGCGTAGCTTGCAGTTTTGCTTTATAACAAGCAGCTGTATTACCCCATATATTTAATCCGTATCGTATTATTGATTCGACCAACGAAAAGTATATTACCATCTTCATCTTAGTAAAGACCAGTGTTCTTATTTTGTAAATCTGGTACCACACCCTCCTTAACCTGCTATTTACTTGTATCATGTGAATATCAAGTTTCAAGTACTGATCAATTATAACTCCAAGATATTTATATTGTTGCACTTGCTCCAACGGCACACACATACAGGAAGACACGTGACATTTCCTGTGTAGACATTGGTGCTCATGCAGATAGAGGTTTAGTGGAACTTTGTTTAATCCACAAGAGAAAATCTGCATTACTTTTGTCTTAGAACGTAAACTACATAATCGTATTCTCCACACTACCCTCACTTATATGTCTCCAGCATAGCACGGTTTTCTGATGTTTGCTACATATATTTTTTGAAGGGATTTGGTTCTGTCCATCGCATACTTCTCTTACACAAGCTGGAGTCACGTAACAACATCAGCGGAAACATGTTTTCCGTGATTTCTGGCTTCCCGAGTACCCGTAAACAGCGTGTTTTCACTGACGGCGTCTCCTCTTCACTATTACTTGTCTCTTCTGGATTACTTCAGGAGAGTGTCCTGGGTCCCCTTTTATTTGCACTGTTTGTAGATGATGTTGCCGAGGATGTCATTGCCTCGGGATACAGCATTCTCCTTATTGCAGACTACTGTAAAATATTCAAAAGAATCAATGGCACATCTGAATTTGTTGCTCCCCAATCCGCCTTGCAATCCATAGATGTCTGCTCGTGTAAATGGCATTTACGAGTAAATCCTTCCAAAACAGCAAAAATGTCCTTCTCCCTAAACAGTCTCCCTTTTTCCTCCTCATAAAGTCTCGCCAACCAGCCAATTCCTTCTGTCGCTCCGCATACAGACCTGGGTGTTACTTTTGATGAGAAATTACTGTTTCTTGAGCACGCTAAAGGAATATCTGCCAAGGCTATGTCCATTGTTGGTATACTCTAACGTCTACCCGAAATTACAAATTCCCTTGCCTAGACAGCAGTGTTCCTTGGACGTGTCCTTCCCATTCATGAACACTGTTCGTCCATATGGCCTACTGCCTGCCCTACGTCGCTAAAATTGCTCCATCTCAGAATCGGCCGAAACTTTTTTCCGTAACCTAAACATACCCAGCTAAATATTCCAAAAATAAAATTTAGTGGCAATTCATAAATGCGTTTTTTATAAATATTTAAACACTTACAATTTTCTCTCGCGCGGCCCGTCGGCTCCTCCATTTGGAATACATGCAGCAGACACGCGATGCAAGCCTAAAAATTTCCCGTGGCTATATGAGATAAAAATATATTAAGATTTGGTGAAGAAACTTCAAGTCCGAGATCTGTCTGCGGGGAGTGGGATGCAAAAGACAAAGAGTTGACAGTATTTGGTCCCGCGAGCAAGGAATGAAAGAGGGAACGCGGTGACGGACAACGGCTAAAAAGAAATGCTGGGGGCATTTTTAGATTACGGAAAATAAGTTTCAGCTGATTCTGAGATGGAGTATTTGAGAAAAGTTTATTAACAATGTTTTAAAAATGAGTAATTAACAACAATAGGGTATAGAAGAAAATAATTTTTATTGATATATTTGCACTCAATAAAGATTTATCTCATAGCTATTAATCATTGCTGTATGACAATTACAAGCGGAGATATAAGTGCTAATATGATTTAAGGCTCGGATTTTTTCTAAAAATGCGAAAAAATTAAAATATGCATAATTCGCTCAACATTTGTTTTCACAAAACGGTTTAAGGGTATTCAGTTTGAGTTGATATTGTACCCATACACCAATTTTTATCAAAATCTGAGACCCTAAGGGACAAACGTTTGTTGAATTGAGGTGGAATGACCCATATGGCCACTTTTTTACAGCCCCGAATCATTTACGTCATCCTCGAAGCACCCTTTCCTGTTTCTCTTGCACTCAGGTGACTTATTGAGGCTGTTTTGCCAACTTTTGCAGTTTTAAAAGGTGAATTTTCAAGTCTAATTTGTTGACTTTTGGAGCAGTAGTAATATATATTAATATTACTTTAGCCATAATTGTTCATTGAAGCTTTCGCGGCTCATGGTGATCAAAAGGCTTTTCGGGTGTGCCGCGTGATTATCAGGTTTAGCCTGACGTTTCGTGACCTCTACTGGTCACTTCTTCAAGAGGGAATTGATGTCCCCGTTGCCGGTGAGGGAATATGTATCTCAGAAGGGTGAATTGGAGGGGGAAGAGGGACGATGGGTGGAGGGAGAGGTACGTGAAAAATATTTATTAAGTATGGGCATCCAAGTGTGGCTTATTTGGAGGCCACCATCTCTATTGAAATTTTCTTTGTTCTACTTTATCTCAATGGCCTCACGATACAGCCTGGGTTTGAACCTGTTGACCCTGGTGATTACTTTTTTTCCGAAGTCGATCTCATGTTCCAGGGCTGCATTTTCTGCCACGGCCGACTTCGACGTCTGTCCCAGTCGAGTGGCCCGTTGATGTTCCTCCAGTCGGGTTTTGACGCTACGTCCTGTCTCCCCGATGTCTTTTTTCTTACAAGTTCCACAGGGGACTTCATAGACTCCCTCAATTTGCAGGGGAGTCCTATCTTTCACACCTATTAAGAGCGCCTTCAACTTGTGGTGTGGTAGAAAGGCGGTATTAATTTCATATCTCCGGAGAAGACTCCCTATCCTGTCTGTCACGCCCTTTATGTAAGAAAGGCAGGCTCTCTTCGGGGTGGTGGTGTCGCTGTTTATCGAAGTCACTAATTCAGATGAATTTCGGTTGGCCTTGTCCTTGATTTTTCTAAAAGCTCGCGAGATAGCTCCGTCGTCATATCCATTCTGGCGTAAAATGGCTTCAAGATTTTGTTTCTAAGCTGGAAAACTTCCGTTGTCGCTTATCCGTATGGACCGTTGTATAAGACTGTTCATTTCGCAATTTATTTGGGCCGGATGGTGGTGTTACGTGGCATGGAGGTAACGATTGGTAGATGACGCCTTCCTGTATACAGTGTGTCCCAGTGTTCCTTCTTCTTTTTTCACGATCAACACATCGAGGAAAGGTAGTTTTCCCTCCTTATCTACTTCCATGGTCCATTTGATATTGTCGTTAATGCCGTTTAAGTAATGATAAAATTCGTCCAGCTGCTTCTGGCCATGTATCCAGATGATAAAAGTGTCGTCAATGTATCTGAGCCGTAACTTGGGCTTATTCTTCGCGTTTTGAAGCGCTGTCGTCTCTAGGCTTTCCATGTAAATGTTTGCCACCGCTGGTGAAATGGGGTATCCCATTGCTGCCCCGGAAGTCTGTTGATAATATGTATCTCTCCACCGGAAAAAGGTTCTGTCTAGACAAATCTCGGTCAAAATTGCGATGTTTTTATCAAACTTCTTTTCGATTATTTTGACTGCCTCGTCACAGGGTATGTTCGTGAAGAGAGAGGTCACGTCGAAGCTGACGAGAATGTCCTCTTGATTGACTTCTACACCTCGTATAATCTGTGGAAAATGTTCCGCGTTTCTAACGTAGGAAGTTGCTTTCTCCACCTTGGACTGCAATATTCTCGCCAGATGTTTATCCAGCTTGTATGTCGGGGCGTCTACACCGCTTACGATGGGCCTCAGCAGCTCGTCCTTTTTGTGGATCTTCGGCAACCCGTAGATGCATGGTGTTTTCGGGTCTTGTGGTGTCAAGTGTTTTCTTTCTTCCTGGTCCGCGATGCGCTTATTTAAGGTTTCGGCTACTATTCTCTTGTAGCTGGAAGTTGGATCTCGTTTTAGCTTTTGGTAGGGGCTTTCTTTTATGATTTCCTCCATCTTCCTCTAATATTCATCTGAGTCCATGAAAACGGTCGCGTTCCCCTTGTCAGCTGGTAGGATGTCGATTGTCTCTGAGTTGATGGAGTGCCACTCTGAGTTTGGTTATGTTATGCCTTATACTTCCGATGTTAGCCGTACGCAAGATTCGGGATGTATCTTGTCGTATTACCTCTGCCTCATCCCGAGAAAGACGGCTAATGGCGCTCTCAATACCACAGATGATTTATTCCACGGGAATATGTGTGGGGGTCAATGAAACGTTCAGTCCTTTTTGAAGAACAGACTCACAAGTGGTGTTGAGTGAGAATTTAGAGAAGTTGACAAGGACTTTGGAGCTATCTCGTGGCCTTTGGGGTATCTACGATTCTTTGAGGCTATCGAATTTCTTCTGCTGCTTTTTCTTCTTCGATTCTGCTATGTATTCCATATGCCTTGCAGTTATTCTGTCGAACAGATAAAAGTCCTCTTTTTCCGTGTAGTTAGCCTGGAAATAATGAATATCAAGGAGTTTTTTCCTGATCTTGTCCAGATCACGGCGTGTTTCCTGTATGGCGGCACGTAGTAGATCCATGCTGGCACGGTGAAGGATCCTCGGAGTCCGGCAGGAACGCAGATGATGTTTAAGTTTCAGGAATTTTGGTATGATCTTGTCCTCCCGGCAGCGAGTGAGGAATGCTAAGTGGTAGAGAAGTGAAGACTTCTGGCTGCGTAACTGATCGAATTTCTTTGATCCTCGACGGTGGTCCTCCCAGTAAAGGCGTCGTAATTATTCATCGAAGCTTTCGCTGCTCATGGTCAAAAGTTTTTTCGGGTGTGCCGCGTGATGATCAGGTTCAGCCTGACGTTTCTTTCTTGAAAAAGTGACCAGTAGAGGTCACGAAACGTCAGGGTAAACCTGATCATCACACGGCACACCCGAAAAACCTTTTTATTACTTTAACCGTAGTAATATATATTGGTACATTTTAGCATTACCGTTATTTATATAATTCTTTGTTTGATAAATAATGTAATTCTCAAGGTAAATTCTCAGTAACTGAGAACAATTGTAAAAGTAGAGTTAAATCTTTGTACATATTTAGTAAAATCGATCTGATCTGAACGGGGTAAAGTGGCAAGAACCCTATCATCAATAAAATCGTTAGCACTGTAATCACGATTAAAATACTTGATGGGTCATTCCATGTGAAATCACTGACGAGTTGACCTTACTTTATCAGATTTTCACGAAATTTTTTGTGTTTTCTTTATGAGGCCCTTAGTTTGTACATAGCATTTTTATGAAAAATGTTGAGTTTTTGCGGAGATACGGGCGTATGAAAAATTCGGCTTTTGTAAAAACAAATCCCAGAATATTCCCATTTTTGTCAGATCTAAGAAAGCTAGAAAGTTCCGCTAAGAATCATTTTGTGCAAAAAACATTAGTGTATCTTATTCTACAGTTAAATATTAAAATTTTAATTTTTTTGAAATTTTTAAAAATATTTGAAAATTTAAAATTAAATTTTGAAAATGTACCTCAATTTCGATCCATCTCAAATTTAAGAACCTTGTAGTCCTTTATATATGTAAAGAGGCTACAAAGTTTCGTCATTGCAATATTTCATTTAAGGGAGAAAAAAATTTTGTTTATGGCATGCACTTCACCGTGTCCACGCCCGTCTGGTTGAAAAGCAGTTAGGCCTTCTGCTACTTGCCAATGGATTGAGAAATGCACTATGGTATACTTTTAACGTAAGGTAGAAGTGTTTCTGAAAAAAAACTTTCAACGTAAGGTAGAACTTGAAAAAAAAGGTCTCTTTACATCATGGGCGTTGCTTAAAACAGTTACTTCACAGTCGGGTTTATATAACGGCTAACTCTTGCGGCGATGTGGGTGAATCAGCACGGGAGGTCGCACGTTGACCCGGAGCTTAATGCGAATCAACTATTTCATTTTTATTTTTAAACGATTATTGCCAGATCGGTTTTAAGAGTAAATTTAATTACAACTGTATACATTATCCTGCCTGTGCTCTCGGCGAGAGCCAACGGACGACTGCCGTCTGCGTCGCCGACAATACCCCAGCCACAGCGACTCCTTCCACCGGTCTGCTGGTGGTAAAACAATTTTCAGGACCCTGGCGTGGGAGAAAAGTGCGGAGATCTCAGGGAAACACTATGCACGCTCTCCTCCAGGGTTCTTCCCACTTTCTAGGAATTGTCAGGATGGTGGACTTCGGCGGAGTGTTCAGGGTCCGGGGTTTCGTCGAAGCGCCGGTGACGGTCACATCCCTCCCTCCCTCGCTCGCTTGGCCCAGGGTAATGGGTTACCACCTACGTAGAGGGTTGAAAATCTGTACACTGAAAAATGCAGCACATCAATGACTAAACCACGCTTAACATCCTCCAGGCATCAAAGTCTTTCGTTGAGCTCCCTCGCCTCTTTCCCTTCTATTCCCCTAACTACTGCCCCTCCCTTCCTTTCTCTCCCCGACCCATTCTTTCAGTATTCTTTCATTCTTCAATCTATCACCCTATCCTCCATGCATTATGAAGATAATCGTCTTAGGAAACTGAGCTTGCATTAAGGAATCGTCAATCGTCTTTTGCATTCTTTATTCTCACTTTTTTGCAGCTGCCGCTGAGACCTGAACACGCAGGGTAGAACTGTGAATATTATACTATGAAATCATTTTCAGTTTTTGTTGCAAACGCCATCACTAGGTCCCTTACCGTGGGAGGTCACGAAGTAATGCCACTCTGTGGAAATATTAAAATCGTTCTCGTGCTGCAACACATTGTCAACCTTGTATATGGTCTTGTACTGTCCTGCAGCTCTATCGGAGGAGTAAATTATTTTCTTTAAATCCTTTACATATGCTTTCAGGAATTGAACTAGCTTCCTTTGGAAAGAAAATACTGCACCCGTACTATGGGTCATGTGCTCTGAGATTAATACAAAAAGTATTGTTTTCAACTCATTTTCTTCTCGCACATACCCAGCAAAAGGGTGTATCGTAGCTTCACTATTGTTCCAGTGAATGTCTTGAGCGCTGTCTTGGAGTAGAAAAGCATAATTTTCGGAAAAGTTCCTCCCCTATGAGAACTTCTTCAGGGCCTAGATAGTCTCGCTTCATTTTGAAAAAGCCACTTTGCTTCTTGGCAATGCAGTCATGTGCTTGAACTTTTTTTGCTACCTCTACAAAAACGTCAACAAAAGTTTCACTGTCCATTATCAGCGTCCAAATTACTACCACTACAAAACGTCAACAAAAGTTTCACTGTCTCCAAATTACATCTGTCCGTATGTCTACTTCTTTAATGTGATAGTGCCTTTCAATTTCTCTTGAAAATGATTTTCTAAAACATATTTGGAGTCTGTATGGGTCGCCGAACGTTCTGCTTTTACATTGATCGAGAGTGCATTCATCAGTAGGTGGAGAGCACTTCGATGTGCACTGAAAGCAATCTTTGTAACTTTCAAAGAGCTTTTCACATTCTTTTGAAAAAATCTCAGATAATTGGGCTCCCATAAACATTAGTTTAAATTTCTGGTGACTTATGCACACGCATACCGAGTGCGTGCCTGACGCACCGGCGAGAATACATTCAGCTGGCCTAAAATCAGCAAATTTGGGAAGCCAATTGAAAGATTAGGATTTTATTATTTGAACTGGGAATATGTCTCTCTGAAATTACTTAATATTAGCCTTTTTTGCTTTATGACCTTGCTACCATTTTCGTATGCATTTTTCCACTGATTTTGTCGGACATTTCCCGACTTGTGTCAGGCTCTTAATAAAATGATTTTACTTTCTCCTCGACATCAACTGATAGTGCTCCCGAGCCGGAGTGCACAGTATATCTTTCTCAGCTACAAATTTCTTGACTTTCCTCGCAATGTGTTCTGTAGTCGAGAACTCTCTCTGTATTTCTGCAACGGTCCACGACTGGTGAAGAACGGACAGGATCAGCACTCTTTCACTGACGGTTTTTGCAGCCTCGAATTTATCTTTTAATTGTTGGATTATTTTCCTCCCTGCTTTTTCAAACCAAAAAGAAATATCCAAATCACTTGAAGGTGGGCCTACAAAATTTGGGGTTACGCTATTTAAAGTTCCATTGTATTTTGTAGGGATATTTTCACCAAACTCTTAGCTTTTTTCACTTTTTCTTGGCTGCATTTCTTCGAGCGGTACAACTTTTTAAATTGTCACTGGAAACTAGCCAAGAACTTCTGGAGTAACGTGAATCTGGTCTAATGGAAGCTTTTTTTTTTAGAGTAAGCACTTCTGCTTCTCTCGACTGCCTCCTCCACTTCTATATTAGATTCCTGACTGAGCTCTTCAGCCTCATCAGGATTTACCTGAGAAACTTCGCCGAAGTGAATCTCCGTGACACGGGCCTTGGAGACCTGGATCTTCTCGAAAACGAGGACGGGCTGAACGAAAGTCCCCAGTCTTTCTTCATCCACAGTGACAGCAACTTGCTGTGAAAAATCATTACGCAGTCCGGAAAGTTCAGGTTCTTCGAACAAAGTTGACACACCAATAGAGCCCTGAGAACCAGGTTTTGGACCTTCAATCACTTCAAAAATGATCAGACAACGGTCGTAAAAGGCCACAGTGACAGGACGAAGGTTTCGAGACCTGACATTTGTTTTTAAAAGTCAGCGGATTGCAACCTTGCTTCTGTTTTTCACTGTAAGTACTGGCACGAGGGCACAGGCAAAGTAATGTATACAGTTGTAGTTAAATCTACTCTTAAAACCGATCTGGCAATAATCGTTTAAAAATAAAAATGAAATAGTTGATTCGCATTAAGCTCCGGGTCAACGTGCGACTTAAAGTTTCTCCAGAAACTCTTTATAGACCATCAAAGTTACTTTAAGGTTTTATAAGTACTTAAGATCACTCAACAGTTTCTCTGTAAGTTATTGACGGCTTTAAAGAAACTTTATGGGCCTGAAAGTACTTAAGCCCAGTGAAAAGTTTTTGTCTTAAGTTATTGACAACTTCAAAGCGACTTATGAGGAACTCGCAGTAGTTTAGTTTTGTCAATAGTTTAAGAAACCCTGCTTTTTAAGAAAAAAAATACGATGGCACCACAAAGATAGTCCAAAATTTCGGAGGAAAAAAATTTGTCTCCTGGGTTGATGTTAAAAATGTGTTTCAAGAGGTGGTGGTATTTTCTATCTAGACGAGGAAGGGTCGAGTTTTGGTGAGCGTGTAACCGGAATTGTGACTCCGTGTCTCACCTGATCATCGCGCTGTACACAATTTAAGAGACGCCCGAATAGTTCCCTGTACTGTTTACAGCTGTTGACAATTGTAATGAAACAATAAAATATTCGTACGAATTCAGTGGGAAACAACCTTTTATTTGGAACCATTCCATTGCAGAGAGCATATTAAAAGAGCTAATGGTTTTAATAGTCATGATGAAAAAATAAATAACTATTTCAGGAAAACTTTATATCAGTGTGAATTTCAGTTTGACCGATTAAGTGTAAAAGTTACTGATTACTTTGGGATTAACCATCGAAGGAAGTCCTATCAGTCTTACCAGCAAGTCCCTGTCAAATTTATGAAAATGAAACGCATTTAAACCCTGTGAACTGCCCCCTCCTTTCCTTAAAGGCAGTTGTGGAGTCGTGGGAATGTGGTGGACTGTGGAGTGAAATGTGTGAAATTCCATCCTATGGTATGGAAAATTTTCTTTTCATAGCTTTTTTCGTTTACATCTTTATAAATTCTGTTTCCATCGTTGTAACTCCCATTTAAAGTATTTTCACTTCATTATATTTTAGTAGGTAAACAACTTTTACCAAATTTCTTTGCTCGGTTTCTGAACTATTTCAATTAACTTTCAGTCACTCCTAAAGTTTCTGACTCAGTATTTCGCCAAGTATTTTTTCAATGTTGTATAGTTGATTTTCTTAATGGTTTTTTCAGATGAATGAGAATAGTTTACGTCGGATGATCTTTTCCCTTTCGCTTCTCCATCAGAAGCCATGGGATAGTGTGAGCGGCTTCATCAATAAGCGCAACGATTGTTTAAAATGCAATGCAAAAATTCCTCAATGCTGTTCACTTGATTTTTCCGGCACAACGCGTTACAACGCACTCCCAAGTGTCAAGTGTCTATAGTGGGTCTTCGTCAGGGTGGCGTCGCTCTCAAGTGGCCCTTGAGTGTGTCGCAAAGCTTCGAAGCACGCGGAGATATATCCTTATGCTGTGCAAAAACTCTCGGCTCCAAAGTGGTTTATGTCATTTTCCTATTTCTCGAAGGGAAACTCTTCTTATCGATGGGGGGAGGGGTAACCACGCTACAGCCTAGCTTGACGCGATGCCCGACTTCCGGATGGAATTTCCGTGTAGATAATTTTTATTTTATTCATTTAACACCAGAAGAGCCGGATATTTCGCACACCTCCAAGCGCCGGTAGCGGTCATTTTGGCCGCTTCTTGTTTTCTTCCCTTTTTGAAGACATTTTTGATAAATACATATGAATACCATTGAACTGACGTAAAAATTTCATTTTAAGTGGATTTAACCTGCAAGATAACATATTTTTTCATTAAAAGCTATTTTTTAGTGAACACACATAAATACACTAATGTGCGACCAGTTTTTTCGGCGTTCAATCGGATATTGGTGCATGGTAGTAAATATGCCATTCCGGGGAACAGAAAAAGTTTAAATTTTACCAATAACAATGAGCTTTATTTAAAAATTATATTGAATAAGCAATTATTTAGGAAATCTTAAGATTCGCTATGACAATTTCACAAGTGGGACTTCTTCCTTTACTCGCTCTACATTTTACGTGGGTATTTGGCTACCTCGAAAATTTATCTTTGTACTTTTACACTGGAGTCTAATCTATTGATTTACCCTGAGATGCAGTATTCTGTACTGATTGTGGTACTTCACTTCCTTTTGATACTTTCTTCCCTTCACATATATCACTTCTTCAAAGTAAATGAGTGCCGACTGGTTTTTTATTACCACCACTTCGTACACTTTCTATACTTTTACTGCGCGAAATCAAATAAATGCTGCGTGTTGATATAATTGAACTGGCCACCGCGCCATATTCTGCGCGCGTTTTGGTCTTCTCATCATTTGGTCACGAATATCTACTCCGTCTTATAAGAAAGAAAGCCGTCGAAGAAAGCGACTGACTCTGGTATCCTTATTTCATATTACCTACTTAGATACATCCGGTGCATAGTACTAACAATAAGTACTAATACATTTTTGTGTTTTTCCACTATAATACACTGTCCTCGTATGGACTTCAGACTTTACTATTATTTTTGTTCGGAAAACCTTTACAGAAATATTTTTAATTTACAGTAGCTAATATCCAGAACAAAATGTAAAATTCTTTTGTTTCTAAGCAATATATTGGGTGAATTTTGGTAATACACGAAATATTAGCGGAACTGGAGCCATCGGTGAACCAGACATATGCTCTGTTGCTTTTACCTCCTTCCTTTACCCCCCATTCCCTCGTTGGAAAGTGGGTTTTGAAGAGAGGCGGTGTTTTGTTTAACGCGGCTGTCATGTCGTCTGTACCCATTTCGCAAATGGGGTTCGACTCCCTGAGCTCCGTTCATAGTTGTCTGTGACCGGAGAAGCTTCCCCTGTCACTCAATTGTCCCTGTCTCTTGAGACGATAGACTGCCATCCTAGCTTGAGTTTTGACTTCCACATAAAGTGGTGCAAGACTCAGTAAGGTTTCAAGGACCAGCGTGGGGGTCGTCCTCATGGCTCCCGTGATACCCTTACAGGCCATTCTTTGCAGTTGGTTGAGTTTACTATTCCTTGCAGTGTTTATTATCTATTTATTTACTATCTACCTTTATTTACTATCTACCTGGTCTTCTTCCACTAGACAATTGAGCAGTGTAGAAAGCCGGGCTTTACCACTGCAGTATAAATCCATTTGATCGCCTTTGGCTGAAGTCCCCAGGTTTTACTGAGGGCCCTCCTGCAGGTCCATTAAGAGGCGCATGCTTTCTTGATTTTAACCTCAAGATTCTCTCCCCAGTTGAGTTTGGTGTCCAAAAGGATTGCAAGGTACTTGACCGTCCGGGATGGCTGTAAAATCCATCCTGTAGTGAAGGGGGGTCAAAGCCATCTCTCTTCCTCTTTTTGGTAAACAATATGAGCTTAGTCTTATCGGGGTTCACCGTCAACCTGTTTCGTTGCACCAGACCATCGTCCTGTCTAGGGCTTTTTGCATAAGTCCGGAGACGGTGTCAAGGTATTTGCCGGTGATGAGGATCACCACATCATTTGCATACCCTTGAGTGTAGGCTCCAGTGTTGTTTAGCCTTGTGATGAGCTCTTCGATGACCAGGTTCCACAAGAGTGGAGATAGTACTCCACCCTGTGGGTATCCTCTGATCATGGCCACCTCCATCGTGCTGTCCCTTAAGACAACCTTGGCAGTTCTTTCTTCCAACATGTGTCTGATCCAACTCACAATATGTGACTGAACCCCATGTCTCCTGGCTACAAGGCAGATTTGGTCGAAGGATGTATTGTTGAAGGCGCCCTCTATGTCGAGAAAAGTCCCCTATCCATATATTCCATGTTCCAGTACTCCTTCTATCCTAGAAACTAGGTTGTGGAGCGCTGTATCGACTGACTTTCCTTTTTGATAGGCATGTTGAAACGGGTGTAGGGGATGTCCTTTAACGGTCCCTCTTTTATATACCTGTCCACTATTTTCTCCGAAGCTTTGAGCATGAAGGACATGAGGCTGATAACTCTGAAGGAGCCAGCCTTGGTGTAGTCTGTATTTCCTGGTTTGGGGATAAAGACCACTTTGGAGATCTTCCAGGTTTTTGGTACATATCCATACGCCAGGCAGGAGCCAAAAAAACTGACAATTGGTAGCAGTATTAGTCCTGTCCCTCTTTCAGAAGTGTCGGGAATATACGATCTTCTCCAGCTGACTTATATGGGCTAAATCTTGTAATCGCCCATCTGGTAGCATGATACGTTACGATACTGGAGGCCAGTCTCCATTTCGTCCAAGCTGAACGGATGGGAGACCTCCTATGATGCATCTCCTTGCCCTCCAAGAAGCCTGGAAAGTGTGTCTCCATCATAATCTTTAATGCTTCCTTATCAGATGTCGTGCAGTCACCCGAGGGAAGCAAAAGAGCTCCCACCCCTGCTTCTGGGTCTTTTGAAATAACTTTGTGGAATCTTGCCAGTTGTGGAATAGCCTCCATGATTCGACAGAAAGTCTTCCAAGATTCTCGTTTGGAACGTTTAATTGTCGCTTTGTACCTACGCTGGGCAGCTTTGAAGTTGTCCCAGTCCTTAGGCATTGTGGTCCTCTTTGCTTTATTAAAGGGTTTCCTGGTCTCCTTACGAAGATTCTCCAACTCGGTGCCCCACTAGGGAAACTTACATTCCTCCTTCCTGGTTTTTATAGGGCAGGTTTCTTTGTAGGCTGAGATTTTGCTGTCCTGTAGATACTCCACAGGTGCCTACTCCACTGCCTAGGGGCTCCGCCGGTGGACTTACCTCTGCAGTTCCTCCCAAGCTCACACCTACGCACCGAAACAGCTCTTTCGGTGCGCACCCTCTACCTCTGTCTCCTTCTGTTAGTAGCACCGCTTGGTCTTGCCTCGGTTGACAGGTCCTTAAATCTCCTTGAGATACTCTTCAGTGTTGCGTTGGAGGCTCCTGAGTCCGACTCCATCTCCCTGGTGGATTCTGGTGCCTCCTTTATAGTGGACTCAGGCGAGTCTGAGGATGTGTTGCCATCCCTAGTGGGTGCAGGAGGAAGGCTTAGGGGTGTGGAGTTTCCCGAAGGGGCCCCCAAGGTTATGGGTTGGGTAGAGGAGAGGCAACCATTGGGATCCCCATCAGGGGTCTCCAATAGTGCTTCTTCCATGGTCAAGGTATCGGACTGCATGAGTCCATGGGTGGAGTCCGCTTCTCAGAAGCCTCCGAGGGTTTGTTTTTTAAAGATTCCATAAGAGTCCCACGAATGGCTAGGGAAATTATGGGTCCACCCATGCAGAGCCCCGCATACATGGGTAAGGCTAGATAAATCCGGAGGTCACCTAGTATCTGGAGTCTCACCTGTTAATGACTTCTTACCCTCCACCCCGCGGATGCGGTCATCCTTGGCACAGGGACGCACCGTGATGATGGGAGCTGTTTGTCGACCGCCAAGTCTAGATCCGTCATGTTCTGCGAAAACCAGGGGCACCTCGTGGAGGATGTGGCTCTTCACCACGCATGACGGTCTTGGTGTGCAATAGTCACCACCACCCACCCTGGGATAACACATTCCTCACCCCCTTTGAGGAGTTAAATTGACTCAGAAATTTGTAAATTCAGATCGGAGCCTTTTTAAAAATGAAAAGTACATAAAACAATTACTTCCGCTAACTGTAAAGTTTCTAAGAATACGCCTAAAATTAAATTAAATTTTTCGTTTTTTCATTTCTCCGACTTATCTAAATATTTCCACTGCCTCACATTTTCTTGAATATTCACTAATAAAGTTCCTAACACTATGCCAAAAATTACAATATTTTATTATCTCATTTCTCCTATTTATCTAAATACTACCTTTTTTGCTGTCATACATTCTCTCGTATATTCACTAAAATGAATGAAGTATAAGATAATAATGGAAAATCCGCTGGTTCAGACGGAACAAATGTAACAATGCTAAAAAACATAATTGACCTCATTGCTGATTCTCTGGCCCATTTTTTTAATATGAACTTTATTCAAGGCGAATTTCCTTGATGACCTAAAGAAAGCTATCGTTATACCCCTACATAAAAAAGGTGACCAACGAAATATAACAAACTATAGGACAATTTCATTGTTATCTATTCACTCGAAAATTCTTGAGAAACTAGTTTAAAAAGGCTTTTGTCCTACCTGGACAAGCAAAATGTTTTAAGTAGCAACCAATACGGGTTCATAAAGTGTAAAGGATCAAAAGATGCCTTAGAAAGCTTCATGACACATGTCTACAACGCAATTAATTCGAATAAACGCGTTGCAGTCCTGTTCCTAGATATAAAAAAGGCCTTTGATTCCATAAACCATGATATTTTGTTGGAAAAGTTAAGTAGAATAGGTGTTCGTGGCACACCATGGAAATGGTTTAAGAGTTATTTATATTCTCGCTCACAGTGTGTACGGGTATATGATTGTGTCAGTGACTTTGAAACCATATGGTCAGGTGTGCCTCAAGGCTCAGTGTTAGGTCCAATATTATTTCTTATAAATAAATAAATGACTTATGTAACTGTAAATACACCGGAAAATTAATTGCCTTCGCTGATGATATTGCACTTATTCAAAAAGGATCATCTTGGGAAGAGGTGAGACTAAATATGGAAGCAGACCTAAGCATACTTAGTGAATGGATGGAAAATAATAAATTATTGCTGAGTGAAAAGACAAAATTTTTGTGTTTTAATGTATGCAATCGTTTCTCAATTAATTGGCAATTAACCTATCATAAACCAAATTGTGATCGAACCTTTTGTAATAACTGTATACAAATTGAATGTGTGCCTGAATACAAATACTTGGGAGTGATTGTAGATCAGCATTTAAAGTGGGATAAACACATTAACCGAATTTCAAGAGAGCTTAAATTTATCCACGCGAAGTTTTATTTCCTTCGAAATAAATGTCCCCGACTATTCATTAAAACTATTTACAATGCGTTAGTGCAATCAAAATTAAACTACGGGATAATCTGCTGGGGAGGTGCCTATAAACCTTCGCCCAATCCGATGCTGATACTCCAAAAAGCAATAGTGAGACAGATTGCTATAAAATGTCAATTTGAACCACCCTTCCCCATATTTGTGGATTTACAGTTACTCCCTTTACGTCATCTCTACGTTTACAAAGTATTGATATTGTTCTACCTCAGAAGTGGTAATAAACCTAAGGAGGAACCAAAAAGCAATGTATACAACCTAAGACCTACAAATATATACATTTTGCCCAAGCCCAAATTGACCCTGTTCAAACGCTCATTTATCTATGTAGGGCCAAAGTTATTTCCTAGATTGTCAGATAATATAAGAGGTTCAAAAAGTTTAACATATTTTTTGAAAAGAGTAAAAAAATGGTTACTTAATGTAGAAAGTCCAGCTGTATTTTTTGTTAATAGTATGGTTAATACTCACTATATTTTGTATGCACGACAGGTTGAGATTAAAAAAACAAATTGTTATCTTTTCATGCATTTATTCATGTCTCGTAACTGGTCTCAGTTTACTTTTTTTTTTTTTCAATTATTCATATTGTAATTTCTCTTGAGGTATCCCAATACAGCCAATGCCTAAAGGGATTCCTAATTAGTTTATCCTTATTTAACTGAAATGTAAAATATGCTTGTAATGTTTATTCTAAGGGATAAATAAATATTATTATTATTATATTTAAAAAATTAAAATATAGGACTGCCAATAAAAAATCAGACGAAAAAGATGAAAACAAGGTATTCAAAATGAATTATATAATTTAATTAAATACATTACGGAGGGAAAAGTTTACTTTTAGATATTTTTTTATTTCTTTGCCTATATTAACAATTCTGTCGTACTGAGGGGCGTTGGAGGTTATGTGAAAATACAGCTGTCACCTAATTAGTCTTATACCGATGAGAAAATTTTGCCCTTCCATTAATGTTTTCGATGCAGTCGGGGGGCTGTTTAGTGTAACACAATAAATCCATTCAGACACATTTTTTCTACTTGACCGGTTTTCGATTTTCTCCTGACTTGATAGTAAAATCTATACCTCCTATCAAACATTCGACCCTCTGGCTCGATTAGAAATGACCAGGAATTCGTATCAATGAGTGAGTCAGTTTTGTAGCTTTATATAGAGTAATAACCTCTTGCCCTTGCGAATTATGAATAAATTCACATGTTATGGATAGGTAAATCTCGCGAAAGCCTAGCGTCACGCGACACCTGACTCCTGGACGGATATAGAAGACGGAGAGAGCGATTGAGGATACGAAAGAGCATGTTTGTGTGTGCTTGTATGCGCTATGCCTCAGTGCGCATGCGTATAGAGTACCTACGCATAGGTATCTACGTATATGTAACCTATATCCAAGTGAGGAGAGGCACTACAGAACAACACACTCACTTATTCGACTGTTGCATGGTTATGTATAATACAAGCGCTTTGAATTAATTCACAATACTATCACTAGAGGGATATACTGTAATTTCATATGAATATGTTTACTCTAATGTAAGTGTATTTCATGTAATTACAATTTATGCATGGATATCATTTTCATATTCGTATTTTCAGAAATATCAATGTAATTATTTATATGTATTAACCCATTTAAACCCAAGCGGTCGAAAACGACCAGGGTGCCATTTTATCCCAAATGGTCGAAAACGACCTTGGTGGAATTTCTTTGCTCCACACGCCGGCAATCATCCAATGTAAGTACTATGGGGGAAAAAAGTTTCCCAACAAACGGAGCGTCGCCACTATCGCTCTTGGGGAAAATCGCTTTCCTTTCTGATGGCATATTATTCTTAGGTCGAGGGAAATTCAAACACAGTAAGGTGATGGACTAATCGTCCGAATCAGTGATGGATTCCCGGCTGCTCGCATGACCCGAGTAGGTTTCGCGCTGGGCCCAAGAGCGGAGGTTCATTAGATAACCTTGAATGCATTTGAAACGTTCCTTTCAATTCTCTCATACGGCTCAACTAAAACCAGGTAGTGATAAAGGTAAGATCACAGGAAGCTTATCGCTAAAATACGAATGGCAGTTGATTGGTAGGTTATGTGGAATGTGGATTTGAAAGCATTTGCTTTTGTAGACACTATTTCTCTGTGATAACTTCCAAGGATATTCAAAACATTCCATTAAGTCCAGGAGAGAGGGGATAAATCGATGAGACAGTTGAGGTAGTCTCAACTTCGCTCAAATATCGAGGGCAATGGATTGGAATAGAAAGGCAGTATATTGCTGGCTAAAATGCTAGAGGGAGGGCTGAATGATGACAATACGACAGAGAAGCGAAGACCAAGATGCACGTCTCGAGATGATGAGGACATTAAACTTAAAAGCACCTGTATGATTAGAAGCCGCCTCCATGAAGCCGGTATGAGAAGTTCCAGTCTAGGAAGAAAGCCAGAAATTAGCGAAACTAATTAAACAGCGAGGTTAGAATTCGGTCATTCGTAACGGGATTATATTAGAATATCGTAACTTTCATCAATTATTAAACAATAAGTGTTGATTGTGGACATATTTAGCAATTGAGAACATGCAATTGTTGGTAAATATAACTTTATTAATTGATAGTACTTCTTAGCACATTTACTTATTTAGAAAAAAAAAGTTATATTCCTCCTGTTTGTCACGTATCACCCAAAAAACAACTAGGAAAAATAGATCTGGGCATAAATGTCTGCGTTTTTGGAGAGTTATTTCTGCATTCGGGCCGGGATTGCTGTTGAGAACACCACCTAGAGTGACGTCTAAGGATTACCTACGCCCGAAACTTTAGTATTTTCATCACTTCCTTACATAAACGACGTAGTACCATAATGCGAAGAAATAATATTTGTTCAAGACACCCGTCCCATCCACAGTGCGCGAAACTCAGGAGATTTTTCGAGGAGCATTCGCACAGTACAGCGTAACCCTTCCCTCCAAACTCACAGTACCTGAATCCAATACAAAATATTTGCGACTTAATGGTCAAGGAATGGCAGAATTGTAAAGGAAAGAACCAAGAGACACTGAAAGGTCACGTCTGGGAGGTATGGGCATCTTTGGGTTGGCGCCCTACATTATTTCAATATTAAATAGCGTCAAAGACTTCTAGGAGTCATTGATTGTGATGGGGGTGAAATTAAATACTGCTTAATAGTGAAGTATGAGTTAAACCGTTCGTAAGGACTTCTTCTATGTATCTCCATTTTGAGTGGTCGGAAAAATTGTTTCCTTTGCATTTCTTTATGAAGTTGGCAGATAATTTGACCAACAGTGCATCTACCAAGAGTTTATTTATTCTCTTTGCGTTTATTTAAAATGAGTTACTTTAAAATACTGTAAAAATATTAATTTACGAATACTGCGGTATTAAAAAAGTAACTTCCATCTTGAATAAATTCCTTCAATATTTTTTTTGATATGCTGGAATATAATATGATGACTCCAGTTACATATCTAAAGTGGTTTCGTACTCCATCTAGAAGCTTAAATAGTTCAACATTTCAAAAAGGCAATCAATCACAAGAAAAATGTAATATCTATCTTACTAACTGTTTTTTGTCTTTTTATTTGCGTATTTATTAATTCATTAATACATATTTGCGCATAAAAAGCTTATTTATTTTCCTATTCATTGAAAATCTACCGCCATGCTTGAAATGTGCATTGAACATACGTTTGTATTCACGATTAAAAGAAGAAACTCTTATTCAATGCGGTGTTCTTTAAATATCGCAGGTTATAAGAATAGTAGACAGCGGGTGAATCCCAGGACCTTGCTATAGTGCAAGAATTGGAGCGAAGCTAAGAAGAAAAGGAGAGGAAAGATAAAGAATGCAGAGGAAGCTATGGCGATAACGAGAGCGTTCAATGGGTCCAATGATACGTTTGAAATGCATACATGGCTGTCTAATGCGCCTCAATTTGGAAGTCAGCGCGAATAACACTCGGGGAAGGCAAGCGGCCAGTAATCCGTCACTGGCTTCAACGATGAGTCCATCACATTACTGTGTTCGAATTTCCCTCATCGTTGCCTTGGAATAGTATGCCATAAGAGAGAAGGCCGATTTTTCTCCAGAGCGCTAGTGGCGACGCTCCGTTTGTTGGGAAACTTTTTTCCCCCCATAATACCTATAATACAACTTACATGTAACTGTAGATATCTGGGAACGATGTGGGATTGAGATCCCGCAAAAAGGTCAGTGTAGTAGAGATTTCTGACTCGTGAACTTCGGGAAGCGTTTTCTTCATTGACATGTCAGGAAAAACGGCTCGGTAAGTCTTGTTTTTTTTTCATTTGTTCAATATCAAAAAACTTTTTATAATAAAAATGGTCTGTTTCACTGTACAAGCTTGAATTGCGTATTTATCTAGAGTCCTATCCAGCCTAGAGCTTAATTACTGCTAAGTGGTCGTTTTCGACCACTTGGGATAATACATGCTATACTTGCTCATGTATCGTAGCGAATCGCGAGTTGGAAGATTTTTTCGGCCCATTGTTTTGGCCGTGGGTTTGAGACTACCCACCGCTCTGAAAGGTTAAAGTTCTCTAAACCCTTTGTTACATAGATTGATTGCCGTACAGCCTATTATTTTTATGTTCTTATGCTCATATACCCACAACTATTCACGTGTTTTCTATTTTGTTTAGAGGGAAATTTCTCACCGCCGCGAAGCAATGATACAACTTCGAAAATAGAGGAATGTGAACGCTTGAGTGACGATGATATTCCCGATTTCATTTATGCATTGCCTCCAATCGAAACTTCAGCTGAGACTGATGAAGACTTTGGAGAGGAGGACGATTTCGATCCGTATAGATTGAACCGTAATCAGTTGATGGCTCCGGCGGAAGTGTCTTTTGGTGAACGTGATGATAAGTGTGAACGCATTCCTTATGTAGAAAGTGCAAAACTTCTTAAGAAGCTGAGAGTAAGTGAATGGGTCAAGGGAGATATCGGTGATGCGCATCCTATACCAGTGCCTGGAGATAAATATTTCCTTCCTCCTCTTAACAATTTTGGAATATTCCGAGCCAATAGACTTCGTGAAATTATTTCTCAATCGAGAAGTATTCGAGGATTTGGTGTAATTTACATCAATGTATTCCTCTAAAAACAATATCCTCCATGTGACTAGTGATGATATGTATGCATTCAGAGGGATTTTACTTCTATCGGGCTACAATTCATGCCCTCGCCGAAGAATGCATTGGGAAAATAGAGCTGACACCGAAATTATGCTTGTAAAATACACCATGAGACGGAATCAGTTTGATGAACTATTTCACAATTTTCACGTTTGCGATAATTTCAAATCAGACGTAAGTGAATTTTTTATACGATTAGCTCCATTAGAGTGTTTTGCATCAATTGATGAATCCATAATGATAAAATATTTCGGAAAGCATTCGTGCAAGCAGTTAATGAAGGAAAAGCCGGTACGTTTTAGTTATAAAGCTTGGTTGTTGGCATTCCAATCAGTGTACTGTCTGACATTTATGTAATCTCAGGGAAAAGAGTCTTCCAATGACAAGAATAAGAATGAGTTTGGCTTTGGAGGGTGTGTTCTTTTCAGTTTTGTAAATTTACTAAAGAAATCATACCCAGGATTTTAATTTTCCTTGTTTTTTGACAATTTTTTTTACCAACTCTAAAGTAATATCAAAACTCTCAGAAAAAGGAGTAAGTACTACTGGTACTGTTCGTGAAAATCGAACGGAAAAATGCGCCATCATATCAGAAAAGGACATGGAGAAATTGGAAAGAGGAGTGATTGACAAATGCGTTGCAAAAGAAAGAAATATTATTGCAGTGGAATGGAAAGATAGCAATACAGTTTTACTACTCTCAAACCAATTTTGCATAGAGCCTTTATCAAAAGCAAAGTGATATTCCTTGGAAGAAAAACGAAAATTAAGATTGCTGAGCCAAATATAATTAAAATGTACAACAGATATATGGGTGGAGTGGATCAAATGGATATCACATTTCCAATAATCAGATAGGTATACGCGGTATAAAATGGTATATGCCTATTTCCTTTTGGGCCATAGATGTTTGTGTAAACGATGCAAAGCTCGTCAGTATGTCGTATGTGAGTAGGTGGGATAAGCTAGAGTTTTTACGCCAGGTTGTTTATTAACTATACAAAACCTATGGTACAAAGCGAAAAGTAATTGGTCCATAAAAAAAGTAGAGTAATAATAAGTAAAGTATAAAGTAGAGTAAATATTTATTATTATTTAAAGATTGGATGAAAGATATAAAGCCCTAAGTTAGCAAAGGTAATTATTTTGACACCACGCTTCGCGCTGACAACTGCCTCCATATTTATCAACCGTCGTCATTCCTACTGGTGACCCAAAACTTCTTTCCACATGTTCATTTGGCGGCCCGCGGGGTATTGCCGCAATATATATTATACGCAATAGAAAGGGACGCGTTGCTTAAGAGTCCGCGTCCTCGGGGACGCATCCGCGAGCCGTTCATCCTTCGACCGGGCTTCCTCTCCGCGGCTTCCGGCCACTGCCCTCGTCTCTAAGGCGGCGGACGCGCCTCTGGCTTCCGGCCGGAAGTTGACTCCGCGGCCCGCGAGGAGTTCTGGGAAGGGAAGGCTGCGGGGAGCGGCTCCTGGAGCCGCTTCCTCAGGCACCGTCGACGGAGAGTAGCTCGAGCATAGTTCGGTAAACACTTCGGATGACCCAAATGTATCTGTCACTGATTTACATGTACTATATTAATCGTAATTGTGTATTCATGACAGCAGTGACGTAGCCAGTATTTCGTTTCGGGGGAGGAGGGGGGGACATCTTGAGTATTAGCGGGAGGGGGGAATAATATTGAAAATTAGGTGCAAATTTGTGTGTTCGAGCAGGAAAGGGTGTAATTGTGACTGGTGTGTTACAGCCGATATTTAATGATTTTCGCCGTGTACACTCCTGAAAGAATTCGGAACCCACCGTTTTTATGCTTGAGAATTATTAACTAGTTCATAAAAAAGTTGTTCAAACTGAAGAAAAAATGAATTCAACATTCTTTGTTAAAAAATATAGGTAACTTTCTCCTATAGTGCCATTAAAAAAAAATTGAAAATTTCGGGGGGGTTCGGACCCCATAGACACCCCCGACCCCTGGCTACGTCACTGCATGATACATAGCTAAATGCTTCTTGAAACAGCTAAATGATTCTTGAATTGTCGACTTTGGATGACAAAAGCGAACACATGCATCTCATCACAAATAATCAGGTAATTTTATAATACGCAACAGTCTCCATAGACCAGAGAGATGTTTTGAGGAGTGTGGCACATATGAATAGCATGTAGCGTAGCGACGTCCAAGTTCGTTAAACTTACTTCTCACGTAAGTGAATTTGAACTTTATCATGTGGTATTGTTCAAACTGCCTTAAATATATTATTAATCATGATAAAACATATTATGATAGAATTTCGAAAAAAAGTTTCTCGCGGCGATTCGCCGATTACTCACCACTAAATGTGAATTAAAAATAATTAGTGATGACATTTGCGTAACTATCTACGGTACTTGCAATTAGTCATACCAATTAACTGAAATACCGGGCTCATTAAGTTCGATTTTCGTTAATTTTCATGCTATTCATGCATGTATAAACAGTAAAAAATACCGGCATGCCGATGATACTGCGTCGGCAGTACCGGTCCGGTACAAGTAATACTTTAAAATTTTCTCCGGTTAAATAGCGGCAATTTTCAAGGCATCGACTATGCTTAGCTCCATGCACACCCAGTGCTTGTGGCAGAATTTGATGGGTCTTTGCCCTGCAACAAACGACGATGCAAGCAGAAGGCTTTTGAAAAGATTCCAGTTGCATTATGAGATCAAAATTTTGCTTTGGCAGCCACTGTCAACTGTTGAAATAAGATATAGAGAAAAAAGTGGTGTGCGAATTAAAATTCTTCTTTCCCTTGCACAACTCATGACCTTAATGCGTTCCATGAAGGGACTAAAGTAAAGTAGACATATCCGGGAAATGTGCGGTCAAGCTGGGATTTATTAAAAGAATACCGGGGAAATACGACGAGAAAGTCAATAGGCGCTGTTATTTTTCACTAGTTAGGTTCCGCCTGGAATACGCGTCTATTATTTGGGATCCTTATGAAGCAGGCTTGATAATGGAAAAAGATCTCATGCAGCGCCGAGTGGCTAGTGTTATAAAGAGATTTTTTGATAATTCTAGCAGTTTGAAGAACTGGGTTGGTAATCGCTATAACAGCGTAGATTAAGGAATGGACTTAATCTCCTGGGTAAATTTGAGATAAGTTTCTTCTCCGAAGACGCAAAGAACATACTTAAAACTCCATACCATGGTAGGTTCGCTCATACACGTAAAATTAGAGAGAAATTGCGGGACGGAAAGGTTGAAAATATCACGTTTTATGCGTTCAATTAGGGAACACAATAGCTATGACTAATTCCGGGAATAATATTGATGGTAATGATAGGAATTATTGTTTTTAATTATTTTGTTTTTCAATGCCTGCCAGGAATGCTTATTGATTTTAAGTTTTATGCATCTACAATCTCGTAATAGTTTTTGCATTCCAGCATGACTATAATTAACAACACTGTAAACCTAAATTAATGAGAACTTAATTCTGTCCGCAGAATTTTCGGTGAAAATCAGTGTATATATAATTTGGGAACGGGGCTGCGGAAGGAAAGGGAATGTTAAGGATGAAATTTTTGCTGGGAATTATTTTAAGAATGGAAGGGAGAGTATGGCTTTGGAGTTATTTTTCATTCGTTAGGTTTTCTCCTCTTGTCCTCCTAATAGTCTCCCACTGTTCTAGAGCGTCGAAGTGGCGTCCCTTGTTTTCAAACTGTAAAATCTCAGGGGGGAAACATCTTTGGTGGCCTTCGCTTATGGTTCGCTTCACGATTTGGGACATGGTTTCCTTGCGGGGGAAGCACTTCATGCGTTTGTCCATTAACTTTCCAGGTTGTTGCTGAATCACTAATACACGTAGTTTCATTATCATTTGTAGGACATAATACAGTGCATGTTGGTGAAAACTCAGCCCCTTTCACACACCCGTAATTCGGCACGGGTCTGAAAACAAGTTAATCGACTAATGAACCCTACTAGGAAGGCTCTGGACTCATAAGGTGTACTATGGTGACATTTGAAGTCCTTTTCAGTGACTTTCTGTGATTTTATGTCATAAGTGCTGGCTTTTGAAGTCTGCTTTCATGACTTTTGGTCTGGTACGGTGCCTTTTAAATCTTACATGGTAACTTTTGAAGTCTACTTTGGTGACTTTTGAATCATTCACCGGTGACTTTGGAAGTTAACAATGCTGACTTGTTGGCTCCAGCCTGCGACGGTGAGTTTTGAGAATTCCGTGTCATCAACTTGCGTGAAAATTCACTATCGAGACGGCCTCTGCTCTCTACATTTGGCCATTTTGCTATAAAGCATGCATCTCCTTTTCGGTAGCGTATTAATTTACGTAAATAAATTATAGTTTACATAAATGTTAACTTCAGGAGTTTTTACTCTTAGCGTGTACATGTTCAAAGAAAGCCGTTGTATCCTAAAAACGCCATCTCAATTATGAATTTTCATGCAACGTGAACATCCGTTGACTCTTTTTCTTTTAACCTTACATTTTAATCGATTCATGAATATGTTAATCGGCTTATGAAGTTGTATTTTTTATCCTTAGTGCACTTAATTCTCTCGGGGGCGCCATAGAGGCAGAGGCGAGGTGTTGGTCACCGTTTGATAGGTGCAGTCGATGAAAGGAACGAAGTCATACACTAGTCGTCACGGAAAAAAAGGTGTCTGGCGAGCAGTGGTTTCTGAAGCGGTGACGTAATATCGAAACTTAAGAGGGTGACCCAGAAGGGATGAGAAATGCGAGGGGGAGTTCATCTGACGTCAGAAGATGTAAGTTGGCCGGCGAATATGTACTTGGCTGATAAACGGAGGTCAGAGATGAACCAGGAATTTCGGAAGTTGGTTCATCATCATACCGTAGATATCTTTCTGGAAGCGAAACCTGAGTATGTCAGGATAGGCATGAGAGCGGGCTAAATGCAGTGGGAATGGGGAACCTGAGCAGTGTGCAGCAAAGTTGTACTTTTTATAGGGAGAGAAATAAGAATGATTGTGTAATGAGGGTAATTGACGAAGTTATCGAACAAGTAGACGAATTAACGAATCTGACCGAATGTTTACGAAAGATGGAAGGATAGATGAAGATATTACTAGGCGTGAAAATGCCTGTAGTAAATTCGTAGGTAGTAGGTCGGGGATATCTAAGAATGAGTGTTTGTCTAGGGAAGAAAAAATCGCAGTGTACAAGAGCTCTCCTCCCGGAAGAGCAGTTATATAGCGGCGAAACCTGGGCACGTCAGAATAGGCATGAGAGTAGGCTAAATGAAATGGGATACTTGAGAAGTGTTTGCGGCAAAAGTAGGACTTACAGGGTTAGGAATAATTGGGTGATGAAATTGGGTTTGGACGCTCCATCAACGGACATATATGAAAGGAGTGTGCTTCAACGGTTTGGCAATGTTGAGAGAATGAAATGAATGGATATGAGCCTTATAACGAAACAGATATAAGATAGAAAAGCGAATGATGTGAGAGGAAGGGTTAGACCGCGAAAGTAATCGATGAATGAAGTGGAAGAGACTCTAGAGGTGGAATATTGGGAGTCTCAAGAATCAGAGAGCGTGCATGAAGCAATGCATGAGTGTAAGATAAGCGAAAAAGGTGTGCAATGAGGAAGTTATTGAATGAGAGCCAAGCCTAACAACAACAAATACATTCTTTGACTTTGCCTGCCCCGAAAGGGATTGACGTGATGGTTATGTATGATACATGTGCAGTGATATTGTGTCACATAAAAAAATTGTTGCCATATTGTGAATGTAGAAATATTCCTCTGAATATAAATTTTCCATCACGTCTAAAATAATTATCAATAATTTATTCGATTATGTTCATTTTTAATTACACTGTACATTACGAGGGGTTATATGGCAGGGGCAGAGACTTTATAGTCTAGTATAGTTGGCCCAATAAAGTCGAAATATTATCAATATTATTCTCTTCGTTCATCAAACTCAATAAGGTCCGGTTTCATTATATATCATTATACTAACCTTACGCATAACGGTTGGTCAGTGTGATGACCTCTTCATAATGATAAAAGTTCATGATACACCTACTGTGATAATGAAATGCGAATTCGTCTATTTTGCTTGGATCACGTAATTTCATGAATGAAATTGCTCCCGGATAAGATACTCATTAATATGCCTTTACAGTGACCCAAAATGTGTACCAGGAAAGCATTTACACTGGAAATGACATCGCCTTCCAGTAGCGTTCCTCCAATGAAGCTTTCATGCTTAAGACTTTGGTGTATTTCGTTTCTCAGTGCTTTCAGGATCATCAGCGAAACTAATACTAGAAACAAGCTTCGGCGCATTATCAATGAAATAAGACAATGGATGAGCTTCTCCACGTATTATAAAAGAAGTATTAGATACACTTTTGAGACATGCATTGAATTGTTTACTTTTCATTGCACATTGGCGAGGGATTAGATGGCTGAGGGGACTTCATAGTCTCAATCTCGCACCAATAAAGCCAACTTATTATCATTAATATCCTCAACGTTCACCAAACTCACTAAGGCCCGGTTTTGCAATACATGTCTGGTTAACGTTAGCCGTGTGATCGCGTAGTGTCTCCTTGATGTTGAGATTTGATTATGAGAGTTGATTTCAGAGTTGATATGTATGATACATAGGATTATCAGTTGGTTGACGCGAGCGTTATCAATGGTTCTTCTTATTCTTCGGTTCTCATACCAAGAAAATTACTCAAAAGAAAATCAATGTGATATGCAAACGTTACGATGAAATGCAAAGTAACTCGGTCATGAAACCTAATATGGCTTAGAGAAATTGGACGATGGAGAAGAGAGACTGGCTGAAAATATAAAACCAGTCCAAGACAAATAAATTTCAGCGTGAAAAAAATAAAATCACGGATGCATGTATGAACTAAATGGGAAATTAATGTTTTTTTTCTAATATTAGTAGACTTTTCGCGGTACACTCATGTAATTAAAACTAACATTCAATATGCTTTTGAAAACAATTTTGTCCCGATACTGAAATGGCCACCGAATTTTGAGACCGAAGTAACACACTGTTGAATATTCACTGGAAAAAATAGGCGAAAAAACGGAAAGAATAAATGAATTTGATTTAAAAAATATAAATATGAATTCTTTAAACAGATTTCGAATTTCCCCGCTCCGCATGTTTTCTTGCTCTGTACTCACACTAACAATAAGCATAGAAGTAACTCTTTGCACTGCTTAAATTTAAAGGTTTATCAATATTCCGATGCTATACATAATACCCTGCAAGCCACCAGAAGGGTATGTGGCAGGAGGTGAGTACTCACCAGCATTCACTACACTATACCCTTATCAATTAAATGAAACTGCGAGTACTTACTGATACATTCGACATTCACAAAAACCTGAAAATACCTGTCTAAAGGCCGTATCACACTAGCATTCGTCGGAGCGATTAGCGGGAACGGTTGCCGTTAACTCGTCAACCAATAGGAAGGCAGCGGCTGGCGTGAGCGGGTGCGGGTGCGAGAATAGCCGACCGTCTATTTTTCTGACTGAGAATCGCAACCAGAGACAATCACGGACTCGGATTTAATCACGTGACCACGTCATCTGCTGCCGTTGCGCGCGTATTTGTTTCATTTTTGTTTTGCTCGCTCTTAGAAGTTTATTTATTCTTTTTATTGTATTTTTGTCACGATCGTTATTTAAGAGTGTAATCTCTGACTCTGAATTAAATATTTAATTGGGATTTAATCAAGATAAATCCATTCACATTAAGATAAAAGAATTTAAAACAGGGCCGAAGAAGGACGAAGGTTTGTTTTCAAGTGAAAATATTTTTACTGTGGGTGATCCCATTGAAATGCGGCCAATGCTGTGACGGCCAATCGACAACCGCATCGCGCAGCGTGGTTGAATGAATCGACACCCGTACCCGCTACCGCTCCCGCTAACCGCTCCAATGAACGCCAGTGTGATTTGGCCTTTGGTAGGTGAACTTACACCAAATTCCTCTACACTATGCTACAAACTATATGGAAACTACGAGCATTAGAATCTTTTGCTACTACATAAATGCGCAGAGATACAATTGTACAGGGAGCATGCAAGACGTTCAGATAGTACTACGTTGCAGATAAAAAACATGAATTGAATTGAAAAAGACAACGCCAGGTTTATTTTCATAGACGAACACTTTAAGTCCCAATAGTTTGTTTCACATACTTAGCACGTTAAGGTGTAACACTTGCAACTTTGAGGCAACCCTGTGGGGGATTTTGTATCCATGTTCGTTGATAGATTTACTAAACATTTTCTGCAATTACGGAGCTATTTCTGAAGCTTATTTTATATACACGCGTGCAGGAGTTTCTTCAGGACCTGGGGATTTATTTGGAGGATTTTAATAATTTTTCTATTTCTTGAGTGCAAATATCGATAGGCTGGAAATGATTATTTACGGTGACGGATACATTCTGTGATCACTTGGTGAGCCCACTTTGAAAGTGCAGTATGAAAGGAGGTGGGTCTAGGGAGTGGCGTTAGATGGTGAAATAGATAGGAGGACAGACCGGAATACAGTCACGTGGGATCTGATAATAAAATAGATATTAGTAAAAAGTAGGGTGGTGCGATCACTTGTTGAGATAGACAGTGGAAAGGAAGAGAGTCAAAGGATGTGGGCTCAGGTGAGTTGATAGAAAGTAGTGTGAGGCTCAATGGAAATATCGTCTCGGTGAGCGATTGACAGGAGGAGGGAGCAGTCTCAAAGAATACTGAGATGATGAGATACAGAAGGGGAAGGAGGTCAGGTTTAGCGATAGAAAAAGGGACTGCAAAGGCACATGGGAAACAAGGTGAGACGCTGAAGTAGACAGAAGGTCTGAGGAGGCACAAAGGGATGGGGTTGAATTGTGTGGTAGACAGCTGTTAGTAGGATGCTGAAGTATGAGAGATATACAGGAGGAAGGAGTATTCATAAGAAGGGTGAGTTAGACAGATGACGGAGGAGGCGCAAGGTAGAGGAAGTTAGATGAATTGATAGACAGTAAGAAAAAGAAAGCTTAAGGGAGTGGGGTTTAAATTGAGATCGATAGGAGAAAGTAGGAGAATCAAGGTAAGGGGGGTCGGAATGAGAGATAATGTAACGTTTAAGCGTTTTCGCGTGGTTGTGCCCGCTTCTTTTATTTTACGAAGAGAGGAGCTCCGTCGAAGTCAGGACACTATCTTAAGGGCATTGGATGTACGCATTCGAGTTTAGGTTTCCTTATTGTTTCTATGCGTTCGTATACCTTCCTTCTCCCTTTTAAAACTTACTTCTTCCCCTTCGTGTTTATGCTCCCTCTCCCTCTTCGTTCCTGTACCATCCTTCTCCCTTTTTTTCTTATCTCTACGAAATTCAGGGATGTAGTTATCGTGGATGAATTATCACACATTTTACTGTTTGAACGATACCGTGGTAGTCAGCCTTACGGGTAAATTGCATATTAGTTTTTCTGAAGGGTCTTCAAATGTCTGCATAGTGCCGGCTTGAAATTAATATTGATAAATGCCAATATGCGAAGTCACGCCTGAAATGTTTTGGTTTAGATTGTGAGGAATGGTGAATTGGATATGGACCCAGGTAAATTCTCTGCAATGAAAAATTATACTCCCCCACCAATGTAACGAAACCTCCGTAGATTTCTTGGATTTGTAGGGTTGTACCTAAGGTTTGTGTCTGGTTTTGCGTCAATCGCTGAGCCGCTGACGTACCTACAAAAGCAAGGTAATAAAAAATTGGGTGTGCTTAAGACCACACGGGAGAAGTGTAAAGTTCTATGGCGATATTCCGATATTTATAATATATAAAAAATATTTCATCAATTGTAATATTGTGCATTTTTTACAAAGGTGTTTGTATTAAATAATTCAGCCACGTTTTAATCACTCTTTTGTCCACTACGCCGTGCAGAAAGCTAGACTTATGTATTTTTTCTCTCTTTATGTGAACGTATATACAGTGATCATCATCGGCATTTTGCGGTAATTTACTCACCATTCAATTAACCTCAACTGGAACATTTATTACTTGACCATAAATCCAAAACTGACCGTGGATATGTCGCAGTCGCCTTATTTGCATGAAAGGAATTCGGGGTGATACTAATCTGTCAGTCTCCAAATCTAATGGGAAATTTTTCAAACTATCTGGAAATGGGGGATATTTGACACCATTATATACTGATAGTTGTGGGATATTATTTTTGTGAATGCTTGTGATAGAGGTTGCACATATCTGAAATTCCGATTTCTGAACTGGAACAATTTTCCTGTTTAATATTATGATTTTTGTACTGTCAATATTGGTAAATGATTTTTAATCATTTTGAAACCAAAAATCTATCAAAATCATCGCAAGCATGTCCAAATTCATTATAAATATATTTCTTTATAAACTCTTTATGTGCCGACAAATGTGTTGAGAATTAGCTGTACATTATTTGCTGTTGTGGTTTTGTGTTAGAGGTTCGTTAATATTATTTTCGTTTGACATGTCTTTTTCATTCCGCCGTTGAACGAAATCGTGCACAACATTATCAACATTTGAATTTGACTCGCTCCGATCCTCTCCTCCATCGATCAGTATAGCCGGAATATGAAGATCTGGAGATGGTCCACCACTTTCAGAATTGGATAGGTAATGTCTTTTCGCGGTATAAATGGCACATCTCTTTCGTAGAGGGACCTGCTATTTGTGAACAATGAATTATACGATCTCTCTTGGGAATGAATGATAGTTTTTTTGAGGGGGCTGCTATTTGGCAATCATTCATTTCCATAAATTGTAGTAAATCATCGGCGCGCCGATGATTTACTACAATTTATGGAAATGTACGTGCCGCGGCGGTCCCTTGTCTCTCCCTGTAATTTTTAGAACGAATTTTATCCAGGCTCTTTCTATGAGCAGCATCTTCATTTCCTACACAATATTTATTCTCGACATCAGCTTTTTTCTTAGCACGATAATTTTTGGCATATTCGGCTTTTTTTCTCTTGTTTTCCGCTTCCTGTGCACTGTGCACTTTCTTTCTTACGCGGTAATTTCTGGCATATTCAGCTTTTTTTCTCTTCTGATCCATGTTATTTTTTCCAATTCAATTCGGGATCAGCGTCAATTCTCCCCAATTCTTTATTTTTAGCGCGATAATTTCGGTCATATTCGGCTTTCTTCCTCTTTCTTTTATCTCCCTGTCCTTCCGCTAAGTTATTCAATTGTAAAATCTCACCCATTTCGTCAATTGTTTCATTACACTTTTGACCTTCTTGCCTTGCTCTCTTTCACTTTCTGCATTTTCTAACATTGCGGATTCAACACAAGTTGCGTTGCCTTCATGACGTTTATCTATGTTTCCGTGCCTACAAAAGAATTCCAAATTAATAACATTTCTCGATATAGCAGATCAGGCTCGTAGGTCAAATTTCCGAAAGAATTTCTAATAAACACCCATTTTTTATGAAAAACCATTTTTCCCCCACAAATTTGTCGGGAAAAAAACTTTTTGATAAGATAAAAACAATCTGAAAGAAATTGTCAAGAATTGTTCCCAAAAAAAATTCTCAAAATAAGTCTCCATCGCTAGGAATAGATCTTGTGACCTTATGGTACGTGGGACAGCAACTCTAACCATTACGCCATCTTACCCTGTTGTAGAGGGAGCGTTATCATGAGTTTAGATTCGGCATGCTAGGCGAGGCCCCGGAAAGAAGTATCTGACGGTACGTGACGCGAGTTGGCTCTTTTTCCCCCATGCCAAAAGTGCCCAAGAGGTTTACACTTCAAAAAATGTCGGTCAGTAAAACAAGAAGAAGCCTTTTTATTAACCTCAAAGAATGCATCATGGCGACTCTTATTCTAATGTGCCCGTACTTCGATTTACCATTTACTTTCAAATGCGACGTTCTGCGGTGGGAACAAGGGGTGTCGTGAGGCAGGTAATCGACGGAAAAGAACCCGTCGTAGCTTACCTTATCTACGGCAGACGGAAATTATAGCGTTACCGAAGAGGAGTGCGTAGCTGTATTATTCGCGATAAACAAATGTCAACAGTATATAGACGGTTATAATTTTTCGGTAATCTCGGGTCATGCGTCTCTAAAATGTTTATCAAATTTTTCCAATCCACAAAAACGGCGGCTTGCGAGGTGGATCTCGCAGTTCAAATAACATGACTGCGAAAATCATTGTAAATGCTGATGGCATTTAGTGTCTGAATCGGGAAGAACGGAAGAGGAAAATGTTTCGCGCTAATTCGTAGGATTTTGGGGATAGAGCGTGGCCAGAAGACTTCGCGAAGACATAATTCCCATACCAAAGAAGAGCAAGGCAAAAACATGCGAAGACTATATATAGGACAATAAGCTTAATATCCCACGTGGCCAAAGTAGTTCTAACAATTATTTATAGAAGGCTAATGAATACCTGGGTGACGACCAGGTCGGGTTTAGGAGAGGGACGGGAACGCGAGACGCTATAGCGGTAATGAGGACGCTAGTAGACAGACACCTAGAGTATGGGCAGGATGTTTTTGCTTGCTTCGTAGATTTCGAGAAGGCGTTTGACAGGGTGGACTGGACGAAATTAATGGGAGTTTTGAAGAAATTAGGGGTAGATTGGAGGGACGGGCGTCTCATTCGGAATTTGTATATGAACCAGGCGATGCAGGTTATGGTAGCCGATGGAGAATCGGGATGGGTCATGATAGGACCTGTGCAGTAGGGGTGTCAATTATCGCCGTTGCTTTTTGACTTGTATTCAGAAGAAATGGTTAGGGAAGCATGGGGGGAGGAGGAGATAGGAATAAAGGTAGGAGGTGATCTGATAAAATCAGTGATATGTGCAGATGATCAAGCATTGGTTAGTCAGTCTGCCAAGGGGTTACAGTCAATGGGGACGATCTTGTGGCAGAGGTTTTAATAATTTTTATACCACTGAGCTAAGCCACTGTGAAAGCTACCTTATAGGTGCAGTGCGAAAGGTATTGGATAAAGATAAACCATAATAAAATGAAAATTACGAGATACTCTGGAAGTAAGAAGTTGGGGCTGAATAAAAGGGTGGGAGGGCAGAAGATAGAGCAGGTCGAGCAGTTTACGTATCTGGGTAGTATATTGGAGGAGAATGGGTGTAGTGATAGGGACCTCAGATTCAGAATTGCCCTCGCTATAGAAGTATTTTCAAAGAGAAGAGAATTGATGAGGGGGATTCTGAGAAGAGACATCAAGAAAAGGCTGGTGAAAATTTTAACATGGAGCGTGGCGCTGTATGGGTCGGAAACTTGGTAATTGCGAATGGTGAATGTGCGTAGACTTGAGGCGTTTGAGATGTGGGTTTGGAGGAGGATGGAGAAGGTGAGCTGGGTGGCGAGGAAAACGAACGAGGAGGTATTGGACATGGTTGGAGAGGAGAGGAAACTTGTGGCAGAGGTTCGGAGAAGGCAGAAGAGATGGATGGAGGAGGTTTTGAGAGGAGAGAGCATGCTGAAGAAAGTGATAGAGAGGAGAACATTGGGGAGGCGTGGAAGAGGAAGGAAGAGGATAGGAATTCTGGACGAAATAAAAGGAAGTAGAACATATGAGGAATTTAAGAGGGATCTAATAGCGGGACATCCTTAGGAGGGAAAGCGAGACAATGTGTATGAAATTGGGATGCAGAATGGGGACTGTCCAGGAACCTACTAATCAGCTGGTAGAATACTTTATTGAAAAAATCCGAAATAATATGAACGGCATAAAATACTATTATTTCTCTAAAAAAACATATCAAAGTCCTAATTCCCAATAGCAGAAACAAAATACGACCAAGTTCACGTATACGCAACAACACAATTAAAAAGAGAAAGTAAACACGAGGAAATATCATTGGGAGTTTATAAAATTATGCCGTGGATTTTGCTCAAATACCGATAAAGAAATAACACGTCATCAGCTCAGGTTAACGAAACCGAAAGTCGTTCAATTGTTTGACTAACACACAGCTAATCCATACATAGGTAGCGTTGAGTGCTCCAAAATTCAAATATGCATTCCGATTGCAACATGCAACACCCTCACTCAATTAAGATTATAAAACTTCACACCCCTGAATAATTTGAGTTGTTTCACCCTGACCAAGCGTTTTGTCATAACACCAGCTACCATATTATTTGTTAAACAATATTTCACTATTATGTCACCATCCCAGATGGTTCTTTTAACAAAATGACACTAAATGTAATGTTTGCATGCTTGAATTAGGATTTGTTACGGCGGATTGGTTATCATTTAGCAACACAGACTTTCCATGCAATTCATCAGCAGCACACTGCTCTGTGATTTGCGAAAGTCTTACAATTGGTGTTGCATAAAAGGTCTAAAATTTTATTGAGTGCAATGGACTTGTTTGCGCAGTTCAAGACTGACATTAGCCTCTAAAATTGACGCGCCAACTCAGTCTGTTTTTTTGCTAGTTCAGGTCACGGCGCCTCCTGAAAACTTAATTACACAATCAGAACAAAATACTCCGTCTTCTTTTCCACTGATCCAATCAGCAATCACATACCCTCCAAGTAACTAACCAGAGATTTTCTACACTGTGCTATGTTGAGGTTCCTTTAATGTAACGGAGAACCCTATTGGCCAGCTCCCAATGCTCCAAGGTTTAATAATTTTTATACCTCTGAGCTAAGCCACTGTGAAAGCGTCAGGTTTATTGAAATAATTGCGTACATTAATCCCAAATTAACATCTCATATGATGAATTAGGTAGTATTTAAGGATCATCTTGCGGAAAAAATTTAAACCTAATTCCACAGACGCTTAAATGGGGACACGATTTGACATGGTAAAACGAGTCAACATACCTTTGTTACATTTCTTCTGATCGATAGTTATTTCATCCTACGTCTCTAGATTCTTACACCTAGAAAATTTCGGGCGTCATCATTTACATAAACGTAATTCTGTCCAATTATTCTTAAATCTCAAATCAATCAACATCATTGTACGTTTCTCATACCAGGACTTGGAGCCTTGTTTTAGCCCATAGATAGCTCTTTTTAGGAGACACACCTTGTTTTTAGCACCCGTTTCACAAAGCTTACTACTTCTACTACTTAAGCTACTTCTTGTATACCGTCTCACATTGTCACCATTTAAGAAAGCAGCTGTTACATATACCTACATCTAGTGAATCTTTAAATTAAGCATTAAAACTAAAGAAATCAAAATCCTAATGGCTACGTTGCCCACTAAAGGAAAAATTGTTTCACTATAGTCTCCCATTTACTACTGACTGAAACCCTTTGCCACTAATCTAGCCCTGTATTCCAGTTTCCCCATGTACAGTCCTAGCGAGAGCTTACGGCCTTTCGATGCGCAGAACAGTGGGGGTGAAATGTGTGGGAGGGTTAAAGGAAAGGAACAGAGTGAAAAGTGAGCGCGTGGCAGGTAGAATGACCAACATAGCGTCTCAGCGTAAAAATGTAATTCTCAGCCGTATTGGACAATAGGAGGGATCACTCAAAATTAAAAATCGAATTTGAACCGTTTGACGGAATAAAGTATGCATAAAACACACACCCGCCAAATTTTGGTGTTTTTGATCAATTTTTACGGGAGATATACAGCCTTAAAAGTCGCCGCGGAGTTGTTACCACGCCCACCCCGCGAAACGTATTTCTATTGGCTGGCTCCGACCGTGACGTGGGAAGTATATGAAGTCGCCTGGAGAGGCAGTGAAGGAACGGACTTCAGAAGGCTGCTCAACGTTGAGTCGTCTACTGAATCTTACATCTTTCATAGTTGAAAGCACAATGGCATTTTCATGTTAAAAAGCGTAAAAGTTACATTGAACAGTTACTTTATTACAACATAATTGCATAAACAAAGTCGCCGTGTTTCTCACCCATAGTTCATGTGTGGGCGAGAAACACGGCGACTTTGTTTATGCTATTATGTTATAATAAAAAATAGTGCAATGTAACATTTACTCTTTTTAACATGCAAGTGCCATTTTTCTTTAAATTATGAAAGATGTATGTAAGCTATACGAGATATATGATGGTCTCAATTGACGGTAAAATATTTCTAGTGACGGAAGGAAAACAAGGACAATCTCTCACCTCGTATTTTGAAAGAACTTTCATTAGCGTATTTAGGTGTACAATAATGATCTCTGCATTTGTATTAATAATTGATATCGTGCTTAACAATTATGAAATGTCAACTGTTGGTACAATAAGAACTTAACAGACAAATTTCGCTCACAGAATTTCCAGGCAAGAAGGGGCACTGTCGAAGAATTTATGGTAATTTTCTACTTCTGTACTAGTTTTCTCGCAACATATGAGACTTGACTGTATATCTTTAAATAACAATTGTTTTTGTGAACAAATAAGATCTTCAGAAGGAATGTAGAGAATATTTTATAACAAAACATAACTAGCCATCGAAAAGCACGAAAGCCTGCTAAAGGCCATGTACGGAATAGATCATATTTGTTCTCCAAATTTCGAGTAGTTGTTCGTAGCCTGTTGGTTACCGTCTTCGCCTGGTGATGCGGAGGTCGTCGTTTCGAATCTATAATACGGATATTTTTATTATAAATTTTTTTAAAGTTCTTAATTACTTCTTTAACTCAAAATATAAAATATTTTCATAAGTATTGCCGGTGAGTCGAAACACAAAATATTTCGATCTCTAGTTGCGGACATTTTTTTGTCGGCAAACCATGTCACGGCGACTATAGGCGTATAATGATTCCAGATTCTTCGTTTTCCGTTTTATGCCTCTATACAACATACCTGCCTTTTTATTTTTAACAGAAATTTATACTGAAATCGACCAAAGCCTTAAAAAATTATGCTATGAGTATGCTTGTAATTAGAATATGTTGATCCTTCAGTTCTTGCAGCTCGAAATTTAATGTTTTACATCTAGGGCTCCAATGCAATGGGGAAAATTCTAGTGCCTTTCGCTATGCCTTCCCATTATGTGGCAGAAGTTGGTACCACATTCATTGTAAGCTGGTACAATTTTCCAGAACAACTGTATCAGTAAGACTCGTCGCCGCCTCGTAAACGGAGTGACAGATGAACAAACCGTTGCGCGCACTTCAAGATAAAAATGCTAATTGCTGTAAAAATGGCTCCTAGAAGCACCTCAAAGTTGTTTTCGCTCATAGAAGAAGCCTTTAACTAGCGATACCATGCCAGAACACCCGATATTAAACGATTTTTTCTAACACCTAACTGAAACGGGTAAGTTGAGTGGTGTTGCATCGTTTAAGAAATCGCTGTCACTAAACATACGACAAAGTAATTATTTAGTTATGAATTAATATTTTTAGGGTGCTAAATCGATAAATTATGCAACAATCGCAAGTAATAATTTCATGGCTAGTAGTAATCCGATTCACTATTCTGGCGTGAATGTACGATGCTATCGTGGTAACCTGGTCCCATCTAGCATCTGGCAGTATTAATTAGATTTGGGTCATCCGACAGTGAAAATTCGTGAAATAGGTATTGATTTACCTTCATTATAAGGACAAATATGATGACTTTACAGAGAATTGACAAAAAATCAGTTTTTGACCATAACAACTGGGCTCTCACATCACTGTGCAACTTCTTTTTCGTTCCGGGTTGTTAGGAACCAAAAAGAAATATTTCTCGGGTGTTTTCTGTGACATAGATATACCAGTCGGCACACAACAGTACATATAAGATTTTCTATCACTCATATTTAACACACACGGCCGCGCTAACCACTTTAGACTCTTATAACTGTTTGTGACCGACACCAGCAATGCATTCCATGGGGTAGTAGGAGCGATATCATATACTTTTCACGTCATCAACATGGCGTCGGCCGAGAAATACGTTTTCGGCGCGGATTTCAAATTGAAATTTCAAACGGCTCTAGGAGCGTAATTATTTGGTTTTCGAGGGTAAAACTCGGTAAGTGACCTTTTTACGTCTCAAATATTATAACCCAAACATAATATTAAGTAGTGTGATCCCTCCTATTCGACTCGTCACGGAGCATGGAGCAGGTAGCCGCCATACCTCCCCGCCATACCTCCGTTCCGCGGCAGGGGCTGTGGAATAGATGGTTTTACGCGATGGCTCACAGCTGGGCATTTCAATTACTTTAAACGCATTAATATTTATTCCACATTAATAAAAAATAACAAATATTGTCGTGATTCCGCTGAAACGCTGATTAAGTAGACACCAAACTTCGCGTGATTCGCGTTTTTCAGTAATGTTGCTAAAATTGTCAGCCGCGTGAAATTCTTTAATCCAGATTTAAGACAAAACATAAAATTATGAAATAAAAGTACATTCTATATTCTTATTTTACTGAGCTAATGCAATGAGTGGGATAGAACTTTGCATGCAACTAGCTAAAATTCCAGTCACTCAAATAAGAAAATAAAGTACTTGAAGAGATAATTTCATAAATTGTCAATATTCACGCCAATATGTGATGAATAAATGGGACATTGAGAACAAAAAAGAGTGGAAATATAAGAATATATATTCTAGAGAGACAGAGAGAACATATTCATTTTATGCAAAAATAAATTACGGATAATTTCGTGGTTACTCATCTTCCCATTCGTCCGTGTCACTATCACTTTCTAAATTGACCAATATGTTTTCTACAATATTATCCATGTTCACTTCTGCTCGAATATACGATTCTTCAATTCTTTTTACTTTTCTGCACACATTCTCCCACTCTTCAGTCCCTTTCAATGTGCATTTTTGCTCCACTAAGCTCCGAACTTCATCCATTATGAATGACACTTTTTTTGTTGCTACCCAGGTTTCAGAATGCCCCAAATATATGGGATTTAGTTCTGAGTGGCAATCTCAAAACTGGATGGCCAGATTCAGCCAAAAGTTGGTCCACAAGATATCTTTTGAAATGTGGCTTTCACTGTTTAATTTTGGCGGCTAGTTCCACCTTAGTTACAATTGCGGAATAATGCACACCTCGCTCGTCCAACCACCGCTTCATTTCCGTTTTCGTAGCAGTACTTCCCGGCGTCCGATCAACTTCCACGTTATGGTACGGAGCGTTGTCCATGACCGAAACCGAATTTGGTGGCAGGTTTGGTATAACTTGGGTTCTTATCCACTTAAAAAGTTATCCCCGTTCATGTCCCCGTGATAATCTTCCGTTTTTAACCCGAACTTGAAGACAGGGAGGCCCCCAAGAATAAAGCCAAATTCTCCACCTATACCTTCTCATCATGACAACACACGAAACATGTAGCACAAATTAAATACGCACAAAGGGCACTTTAGCAAGTAGTAGTTAATGAAAGTATCAATATATACCTGCGTGGACTACTATGAGTCTTTCTCCTTTGGAAATAGGGCTTCGAAGGCCAAAATTATTGTCAGTAGACCACTGAAATGGGGTTGTGTGGCTTGAGTGAATGAATGTTTCATCCATGTTTACAATATTCCTCCCTTCCTCCCTGAACTTAATTATTTTTCTCAGGAATTCAATCTTTTTCAAGTTTTTCCGTTCACAAACAATGCCTTTCTGATTTTTCGTCTTCATCCACCTGAAAAAAATAGATTTTATATGATTATAGCTCAAAATATCACTTAATAGGCTATATTTTATAGAGGTGTGACTTACCTAAATCCAATTCTTTTCAGAACAACTCGGAGTGTTGTTGCCTGTCCTTCAAAGTGCGTCGATTCTTTTATCATTGGGAGTAAAGACTCAATTGTTTGGTGTCTTTTTTCCCGTGAATAGAAATCGTGGACGGCTCTTCTTATTACTTGAGGATCAAAGTCATCCACTGACGATTTAGGGCTTACTTGAGGCTTCCTTTTTCTTGGACTATAGAAAGACGTCCTGGGAGTAAGTTGTAATTCATCTCCCTCCTTGCAACTCCGACTAATGGTCCGTTTGGGAACCCCTGTAGGTGCCACAACCCTATCAAAAATATTTTTGATAGGAATTGTGATTCCATCCTGTGCCTCTTTCTTCATAAACTTGAAAATATTACAGACTAATTCTCTGGATTGACTATGAAGAACTTTCTTGTTCCAAGTCAGTGACTGTTCACCATCCATGATTGGTGCAGATCGATGAATGATTGAATGTGATAGGATGTTTCAAATGTGATGAATATGGCTAATGAAAGAAACAATGATGAAATAATAAATATGAAGAATGAAGAGAATGAAGGTAGTAAAAAAAGTGAAAGGAAGTGCAAGGAAAAGTCCTAAAAAGAACTGTTAACAAATAACGAGGACTGGAACCACACCAAAATGCACAATGCAAACGCATGAGGCAGACGAGCAGAGGGCTAATGGGCAAATGGCAAATATAGTTGTGGTTGGTAAGCCAAGTGAGGCGAGTATAAGTCAAGAACTGGCAAGCGAATGGAAAATCAACGTAACGGCATGGTGTTTGGTGTCAAATCACTTAGAAAATCGCAATAAATACGAATGTGATATTTGATTTTGCATAATATTGTAGAAAAACGTTAGTACCTATTGCAAGTGTAAGTCCACTTCCAAGTCATCGGCCTGAGATCCCCAGGCCGTGATCCACTGGCGCGCGCTCAGGTAGAAAGGGACGACGCCCACTCCATAACCCACTGTGGCGAATAGCTGGGGGCATTCAATTTCATTGAAGGCATATGACAAATTTCAAATTTGGCAACGAAAATCGTAAAAATTAGCCCGCCGGTGCTACCCTTCCACCCACGGCAACAGATTTTTAGAAAATAGACCATTCCAGTCCCAAAATTGTCTACTGCGCAACGCCATAAGCTTTCGCGAGGACTGAGCTGCAAATTTTCCCTAAGGAAGATCGACCAGTTCAAAAAACCTCCCTATTATTTAATGACTACCACTCTGTTTCCATGGCCTCAGACCACTGAGCACTATTTCTAAAGATATTGCGTACGTGTAGTCATTTGTAAAAGTCTGTGGGCAAAATCCGCAGCGCCTCTTTCGGCAAAGTAGTGAAGTTAAACTTTATGTTGGCTCCACCTGACTGATAGTGACTTGAAAGGTATGTGACAGTTGGGGAAAATTTCACTTTAATACGTGAAGGATTGGAACGGACCGCAAGGTATGGACCAATGGGGTGTAAGAAGTCACACTTCATTTTCACAGGGTGAGTTCAAAAAATATTTAAATGCTGGAAATGAACAAATTCAAGGGTCAATTGAAGCAAAATATTTCGTAAGACTTTACTGAGAATCAACGAAAATGGTAAGGACGGGAAATTGACGGTGTTCGTAAAAACAATTCGTAAAAAAATCACCTGGTCTAGTTTCGAGGCCGTGTCCCTGCAGCCTTCAACGCTTCTCGTATTTTATGCAGCTAATTAATAAACAATTAGTTTTTTGATCCGATAAATACACTTTTGGACATTAAGTTACCATTTTTCTTTACAATGAGAAGGGAGTTTGTTGAATGTTCGAACAATATTGTAGTAGAAATTAATGATAAATTATTTCTAATGACGAAAGGTAGAGCCCTCACTCGAATTATCAAAATAATTTTCACTAAGGCATTTCGGCGTACAATGGTGATATATATCAATCAATGACACCGTGCTTCATATATATCAAGCGTCAAGCATTCGGAAATTAAGAACCATTGGACAAAATACCCTCTATTTCCTAGCGAGAATGGATCATCTCTAAGGATCTATCAAAATTCTCTACCTCCGCGCTAGCTGCCTCCCTGACTCCTGCATGACTCCTGACTGGAGTTTAGTAAATAGTGGTAGCTTTTGTGGAAAAACAAGATCCTTAGGATGAATAAACTGAATCTGAATAATATGCGTGAAATCTGAAGGCACGAAGATCGCAGGTTCGAGACTCAAAGATAAAGAAATTTTCTGCTTTTTTTTGTTACTACCATTTTTACGCATGTAATCATATGCTTCTAAACATCAAGCCAGTTTGTATATTAAAAGTAAATACATTTTTTGTCCCCAATTTCCGACAAAAGTTACCTTGTCTGCGTCTTCGAGTAACGGATTCGGAATCACTCGCCTGCAGTTCAAAAGTTAATTTCTGTCTTTCACCACGAATTCTTATTCATCATATTATACAGTCCCCTACCTCCTTCCCTCCTCCATGTGGTTTACAGAGTACGAATTTCCCTGCGTCTTCTTATCGACTATGCAGTTCCTAAAATAATCCATATCAATAAACACTCACCGATTGCGTTCGTAATCTACGACGGAATGTCTTGTGGAGCTGCTAATATGCTTGTACCGAGAAAATCTGTTGGCTGTCATTGTTGTAGTAAACTCTGGTAAACATAGGTAACTTCCGAGTTATATTCGTTAACTTTCTTTTTCTTCGAAAGATATCGACATCGGAAATATAAATGAATGAATACCTTTAATAAGCATTACGCTCCTTGTTATACAATAAAGCTAGATATGGTAAGGGCAATTCATATCCTGGGGTTTTTCTCCCAGTTCTTCGCCATATGTTAAAAATATTCCCTGACTTTCGTTGCATTAGGAGTTTCATTGCGTTACTCTTTGGAGAATGCGTTCACCCATTGACTGCGACAGACCGTCGCTGAGTTCGGAGAGATGATGATTTAAACTCCGAGTTTCTTTATGTGAAAGTAAAATGGGGCGAGTTCCTCAGGCGCTTCGAAGTAAGGAACCGAAAATAATTATCAAGTTTGTATGCTCGAGTCATGCCTCCTTGCCATGATGTCATGTGCTGTGTGCACGAGCGAGCTCTCTGTCCACATGCAGGCCTCTGGCAGCGGGGAATCGCAAATCCGCAAGCAAAATAATCTACATGACGCTAAGTTTTAAGTGCCATATGCGTGCATCACAACCGTATTCATTGTTTTTATCATGGAATATAGTGAACTTAACTCTTGGTACCCACCGACGAAGTAGAGTCAGTGATGACAAAAATCGATCATCTCATATTTGTTACATACTAAGTTATAGTAGGTAGAGAGCCAAAAATTAACTGTAACGGGGTATCGATGAGTATAAATTAATCAATTTATTTGTTCACGAGCAAAATGTTCATGAGTATGAGTAAATAGTATTACGCTGATATGCAAGACTTGAGAGCCTTTAATGGCTCATCATCATGGAAGGAATGAAGAAAGGAATCACTCTGAGAATCAATCTTATTATTTGAGTTGAAGCCGACGTTTTTCTTTTAACTATAATATATTCAGAGAATCCCAGCATATTAGGGGTTTACGGATAATGCAATGAGCGTTCAGCGGGACCTGTGATTTTAATTAGCGATTTTCTACGCAGTCTCGCGAGCATCGCCCCTTTTGCGTGCATCGTCGCGATTTTTGAAGGATGTTTTTGTTTCCGCTTTCTTCTCATGTTAATTATATACTAATGCTTTATTTTATTTTCTCATTCAACTAAATCCTTTTCAAATCAATCAGTTATTGCCACCCTAAAGATAATTTTACATACTTTATGCTCCCGAAATTTTTGATTTGTGTCCTAAAATCGGTATTTTACTTACAAGTAAATCACATTGAGAAAAACATGGGGATTTCAGTCGTATCGCTTTCTATCTTCCAATTCTATACTTCGCAATGTGAATAACTGATTTTTCAGAATAACCCCTTGCCAACCCTGACGTCCCTAGTTCACGAACTGAACAGTCATAATATGCTGGAATCGTCCTTTTATGTTTGACAGAAACAGTATTCTTGGAATATTTTTCTAGGTAATTTCATTTAAAGCTATAATAAACCCAATTTCAAATACTTCTGGACCGTGTTTTCCTGTATTGAAGTCTTCTTCAGTTCTTTCCCTCTAAATCTTTTCCACAGTATCGGTCAAGATTTTGACTGATTCTTACAGTTTACCCATGATAATTATAGTTTAGTGGGAATAAAGGAATAGGGATGAGAAAACTTCGCCTGGTTTTTTTCCGGATTGAGGAGACAAAGATGTCATTTTTCCTGAATTCCCTCGGTGACTTTCACTCATTATGAGTCCTGGAAGTCGGATATCATCATCGGGAATCGCCAAAAGAAAAAGACGAAAGGTGAAGGTAGATATGGATCAAGGGAAACATGGAGGGATATGACTAAAGGCACGAATAAATAAAACTCTCGATGTAATGGAGGACGGGGAAAATTGTGAAAATAAAGGCACGAAAATAAGGAGCACTCCCCGTACCTCGTGCTTCTTTGCTACAAACAAAAAAACATCATATCAACATAAAATAAGTTTTGCACTCAGCGCTGTCATAAAAAATTGCAGACAGAGAGAGAGGGAGAATTAATATTCTGTGGCATCTCCCTCCAATTCTATTGCCCGCGTTAGTCTCGATCTCATGGAATTTATCAAATTCTTACACAAGTTTGGGCTTCGGGAAAGGGAAGCCCACACCTCTCTGACATGATCCTCAAGATGTTGAACGGTCCTCAAGCGGTCTGCAGACCACTCCCGAGATATTATCCCCCTCAGATCTTCAATTGAATTGAAATCGGGCGATCGCGTCGGCCACTCTTGGGGACAAAGTTTTGGATTTTGTGCCAGGAAATCTTTGACAACTCGCCCAGTATGAACTGGGCAGTTGTACTAGACAAAAATTACTTCTTCTTCTCCGGAGACTATCTCGGAAGCGTACGGAATTAGGTTTTCTCTTAGAATATCGACATAATCCACAGATGTCATTCTTTTACGTGTTCTAACGAGGGGACCAGGCCCAGCTGCCGTCATTGCACCCCAAAACCTGACGCTCACGCGGCCAGACCTATTGTTTCTCACAATGTAGGCGGGATATTACCTGTTGAGATAGTAATTAATGAATATAGACTCGTTTTCAGAATAAGGAAGAAACAATACTGAAAACAATTTCATTTATGATTACCTTTTCCCTCGCGGGCGCCATAGGTGAATGGTACCATTCTCATTGCTCTGAAATGTTTTTTCGTCTGAAAAAATAACTAAATTCCAATAGGCCTGGTCCATCTCGCAATATCGTTGAGCAAATATGAATCTGGACTGTTTATGAGCCGGCGTTAAAAATGGCTTTTGGCACGGTTTATAATTTCTCAGACCTACTTCTTGAACCCTACTTCGATATGTAAGATAGCTGCAGCCAAACCCCATCTCTTGCGGCAAGGACGCTAATCCTCCCCTTGAAACGGGTTGTGGCTGGACATACTCTATAATGGAGCGATTTTGTTCCTCGGTCGTACACCGCGGTCTTCCGGGACGAGCTACACTCTCTAGCTCCGTGTCCCCCTCTCTGCTTCTCTTCAGCCACCTATATACACAATTTCGGTGGACACCAAAATGTTTTGCCACTTCTACCACTGATTGGCCAGCAGCAACCATTTCCCCCCTTTCTGCGGGAGAGGTTTCCATGAACGGAGCGCGTACCATGTCGACTGATCTGTATACTGCGTCAAGCTGCACTGATCAAGCGTCACAGGTAATATGAGTCCCTGCCGCGATCAACTACGCTTGGTTTGGTATATTTGTTGAACTTCAATAGTGGCGCTGCTATAGTTCATAATCGCCAGGCCTATTTATATTTATCATTGATAGTGTAAATTAAATCAGGAATTGAAAAATTTATTCGTTTTATTCCATTTTTTAAAATAATTATTAGTTATTGGAAATAATCAGCCTATCACGGGAGAAAAATACCACGATATAGCACTGTGTTTTGAAGGGGCGAAGAGCTGAGGCCGAGAACGACCTCCTTGGCATTCGAACGAATTCATTGGAGGTCAAGGCATCAGAGTGGTCAGGCTATTCTGCTTCCTCCAGAAATACTATATCTACATTTACAAAATACCCTGCAAGCCACCTCAGGGGTGTGTCGCAGGGGGTGAGTATTCACCAGCATGCATTACACTATACCCTAAAGTTAGTGTAACTACGACTAATTATGCATTAGCATACATCGCTAATGCTTGTCACGAGGCGAAGCCTCACAAGCATGCACTACTACACTACAGATATTATCATCATGGAGAGGGACCATTAATATGTATGTATTTTGCAACTACACAAGTGGACAGAGACTCAAGACTTATGTAGAAAGCATACACGGCATGCTGTTAGTACTAGGTAACAGATAAGGATTCAAGTATTAGGGAGTACTACTACTACTAAGAGCTACACTACCTAATGACAAACCTAGATAAAAGTCTCATTGGCAGCTGTTATGGTCCCTTATCGTTCGTGGGAAAAATCACATTTTAAACCTGTCCGTTCTACAGTCTAGTTCCCTAATTTTATTCTCATGATCTGATCTACCGTAGTATGTTGGATTTTGTTAAATATAATCAACTTCGTCAGAAAATATACCGGTTTGGAACTTACATAATAGATTGAGTCTAAATTTTAATCGACGGTCTGAAAGCGTTTCCCATTCCAGTTGCTGGAAAAGGTCAGTAACACTAACGAGATTATCATAACGGCCTTTAACTTATCTTGCCGATCCTCGCTGCACGCGTTCTAACTCAGTTTCCAAGCCTATCTCACAAGGATCCCAAATACTGGCAGTATATTCCAAGTGGGGTCTAACGAGGGAGAAGTAGCTGATTTCCCTAACTTTATCGTCGCACTTGCCAAGTACTCTATTAACAAATCACAATTTACGATTAGCTTGACCGGTCATTTCTCGAATATGTTTACTCCACGAGAGATCATTAGTCAGTTTAACTCCGAGGTATTTAACCGATTCTACAGTATCAAATTTGCTGTTGTTTATGCAATAGCTGTTACAAGGAGCGTTTTTCCGTTTCCAAAAATTTAGAACAACGCATTTTTTCAGGTTTAATTCTAGCTGCCACGCATCGCACCACTCCTGTAGTGCCTCGAGGTCCTTAGTTAGCGCTTCCTTATCAATAAGGCTACGAATTTTTTCTATACACCACTGCGTCGTCTGCAAATAATCTAAGCTTACTGTCAACTGTTTCACCGATGTCGTTGATGTACAAAAGGAAAAGAAGTGGGCCTATGACACTTCCCTGTGGGACACCCGATGTGACTTTTACTTCATCAAAGATAGCGCCATCTAATACAACCCTTTGCAGGCGATTGCTTAAGAATTCTCTAATCCAGGAAATTGCGTCGTCGTCTAAACCGTAGGATTTTAATTTCATGAGTAGCTTACTGTTGGAAACTTTATCAAATGCCTTTTTAAAGTCAACAAAAATTGCGTCAACTGGAACTAAATATCCGAGTTCACCCGAGACTAAAATATCGCGGGTAAAAAGTGCTAATTGAGTTTCGCAAGATCTTTTTTTTCTGAATCCGTGTTGCGTTTACGTTAACAAGTTTTGCAAATCGAGGTTCTCATAACTGAAATTACAATTATATGTTCAAGGACTTTGCAAGAGATAGATGTGAGAGATATCGGTCTGTAGTTCGATGGCTGTTCCTTATCACCGCTTTTGAATATGGGAGTGTCATTTGCAATTTTCCAGAGAGCTCGCTCGTGCACACAACACATGACATCATGGCAAGGAGGCATGACTCGAGCATACAAACTCGATGATTATTTTCGTTTACTTACTGCGAAGCGCTTGAGAAACCCGCCCCATTTTACTTTCACGTAAAGAAACTATGTCTCTTTAGCAGTGTACTACAGGTTCACATGTAGTACTCTCCCAGTTTCTAATTTGTTTGCGCACACTTCTCCTGACTGCTTTTTGGTCTGTGCCCAGCGGCCGGGGGAACGTGCGAGGTCCCGATTTGTACAGGGACGAGTGCTGCAAGCCTGGTGTGGAATCACCCCGTGCCACACACCCTAGAGGTGGTTTGCACGGTACTTCGTAGATGTAGATGTAGTGATCGATGGTTAAGTATTCCATTTAGCAGAAGGCCAAATTAGACCGCATTAAACAAGGCTTTTAAGTCAAGTCGTTAAAACGTGTAACACGTGTGATAGGGTCTACGTGGGGGAGACTGGACGGACAATTAGAACGAGAGTCAGAGAACATGCGGCTGCAATACGCCTCGGGCATCAAGATAAATCAGCGGTCGCCGAACACGCAGCAAAAGGCCATGAAATCGAAACCGAGAAGCCGATCATCCTTGCCAAAGACCGGCACTTTAAAACAAGGCTAGTTAGAGAAGCCCTAGAAATAAATAAACACCCCTGCAATTTTAACCGTGACCAAGGACAAGCTATCAGCAGTTCCTGGCTTCCAGTTTTAGCGAGAAATAAAAGAACCCAGAATGTTCCACAACTCCCTCCCCCTCCTCCTCCTCCCCCCCCCCTCTCCCCAAATTCGTATAAAGAGATGCATAACATGATGAAATGCATGAGGAAGTCTCCGGCAAAGGAGAGGAAACGTCGGCCACCTTCGAACCAGCCAGCAAGACGCGGACAACCCAAAAAAAACATATATAAGTCAAGGCTTTTAAGTTTTATTTAACTATGTGTAATGGAATTTTAGTATTATTTAGTGAACTCTGATATCTGGATCACGTTGAGAATGTCTTATTGTTTTTCAGGCAAGAAGAAAATTTTGGAATTAAATTTTGCATTCAGCGACCGTTTAAATTCCCGATATTTAAATATAATTGATTTTATGCTATATAGACACATATGATATATAGACACAATAAAAGGAAAATTTGTGGTTATTTTATGCGTTTTGAATATAAGAAGACCGAAATACGTGGGATCAATTTAAAATGCAGCGGCTGATTTTTTGTCATCTACAACTGCAAAATACCCAGCAAGCCACCTCAAGGGTGTGTGGCAGGGGGTGAGTAGTCACCAACATGTATTACACTATACCCATGAACTTTGAAGGTAACACTTTACCCTAAAGTTAGTGTAACTACGACTCATATCCCTGGTAAAAATCGAACGCTTGCCCTAGCGTAGAGGCAGCGTCAACGGGGAGTTCTATACACTTGGAGGTGCTTCCTTAACTCCCCGATTACTCTCCGAGATTTTTGTCTCCAAACACGTTTCCCGAACTCTTCCGCATGAGCGAACGGAGAGTGCCTCATGGTTTCATTGACGCTTCGTTTTTCGTCTCCCCGTCAACACTTCTAAAACGCTTTCGGGGAAGGAAACGAAGAGTTGTTTGATGGTTTTGTTTACTCTTCAATTTCACTGCTACTACAACGAAAAAGTTGTAATTTTTGCTCTAAGAATAGGCTTGTGTAAATAAAAGCTGGTTTTTCAAACGTCCCATTAATATGCAATATTTTGAGTTAATATCATGATGTACCTTGGTTGACGGACAACTTAAACTTAAATAACATACCTACGGTAATGATCGCTTCGTAATATTAGATAGGAATTGAATGTTAACATACGGTGTAACTAATTAATTGGTAGCTAGCCAGTTCGTACATTTATTCTCGGAAATGCGTTATTATGTTTACATCGTATTTAAAAAAATGTACATGATATGTACCTACTGCGTACATTTCATATATTCAAATGAAGATTGATTAAGGTTGATGGCATGTTTTAAATGGACGTTTGCTTACTTGCAATTGCACATAGAACATAAAAAAATTACCTACCATTGCTGTATTCAGCACCTAACTAGTTAATCATCTGACATAATCAAGGCAGTCGCATACCAGGCATAGTCGCGTAATTAATTAGAATGGCATACCTATGCATAATAATTATAGAGTGATGATGACATGATGACATATATTGTTCATCTTCCACTTATCTCCTCTTATACTCTTCACATATCTCCAGATGTGGAAGAAAATTCTTGGAGGATGAGCAAGGTCAAGAGGAATAATAATCATGAAGAGTAAAATTTAGAACAATATCGACATTAACAAGGAAAAGGCAACTGTAAGAAACATAGAGGAACTATTCCTCAAGATTATCCCCAGTTATTAATGGGAAATTATAGTAACTGGCCATTGAAAAGCAAAAACTCGAGAAATCCAGGCATCTAAATACCTTTGAAAAACAAGTCACGGTATGTAATAAGATCTAAACGCTGTGAAACACACTCTAGTTTAAAAGCGGGGATAGCCCAGTGGTTAAGGTGAGCGACTGTGAGTGGAAAGATTCTGAGATCGATGACCTGGCATGGTACATATTTTTACTCTTTTTTTCCTAAGTTTTTACTGATTTAATTTTTATATATTGTGTTCTTTTCATCGCTACTTCAATGAAAACTATTTTTAGTTAATTTTTAAGATGTAAATAGAGGCGTGGAGAGACTTCTACCCCGTCTACGCTCCGTTAACACTCCAAGACGACTCTTCGTTTACTCTCCGGTGTTCCACTTTACGCTCCCCAGACTCTCCGTTCACCCTCCCTTGTGGCTTGGTCAACTCTTCATTCGCTCTCCGATAGGAGCTTCGTTGACGCCCCCTTCACGCTATATTTTCGCCAGGGATGGGGTCGTCGTGGTGTCGCTTAGGCCAAAGGACATAAAATATGGCGGGTGGTTTGCTCCTCTATTCTTACCCTAGCACATTGGGTGGATTCATTTAACGGCTAACAGTGGACGTTTTTCGAGAGGTCGGTGCTTCATTGCCTCAAATTGGCATCAACGAATGAACACATTGGCTGGAGCGGTAATCGCGTGTCAATGAGAGCACATTTAAGGTGATTGGAGCTATTTTTGTTTATGTACGGACTTGCGAGAAACTTTGCAAGCACGTGTCCTTTGTAGGTAACATCTATAGATTAAAATGAAAAAAATTAGCATTTTACCGATTTGGTTTCTTGGCAATTCAATGCTATTTTAGCACGGAACCTTAGGGTGCATGACATGTACATCGAAATAATTCGATTTCATATGTGAAGATTTTGCCTCAAACGCGAAATAATTCGTTTCACATCATTATAATAGTTTTTATCAAAATATCAAGTTATCATGACGAGTAAAAAAAAAACATTTTATAATTTAATTTTTGCTGGAGTTTCGAATGCCGAGCCGAAAGCCCAAGTCATAACAATGTTCTAATTATGGAGAATACTTTAAAATATAATTTCCATTTCCACTGCATAAACAGATTTGCAACGAAATGTAGTTCAAGATTTTTTTTCGCCTTGAAAATCTTTTAATATGCGTGTTCAATGACTCACGATTACCACTCCAGCCACCTTAACGTATTGGTATTATGTACCTCGCATCAAATATACAATTTCTATATAATTCAAAGAAGAGCAATTTTTTATTTCATATAATTCATAGGAAAAAAGTCATACACTGTCTCCAAGTTATGGAATATTTTATGTGGGTGCCCACGATAATGATGTTATTGCACACAACTCTTTTCATGCCTTCTTGCACTCCTATGCCGGTTGAAATGCACATTTATAGCATTTTACGCCTAGTATCTTCCCAAGGTATTTCGCCACTATGATTACGATTAAAAAATAATTCCTGTTCTCATTGACCTTAAACTGATTAGCTTTAACTCTGTCGTGTTCGTGGCGTGGTGGTTTTGCCGATTTGACTCATGATAATCTTTTTAACGACGTAGTAATATTTTACCAAATGTTTATAAAACCTTATTGAGTGAAGAAAATTCTTAAATAAAAGTTAAAAATATTGATACGTGAATCCGAAAATATTGATACATGGAAATTACCCGATGTATCGGTCTGACAACCGATATATCGGGCGATACGCTTCAAAGGGATGTATTAAACCTCTACGCGGTGCCTGTGTATTGTACCAGTGGGTATAGCGGCCGCGACAGCAGACTTATGTGGTCTGGTATATATGCTTGTTTTCCCCCTGTAGTTCCCTTTGTCAAAAAAAAACAAATAAAAAAAAGAAAGAGGCACTCCGGGAGTGCCGACAGAAGTGAAAACTTGAAATAACGTGAGCATTTTTTAATGTAGGGAATAATTTCTAATGAAGTGTTTTATTAATCAGTAGAAAGTAGTTTCATGCATATAATAAATTAAATATTCATTTATTGCGCTATTGTACACAATTATTTTACATAAAAATTGTATACTTCAGAATAATCAACTTTCATCCATTATTTCAACAACTCTTTCATCATCACCGCCATCATCATTGGCAATATCTAAAACTGATACAATAGGCTTATGGTAACTAAAGTAAGAAACGAATAATTTTGATTCGAATTTGCTTAAATGTCTTGTAAATACTGCATCAGTAGTAGTTTTATATTTCGTTGTGCCAAAATTGCGATCATTAGACATCGTTAAACCAAACTCACTATTTAAAAATTCAATCAATGGTAGATTTTTATCGTCTGCAAAGTTTATGTTTATGTATATATGAATAAGCTACTCAAGTTGAACGTATTAAAAGAAATTGAGTTGTATTGTACTAACCTTCACTATTCTTGTATCGAGTACACTCTCCTGCACGAGTATGGACTATTATATTATCCGACACAATATTTGTAGCTACCCAAATTGAATGAACTAAACCGTATATTAGATATATATAATGTAATATGAATAAAATTATAATATAGTTTATTTGACGGTGACGCGAGTCCAATGTTTTTTACCCATCCACAAGTACTGTGTATATAGCGAGTATACTGTGTATATACAGAATATACAATTATACATATATTTAGCAGCAGTGACGGTGACGCGAGTCCAATGGCTTTTACCCATCCACAAAAGTGTATATACAGAATATACAATTACACATATATTTAGTAGCGGTGATGGTGACGGTGATGCGAGTCCAATGGTTTGTACCCATCCACAAGTACTGTGTATATAGCGATTATACTGTGTATATACAGAATATACATAATTATACATATATGTAATAGCGGTGACGGTGACGCGAGCCCAATGTCTTTTACCCATCTACAAAAGTGCTCAACGCGACATAAGAAGTTTTCACTTCAAAAATTTCGGGAGGGGGGTGGAGGGTTTCGGATCCCATGAATCCCTTTGGCTAGGTTGCTGGTTGTTGGAGCATTGAAATACTCAAGTCAACCAAGGCTGAATGAGCCGTCGCTATTGCTTATATGTTGGAGGGGGGGGTGGTTGTTATGACACCAGAAGTGAAGGACGGAAGTTTAGAAGAAAAAGAATTTGGGAGTGGAGAGCGATGATCCGTGAGGAGTGTTCAGGTCGAATTGGAATCTTTTTCAACCGGCAATACCAATTTGATCGCGGCCATTTTCAAGATACCAGAAAATACTATCTCCCTCCCGCGAATTCCGTCATTCCCCTCAACAACACAGCCCATTCCAATTCAGCAGTCCCAATATCCACCCATTGCACCAACATATCGCTCGCTGAATGACGAACGTGTCGCCGACGACGTCATACGCGCGACCAATCATACCCTCCGTTACAGAGAGTATCCAACCAATGGATGTTATCCGTGTGAATCGTTGCTTCACTCACCCAACTCCCCTCTCTGCTCTCGGTCATTTCATCCCCAGACAACGAGGGACTGACAACGTTGGTACGGACCCAGCTATCGGTTCACTTCGCGAAGAACTTAGAGACTGCGTGTCATTCATTAGGGTGCACCTGTTTAGAATCTACGTACGTATGAGCATATTGAAGTTTATATTTAGCATACATTTTTTTGAAACTTAATTACTTACTAATATCTTGCAAAAGTGGAGTAACTCGAATGATTTAGGACCCCGAGAAAATAAGTGTTCGACTCCCTATATTATTATGACCTTAAGTACGCGAGTCCTGTTCTGCCCCGGTATTGTATTCCGGGAAATTTTATTCTTATTGCGTCTTATCGTCGTCATAATATTGCCAGCGTTGGCTGTTTGAGGGTATTGACTCGCGATGCTCTCTCGTAAAGTGGGGATCGGGATAGAGTGGTGGCTGTAGCACAGGCTTTCCATTTCGATGGCCCAGGGTCGAATATATTAAGCAGCAAAGATATTTTAGTACCATCCCGTTCTTTGGTTGGGTGCTTTGGAGAATGAGTACTTAGAGTGAAGTACTCAGACCGTTGGATGGGACTTCAATCTGTGCAACCCTTGGCACCATTTGTTAATAGCAGGCTAATTCCGACGCCAGGTTTCTCTCATCCTAAAAATCCGAAATATTCTGTCCCCTATTACAACATATCCACCAATCCTGTAGGAAGCATAGATCGCAAGTAATTTTGCTCAAGCCAGGATGGATTGTCGGGAATTAAATAAATTTGCAATTCATTTGTCCGTACATGTTTGCAGTTATGCTAGAAATCTGTTTTAGTACCGGTATCTGTTAGTTTAGTTTCTTGACTAAAATTACTTATCTTCAATTGTCTAATGTTGTGGTTAGCATTTAATTTTTTTCTGCCATGCTTTCAACCAGTTTTCGCGATATTTTGTTATTCATCACATTTTGATAGGTATTATTCTGATTGATGTAAGTTTCTAGCTCTACTTATATCCTTTACGGGGTTAGCCCAGAGTATTCACCTCGGGAGGAATCTTAATATAGCTTTTAAAGATGAAACATTTGTCTTACTTAGCTACTCAGCCACATATAGTCTTCCATACTGGAATTCGTAAATATTTTTAACCCTCTTTTCATCTCACTTTCGCAGTCCCGGCAAGTGAATGGAAACAACCACAGTCGCCGCAAGCGGAATTGAAGACCAGAAAGAGCTGGCCGGAGATTGCAGTTCCCATGGATTGCATGAGGATTCATGAAGTTGTCAATTTTTCAAGACGGCCAGTGCAGCGGCGAAACATCTGCCACCTGAATCTGATAGATGATCCGCTGTTACAGCGTTGATCCCGTAAAGTTGCCAAACCCACGAGACGGCACAGATTTTCCGGCAGATTGATTGTGTAAGTAGCTGGTTAAATTTCAAATTGCATGAATGATTATCAGTAGTTTTTTCAGTGTTATGGGATAACGTCACGCTTCTCAAACGTAATCTAATAGTGTCACGGATTTCTGCGGTACTAAATCTTGCTCATATATTCTCACTTTGGCCGGAACGTAGGCTTCTGCAATGGGTTGAAGAACTGGATTCCATGTTTCAAGGTTGAAATGCGTGCGTCAACGTTAGGATTATAAAAATTTCCCGTTACAGGAGGAGTCTTTATGTCGAACTGTAGGGGTTGTTTGTTGGATCTTAGCCGGATTTTGAGTAGTGGCGCCAAAATACCTGCTCATTCGGTCCTGTTTCCATTGGTTGAGGGGTTGAATAGCCTTTTCCATGTTGTTGCCCGTTAATACATCCTCGCTGTAGAAGTTTCTGGATTCTTCATAAATTCAATGGCCTCTTCATCAACCTCAAGTCTTCTTATTCTTGGGAAGTATCAGTTTGACCTGAAGACTCCTTCTGTAAAGGAGGAGAAAACGTTTATCATAACGCTGACGCACGCAATTGAACCTGAAAACATGGGATCCAGTTATTCTTACTTAAATTCCTACTTCGCAAGAAAGGTGTTTGGCGCAGTGATTTTTTAAAACCATATATACGCAATCTCATGCTATGGGAATGTTATGAACTTAATTATGGCGTCAATTTTGAATGAAAAGTTAGTACTTCTCCACACTTTATTTAAAAACTGCGACCGTTTTCACCTTAATACGGCATCTTCTGCCAGAAGATGCCTCAAGGTGAAACCGGTCGCAGTTTTTAAAAAATATTATGTGGAAAAGTAAGTTCTTTTTTATGAAAAATAGATAACTTCCACTAAGCCGAGCCTGATACAAAAAGATATGTTAGGCTGGTAGTTAGTCCCACGATAGGGGTTAACTATTTTTTCTGTGATGAAAAACTATAGAATTGCATCATCGCTGATATGAACAAGCATTTAAGGGGTAAAGTAGTGTCTGTGTTATGGTTCTAGGCTCAAGTTCCCGGGATGGACATCAGTTTTTTTTCATTCACAGTTTTGTTACTTGACTTACTCGAGCGGTAAATATTATTCACCTGTTTATCCGATATTTTAATGCGTTAAAACTGTTATATATTATTTTGCAAACAGAAGCTGACATTTAATATCTGGCGCCGCGAATACCTCTATTCCAACTTTTCTTTAATTCTGGCTAGTTCTAATATTGTTTTATAGTAGCTGATGTAATAATCCGGCTCTCATATGGAATGAAAGTGATTCTCGGCAAGATCGTCGTACATACTTCGACGCTGCAAGTGAACCTTGCGTGCGGAGGGTGCTAAAGAAACTCTTATATACGTCAGCCCACCGCGCGGCTGTTTTCCGTAAATGTTATCACCTCTCAACCTTGGTGTTTAAATTTAATTTTTCTTAATGAAGTGAAGGAAAGGTTTGTAAAGGGCATTATTACTATAAAAATTCTTTGGGTCTTAACCAGATGAAAAGTTAAAATTATCCATATATTACATAAACTAAAGTTACTGCACCTCTTCGAAACAAAGAATTACAAATATTCGCCTGATTATCATCGTAATAGCTATTGGCAGCGTGTAAATAGAGCTATATTGTCGAGGGTTATTTGCATTATACCCTTATCATAAACTGATGGCGGATGGACGTTACAGAGTGAGTAGCGTTAAGGGCCTTTGTCCTTCCATCTCAGTTTATGACACCCACTCGGGCTCCGCCACTCTTCTGTTTATAATGGAAGTGCGATCCAGATGAGTTTGAGGTACCAGAGATTTTGAATGTAAATAATCATTCATTGTGTAAAATAATCTTGAAGGTACAATTGAAAAACATTTAGTTGTGAATTAAAGCAAAACTTAAAATGAAAAAAACTAAGCCTATAAAAAATCTAGAGCCTATCACTCTTTTAGTCTTGGGATTCCATGTTCATAGGAACGCAAAACTGAATTCTAAATTTTACAAATGCAGCAAAGCAATTAAACTTAGTGTTTTATGTTTAAGCTACTGGGTATGTAACCCCAGAATTGTCGAGATTCTTAAATTATCCACGGACTGGCTGCCAGCAAACTTTCGTTAAAATTCTATACCCGGCTATATAGGGTATACCCAATATATTGGGTACTCCCCTTGCTAGTCTCAGGTTTAGGCTAATGTTTTTAATATAATAAATTAAAGCAACTTTGAAGTTAATTTATAAATTTGTATTTCTTTTATACCAATGGTGTGATAGTGATTCCAATTTTTTGTCAGAACTGTTTGCTAGGATATTGACCCTAATATAATTATCGCGACACTTTTCATGATGAATAAAATTGTTGCTGAACTTGTTAATTTTTTAATTTTCAATAATTTGTAGGAAAATACTTATATTCATTCACATATTTCATAGTATTTTATGCTGATTTGCATAATGAAAAACTTAGGTGAGACATTATATGCAGCGGTGATGGTTTCTTTAGGCTCGCTCAGTTATTGTGACTTAAGTTGTTAAACAGTAATTCAGCGACTTTTATAAAAATGTTTAGAATATTTTATTAACTATTTGATTTATAATCTAACTTATTTGTATTGTGTAAGATATTTCACTTTCATTCCTTTAAATATTAGTCACTTGTGTAATCATCAGGTGGATTGTATTATTTTTCAGCATTTCGTTGAGCTTGGACCTAGTGATATTTCTGTGAACCAATTTGAATTTGATTGGAGTATTATTAACACACATCTTCTGGTGATTAGTCAAATCAAATCAGTAGTAAAACGGCAGGGCTTCTTAGATATGCCTTCACTCTTTCTTCGACTTGCACCAGCATCGTAGTATTTAATGGCAATCGCTTGTTTTCTTGATGCAATAGGGGTCATAATATATGCCGCATTTCTTTTCCGTTACTTCCTCAAAATTCTATGCAGACAAATATTTCTCCCTCACTTCTCGTGGATAATCTTGGAACTTCAGTTTCTACTTCTTTCATCACACTGATAATTAATTTTTTAACGTCTACTCGGCACTCTTACTCGGTGGTCTGTTTTCCTTAAAACTAGTTAGTTCAGCAATTTGTTAATGGAAAACCATATATTTATCCAGCCACTCTGAATCAAAGTTCTCGCTACCACTGCTCGTTGAGGTTGGTTGGGGTCAAGGTGTTCTATCACCTTGGGTCGGGGTACTACCTTGTGCAGTGCTGATTTGGGAAAACTTGACTTTTTTAGGAGATTAATCTTTGCTCTGCAGTTTAAGGAAAGGCCATGTAAACGATCCCGATCAAGAAATTTCTAAACTGTTGATAAGAAAAAATTAATGGTATTTTTTCTTTCAAATGTTACCCGGTGAATACTAGCCTCCCTGTTTATCTGCAGATTGAGTACGATTTGATCTCAAATCATTCTCAAATGGAATCATTCATTCACGCCTAGTTATGTTCTGCCACTATTATCGTCTGTTTCCATATGACAATGAACTTATATCAGAATGGTACCTGCTGCTTCAGAACTGCTTTCGTGCATCGTAGCTTACGCTGTTGGCTCTTTGTAGAATTCTTCGGATGAATGCTTTCGCTTCGGTTTTGGCTTGGGTGAGATACTTTCTGCTTCTCACTTACTAAATCAATCTTTCTGCCAACATTGCTCCTCCTCCACTCGTGCCAAAGAGTATTTGCTCAAGTCTCACGGTGAATTAATCTTTATTCCACAGAGCAAAACTATTCTTTACGTTGACCTTATTCTATTTCTTCGTAGTTTTTATAGCGGTTCTCAATCTCGTCAATCGTTCTTCACTGCAAAAATTATCATTATTTAAGCACAGCACGGCATGCCAAATGTTTAATTTTTGGATTTCACCCCTCGCTTTTAATGTAAACATTGAAGCTCTCCTTTCATTATATTCCTTCGGATTTATTTACGTCAAACTGGTCTTAATATAACTGCCTTTTTATTCAATTCATTGAAAGACACTTCTTTCATGTAGTCGGTTAGTCTACTTCAATTCATCATACGTTGTCAAATGACATAGTTTGTCCAATTTTTCCTGAAAATTAATTTCTCCATCATAGTCCAGATTGCTTGATAGTTTTCCCAAAATTATTTCACGCATGAAAATGATGAAAAATAATAAATTTCGAATATGGCCTTAATTATGAATAGAGAATGTCTCACTCAAACTATCTTAAATCCACACACTACTCGTTGCTCTTAGCGACTCGCCAAAAGGCATAGTCAGCAGTTCCGAGGCAACTACAACAAGCGTCAGGCACCGTAGTTCCTCTATCCCTTAACTGATGCATGAAGTTTTGATATTTACAAACTCAGTTTAAATCTACATTCTACCCTACAAGACACCACAAGAGGGTGTGTCGGGAAGTGCTAAGAAAAAAAGACCGGCCGTGAAAAGGGGAGGGAATAGGTAAATGGACACAACGAAAATAATTTGTTAGTGGTAGTGGTGTCAGCTGTTTTTGCCATGGTCAGTAATGGTGCGCTAGATGAAGTGCGAGGTAAAAATATACTGTCATCCTGAAACAAACTCGCATGATCTGAATTTAAGTAATCTCAGCCTGGCGTGCAGCCTCAGTCTCCAGCGACTCTTATCTAGTCCCTCCATTCTCTGCGTTTACACTTTTCGATCGGAGCAGTTTGAGCCGTCCATGACGTCATGGCCTTCTCGACGAGCATTGAGTGAAAGGAAGAATGCGGATTGCGGGTGGATTCCACCGCCACCGCTTGGCACATAGGCACCCTGCCTGTTAAACAGGACTGTCTTGTGCTGGCCTGTGGGGCTAGCCTTGTGGGGGCTAGGTATAAAAGGGACACACACCCTGCCCCCGGGCTGATTTTTGGCCACGAACTCCTCGTGTGAGGACGACGGGGAGTGCGTTCGTTGGAGAGACGAGCCGACGCTGCTTCACCAGATCACCACTCGCACAGGTACCGCGCACGCCTTCCCTTCCCTATCATTGTCCCTTTCCTTGGCTCGCCGATCGCCCGCAATAGTTATTTTTGTTTTAATTTAAAGAATAAACTGGTGCCCTTTTTTTCTAAGTAATCATTATTTTTTTTGACGTTTCTACCGACGACCCTCATATCCACGTGTCTCAAATGGTAGCAGAGCGTGGTTGTCGGTACGGTAGAGGTACGGAATTCGGAGTGAGAAATGGCAAGCGAGTTGCCTTCGGGCACCAGTTGGATAAACGAGCTAGCAAAGACCGAAGTAGTTAATTTTTGCACCAGATTTAATTTAGCAACCGAAGGGACTTTGGATGAGTTACGGAAACATTTGCGTGAGTATGTTCGTTCACTCAATCGCGACGATAGTGGAGACAGTAGAATAGGCGTAGAATCTCCTAAAAGGAATTCTCAGAGAGTGTGTGACCATCAAAATAAAGAACTCTTTATCAGACACTTGGAAAGCCTCGTCGCGGCCGCAAATCGTTGGGAATTACGGTTTTGTGGGGATGACGGTGAGTGTTATGGGGTTTTTAGAAATATTCACGAGGTTCTTGGGGAAATTCGAGTTGCGAGAAGAATTGGCCTTCAAATTAATACCAGAAGTTTTACACGGACGGGCGAGGTGCTGGTACTGGGCGAATCAATTCACCAATTTAGAGCATTTTAAAGAGGAGTTTAGGGCAACATTTAGGGTACCTAACTATCAAACGCGTCTAAAAAGGGATTTGTATAATCGGACCCAGGGAAGGAATGAGACGCTTAATGAATATCTGATTGTCATGAAAAGCATGAATGATAGACTCGACCATCCCTTATCTCAGGAATCCCTATTAGAGTTAGTATGTGGTAACCTAAATCCCAATTATTCTTGGCACCTACTAACTAAACCGTTATCCTTCGAAGACCTCGTGCGTTGGGGACGTAATCATGACGAGAGACGGGCAGTTGCTGAGGCCTATCAGGAACCAGCACTAGCAGAATATATGGTGGAGCCCGAATTCGGGGAAAGAAATAGGCAGGCAGAACTCAGGCTCCATTCAATCGAGTCTACAAGTAATAATAGACAGTTGAGGCAGCGAGAATATTTACCAGCACGTAACCCTCCGGGTTGGCGCGGTGGCGGCCGTGCTCCCGGGGGACCTCCCACTTATAGAAACAGAGCCCGGCCGGGAAACGAGTGGTCCGCGGAACTATAAAGTCACGAGGGTTTCGCGGAAAATTAGTGGCATTTCGTCCCATGGGCGTCAAGAACGACTTGTCACCTAAAATAAATGTTTTGATTGAAGGGATAGTTGCAACCGCTCTTTTGGATTCGGGGGCTTACCGGTCGTGTATCTCAGAGAGCGTCTTGGGTAAAATTGCTACGTCGGGTGGTCGACAACAAATTGAAAATGTCGAAGAAGTTTGCTGCGGAGCTGATTGTGAACCCATTAAAGTTACGAGAAGCGTGCGATTAGGTATTAAAATTGACGGATATTCGTGGAAGCACGAATTCTTAATTCTTCCGGCATGCCCAATATCCGTAATTTTAGGGAATGATTTTATGGATCGGTCCGGTATGATATTAAATTTTGTTACTAGGACCTATATATTTAAGTTTAGGCCGGGTCTAATAGCTTCTTTCTTTGACCAAGGGTGCGTCGACGATGGGGAAGTTGAAATGGAAGAAACCAGACCATTCAAATATTTAACACGTGAGCAAAGAGATATTGTGCAAAGGTTGCTTGCCAAATATAATGACGTAATAACGAAGGCTTTAGGGTGCACCGACGAGCTGGAATATGATTTACAATTGTCAGATGATATTCCTGTTTGCACGCCGCCATTTCAGTGTAATCCCGTTAAGATGAAAGAAATGCGGCAACAGGTGGAGGACCTCTTATATAAAAATGTCATCAAAATATCTAATTCACCGTATGCAAGTCCGGCGTTCTTGGTCCCCAAAAAAGATGGCACGTCCCGGCTCGTGATAGATTATCGTGCGGTGAATAAGAAAGTCATCTATGATGCGTTCCCCTTACCCACCGTTGAAAACGCCTTCCTACATTTTGGTAAGGCTAAGTATTTTTCTATTTTAGATCTGAATGTATCATCAAATCCCCCTCTCCGCGCATAGCCGAAGGGCAACTGCATTCATTACCCCTTTTGGGTTATATGAATTCAAGAGATTGCCTTTCGGACTTCGTACCGGAGGACAGACGCTATCACGTTTAGTTGATAAAGTGTTCGGGGATGTTAAGTACAAGTATGTATTCAATTATCTTGATGATGTCGTGATATATAGTGAAAATTTTGAAGATCATATGGCACATCTGGAAGACGCTTTCGTTCGTCTCCGACGTGCAAAATTGACAGTTAACCCGGAGAAAATTTCCATTGCCCTTCGTAAAATTAAATACTTGGGGCACGAGGTGTCCAGTAAGGGAATTAGGATCGATCCCGAAAGAGCTAGAGTTGTGAGCACCTTCCCGATGCCTGATAACCTGAAGGCCGCGAAGCGTTTTATGGGCATGTGTAGCTAATATGCACGTTTTATCCCCTAGTTTTCAGAAATCGCCGCCCCTTTGAATCAATTAAAAAGAAAAAATTCACGTTTTGTTTGGGGTCGGGCCCAACAACAGGCTTTCGAGAAATTACGAGAGAAAATTTCTTCTCCACCCGTGCTGCGCATACCCGATTTTGAAAAGGAATTCATCGTGCATACGGACGCTTCAGCTAATGCAGTAGCTGCGGTACTCTCTCAGAGGGTTGATGGTCAACTCGCTCCGATAGCCTTCGCTAGTCGTACGCTTAACGATGCCGAAAAAAATATGCCACTTATGAAACCGAATGCCTTGCGGTCGTATTTGCGGTTGAGAGATTTGACCAATACCTGAGAGGGCGAGAATTCGAACTTTATACGGATAACGAGGCCTTGGCGTGGATGCGGCCTCATCCTAAACAACTGGGTAAAGTCGGGCGTTGGATGCTACGTTTGTCAGTATACAAGTTTCGAGTGAACCATATAAAGGGAAAAGAGAACATAGTCGCTGATTGTTTATCTCGGATGTTCGAGGAAGAATCCAAGGTTCACGCAGAGCTACCTCAGGTGTGTGTTTTGCAGGACTTGCCAATGTCGTTTATGACGATATTGGCTCAACAGGAAAAAGACCTTGAGTGCAATAAAATAAAGAATAAACTGATGAGCGGGGCCAAAGTAAGGGATTTTAAGATATGTCGTGGTCTACTAGTGTTTCGTGGACGGAGAAGCAAACGTAATAGAGTTTATGTTCCATGTGAGGTGCGGCCAATGATAATGGCATATTTCCACGATTCACTGATAGGAGGACACTTAGGATTCCGTAAGACACTAAGGAAAATTTCGCACGAATTTTACTGGCCGAATATGCACAAAGGCATTCAAGAGTATGTGAAGTCTTGCGTTAGCTGCCAAATGGCTAAGGCAGCGCAAAATACCATGGTGGGATACCACTCGGCGGAGATAGCTAGCGAACCGGGGCAGAAGTATTTTATTGATTACGTGGGACCATTAACACGTACTCGTTCAGGAAATACGTCGATATTAACGGTTATTGATGCTTTCAGTAAGTTCGTATTCATCGTGCCCACACGAAACATGAGAGCGGCGAATACAGTGAAAATCCTAAATACTCGTGTATTCGCCATAGCGGGTTTTCCTAAGGTGATGGTCTCAGATAACGCCACAACATTTACGGGAAGGGAAGTAAAGGATATGTGTTTTTCTTGGGGCATAAAACATGTCACCACCAGCCCTTATTACCCCAAGCCCTCCCATGTAGAGCGATTTAATAGAAATCTGAAAACTGCTTCAACGATCTTCCACCATAATACCCAAGATCGATGGGATGAAAATCTACATACCCTGGCGATTTCTTTTAATACCGCTTTCCACGAGAGTACAAAATGTACGCCATCAAGCTTGTTTTTTGGAAGGGAGTTAAATCATCCTTTAGCCATGCAATGGATGATTGATGAGAATGTAGCGCAACCGGAAAGTAAGGAGACACAAGAGTTTAGGTGGGCGAAAGCTCTGCGTTGCTTGGAACAAGCCAACAGGGTTGTAGCGACCAAATATAATCGCAATCGAAAAGAGCAACCGTATAGGGCTGGGCAGAGTGTGGTATATAAATTGCATCCATCAAGCTCTGCAGTAAACAAAATTTCCGGGAAATTATTGCCCAAATGATCGGGGGAACACAAAATCAGACGGGTCCGGTTACCGTAGAGTTAGAAGACGTAGAACGGAGAGGTTCAATTCGTAAATGCCACGTATCTCAGATAAAACCATTTCATCGGCGATAGACCATTTCTCCTCCCTAATCCCCTCCTCCTCCTTTCCCAACGGCGTGGCGGGGCAGTGGAGAGCGTTGATCTGAGTAGAAGTGGGATTGTTTTCGCTCTCTCGTTCACTTGGGTTTATCGTCCTCTAAATTGGGGAATATTGTTTGGAATTTTTTTAAATTGGGTTCCCCGCACTTTTGGTGGGAAATTTGCTTGTAGCTGGGTGTGGTAGAACTTTTTGGTTTTATTTTGGTTCTAGCCCTGTGGAGGAGTTGTTATTAATAAATTGTAACGTTTGGTATTGAAGCCTGAAACTTGAGCCCTGTGGCTGTTATTATGACAATGTTTAGGCTATTTGAGCAACTTGTGTTTTGGGCCATTGTTGTTGATATGCAACTAAGGGTGAAGAATGGAAGTTTTTTTTTTTTTTGGTGTAGAAGAATTTTTTAAAAATTGTTTCTCTAACTTTTGGTATGATTATGTTTTGACCTATTGGTGTTTTTGAATGGTTATGTAAGAAGAGGCGCTTGTTCTTGAATGTATGTATTATTGCTTTATTTAAAGAAACGGGCGTGAGCGACCACTGTTTGCACCATTTCCTTCTCCTTCCCCTTTTTCCGTCTGTGCTAAGAGTACTGCGAGCAACGAGGGAATTCCCTGGCAGAAATTAAAAAAAACAGGGAGAAGCGAGGGTGGATGAGCCGTCCATGAGGTCATGGCCTTCTCGACGAGCATTGAGTGAAAGGAAGAGTGCGAGTGCGGGTGGATTCCACCGCCACCGCTTGGCACATAGGCACCCTGCCTGTTAAACAGGACTGTCTTGTGCTGGCCTGTGGGGCTAGCCTTATGGGGGCTAGGTATAAAAGGGACACACACCCTGCCCCCGGGCTGATTTTTGGCCACGAACTCCTCGTGTGAGGACGACGGGGAGTGCGTTCGTTGGAGAGACGAGCCGACGCTGCTTCACCAGATCACCACTCGCACAGGTACCGCGCACGCCTTCCCTTCCCTATCATTGTCCCTTTCCTTGGCTCGCCGATCGCCCGCAATAGTTATTTTTGTTTTAACTTAAAGAATAAACTGGTGCCCTTTTTTCTAAGTAATCATTATTTTTTTTGACGTTTTTACCGTCGACCCTCATATCCACGTGTCTCACCATTTGAGACACGTGGATGAGGGTCGTCGCGTCGGTAGATACGTCAAAAAAATAAAGATTACTTAGAAGCAAAAGACACCAGTTTATTCTTTAAATTAAAACAAAAATAACTATTGCGGGCGATCGGCGAGCCAAGGAAAGGGACAATGATAGGGAAGGGAAGGCGTGCGCGGTACCTGTGCGAGTGGTGATCTGGTGAAGCAGCGTCGGCTCGTCTCTCCCACGAACGCACTCCCCGTCGTCCTCACACGAGGAGTTCGTGGCCATTTATCAGCCCGGGGGCAGGTGTGTATGCCTTTTATACCTAGCCCCCATAAGGCTAGCCCCACAGGCCAGCACAAGGCAGTCCTGTTTAACAGGCAGGGTGCCTCTGTGCCAAGCGGTGCCGGTGGAATCCACCCGCACTCCGCACTCTTCCTTTCACTCAATGGCCATCGAGAAGGCCATGACGTCATGGACGGCTCATCCTCCCTCGCTTCTCCCTGTTTTTTAAGAAACGCTGGTTTTCCTTGTTTTGAATTTCGCGAAGTTTATATTTGGTCATGGGTCACAAATGCTCGCGACGCATTAATCTTCATGCAGTGTTTTTTTCGGAGTGATGTTCACTCATTGGGACGCGCATGTCCTGTACGTGTGAATCTTAGAATGCGCCTTGGGTGCAATTCTCGGAGTCGAGCCGGCACTACCCTTTTATGTTTTACGCTACGATCCTTAGGAATTGAATTCCAAGACGCAGAATGAGGTTAAATTCACTGTGGGCACACTACCAGTCATTATCCAATTATTGTTGGTGGTGTTACACGATTCAGCATTAAAACGGTTTATTGGTACTATTTTCATTTATTGTATCACTTTTATTTTAATTTTTTACTCATCCCAACCTCATAATGATATAGCTATTAGCGGGACTATTCTGTAGGCAGCTCCAACATTTCCCTGCTGTAATTGTGAAGGCCCTACTCAGGGACTTCAAGATTTTATCCATGCTTCCCTGGATGTCACTTGCGTAGCAATTGTAATATCTTAATTTGTGCACTTGCTTCGCTTATGCTCGAATGCTTGTATTTTGTTCTGCATACCTCCTAATGGGTTTCCTATTTTTTTCCTATTTTGTCTTCTACCCAAGTATCTCTCTGAGATATGTTAATGTCTTTAAAATCAGGGGCCAATGTTTAAAATGCCCATTGCGAGAATAATCACCTAATATTATTTCTCATTTTCTGAACGTTGACAAAGGACGTTTGCGTTGGCTTGGTTCGATTTAATACAAATATGAGGCGATCGATCAGCTCGATCCATCATACATCCTTAACAGTTAGTGCCTTTTATAGGTCTTAAAATTAATATTATTATTTAAGCTTATACAGCAGATGATTTACTCGTTGTTAAATATTTCCAGCTTTTATTTTAAAGTTAATCCGAAATTGAATTGCTTGGAGGGGAAGCTTCTTTTGGTTGTTAAATATGAAGTAACTACGAGACTCGGAGAGAACACTTTCTAGACGGTTAATAAGGATGAGCGTGGTTCACCTTGTTATTTCACTATAAATATTAAAGCAATCTTTTACTTCACCTTCCTGCGCATTGCAACCTTATTTAATCCCATCCAAATCTTCATACATTTAATTTTTATTGTATACATTAAATGATGCTCCTTTCCTTTGTTTAGACGTGTTCAATTCGAGAAACGTAGAGAGAAATATCGTTTCCCAACTTTTTCTGGAATAGTATGTCCTTATCTTAGGCAACATTTTGTTCCATTCTTCCGTCGTTAATTCTTGAAATATTTCATGTAGATACACAAAAAATACTTCTAAAATGTTTTCGTCATTAAGCTCTTCTTTTTCATACGGATAATGGCATAAATCTCTCATACTAAAGTTATTCCATGTCGTCACCATTAGGCATAGTTTAACAGTTCTGATGAAACTATATCGATGCATCCTGGGGAGCTTCAATTTCTCAAACCATTCTTTCTTTGTGCCTGAGCGTGCTTTGTTGGTTTTGGCCTCCTCCACAAGATTCCTCAACCTCAAGTAACCTCAAATATTTCATATAAATGGTGCCGAGGGGGTTAGCTTGTCGCTTGCGATTTGTAGTCTTGTCCCGAGGATCGATCGTGGTTCTCTGGTTTGGAGCCGAGTGGAAGGCATAAACCAGAGGCTGCGTCGTTTCTGCACGGACATCGGAGCCTCCTTCGTGGACCTTAGGCCGGCAATCCGATCGTGTCGGACCCCTCTGAACCGTTCGGGAGTCCACTACACGGCCGAGTCAGCTAGATGTGTAGCGAGTAGTATATTTGAGCACTGTAGGTCTTTTTTAGAGTAGAGAGAAGGCCAGAGTGTAGTGCTTATAATGGGTTGATAAATAAAGGGGTAAATTCTAAAGTTTTTAGTAACAGAAGTTCCTCCAGAAATCAGAATAGATTAATAGAAAGGAAAAGCAGCGTGTCAGGCTCAGCATCACTAATTTCCAATAAAAAATTTAGTACCTTTAAGCATGGGAAACGTCAGCTGCGTCATAATGTCAATGGAAGGAAAGGTAGTAGGTCAGTTGGTGAGACAAAAACGGGAAATCAGAGGTCAGTAGATTCAAGTCATTTAAAAAGTGAGATAAAAAATTCTGCAGTGCCCGGAAGTAGGAATACAGTGCCTAAAAATAAATTAATCGGAAAGAGCGAATCGAAAATACTCCCAAATTGCAATAATATTAGTGATGAAGTAATAGTCGTGGCAGTAATTAATTGCCGTAGTTTAAGAAATAAGATTCCTGAATTCCACCATTTAATTAATAGTACGAAGTGTAACGTCATTATAGGAACAGAAAGTTGGCTTACAGATGATGATTCAGACAGTGAAGTCTTCCCAAAATATTTCACCGTTTATAGGAAAGATAGAGTTAACCGAGCTGGAGGCGGAGTATTTGTAGCTGTAAAGAATTCAATTGTCAGCCAAGCGGAAACCTTACCGGAGACCAGCGTTGAATCTGTGTGGTGTTCAATTAAATGTCCTAAATCGAAAACTATATTTTTATGCTCGTACTATAGACCACCAAACACAGATATAACATCAATTTTAGATTTTGAAACCCAAATAAACAGCATAGTATCCAAATATCCTGATAGAAATCTGATATTAGGCGGAGATTTCAACTTACCCTCTATAGATTGGAAGACCTATAGCTTCATACCCGGTGGGAGAGATAGTCATCTGCGAGGCGTTACTGCACGCTTTTTCATCAAACGCATTGCTTCAAATAGCTTCCGCTCCTAACAGAGGAGAAAATATTCTTGATTTGTTAGCGACAAATATACCACATCAGGTAATAAATGTGAGCACCGTCGAGGGAATCAGTGATCATAGGGCAGTAACAGCTAAGTTTTCTTTTAATATCGCAAAAAGTTTTAAACGAGAACGAAAAGTTTTCATATTTAAAAGGGCTGATTTTGATGGGTTCAAGAGTAATCTGAAAAATGCTTTTCCCGTGTTTCAAAAATCAGTAATGGAATTAAATGTAGAAGGGACTTGGAAAGTTTTTCTTTCGCTCATAAATTCAGGAATCAAAAGATATATCCCTAGTAAAATAAAAAAAGAAGGTAGCGAACCGAGATGGTATGACGCGGAAGTCAGAAAATCATTAAGGCTACAGAGAGCGTGCCATGCTAAGATGAAAAAAATCATTCATGATGTGTCTCCTAGTGATCGAGAGTTAATAATTAATAAATATAAGTTGTCTAAAGCCGCTACAAAGGAAGCGTTCAGAAATGCATTCACGAATTTTAAAAGGAAAACACTTGTAGAGCAGTTACGGGATGACCCAAAAGCATTTTGGTCCTATGTTAGGGAAGTTCAAGGTAAAAGATCTACAGTTTGTTCGCTAAGAAACGATAATGGAGATGTGTTAACAAACAGTTCCGATAAAGCCAATTTATTAAATTCCTACTTCAAGAGCGTGTTCACAGAGTCATCTGAGAATTCATCCGTGGCGGTTTATAATCACTGCATACGAAAGATGCCTCCCCTTGATATTAGTGCTCACGGAATAGAAATTTTATTGAAATTGCTCAGTCCAAATAAGTCACCTGGTCCAGACGAAATCCCTTCTCGCGTGTATAAAGAACTAGCGTCAGAAATTGCCCCCTACTTGCAGCTAATATTCACAAAATCCATAAAGCAACACGGAGTACCAAATGACTGGAAAATTGCCAATGTAACGCCCACATTCAAAAGTGGAGACGAGGAACAGCCATGTAATTACAGACCGATATCTTTAACGTCCATTTCATGCAAAATCCTTGAACACATTGTTGTCAGCTCAGTAATGAAACACCTAGACACGCATAACTTGTTAATGAGAACTCAACACGGATTCAGGAAAGGTAGATCATGCGAAACTCAGTTAGCGCTGTTTGCCCACGATATTTTAGTCTCCGGAGAGGGCAACATTCCAGTGGACGCGATTTTTCTTGATTTCAAAAAAGCATTTGATAAAGTGCCCCACGATAAGTTATTAGTAAAACTAAAATCATACGGCCTAGACGATGATGTAATTTCCTGGATCAGAGAACTTTAGAGCGATCGCGTGCAAAGAGTAGTATTAGACGGCGTAGCCTCCAACGAAGTTAGTCACATCTGGCGTCCCTCAGGGTAGTGTCATAGGCCCACTCCTCTTCCTACTCTATATCAACGATATTGGTGACATAATAGACAGTAAAGTTCGATTATTTGCAGACGACGCTGTAGTATACAGGGAAATCCGTAGCAGTGAAGATAAGGATAAACTAACGAACGACCTTACTGCAATCCAAGCATGGTGCGATGCGTGGCAGCTAGAGTTAAATTTGAAAAAATGCGTAGTAATGAAATTCTGGGGGAAAAATAACTCCACAACAGAGCTATTTCATTCAGGATACCCAATTAGAGACGGTAGAATCCGTAAAATATCTCGGAGTTAGGCTCAATAATGATCTATCGTGGAATAAACATATTCGGGAAATAACAGGTCAAGCTAATCGTAAATTGGGATTTGTTAAAAGAATTCTAGGCAAGTGCGACGACAAAGTGAGAGAAATAAGCTACTTCTCCCTCGTTAGACCCCATTTAGAATATGCTTCCAGTGTTTGGGATCCTCATGAAACAGGCTTAAAAACAGAGTTAGAACGTGTACAGAGAAGAGCAGCCAGGTACGTGAAAAGCCGTTACGATAGTCTTGTTAGTGTTACTGACCTCTTAGAACAACTCGGATGGGAATCACTGTCAGACCGTAGATTGAAAACAAGACTAAATCTATTATGTAAATTCAAGAGTAGTTTATTTTCCGACGAAGTTGATCATATTTTACGACCGCCAACGTACTATGGTAGATTAGATCATAAAAATAAAATAAGAGAGATAGACTGTAGAACAGATAGATTCAAAATGTCGTTTTTTCCGCGAGCGATAAGAGACTATAACGGCTGTGTAAGGACTTAGAAATAGATTAGTTGACTGGTAGTGTAGCTTACTAACTTATGTATTTCTTAAAGCATGTTTGCGGAGTTTTATGGTGATTCTAACAGCATGTTTTGCATGTTCTAGCTTCATAGGCAGATTGCCCTCTTAAGTAGCATGTAGAATATTATGTGTCATCGTACATGTGTGGCGTGCATGTGGGGATTCTCTTGCATGCTGTATGATGGTTTTTAGTTATCCTTAATATTCATGACCGTGCGGTGTGCATGTGGCGGTCCGCTTGCATGCTGCATTTTGGTGACTTGTCACCCCCTGCCAAACACCCTAGAGGTGGCTCGCAGGGTAATATGTAGATGTAGATGTAGATATCTTTAATTCTTCTCCAGAAATGTGAATCAAGTAGTGAATAGCAGTAACATTAATCAAAGTGTTGCCCTACACTTTCTTTTTGCGTAGTGAAACTTTACCCTCAGCATTATTTTAGGGAGAAGCTCTTTTTCATTGTACAGTCAGTACTAAGTTTCGTTCCAGAGATGAAAATTCTTCTCGTTCTGATTGCATTTTGTAAAATATTTACTCATGCCAGGAATTTGTCTCAATGTCCCGATTCTTTTATTAGTAGTATCAATAGCTCTAAACAGGGTGTTACTCTGGGAACGCTTCTTTGGATTGTTCAATACGAGGCAAAAGACGAAATTTCGGTCAAGCAGCTTTCTTAATATTTAAGAGAAGCTTGTCAACCTTGACTATTTTCCTTGGTAAAATAATGTGCAGTGAAGAATACAATATTAATTGGCAACCAATAGTGTTTTGTTCATGGTACTACTAATACTTCGTAAAAAAATCCATGAACGCTTCGAATGTAAATACGAAGCTGTCGTCAAACCCATTATTGGTTTGCTGCAGATCTTCCTTTGAATATTTTTTTAATTTATTTCACCATTCATTATTTTACCACCGTTCATTCTTTGCTTGAAATGACTGTTTTTATGGCTGACATACTTTAGCTTCAGTAATTTTCCCCGTTCATTCTTTCGTCCATTGCTATGACGCAGCGGTTATGCCTCTAAATATGAAATTATTTCCTCCAGATTTCGTCAAAATTTTTGTCCCCTGCTCTTCGTAGGACTTTGTCTGATCTCCGTCCATTTGACAGTTATTCATTCTTCTAAAGCTCTACATTTCTCCATTCTCCTCTCTTCGGCTGCCGTTATCGTCAAAGGATCACTGCAATTCATCCTTTCAGTTTAAACATTTTTAAAGTTCTTTCGTACTTCTAAGAATTTCTTTTCTCGAGGTTCTGCTTTAATCATAGTTCTTGTTCCTTTCATCGCCAGTGATCCTGCATCCCAAAAATTCAAATTCTTCGACTAAGTCCAGTGGTTTTGTCTTTTTGAGGCATTTTTGATCTCTACATGAATCTTTATTCCTTCTAACTTATTTTTATAGTATTTTCAACTTTTATGCTAACATTGTTAAAGGTAAACCATAACTTGCAAATAGTTTCGGAATGATCGTCATATTCTTTTCATCTCGTTCGATTTTCCGTGAAGATTCCTTCCTCTATACTCAGAACTGCAATACGTTGAGTGTGAACGGATACCTTACAAATTAATAGCCTAATTTCGCGAAGATTAGAGTATATGGCACCTCTAATGTAATCTTTCCTGGAGTATCCTGTCTATGACTAAGATTTTATGAATATACCGTTGCTTGTAACTCCTACTTTTATTTCCAATGCTTCAAAAACCCATTCCTTGCCAGCTTTCTCCGGTTGATCTTTTAGCGCTTTTATCCTTCGTCTGTAATATTAGAAAATTCATTGTTCGGTCTCTAATACCTTTTATACCTCCCGTCCAACTAAGATCATGTTGTCCTTGCTATGGTAGTATATTTTTAACTAAGTGATACTTTAGTAATCAATAAGTAATTATCAAATTTGAAAATCTCTTCAGGTTTCGCACTTTGTGTATTAAAATAGAATTCTATATCAATATCACACAAGAATATCAAATTGCCGGCCAATTTTTCCACTGCTATTTCGTTTATTACGCGGGTTAATGCCAATACGTACAAGCACTAGTCCTTAAGCGAAGTAGTTCAAGCTCTTCGTCTATTCCATTCTGGCTCTTATGGAATTACAAAGTTTTTCTTTTATGCTGCAGTCATCATACCAACAAATAAATCTCGATATTAAAATCAAAATTACTGCTTGTTGTAACGATTTTTTAAACCTTTAAATACTTGGTTAAACTTAAACATACTTTCTAGTTTCTAGTTTAACGAAATAAATTTAAGTATAACTAGAAAATGAATATAAAAAATTTTGTTGACACAATTGTAACTCATTTTTTTCTCTTGTTTCAGTTACTTGAATACCGCACCACGTTCTGCAACTTCGATGCGTGAATCGGCTGATCGTCACTGCACCAAGAGCTCGAGTTTATCTCCAACTGGAAAGCACGAGTCGCCGAGACGACAATTGGCGTTTGGATTAATACTTCATGCTGAATGGCGGAATAGCTCAGAAGATTCCAATGCCAACTCTTAAAAAATATTCATTTATTCTTGTTTTTGTACTGCATGCAGTCACGTCAATAAAATACAATCAAGCGCGGCCGCATGCATTTTTCAGTGTGAACATTTGTAACATTTTGCTGATTGTAACAATTTCTTTAGTTAAGCAAGCATTGTTACTTGATAAAATCTTACCATTTGTGTGTTTACAGTGAAACCAATAAAACTTGTTAACCTTGAACAGCTTTATCAATCAAATATTTTGACCAACTTCCCCGTTTAACTTTAGACTTATTCGCTAATGTTTACATTTTGGACTTAGAATATTTTCGCGACTTTTACTAAAGAGAATAAAATATCCAAAATAAATAAAATTGGAAAAATATCAGCTCTGAAGCAGATTTTTGGCAAATTTTAGCAATTTTTTTTGAAAAATTACTTTAAATTACCACTATAAGTCCAACGTGATTTTTAGGGTCTTCTGTCCAGCGTCGAGACTTCGGTAAATAAAATTTTGGTAGGGTCAATTTAAAAAATTTATTTCCATCAAAAAATACAAATACTTGCACTCATTCACATTCGACGACTAATGGGAGACTGGCTTTCAGAGTTCATGTCCTGACTCCCAGCAGCTGAGAATCAGGACTTTTACTCCATAATACACCAAACTCCCAAGAGTCGCCGTATGTGAAAGAGTGCTGACGATGATATGCGTCAAAGATTAGAAGATTTCAGCAGAGCCATTCCGGATGATCCACAATTTTGCTTCTGGACGGGGTTCTCGATCCCTGCCACTGCATCGGTGTAACAGCGAGGAAACTGTCACGAACAAGACGAGTGATGTCCTCATCCTGGGATCGGCTCCAAGTAAGGACTATTCCTCCTCTGAAATCAAGAACATTTGGAAGTAGATCAATTCCTTCAATCTGCATAGTGCTATAAACAGTATCAGGTTAGACAAAAAAATAGTAGTAGTGTCCCTAAATAAATAAAATGAAACTGGTGCCAAGAAAGGAATTATAAAATGTAAATTGTACGGCTAGGACACTAAAGGAGTAAAAAACCTTGGCTTATCACCTAAACGCATACAGAAATAGGTAAAAAGTATAGTAAAAAGAACTAACTGGGAGATCAAACAGCAGAAAGTGACCGGAGAATATGGATCTTAAGACTGAAGTTCGATACGGTAAGAGTGGCTCCAACAAACAGCCTAGAATTTGGAGTTGGAATGATCACGGCAGCAGAACATACAAGATTTAAAGCAATGGTAATGGGGCGTTATCGAATAACTGAATGATCGTACGGTTAGACATAATCACCAAAAATAAGTCTTGAGAAGAGGAGAGATAATGTATGTTCAATGAAAATTATGTACATTAGAAGAGATGAGCTTATATGGCACAACCAGGATATAACATTATCATTGAACTAGCAACTAATCAGTAATTTAAGGAGAAAATAATGCGAAGAGTTTTCGGGGACGACCATGGATGGAATAAATTAAACAAATCATGGGGGACTTGAGAATGAAGACTAATAAGTAAAAAACTATTTAACTGCAAGGAGACTGAGGGGAGCAAACCATTCTTCGAAAGGATGACTACTGATGATGATGAACATTTTTCAAAAGTAAAAAAGATATTTTGAGACTGACAGATTAAAAAGACTATGAATGGAACACTCGCCGAAGAATATCACGCCATGGATCAATTCTTATGCGTTGCGATCGGTCTAGGGCAAAAAATTGTTGATCATAGTGAAAGTTTTTAACATTGTCTTATGGAATGTGTACATGCAAGTGACTGAGGACTGATATTTACATGATATATTGACAACAGCTAAGGAGAATTGACTAAAACCAATCAGTTCTGCACAATTACGAAGAGATCATAGTCGGAGTCAGAAAATCTTGAGATTGGCCGACTAAAAAGACAAGTGGGATATACAACGAATAAAATCACTTCATGGATGAGCTCTTATGCTTTGAAAATGGCGTAAGGCAGTTCTATGTTGATGATTTGGTGATATGGATAGAAGGTGAAGGTTGTCAGGACACTCGGGGTGTAGATTTGACGCTGAAGATCGAGTACATATCCTCAATATTGCTTAGAATGCATATAAAAGTTACATAGAAGCAAAACGGAGTGGAATTGCGATTCTAGCATGCTAAGGGACACTGGATTGAGAGGCTGAAAATGTGAAATGCTGGCTGTGAAAATCCGGAAGAAGATTTGAGAGACCGTCACAAAGGTTGAATACTAAGAGTACCCAGGAGTTTACATGATAACCTTGATTAGCGTGAGATGGGATACTTCTAAGGTCAATTGTTGACCCTCAAATGAAAAATAATTGTGTACCTATACTTCTAAAATGGTTCAATGTAAAAAGTTGTTTGTTTTGCTTTTAAATATTTAAAATTGAAATTGATTTTAAAATATAATACCACTTCAACGAATACGGATGTGGGATGAGGTAATTAGCTACAAAATCTTCAGATTTGGCAGACTGGAAATTGAGTCTCCTAGCCGCCGACTAGTTTAATGAACGCACATGAAATGCAATTGGTTTCAATCTAGGGGCAGACGGCGTTTTATGACAGTATCTCTGAGGCTAATTTCCCCGTGTTGATGTCATACCTTACACCTGAGCACTTAAATATTAGATCAAGAGAAGTTACTTTTTCACTGTTTAGTATACTCAGTGAAACACCCGTGACTGATTCACAATATCGATAGGATATCTCTAGTAAAAATTTCTAAATACCATGTTGTTAGTCATGCCGCTTAGTATAAACGGCTTACATTTAAACTTTCAAACGCATTGTCAAGGAAAGTTTATTAAAGAATAAAACTGTTAAATTAATCCCCACACTTGCATCGTACAACTTTCGTGTTTCACCACCATGACACAACATACTGGGTATATTTTCGACAAATAAATAGTTTTTCATATTATTGTAATCATATTTCATTGCATGTACGCGAGTTTATTCCTGTTGTATTGCTTAAAATTGTTATTTACTCATTATAGCACATAAAAAGTATTTAAAGGCAATTTTAGCATGCATAAAAAGTGCTTAATGTGGAAAAGACAACTTATTCGGTTATCTCTATCGTGAATGCAAGTTAAAAGTGATCGAGGAAGAATAAATCGTATGCATAAAAGGAAAATTGTAATGAAGCATGTACGTATGTAACTATGTATGCATGGATGAGGATAAACTATTCTCGAAGCAGGAGAATAGAATGGTAACATCGAGAGAGAAAGTGCTAAACAAATACTTTGGAAAAACTGATTCAAGGATTATCGAAGGCTCTGAAAGTACGAGTGAGTGTTGGGTGCCAAGGAGAATAAAATACTATTCATAGTGGAATGAGTAAAAAATGGAATGAAAATTCATGGTTCGTGACATGGTGGAATGAAAAATAGTGAAGGGCTTGTAAGAAATTAAAGAAAAACGAAGTCACAATGCCACGTAAGAGAATGCAGAAAAAAGTGCTTAGCAAATTAGAAGACTAATTTGTAAATCAGAAAAAAGGGCATTGCAGTAATATACTAAAGGGAGTGGTGTAATAACTGTTGTGGTTTTCTGGGGTGGGTACGAAATCACTGATACTCGGAGAAAGCACGTCAAAAATGTGTACGGTGAAGATCTTGAGGATGGGTCATATGAATTACAGTGTGAGAATGATGATAGGAGGAGAATTTAAGTGAAAATGTCTTCGTAAGATTAGTAAGACTCCACAAAGTGATCCACCTCAAGAGACGTTTGAAAGGCAAGTACATAGGCCACCTTATTTTAAACCCAAGGGCTTTCACTCATTACGGGTGGAAGACGCTTCCAATCCTCTGAACTGTATGGACAAAACTATGACAAATATATAGCTTGAAGCACACCATAGATGGTGAAATTCGCCCAGAAAAAAAAATTTAACTTCACCGGGATTTGAGCTCGGATCTTCCAATTGCCAATCAGGTGTGATAGCCAGTTATGCCAACAGGTTTGGTGGTATAACTGGCTAGCACATCTGACCGGCAATTAGGAGATTCTGTTGGAATCCCGGTGAAGAGAAATGATTTTTCTGCGCAAACTTCACCCTCTTTGCTGTGTATCTTGGCCCCTGTGACCACGACTTGCATACCACATCGTTTGTGCAATAAAAACGATTGGAATAAATTAACGATTAACTTGAAGATAAATATTAAGAAAAACGATGTTACGGTTTGTGGAAGAAACGAAGAAGAGAGAATCATTGTCACACTTTTACAACAAACAGCAAGAGGAAGAATTTTGTTCTTTAGGAAGCAGGATCACCAGCGATGGAAGAAGGAAGAGAGACATAGTAAGAAGAACAGCCCAAGCAAATAAGGCATTCTAGAAGAGGAGTCTGCTGACAGCTAGAAACACAAGCGTGGAAGCAATGAAGTTCTTTCAATAACAGCTGTAGAACAGAAAGATTGGGAGAAAGTTAGTTGCGTTACCGAAGAATTATGAAGATTAAATGGGTGGAGAGAATCAATAACGAAGAAGTCGTGCGAAGAGCAGGAGAGGAAAGATGTATGATGAAATCTTTGCAAAGAAAAAGAAACAAACTTATTTGACACATTTGGTGACTCATCAGCCTACTGAAAACAATTTTGGAAGAAGAAACGAATGGAAAGAATTACAGGGGAAAACAAAAATGGAATACATCAGGAAAATTATGGAGTGAAAGTGAATAATTATGCAGGAATGAAGCGCTTGACAGAGATGGGAGAGGAGTGGAGAGCCCGTACCAACCAATATTTGGATTGATGACTACTGATGATGATTTTGCATGTTCCTAACGATGGTGATAAAATGGATTTTTTTGAACCGTTATCAATTTCCGTTATCAATTTCAAAGTTAACCTCCTCTAGCATAACAAACATAAACCTCTATTTTCCTTGATTTTACCACCCAAATCAAAGTCCCCCTGAAAATTCCACTGCCTTATCTCTTACCTTGAAATGTTTACCTCTCCATCTTTCCCTCACCTTCCCAATATGTCTGAATATTACTGTTGAGAACATGACAAATGTTGTTTTGGAAATGACTCTAGAGCGACGAAACTGGGGTTAACCAAATAAACTATCGCGTGCAGAGGCGAAGTGGTCTTTTTCACAATTCTGTTCTTCCATTAGTACACAGCACGAATTTTTTAAGTTTTTCACTGGTACTTTTCTACTCAACTGGAGAAAGCAGCCAAACACCCCAAGAAATGGGAATCAAAGGAATGAAGGTAAATATAGAACAAATCAACGTGCTTTGTTTCGCCGATGACTTCGCAGTCATAGCAGAGAAGCCAGAATACCTGCAAGCATCCTTGATCATGCGTTCACAGTCAAGTTACATTCAAGTTCACATCAAGTGTTCCACAGGGGTACAACATGAAGATCAACGAAAATAAAACGAAAATACTAGCATTTGAAATAGAGAAGCTAAAGGCACAATGAACAAGTACAATCTTTTACCTGCCCAGGAAGATTTCTGAAATGGGATTAAAGGTGTTCGACGGTGTTCAACTCTCGTGCAAAAAGGAAATTGCCAATAAGGAAGTTTAATGAACATAAATTCGTGTGGAATGTTGCGCTTCAAGGCTCAGAGAAATTGGCCATGGGAAAGCAGAAACGAAGGTGAATAGAAGATTTCGAAACTTGGCACTGGAGGCAGATGCTGAAGTTCAAATTGACTGATATGACCAGTAATGAGGAAGGGTATAAAAGAAAAGGAGGAGAATACCATATGGGGAACTTGCAGATGGATAAGGTCCAGATGAATAGGTCACACTTTTGAGACAAAACGAGTTTGTAAAGAGCATGATATAAGGGAAAGTCCCACAAGGAAGAACTTGGACAAAGGTGAGGTAAAGCGGTGTAGGAAACAGAAGAGCATTTTAAGTTTAAAAAACTTAAGAGATAAATGAAAAATCGCTAGTGGTTTGACAGACTGGAGGAAATAGAACACAGATCGCCGATCAGAGTACTCCAAACAAAGCAGAAGCGGATGGAGACCAGACACGATTAATTAAATGGAGATGGTAAGAGATCGAAAAAGAACAACAAAATGCAGCGGAAGGGATATTATTATGGAGGGAAACCGATAATCAGTAACCATGGATAACATAGTGTCCTGGACATAATAGATGAAAGAAGGGCGTATAAAAACTCTAAAACGGAAGAAAGACAGCAGATGCATAAAATAATGAGAAATACGATACGCCATAAAGCTAAAAATGACGGAGACGAATGGATGAAAACTTTTATAAAGAGATGGAAGGTAATCTCCCAGAGAAAATTTGGACGCTGCGTATAGAACTGAGAAAAGTTACTTTTAAGATATTTTAATCAAAGTTAATGTCATTCGAAGTAAATAAAATTAAATTACCATTGAAATTCCCTCAGAGTTCGTATAATATGCAGGATTGAGGACCCTAAATAAGCTACAAAGATTAATATGTGACATTTATTCAACAGCGCTAATGACAACGGACTTAAAGAAAATGTCCTCATCCGTATTCCGAAGAAGAAAAGAGCCGTGAGATGCAAGGACTTGGGAACAGCACATACATCGAAAAATCTTACCCAAATTTTCTGCAGGAGTATGGGACAAAAGATGGAAGAATTTCTTAATGAGAACCAATTCGGTTTCTGGAAAAGTAGGAGAACGAGAGAAGCTGTTTTAGGCCCGAGACTTATAGTAGAGTAGAGGAATAAAAAGGACAAGCAAACATATACTAGTTTCATCGATCTAAAGAAAGAATTTGATCATGTGTATTGGAACAGAGCGCTGAATATACCGAAGAGCATAGGAGTGTCATTTAATGACAGAAGAGCAATACGTAGGAAAAATGCCGAAATAAGGAAATGAGTACGACAAGGATGTGCTTTGTCACCTATGATTTTCAATGAGTACCATGAAAAAGAATTATGTAATATAAAATTAAAAACAGGGAATAAAGGTCACGGAGAAAAAAAATCAGCATCCATCACTTCTCTGATGTATTGCCCTTCACGCAGAGAAGGAAGACATGACAATAATTCTATACTGTATGAACAAAACTATGAATAAATAAACTTGAAGAGTAATGTTAGGAAAACTAATATCATGGTTTGCTAAAGAAATCAAGAAGCCAGAATCATTGTCAAACTTGACAACAATAACTTGCGAAAGTGAAAGAATTTTGTTATCTAGGACGCAGGATCATCGGCGATGGAAAAAGCAAGAAAGATATTGTGAGCAGAATAAACTAAGCAAAGACGGTATTTTACTATAAGAGGAGTCTGCTGACAGCTAGTAACTAAAGCGTGGAAGTTAGAAATAAGTAAATTAATATGGAGCACGATCTTATATGGCAGTGAAGTCTGGGAAATAACGACTGTAAAGTAAAAGAGATTGGAAGCAATGGAGATGTGGTGTTACCGATGAATAATGAACATTAAATAGACTCAGAGAACCACCAACGAAGAGCTGGAGAGAAAAAAAGCATAACGAAAAATCTGGGATGAAAAAGAGAGAAACTTATTCGGCGCGTTTGGCGACTACTCAGCCTATTGGAAACAATAGTGGAAGGAGAAATGAATGGGAAGAGAAAAATGAATTAAAGAGGAAGATTAAGAATGGAACACGCCAGGCAAAATATGAAGAAGTCAAAGTGATTAATTCTGTAGGAATGAAGGGGTTGGCAGAGAGAAGAGTAGACTGGAGTGCTGCAGCGTACCAATATTCGGATTTATGACTACTGACGGAATAACGAATGGAAATAGCTACATTAGAGTTCAAGATTTATAGTAACTGCTGAATATTGCGGACGAGGTCATGGATAGAATTAGTCTGTTGTTAATTGCGTTCAAAACACAAATACATAGCTATGATCGAAAAGGAAGGGAGAAAGGATGATAGCATAACATGTTGAAGTTTTAATTCAAAGTAATCCCGCACCGTCTTCTTCTGTACTTGTGATCCATGTCTTTTGTCCAGAAGCAAATAATGATGATTATAATTAAAATATTGTGCTTCCGGTATCAACTATTGTCATGAATTGTGTTTTTATTAACAACAAACTCTGCATCACAACCTAATCTTAACATGACTATGGTAACGGATTAAATTACTGAAAGAATCGGCAACGCTATTTTCCTTTGCTAAATACTGAAATAAAGGTCTTAAGGTGTTTAATAGAACATATCTAAAAATGAATATAAGACAATGAAGGTGAAAACATCAATGTGCAACACTACATTTTTCCTCATGTCAATCGATAATAGCGTAGTAAGCAATAAGGAGAGCCAGGGAAAGCTAAAATATTGGCCAAGTACTGTGGTATACGGTTCCTGAGAAGCAAATAAAATATTAAGGTTCATAGAAAGAAAAATAGCTCAAAATTAACTTTAGCGTAGACTTTTTGTGCCAGGTACCATGCCGACAATAATAGCCATTATAGAAAACGTCACGGGAAACTCTAGTTGAGGAAAATGCTAGGGTTGGATTTGATCGAATTTGAGTAAGCATGATACTCAAGAGCGAAGTTTTATGTTTTCTAGCTATCAAATTAGTTTTTAGCCGATCACCAAAACACTCTAAAACTTTCGGAAAAAGACAGAAGACGCACGCGAAGTATTAGCAATTTGAACTCATGACGCCCAATCCGCAATTTTTTTTCGCGAAAGCTATCAATCCGCCACGTTTCGTGCTTGAGTTTTCGTAAAGTTAATTTTTTTGTAAAAAACAGCCTTAAATGCAATTATGGAAGTTTTAAGTTGAAAATGAAAGATTCATAAAATATTACGGCCTGGATGTCCGGGTAAGAAAAAATACGAAAGAGCTTGCTTCGTGTGTTCTATCATGTTATGAGAAGGGATACGAATTGAATCATCCATGAATACTAGTAAACCCTAACTTGTAATTGAGGTATTTTGAGTGAGATGTCACTTGACCTAGAATTTGATGAATTGGACCTCATTTTAAAGAGAATACCCTCATAGTGAAGGCTGCTCGGGTGCTCCACCGGGTAATCTCCTCCGGTGGAGCACCCGAGCAGCCTTCACTACCAGCATACGCCGGGAAAGCATCAGATCTTTAGAATACCCTAATATTTCCAATTATATCAAAATATTAACCCCTTTCCTGACTACTTTTCGTGCAATTTACCTAAAAATATAAGCTATTTTCGAGCCAGATTTACTCGTTGTGTAAATATTTCCAGCTTTTATTTTAAAGTTAATCCGAAATTGAATTGCTTGGAGGGGAAGCTTCTTTTGGTTGTTAAATGTAACGGCTGTGCGCTCCATAGGGAGAATATAGAAAAAAAAATAGAAATTTTTAACTTCTAGATTTCATCAAAAACTAACGGTGAGTAGTTTTTATGTAATATCAACTATTTATAAAATTCAATCAATTACTCACCGCAGTAATTTTTACAGAATTAAAGAATAAACCTGTAGTGTAGGCATTTTCACCGTACGGCGTGCAAATATGAGTCAAGTTAGAGACTTAAGTAGATATATTTATTTAATAACAGAATTTTTTACCTGTATAAGTTTACTTTAGCTCCATTAATATTAAAATATTTACTTCATGCTTCTTACAGACGCTGAATTGAAAAACTAAAATTCGAAAATGGTTTCCATTATGACTAGGGAAAAATCTCTCTCAAAATACCTGAATGTGAGAGGGGAGAAAGATCTATTAGAGCCATGGCTTCGTTCTGAAGTGGACGAAGATGGTTTCATGACGAGAAATACAGGGTCTCAGGTGAAAGGGATTTTTTCAAGGGTTTTACTTGAAAAAATCAAACGCTGTACGCAAATTCAGCATGGAAAAATTTTCATTTGAAACGGAAATGTTCCAGGGGATAAAACAAAATTTTTGGATTTAGTGAACCTAACCACCTCGAAAACTGTACACGATTTATGTATGCTTTACGATAACTTTAGAGGAAGGTAAACAAGATACTTCATGAATCAAGGAGGAGCGATTACTACTACTACTACTCCCTCCCTTTCTATTTCTGGAATAATTTTGCCTCCACGGAGAGCGTTTTTCCCGAAATAATTATTAAGCATTATAATATATCCTGGTGACCCCAGCCTTATGGGTATAGCTGATTCACAATGTCTATGTAAAGACCTAGAAATTGGTTCAATCGGCGATTTACGCTTGTGCTTGTTTCAGGAGATATAACATTTCCACAAATAGTTTAATAATAGCTAAACGCATTAAGTAATTGGGGTGTAATTTCATAAGTGCTTGCTAAACAAAAGCATTTGTTACGGCAACGGTTTTTCCGTCGCATTTCGGTTTTAAGGATCCCCTCGCGTCATTGTGCGTTTCGCATAGTGTTTTTTCTTTTCACATCCCCCACTCCCCTTTTTCGGGAGAGACGAACCACGCTCGTAGCTCGGGCAGGCAAGGCCAGTGGTGCGACGTGTGTGCGGGGGGACGTGTGTTTCCCCCCCGACGTCGCCAGAGTCAAGTGGCCCTAGTGGCAGTGCTTCGTGGCGTCGTTCGACCCCGATGTGTGGGTATTTCCCAGTTTCCCACCCCCCATTCCTCATGTTGTGTGCCCTCGGACGCCCCAACACACCACTAGTGGGTATATAAGGGCATTGAGCGCACCTGCGAAAGAAGAGTAACGATTAGGCGAGTGTAGCTGGTAAGCTATGCCGGACGAGTGGTCGGATTGAAGCAGAGCAGAATCGGAGTCGGGACGCGGACAAGACGACGGAGAGATTTCCGTTCGTTACTTCCTCGTGGCGGTAGCGGCTCGTGAGACTCGAGAAGCGTCTCATGACTTTGTGCAAAATTAACGTTTAATCTTCACTAAGGTATAAGAAAACCTTTTTTAAATTATGTACAGGAAATGAATTATGTTTAAAATAGTTATATACTTTTTTATGTTTCCACGAGGCTTCGGTGTATTTACATGTTGGACTCCCCCTGCATTGGGGTGTGTCTGATAGACTAATCCCAACATTGCTTGCATTGGTCGATCAGATACACCACAATGCGGGGGAAACCAGAATGTCCAAGATATAAAGACAACAGAAATATGAATTTTTAAGGGTTAACATTCATACATTTTTGTAATAAAGCCTTACAGGGCTTTTGGCAAGGAAGACGATTGAAGGGTGCTGAAAAGGGACTTTTCCCGGGTACAAATATTCATTGAGCCACCCTGTAAATGATTATAAAATCAATGGTGATCAATACAAATAAAAAATAAATGTGCAAATACGGTTGAAGACATTATTTGTGGTTGATCAGACGGCTGTCATCAGAATTATTAGAATACAATGACTATTTATAGGGCATGAAAAATGACCAGTATTTCCGAGTTTATAGCATCTAGATAGGCTCAAATGTCTACGTATCTATATATAATGAATAACTCATCGACATAAGCAGCCATGCACTTTGCCTCTCACTCAGCATTAATTAAACTCCAAAAAGATGAAGGCATGGAGGAAACAGCAGGGATTTTCAAATATACGACACTGACTTATGCCCACAAAACTTCTTAAGAAAGTTATTTTATCAATCCCACAAATGTGAAGGAACCAAAATGCAAGAGGAACATGGAAAAATAATTTTGATAGAACGAGTATCGCATTTGCTACTACATAAATTGAACCAAAAACCGCATTCTTATGAAAAAATTGCAAAAGAAGAGTAGTATGGCTTTAGAAGAAGAATAAAAACTCCACCGTGCAATAAAGATAACTATATACGGAGAGAGGAAAATGAATGTTTGTTCCGTAAAAAACTGGATAAGTTTGTGACCGAGTACAATTGGTAAGGTTGAGAAAGGTAGACTGGACAGATGTAAAATTGATCAAATAATTGAACACGAAATTAAAATTAGCACTGTAAAATTTTGCAAAGTAAATATTTGAAGGAGTTATAAACGGAATGTGAGACGGGGAAAGAGGGTGAAGTTAACGGAATCGGCCGGATCGAGCTGGGAGAACGAAGCTCCAAAGGAGAAAAACTAGTGGAGTTCTGCAGTGAGAAAAATATGGTAGCAGCAAAAACTTTCTACGAGCAGCATTGGAGTAGAAGGGACACATGGAAAATGCCAGGGGAAGGAGGTAGGTACCAAATCGATTACATACTTGTCAGAGATAGATACAAGTACCAAGTGAAGCAGTGCAAGAGCTATTCCGGTGCAGATATAAATAAAAACCACAACAAAAGATATTTAAAAAATAATAGAAAAGTTATAGAAGAAAGAGGAAAATACCAGAATTCAAGAAACGAAGGGTCGGTAATTAACTTGAAGAAATTTTTGAACCACGCCATAAGAGAATGCAAGAACTTAAAGGAGGATTGGATAGAAAGCTGCTGCGAGGAAATAAACGAAAACATTTAGAAGGGAAATACCGAAACAGTATGCAATTTAGCGAAAAGGCACTTCGGAGAGAGAAAAACCAAATTCAACAACATTAGGGATGTGAACGGGAATATACTGATAGAGGGTGAAGGCATTGGGAATATATGGAAGCAATAAATTGACTATGTGGACCGAAACCGCTGAAAGACAGTATATTGAAAGACGAGAGTGAGGTTGAGAAGAGGATTTGACAGAGGAGTGAAAGATCTGAAGAATATCAAGGCACCTAGAGCAGATAACTTCAACGGAGAAATCATTAAGGTGCTTGGAAGTAAATCTAGAGACAACCTGTCCAGAATAATCAAAGATAGCTACGAAAGCGGAAGAGTACCGAGTACTTTCAGAGGAGTTTAATGATAGTGATACCGAAGAAGAAGAGGACTGAGAAATGTGAGGATCAGCGAACTTTGATTTTGTTGTCACATGCGTTGAAAATACTTACGCGACTGATAATATAATAATAATTAGGATAGAAGGAAAATTGAAGAGAACCTCTTGGAAAACCAATTCGGATTAAGGAAGGACGTAGGAAAAAGGGAGTTCATACTCTGTCTAAGAGTAATGGTAGAAAAAAACGATACATGTGAGCAAGACACTGTATGAGGCATTCGTGGAGTTGGAGAAACCCTTCGACAACGTTGAGTGGAACAAGATGTTCAGGGTGGTGGAAAACCTCTGAATGGGTTAGAAAGGCGGAAGAATAATCTACCAACAATGCATTAAGCAAATCACCACGATGTGAATGAGAGAAAAATAGAGGGCAAAATTAACAAAGGAACTAGACTAGGATGCAGCCTTTCATCAGAATTGTTAAAAATATACTAGCGAGGAATAAGAGAAGCAGGGCAATTCCATGGTGTCGGACGTAGAATTTGTACAAATATTTTCATTGTTTTATAACTTTCCATGTAATTTCAATTAAAAAATTTTAGTTTTGAGTAATAGGAATAAAAAAATAAAGTATTAGAAACATTTTTGCATATAAAGTATTAAAATAAATAATGCATGTATGTACCTAAAAAATTAAAAACCACGGTGTCGGACGTAGAGTGCGCAAAAACTTATTCCGACTTTATGAAATTCTTCTTTAAATTTCTGTGAATTTTGTTGACTTAAACAAACAACAAAAATCATGGAAAAACTAGATGCCATACTCTTTATAATGGGACCAATTAAAACATCATAGATTTGGTAGTTTTATAAATATAAAAAAAATTGTACGGTGTCGGACGTAGAATTCTTGGTGTCGGACGTAGAATGTACAAATAAAGTGAGGTTTTGTGAGGAATACAGTAGTAAGATCAAGCAGTAATTTATTTTTTCAATGTATTTATAGTAAAAAATATATATGTTCACAGAAAATCAGTATTTCATAAGTTATATGTCTACAATGGGATCCTTTAAGAGCACATTTTTAGCTCTTGGCCTAACTTTCCAATTTATACTGCTGTCTTGTTCCTCCATAAGTCTCAGGGGCCTTAATTTTCTTGACAATGTTCTCTTTTGCATAACTGATGCAGTCGTCTTCTGCAAGCCAAAAATAATTTGCACCTGTCTTAGAGCTGTGAATCACTTTTAACGTTTGTTCTTTCTCCAAAACCGACAGCACTTCACCTGGATAGTTGGCATTGTCACATTTAACTACGACTCAGTCCTGTAAAGGTATTAGATCATGAAGATTTAGAACTGAGCTTTTTTGCAAAACTTTTGCAAACTCCCAATTTTCCAATCAAGGTTTTTTCAGGTTCTAAATCTTTACAGTCAGAATCAAAACATAATATTTTTACTTTTCTTTTTATAAGATCATTGCTAGTTACACCAACTAGCAGATAGGTTTTGTACCAGCCGGTGTAACATACTGGATTTTTTGCGTGTCCGAGATAGGAACTGCTGCCTCTTAGACTTGTAGCTATTCACGTAGCTTTTCTTGCACATCATCACTTGATATAAATTTGATCAATACGATGGGGTCCCTGAGAGTAGCTATTCAGCTCATACATCAGATATATCTCCAGAGCTCAAAATTGTTCCTTCATTGGGTTTTGTAAAATTCCAAACACTTATTATTGTTCCTACAATCCCGTCAACTACTAATTTCCCATGAGAATTTGCGAATAAGCACCAATGAAGATTAAGTCCATACTTGCTTTGGATTCATTTCATACTTGCTTTCATTGAAAGGAAGTTGATAAAATATATACCAGTTCTTGCAATGAGCTGGTAGTCCATGGGAAAAAATGTTCACAGTAGTGATATGAGGACAAATGCATTTCAGGTGCACAAGAAGGAAGTTAATGTAACAATAAATTTGATATTTTTGTATTATCAAGGTCGTCAGATATTATGACACCACTCTGGCTGACTTCTTCATGGATCCAGGCATATGTAGTAAACACAGTAGACTGGCTATGGCTCCAGTGAATTGTAACAGAATTTCATTTTTGATGAAGAAGTGTTGCGTTTTCAGGAAAATCCATCTGGATTAAAATTTCTTTTCCATTTACTTGGGATTTTATGTTTCAAATTCATCAGCCTGTTTTCATTTGAAATAAGTGTGGGTCAAAACATATTGAAATTGATATTCCAAAACATTTCTCTTCAAAATCTTTTGAATTTGAGATATTCTCTTCAAAAACTGTTTAGACAAACAGTTCACCATGTGAGCCTTTTCGTTGGGCGAATGGGGAAGGCTGGTACATATTCTTATATTACCCCTTCTGTCTGCTTATTTCGGTATGGTGATACATTTTCAGGGGTCTTAAAAACAGCTTAATTTTTATTTTTATTTTCATTGTACCAATTTTTGAATCTCTATTTCTGATATTCTATTTCTTCTTCCGTGGAATTTTGGAAATTGGTTTCCCTTGAGGCGTTCTTCCTTAATTCTACCTTCCTCTCCCTTAGGGTAAATTAAGTACTATGTAAATGCTCGTGAAAAATGTTAACTTGTAGGTTTTAAACACGCATGCCTATATTAAATGTTTTCTTGAAATTGTTCTTTTATTTTTTTACACCTAAATGTTATTCAGGTTAGCTACATGCTTAATTTTAGACTTATCTTTTACCACGCCTACTTATTGTTGTTTTATTGTAAGAAATATTGAATTTAAATACAGAAATTAATCAAAATAAGTACTTTTAGAAGTTGGTGTCGGACGTAGACTTATTTTCCTACGTCCGACACCAAAATGATAATAAACCTGTAAAAGTTTAATTTTTTTTAATGACAGGTTCTGTTAGCTCTACAAGAACTTACTTTAAAACGGTGCTTTCATTCGTAAAAAAAAATTTTTTGGATCTGCTATAAAACTAAAACTTGTTTTTTGGTGTCGGACGTAGAATAGTAAGGAGCTAAAAATTTAATTAATTTACCACGGTAACCGAGAGGACGAAAAATTTTAAGTTGCAGAAACTTTTAACTTGGCTCATAAATAAACCAAAAACAAAGTATTTCGTTTGATAAATATTTTTTCAGCATCACCAGCATAATAATTTGGCGTGACTGATTAAACGAAAGAGGAAAATGGTAAAAAAGACTTGAGAGTAAAATAGCATAACATTTAATTGTGTAAATATTGCTTAAAATAATTACAAGAAATTGAAAGCTGACTTAATTAGTTTTAAAATAATATATAATACGTACAGGTTTTTATTAAAAAATATTTTTGGCTTAGGTTTCCTATTTCGTGGAATTGCCCAGCAATAGAAATGGCATTGAACGGAATTAAAGAGTAACGGAGAAGAAATAAACATGCTCCACTTCGCAGATGACATCACAGTCATAGCTGGAAATCGTGATTATCTTCAAAGATCATTTAAAAATTGAACTAAGTACTTCAAGAGTAGAGCATCAAAATTAATTAGAAGACTAAAATCCTAGTATGCGGAAGACAGAAGCGTAATGCAGGAGTCATACTTAGAGGAGAGAAATTTTGTGAGCAAGTGGATTCCTTCACCTACTGCGGAAGCACCATCACGTGGGACAGAGTAAGTACAACAGACATCTGGCGCAGATCTAAGAAAGCCTCCATAATGAAAAGAGAACTATTGCGTTTGGAGAAAACATTGTTACAAATGAGAAAACAGTATGTGAAAACATTCGTGTCGGGCGTGGCACACTATGGATCGGTAACATAGACCATTGGAAAAGCAGACCAGAAAATTAGGTGGTGTCAAAACCTGGTGTTGGAGGCGGATTTTGGATATCAAAAGGGCGAATTAAATGAGAAATGAAGTAATTGACAGAAGAGTAGAAGAAGGAAGCACCATATGGAACACTAAACAGAAAAAAAGAACCAGATGGATTTGGCAAACCCTGAGGAACAATGGGTTCGTGAGGAATATAACTGAAGTAAAAACGGAGGTGGAAGTCCCCAGAGGAAGGCAAAGGGATAAATAAATAGACCAAACAAAGAGGGAAGTACATTAGAAGAACTAACAGGGAATAAGGGAAATAGCATTAGGTAGGGAAGGATGGAATGCTGCAGTCAATCAATCTTAGGATTGAACGACCAATGGATGAAGACCAACGGGATGGAGAATGTTACAAAAAAAGGCCAGTCTGCTTCCTCTGGCTAAATATTAGAATGCTATGTTGAAGACATGATAAATAATCTACAGGAAGAATTAGGAGTTCATAATGGGAAGAAGGAAGATTATTTGGATTGCATCATGGACCCTGCTGAAAATAATACAGCGTATCAAAGGATTATAATAGGCTGAAGAGGAAGTAATATATAGAAGAATGAGGTGAAGATAAATGCAGCAAATCGGAAGTATTAAGAATATACGACAGAGAAGAAATGAAAAATGGGTCAATTGGAAGACATATACAACAAGTGGAACGGCATATATATCTCGGTAGTGTATGATGGAGAAGTGGAAGAGAGAAGTAGCGAATAAAATCAGAAAGGGTTTCAATAATAAGGCAGCCGTTGTCCAGAGAGTGAGGGGAGGAGACTGATGAAATGCTATGGGGGGATTGTTTACATTGAATAGCTGTGTAACGTGGACCTTTAAAAACATACAGGCCTTTGAAATGTCGGGTTTGAGGGGACTGGAGAATATAAATTTGGAAGACAATAGTTAGGAGTGAGGCATTTAACAGAGAAAAGGAAGTGAGATAATTACTATGGACATTATTCAAGAGAAAAAGAACTGGATCAGTCATTATGAGGGAAAAGCATAGTGACAACACTGACGGTGGGAATGGTAGAAGATAAAATTGGGTGACTCATTGACAGATGACGTGGAAACAGCTCAGAGATAAAGCAACAAGCGAAGAACAAAATCAGACGTGCAAGTGTTGTACAGAGCCTGCTACTCGGGAAATGACGAAGGCGGTTAGGCGAGAAATGCATTGGGAAGAAAAGTTTTGACGATGGGGTAACCGGAAGGAAGAGAGTCAAAGATAGAAATGACAACGAAGCAAGAGAATCTGAGGGAGAAAAATGAGAATCGGAAGGAGAAGCACAAGGGCTCAATACTAATGATTTACCAAGGAGCATAATTTAGGTGGTTCATTCTCATTGTCAAGTTTCTCACTAAATTCTGTGAATACACAATTACGCGTGTACTAATTTCATCAATCAAGGGCAATCCATCATTAATTCACACTTAATTTTAAGAAGAATTCATATTCATTTTCCCATCAAATCAATAAAGTGAGGTCTGACTTCAGCCGTCGATCAACACACAAAAATACTGTGTAAAAAACCAAATGTACTTATCTGAGCAGGATATCATCAGGGATGACCACTGAAGGTTTTTTGACTGTCCTGCAGACAATCAAGGTGACTCCGAATACCTCTATGGATAGCAGTGGTGCACTTGTACTTTGCTCAATGGTAGCAGACCACTTCCATCCAAATATGTAGGCGACTGAAAACCATAGCAGCTGTCGACCATTTTCACTTTCACTCTACAAGTAAAATAAAAATACCAGAATTAATATAAAAAATAGGCCAAAAACATTACAATATGGAACTCCTTCATCTTTTTTTTTTAATAATAATAAACACTTGGTTGTTATTCCACACTTTATTGGAAACAAAACGACCCGGGTTTCAGCATGTCATGCCATCATCAGGATGCCAACTGATGATGGCATGACATGCTGAAACCCGGGTCGTTTTGTTTCCAATAAAGTGTGGAATAACAACCAAACATTACAATACATCGCTTAAACACTGGGCAAGTTATTTATAACTCAGCATCCACCTCAAAGTATAACTTCAGTATCTATTTAATCATAGTAATTACGAAATATTTTTTAAATAAAAATATATTTATTATGGCTTTCAAAGGGCTCGTGGGCCAACTATTCCAAAATAGATAGAGAAATTGATAAAACCCAATTCATTTTAGCCTTCTAATCCTCCGCATTAGTTATTTACCACGTTTTTATTAGTTCGGTTTCCGTCATGCCTGTCTGTATGTCCGGGTGGAACATTGCAACCGAGTTTAAACTAACTTCCCGATCAGCTAGAAACTTGAAACTTTAACCAAAGCTCAAAAGTGGATGACATTTATTTATCCATAAGCTATCTATTTTCACAATTAATTGATTAATTAATTAACATTTAATTAATTGACATATTTACTGATGTGCTAGTAGAGGCTTGTAATTTTAACCATTTCAGAAGTGGAAGACAATGAAATGTTTTGGATGCTAAATGATATAAAAATTAATTAATTAACGATTAATTAATTATTTCAATTCCACACACTGTCATCTGTACAGAATCTGAAATACATCGGGAATTTCCTGTGTGTTTCTGTCATAGTCTCATTAAGATGTATAAAATCGATTGGAAACTTTCACCCGACATAAGATTAATAAGCAGAAAATAATTAATTAAATATTTTTTTTAAATATACCACGTTTTTAAAACGGACTAAAAAGTATAAAATAATTTTCCCTGGGCCCTTTAAATTTTTGAGGGTGAATTTTTAGTGGTTATGGAGATATTTGTAAGACTTGAAGAGAAAAACGTGGGGTGCAGGCAGCAGAAAATAGAAGTAGATAATCCGGATGAATTCACAACCAATTTCAGTGCATTGCAAATGGTATTAATTGTGGGAGTTTGCTCAACGATACCTGGTCCCTTTACTCCTCCTTAAATGTCATGGGTTGCCTGCGCCCCGCGCTTTGCTCTTCAAGTCTTACAAATATCTCCATAACCACTAACAATTCACCCTCAAAAATTTAGAAGGGCCCAGGGAAAATTATTTTATACTTTTTAGTCCATTTTAAAAACATGGTATATTAAATTTTTTTAATTTAATTTAATTTTTTAGAGATGATGAAGGTGGCTGAGGCAAACTACAACCTTACTGCTGTGGAAAAGTATATACTTCGTGTCACTTTATTTCATAGACTAGATTAAGTTGCTGAAGACTATCAATACGAAATAGGATTTCTTAAATAAGTTGTGATTTTCAAAAAAAATTAGTAAAAATATACTACAATCAATTACATGTGCTCTCAACATGCGCTGAAATTTCCAAAAATTGCGAAGCTTAAAAAATTTGGTTTGGTAAATGAATCTTAATATTAAAATAGGACCAAATCACAACGAACTCACTATCTGAATAATGGGACACAGATTAGTAATTGAAAGTTGATTAAAAAGAGGGTACGTTTAATGCATTTCTCAGGAATAGACTGAAGGCTTTTGAGTCATGGAAATGTAGAAGGGTAATGTAATGGGTGCAGAGGAAAGAAATTGTAGTAGTATTAGATACGGTAGGAGAGGAATTGAAGCGGCGGTGATTTGAAGGAAAAGGAAACTTTGGTTTTGGGTGCTTCGTCTGGTTAAGTTATTTCGTACCGTCGAACTAAAGACCTTAGCCCAGAGACATACCATAACTATATCATTTATTCCCAAGGGAGAGGGATTTGAATCCGCAAACTTGGGATTGCCTAGGCCGTGCGTTGCCAACCCCATTTGGAGGAGTCGGCAAAAGTGGATGGAAAGGCGATCTTAAGTTGGAGACTGAGGTGGAATAGGGTAAGTAACCACAGGACACCACGTAAGGTAAACCACAAGGGTTAACCATGGCATCCCAAATGGTGTGATCAGGAGTCCCAGTTACTGAAAAAACCGTCCCCGGTCAGGTGGGAAGATTCAAAGCGTTGCTATTTATACTGGTGACAAAAAGCACGATAGTGGTAACGTCAACTTTATGGAAAAGGTTTTGGCAAAATCAAGTAAAAATTGTGTGTACACAATATAACTTTGTTTTCATCGGTTATTTACGAAAACGATTAGGGTAAACTAACGCCTTTACTTTCATCACCATGGCTGTTCAGTCAGGTATCTGTTTACTAATCACAATCTACTTAACCATTAGAATTATCTGCAAAAACTGGCGTCAGATAAACGCGAAACAGCTGTTGTGAGATGAACAAGACCAAACAATGGTATCTTCAAACTCGATGATATCTCCCGATATTTTTTCGTTACGTTTACGCTATGTTATAACACGCACATCACCTTTGAAAGCAGTTCATTCGAATCCCGCGATAAGTCCACGGCAACGTCAATGTGAGATTAATTATTTCCTGCATTTAGGTTTCGTTTTTAATGCGTACTGCCCTTCAGCAAAAAAAAATGGAGAATATGCTCCAATTACGCTGCTATAGGCCTGCTACGCATGTGGGACTCGCCAATATCATAAAAAAGAACAATGTGTGATGCCTACTCCAAGGAGTGACATGCGCTAACAGCTGGGAACATATCAAAATTGCTTACTACGCGCGCTGTATACATTCATTCATTATTTATTCTAACAGGTGTTTGGTAGGCTTTTGGAGTCCCTAACTTACTTCCCATTAAAACGCTAAGGGGAAAAGCCATCGATAAATCACCGCAAATAACAATTCCACGAAACATTAGCATTAATGCATAAGTATTCATTAGTAATAAATAAAATACTAAAGAATTTTCTACAGTTAAAATCTTTTAATTGTACGACGCGTTTCGACGAGTTACGGCATCATCAGGTACAAAGTTAGAGTATGATTGCTTAATTTTCATATATTATTCTCGAAGTTCAGGGGGGGAGGGAGGGGAGAAATTACAAAGGTTCAGGGAAGGTTGAGAAAGGCAGAGTCCATTAGAAACGTGGATCAAGGGCTGATGGTACCGGAAAGGTTATAATTATTCAAGGCTGTTATGTCGGAAAGGTGTGTGGAAGCGTGCGGGAATAATTGCTCGCTGTATAGGTTTGAAGAGTGCCCGATAGTTTCGATATGCTCGAGGTTGTCCACTTTTAGGCCTTTTGGAAGAACGTGTGAAGTTTCGAGGGTAAAGTCGCTAACATGATTGTTCTGATGTATATGTTTCGCAAATATTGAGAAGGAATCCTTATCTTTGTAACTTCTGGCGTATTCTTTGATAAATATGATTAAATTTCTTCCAGTTAGACCGATAAATGCCTTATTACATATATTGGATCTAATTTTGTAAATTCCTGACCATCTGAGTATATCTTGGCCGTCTTTGCCGTTAATTAGAAGTTTGAAAAGGGGAATGTAAAATACTAGTTTAAGGGAGTTTGGTAGACGATTTGATATCCTGTAAGATATGTTACCAAGGAATGGGAGAGAGAACAACTTTAAATTCGTCGGTCCTTCTATCTGTGTAAAGGAAATTTGTTTTATAGCTAGGGTTGTTGGTTTTTACGAAGAATTGTTTGGACAAAACTTGTATTGTAACCATTGGTAGCGGCTATAGAAATGATTGTCAACAATTCAGTTCTGTAGTTGTAGGTGTTAGGGTGATTTGCAGGGGACGATGAACCATAGAAGTAAAAGCAACATGTTTGTGGTAAAACTGGTTAACCGAATCGCTTGATATGATGAGATCGACTGTTTCTGTAGATTGAAAATGCTTTTCTTTGTCCAGAAATGGAGATTTGAAAAATACAGGAAATTCAGAGTGCCATTGATACCTTTTTCAATTGTAAAGGAATATTCGAATCGAGTTTGTTCAGATGGTTGATGAATGACTGCGATCGGCGGTTTGTTCCATTCCGCCGATAGAGGATGTCATCCACGTATCTAAGGCAGTATTTAAAAAATCCATTTTATTGATTAGCTGAATTGAAAAACGTTTCCGTAGAATGAAGTGCTCTGATTAAAATGGCAGTAAAAGAAAGTTAAAAAACAGCTATAAAAACAAACAGAGGGCAAAACAATTGGAAGCAAGCCTCTCACCCCCTTTTAGCGAAATGTTTTCTCGACTCTTTGGAAGAAAAGTTATTCCGTTCCTCTGCACTCCTTTCCGAAAAAATAGCCTTGAAAAAACTATAATCTTTCCCGCATCACCAATTCACCAGCCCTTGATCCGCGTTTCTACTGACCGCGTTTCTGCCTTTCTCAACCTCCCCAGAACCGTTGCTATTTCTTCCCCCTCCCGTAACTACGACAATAATAAACGAAAAATAAACATTCCGACTTTGTACCGATGATGCCGTAAATCGGCGGAATACGTTGTACAATTAAAAGATTTTAACTCTAGAAAAATTAAGTATTTTATTTAATAATATATATAATGAATAATAGCATTCAAATCTTCAACGAAGTGAAGCCAACAACAGTTAAGTTTATTAATGTATTACTTCAATGGAATAAATATTCATTTAAAAATTGTTTCCAGCAGAGTCGAAATGGTTTTGGCCACTCATTAAATGGCATCGTATAGTGATGATAGCCTTGATGAAAGGTATCCTTCATAAAAAAAATTCATACCTCCGAAGTATTCTCTATGATTTGTTCATTAATAATATTGATCATCATACCAATAAATATGTAATTAAAGAAATATGTTTTCATTAGGATGTATCTTTAGTAATTTGAACCTGACGTATATTATACGCTACTGAAAAATAAAACATTTGGCTAAAGATGGATGCTAAAAATATACAGATTCGCCTACAAATATTAATGAAAAATTCGTCGATTCTATTAGTATGATGCATACTATGTAGGAATTCAAGAAAACGAGTATTTTTTTCCAATATACTAGGTGGTGGAAGGGCTTGCGCCCTCCGATCACCCCCGAGCTGGACTGGAGATAGTGATAACACAGGGCAATAGTCAGCCACGACGGGAACACTGGTTCCCGTTCTATCGCCTAGCTGTACATTGCTGCTCGAATTCAGAGGGGCGATCTTTTTATTCGTCCCAGTGCTGTTCCCCTGTTTGCAGGCCTTGTGCAACATTAGTTCGAAATACCTTCGCCGTCGAAGCACTTAGGTACTGATTCTACTACGATATTGTTTCTGGTAGGTCCACCCATGCCAGATACGTGAAAGTGTTGGAGACAGACGAGTGGTAGCTAGTTCAAGTGATGTTGTCACATCAAAAGCACTTCGGGGAAGGCAAAGATAAAATACCAAAGCGTATGATTGATGAACAGTCCCAATGTGTGAATAAATCAAAGTAGTATGCCAATCTATTGGTAGAATACCAAATTGATGAAATGATATTTTTCAACGCGGGTACTTGTTAACATTTTCGGATTATTTATATCATGCTCGAACAGCTGATTAGAGGGTAAGCTGAGAAAGGAAAATACATGAGCCACTGGCTCCAAATGACGCATGATGAAAACATTCTCCGCAAACTTTTTTCCCAGTCCTCCACTGCCTCCCCTACCCTTTGGGATCCATATCTCAAGTTAACGCCAATGTGGCAAACACGCTTTTGGGATTTCAATTCCAATGGCTATATCAGTGCATCACCTATTCTTTCAAGGGAAATTACTGTGGACGGAGATGAGTAAGACTGAGTACTGAGGAGGGGTTAGACTCTTAAATAAAATTAACAACATTGAAAAGTATCTATTAGTTTAATAATTAAATTTATTATTTTTATTGATATTTTATGATTTTTATGAGCGTTAAGGCACACTTGGCTGAGGCTTTTGGCACACCAGTGTGTCGCGGCACATATGTTGAGAATCACTGAGTTAGAGCCTACTCACTCCCAAGTGACGTAATCATTTGAAGGACTGTGCGGCACCAAGCCGTAAGCAAAACTCTGGAATTGCAACGAAGTCTGCCGGTAAGATACCACCAAATTTACCAGTAAAATTGACCATTTCGAGCCTAACAATCACGGCTTTCCCCGATTATTCACCTCGCCACGACTCAACGGCCCCTCCGCTGACCTCACTTCTACGGGAAAAAGGGGGGTAACCCACACACGAAAAACGAACGACCTGAAAAAAGAATGTTCTTGTCGACTGCAAGGTCATCGTTAAGTGCTATTATCTGAAGTAAGTAATCTCAAAATATTGCCAGGATGCCTACATTTTTAGCGCCGCAAGGAGTGGCTAGAATCAAATCATAAAAAAGTATCAGATTTAAATGTACTCTTTTTTCGTAAGTAATATTCCATGTTAATAATAGTAGGGAGAAATCATAAGACCAACAGATGGTAAAAACAAATGCGTTTCGGCGCATTGCAAGATGGCGCGGAGGAAGAGGACGTAATATCGCTCTATCCTACTCCAAGCTAAGCTTGTTGAAAGAATACTTATTGTTAGTACAGTTCCACATTATTTTTCCCGTTCGATTTCGACGTATAAGGCGTACTTTTCAAGTTAAATTGACCTATTTATCTTTAAAATGACGCTGTAGGCGTTGAAATCGATCTAAAAATAAATGTGTGAACTCTACGAAGTATTATTTCATCATGCTTAACGTTGTATATTTCCACTAAGTGACGTCTAACTCAATCTAATTAAGTACTCCAAGTTGCTAGTTCTGAGACAGACAAATCGTTAGAATCACTAATGAATGGATAAAATGCCCTGTCTAAACTATAACACATTGTCAATCAAATTCTGTGTAATCCAGCCAGTAGTTCGTCCAGTGAAAGATTATTTTATCTAAGTGAAAACTATAATTTCTCATTGCGGCTTGCCCGTGGGGAAGCTGCTCTCCTGAGAAGCACAAACGCCTATAAATTAGAAATAACGAAGAGTGATCATGCTTGCGATGTTCATAGGACCTGTATCCTAAATCTGGAAAAGTATCGTGTCCATCTAGTGTGTGTATAAAAAAAGTTCTGCTTTTACATCTAAACTAAAAGAATAATTTTCTTTCAATACCTATAGTGAAAACCAGTTAACTTTAATGTCAGGAGAGGCGAATACTGTTTTATCACTGCGGTTTTCGTATCATGAGATTGCATTTATACAATTAAAGCGTTTAAATAGCATTGGCATTTTTAGCATTTTTATGGCTCATCCTTCAATGAGTTTAAACGTAACTGAAGCCAAAAGCTAGATTGTACATTGTTTAAAATTGAGGGCCATAGCCGCGGATTCACTGTCTGCACTCCGAAGTCGCCGAGCAAGGTGAAGTTAGAAGAGGGTCTTGCGCGAGAATCGTGACTTGGGGCGGGTTCATCAAATTACTTCGCCGAGGGGGAGTTTTTCCGACAGATCTTGGTATTCATGGTTAAATTCAAACTACGCTGACTCGTCCGAATTGGCAGATTGAGCAACTACAAAGGAGCTTTTTGATTTAAGATTACGATCAGAGGAATTTTTCAACTCGGGTCAGGTGGGGGTCGAAGGAAGGAGTGGGGAAGAAGGGGTGGGGACACAAACAGGGAGAAAAGGACGAGAAGATATAAGGCTTTCGCAATGCTTCGTAAGTTAAACGGGGGGCGTGCAGCGGCGAGCATGGATAAGATGGACAACAAATCCTATTTGAAGAAAGCAAAGAGCAGAATTGGCGAGTAAATACAGACCTGCTATAAACGTGTTCTGCTCGATAGTAATACAGTGACCGCATTAAGAGAAGTATTTCTCAGCTGAGAAAGTATTAGCTACAAGACGTTCTGCCGGAGTTTGAAGAAATGACTCTTAACGAAGGATTTTGAGCCACAAAAGAGCATTTATTCGATGCGTTAAAGTTGCATGGTCAATGTTATTATTGGGAAAAGAGAATTCAATTTAGTCCTTTGAGATATAGGATAAAAAAGGAAAAAGTTAACACTTTTGGCACGGGGAGGAATATACCAAGAGAATAATCGAAGATAATTAATAAGCGAAGCTCAATCAATAATAATGGGATGTCGAAGGTCAGGATTGAGGGGGATTGCTGATGAATATGGATGGAAATTATAACATACAATACCATTTGATCTGTAAGCATCGTGATCTTAAGATCGTGATGGGTCTAAAGGTATTATGCAGGTACGCTTGAAGAGTCCGAAATTTTAAAACATAATTATATCCTCCCAAAATCTGATTTTTAAATAGACGAATAAGGATCTGATATGACCTGACTGATACACACAAACTAGAAGGAACGAGAATCATTAAAACTCGAGGTCGTAAGAAAATGAAGTGCGGAATGCCACGGGGTTTTAATTTATTTATACACTGAATAAAATCCATAAAATTAGGCTCCATGACGTTTACTTCCTCCTAAAAGCGTTGCGCGCCCTTAATTAGGATTATCCTCTGGTGTAAAGCAATTCCATAAAACAAATCTCCCAAAAAATCTCCCAAGTCACCCCACACATAAAGCATTATGCTCTCATATCCCTTCATTAGACTCACCGAGCATGCCGCAATCCTGGATGATCCACGGGATTATTCTGCTATACGGGATGATACTATGTAAGCTAATCGTTCTTCAGCTTGGAGATCCTGAGAATTAGTAAATAAATGTGAGATCTTAAGAGTAACAATATACAATTTCGTATTTCAAGATAGAAAAATCTGGATCCCACCTTCAAGGGCAACACCAGAACATTAGATTATCACAAGGGAGGAGAATATAACGGAAAATGAAGAATGATAAATTTGTACACGATATCGTACGTTAAAATTCACCCTTGGCGTGTTTGGATATATTGGTTTGAAAACGCATATTGATTAGCAATTAATGTATATTGAAATATATGATTGAACGTATTGCGCACATTTACCTTAAGCAAGTTTTTCCCTCCTAGCAACGTTGCTCCGTGCTTCCACGCGAATTTACCATTCAAATGAACGTTTCCTCAAAATTCCTAGCGGTGGCGTGCCGTGCGTTTCCACTCCAGTTAAATAGGAGGGGTAAGTTCGGCCGATGACAAATTCTCCCTTTTCATACAAGGAGCGTTGAAGCTTGAGCGGTCAAAGGCTTCTTGCTTTCAATTTTATTGCTTATCTTTGCGAAACCGTAAACCCCACGCAGTAGGTACTCAAGTCCCAGTCACCCTTCGGAGTGAGATATAGGTTTTTCGTCAACAAGCCACAGGCGAATGATAAACCACCCGTTCCACGTTAACTTTATTCCAGAATGAACTTGCTGTGGCTATATAAAAATGTATATTCTGATAATAATTCATCTAAGTTATCAATACAAGTGAGAGTTTGGGTGACACGGCTTGTGTCAACGTAATCTTCATCTTAAAGCAGTGGCGGTTCTATGGGGGGGGGGGGGGCAGAGGCCCCCCCCAATTGGGTCGAAACTTACACTAGATAAAATCGAAATATTTGGAGGACTCCCCGAACCCCCCTTCGGTTGGGGGGTATCCCAGAGCCCCCCGTTTACCACTCACATTGGCACAAACCTAGATCCGCCGCTGTCTTAAAGCATAGTTTTTATGCGGTTTAACGTTTGAGGCTTCACTTTGTGGAAAAACGACATTGGAAATGAAACGTTGCTTTGCACATTCCACAACCAATATTTATTAACTTTATTAAAAGTGTGTGTGGCCTGTTAATGAAGTTTGTGTGCGGAATGTACACAGCGATGTTTTATTTCCCATAGTTTTTATGCTTAATTATAACTGTACCGTCACACTGACATTCATGATCCCCTTGCCCTCAGAACAGTATTCTATGGTTGTGTCCTCCCAATCTTAGAATACTGCTCACCAATTTGGTCAACGGCTTGCCCATCCACTCTGAAACTTCTAAATCGTCCCGTCAATTTTTTCCTAGCCATTGCCCGTCATCGCATTCCCTCCCTCAAGAATGCAACCCGTGAATCCATTTCGTCCTTCCTAGGAATTCCTCTGCTCTCCCATCGCCGTTCACTATCTGACCTGAAATTCTTGCACACTATAATGAATGGACAGCTTCGTCCCTGTGACCTTCTCTCTCTTTTTCCAATTCGTGTCCCTCCTCACCCCACGCGTAACTTCAATCTCTTACACATCCCGAAATTCCGGCTTTCTCTATCACAGCGGTCCCTGTTTTACAGAATCCCCTCCAAATTTAACATACTGTCCTCAGCGCATCCGTCCCTTGACCTTTTCTCCTCGCCCAACAAATTCAAATCATTCATCAAACGGCACTTGGGTATGGAATCCAAAAATTTGAGTTAATTTTGTTTTGGTGTTGATGTTTTGATTTTTTATTTCATTCTTCGTGTTTTTCGTTATTGTTGTTCTATGTTTATTTATTTTGTTGCATCGACCAATTTAATTAGCCATTGTGCCGTTTTTGGTTGTGTGAGATAAATAAATAAATAAATAAATAAATAAATAAATATGATGTTTGTAAGATTTTTATATAAAGCCGCATTTACACTATGTAGCAAATCCTGCTATATAGCAAATTTGTATGACATTTAGCAAGTTTATATAACATTTGCTATAAGTAGAAAAAGTCACTTCTGAAAAGTGACATATAACATTGCTATATTTAGCAGATTCTGCTATATATAGCAAAAAGTGTGATATCCATTCGGAGTCGGTAAAGATCAAAAGAAATCCGTGATATATCTAACTTTGCTATATGTAGCAATGTTATAGTGTACTTCCTATACCTGGGTTCTATTAAAGTAGTAATAAACCTGCGTGGCCCATTTTTGGGTTTCCCGTGCATTAAAGAGAACCAACAGTCACTCATCTCTCCGTGCACCTGGAAAACGAATAAATTAAAACGGTCACAACATACAAGATAGGATACGAACTCCTCAAATGACCACGCAGACAGTATTCTGCAGGCTTTGCGGTTTTCTTATAAAATAATGTTAATGTTTTTCACACCCGTTGAATTTCAACGGGTACGTTCAGCTAGTTAGAAATAATTTCTGCTTAAATTTTATCTTAAATTTTCAATAAAAAATTATGAATAATCCAAAAATTATGTATTAAAAATATTTCTCTGTAAGTTATAAGTTAGAATAAAATTGAATAGAAACTCGAGGGAATCGAACCGATGAACTCAACCACAAAAACTTGTGTACTTATGCCACATGTACAGAAGTGTACTTTTCGAAACCACATGTGGACTTGAGCTTTTACTGTTGCAACAACTGCAACAACTGCAACAACTGAATATGATTGGGAATTAAAACTAGTTTTTCGATTTATAATAATTTTTACTTCAATTTGTTCGTATTTTTTCAAGAAATATATTGCCATACATATGGAGTAAGAGATGTTTTTTAAAAGTTATTTTAATTTTGAATAAGAACGATAAGTTATACGATAGTATCGAACCGATGACCTCATCCCGATGTGTATTTACGATTTTTCTGCTGGGACTGTCACACCGTCTGAATATGGGTGGGAATAAATTCCTACAAATTGATCGATTTGAAATATTATTAACATTAATTTTTGGTGCATCGAATGACAGCATGATTAGAAGGAGATCTGAAGGAGCGTGCGTACGATCGCGGCGTAGTTATTATCACCTGTGCTAAATTTGTTCACTGCCTACAAGAGTCTTTAAAGAGATGGCATTTCAACGAATGGTGACCAGATAGCGGTGCAAGAAATGGGTCTTCCTAAGCAAGTCTATGGCTCAGTTAATGTTATTCTCGTTCTTAGGACGGCAGCTCTTTGGTTCCTGTGTCACGTTAACGTTCCGTGTTTGCATGTGAAGTTAATCAATATGAATATGGGATATTGATCAATGGCTTACGTGGTCTTATAATGGCTTACAAGTTACTAGCGATTATTTTTTAATGTGATAATGTAGCATATTTAGCAAGTATATAAATATATTTTTACAAATTATGGTTTATGAAAACTGTAGAAACTGGCCAATTGATAGTTTTAAATTGTGTCAGGTTCAATAAATGAAATTATTGCATAGATAGAGCTACTTGCAAATGTTATTGGATGATTCACGTGTTACATTATCCAGGTGCCTTCTTGTTAGTCGATATAATATTGTGTTTGTGGATGTGTTGATAGTGGAGCAGCGGGTTAAATGCCATTGCCATTGCCCTGTTATTCTACCATTACGTGGGTTGCAGCCCGCGGGCGTCCTAATCCGCAACCCATCCTCAAGTTACGAGGTCATAAGATGAAAAATATCGATTTTATTAATAATACTAAAAATTCCATATTTCTGCGGAAGGAGAAACGGCAATGCTGTAAACCAAAGAGATATGGAATCCGCCTCCAAGGTGTGAGGTACAGATGATAATTTGACAGAAATCTACAGCAAATGAACTAAATGGAGTTTAGAATTTATGAATATGTAGTCACGTATCGTCAGGTCTTGAGGACATTTCTCCCTGCGTGTGAAGAGACCTTGGAAACAGCTTCCAAACTGTATAGATAATGCATTGAATTCCTGACCTTAAAAACATCCGAGTGATTTTTTTCGTAAAAAAGTACAGCAGTGCATTTCGTTATGGTTAATTTTGAGCACCCTTTCAAGACACAATGAGTACATTGTCTTGTTTCTTTGCCTCCAGATATCCCGTCTTCTTTCGTTATTGTAGCAGCAACTTTTTTTTGCTTTCACGTGGCACCTTCATTGGATTATTGCAATCGATTGGTTTTTCCTAGAATTTCCAAGATGTATCTTCATGCTCCGTTTTGTAATCTTAAATACCAGCTACGAATTCCGAGCATGAAACTTCCATCATCTCTCCGAATTTTAAGAAATCAAATTTTTGAAATGAGTAAACTTTTTGTTTTGTTTTTACCATGGTGTCCACTGTTGTTTTGAAAGTCAAAAAATAGCTTTTTGATGAGTAATGCTTTCTGGAATATGGGCGACTTTATTCATCGCTAGGAAACCGACAGCTAAGAGGTCTACATTAAAATAAAATAACAAGTTGTATTGAATTGCAAGAGGTGTAACACTTAAGTTTCTTTTTTTTGGGTTTGTTAGCTACCTTGGTTAGAAAGTGGATTGAAAACTAATCCAGTTAGTGTATCGGTGTTTTGATCTTGCTTATGGACTAAAAGTTTCCAACTTTATAGATGGGAAGTAGAAATCTATACCTGAGGCGCTATAGTTGCATGCTGTTCTTGATAAAAGAAGAAGCTATAGCTTGCATAGAAACTAAGCTTATCAAGTTTTATTCATATACTTTATTCATTGGCAATGACTCCGACTACGAGACTAATGAGATGGTTTCCAGAGGGGTAGTGTAGCTAAATGACTCAAAATGGTCAATTACAATTTCAAACTATATTCTGTATGGAATTTCATAATTTTCCGTTAAAAATGCCAAAATGTTTTGAAAAAATAAGATCCACGGACAAATATATTAAATCATAGGGCTAATAAATTTTTATTCTTCTGAATTATTAAATTGTTGTTATTTTTCAAATGTCCTCCTATTTACCCCCTATGTCCTCCTTTTTCATAGGGTGCTGTCGTCTTTTTCATCTCTTGACATCTGGTCACCCTAGATATGCAGAACTTGCTAAGAAAGACAAAACGCGGATTCAGAAAGGATTGAATTTTACGAAACTAAATTAGCACTTTCTGCCCACGATATTTTAGACTCGGGGGAATATAACGCTCTAGTTGACGCTATTTTTCTTGACTTAAAAAGGCATTTGATTGTGTCCCATACAAAGTTACTTATAAAACTAAAATCTTACTGGTTTGAAAACGACGTAGCAACCTTAGAATAGCCACGGGTAAGCATTTAACAATGTTCAAAAGCATCAATTGCTGGGGTTGCTTGTTAAGCTTGATGATGTAATGGTGGCACTGTACTCGTTTGGCTTTTAGTGAGCGAAAATATTTGGTTGTCAATAAGCATAGTATTACTAATTTTTAGTAATACCATGGTCAATAATGACGTGATATAGTGAACGACATTAACGTCGACTGATGTCTATGTACGACGGTTGTATCTCTAACGCAATTCACAGTGGTTTTCAGAGTCATTCAAAACATGCTCTCGTGCCAGGCAGGCTTCGTACGAGAGGAAGGAATTCATCCCTGAGGGCAGCTGTCCCCCATTGCCCTGGGCGCAACCTTTTCGACAAATCGCCTATTTGCGTCGACTGTCACTCGTGGATTCGTGGCACGGTGGTGAGAGCGCTTGGTTTCCGATCGGGCGTTCAAGTCCCCTCCCTGGCTCCCAGCTTCACGCGTGGTGGAGGACGCGTTGGGGTCAAGATAAAAAGAGTCCATCGGATGGAACTGTAAGCCGTGTGACTCCTTGGTACCAATCGTTAGGAGTAGGCCACTTTTCGTTGACAAAGGTGCAACTCACGCCGGATATCTCATAAAAATAAATCCCAAGTAAAATAATATTTTTATTTTAAATTTTTGTTTTTTTGTAGTTTTTTCGTTTTTTTTTCGTTCATCCTCAAATTATACTTTTTGCCTGAGAGGAATAATAATTTTGGGAGGATAATAATTTGTAATTAATATATTACCTATTTATTGATTTTTATTTTTAATATTTATCTAATTACTACTCATTAAAGTTAATAATAATAAGAATTATTGCCTGAGAGGAATAATAATTTGCATCAGAGGAAAAATGAATAATCACAGGAATTTTTTTAAAGACGCGTTAAGCATACACGGTCAAAAAGGCCGCGTGCGAGCTACCGCGTTGTTCTCGCTATGAGAGTCCTCCCGGGTTAAATTTATACCCTCATGATTTCTATTTTACGTTTTTTTTTTCGTTGTTCGTTTTCGTTCGACGCCTCAACACGAAATAGCAGACTATGTTTTTCCGGACGTTCAACATATTTTTCTAGAGCCTAAGTACTACGGCAGAAGCGATCACAGGAATAAGATCAAGGAACTAGACTGCAGAACCAATAGGTTTAAAATGTCACTTTTTCCAGGTACAATTAGGGATAATAATAGTTGCGACAGATTAACCATATGAAACTCCCACCCTCACAGGTAGAGTAGAATTTTCACTTGTGAAATAAAATAGCATCATTACTAACACTTCACCCCGCTTGATAAGTCTAGCATTATTTTGTTCTCTGCATGAAGTAGTATCTCGTAGCAGTCATACATTAATAGTATTAGTGAAATTGACCTCTAGCGGCCGTATTCATAGATTTCGAGTTGAACTTGGGGTTATGGGATTTATCTTAGTCCGGTCTAAGTGCGGTTTAGAACGATGCTAAAAGTTGGTATTCATAGCTTGGGCCGAGGGAGATAGCCTCGGGGACTAACGGAGTCCGAGACTTGTCTACTGCGCGAGGATGGAACCCTTTCGTCAAGTAGCAGGGTATTTCCTGGAATTTCTGAACTGGTTTTTGGGGTCTCCTGAGGAGGCGTGCGTTATCTGCGAAACCTTTACCCATGCCTCACCCATTACTTGCTTCTGTGACTTTCTTGCTCACTGAAATCGGCCCGGAATGCTGCTCCCTGCTCTTTGGATAGGAATCTTCCATTTCATTTTTGTAATTTTTTATGGCTTAGGCGTGTTTCAATTCATTTTTATATTTTTATTAAAGTTTGTTATCCTTATTGAATATATAACATAATAACCCAGTTTTTTTCGTGCAATTCACGTTATTTGATTTATCTACACAAATAATTAATTCACTAAAATAACTTATTCATCAAAACGCAGAGCTAGTTGAAATGAACGTTAAAAACTAACTACATATGTAAAATGTAAACAAAAGGATGTTACAAAGTATGAACGGTATGAAATAATATTGATATTACCGTGAACAAAAATTATCATACGAAATGTAAACAAATGAACAAAACTAAGCGATGTGAAAACAAATTTAATCAATGCGAGCTATAATTCCTAATAAAAACTGTACTCACTAAATTATAAAGTTGACTAAACCAATAAAATTAAACTAAATAAAAACAAAATTAATTAACTAAGTATCCTGAGAACGAAACTACTACTGCACATTACTGCCTTTACAAGTATTAACGTCAGTATAAACCTAAATCACTAAGCCAGCAATATTCCTAACAATAGACTAACAAAAACTATTACCCCTTAAATAAGCTCTAACTTAGAGGTTACCCGCGATTAATCACTTAAAACCTTCGACAATCACCACACCACAAAAACTGAAGACAAAATGGCGACGCGCAGAGCTTAAAATCAACGTTAAACCATTATTTCATAAGTTTAACTTCCTCCGGACTAAAACTTCCAGGGGTAAGGTCGATCAGCGCTCAGACGACGCTATGAATATGAGTTCAACGACATTGCCGGTCTAACTTACTTAAACCTGCCGTAGGCGTAGTCTAACGTAACTATGAATACGGCCGTAGGAGTTTAACTCATCACCTCTCCGAACTCAGCGACGGTGTATCGCAGTTTATGGGTGAACGCAATCCCTCTATTTTTCTCTTGATCCATATCTACCTTCACCTTTCGTCTTTTTCTTTTGGCGATTCCCGATGATGATTTCCGACTTTCAGGACTCATAATGAGTGAAAGTCACCGAGATAATTAAGAAAAAGGACATCCTTGTCTCCTCAATGCGGAAAAAAACCAGGCGAAGTTTTCTCATCCGTATTCCTTTATTCCCACTAAACTATAATTATCATGGGTGAACGGTACGTGTCAGTCAAAATCTTGACCGATACTGTGGAAAAGATTTAGAGGGAAAGAACTGAAGAAGACTTCAATACAGGAAAACACGGTCCAGAAGTATTCGAAATTGGGTTTATTATAGCTTTAAATGAAACTACCTAGAAAAATATTCCAAGAATACTGTTCCTGTCAAACATAAAAGGACGATTCCAGCATATTATGACTGTTTAGTTCGTGAACTAGGGACGTCAGGGTTGGCAAGGGGTTATTCTGAAAAATCAGTTATTCACATTGCGAAGTATAGGATTGGAAGGTAGAAAGCGATACGACTGAAATCCCCATGTTTTTCTCAATGTGATTCACTTGTAAGTAAAATACCGATTTTAGGACACAAATCAATAATTTCGGGAGCATAAAGTATGTAAAATTATCTTTAGGGTGGCAATAACTGATTGATTTGAAACGGATTTAGTTGAGTGAGAAAATAAAATAAAGCATTAGTATATAATTAACGTAAGAAGAAAGCGGAATTAAAAACATCTTTCAAAAATCGCGACAATGCACGCAAAGGGGCGAGCGATGCTCGCGAGACTGCGTAGCAAATAGCTAATTAAAATCACAGGTCCCGCTGAACGCTCGTTGCATTATCCGTAAAACCCTAAATTGCTGGGATTCTCTGACTATATTATAGTTAAAAGAAAAATGTCGGCTTCAACTCAAATAATAAGATTGATTCTCAGAGTGATTCCTTCCTTCATTCCTTCCTTGATGATGAGCCATTAAAGGCTCTCAAGTTTTCCATATCAGCGGAATACTATTTACTCTTACTCATGAACATTTTGCTCGTGAACAAATAAATTGATTAATTTGTACTCATCGATACCCCGTAACAGTTAATTTTTGGCTCTCTACCTACCATAACTTAGCATTTAACAAATATGAGATGATCGATTTTTGTCATCACAGACTCTACTTCGTGGGTGGGTACCAGGAGGTAAGTTCACCATATTTCATGATAAAAATAATGAATACGGTAGTAATGCACACATATGACACTTAAAACTTAGCGCCATGTAGATTATTTTGCTTGCGGATTTGCGATTCCCCGCTGCCAGAGGTCTGCATATGGACAGAGAGCTCGCTCGTGCACACAGCACATGACATCATGGCAAGGAGGCATGACTCGAGCATACAAACTTGATGATTATTTTCGGTTCCTTACTACGAAGCGCCTGAGGAACTCGCCCCATTTTACTTTCACATAAAGAAACTAGGAGTTTAAATCATCATCTCTCCGAACTCAGCAACGGTCTGTCGCAGTCAATGGGTGAACGCATTCTCCAAAGAGTAACGCAATGAAACTCCTAATGCAACGAAAGTCAGGGAATATTTTTAACATATGGCGAAGAACTGGGAGAAAAACCCCAGGATATGAATTGCCCTTACCATATCTAGCTTTATTGTATAACAAGGAGCGTAATGCTTATTAAAGGTATTCATTCATTTATATTTTCGATGTCGATAGCTTTCGAAGAAAAAGAAAGTTAACGAATATAACTCGGAAGTTAACTATGTTTACCAGAGTTTACTACAACAATGACAGCCAACAGATTTTCTCGGTACAAGCATATTAGCAGCTCCACAAGGCATTCCGTCGTAGATTACGAACGCAATCGGTGAGTGTTTATTGATATGGATTATTTTAGGAACTGCATAGTCGATAAGAAGACGCAGGGAAATTCGTACTCTGTAAACCACATGGAGGAGGGAAGGAGGTAGGGGACTGTATAATATGATGAATAAGAATTCGTGGTGAAAGACAGAAATTAACTTTTGAACTGCAGGCGAGTGATTCCGAATCCGTTACTCGAAGACGTAGACAAGGTAACTTTTTAAAAGTCGGAAATTGGGGACAAAAAATGTGTTTACTTTTTATATACAAACTGGCTTGATGTTTAGAAGCATATGATTACATGCGTAAAAATGGTAGTAACAAAAAAAGCAGAAATTTTTTTTTACCCTCGAGTCTCGAACCTGCGACCTTCGTGCCTTCAGATTTCGCGCATATTATTCAGTTTATTCATCCTAAGGATCTTGTTTTTCCACGAAAGCTGCCAATATTTACTAAACTCCAGTCAGGAGTCATGCAGGAGGAGTCAGGGAGGCAGCTAGCGCGGAGGTAGAGAATTTTGATAGTTACTTACAAGATGATCTATTCTCGCTAGGAAATAGAGGGTATTGTGTCCAATAGTTCTTAATTTCCGAATACTTGACGCTTGATATATATGAAGCATGGTGTCATTGATTGATATATATCACCATTTTACGCCGAAATGCTTTATTGAAAATTATTTTGATAATTCGAGTGAGGGCTCTACCTTTCGTCATTAGAAATAGTTTATCATTAATTTGTACCACAATATTGTTCAACCATTCAACATACTCCCTTCTCATTGTAATGAAAAATGATAAAATAATGTCCAAAAGTGTATTTATCGGATCAAAAAACTAATTGTTTATTAATTAGCTGCATAAAATACGAGAAGCGTTGTAGACTGCAGGGACACGGCCTAGAAAGTAGACCAGGTAATTTTTTTACGAATTGTTTTTACGAACGCCGTCAATTTCCCGTCCTTACCATTTTCGTTTATTCTCAGTTAAGTCTTACGAAATATTTTGCTTCAAATGACCCTGGAATTTGTTCATTTCCAGCATTTAAATATTTTTTTTTAACTCACCCTGTTAAAATCAAGTGTGACTTCTTACACCCCATTGGTCTATACCTTGCGGTCCGTTCCATTCCTTCACGTATTAACTTGAAATTTTGCCCAACTGTCACATACCTTTCAAGTCTCTATCAGTCAGGTGGAGCCAACATAAATTTTAACTTCACTACTTGGCCGAAAGAGGCGCTGCAGTGTCTCCCCACAGACTTTTACAGATGATTGTACGTACATAGTAGGTACCTCACTATGAATTTCAGGGCCGATAACGCTATCAAACGGGTTATTCGACCTTCTCGAAGGTTATTAGGAAGAAAACAAACAATGGTTACTGTGTAGGTCTAGTGACACTTTGAGATTGACGCCGCACAGGGGGTGGAATTCAAAAAAGGTTGGCCAAATTTCAAATATCCCTTTTTATCCAGATTTTTTAAAAGTAGAACCTCGATTTTATACATTTTTCCTCCAAAACCATTATATATTGTATTTTTTTTCAATATAGCCAAACCAGGGTCCTCTATGAAACCCTTTCGCAGAAACGGAAATATCCTCTCCTTCAACAATGACAAGGTCGGTCAACTGTATTTGATGACTGTGCCTCTTACTTATCCTGACATTGCTATATTTGAGTTATAAATATCGATAGTTAATGATAAACTACTGTCTCTCAGCATATCGATATAACACTGTAACGTTAAAATACCGCAGATTCGTTTTGTCGCAAGGAAGAGAATTTTATAAAAATTCCACGGAGGTTAATATCAGGGAAGTCATTTTTTATTAGGTATTAAAGCATTATGTTTCTGGATTCGAAATGATTAAGTATGGAAATAAATGAGCTTAAATGTTGTACTTTTTTGAGTCAACCACGTCGATTTTTGGTTCATCCATCATAAGGCGTTTCCAAGCTTCTTTGGACACTTGTCCTTTTCGCCTTGATCGGTACATCCGTTGATAATATCAACGGGTCAAAAGTGAGAAGTAGCCTTCGGAAGTCATTCTCGAATATAACTAATACTATTGATACAAGCTCACTAACAGGGCAGGAGTGGGAGACTAGTACTCTTTGAAATCCGTATCATGAATTGGAAGTGCACAAGATAGGGCTTTCAAGATTGCAAAAATCTCTGAAGTAACTCCTCATAAACATCTGAATGGAAAAGTTCAACGAATCGTTTTCAATATAATGTAATTTTGAATCATATTTACGATCGTAAACAAGAAATTTTGAACATTATATTTCGCCGTCTGGAGTACATTTATGTACCGAACATTTCAGATGAAAGCTTAGGATTGGAGGAGAAGCGTCTCGCAGCATTGCCATCACTCGTTGTTTCACTACAAGGCTTCGAAGTGACAAATAAACTTCCTGATCATGGATCAACTAACACCAAAGGCGTCACTTAAGTGACGCCTTTGATTTCTAACATTTGTCGAATCGAATTTTCATAGTAAAAAAAGCTCACGGAGTATATAAACCATTCTATTTAATGAAATAAAACCAACCTAGGCTTCGGCACCTTGAAGATGACACAACATGCCGAAACCCAGGTCGGTTTTCTTTTTATCAAATTGTGTGTATTATATACTCAGTGAGTTTTTTATTCTTAACTGTGGAGTCCTATTCTTATCCTGAAAGAATTTTGTTACTCGTTCTTCCTCCATTCATAATCGTTCTTACCCCATTGGTGGCCTCAGTCTTTACAGAAATTACGGAATTCCCTATGGATGATTCCACTTCATAATTAATTCCATTTTCGACATAGTTTGGCCGGATTACGTAAGGCACAAGATTAAGTCAGATGTGTTTGCAACACAAGTATTTAAATACTTGTGTTGCAAACACATCTGACTTAATACAATTGCATAATTACTATTCTCAAATACCTGAAACTCCAAGTCAGTGTTCTCTCTATAGTTTGTACCTCTCACACAGTAGGAGTAGAACTTCAGGAGAACTCTTTTTCTTGTTGGTGCAACACAAACACTTAGATCTTTCTGCACTCATCTAGAAAAACAGACTCGGTGAATAAAACTAAGAAGACTTGATGTTTTTGAAATCACTAGAACGTGCACATTTACGGGAAAACTGCTTTATATATTGTTAAGAAACGTTTCTTAGCAATAAGAGTACTCGTGTACGCATGTGTACCAGGGATGCGATCTTTTGGGCCACATAAACCCATGCACATTCGTTGATGCCATAAAGCAATTCGCGGCATCTTTACAAAACATTATTTAAGTCCCTAATATCATCTTCACGTAAGCCCTACTTAAAAAAACTAAATATTTGAGCGCCCAATCGGCACCACTGGTTAAACAAAGGGTGAAAGGAAACGGATCAATGCTACTGAGGATTATTGCGGTCCGTCGGGTTACGAGTCGTAACCCAACGGACAGAAATAACTTCCGCTGTCCGTATATATTCCTATTTAAAAAGCTGAAGGACCCAATTATTTGTCACAAAAGTGATGAAAACCCGATTTTTTTCTTGAGAGAATAAAAAGCCTTGTATGTAAGGGGAAAATAGTTTGCTGTGAAGTCATTAGCGCCCACGTCTTACGGCAGACGGGCGACTGGCGGCCAAGACGAGCCATCCTCTTTAAATATGGCCGTAAGTGGGATAGTGGCAACTTATGAAATAACTTTGCATATTCACATAAATGTATGAAACTTGCCTTAAATTCTGGGGTAAAAATAAAAGTGATGGTGACATCTTCGAAATTCAGCAGAGCACAGGCAAAATAAGGAATTTCCACGGCTTATTGCCCCACCGAGTCGTTGCCCTAACTTCTTATATATATCCCATCCTTAGTGGAGGGGGGAGGTGGGCAATATTATGTAATATTTTTCCATTATGTAGTAAGTACTTTACTCTTTCATATGGTATAAATATTTTAATCAATTCCTCCCTCTAACATAATGGTTTTCTCTACTTAATGAAAAATTTAGGAGAAAAATTGAGCAAATTTAAATATAATAATAAGATAATTTAATATAAATATAATTTAAGATAATATTAACGTGAATAAACAAATTCTTCACTTGAACCTTTAGAAAATATGTGTGGAATTATAATTTTTACTTGTTAAACCTTAAACAAAATTGCTGAACGCTCTCGAGCAGAAGAAATAATTCGATTTTCGTTTAAAATGCCGATTTTAGGTTTTAGAGATAATGCAATTTTTTCCTTCAATTTGACGTCTCCTGATGATCTAAAGGATGCACCAAAATGAAAAGAGATATAGTTCTTTTCATTATGGTTATTTTAATATCTCACTAAATCATTCACCTTTCCAAAAACAATATTCAAGTGTGCAGTTTGGGTCAGCTTTTTCCTATTTTCGCCAACTGTGCGCCGTTCACTAAACCCTCCGACTTATACTACCCCTGATATACTCTCACTAGACTCAATGCCTATGTTAGCTGCTTGAGAGCTAACTGAAGGTTTTCAGAGTTAGACCCACTGGACTTTGATGAACATACCTTACCAAAATTTGCAGCACAATGCTCCACAATTGAGTTAATTAAGGGCATGACAATGGTATTCCCAGACAATCGAGTTCCTGTTTCATTCTCGGGCCTGAGAGTATTTTAAAAGCTTACAACATTTGGTGCTTTCGTTACGTTGTTTACCTTATCTACATTTTAAAAAATGCAACCCTTTGATTCTCTGCAATACCCTACAAAGTAAAGCCTTATTTTTATTGGGGCAAACCTTTTTCTCAACTGTCATGGGATATGCCTCCACTTTCTTTTCGCTGTTTTGCCTTCCCAAGAGGAGTTCTTTTGGGAGTGAGCCATTATTTTGTCCGAAGTCTCTGAAAGGATTTCGTCTAGAGCCCATTCAACTGGAATAGGTAGTTGCCCCGCATAGAGATCTTGAAGTGGACGTCTCTCTGCCTAGTTTGCCCTCTATCTCTCTGAAACGATCCATCTTAGCCCTATTAGGCTCCTCCTTCGTGTTTATATCTTTATGTGACCCCATCTAGAGACCCATCATGACAATTAAAATAGTTAAAAAATTTAAAAATTCTAATTGTAAAGACATGTATGAGCTTTCAAATAATTTAATTAAATCTTTAATTGACTGGTTACCATAGCCTCTTGCTAAGGTCATTAACTCTTGCCTTCAATCTGGATATTTTCCTGATCAGTTGAAGTTTTATAAAGTTATTCCTATCCACAAACGTGGTGATATTAGTTCTCCGAATAATTACCGCCTTATCACAATCATTTCTCCCCTAGCAAAAGTCTTTGAATCAGTTATATAGGTACATATTATGGATAATTTTTGAAACTATAAATCTATTCACACCAAACCCAGTTTGGATTCAGACCTAACAAAAGTACAACCCAAGCTGCTGACCATGTTATAAAGCACATAATTAAGGCTTTTGAAGATAAACAGTGTTTGGCACTCACATTATGTGATCTCTCATCAGCTTTCGATTGTGTTGATCACTCCATTCTTGTAAATAAGTTGACATACCCCGCACGGGGGAAGGGGATGATCCCTTCCTATGGGGAGTAGCGCCCCCACGGACCCGAGCCCACCGAGGAGAAAACCTCGTTAAAAACCCCATAGTGCGTTGAGGCAGTGTCCTGACAGTATGTGAGTCTACTGTACTGAGTATAGCCATGACATCTGGACTAAGGACTCACCCGCGTGTTCGCCGTGCGTACCCGTAAGGTGGGAAAAGATGATCCTGGTGGTTGAGCTTCCCGGTCTGGATTGGGGGTCGGATCCTCTGAAAGTCGAGTTGCAATACACCACTTTGGCCTCGGACTCCACTGAAACGGGGGGTCAGAGAGTAGCCGCCTCTGATCAATCGGCTAGCTAGTTCGAATTGACGTTCAGCAGGCGAGTGCAGGCGGCATGGGAGTCTTGCAGATGGGCGTCGAAGGTGCGCGGGTTTGGAGGACCCGCGTTATCAGAGACCAACCCGGAAGCAGACAACCATGCCAGAAGCGCTATATCCCTCGGGTAGCCCTGGCGACCACACCGGTTAGCGGTGTGGCGTCCCAAATGCGCGGCTCCGTGGCGGGTGGGGAGCCCGGAGGACGAAGTTCCAAAGCGAATGGGTGAAGAAAACCTTCCTCCAACGAAAAGACCTCTCCCGGACACGGGTGGGGGAGACTGTGCTTTTTGCGCATGTAAGCGCTATATATCGATGAAGTGCACAAGAGAGGGTGAGTCTTTTAAGAAAGTCTCACCTTTTCTTATACACAGAGTCTTGTCAGCTTATGTAGAGGGTGAATTGAGGTAAGTGAAGAAACTCCGTGATGGCACTCTTCTTATAGAGACCGAAAATGAGAAGCAAAGCGATAGAGTGTTGGGAATGGTTCAGTTACACACGATGCCTGTTCAAGTGAGCTTACACAAAACCCTAAATACGTGTAAGGGAATAATATCCCATTACGATCTTTTATATGTAGATGTTGACGAGATAAGGCAGGAGATGGCCTCGCAAGGGGTTACCTTCTGTCGCAGATTCACAACAAAAAAGAACGGAGAAACAATAAACACCACTTCTGTTGCGCTAACTTTCAACTTAGATAATTTGCCTGAAAAAGTAAATGTCGGTTTTGAAAAAGTTGCAGTAAGACCATATATTCCAAGTCCTATGCGGTGCTTTCAGTGCCAAAGATTCGGGCGCATGGCCACAAGATGCGAAGGTAAGGCTACCTGCCCTCGCTGTGGAAAAGATCAGCATGAAGGAGAATGTTCATCAGCTCCCTCTTGTGTCAGTAGCAAGGGCTCTCACCCGGTTTACTCTCGCGACTGCCCAAAAGTTCTAGAGGAAAGGAAGATTATGGAAATCAAAACCATGGAGAAGATATCCTACTTTGAAGCCCGCAACAAATACAAGACCCTTGCTCCACCAAGCTTCAGCCTTTCGTTTGCCTCGGTGGTCTCCAAGCCAACGACAACCATCAGCACACAAACTGAACTCACTGAAATGACAGTAAAGGAAAATGTTGAGACCGGAAAGGAATCGAGCAACATGAAAGAACATAAAAATAATCCTCCCCCTTTTCCTAAGGGGCCAAAAGAAAACGCCTGCAGCTAAAGCCAATGCAAAACCTGCTGCCCCGAAGAATGCGAACCATAAAATGAGAAACGGCGGTTCGCCAATGAAAGTCTCTCTTCAGAGGCGTGAAAAAACGCCCTCACCAATGCAATCTCGGGAGAACTCACTCTCCCGTGCAGAATCTATGGAGGAGGACTTCAGTCCAACTGAGGAAGAAGTTCTCCAGGTTCGTAGTAAAAATAAGCCAAAAACGAAAATCAAGAGATAGTATAGCATTGTAGCTAATTTTTGATCCTATTAATTTTATATTTTACAATTTTAATGGCCTTATTTTTTGCAATGGAATTGCAATGGCTTTCACTCCCACTTAGAGGAGATGAAACTCTTGGTCAATAATTTAAATCCTGATTGCCTGTTTTTACAAGAGACCCATTTTAAAGCTTCCGGCAAAGTAAAGTTAAGAGGTTATACATTAGAAAGGAAAGACGATCTTGGCGGTGACAGAGCTCGCGGAGGGGTTGCTGTGTTCGTCCAAGAGGCCCTTTATACCTCTCGGGTGGACCTGCAGACACCGTTTCAAGCCGCAGCAGTCACCATCGCTACTCCGGAGGTCATTACATTCTTTAATTCGTATCTCCCTGAGTGGATGCTAGTAAATAAAGAAAACCTAGACAATCTAGTCAACCAGCTTCCAAAGCCTTTCGTCTTATTGGGCGACTTTAACGCACACAGCACCCTATGGGGAGATAGTATGCGTGGTTTTAATACCGAGGGCGTATTTTAGAAAGGTTTTTTAACGATTTTAACTTGATCTTATTAAACGATCAGGAAAAAACCCATTTTAACGTTTTTAACGGAGGATATTCCTCTATAGATTTATGGATTAGCACGGAGTCCATAGCTCCTTTCTTCGCAATGTCGGTCATTGATGATCTCTGCGGCAGCGACCATTTTCCCCTATTAATTAGTAAAACGGGGAATGCGTGTGGGTTTAATGCCCCTAAAACATGGCTTCTAAAGAAATCCAACTGGTTTGATTTTAAACATAAGGTACATTTCCAATTCTCTGACAGTAAGTCAGCGCGGAGCAATGTAGAGGGTCTTACGAAAGCTATCTTTGAAGCCGGCGAAGGTAGCGTACCGTCAACCTCCGGCACCCCGCGCCGCCTTCCAGTTCCATGGTGGAACGAGGAATGCGCCGATGTCATCCGCAAGCGTAAAAGAGCGCTACGTATTTTCAACAAGTTTCCTACCTCTAACTAACCTTGCAGCTTTTAGACGACTGCGAGCTAAGGCCCGGCAGGTCGTTAGAGAAGCAAAGAAGAGATCTTGGACGAAGTACGTCTCTAGTATAAACCATCGAACGCCTTCTACACAGGTCTGGAATAAAATAAAATCCGTAATGGGCAAACGCAATTTCTCTCCGGTCTCAGGGCTAAAATTAAATGGATCCATTCTCTCATCCCCTATCGATATTGCGGAAGCCTTCGGCAAACACTATGCCGCTATTAGCGCCAGTGACAGGTACCATCCATCATTTAAAAGCCTCAAATCCAGAGCCGAAAGAAGGCGTCTTAATTTCTGTGACGTTAAGAACACCGACTATTACAATAACCCCTTCACAATGTGGGAGTTGAAATCAGCCATTCATTCATTCATTACAGTAATCTACCGGTTAGAGGTAGGTTGTGATGAAAGTCAGAGAATATCCAACGAACTCTTACACGTGCTGTGCCCTTTCTACCTCTTGTATTTCTTTCTTCATCTCAGCATAAGTCCTACCTTTCTTCATCCCGTCCATAAAACCGATTCTCTTCCTTCCCCTTCCCCGCTTACCCAACATCCTTCCCTCTATCACGACCTTCAGCAAACCATCGTCCCTCATTACCCCTTCCAGCTACCTACCCTGCCTTCCCCTAATCTCATCTATAAGTTTCCTCTCCTCGCCCACCATGTCAAGCACTTCCTCATTTGTCTTCCTTTCCGTCCAACGCACCTTCTCCATCCTCCTCCACACCCACATCTCAAAAGCCTTCAGCCTATTTTCGTCTTCCTTTCTCAAGGTCCACGTTTCCGCCCCATACAACGCCACACTCCATATCAAGCTCTTTACTAGCCTCTTTTTTACATCCTTACTTAAGATCCCCGTCATCAGCTCTCTTCTATTTATGAACGCTTCCTTCGCTAGCGCTATTCTCCTCCTAATGTCTTTGCTACTATGTCCTCTTTCTTCTAGCGTACTACCCAAGTAATTAAATTGTTCAACTTGCTCCAGTTTGTGACTTCCTACTCTTATCACCAGCTTCGCTTTCTTTGTCCTAGAGAATCTCATTACTTTTGTTTTCCTATTATTTATCTTCATTCCGTATTTCTCACACTGCTTTTCCAGTGCATCTACTAAAGTTTGCAGTCCTTTCGATGACCGATTCACCAACGCCTGGTCGTCTGCGAATCTAACCGACTTTATCCACTGGCCTCCTACTTTCATTCCCACGTCTAGCTCATCCCATGCCTCTCTTACCATTTCCTCAGCATAGATGTTAAAAAGTAGAAGCGACAACGGGCACCCTTGCCGCACCCCGCGACCTATAACTGCCCACCCTGATTCACCGTCCGCTACCCTTACATGAGCCCTCTGCCCCATATATAAGTTTCGGATGAGTCTCCTATCACCCCACATAGCAAAGCAAGCTTGCTGCAAGCCTGCAGCAAGCTTGTCATTGCAAGATAGCAAGCTTGCAGCAAGCTTGCATGTGCAAAATGTAAGCTTGCAGCAAGCTTGCTGCAATCTGACTACTGCACCTGCTGCAAGCTTGCTGCAATATTGCACTGCAAGTTTCAGGCAAGCCCTGTGCAAGCTTCATGCAAGACTGAAACCTAATGTAAGCTTGCAGCAAGCTTGCTGCAATCTGACAACTGCACCTGCTGCAAGCTTGCTGCAATATTGCACTGCAAGTTTCAGGCAAGCCCTGTGCAAGCTTCATGCAAGACTGAAACCTAATGTAAGCTTGCTGCAATCTGACTACTGCACCTGCTGAAAGCTTGCTGCAATATTGTACTGCAAGTTTCAGGCAAGCCCTGTGCAAGCTTCATGCAAGACTGAAACCTGCCGTAACCTAAAAATGCTGAAAAGGTAAATACTTGGGCCAAATAATGTTTAATTGAAGCACACGTTTCACTAACACCAGCAAAAGTAGGTATCACTAACACCAGCAAAAGTTGACGTGGAAGTCAGCTATTACTACAATTAACAAACTTGACAATATTTCCAGTCGGTCGCCATATTTTCCGATGTATCAAAAAGCAAAATCGGTCCTGCTGCTGAGGCATTGCCTAACCTTGAGAATGCAGAGACTGCATTGTTGGACTTAAAATAATTGTCAACTTTAATTAAATATTTACAACTTTTATTCCTCTTATCACTGGAATAGCATACATAAAATCACAAATGTAAAATACTTAACAAATTAAATAAAAGTTGAATCATATGATGCTTTCCTTCAACTGCTGCACACCACAAAAACAAACACCATTCGAATGAGAATAGTTCATTTTGCTAATTTCACAGCATATTCAAGGGTAATTTGTTTACATTATTACCTCTTGAAATGAAGTAGTAATAGGTTTTTATGGCACTGCGAATTCTCTCCCAAATTATAAAAAGTGTTCCTGCTGCGGTTCCATCCTTATAGCCGTACGGCTCACGTGAGCCTCGCTTCAATACTTATTCTGAAAAGTAGGAATGATGATGTTACGATTTCATACGCAAAGAATCCCGCATGAATTTTCTATACCAAACAAAGCTTACAAGTTAAATAAATGATGCTTAAAAGAACAGGAGAGGATTGATGTTTTGTCTTACCAGAAATCGGTGACGTCCGTCTTTCAAGACTTCGCTCACACTTTTCGTAGGTTACACCTTTGTTCCACTGATTACACGGTAGGCTTCCCATGAAATTTCCGATTGAAACAGCTCATAGTAGGATGGAAAAACATCGACCTTTGGCTCCTAAAAGTATTCCAGAACTTCAACGGAGTATCACAAAGTCCATGGACAGAAAGGTGATACGAAATATTTAATGTGGTACAAAGGATGTTTTCAGAACTTAGATTCTTAATGAACCACGATTGTTAAATAATACCTGTGAATTTCTTTCCTTCCATTCATTCTTCTTGCAGACAATGTAAACAAATTTACGTAATAAACCGCAATCCAACTACTAATTAGTTGTAAATATCACAAATAAACAAACGACACAAAACACAACAACGGCTCCTACTAACTTCGCTAACAACAAAAAAATGAGCATCAATGCACCCGGCTCTATCCCTCTATCGTCAAAATCAAATATTCCAAAGTTGCCAGAGTCCTGCAGCAAAGTTGGCAAGGTTGGCACACTCCATGCAGGTTGAGTGCAACTAGCCTTCTGCTTGCACCGAACGTGACAATATTGGCAAGTTTGCAGCAGGCTTGCATCAATATTGCCAATCTTGGCAAGCCGTAGGCAAAACTCAAGCAAGCTTGCCGCAACCTTGCATGCTATGTGGGACGCCAATCTATTCCTATTTTCCCCAGTATCTGCATTAGTTTCTCCCAGTTTACTCTGTCAAACGCATTTTCGAAATCTACAAAACAAGCGAAAACATACTGATTATGCTCTATGTTTCTATCTATAAGTGTCCTCATTACCGCAATCGCATCTCTGGTTCCCCTCCCCTTCCTAAACCCAAATTGGTCATCGCCTAAATAGCACTTTGCTCTACTCTCCAACCTTCTATTTAGTATTCTAAGCAACACTTTTGCTGCGTGCGAAATTAAACTGATTGTTCTATACTCCTCGCATTCTGAGGCTTTCTTCTTCTTCGGGATAGGTATTAATACTGTTTTCAAGAAATCCTCTGGCCATACTCCTTCCTCGTAGATCCTGCGAATAAGTTCGAAAAACGATTTTCTCCCCCTACTACCTACATTCTTCAGTAGCTCCGAAGGTAGGTTATCGGTTCCCACGGCTTTTCTACCCTTCATCTCTCTTAGTGCCCTCTCTATTTCACTCTCAAGTAACTCTGGTCCGAGGTTATCTTTATCTATTGTTCCTTCGTCCTCTAGATCTAGGCTAAGGGGTCTATTCTCGCTGTCATATAGCTCCTCTACGTATTCTCTCCACCTTTCTTGGATATCTTCCTGTTCGATTAATATCTTTCCTGTTTTGTCCTTAACCTTTGGTATCGCTAGTCCTCTCTTACCACCCGATAACATTTTCACCTTGGCGTACAAAGCGCCCACTTCCCCCTCCTCCTGCATCTTTTCCATTTGCTCACATTGTCCCTTCCACCAGTTTTCTTTTGCCCGATTGGTCACTCGCCTGAGTTTATTATTCAATTCCTTGTACTTCCTCTTCCCTACGTCGGTGTTCACGTTTTTCCATATCCTTCGCTCCTCCATTTTCTTTATCATTTCTTCTGTAACCCACTGCTTCTTAACCCTCTTCTTTTCCACCGTTCCTATTGTTTTCTCTGCCGCTCTTGCGATGCCTGTTTTTATAACCTCCCATCTCTTCTCTATGGTTCCCATCCGCTTCTCTTCACCTATGTTCTTTTCTACTAGCTCTTGGTATTCCCTCCTTTTCAACCCTTTAAATGCTTCAAGGTTCCACCTCTTTATCTTCCTACCTTTACAAAGCCTTTTGAATCTAACTTCACACTTCATCATCACCAAGTTATGATCTGAGTCCGCATCCGCCCCTGGATAGCTACGAGAGTTTTTTACACTGTTCCTAAATCTCTGCCTCACCATTATATAATCAATTTGGTATCTCCCAGTGTCACCCGGCTTTTTCCATGTGTACCTACGCCTGGGGTGATGTTTAAACCAAGTGTTTGTCACTACTAATTTATTTCTTCTACAAAATTCAACTGCCTTTTCCCCGCGATCATTTCTTCTTCCTAGCCCAAACCCTCCTACTTCTAATCCGTCCCTCCCTCCTCCCACCACTGCATTCCAGTCACCCATCACTATCAGGTTTTTCTTCCCCGGCACTTCTCTAATTATTTCTTCTACTTGCTCGTACACCTCTTCCTCCCTATGGTTGCTCGTAGGCATGTATACCTGGACCAGTACGAAATTCGTCGGCCGTGCTTTTATTTCTACCACTAGTACCCTGTCGTTCACCTGTTCAATGTTTACCACCCTCAGTCCCAATTTTGTGTTCAGTACCATGCCTACCTCCCCTCTAACTATCGCCCAATATCCCTTACGAGTTGTTTATGCAAACTGATGGAAAGATTGGTGAACAAACGGCTAGTGTGGTGCCTTGAAAGCCGCAAACTCCTATCGAAGATCCAGTGTGGCTTTCGACGTGGCAGGTGTACTGTCGACCACCTGGTGAGAATCGAGGCCTTCATTCAGGAGGCATTTCTCCTGAGACAGCACGTAATCGCGGTTTTCTTCGACATTGAAAAAGTCTACGACACAACGTGGAGACATGTAATCTTACAGTCATTACACGACTGGGGTTTTAAGGGCAATCTACCCATATTCGTGAATAACTTTTTAAATATGCGTTCCTTTAGAGTCCGAATAGGAAATACCCTCTCCCAACCATTAGTACTGAAGAACGGAGTTCCTCAAGGTGCGGTGCTTAGCGGTTTAAACTTTTGAAGAAACTATTGATTGGATTGCTCACAACTTCATAGGTTCTTCATCCCATTCCTTGTCTCTGTAACTGACAGATGTGAAAAAATAAGATGAAGAAAAATACACTGTGGAAGTGATTCCTCCAAAAAAAACTCCTTCCCACATGTCATTCAAGACTATAAGAAAATAAAACAAAGGCTTTTTTACATCATGTTAACATTTGCTGCAAGATGATGTAGCCTTTACATTAACTAGATGTTAACTGAGAGTTATGGACTATCAGAGGGTGCATAAAAAATATTTCTCACATTTAAGAAGTGTATAGGACAAAAAAGTTCCTCAAGAACTCAAATATATAGTCCATGAGTGTGTTCCATCACTGCACATATTAATATGTAATTGCCTTTCAAAAGTACAAATATTTTTGAATAAGTCACATGATGAAATACGGCATCTCAGAGTCTTGAAGTGACTTCACTGTTTGATTTGTGTATTTCTTAAAACACAAAAATAAAACAGTGAATTGCAAAAAGAAGAATATAAATTGGAAGGTACAAAACAATGAACATTAGTATTATAGTACTAAAATTTGCCACACACTATTGGTTCTCTCCTCTACATGTATTTCAACAGGAGGGATCAACTCATACTAGTTCATCCCCTTTCAGAAAGTAAATTGAAACTGATAATTTTGTCAAAATATAGATAACAAGCCTAACTGCACATAGAAATACATTGTATTGCTGTGAGCAATACTGTTCAACGGCATCAATCATCCCAGAGTTCCTTATGGTGTAGCTTCCAAGCCACCCAGCATGCATATTGTTTCAGAGGAAACATTTTCGTCATATGACATTGTTTTCTTCTGAAATTCATGCCCTGTATATTTTATAATACATATATCAAGTACAAATAATTTTGAAAAATATTGCATATTCATCATTGACGTGATTGTTTTTCATGACAAGATTATTAAACCAGGTCTGGGACACCCAGCTAATGCACATTTCACTTTTAGTCTTTTTACATCTTCCAAGTCCTTCCCCTACTTCCTCATTATTTAAGGCCAGTGCCCTACAACCCTCACTGCACACCCCTGTTGTGGCTAGCAGGATGTAATATGTAGATATAGAGATGTCGATTCATCAGCTTCTTTTAGACTAATAATTATCCACGACTGGGTATGCAAAAAACAAATTTTCTCTCATTTATGGGTCTTCATTTATATCTTATGCATCTTTCATAAGATTATTATAATAGAATTAAGCATAAACTTGATAAAAATAATTTATTTTACTTTCATATAAAAATCACATATGACATATCACACATCACATATGACAAAATCACATATCACAAACAGAATGCTGAAAATTTAGGAAATAACGCCAAAAAAGTTATACATTAAAACATATAAAATCAGTTAAATATTGGTCCTTGGTCAGTATATCTTAAAACAAGAATAAAAAATGGCGAATTAAAAAAATACTATAAATTGGAAGGTACAAGACAATGAACATAAGTATTTTGTGATAAAATTCTGGCCATGAAGATTTCACAAGTTTTAGTCAGTTTCCCACATATTTTGCAGGGAAAAAACAATTATGCAACATGCAATGCAACCTGAAGACTCTTTTGGAGGCCAAAAAGTGTTTCTCTAAACTCAAGAGCTGCCTTAATAACATCATTACACTAAAAGTTGCCAGAATTTTCACATAAAATGTATACTAAACCAACCAGTCAAGTAAAATTACACCATTGCACACTGTGTGCCATCTAAATTAAAACTAGCTCCAAATTTGAGCAACAATAATCCTTCAAATTTCCACTGAATTTACCCAGGAGCATTCGCTCCAATGCCAACATGAAAATATATATGTGATGCATGGGCTGCAGAACACAAACAAATGGGGGACATACCTCTCTCAAACATGGGGGAGAGTTTTTGTCAATAAGAAATAATTAAAAACATTTGCACTATAAATTAAAAATCCATTGTCATTCATGATGCATGGAGCACTATGCAGGCAAATACTGCATCCTCTCTTTCAATTCACACCGGAATTAAATAATAGCCACTGCAGCTATTAATAGTTAGCACCATAAGATTCTTAAATTTCTTCCTGGCCAAAAATATGATTTCTACTGGCCAGGGTTTCACTGGCACAAATGACGAAGTAGCCATCAACTATGGTGATCTCAATTTTGTGGTAAAAGTTGTCTCCACAAATGGCTAGATCTCACCAACAGGAAATGAAGCACTGAGGGATCCCTTCATACTATTAATGGGTACTACTTTACAGCTCAAAATACTGTAGACTGTACGGTAACAATTTCGACTAGACACACATAAGCTATAATGTAAATTAAGTGGTAACATAATTTTCATCATACGTTACTTTCATAGAAACATTTTGGAATGAGAGGTACCAATATATGGAACTCTTTAACACAGCCAACATCATGAATGCAAAATGAGCAAGATCTATGTAGTAAATATCTCACTGATTTCGCATGCTATAATAGAGAATCATAAATTCATAAGATATAAGTCTTATGTGCCGGCAAATATCATTAACAGTCTTATTTACTCTTCCACTGAGAAATATCCACTCTACCTTTTGTAAATTAAGTGGAAATATATATCAAATATATAAAGCATTGGTCAATGTTTTGTCGCATAATTTACCTTAAATATCTCCCAAAGTAAAGCCTTAAAACTAAAGCACAAAAAAAGGAGGAGATTTTAAGGACATTTGAAAAAAATGTCTAAATCACTAGAAATATCAAAGTTAATATAAAAGTTACATCAGTCCAACTTCAATGCGATGGCAAACATTAAAATTCGGGGTTTGAACACAGAAGGGAAGAATTTACTTAAATAAATCTTTTCTTCGCCTCACTTCCAACACTACCATGAAGTTTTTTCCAGTCATAATTGCTAATCATCCAAAAACTAATTGCACAGTGTTTAGCACCTTTTCACAGCCATATTGATTTGAAAACACGTCACATTACAGGTATGGTTGCCACCCAGGATAAAGCACACACAAGTTCTCTGGGTCCTGTGCTTCTAGAATCAGCCTCTCAACCTGTGCTTCCACTGATGAGGGGTTAGAACTATCCTCGGTACCCAAAAGCTTGTGCTCCAGCCTCTCTAGAGCTCTCACTGCAATAGCATTCCGTTCCGCTGGAAATGAAAACACGTACAAAAAATTAACGCCATAGGAAAATCTTTTCATAACATTAGATTAACTCGGTACAATTCAAAATGAGCTGGAAAAGGCAAAAAACTGAACTACTGAAGATCCTAGAATGAAAAGGGATATTTTTTCTGGGTTAAAGGTAGTTTTGTCCAGATAGTCGGTCCCTAGGAGGGGCAGAGCTCATGAGCATCCTAGTCGACAGCCCTTCCTTGAGTTCCGAGGCCCTCTCTCCATGACCATCCCAGGGAGTTTATTGAAAAAAAAGGGACTTTTAAAGTCTTAATCTCGCCTCAATAAATAAAGTCGTATAAAGTCGTTTATCTACCCATTTATCTATCTATCCCAGCATAGGGTCCCCCTTCCAGAATTTACCATATGCAGTATAAAATTAACTTTTAACAACTATGGCCTTACTTGCTAATGAAGGATGAAAGATATGGATGATGAAATATTCAGATGAATTCATGATTACAATGGAACTGATGGGCATATATTGGGTAATATTTCATTGTGTTGTGTTAAAATCAAGTACCCTACTAACTACCCCTATGGCACAGAGTTTTCTCCCTTTTATTCTGTTTATGCATGTGATTTAAATTTAATTTGCTACACGCAAGAGTTTTCATTTACTTGTCAATTGTCTTAAGGCTATAATAAATCTGTTGTCCTTTCGTGAATGGAATTCCTGCTTTTCTTTGCTGGCGTGGGTCTCCTCTCCCAGATTCCTATCTCCTTTGCATGATCGTTCAAATCTAAATTTTGCACATTTTCTGACATCGCCCCACCCTGAGATAGCCCACCATCCTTCCCCCTTTGTATTCAGGACCTCGACACGCGGAACACCATTCCCCGCCAGAAAAGGTAGGTCTCTGCAACCGTGAGTGCCGACGTCTGTTACAACATATAATGAGGATAGGGTCGAAAAATAGCCATAGCTCATTCAAACTTCCCACACCCACCTCCATTTCCCTTCAACATTGCAATTTCTCCAGCCACTGAACTTGGAATTTTTAGCATTATTTATCAATTTGTTTTCGTTAGTTTTCATTGTACGACCTTGTTCAAAAGCATGCATATGTAGTTGCATAATTATCAGGAGTACGATAAACAATTTTTTGCTAAGTGTCATATTTGTTAAAGTTTAAAAATTATATTGCGTATGGTAAATTTTGCAAGCGAGGGGTTCCACACTAGGAGGGTGGAGGAGAGAGGGCCTCAGAACTCCAGGAACGATTGCATATTAGGGCGCTCGCGAGCTCTGCCCCTCCCAACGACAGACTCCCTGGGCCATGGCCCCACAAAACTTCCTTTAACTTGTTTCTGTTGCAGAGGATTGTCTGTATCAAATAAACCTCGTTAAGGGAAATTCAGCTGTCACTTCGTTGGGAGGGCACAAAGAGCTTCATTTTTTTGTGGAGGAATTATGCTGTCACTTTCATATTCGTCACTACTATTATAACTGGTCCCTGTCACTGGTTACTCCGATGCAGGTTCTGGCTTTGCATCATCACAAGCCTGAAAATCGTCATCCATTGCAATATGATAAGTGGGAATATTGAATTATTTACCATCTTCCAATGCATAAATGAAAGGCTAAAAAATTTTCAGAGCCTGTTCTAATTCCATTCCCTCCATTATACATGCATTCAAACATGAATTCGCATGGGTTCATGCATGGTGAAACCAGGCTTTTAGGGATGTGACTGTTTTATCAGGGATAGTGGCTACAACAGGTATCCCTGTCCTATTTCCCATAATTTTATCACGTAACTATTCCATTCCTGAGCACGCATAAGAATTTGAACTACCACCAATCCAAGTGCATGGCATTGAGTATGGTAGGCATGTGGTGCAAAACGTGAGTTTTAACCAAAAGAGAATTACATATAAATGCATTGTGGAAACGCTGCTAACAGTTAGGGATGGGTAAAAGCGTGTATGACAGTAAACATGTACATGCTTGTTATTCAGGCGTGTACACATCTTACCTGCCCCGACGCATACTATAGTTAGTCTCTGGCCCCACATTCCATTCTGCAGTGGGCCTACAGGCATGTACGCCTAGAGTGTGGGAGTCCCGTACCGCTACTTGCAGAACAGCAGCCTGCTAAGGTCAAACTGTGTCACAGGGAGTAAGATGTGACAGCAGGTGGTGACAGTAGTCACCGACTGCGATCCAGATTCCAGGAAGTATCGTACACACTGTGATTCATAACGATTCACCTTGACTCAAGCCATATTAGGTGTCTGGGCAAGGGAGCGGGGATGTGGCGGCAATTCGTGATCAAAGGTGGACGATGCCAACATGTATTATTTTGCAAGAAAAAGAAATTGTGTACACGTTTACACGTCCCATCCCTAATAACAGTTAAAACTAAAATAACCACAGGATAGGAGAAATAATTGCTTAAGCTACCATTTTCCCCACTCACTCGGGGTCTAAATGATACTAGGACTTAAACGTGGAAACGGGTGGCACAGGCATATGTGAGAAAAGAATGCACTCATTCACGCATTACACACGTTTTATGCATAATATTCGGCAATGTTGATTAGTTAGGTGTCTGCGTCTGCAAAAGGAGTTTTGCTGATGCAGTTCTCTACCATGGTTTGTAAAAATGAATTCCATTATTTCCTGGGGACATGGCCCGAGGTTCGTAACTTTGTATTTTCAAAACTTCGTATTTTCAATTAGTGCCATGTGTTTAGAATAGGCTTTAGGTTGGAAATGACTGTTTTGCTTTGTATAATCAGAACTTTGTATTTTCGAGTCTCTACTGTATTTAATTCAGCTTTGTTTGGATCATAAATATTGTCATGAAATGCACCGATGAAACTTTCCCACCATCTCAAGTTAAATGCTGTTATGTTGCCAGCTTGCTTTCTATATGCTCTCCTCTCCCCTCCACTCTTAGATGTCCCTTTCCATACAAGCCTTAACCCACTTACTGTCATGCTTTACGCATTTCACCACTCTTATCGAAGTCATAATTTGGCTAGAAGACTGTGATAGAATTTTTTGAAAGGGTAGAGCTATGCCCACTTGTCGGCGGTTTTCAAGATTATGGGGTTCTTAAAGAGAGAATCTCAGCAAAGAAAGGAATCTCATTGTGAAAGAAAGGTGAGTGGATTCAGTTACGTTGAATATCTATTTTGGAGCCTTGATACAAGCATTTTAATGCTGGATACATTTATGTGTTGCTATTCAATTTGAGGATGTGGATTAAATTTTAAAACTGAGGAAAACTAATCATTTCATACCTTTGTAGCATGAGAAAAATGTGATAAAATGCTAAAATTTAATGATAAATGATCTAGTGATTTGCTTCAAATCGTTCTTAATTTGGCCAATGTCATTGTAATCCCAATTAATGGTATCAATTAGTCTAAATATTATTTTCAATTCGGTGTCGTCTCTCGAAGTTATTCTCCCCCCGACGATGTGTATTTCTTGCATTTAAAGAAATTCTATGTTCTTTTTATATACTAATGTTTTTTGTTCGAGGAAGTTAATTAATTTAAAGTACCTAATTTTCTCAGAATTCATAATACAATTGCTAGACTAGGTTTTTGCAGACACAATTCTTTACTGCCTTTTCTTAAAACTCTTACGCATTTTTAATATGCATACAAAATGATCTTTTAAGTGTAAGGAAGACATGGTGAATGTAGGAAGTGTACTTTCGTATACTTAAGAAAAATGTGCATATGTGGTGTTTTTGTAGGAACTCACTGCCAAGCAAAGATATAAGTTTTTAATTAGCTACATATTCTTCAATTACAGGTGGATGTGCTTACTTGAAATTACTGCATTCATAGGTGCTTTAAACTTTGAAAGGAAGGAGACACGTACAAAACTAGAAATGTTGACTTTATCATGGACACATTGTGATACGTGCCTCAAAGACTAATTAATTGCTTTAAATAAAAATGAAGTGAAGTACTTATTATTGCATTCCTTCCAATCCTATCCTTATTTTTATTGCCTTCCTCTGATGTGTGTGGGGTAACTATGAATATTTTGCATGATTTTATTTTATTTTTTTTTGCTTTTAGGTAGTTTTCAGTCATTAGTTAGTTGGGGATCTCTCTATTGGTGGATTTGCTGTAATATTTAATATAGCTTAACTTGTAATAATAATAATATTTATTGATCATTCAGCCAAACTTTAGTGGATTAGATCTGTAGATTAGATTAGATTGTACTGTGGAGCTTTATAGGCTAGCTTGATTTAGACTTGCCAGGATGCTTGATTTAGGCTTGCCAGGATGCTTGATTCAGGCTGGATCTGAGAGAATCAAGCTTGCGAAGTCAAGCTTAAATCAAGCTTGACGCGTGGAGACTAGTAAGCTTGTTTTAAGCTTACAGGCTTGACGTGTCAAGCTTAATTCAAGCATCTTGACTTGACGTGGCAAGCTTTTTTCAACCCTGATTCCAGTTTAATTTGCAATCTGGGTAGCTATGGAGTATACATGCATCCGGTAATCAGAACAACATATCAAGTATCAGCAGTGACAGCACAGGGGGTCTGGACCTTCTCCACAATTTTGAATTTGCTTAAAAAAAAAGAGTACTGAAAAAGATGCATTGTTATATTTGTTTTTTTAATCAAAGAAAGTTAAATTCATCTATTATTCAGTTTGAGCAACTTTTTAAATAAATATTTTTTTAATTTTCAAATACAAAAAAAACCCTGGTATTTTTCATTCTTACAGAAGATTACACAGCTAAAACCTTTAAATATTGGCTGTTGTTCCACAGTTGTAATTGCATTCTTAACCCTTTGAGTATCATGTGTAATTGCTAAAATTCGTGCAAAAATTGCCATGGTGTTTTATTGATAAATGCAGTACATATATAAAAAGGCGTAACAATAAAAAAATTGGATCCATATGAGAAAAAGTTATTTCAAAACATATCCTTAAGTACAAAAAAATAGGAATAAAACCACACACAAATAATTTCACAGAAATTTACAAATATAGCCACTGGAAAAAGAGCTGTTGGGAGCAATGCTGGCACTTTTGGGGAAACTTGTCAGCATCTCTCACAGCAACATTTGCACAGGGTTAACTGCCAAAACAAATTTTCTCCTATTTTTTTACGATTTTCAACCCCCCCTCCAGTATATACTCAACATGGACCACCCCCAAAACGAAATTCTGGCTATGCCACTGGGTGTCATGGAAAAATATGGATATCAACTCAGCTGCCTTAGATGTAGGACAATAGAATAGGAAATCAGAAATACTAGAAGAGCTTACTCACCTCCTTGCGTACTCTTATCCAATGAGGAATAATTGGTTTTCCCACCAGTAGATGCGGAGCTTTTGGCACTTTCCGGGTTCTTGGACGTAGATGGTTTACTCCGAGCCGATGACGTCGATCGTTTACCCAGGGCTGACCATGATGAAGTCAATGATAGAGAGGCTGACTCTACCACAACCACTTCATCTTCAGCCGAGGGCGTTGTCGTAGATGTCCCAGTGACCCTGGACTCACTCATTTCAGCCTCCATCATTTTAAACTTAGGCTTGAGTGTCCAAGCGTACAGTGGGTCGTAAATCAGAACCTCCAGCACAGTCAAAATTATTTGATGATGCTTTCTCATCAATCCCATGGTTGCTTCACAGGACCTGTAGGAGTGATGAAGAAAAGAAAAATCTGCAATGCTGACAAAAGTGACGCAACAGCAAAAGGAAAATGTTTGTGGATTAGAAGGGTCTCATTGTACCACTCATGGTCTCTTAAATTGTGGCATATACTACCACCAATGTTTAATGAGAAACAAAGTTAAGGATAGAAGGAATGCATTAAGTACAGAGAAATCATAGCATGGAATACTGGAGCAATGATACTAGAGTATAGCAGAGGAGGGGGCGATAATGAGTATATGAAAGAAATATAAATATATCTATATATCTCTATCTAGGAAGGAAAGGAAATAAATATAAAAGTATACGCTAGCAACAAGGCGTTGAGGTTGGGGAAGGAGTAGTGTATCTCCTCCAGCTGAAGAAGGGTCCTTAGCCCGAAAGCTACCCCTAAGCAGTGGACACCGGTGTTGTCATGGATCATCTGCCAGTGAGTGTCCACTGATTTACTTTCCTATCCTTCCCCAACCTCAACGCCTTGTTGCTAGCGTATACTTTTATATTTATTTCCTTTTCTTATATATATATACATATATAAATAAGGTATTAGGTAGGTATATAATAAATAAGGTAGATAAATAAGGTAAATTATGAATATCTACTAATAAAGTATTTCCCAAATTGGTGAGGGTAAGTTTCTAAAAGCCCTTACCACCATTATCATCCCCTCTAGTAGTTAGAAGTACTGTATTTTCCACAATGAGATAATACACATGAAAGACCATTACAGAGCAAACTATGAGTCATATGTCTTGAAGGTTAAAAAGGCAAGAGTTAGTGGAGTCAGAGCATTTTGAGGAAAATATTGCATTCATTTACAAGGTCGCCTCTCTGAGTCATGAGAAAAATAAAAAGACACAGATGGAGCTGTTGAAGTGCTTGGCTGAGCGATGAATGAAGGACTTCACAGCCCTGAGAAATGTATGCGTAAAAGTGGAGAGGGGGCATGGGGCAGATGTGTCCCCAATAGCCATGAAGAACAGAAAAAAGAAATGTAGAAAGCACTGAAAGATCAGTCCAATCATGCATGCAGCAAAGATTTTCCAAATGATATTGAATAAGAGACCAGTGATTACAATGAAAGAATATGTAATATTTCTTTAGAGATGGATCAAATTAAAAATTTATCGAATCTTAATCTTGAATCCAAATCTCTTTTTTTTAATGAATCTCAAATACCAATTCTCGAATCCGAATCCTACTTTCACCAAATTATGAATCTAAATTTCTTTTCATTACCAATACATATACATGTATGTATAAAAAAAATCCTAATCCATTCATAATTTTCTTGTAAAATCTTGAACCCATACGTAGGTTTCTTGTAAATTCAGGAACCCAGCTCTAGGTTTTCCCTGAAATGCAAAGCTAATAATTTAGCTTGGAGAAATAAAACAGCAGAAAATTGTTTCATAGTGGCATTTATTAATTCTTAAATTAAGAATTCTAAATAAAGCTAAGTGAACACAATTATCTTACTAATTTTTGCTTATGAAATGGAGCATTCTTAGTCTGTCAGGATCAAATCTGTTTCTTTCATTACAAGGTTCCCAGCCATCTTAGTTTCAATTTTCCCTGACTTTTCCCTGATTCCCCTGATGAAAATTTATGATTTTCCCTGACCTTTAAACCATTTCAGGGTGCATTTTTTGTACAAATCTGCATTTTTCACGGTTTCTTTGTGCAAAATGCAGTTTCAGGCATGACAGGAACACAAATTCGTAGAAAAGAAATTCATAAAAACATTGAAAAAAAAATTATTTGGTCTCAGACTAGGCATGTTCAACAATTAAAACTTTTAAGCAAAAACAGGTAATTAATCATATTGGTCGGTAGGTTGGGTTATAATAGACCTTAAACATACTTTTCATGAGTCTCAAATAGACTAGTCATGTTTAGTAATTAAAACTATCAAACAAAAACAGGTAATCATCATACAGGCCTAATGGTTTGCTTATAATAGACCTAATCCTTCCTTTGGCCTAGAATAGACTATGTATGTGTGTTCAGGAATTAAAACTTGCAAACAAGAACAGGGAATCAATCATGGAAGTCTGTAGGTTGGGTTACAATAGTACGCACACTTTAGCTACTTTTTGGATCTTTTGATAATTTCTTTGTTCAGCTCACCAAGTTTTTCTTGTGCCTTCTTCTTTTCTAGCTTCAACTGTTCTAATTCCCCCATCTTTTTCTTTCTTTCCTCTCTCTGGATCTGACTCATTCTTTCTATCCCTTTCTAGCCGAGCCTTAACTTCTAAGGCAGCTCTGTAACGCATGTATGCTGATCGTGGGTACCTCACCATGTCCTTAGTAATTGCAATAGATTTGACATCACCATCGTGATGGGAGATGTAGTCCCAAATATGACAAAGCCCAATTAATGTTTCTACTAACATGTTCTCTCCCATCAAGTCTTTGTGCACGGAGAAGCCGCTCTCCCATGAGACAATATAAGTAAAATCTTTACACAATGCCAAATGTCTTTGTAGTCTTTGTTTTTGCCCATGGCTGAGTACAAAACATGATCTAAGTGGTCTTTTTCTCAGTCAAACTCCCCTAGAACCTTCATCAGCACAGCTGTGTCTTTAATAAAATTAGAAAACTGAAGATTTGCATATTCAGCTTGAACTGAAGGCATATGTTTGCACTCGATTAATATTGTCAGACAAGTTTTCATAGAACACTTGCACTTCTCAGGTTCATTGAGCATAATGGGCAGTTTAAGACAGCGCACTGCCTTTACAAGTTATACTTCAAGGGAATTTTCTCCATAATCTGTTCAGTTGCTTTACCTAGTAATGTCCGAGAAGATTTTGCCCACTTACAAGATAATGCCCACTCATTTATAAAGAGATTTTGGGAGAAAGATAAGAAGTTTTGGTTCTTCTTCTTTTTCAAAAGCACCTATGAAGCAGACTTTAGAATCCTCAACCATTTTGTGACCAAGGAATACTGACGACCAGTATGTAGTGTTAACTTCATTGATGTTAATATCTCAGAACTTCACTGCGATGTCTATTTGCTCTTTTTTCAAATCAGGGTTGAGATTTTCATCAAATCAAGCAATACAATGATCCGCATTCACTAAGTCATTCCTAGTCTCAGCAGCAAACAAGAGGTCCAAGCCCGTATACTACAAGGTATGCAGTTTTTATGTGGCTTAATTTCATACCACTTGCAATTTCACTGTCAGAAAACATGCACTTAAAGTTCACTGATTCCTTCCAGGGACAAAAGACAAAAGCACTTTCTTCATGCTTTGGGGGATGATACAAGGCCAAGCGAGTGGTATATAGATTCTGGTGCTACTACATACGTGTGTTTGAGAAGACACTGGCCTTCCATTTATAAAGGTAACATGAATGTTTACGTGACTGTTGCAAATAACGAAAAGATATTAGCCAAGGGTGCGGGTAATGTATCTGTGAAACTTTCTGGTGATGATAATGTTATGCACAACTAGTTCTGATGTCATGCATGTACCTGATCTTAGTGTTAATTTGTTATCAGTTACAAAATTGGTATCCAAGGGATATTCAGTGCTATTTGATGTGCATGGCTGCAAAATTCTAGACGATGATTGTTCCATTGTGGGAAGTATTTGAGTTCCGCTTCAAATTTGGGGGGAATACACCACCTAGACTTATTGGAAGAAATGGTCAATTTCATTGACAATTAATAGATCTTCTCAATCCTTGCGGCATAAAAGATTGGGTCATTAAAATAGAATAAATCTTAAATTAGACTCTGGCTCCAAAGTATCTAATGCTAGTGTTTCATATCACAACCTCATTGGCTCATTGCCATACTAATCAGTGTGCTCTTGGCCCGACATAATGTTTGCTGTAAATTTCCAACACTTTTCGATCACTGATTTATCTTTGATGAGTTTTGCATGTCTTGATGATGTGAGAATGTTGCACATAAGTGCACCTAGCATATACAGCCTGCATATGTAAATATACTTCATGCATTGCATTGCAAAACACAGCACAGCCGAAAATGTCACAATATAGAAAGCAAGGACTGCACCTATATAAATCTAGTCATACAAAGCTGAGAAATTTTTTCAACAATCATACTGTGGGTGAATGCCATTATTTTTTTATTCATCCCTACCAACCCCTCCAGCCTAATACCAAACCTGATATCAAACTACCATCTAATTCAATCCTAAAAACATACTCTCCATAAAAAGTCCTGTTCTGAATCATATATCCGAAGCAAACACAAATCAAGTTAGCAAAGACTGTATGCTATTCAAGCAAACAAAATGGTGAAAAAGGCATCAAGGTTTCTTGAGACAAATCATGATGAATTTTCAGATATTTGTCAAGCTCGAGGCGTGTAGTGTTTGGAATGCCATTGAGAATGCCATGATGACCCAGAAATACCCAGGGAAAGGAGCCCACACAGTGCAATAATACCTTATAGGCAGCAGTACATATGACATAAAGAACAATCCTTTTAAAAGTAACTTGTAGAGGTTAAGTGAAAATATAAATCTGTGTATTCATTTAATGGATAAGGGGGTCATAATGATATCAATTGGCACCTTAGGGTTCACCATCCATAGCCAAAAGAGTGTAAGGCCTAGCGATAAAGGCATAAACGTCTACAGTCTGTGCCCTCCACAGATCATGAAAAACCAAGATACATATGCTTAATTACTGAAATAAATTAAAACAAATTGCTGAGAGTCATTTTGATCCCAAGTCTATTGATAATATAAAATCAATAACTTTATATCAATTAAAAAGTCCTTGGGTTAAAACACATTATGCTTCCTATATGCTACATTATATTGCGCACTTTGCAGAGGCCTTTAATGTATTATACATTAAGGTAATGACAATGTGCCATCCTCATAAATGGGCGATGAAAAAACTTCAACATGATTGATAATTGAATTCCTTAAAAATGTCTTCAAATATCATTTACATTTAATAAACACATACTGAAAACATTAGAGTTCAATCCTCTGATTTTAACTGAAGTGCAGTAACCAATTGAGGCTACACTGCTGGGAAAAATGACACTAACCTTCTAAACACTCCTTCAACACCAGAAATCCCCATGCCATCCACAATGTCTCTTGTCAGCCGAAACGGTATAGTTTCCGGAGTAGTTAATGTCATCCCTTGCTCAAAGGCAATTCCTGCAAATGCAAGGCAATCAATCAAAAGGTAGTTGCATATTTTGACGTAAGAGTTATAAAAAATCTCTAACTATGGATATTGGCTTGAGAATCAGCACCAATAAAGTGATCTATCAGCCATTTTTGTGTCACAATACTATTATGTCATCAGTAGCAATATGGAAAGAGGCAATCAAAAGCCACACATACCGACTGACCTTTGAATTAAGCAATTATTGAGCGTGTGGGTTTCATACAATTTCTGTAATCATGCAAACCAAGCAGGATGTCATGCATCATCCTTGGCAGGCTACCATGCAGGCAGCTTCCACCAATGAAGGCACATAACACCCTCATTCTGCAGCCACTGCCTTCCATACACAGCCCCCCCCCCCCCCAAAGTACATCTAAACTACTTTGCCCCCACCACTTCTGAAGCCATCTCTCCCTCCTCGACCATGGCTGACATGGGCTGAGCGAGAGTGGGGAAGTTTTTTTAAGTGAGCTTAGTGTAAGGTGACCAGGGGAGTAGTATGCCTCGGTAACTTAATTGGTTAAAGCACTTGGCTTGATATCGAGGGATCGATGTTCCAGTGCCGGTCATGGCTATGATTTTTCCTTTATGGAATCATAGCACTTATGTACATTTTCAGGTGATACTGTAAAGGTAACTGGATCCTCAAAGTTAATAATTTTTAAGTTCATTATTATTACAATCTAATTTTCATCATCTTTCAAGCCATGCAATTAAATTATTCGGCAAAATTTCAGCTGATGACTGCAGAAATTGTCTGTAGAGTAACAAATATGTATTTTACCTGGGTGAGGGGCAAAACTGCAAATAACTGGCATTCATAATATTTGTAATACATTTTTAGAGACTATGGAAATCCAACTATGTAAACTTAATGCATAATTTCACAACCATTCAAAACCATAATCAACTTGGACTCTGGATCCTAGTGGAATCAGCTAATTTAAGAGTTATAGGTGCAGTGTGTAGGATTAATTACAATTAAATGAACCATGAAATTTGACTTCCAGGTTGACCAATGTTTAATTGTTGGTTGAAGTCCTAATGACATTTATAGGATAATTCCTTGAATTCCAAGTCAGAAACACATCCTATTCGGGTCATAGGATTTGCAATGGAAGGAAAAAATGAGTTGTTTGTCACACTTACCTAAGTCCACATGCAGGACCTCTGCAGTAGTCTCATCAATGAGTATATTCTGTAGGTGTCTGTCACCGAGGCCCAAAACATATCCAATAATTGATGATGTCGCCACACTGAAAATAGAGCAATCACTAAGGTAAAGAAAGTATGAAAAAAATTGAGTAGGATGACAAAGATACTCATTCACAAAAACTGAAGGAGGAAATTTTTTCTGGAGAACAGTCCAAAAGGAGACCTTTGAAGCATTGAGATAAGTATGTAAATGAATGATATTGCATGGCTTTGCATATTTTAGGAGGAACTGGACACTGAGTACTGTGACTAGAACATAGCTGACTCATTCCATCATAGACTTTTATTTTGACGAGTTCAACAATCCAAAGGATTTATAAATGCCAGCTTGAACAGTGGGGGTGAGCCTTATTTTTCCAATAACTGATGAGTAGGAAAGAAAATACTTTTCTACTCTACACAATATAAATTTATATGTGAATGGTTTCGATACAGGGTATCATAATCTGGAAATTTCACACAGATTTTGCATGGTTATGATGTACTGGAGGTGGGATGGGAGGGAGGGCAAGGGTAGATGTTAGGGCAGAGATCATTGGTAAGGAGAGGAGTAGGGGGAGGTTCATTTCTGGAGGTGAGGGCCGCTAATGGGTTGTCACTGCTTGAGGCAAACGAACGCCAGTACTATATATCAGGGTTGGATTTTGAGGAAGACACGTTAAGAAGTGAGAGGAAAGAGTATGATTGCTCGTTGACTAACTTTTCATGTGGTGAGGTTAGACCTTAAAGAATTTCCTGCTGCTCAAGTGCATCCAATCTAGGGCCATTATTTTCCCTGTGCAAGATAATGGGTCTGAAATCGCTAATGTGATTGTAATCAAGGAGGTGCTTGGCAAAGTGCGAGGAAGGATTGCTGTTTACGAAGCTTGAATGGTGTTCTTTGGTTCTTAATTGGAAATTTCATCCAGTTTTTCTGATAAAGCTAGATTTGCAGTCAATGCTGGTACATATACTCCGCCATGCTTTTCGTCACTGATTTTGTCTTTTGTGTTGCCTAATAGATTACCTAAGGTTCTTCTATTATAAAAAGCTGCATTTACTTTATCTTTCTGCTATTTTTTCTGTTGTGGAAGATATTTGACCAAGGTATGGGATTCTGTGCCATTTTCTATTTTCATCTTTCACTCTCTGGTTACAGATCAAGTTGACTGCGGTTTGGTTGAGTTTTTCGGGGTACAATTTTGTGATTAGATCTTCTGAGTACCCATTGCTGGATCCAATGTGTTTAATATTTAGTGTGTAACTTTTTTATTCTGTTATAACCTCACAGGGGGATCATACATAACCTGAGTAATATGCAATGAATAATGAATTTTTTGTGAGAGATGTGGTGTCGTGAATTGCTGTGTATCATTTGGTCAGTGCAACAAGATTTCCCAAAAATTGAAAATTCAAATTTTCGTCATTCATTATCAATTCATTAATGCAATTTTCCCACAAATAAAGTGGATACAAATATCAATTACAGATACTCGCGTGATGTGATGGAACTGTTCCATAATGACAGAAATTAAAACATTTACAGTTTTCCACTAATTGAAGATTTAATTTAGACTAGTTTTGATGCTAGTACTCTATCTTTAAGTGAGCTTCAAGTGATTTAAACATGATACAGTAAAATCTGCATCAGTTGGAATTAAATTTTTGATTTGTGGAAAAAAGTTATTTGTCTCTTTCACCAGGATACCAAATATGTATATTCAAAATACAATCCAGAAACATACAGCTTCATGTTGAGAAAGTCTTGAATGTGAAAAAAATTACTGAATTCTGCTGCCCTGCATATATCAATATACCCCGCTGACCTACATATACTGATAACTGAATATCAGCTGGAATTTGTGCTGAAATTTATTATGGGCTCAGCCCTTTTGACTAAAAACTTCAATATGCTGAGTATCGGTTACACCCATGAGTTATTCACCCAGCACAAGTTGCTGGCATGTGTCTCATACGAGTGATGGCATCCCTTATTGTGACTACCCCTGATAGCAAGCCACCGGGATTGTTTACCTTTCATCAGGCTTTCATTTACGGTCCAGTCCTATACCCTGATGCATTAAAATAAACTACAACAGAATTTTCATCCAAGAAGAGAGCAATTGGCAAGTAAATATAAATCAAAGATTAATCCAAATTGTCAAAAACAGCAAAGGAATTTTGACTCCTATGCATGCACTTCGGTCTTCCAGGTGACCACCGTCAGGGAGAGTTTGAATCTCGTAAACATGTCTGTGTTGTCCAAAGTTCAATGTCCAAGAATAAACCTTGGACAATAAGCACATGTTTACAAGATTTTAACTCTCCCTGTGGATGATCATCAGGATGGCCAAAATTCATGCATAGAGTCAAAATTCCTATTTCTTTCATTGACAATTTGGATTAATCTACCAGCCCTGGAGGCGGTGGGGAAAAGTCCTCGCCTGCTAATCTGAGGGTCGCAGGTTCGAGTCCCACCTGCGTCGGTTTTCCACATGCCCAGGGCATGGGTGTTTCTGACAAGTTCTGGTGTTCCGGCCCATGATAAACTTGATGACAAGCCAATGGCTTATCGGGATCACAGGGGCATACAGACAACCAGAATCGTCAGAGAGAAAAAAAAATTAGAATTTTCATTCTTACAGCAAGAATGTGTAGTTATTCTATGAGTAGTTATAGTAGCAGTATTGAAGACAAAATTGTATCGATAAGAATTAGGAACTCTGAAACTAAAACAATATTTTAACATGCACTGCATTAAAACACTGAGATAAATGGTTATGTATATGACTAAAGAGAAGGAAAGGAGTCAAAGACTATGAAGATTGTCATACCGCATTACTACAATAGTGTAAAACAATAAAAGTCAACAAACCATACCTTCTCGTGTAAGCCTGCCTCATCTCATACCAAACTCCAGGATTTGGATATCGAGAAAAGAAATAGTGCCTGAATACAGGCTGTAAGTTTTCACATATCTCCAGAAAGACCTGTAACTTGATTTTCTTGGTTGACTTATGCACTTCCTGAGAGAAAAAGATTGAAGAAAAAATGGTTAAGGAACACTTGAATGTGAAAAATGTCCACAGCAATTAAACAAAGAGTAACAGCGAGTTAAAAGTGGAATGAAAAATAAAATGATTAAAGAAATACTTCGTTACCCTTTGACTACCCACTACTTGTGAGTACACATACATTTCTTCATAACGGTTCTTATCACTGCATAGTGAATCATACAAGAATTCTGACCAACAAAAGATGATGAAACTTAGGAAGTGGCCAACAAACAAAATGTATCTATGTAAAAAATATCTGAAGTGAACACCGAGGCATTTAAAGTTAGTAACACTGATCACACCCAACAAATTCACTGAAGTATTTTGGACAGAGATGGCTACTTTCTCCCTGAACCCAATGATACATGGTAGTGTGTAATTCCCTTCAGCAGAAAACATCAAACACGTAAAAAACAAAATTACAGAAAGAATAAACCCATCATCACGATTTTTCAGGGATGTTTCAACAATCCTAGTTCACCTTTTATTATGTATTTAACATTCATTGAGAGACTGCAATACATAATACTTTGTCAAGAGCTATGATCCCATGTTATCCCATGGATAAAATTTCTCATACCAGTTACCCGCTCACAAAAATCACACAATCTAAACCAGTCACAACATTTGTGACTTTGAAATATATAAAGAAAAATGAAATGAGTGAGTTGAGAAAATAGAGAACTACGCAAATTTGATACTATGTGACTTGCAGAAACAGGAAAAATTGTAATGAAAACCTTCTTTCAACTTATACTCGAGCCACTTAATAAGGTGACTTTATTATTAATATTTCTGCATATAGGCAACATAAAACAATCTGCATCTCTATTACTGATAAGCCACGGAGAACATTCACAGAGAAATGTGTTTAATTTACATTATAAGTTCCTTATTAGGACATACCACAGACAAATAGACTTGGTACCCTGCTTTGCAGTGTTCAATGAGCCCAATTGTATTATACAAATATCACATATCCAACCCAAAGCATTTGGATTTCCTGATTATCAATCGCAACACTAGGCCATAAATCTCCATAAATATACTGTTCAATATGACGCACATTATTATACTTTGAGATACATATATACAATGAGTAGGTGAAAATAACTTTGCAAAAAATTAAATAAAATATTCTGAATACTAAACTCAATAATTAGATGAAATGAAAGCCAGAAATGCCCAACTTCTATGCTTCCCATTGCACTGCACACTCAGACAGCCAGCTGAATCAGTTTAGACTCACTACTAGCTTCATGGATCCTGTTTTATACCCCTCTAATAAAATATAGGGAGGAGTCTTTTGAGGGAATAAAGTTGCCAAAAAAATGGAGCACTGCCGATATCACTTTTGGGGTAAATCGGCTTTCCATTCTGTGGCATATTATTCTTAGGTATTCTCCACAACGAGGGAAATTCACACAATTAAGGTGATGGACTCATTGACCAAATTGGTGTCATTCGCGCTGGCCACCAAATGGAGGCATATATGTATAACCTTGTATGTATTTGAAACGCTCCGATTACCTCTCTCGTTCGTGCCATACATATGGGAATAATTAATGGCTAAACACCAAATAAAGAGCTCCACTGACTCATTCAGGCAAGGTACTAAAAACCATAAGTTCACACACTAACACACACCGACATAACTTAAATTGGTACTCCTCACTTATTGAAAACAGTTAGTATTTGACTTGGAGAAGCAAATTTCCTGGCTAACTTCTCATTTCCCATGACTTCCCCAGGTATTCCAGGCCTGTAGCAACTCTGATTAATCAAAAAAGCATGTGTTTAATATTACATTCACTCCCAAGCTCACTATCATTAATTTGTTCTTTGTGATTGTGCCCTGAATGTTTCACACCTTTCAAAATCCAGGTCCCAAGTCAAAAAGCAGCACGTGGAGGGGATTGAATGCAGTAGGTTCAGAGAAATTTGATCAAGTCTCCCTAGTCCACATTCAAGCAGCTATTGTATACAACTGACCAAATATCAGTAGACCTGGACAGTCAACATAAGGTTTGCTTAACCGAGCAGGGTAAGTACTGAAAGTCAGACCACGTCGTGCTGAAGGAGGTGACTCACAACCGAAAATACTGAGTCTGCCAGGTATTTTCAGTACCCTACAGGACGTGCCCCAGGAAATCATATCAATTTGTGCTTAGGACAACAGCCTCAAGCTTGGCTATTCACAGTAACCGGAAGCTTCCTAATGTCATAGTGAAGCAGGTCACGAAAGACTTAAGCCAGCCAGCAAGCCAGCCAAGCCAGAATAAAGCCAGTAACACAAGTGCCACTAACTACCCCATTAAAATAGCTAATTTTGAGCTAGTCCAATATGGCTATGGCAATCATATGAATTTAGTTATAATGTCAATAAGTTACGTTTTCTTATATTAAAAAAATTTTTTTCAATTGCTCCCAATAAATGTGGCATATCATTGGTTTCTCTGATGATGACACTGCATCATAGATGATTTATGGCTGGCGTGATCCAAGTGGGTTGTAGTTCAGATGCCTAGGGGTAAAAGGATAAGACACAAAGGCACCAAGGTTGAACATATACGGAGTACATTAAGGAGTAATGGAGTAAATTGTCACTGTTATTAAGCTGATTTTCTCCTATTTTCTGCCATGGCATTCAATAACATTTTAACTCTTTGTTTACTTGCGTAGCAACTGCCTAAGATGCAGCATCTGAAAATATTAAATAAATAAGTTCCCATAGACTGAAGTTGGAGAATCAAACTAATGTGATGGGTAGTGAGGACTATCCTCTGCACTAGGTAGAGGCGAGATCTCACTGTAGTGACATCATGGCAAAGTAAGCACAATATCAATCCAGCACAATCATTGAGGTAGATGGAGAAGGCATGATGTAATCAAACCTAAAGACCGAAATATCCACCATATTGGTTTCCCTGTTCTTTCCTAGCTTGCATTTCTATAGCATGGATGAGTGGATGCGTAAGCCAATGTGAAGCAAGAATATCTACCTTCTGCTGAAAATTCATGGTAAGTAACTCTTGAAACACCAGCGCACAGAGATACATGTCTCCTATCCCATCTCAGGTTGTTCAGTTTGGGTATAAAAGGAAGGCATGCAATAATATTTTAATTGATGTGAATGGCTCATCTATACCCCAAGTAAGTTATGATAAATTTCTTGGTACTCACCTCGATGCATGCATGAGCTAGGAGATACATGTTAATCACTTGTTAAGTAAATTTAGTTCTACCTGCTAATTAATTAGATTTATAAGAGATACTGTTTCACCAAACATCCTCACTACTTTGTACTATGGGGAATTCTATTCCAATGTACTACTTAGTATCCTATTCTGGGGCTCTTTCCATCATGCGAGTAACATTTTTAAAATTCAAAAAAGAGTAATTCGTCTAATGGCTAAAGAGCCCTACAATGCCCCATGCCTATTTTCAGGAAGCTAAAGTATGCTAATAGGTGTTTCAGCCCACAAGCCCTTGGGTAAATTGTGGGAACAAAGTTGGCAAACCAGCCACACCCACGTTACAGCTTTAAGCCTTGGCCACCATAGCAAGTGACGTCTCAAGCTACTTCAGTGAGCACAGCCCAATAATATCAATTTAAATTAATAAACTTCACAGTGGGCACTGCACTGACATTGACTTCATGGTGCATTTCATTACATGTGGCAGTGGTTAGTTTTCAATCACTATAGCGACAAAAGGCTTGAGTGACAAAGTTGCCCAGGTTGTTTCGACTGTTTCGACATTTTTCCCAGTATCTTATGAGGTTAACAAAAGAGCCACCACTATCCCAAGTTTCCATCATCCTCAAGTTGGTAGTATAAACAAGGCCTGAAACATATGTTTTTTTTTCTCACAAACCTGCATCATATGTTTGCATGTACGGATCAAATAGTCTGAGGGATTGTACATAGTGTGTGCACCGACAACAGTCTTGAAGCCATGCAGGTAGTTTCCAATCGATGTGGTGGTGGTGCACCACTCTATGATGCCACTTCGATGTGAAAGTGGAACCACCTGGAATTATTAACACAAGTCATTAGTAGCAATGCAAAACCTTATGGATACATGCAAGTAGATTTGGTGATTTTTATCACTAACGACAAATTCAAAATAACTGCAAAATTGAATGTTTTTGTTAAGTGAATGAAACAGCAAAATGTTTACTATTACATGGGAAAACACCCTTACTAATTGGTCAGACTTAAATGGTCACACAGCTCCATAGTGTCTACCGAATTTGATAGCATTTTTCTCCAGAATAAAGACTCAGAAATCACCCCTGGTTAGCCACTCTTTGGCGTGGACTGGGTAACAATTTTTTTACCTCGATATATCCCACTGAAATGAGGGTAGGTCATACATGCCCCTGCATCTGATATGCCATCAAACATGCTCATTTTCACTATCAAGATAAAATTTCTTGTCACATATCTATCATTATCCTGAGTAAGATACATATAACTAAACAGTGTGTGTCTATTTGGTGAGGGTGGTGGAGATGATGAGACTAATGTTTAACAGCATGCAGAGACACTGGCAGAGTCCCATATCACAAAGAAGCGCATGCCTTCACTTTTCTTCATGGCATTAATGCCATGGCTCACCAGCCAATGATTTCACATAAGGATTAGAAAAGAGACTTTTTATTTCCTAATCTTCATTTCATTGGCTGGAAATTGACCTATGAAATATATAATATTGAAGACCTCCATGGGTCCACCCTGATGGAGTCAGTTGCTTGATTGTACATTTAGATTAGAAAACTAGGTAATTCCCAGAAATAACCCTCATTTTTGGAGTTCCTCAGTTTCCATGACCATGTACTTAATTTTGACATTCTCCACAGCCCCATTCATTTCCTCCTTTGCAACAACACACTATTTACAGCATATTGGCATCAGTATCAATGCTCAAAATATGCCAAGAATCAGGAAATGTAGAATCCTAATGATCTGCCCAGTGACTCACTTTTGAAAAGGGTTTGGTCCTTGTCAATGAACAGTCATGACTTCAGACTGATTTGTACTTATTGCCCACAAGTTTCCAAGCATTAAAACTCCTTGAAAATTTCCCATTTTCATCGCTCTGCCATCATCCTGACCTCATTGATGAGTATACCACTCTCTCCCCCAGACCAAGGAAATTATCGTACTTGACAGCATAGGAGTACAACAACAAAAATAAGAGTACATACATAGAAGATTTTGGGACTAGAAGGGTCTATTTTAAAACCAGTTTCCATAAGGAAAAATTATCGTTCCATGACCAAAATGCACAAAACACTTTTGCAGCAAAGTTATTACAAGTGCATTATAATCCATATGGAAATAATGTGCCATACATATGGAGATTGCTTCATTAGTTTTGTCAGCCTTAATAATTAGGGTCATGGTACTCCAAGTCCTATTTGACGATAATGTGACATTTGATAAATGTATTTATCTTCAATATTGGACAAGGTATCAAATCCTTGGGAAAAAACAGACATATTTTTTGGGTTTTACTATAAGAAAAATATTATTAAACATTTGTTAATGTTAACAATTTAAAGGAAGAGAATGGGATTGCTAACTTCCAAAATTACAAACTGTAATAAAGTTATTCACCGTCGAATCTTAGAAATGAAATAATATTGGAGAGGGCCCCTTCATAGATCACTGCCATAACACAGTAACTGTTGAAAATGGAGAGATGGTCACGTACAATGGCAATGCAAAATTGGATACATTAAAACTTAGTTTTGCCCTTAGCCCATAAGATAGTTCTATTTTAGAATGCATTTTCTAAAAAAAGTGCATCCTATACACCGATACGTACATTAAATAATAATATTTTGGACAAGGGCTAAGTAGTACTGTTCAACTAGGGTAAAATTTGCCCACCGTAGAGAGCATCAGGGATGACTTAAGCTTGCATAAGGACTCGCCTTTGCATATAAGACCCGGGGATGATTTCTGAGTGATTATTTTGGGGAAAAAAGTGAACCTTAAGTGCCATCAACAACATAAGTCACACTATTTTTCACTGACAAAAAACAAAATACACATCTGATCACCACCAACCAAACCACATGCATTTTCAACATGTGGACAGTAGCCATGACCAAACTTTTCAAAAGTGAAGATCTTTATACCCTTGAGCATTATTTTCACTCATTCTTGAGTACCTATAGCATTGGAATCAAAGCATACCAGGTAAGTTCGAATGCGAAGCTTCCTTTCACTCGTATTTTCATCTTGGCGAAGCAGGGTGTTCATGAGATGGAAAACCTGCTGCATGACAGCATCTTGCCGCAAATCATCACGGCCCTGTGAAAAAAAGAACAGTGCTAAGAAGTTATGGCCAGAGAGGAAACTTAACACAAAAACACAAATATAATGCATATATTATAAGAAAATGACAATTCTCAGAGTCACATTTCAATATTTACTGCTTTTACCTTCAAAAGCTGTGGGTATGTCTTCCCATCACTTCCCAAGCAAGTGATTTTCTTGGGCACGTTGATACCACCAACTAGTGTGAACTGAGGAAGATAACTCTCCACACCTGAAACAAATACATAACATGATAAGGTTCAATGAAAGAGCTGATCCTTTCTGTATCAACGAAAGTACAGAGGGTGGAGGAAACTATGGTCTATCACCTCAATCTAACCCCAAAACACCAATTATTTACTTGCTCAAGATAGTCATGAAACAGCGAGCACTGCCCATTATTAAAGGAATATCAGCAAATATCTAATGGAGGATGCTAAGTAAACTATGCAAGATGGGTTACATAAACACAAGGATGAGGGAAAAACTAAGCACCGTACATATATGAACAGAACAGAGCAGATCTTTTCCAGAGGAAAGCTTAGTCTTTCACTAAACAGAACTGGTGCCATAATTCTGGGAAGCAGGATAAGACACAAAGCGATCCAGACGAACGAAGAATTGTCAAAATATCCCACTACCCACCTCCGAAATTCCATTCTTGAAAATGATTCCAGCATGAAACATTTTCGGGTTTGCTCAATTGTTACCAATTGGCTTTCAACTCAGTGATTTGCTAACAAACTTATTTATTATTTTGATTCAGTGACTTACCAGCAAACTTATTTATTAGGTGTATTTATTTCTTTATCGCACCAAGCCATGTTTATCGCCTGTACAACATATATCCACGTCTTGCCTGTGTACACAATCTCTCTTCGCTCAAGGCAATATTTTTTCAACAGTCTTAAATAATTATGATGCCAACGAATAATATCGTCTCTTTCAATAAGTATTCTTCGTCTGCCCCTGCGTTCGTATACGAAACCTATATCAACAGGAAGACAGTATAATGTGGTCCTCTTGAAATTAGGAAGATCCTTATCTATATTTACGGAGTTTAAAATGGTTTTTAGAGTCGGAGGAATATTTTTCATGTATGATTCATGATCTTTCCTTCGAACTCCAAATCTTACGAAATCATCATACATCACTGATCTTACATTCTTATACGGTTGTTTAATTTTGTATATCGTTTTAGAAGGAGTAACCAATGCACCGCGGGATGCTTCCTTTCATACCCTGTAGATAATAGACTGGGAGCACCCAGTGTCTTTTGAAGTTACTTTGCAGGCTTCAATGACATTGAGCGATTGGTTCAAATATTAGAACACATTAAACACCATTTCTCTTTCACGGCTTCTCAACTTCTCCCCTTTCCTACTCCTCTTCGTTTCGGACATGGCAATAGCACACTGTTGGAAACAAATTGATATGGAAGATACTCCACAGTGTTGTTGAACTATTCTGCCCACCACACAACACTTGTTCACAGACAGAAATCTGATGAGAAACTAAAAGTCTTTGCCCTTTCTTTCCCCAGTCCCTTACACCGAAGGGTCACTTATCATGCAGATGTTTTATGGCACCTTCTTAACGGAACTTATGGAAATACTCGATATACACTCATTCAAAGGCCATGCACTGGATAAGAATATCCCTCGTACGAATTCAATCGCATTTTCTGTCGACAGGCACGTAAGACATTCACCGCTTCTTTCTTGGCTGTCAAGTAGTTTTGCTGAATGCTTCAGTATTTATGTATTTTCACCTGTCAAGTTCTTGAAACTAACATATTTCTAATTAAATATATTACTACTGACTTCACTAAATGTCATACCAAAAATGATATCTTTGTTAGCAATGAGGCAAGAGTAATAATAAGTATCAAGATCATTCCCCAACCGAGAATCTCCATTCCACGCAATAGGTTACCTGGCAGGACAAAGCGAGCGGCAGAATTACGGCGTGTCGAAAATATTTGGCGACATAAAAAATTCATAACTCCATTTATTATTGAGATAGACACGATTCTTTCACCAAAAACAAATATAATGTTTTATCTAAATTTCATATGCAGCATATATGGATCTACATCATGAGATATGAAAGTTAGCAGGCGACCGCTTTTTACCTTGCAAAATTCAAAATATTTTGTCCAAAATATATTTAAATGAATACAACAAAGTTGAAACTCAGTTAAAAACAAATTTAAGTTCACCAATATTGAGAAAAACGTATTAAAAACATTTTGATAAAGTTTTAACTTAATACTGTGAACCATATGTCCAAAACTGGGTGAGAAAGATGAAATCAGAAGTGCTCCGTTAATAATGGAAATTCAAGGAAATATTTTTTATAACATTCATTTTAAACGAAATCGATTAATTATTGCCACTACTAAATGCAGCATCTTTTTCTGCATTAGGAAATGCCTTTTTATATTGCATAGCATCACATTAATTTTCCTGCTGTCATTGGAAACATCGGACCTCCGGCCTTATAGAGATTTACATGGGAATCGATTCTCCATAGGAGCCCATAATGTCAACTAATGTGGAACGCCCCATAGTCACCTGTTTTTCCCATGCTTGATAGACTCCAAATAATGAGGGTTGACCATCTGTAGTCCCCCACATGTTCACATCAGCATTTTGTCAAACACACTTTGTTAATCACTAATTAAATTACTATAGAGTAGGGATGAGTCGATTCCAAATGTCTATTCTCGATTCCACCGATTCTGAGGCTTAGAATCGGTATTGAGAATCGATCGCCTAAAGTCGATTCCGATTCCAGATAGATAAATACAGTAAAACTTTGATTTTACGCACTTTGATTTTACATCGTCCTTGTTTTTACGTAGTAATATGCAAGTCCGGCTGGGAACATAGTGAATATCAATGATAATAAACTTGATTTCACGTAGTTTCTTGATTTTACACAGTTATTTTTATTCTAGGCAGTATAACTTCAGTCCCTAAGAGCAAAATAATATTGATTTTACATAGCATTTTCGACATTTCAACTAGGGATGGTTGGATCAGATACGTCGGATCCAAAGATCTGCGGATAATACGTTTTACCGGATACTATAATCGGATCCTAATTCATTCCAAAAAATTGGATCTAGATCCGAAAAGTATTAAAATTCACACTTTAGTGAATGTGTCCTAAAAAAGGAAGTAAAAAGAGGTCCGAGTTCTGATTCTCTCATCGCATGCGCCGATGCACTACAAGGCTCTCTCGGGTGCTACGGAACATACTTTCAGATTGTGGAAAAATCACGAGGAAGTTCGAAATCTACCTCACCCCGACCACAAGGGTAAGATTATGATTTAAATCAACCGAATTAGCGGCTCCCCTCCTTTCGTTCGAGCATCTGCCGCATCAACCCAGTGCTGCCAGCGGAGTCACCCTAGGAGGAGGCCCATCCCCTCCCCCTGGAAGCCACCTGGGGCGAGGATATATAAACAGATAAGGCGAAGGAGAGATCTTCTCGGGTTACTCCATTCTCTTTCTCACTGATTTGAGTTTAAGCCGTAATACGAGCCGAGAGATGGGGAAGAAACTGTCAGCCCCTCCTCATCATGGAATGATTTACCACCGTCCTCGGGAAGCGAACCCGAAAAAAGTATTTGGTGTCGGCAGGGGTTGGGGGAGAGTGAGCTACGCTGTGAAAACGAAGAAGTTGGCTGAATCGGAGGTCCAGGTTGACCTTGGCACTGCCATCGCAGCAAAGCTCCAATGAATAAGCGCGACATGGTTCACGCTTTACACGTTTGCTTCAATTGTATCGAAAATATTAAAATATTTTTTATTGTAATTAGAAAATATTCTTATGAGAAAGGTCAGAATTAAAAGAGAAAGGATCATTTCAGGTCATAGACTTATTTTGGCTCATACAGTCCATCTAATGGCCAAGTAATGCACTGGCAAAAATGGTTGATTTAGGTTTAATACACACATTTATCTCTTCAATATGGTTAAAATCACATATGTTTGAAATAGCTTCCGATATAGCCCTATTTTTACTATATCGAACCGTGAAAACAGTAGAGTTTATCTACCAGCAATCCATCGGGTCAGTGTAAATGCTGACGGTCTGCAAACACATTTTTAGCAAGGTGCCTCCCCCTGCATGAGTTTTCAATTCCTTTTGTTTAACATCATGGCATAATTCTCTCAGAAGCTGCTCCTTGGACTGATCGATGGAATCGGGATCGAGAATCGGGAATCGATTTGAAAGAAACGGAATTGAAATTGATGAAGTGGAATCGACTCATCCCTACTATAGAGCATTCCACATTTAGTTGACAGTATGGACTCTTAAGGCCGTTTTACACGGGGCACGTCATTGCGCAGGTTAAAGCTGCATTAATTTCTAATATGGCGGGCAATTGCGCGAATGCATGAACGAAATTAGAACAGGGGCTATTTTGCCATCTCGCATCTATGCATTCTCGCATGCGTTCTCGCAATTCACCGCTTTACACGACGCAATTTTGACTGCGCCTTTGGACATACGTCAGATTGCGCAATGACGTGCCCCGTGTAAAACGGCCAGTATGGAGATTCGATTCCCATGCAAATCTCCATAAGCCTGGAGGTGCAACGTTGCCAATTACAGCAGGAAAATTAATGTGATGCTAACAAGGAGACATCCCGTGACTTATGTTCGGGATCCAAATGAGGCAATTATTTTCTGAAACTATAGAGAGAATGCTGGAAAAGTGTCATGGCTTTCTTCCACATAGGCCTGGGTTCAAGAGAAAAATGCTATTAAAGAATCTTCCTCCGTTAAATCCTTTTCAGTTCACTCCTCTCTCAACAGAGGTCGTAGCCCAGTGGGTTGAGGCGCTGAGCCAGTTATCCTCATATGGTGGCTGGGGTTTGATCCCAGGTTTTGGCATTTTTTTTCTTTAGAATATTTTACTGAATTACTGTAAATTGCCCACTCCAATACATTTACAGCAATAGCAACATTTTTTTTAAATTTTCAGCCTATTTGCTGGATTTTCAATCAATCCCCTTGGGAGACTTTCGAAACTAATTTCGGGATTCTTGTTCAACCGAAAAGAGGCTTCATATGCTGACAGACCTAGTATGTTTAGATTTTGAAAATACAAGGATACTTCCATGAATAGGATGGGCTTTGATTGGTCGTGGGTCTTTCTCAAGGCCGTAAACAATGAACGGATTATTACATTTTAATTAGCAACGATGTACTCACTTAAAATTTCCCAGGAGCCGCGATTGAGTAATGACTTCTGTAACTCTATTTCTTGTTCAATAGTGAACATGATATAGGTAAAAATGAGATGGTAACTGTTTCCAAGGTTATGTAAAAAATATTTGCTATGACCTTTTTGCAGAGCAACATATTATATTGAAGCGAGGCCTGTATCGTGGGGGAGAGGAAGATATTCCAGCACAAAAAATATCTCATAATGATAACACTATTTCTTTTCCCACTTCATGTTTATTTCAATTGAAGGAATTTAACTTTTCATTCATGGCGTGGAATTGTATACTTTTGGATGACAAACGTCATTACTCGAGCGCGGCTCCTGGGAAATTTTAAGTAAGTACATCGTTGCTAATTAAAAAGTAATAATCCATTCATTGTTTACGGCCTTGAGAAAGACGCATGACCAATCGAAGCCCATCCTATTCACGGAAGTATCCTTGTATGTTCAAAATCTAAACATATTAGATCTGTCAGCATGTGTAGCATCTTTTCGGCTGAACAAAATCCCAAAATTAGCTTCGAAAGTCTCCCAAGGGGATTGATTGAAAATCCAGCAAATAGGCTGAAAATTTAAAAATTTGTTGCTACTGCCGTAAATGTATGGGAGTGGGCAATTTACAGTAATTCCGTAAAATATTCGAAAGAAAAAATATGGCCGCAACCTGGGATTGAAATGAATTTGAACCCCAGCCACCATATGAGGATAACCAGCTCAGCACCTCAACCCACTGGGCTACGACCTCTGTTGATAGGGGCCTGAACTGTAAAGGATTTATATGGAGAAAGATTCTTTAATAGCGTTTTTCTCTCAAACCCGGGCCTATGAGGAAGAAAGCCGTGACATTTTTCCCACATTCTATTGTTTCAGAAAATAATTGCCTCATTTGGATACCGAACATAAGTGACGCAATGTCTCCTTGTATGTCCTGAAGTAGAAAAAGATGCTACTTATGGTGGTGGAAATAATTAATCAATTTAGTTTAAAATAAATGTTAGAAAAAATATTTCCTTGAATTTCTGTTAGTAATGAAGTGCTTCTGATTTCATCTTCCTCACCCAGTTGCAGAAAAACAGTTCACAGTATTACGTTAAAACTTGAAACAAAAAAGTTTTTCATATGTTTCCCTCCATATTGGTGAGTTTTAATTTGTTTTGGCATTACTAATGCTGCAAAAATTATTGATACGCACGGTGAATGAAACTGATAATGAAGCATTAAGAATTAAATAATTTCCATTTCATTATTCAGCTTATGTATGTAACATACATTTTAAAAATATGGAATTTTGAAAACAAAATGTTGGCATTATATTCCGGTAATTCACTTAACCTTTGCATCACAAAATGTCATCCCCATAAGTCTTATTATGTGCAAAATTACACACTTTTTTGAAACTAAATAATTTTGGCGTGGAATCACTAGTAGTTGTCTATGTTGTCAGGATGCTGCCCACGGAGTGGAAGCTTGGCAATAGCGTTCTCCATAAGGCCCATACTGTCAACAAAATGTGGAACGCGCTATACCTAACACGTTAAATTCCCACTTCGAAAGTGTATACACTACAGACAATACTCCATGTTATTTCGACATTTCATTCACTGAGGAACCGATGAAAGAAATCACTATTCAATGTGATGGGATAACTAAACAGCTACAGTCGATCAAAAATAGTAAATCTCCGGGTCCGGAGGGAATACCCGTGCGTGTCCTCAAGGAATTAGTGCCACAGATCGCACCGTTCTTAGACATAATATTCAAGAAGTCATTGTCTGAAGGAAAGATACCAATAGACTGGAAAATTGCAAACGTTACACCGATATTCAAAAAGGGAAACAGACATGACCCAGGGAACTATCGACCAATTTCATTAACGTCGATTATAGGCAAGATACTCGAACATATCGTCGTTAGCAATATCATGACGTTCCTGGACAGTCGTAACTTCCTTCATGGCTGTCAGCACGGCTTTCGGAAAGGTAGATCATGTGAAACACAGCTCGCGCTCTTTCTTCATGACGTTCTCAAATCTGGTGAATCGAAAACACAAGTGGACGCATTATTCCTAGATTTTAAGAAAGCTTTCGACACGGTACCTCACAACAAACTTTTATACAAATTACAGTCATGCGGCCTAAACGAAACAGTAGTAAACTGGATACGAGACTTTCTGAGTGATCGTAAGCAAAAAGTAGTTCTTGACGGAATTAGCTCTGATGCAGTTAAAGTGACATCAAGTGTCCCACAAGGAAGCGTAATCGGCCCCCTTTTGTTCATTATATACATAAATGATCTATGCTCTCGAATTAGCAGTAAAATAAGTTTATTTGCTGACGACGCTGTCATCTATCGCGAAATTAATGATCACTCTGACTTTGAAATTCTATCATCGGATTTAAACAACGTTCATGTGTGGAGCCAAGAGTGGGGACTCGAACTTAATCTGAGCAAATGTGCGGCGGTACATTTCTTGCGGAGGTCGTCCAACTATCCCCGTGTATATGCTGTCGATGGCGTTAAGTTAAAGGCTACAGATGAAGTTAAGTATCTGGGAGTTACGATAACCTCAAACCTATCGTGGGGAACACATGTAAGAAATATTTGTGGCAGAGCTCTGAAGAAGCTAGGATTCGTCAAGCGTATTGTGGGAAGATTCTCAGATGAAAAAGTAAAAGAGAGGTGCTATTTCGCACTCGTCCGGCCACACCTTGAATATGCAGCAAGCATATGGGATCCGGTGCAGAAAGAATTAATTCGGGAACTTAATAAAATACAAAGGAAAGCTGCGCGATTCGTCAAAAACTGCTACGGGCGTACAGACAGCGTTACGCAGATGTTAAACGAATTAGGCTGGGAGCCGCTAGAGACTCGGAGGCTGCGCGCTAGGCTTAGATTACTTGAGCAATTGAGAATAGATATCTTTCAGAGCGACACGGAGAACATCATATTAGAACCCCACTATATTTCCAGGTCCGACAGAAACGATAAATTAAGAGAGATATTTTGCCGAACGGATAGGTATGGGAATTCGTTTTTCCCCCGAACAATAAGGGACTTTAATAAATGCAAGGCGTAATTTCATAGAGCGTTTCCTTTTTATATGTAAACGGCTGGTGTCCTAACACCCCCCGCCACACGCCTATTGAGGCGGCTTGCGGGGTAGTATGTAGATGTAGATGTACCTCGACACTCAATTAAATTTATCCCTAAGACCAACACTTAAAGCAAAAAAATACACATTCATGACATCTGAAAACACTACATCAGTATCTAAAACTCACTAATAATGTTATATTCTCCAGTGGGAGACTCCCTCAATGCCACAGTGGGAATCTGGACATGGGTCAAGCTCTTTATCTTCCTCAGTAGAACTTTGGGTCCCATGGTATGCTCTGTTGAAAAATAAAAAAGGTAAACAAGCTTAATAGGAAATGCAATACCATAAGTCATGGAATTCGTTCTAAAAATGTTTTCTCTGGGATAAAATAATTTCAGAATGAATGCATGACATATAAGTGAGAACCTGAGAAGAACGAACTAATTTCTCATGAAGTAATATTTTTCTACCGTCAAAAAAGAATATCTTTACTGTATTAAGGTAACATATCACCTTTTAATGACAGATATTTATGCTGTAACTTAAATGATAAGTAATGAAACATACATCTTAGGAAACAGGGATGATGGTATTACTATGGCTGTTTTAAAGATGAATAGTCAAGGCTGCATTAATCATTAACTTCACTCTCTTGCATCAATCTCGTGACAGCAAAACATCCCAACACAATGTAGTATTATTAACTAATGTCCTTCAGTTTTGGTAGTAAAGATCCAGCATTACACCAAACTGTACAAGCAAACAGGATGAGGATTGGAGTAAAGACTTACGATTGATTGATACGACTGCCACTACACAGAAGCACCACCAATAAATTTTCATTATAATTACCATATTATCTGGCTCATAATACGAACTGGCACGTAAGAACTCTAGTTTGAGCCAAAGAATGAATTAAAATAAATAAATAACCTTCCTATTACCCTTAAATATTGCTTACAGTGAAATAGAGAAGTGATTATGTACCAAATACCAAAACAAATATGGAGACATTGTGTGGTCTGGAATGTCAACATGCTTATTTTTACTCATGTCTCATTGTAAGACTCATTTCTCGCAGATTCCAAAAAGGATGCCTTTAGGCATAATCTGCTCTTGAAAATGACTGTGTAAGACACGATGGTTTTCCGTGGGTTTCTACGGGAAAAAAGTAAGTCTAATAAACTGAAAAATACAGTACTTGCTTTATCCAAGCAAATAAATTGATAAATGAACAAAACAAGGTAAGATATTGGTGATATAGTCTTCACCATTTGTGTATGACTTAAATGCCATGAGGCAAGTCTGGGCTTAAGAAAGAGTACTCCATGAGAAAAAATTCAATTAAGTAACAAGGGATTTAAAGAATGAACAATAGCAAACCACATTATCAACTCACGGTGTATTTTAACATCGTTAACTGGAAGGTAAGCCAACGAAATCAGAGCTTCCCACAAAGAAGTCAGTTGAGTAACGTGTTCAGTCAACCTTATGTCCTTTCTCAGCTTGGACACCATTCTTTTGGCTGCTCTCTGGTTTTCCTGATACAGAAGATTACAAGATAGTACAGTAAAAAATTAAGACCATGCAAGCACACAAATTCAACATTTCTAACAAGATGGGTCAGAAGCCAGATGAAATGTGAAGCAGCACTTCCATGCCAGTAATATGACTAGGAAAGTCACTCTATCTTACACCTAAATGAACATACAATGTACGTAGGATACACACTAAGGATGGGTCAATTACGTTCAGTTCCAGTGATTCTTGGAGGGGTTGAGAATTGAAGAATCAAAGCCTACAAAGCCGATTCCGAAAGAATTAAAAAAACAACAAACACAGAAATATTTTTTTAATTTACCGGGTATCACGACATGATTGCGTGCTTGCTCAGTCTAGTGGAACGACCAACAAACTTCAGTAGCACATTGATTTTCATTTTAAATGCAAAAATGAAAACGTGTCACTTATTTTTGATGTGACACTGGGTGGATTTACCTATGCTGGTGGCCAATGAATTTCAATGGTTTAAGTTAAATCTCATTGCTACCTCCCTCCATGTTTTTTGCTGTAAGATTTTTTAGATGTTAAAAAGCTAAGTTAGAAATTTAATCACTCCACTTTAACTTGAATGGTTTGGCAGTTTACTTTGTGGAATTTGCTACTAGACAAACTACTACAAAAGAGGAAACAGTATGTCAAAACATTCATGTGGAGTCAGGACCAAAGATCCACGGATACTGAAATCGGGTCGTAATTCATTCCAAAAAATCAGATCTGGATCCGAAATATTAAAATTCACACCTAAGTGAATGATGCATCCTATAAAAGGAAGTAAAAAGAGATCAGTATGTGTTTCAAAGTTCTTCCAGGTGTTAGGCAACATAACTTCAGGTTGTGGACAAATCATGAGGAAGTGCAAAAAGGGTGAGGTTACAAACCAAATCAACCGAAATAACGTCTCTCCTTGTTTAATTTGAGCACCGGCCATATCAACCCAGTGTTGGCTGCAGAGGCCCCTGAAAGGAGGTTCACCTTCCCCCAATAGTGGAAGCCACCTGGATAAAAGTGAAGCTGGGCGAGGGTAGATAATTACAGATAAGGCAAAGGAGTGATCCTCTGGTTACCCCCTTCTCTTTCTTGCTGATTGAGTCCTGAGCAGATGAATAATGAGCAGAGCAATTTTGTTGCACCCAGGAATAAGGAACGAAGAACTTTTTTTTTGAGGGGTTTTCTGGGAAAAACCTGTTAAGATATGTAAATTGTTTAGACCCAGCTGAGGGATTAACCTGAAATCTGACAGCTTTATTGTTTCCGGCTGTGTGATTGAGAGGGATAGCTGGATGACAGGACTACCTGTTAGGCAATTTCCAGATAACCTGGTAAGGATATTTTACCATTCATTACGATAAGCTGAATTGAGCCTCTTTTTGCCTGCAATAATCACTTGTCATCATAAAATGAATGAGTTAATCGAATAATTCCTTTATTTGATACAAAAGCAGCTTGACACATGGAAGTCGATTTATATTGAAATCTCAAGAGTAGCAGTATCTCCAAATATATCACTACTTGCAGGGCATCTTTTGGATTTGCCTTACTTCCGAATCACCCATAAAAATTATGATGCAAGTAAACAATGAACATTGCAAATTGATAATGGCAACATCCATTGCTTATGTAAAGCAAAGGAGCGATCTTCTCTGTTGGCTTCCATATCGTTCTCGCAAAATGTCCCGCGCTTATGAATTTCGTCTTCTCCAAAAATATGTGATATTTTCTCATCTTGAGCGAGAGGGTTTTACAGCCTAGGGAGGTGTGAGAGGGGCACCCAGGGGAATTAGCAGTAAATGCTTTTTGAGTCAGCGAGCCTCCGAGCAGCAGGATGGGACCTCCGGATGATCCCGGGTGGTGTCAAGGAATCACCCAAGCTGAAATACAAGCCGAGAGGGGGAAGAAACTGTCAACCTCTGATCATCACCGAATGATTTACCACCATCCTCGCGAAGCGAACCCGAAAAAAGTATCCGGTGTCGGCAGGGGCGGGGGGAGAGTGAGCTACTCGGTGTAGAAGGGGTTGGCTGAATCGGAGGCCCAGGTTGGCCTTGGCACAACCATCGCAGCAAAGCGCTAATGAAGAAGTGTGATATGGTTCACGCTTTACAAGATTGCTTCAGTTGTATCGGAAATACTCTTATGAGAAAAAATCAGAAGTCGAAGTGAAAGGATCATTTCAGGTTATAGACGTTTTTGGCTCATATGACTCATCTCATGACCAAGTAATATGCCATCAAAAATGCTTGATTTAGGCTTAATATATGCATTTATAATGTAAGAGAAACAATTGCACTTTTCCACAAAATGGTTTATTGCGTACAACGCGTCTTGTACCTGATGATGGCTCTGTGAGCCGAAACGCGTTGTACGCAATAAACCATTTTGTGGAAAAGTGCAATTGTTTCTCTTACATTATGAAGAGCTTCCACGATATCTTGCCTGAATCTGTTGAATTTATATGCATTTATCTCTTCACTATGGTTAAAATCACCTATGTCTGAAATAACTTCAGACATAGCCATATCTTCCATTTATCGAATCTTGAAAACTGTAGTTTTTATCTGCTAGCAATCCATCGTAGCTGTTTAAATCTGACAGTCTGCAAACACATTTTTTATCAAGGTATCCTACCCCCTTAAGCATCTGTGAACAAAACCTTCGTTCATACACTTACCACAAGAAAGTGACGAAAAGCAAGACAAACTCCACGGTATGTCAGAAAATGTTGAATTCCACTCCAGTTGAAAATTTTTCCGACGGCGGAAGCCTACTTTTACCTTTAAAAGCATGCATGCTGACTGATGACTTGGACTCTTTGGAATCTTCCATTTTAGATCCTCCTAGCCCAATGTCTTCACCATCTACACTACCATCCGAAAATATCCAAAGGATCCAAGATCTGAAATCAAGGATTTGGTCCAGATCTGGGTCCAAAAAAAATCCTGGATCACTCCATCCTTAGTTTGTGAGGAATATAATTGAAGGAAAAATAGAGAGAAAAGTTCAAAGAGGAAGGCTAAGGGACTGAATAAGGAGTGAAGCACATAAGAAGAACTAACAGGGAGTAAGGGAACTAGCATTGGATAGGGAAGAATAAAGAGCTGCAAGCCACCAATTTTAAGATTGAACGACCAATGAATATTCCACTCTTTTTATCAGCAGCATCAAACTGTTTCTACCAGGGTGACAATGTAATTTTCTTGAGGATTACTCAAGAACATAGGAACTAGTAGGGGTAATTAGTAAGCATGGAAGATATGAAGTTAATTCCTTTAACAATGTCTGCTACTGTTTGTTTGGAATTTCTCTTTAGGCAGTGGTGGATTTGACAGTGGGCGATCTGGGCAGCCACCTTCCTAGGCAGCCATGAACCTGAAGTGGCCCACAGAATCCCAATCCAAAATTAAAAAAAATATTTGCAGAATGATTTTTTAACTGAACAAACCTTAATTTTTACTGAGTATCCTGGGCACATTTTACACACAGAATAGCAATCCTTGTGTGTGATTTTCTATATGTGATTTGACAGTGTGATTTTAATTTTTACTCAAATCATTTTTTCTAAAAGATCAAAAAAATAATCAAAACATAAAACTACAGATGTTTTTATAACATACTATTTTTCTTCATTAAATGCTGTGTTTAATAAAAAATGTTGCAGTTATATAAGAGCAGTGTTAAGGATTTAATAAACAGTATTCATCAAGTTTTCAAAATTAATAAATTTGTTAAATTACTTCTCTGTGGGACCACTTTTAATTCCACTGACTGGGGACACCCTCAAAAACCAAAACCCACCACTATAAATAGGTAAGTCAGTACATCATCACTTTCTACACGTCACTCTACTCTTTGCACTTCGTCCCCATGATAAAGTTCCTTATTGTGTATACATATACCGTGGACCCCTGGTTTACGATGGGTTCACTTTACAATCTGCATGCTAGGAATTTTAAAGTGTGCTGATTTTGCACAGGCCCTTTAAAATTTCCCATTAGGACGATTTTTCCCCCCATAATTTGCTATTCATTCAGTATTCTAAGCCTTATTTGTTAACAGACTGCATTCTTTTATAATAGCAACATTTACATTTTTAATGACATATGTAATTAATTATTAGCTCTTCGTGCAATATGAGAAAATCGAGCAAATGTTGCGGTGTAAGCACTGCCACCAATCAGCGCCAATGAGATAACGCAGCATTCATAGCATAGTTATGATCACATCTATGATAATTCAGATTAAGGCTTTCATTAGCTATTATAGAGACATGAGAACTTCCACCCCAGAGTAACTTATTGTTAGAGCTCATTACCTACCAACGAAGAGATATGATTCCTTAATGGATACAGCTGGCACGAGATAATAAATCACATCAATGAAACGAGATTAATTATATTATAAATTTCTCGGTGAATGATAATGATAAAACTGTAATGGCTTATCTAAATTTGCATGGAAATTCACGACTCTTATGACTACACACCAAGATAATCTGCGGTGCACTGCCATCTAGGTCGCTGATGCACTCAACTGCCGTGTGTATATTAGTCTTTCATGCGAAGTGATGTTGTTGACGAAGGGCATAGTTTGCACTGTGCTCTTTTCCAATCGCATTAGCCATTCGATTACAAAACTTGCCAGAAGTTTATTCTGGGAAGTTTCTGTAGTGACCATGCCTCATAAAATGCAGCTCAAGTAGAAAATAACAAATAAAATCAAGCAGGAGATAGTGAAGAAACACGATGAGGGTGCTTGAGTTAGCACTTTATGTCCTCAGTGTTCGTCTTGCGTGTTTTACGTTCTCTTTCTCAATGTATGGATGCCTCAAAGAAGGTTGTGAGACCCTAAGTAAACAACCAAACCCCGATAACTCTCCCAGCCCGGAAAAGTCAGATCAGCTGTTACGAGAAAAGTGCTTTTAGTGAAGTTTCTCCCCTCTGCTGCTACCTCTTTTGTTATTCAGCTATTCAATCTCCATGGGAAGACCTTGACTGGGAGAATGATATCAATGCTGCTGGTTTGGGACAAGGAGAAGGAAGACCTTCGGAAGCGGAGACAGGCGAGTGACAACAGTGATGCACACGTAAAATATTATTCTTGGAAAGGTTACCGACTGATCCATCTCATCTATGTATGACTATATGCCACTTCTCACTTATACTTAGCCAATTTCTACTATATCTTAATGCGTACTTATGTGTCCATAACTTTTAATAAGCTTGCAATGCCACTTTATACAGATGCGTTTCAACAGGTATCGTTGAGGTAATTGCGATGTAGATACGATGGCGTGAGCCCAAAAGAAAGATACCTAATTGCCGACGCCAAGTAGTAAGCAGAGGTATGATGAGAGTTAAATAATTTCTATTCCACATTTTCTCCCCATTGCTTGAAAATGCGGTTAAATACTAATGTATTAAGTCACTGAGATTGGCTCCCGGTTAGACGGGAAGTACGGGGACATGGTGCATCTTGTATATTCATGCAATGATATTCGATAAGTTGACAATTTACAACACCTTATTAAAGTTTAAATATTGGTAAAAAACATTTTAAACCATTTGATTCCAGCATATTTCATACCTATACTGTATTGTGTACCACTGAATGCATTGGCATTGATGTAGTTGAACCGATCCCTCGTATGGTTACTAGTTCACTTTATGATGGATTCACATTACGATCGGTCCTATGGATTGGATTACCATCATAACCTGGGGGTCCACTGTATACTCTTTCCAAAGAACACATTATCTGAGTATTTTTCCATTTTTGCTACTGATTATGTTGCTTAAAGTAATCAGTCTATACTGGTGAGATTTTAGCCAAGGAATATGCTTACGTCTGGTTCACCATTCAATTATGTAATCTCTTGCAACACCCCTTACACACCTGATTCATCCATGTATCATATTTCCCTGAGCAACATTTCTGGGTGATTTCAAAAATGTATTTGTACTGGTCTGGTGAACAGTCATTGTGCACTATTAATTTATGTATAATATTTTACCTTTTTTGCTTAGTAGAATATGATTTCTTGGTTCTACTAAGAGGAATGCTACTGTAAATCCATAGCCTATACATGTAAAGCATTAAAAGAAAGTGAGGATCCATAATACCTTCATAGTACAAATCTGATACCACCACTATGGTACTCAATCTACAATACTTCCATTATCTGGTTCCAAAATTGGAATTTATCTGATGAATTAAATGTTGCATCCAAAGAAAAATACTGCCAATAACTTTTGAAGAATAAAGCTGTTAGCTATTTTGGTAAAGCAAAAGTAACCATAATCAAGGGAATTTTGAGGTTATTAAATATTTTGTAACTGGTATATTTTGTTAAGACCATTTTACACAAGGCACTTTAGTGCACCATTTGCAGTTGCATCTGTATTCGCAATGCGAGAATGTAGGCTTGTAATTAGAGCAGGGGCTATTTTCCCATCTCTCGTTCATGTATTTGTGCATGTATTCTAGCAATTCACCACTTTACACTATTCAATTTTCAATGTGCATCTATACATCCATCAGATTGTGCAATAAAGTGCCTTGTATAAAACAGCCATTGCTGATTCATCTAACCTGAAATTTTGGGAAGCAAAAGAGGTAAAATAACACTACCTTCTGTGTTTCTGTTATGAAGGCATCACTACCCTTTGTTTTATCCAGTTCTTGCAATGAATAAGCCAACGCTAATATGTGTGGCAGTACATGATGCGGGTGATGAACAGCACAATTCTCTGCAAGTAAAGTATAACAATTGATTGAGGTGAACATTTTAGCATGATTCAACTGACCAGATAGGAACAACAACAAAAAATAACTTACCGACAATATTCTTTAAAGTCCTTGAACACTTCCCCCGAGACTGGACAATTCTAGGTAGAAGTTGCAAAATGACAGGAATAAACTTATAAGATGGTATTGTTTCAACTTCAATGTATAATGAATCTTCGTCAGAGTGATTTTCCAAAAACAGTGACACAAACCGGAAAACAACATCCAGATCCACCTGCGGACTATACTTAAGAAACTTGATATAATAGCTAAGTGCTACCTCCAAGTATGACGATTTCTCCGACTCACACTCCTCCAGTTCTATTTCATCGAGCTTAGCTTGCTTCTCTAAAAGCATCAGGGACCGCTTTTCATCAGTTGAAATTCCCCGGGCTCCCTGATAATCACTCACCACGTACATTGATTGTGAAGCACATCTTTGTTTTTTAGCATATGATTCTGAACCTACGTATTTCGATGCCATGATGTACTGTTCATCAGCATATGCTGCCATGGCCCGAATGGCACTGAGGTATTCGGGGGAACTATTACTAATTCTCTGGTCGTTCAGTACATCCATCGCACGGCCAAAGTATTTGCACAGAGATACCTGAAATGGAGGATGAACAAGGGATGAGAAAAGTTATATATAGGGTTTTTTGGCATGTATTATTTTTATTATATATATCTGGCAAATAGCAGGGTATTTTGGGAGCAGTGCAGGAAAACAATGCTATAACTAAACTTCATTTCCCACCAATTACAAAGACTTCCTTCGCAAACAGTGGTTGATTAAAACATGGACTTATGATTTTTACATCCAATAGCATGTACTAAATTTTTAGACATTCACATTTAATATGAACAATTAAATCTTGATAAAAGAACTAAGTGAAAATACCAATTTAAATGACAGACAATTTGCTGTCACTGGGAAACAGGTTATCACTAAAAATGCATCTTACCATGAAAAAGTCAGCTAATTGATCAACCTTAAGCAACACACATCACCACAAAAACAAGTATCTAAAGTGCATGTTAAATTGAGGTTAAATATTTATATTATAAGTTGTGAGCAACAAAGAGTGACTAGAATTGTCGTGAATCTCTAACATGAAATATTACATGCAATTTCACTACACAATCTACACTTTTGAGTATCTAACTTAAATTTATGGCCTCATGCAAGAAATACCTTGGCTTTCTCTGAGTGAGTTTTCATGACCCAATGGCCACGGACAGTCAGGGCTTCAGCCAGCACTCGAGCTAAAGGCTTATCCAATGGGACGTAATCCAGACAGTCAACAGCTGATCGGATGATTACTTGGGCTACATCAGCATCTCCTCTGGCCCATAATAACTGAGCCTCCTCTAATTTTAGTTGGGTTTCCCACAGTGGGCTCTCCTGTAGTGTGGGAATTTCACGCACAGCTCGCAAGTACTTCTCAGCTATGTCATGCAGGCCAGCTTCCCTAGCACTACGTCCTAACTTCAGCTGGACCTCAGCAACAGCCTTAATGGGTGCATTAGTGATTCCCATCAATGCCGCTCTCCGGTTATTATCCAAACAACAATACTTTAAAAGAGTTAGTCTCAAGGCCTTAATGGGCTCCACAGTCTTAAAATGCTTTTCACCCTCTACATCGGCTTGTTCCCACTGACTTAAAACAAAGGGCAGGGCATTTTCTTTCTTTGTTTTAAATGCTGATGCAAATTCTTCAATTTCTTTTAATGCATGAAGACGGCATACGGGTTTATAAATGCTTTGGCAAGCCTCTAAACTTATGAGAGACATGGAACTCATAACATATCCCCGAGCACAGACAAGTTCATTCATGGCCTCTGTGTACTTTCCATTGCGAATCGAACGGATAGCAAGAAATAAATTCCTATGAAACTCTGCGTTGATCTTTTTGGTGTCAACCTGGAAGATCGTTTCTTTCTTGGGCATGTCATCTAATAGAAACAGTGTGCATGAGTGTTTCTTCTTCTCAGCAAATTTTGACAGAAGGCTCCATGATCCCAAACGCCAGGCACTTTCATACTTGAATTCCAGGATTTCTTCTTGCTCCCTTGCATCTACCAAACCCATCAACATCTCTTCCATTCCCAACATCTGCAATGACATCAGCAGGCCTGAAAGATTTAAAATTAGTGTTGTCTCATTTAGAAGCAATCTGAATAATCATTTAGTAAATAAATTTTTAAATGGAGGAAGGCGGTCTTGGCCATCGAAATATTAGAATTTTTTATGTGTAAGTGTACTTTTTTGTGTTTTCTGTCACCACATCGGCCAACCACCTGGCCATTAATCTCAGTCACGCCTATAACTCCCACTTGTGATTCGATCGTGAGTGTAAGGTCATGATTGATTGATGTTCTAGCTAGTGATCTGTTCAAGTTGCCTATGATCAATGATCTCTCAGGAAAGTCGTGATTGATACAAAATCGTAACGAACGCTGCTTTCGCTGGCCATTCGTGATTCCGAATACTATACAGCTGCATGTGTGACTCACTCACTTACATATACAAATTTCCGACCACTTCCAGCCGAACTAGGAGCCTGAAATTTTCACGGACCTTCCTTGAAAGAATTCATCCGAGGAAAAATCCGAAAATCATAGAAGTTTTAAATGGAAGTGACCCAAAAAAATAAACATGGAGGTTTTTTGGACTAATCGAAAAGTAGACTTTCAGTGCTCGCTTCAAATCTTTTGAACGGTGGGTCGGATCTGAAATCTGACGAAATTTTCATAATGGAAAATTGAATTTTCTTAGACACGCAAAAAACATTGGTGCTCTACACTTCAATGTCTTCTCACCAGGCACAACAGAGAAGAGTTTCCATTTTTTTGCAGTATTTTGACAAAAGCTCCTAAACTAGGATTCTGATTTGAAATCTATTTTTCCCAGGGATTTAGATCTCATTGTGACCTAGAGCTTCATCCTTTTTGTTTTTTTCTAACTCTTATAGAACTTTGGTAGCATGGTGTTAAAGTCGAATTTTGGTAAAACTGTCAAATGTTTCTGAAACTTTACATGGGTATGTGCCTTGACATGCCCTTTGCAAGTAATTAGTAAAAACCTGAACTTTACTAATAGTTGGCTGGTAACATAGCGCCAAATTTGGATGTCTGCTTTTCGACTGTAGCTTCTAAACTAGAAGTATGATCTTGAATCTGTCAGGCGGTTTTTTTAGATCTCATTCAGGCCTACAACTTTATTCTATTCATTCTTTTCCATTCCTTTTAGTTATCTGGTAACATGGTGTCAAAGTCTGCTTTTCATAAAACTCGTGGTTTTTCGACTGTAGCTTCTAAACTAGAAGTCGCATCTCGAATCTGTTGAGAGTTTTTTTTAGATCTCATGCAGGCCTACAACTCTCTGCTATCTGTTTTTTTTCATCCCTCGTAGTTCTCTGGGAACATGGTGCCAAAGTCGGCTAATTCATGAAACTCTCTGTTTCTTTCCCTCACGCCCTCACCAGTGTAGGTATGACCTTGAAAGTCGGCAGGGGTATGGGCCTTGACATGATCTTTACGGATAATTAGCAAAAACACGGATTCCCTCATAGTTCTATGGCGAAGCCCCCAACGAACAAAGCGAGTATAAACTGTAATCATGACAGATGTGTACAGCTACCTCGTTTAGTGCCGGTTTCCGTGGAGTTGTTGGTAATTCTTTGAAAACAATTGAAGGCACAATTGTGCAATACATTTGAATATTTGTTTTGTTCTTACACAGTGTTCTTGGTTTGTGATTTTAAGCATAATTAAGAAGAATATTAGAAATATTCCTTATGTTTACAAAAGTATTGAAGAGTGACATATATTATGGATCACAAATTATTCAAAACTCACTATAAAAACCAATGATAAATAATAGCATAGAACGCTGCGAAAGTGTATTTTGGAATGTAGTTTGAACTGATCAACGTTTTCATTTGGCTGTAAGAATTTAAAGCAAATTATCCAACTGTAGCACTTAAATTCAATTTTCAATTACAGTCGGTATCACTAAGTTTCACTTGTGCAAGAGATGTAATATTTGTCGAGGATATTGAAACGAAGGTTTATCGTGTGTTTAAGTGACAATGCAATTATGGAAATTCAGTGATGACAAAAGTTATATGTACTATATGTGCTGTGACGTATTGTGGTGATATATTTACATTTAAAGGTAATTTGTATTAGGTAGACTTACGCTACTAATGAATGTGTTATGACAGGAGATGACTTTAAAGTGTTGCATAATCTTTGCAAGAGTCTGATAAGACTGATGACTGCAATTACATAGTTCGTTGTTTCAACTATTATATAAAATTTGGAATCAATGCGAATTGAAATTAAGTTATTGACTACATGGATGCTCTTGAATTTTAAGTTTGGTAGTTTACATCCTCAATGAAAGGAAAATGACTGATTTGTGTACTTAAGCAATGTAGGTATTATAGAAAGATATTATGTAGTTTAAGTTTTTTATTAAACTCCTTTCAATAAATGTTGCCACCTCAGAGTCATCTCTTTATTTTATCTCATTATTGTTTGGCCGGTCTCACATCTCGTGATTGATACTTGATGTCATACAATCATTGCTATCGTGATCCGTTAAGATGAACTCCTCGGTCATTGGAGAGATCCAGTTCATCGATCAATCTTGAAAGAGAACTTCGATCGAAAAAATTCGATCAATCATTACCGACCCATCACTTGTGTAAAAGATATTTCAAATAGTATAAATATTGTAATAATAAAAAAATTAAATATTACTTTATTATTTAATTAAGGGAATTAGATATGGAAAGGTTGATGAAATAACAAAATGTGCAATTTTCCACAATATACTTCATTAAGGAACATTGAAAATTTTGTTAATTCATCATGCATTAAGTCTACTCAATTTGGCAAGAATCTTCGGATTTCATAGGCATGGAAAGTTTTGCTTCCGAAGGGGCTAAAATGAACACTAGTAATGCAATAATCAATGAAGCATTCTAAGTTGGCAATGCAGTAACTATCACATCCATTCACTACCGTCGCCACTCTCAGAATGTTACTGATGAACAATACCAATATTTGTACGTATTAGTTCTTAAGAACCATAAATAGACTACTAATACCACTACAAATACTACTGAACCCCCAAAGATAAAAATCGCATGGCGTCAGAACGTGTGAACGTGGAGGCCAATGGAAACAAGTCCTGGCATCTGGCCCCTGGCGTCCAATCCAGCGGTTGGGTACAACGTCATTTAACCAATTTTTACTACTAGCACTTTCTAAAGTAAGATAAAGGAAACACTGCATGCGCATGCATACAAGTGTACAACAAAACTGTTTGAGTTGCTCTATCATTTGATGCATAATTTATAATTACAAGTCAAATGGTATAAATACTACAAAGCCTTGAAACCCCGATATTCATTTAGAAACACCCAGTATTCTATTCCATAACGTATGAGTTATGTCATCTATATTACTTTCAGTAACTACGCTGAAGGTAAATTACGTGACTGTGAAATCCATCCACAAACAAATCAGGATAAAAAAGACTACTAAATATGTATCACATAAATGACAATGATTCGTATAAAGCACACAAATGAATAATATAGGCTCTCAGGGACAAGAAAAGGTCAAGACACTGCACCAATGCCACTGAAACCGTCCTTCAAGTATATCTTCAAGCAAAAATTTTCCCAATAGCAATTAAATAATTACCATTGTACCTTATTAAAACATTGGTAAAAAATGAAGATAGCAATATCTTTTTGAAAGAATCAAATACAAAATACATAAATGCTGAAATATGAGACTGAATTTGAAAAATGGGTCTAATGATCCCTCATTCCCCACTTGTGTTAAGTTATGAATATTTTCTACATTATACATTCCCCAAACCAGATACCCTGATTCCCTACACAAACTTGATACAATGGATTTTACTGAACTTGCAATTACATATGGAAAGACTAGAAAAAAACAAAATGACTGAATACAAATAATATCTCTCACCATCTATAGATTTCTGATCACAAGTGCCTGAAAGTTCCAATTCGTACGACCGCATCACTTGCACCCACTTATCGAGATTTTTGTAATGCTCAATTCTCCCTTGTGGTTCCAGTAAATGGGATGTGCCGCATCCGTAAAGTCCGTCTTTATCTCCAAGACCAGCATGAGACTGCAAAAGAAGTGCACGCACTAAATGAACACACATACATGGCCATTTAAATGAAGCAAAAATACATGGATAAATATACATATGTACACACAAATTAGAGCATGTATGCTGAGAGGAGTGGTGGATAAGCCAATATAAAAAGAGGGGCAATATTGACTGAGGAGGATGTAAACAATGTTTGGTGTGGTGCAAGATGGTGAGAGGACAGAAGGGAGGGGAAAAGCGAGGAAATTGTCAGGTAAGGGCTGGGTGTGTGCGTGTGTGTGTGTATATATATAACATATGCCAAGAGGGTGGTTGATAAAAATATAGACACAAGCGAAAGACACAAATTAAAACTTCCAATATTTTGGTAGGATTGGCATCCACCTTTCTCAGGGTAGAGAGTAGGAATGAGGAAAGGGATAGAGATTGAGGTATGGGAGGGCAAAGAGGGGGAGACGAAGGTGTAAGAGAGAAAGGAGGGAAAAGAGGGGGAGATGAAGAGTGGGGAGAGGGCAAGAGGAGGGGAGAGAGGAACTAAGGGAAGAGAAAGGAAGTGGAGAGTGGAGGATGCAAGGAGAGAGGAGATGAAGGGGAGGGAGAAACTAGTGCGATTTATTGAGTCCAGGGGGGCGATATTGCCTGGTGGATCAAAATACAAGAAGATTCAAGATCTTTGAGATGAAGGGGAGAGGAAGAAGGGGGAAGGGAGGCAAGTAAACCAACTTTAAAAGTGTTATTAAAGGTGGAGTTGTGGGAGGAGACGTGAATGGAGACAGGGAGAGAAACAGAGAGGGAAGGAGGATCATTACATGAGGAGCAGTGCCCATTCATACGAATGTTGAGAGGAGTGGTGGATAAGCCAATATAAAAAGAGGGGCAGTATTGACAGAGGAGGATGTAAACAATGTTTCGTGTGGTGCAAGAGGGTGAGAGGACAGAAGGGAGGGGAAAAGTGAGGAACTTGTCCGGCAAGGGCTGGGTGATGAGGATGGCACAAGTTTTGCATCGCGGGCAGTTGCACGGGGTGGGAAGGGATTTGGTGTGGAAAAGATGGCAGCTCTTGTAATGGATATATTGTTGTTGGTTGGTGGGCTTGATATGAACGGAAGTGCTAAATTTGCGGTCTGAGAGGGAGACGTTGGCATCTAGAAAGATGACGTTAGAGGCAGAGATGTTAGAAGTAAAGGAGAGGGAAGAGGAGGCATTGAGAGAGAGGAAATAAGTTCTATTTGCCATTTTAAAGTCAGTGGTCAGTGGGCTAAATTTAGCTCGGTCAATTCAAATGCTCTTAAGATCCCAATGAATGCCATCTCGAGAGTCCTCAATTCGATAAATGTTGCTGATTCATGGAGGGCTTCTAATATATAGAGAGAGAAACAATTATTGAAGGTTTTACGATGGGAAGCGGTATGTTTAGGAATGGGATCAATGAAGGGAGGACATGCGGTGGAGTGGCGGTGCCCATTCATTCATATGGAAAGCGGGGTAGTACACTCACCAACATAAAATGCCAGGCAGAAATTGCACAAGAGACGGTAGCCGGTATTTGTGGAAGTACAGTTGGCTGCTGAGGAAGATTTATTGGAAGAAGGCATAGCAGAAGAGCGTAGGAGGGAGCAGCATTTCCATCTAGGACGGTTGCAAGTTAAGGAGAGTGGTGGATAGGGGGCAGTCAGCTGAAGGGTGGGTTTCGTAGATTTTTAAGATCTCTCGCAGGTTTGAGGGACGCTTAAAAGACACTGTGGGACATGAGGGTAATAGGAGGGCAGTGGAATTATTATTCTTTAAAATAGGGTATAAATCGCAGAGTATGTTTTTGATTTTATGGAAGCCAGGGAAGAATGTGGTAACGAGGCTGAGTCTGTCGGAATGGTGGGTTTTGGCCCGAGGGGTGTAATTGGCAGAAGGGGGCAGGATTTGATTGGTAAGAAGCTTTTTGCGGTACTCATGCTCTCTGAGGGAGTGATATAGGTTATCAGTATATTGTTGAAGGGAGTGGGCGTCGTTACAAATTCTGTGACCATGGACAGAGGGAATATATAATGGAGCTTTTGGTATGTGGTGGATGGCAGCTATTGAAATGAAGGTATAGATTATGGTTGGATTAGATTTAGATTAGATTGTTGTTGGGGGGGCCTTCGTCAGGAGCCTGGGCACTTAGACCTTTCTTGGTCCATTGTGCCAACCCCATGCCTGTCTCCCACTTACAGACAGGGGCAAGAGCACCTCGGTAGAGGTATGGAGGATTGGCCTCCCCCTGCCTCACCCCAGTACCAGGTATAGAGGACGTCCTCCCTTCAACCGGCCCGGTCTGGGTCTCCCTCCGGCCTCCCGGTATAGGTATGGAGGGAGTATCATCTCTCCATCCATGCCTGGTTGAGGTATGGAGGAGGGTCACCCATCCAACCACCGTCCGGGCCCAACGTTGCTTAACTTCGGTGTTCTGATGGGAACCGGTGTTTCAACGTGGCTAGGCCCTTGCCCATAGGTTATGATTAGTGTGTTTTTTTATGGATGGAGGTGATGAATTTGTTGTTTTTTTAATAGGATATTAACATCCAGAAATGTGATGGAAGAATCAGAGACAGAAGAGGTGAAAGAAAACAAAAAGAAAGAGTTTAGCGCAGAAATGAAGGAAGATAGAGATTCACGGCCATGAGGGCAAAGGACAAAGATATTGTCAATATAGTGGGCCCAGAAGAGAAGTTTGAGGGGTTGGTTTTTGAGGGAAGTGCTTTCAAGATGGCCCATGAAAAGATTTGCATAAGAAGGTGCCCCGTGAGTACCCATGGCAGTCCCTCTGATCTGAAGGAAAACTTTATCATTGAAGGAGAAGGCATTTTTTGTTAACACTAATTCTGCTAGGTTAACAATGAAGTTGGTGGAGGGAAGATGTGGTTTTGGGCGTTGGGAGAGATAAAAATGGAGAGATTCAATTCCTTCATGATGGGGTATACTCGTATAGAGGGAAGTGACATCTATTGTGGCCATAAGAAGGTCAGTGTTAGTAGGGATAGGGATGGCGTGTAGGAGGTCGAGGAAGTGGTAGGTATCTTTGATGAAAGAGGGGAGAGACATTACTAATGGTTGCAAGTAATGATCGATCAGTGCTGGATATATTCAGAGGGGGAATTGATGCTAGAGACAATAGGGCGACCGAGATTGTTGGTTTTGTGAATTTTAGGAAGCATGTAAAACTGGGGAGTTTTTAAGTTAGAGGGTGAGAGGATGGTGATTTCGAAGGAAGTGAGGCCTTCAGCTGGTCCAAATTCCTCCAGGAATAAGGGTATTTCTTTCTGGAATTCAGCAGTCTTGGGGGAGGGTGGTATAAGAAGAGGGATCATTTAGTTGCCGAAGTCCTTCGGATATGTAGGCATTTTTATTCAGTACGACAACAGTTGATCCTTTGTCTGCCTTAGTGATGATGATCTCATTATTGTTCGATAATTTTTTTAAAGTGAGTGCTTCTAGACGGGTGAGATTACTTGGTGGATTTAGTGATTGGAGGAATGACTGTTCAGATAATTTAGTGAGGAAGACTTTAATGAAGATTTCAACAGGATGGTTAGCATGGAGTGCTTTAGGTTCCCGTTGAGATGGCGGGAGAAATTTGGAGAGGGGCTGTTGAATAGTGGAGGAAGTGGAGAGGATATTAGGTTGGGATTTCCAGAATGCACACCACCTCAAGTTTTGGCAGAATTTTAAGTCCTCAGTGAGAATATTCACTGGGTTAGCTCTCGGAGTGGGGGAAAAAGAGAGCCCCTTTTTAAGCACCGAAAGTTCGTTTGCATTGAGGGAGAAGGAGGAAAGGTTAAATACTTCACGGTCAGTGGTTGGGGCGGAAGGTGGAAGGGTCTCATGCGGCTGGGAGTGGCATTTTGGGAAAACTGGAGGGTCACATGGGGGGGGGGGGGAGGGAGATTGTAGAGGGAGGAAAGGTCCGGCTTGAAGAGAAAGAGTGGAGGCGGCTTGGGATGGGGAGTCAGTTCAGTGAATGGCAAGGAAAGGCCGTTATGTACAACAGCAACGCAAATGGTGGTAAGTTTCTGAAGGTGGGTAGCACATCTACGAGAAAGGTTTCGCAGTGCAGAAGAGAATATATCATTAAGGAGAGTAACTGATTCGGGGGATGTAAGGGATATAATTTTAATTAGTGGAATATCTAATTCTTCAGGAGAGAATGTGCGTTGTTCTAAATATTTAAGAGAATGTGAGGATTTGTAAATGGAAATCGAAGAGAGAGCCCATGGTTAATTTAACGGCCAATTCCGGCAGAGAATTCACGACGATAGGGGAATGGCAGCACCAAAGGCACCATTATGGCACCGTTCCGGTGAGCGGAGTTCACCACAACCTGTCTTTAAGCATATTCAAAATGTACTTCACTGCGGTAGATTATAAAATTAGTGTGTGAGGTGCTGTTTGTGTGAAACTTGAATTATTAAAATTTTAGTACATTTTTCTTTTGCTAAACCTAAGGAAGGGATGGGGATTACAATATACGTAGTTCAGTGCACGATATATATTACGTGAATGCGATATGCGTGTGAAAAAGCAAGTTATTGGCCTTTGGATCATAATGAGATAGCGTGAATGAACTTTAGCAGTGTTAAACATTTAAGGCCTAGGCTTTAATCGATTTTGACTCATTAAATTTGCGAATGTTTCACTAATTCACGTAAAATTTGCGAGAAAGGCGCAATTTTGTTTTATTTACTGATTTTGCAGTTTTCGAATTATTTCGCGTTTTTTCGCAATATCATGTCTCGCAAATTTCACAGATCTTTAGTAATGACCCTATACCATTCGTAGCAATAATACCAGTTAAAATAATAACCACAACAACACAGCAGCTTCGAGGAATTCTGAATTCAAATATGCTACTTGTACTTCACATTTGCTTCAAAACGTGATAAAAGACGAAAGCGTCAACCGTCGGCGGTTGAAGCTTTCGTAAGTATCATCATTCGCCTTGAAAATGGAGTACGAGTCGGACTCCCAAACTTTGGCAGTAAAAAGCTTATCCCGGTGAAAAACCCGAGAAGACTTCCTGAATAGAGGGTAACATTGTTGCTAAATGCGAGAAGATTCCTTGCAGCTTCAAGCATTCATCGAATGCTTTCAAAGTGGTTTCAAATCCATTACAAACAACTCCGTCTGCCTGAGCACAGGCTAATACAGGATGAGCCTAAACATTGGAACAGCACTCTGCAACATGCTTCGAAGATTGGTGGAGCAGAAGATTGCCATTATCTTGATTTCAGGTTCACCTGACATAAAGCTAAATACTGAATTGCCTGATGCCTAATGCAGCTGAAGCCTTCTGAATCTGATGACTGGCAAGCCATTGAGGCTGCCATAGACATTCGGGAGGTCTTTGATGCAGCAACCTTTCAACTGAGTAATTCTGCATCACCTGTATCATAGATAAGCAAATTTACCAGCTTATTCAGTTGGCTAAAACATTTTTTCCTGTCTCCCTCCACAATTTCCACATCATTTAATAAGTAACTTGTGTTTCCTAGGAAAAAAGGGAAATTTAATTTACTCTTTCTTTAAGTGACCTTAGTTGTTTAAGAATGAATTTAGAAAGGGGTAGTTTAAATTTATATGTGATTGTGTATAATGGAAGAAATGGAGTATCAGATACATACTTAAGATGTTTCTTCAACTGACCAGAATCAACTAACTTAATGTCATTGAATGTTTTCAACTTATTGGAATACATTTTATTTAACCGAAGTATATATTAACTCTTTTGCAATGTCCTAAGCCCAAATTTTTTCTTCAGATGATACCACTGGGGCAACTCATTAAGCAACACCTGGAAGAACCAGCACCCATGAATTCAGGACTTCAAGGGCTGAAAAATGATCTGTTGTCAACATTAAAAAGAAGATTTTCTGAAATCCAGGATGATTCAAGATTGTCACAAGCTACCTTCCTAGATCCCAGTTTCAAGCAAATCCCATTTACAGATGGACAATGTCTGTAGGCCGTTCAACACTTACCTCTCGCAGCACCTGAAGAATTTCTTCTATGTCGGGAGTTTTGGCTTTTATATGGAACTCAAGTGTAATGGCCTCATTCCCCCTGAAATGGCAATGAAAAAATGGAAATTTAATGCCTAGCCACATGTATATTGAACCTATTATAGCGCAGCATTATTGGATGCTTAATGATGTATGCAGTTAATGACTACCATGCTGGCATACTTACATAATGACCAAAATTGAAATATCACATCACATCACTGTTACACATATGTATATTGATAGATATTTTCCAAAATATATATTCCTGCAATCATTGCTATGGGCCAAGTTGTCCCAAGCAATAACATAATAAACCTCCTTCCTCACCACTGATTGATAACTAGTTATGAACATGAGGACTGCCAATTATAATAAGTCAACAAAAATAAGTTTTGATTCAGTTACACATAAACCCAATATTATCCTCAAGAAGTAAATACTCTCTTTGCAATCTTCAAGTTCATATCTGACATATTACAAATGAAGTAGCAATGGAAGTAACATTCACTAGATCACTTAACAGTATATAAATAAGTATAATAAATACAGTAGTTTGCAGATCATATATGTAGCAGAAAAAATGAGTTTTAAATAAAAAAAACATTATACACTCAATTCATGGGATCAATGCATTTCCTAGCAGTGGCCTTATCTCTTAAATACCACATATAGCGTAGATAAAAGTTTTTCAAGGTATGTTTCACACTAATACCCTCATTATAGGTATGAAGTACTAAACTAAACATCAAATTAAATTTTATAACAGACTCACTTTGAGACACGAGAGATCCATAAGGAGCAATATTGAATTGCGGAAAAGAAAGCTGAACAGTGTAGAGCAGCCACCGCGCAATGCAGGTAGTCAATCGCATCATCATCATCACTAAAAGTAAGAAAGTGGAGCGTGGTTAAGAACACTTCCTAAAGACAATATGAGAGAATAATTAAAACAACAGTTAAATTTACACTTGAAGCAAGTGAGAAGACTCAACACTACACATCATAGTAGCCAGGCTGATTATATGTTAGCCTGGCAATCCAAGGGCAATGGGTTTGAATCCCACCTCAGGCATATATCTTGCGTTTGACTTGGGATAAAGGTCTTCAGGCATGCACACAAAGGAGACAGGTATACATCAAAGAGAGTGAAATTTGCCACTCAAAAATTATTTGACTTGACTGAGATTCAAGCCCGGATCTCCTAATTGCCGGTCAGGTGTGTATGCCAGTTACACCATAAAACCATCTTAATTTAAGGAGAATTTTACCGCAGCAGGGAGTGTAGTTAGTACGTTAGTACGAATTTAATTTTATAATGAAATCCACTGCAAACAAACCCCTACCCTTCCTCCACCGCTGAACCTCGCTAATCCCTCAATGGGACACCAATACCCAATCGGGTAAGAACAGGCGCGAACGTTAGACAAAGAGGTCTTTGAGAACGCCTTGAACAAACCATTGAAATGTAGGGTCGTTGGTCTTGGCAACCCCTAAAGAGAGAGAGGGACACTGGTTTGGGTTAATAAGATCATAAAGATGTGTAGGGGCTGAGGGAGCAGATATGAAGAGCGGCTCAAGCGTAGAAGGACGCATTTCCAGGAGTTGCATGTGTACCTGTGTTTTTTCCCGCAGTTAAAGAATTAAGGCTCGCTCCAACTTTTTAAAATCTGAGAAAATATAAATAAATGGTCTGGAGTTTGTAGACTGGATCTGCCTTCGAGCAGATGCAAATGTTCTGGCGACAGAAAACAAAATGGCTTGGTGCAGAAATATTCTATGCTTTATATGTTTGGATGAATATCATCTGAAAATAAGCCATTCCACGCCATGAACGAAAAGTTGAATTCCTTCAATTGAAATAAAAATGAGGTGGGAAAAGAAATAGTGTTATCATTACATGATATTTTTTGTGCTGGAATCTTATATCTTCCCCCCCCCCACGATACAGGCTTCCCTTCAATATATGTAGTATGTTGCTCCTCAGAAAGGTCATTTTGATATGCACGAAAGGTATGTACTATAAATCATGTGTCTATCTTGCACCAGGGAGTGTAGTCAGTATTCATGGTATTCGCATTATCAACAAATTCCCGCTAGATGTAAGTACGGTAGAAGATATTATGTGTCTCATGATGGAATTCATTGTGGAACTTACAAACTTCTGAACTTTCTTCCTCGCGCTCAAAACTCACAGCAAATCACGTATATATACCATGGAATACCTAAAAAATAGTGAATCATAAAAATGTTGAAGTGCCCTGCCACCTAGCGGCCGCAACATGCACTATCGCTTGAAAAATACATGTTTTGCGGGAGCCAATACAGTATTTGCTAGTGGTAAAAAGTTTCACATCTTATCTAAATGCAGTCAATCCTTGAAAGTCCGCGTTGTGTTGTCGCTCCATGCTTACAACCGTCATATGTGGACTTGCTTGTAACAATTAAGTTTCCATAAATTCAAGAGAGTATTCCACGCATAATTATAGTAATAATAACACAAACAACAGTATACTGTTAAGGGCTAATCGTAAATACTGGTGATATTGGGCTATATGATTCTGAAAAGCCAAAGTCAGCTGTTTTCTGAGGCGATCTTACAGATGTTGAAGTCCTCTCCTTGATTTACACTATTTAACTAGAGAAAATAGCAGCCCGGTGCTTGCGTGGAACAAAATCCCCATAGGTTATACTTTGGTCATTAAGTTATCTATCATCATCTGCAAATTTCAATTAATAGAACTTTCTCCAAACTTCTTCTTATATCTGTTTTAATACACTCTTTAGGGAGGTAGGAGGCATAAAGTTTTTTCTCGTTTCCAAAGTGTTTGCCATTTATAGTCCATTGCATTGCTATTACTTGCAGCCGTGACATATTTGGTGCACCAATAACATCAGGGCAATAAAAATACAGCAATGCGCAGTACAGTACACGTGTCCTGAAGTGTCAAAATTCAACATTTAATATTCCAGTGTATGACATCTAACATGGAATTTGATGTCATCGAAAGTGAATAAGATCATAAGTAATTGAAGTGTTCAAAAATATGATTTTTAATAGCTATCTCAATAGAATTATCTGCCACTCACCAAAAATTCCCACAATAATGGGTAAATTAGCATTACAGTTGTAGGAATTGGCTGTGGAGTGATTATTAATCAACTTTGGTATTAACGAGAGTTCCCTTTAGCGAGTGATTTTTCAGATCCCGAGAGCTCTCGCTAAATAGGGCTTCTACTGTATCTCATTCACAATGGCAGAGCAAGGTACATGGTCTTCCAATGTAAGTTTGACTTAACATCAGTTAATCTTACATGAACTAATTAGATAATTGCAAAATGATTGTCAAGTTGTTTACAAGGGAGGAGAGGATAGTTTTTTTAAAGTTATTCAAGAAATTTCAAATCAAGATAAGGCAATGCTCTAATGCTCAATGCAAGACTAATGAATTCTCCAGTAGTAGTAGTATTTTTGTTTAACATACTTCGATGGCTAAGGTCATTTTGCACATACTGTCTGCCATGTGAAGACAGGGGCAACAGCACTCGGACGAATTGGAGGACCACCCATCCAAACTCGAGCCGAGCCCAATGGTGCTTAACTTCGGTGGCTGAGTGGGAACTGGTGTTTCTATCGTGGCATGCCGTTGCCATGATCGCTCCAGTCTGAGTCAACTCTCAATTAAGAAATGTACTTTAATTTTATAAGCCGTTTTAACAAAAATTATCATAACTCCTCATCCTGTTAAATGAATTTATGATATCATAACCTATGTTCAATCAAAATGCATGTAGTACAACAATGAGATAGATGGAAACATACACAGTAAGTCCTCGACTTATGCAGATCTGAGTTACACAGATCCGGAGTTATGAGGATGTTCAGCTAGGCCGGTGACATGCTTGTGTTTTCTCCGCATTTCATTTCCAGTATACCGGGTGATGACCCTGGACTCATTGTCAAGCACGCAAGAGTTAATGCCAAAATATGGGCCCTTGGAATGCCCACTCTACTACCACAGCGCAATAACCTGCGACACATCCACTAGTCTGGCAGTTCTAGGTATGGGGAGTGTACATCGGCTATTTGTCGTCTCGCGCCATATACATGACATGTAATGCTTTCAAATCTGTCACTGGTCGCAAGTCTGGCCGGCTCCATAAGAATCTATGTATTTGACCTTTTACTAGCTGTCGCTGCACATCTGTCGTGGTGACAAAAACACAAAGAAAACGTAAGCCTGTCACCAGCCTTACATGGCATCAACGTCTTTTTTCGGTGTAGTTTGACCTTCCCATTTAAGTCGACACGTAGTTAATTATCTCTTCCATAGATGACACCTGTTGTCCATCACAGCAAAAAAAGGACACGTTCGTGCAGCAGACAGATGAACGTGTGCTTCCGTTGCCATTTGATCATTGGGAACATTATTTATCAAGTTTGAGAAAGTTTTCTCATAATATCATTAAAACTGTCTTATGTGTTTGTTTTGGATGTGAACCCTCAAAATGGCTAAGAAACATAAGAGTGGTGAGATTTCTACAAGTGGCAAAAAGAAAAGGCAGGCTAAAAGTTTGGAAACAAAACTGGCAATTATTAAGAGACATGGCAAAAGCGAAAAGTTTGTTGAAATCACACGTGCTTATGGCATGAATGAGTCAACAGTTAGAAAACTTATACATGATAAAAGTCGAATTAAAGAGCATATACATATTTATTAAGAACTTTTTCCAATTATGAACAGGCACACACATCCAACACACGAGTGTGATAATTTTAACAAATTTTCAATTTATTCATGTTTTGTGTAACTACTTATTTTAGATTTAAATATCCAGTGAAATAAAGATTGGATAAGTGTTACTCTCGGAATTGTCATATTATGTTAACTTAACAGCCTCTCAAAAGATGACATTTTCTGTAATCGCCACCCAAGGCCATACACATATATGGCCTTGTCGTCGCCAATTGCCGCCAAACACAGTAAAAGCGGCACCGCTAATATTTCAAATATGAATAGGTAAGTTGTTGTGTTTCTACTTATGTGGAAATTTTTGGGATGAATTAACCACGTAAGTGGAGGACTTACTGTATGTATAATGCCAGAACCAAATTTTTCATGCATATTTTATTTAGGAAAAATAGACAAAAAATGAATGCTTGTCCATTGTTCGGGTTCCCACCACATTCATTGTTGACTTTAGACAACAATGAACGCGGTGGGAACCCTGCCTGGAACAATGGACAAGCCTTCATTCAAGCCCTGCAGAAACTGACACCACAATAGACAAAAATTGTTAGTCTCTTCCTGAAGCAAGGTAATAGGGCGGTTAGCCATAAATGAGAACACTGCACTTACCTCGGGACCTTGGATCGTGATTTTCTGTACTTATCAAGCCTTCATTTTGCATTATTGACGTTCCAGGTTAACATTGTCATGAAAAAGATGTATAATGATTAGTAATATCACTAGTCTCCATAAAAATCAAGAGATCATTATAGTATCCACAAATATTATACCAAAACTCTTCCATGGAAAAAATGATTTAATTAACAAAGCAGCATTTTTTCAATTACGCACCTTTTTCCATGATTTTTCACCACCACCCATGAGCAAGACATTTGATTGGGTCTTAATTAGAGAGTAAAAGCTTAGTTTTGATAGGAAGACTTTTTTTTTATTTTACTTTTAGAGCAAAAAAATTGTAGTCCTGGTTATTTTAACAAATATTATGTTCTTCTCTGAATGCAAATACATACAGTAGAAAATCGACAATACGGAACTCGAAATTATGAAATTTTGAAATTAGGAACTTCGGGTCTTGGTCCCGACGTGAAAAAGTTACTCGTTCGTACGAATAGTGACGGATCACAGCAACGTTTTTAGGTGCTCCTTGTCAGAGTTAAACATCTAATTAATCATTGTCGCTGAATACATTATGCACTGAATTCGAATAACCTGAACGATCTCATTTTTCAATGCTACAATAGTAGAGGTGTGGTTTTGCTGGGGCGTGCCGTGGTTGCATCCGGCGTCTGCATCCAGCAGTCTGAAGTCACTGCAGTACTCATCCAATATATATCAAATGGGCTTGATTTCGCTGAGACGTCTTAGCCGTCCCGTTCAATTGTGATGCCCGACCTCTGCATCCTGACTGCTTTGAGAGCAGTCGAGACACGGATGCATAGTCGGGCAGTCCCAATATTTAGTGATTTTTCTGCTCTCCGCATTTTATATAAAGTGTCGTTTCCAGCTCTTTCTGTAAAACTACATGCAACATTTGGTTGTCCTCTTCTTTGCTTTCCAACGAAAGCAACATAACTAAATCGTCACCATTCATTTCAGGTCAAAATCAACTCACTCTCAGGAAACACAAACCGATAATAAATTTGTAATTAACCTACATACACTTTCCCACATCACCCAGTCACGGAATCGGGATGTAGACACCTGAATGAAACCACCCGGCCACGTCGACCAACTGCGACGTCCAGACGCGGCGGCTGGACGTGGCCACTGGATGACCCAATGAAACCAGACCTTGGACGACTTTGAATCATAGGCATTGTAGCACATAAAATATGAAACCAATTGGACAAAAAATGCATTCAGCTTTGTTACCATGAGTCCACAGAGTTTCCAACCAGTAAAAAAACGTAAATTAGTGGTGCATGGATATACTCATTGGCATTTTTTGCTACCAGTTTTCCCAAACATAAATCGATGATGAATATTCCTGGTACAAAAATCGTTTGCTGCATGCGTGTGCTAAAAAAACTATGTCATGTATCGGAGATGGTGCTAGGTTGTTCGAGCGATAGATTCAGTCGTGAATATAACCTAGGGAAGCTTTTTTTCTCACTATTTCAGACTCATTACACCTAACCTTTTTCCATGGCATAATTATTCCGGCTGGCAATAGCTATCATTGAGAGAATGAGGTTTAATTTCCCACCCTAATTGAGTGTGTTAACCTAGACATCGAGCAAGGTATTGCCCTATTCCATCACCAACAGCCAAGAAAACCAGAGAAAATAAGAGTTTGCTTGGTTCATACGACCAATTACTTTGACGCCCATTAATTCTTAAGTATGACTAGTGTTGGGCGCATGCATTATCAAAAGGAAAAACTACTTAAGTACCCATATATATTTGTATCGGAAAATGGTGTACCTTCTCCTCTTTCGCTCCAACCCAGTGATTGAAAAAATATCCTAAAAGAGAGCTCAGCTGCGTTCCTGCAGATTGATAAAGAATCTGCCCGAATGGATTGGAAATTAAGAAAATTCAAAATGGAAATGCCCGCACATTCCCATATTATTTTCCCCCACCCGGCAATCCCCACCAGGAAAATTCACTCAGCTTTCCATCTCAGTTGTTCCAAAACCTCGGCTCACTCTCCTCCATCAACCTATTTCTCACTTCAGGCGAACACATCAAACGCTTCCCTTCTCTCACACACTGGTCATATTTCCCCCTCAAGTGACCCTCCGTATCCCCCCTCCCCGCTCTAGGGTGGGCACGAGCCACCACCTTCACACCGAAGCCCCCGTTCCGACCCTCCAGGAGATCAGGCCCCTTTGAGTGCCCCCTCCGTCCCACCCCTCAACACTATGTAAGGATGCGATGTCCCACGCAGACTCTGCCGGCCCCCCATGCCAACTCTTGGGTCCTTTAAGTAAAAGGCCCCCACTCTCCAAAGGCATATCCTACCTCTCTGCTGACACAGCCGGTTGAGGTAAGGGAGGAGGAATATAAGATGTGACTATTCGGCGTAAAACGATGATTCATTCGATGTTTATTCCTCGCGCGCATCCTTTGGCCTTGACTCCCAGGTAGATCAACCTCACAAGTGACGTACGATACTCCGAGATCATGGGTCGCGTAGCTGTTTTTGTGAGAGGATGAATAGAGTAACCCCCACAATGACGGGGGAAAGGAGGAACAGACAGCTGATTCCGTCCTGGTGCGTGGCCTGACGAGCTGCAATGCTCAGACGAAAATCTCCTTGCTTGATCGAAAGCAGAGGGAAAACAATAACCAAAGACATCCCAAATTTTAGTTCAATATCGAATCTTTAAATGAATCCTGAAATTTAATGAATGAAGAGTAGGCGACCTAATCTGAATAGAGCCACAAATTAAGCTTTCGCATAGTAGAGTGGAAAAAGAAAATTATTGATTTGCAGTGGTAGCATCGTTAGTAGTTGATGAAGTGTAAAAGGAGTTGTATCACCTTCACCATTGAAGTGCATGGCTTGTATTGTACAATCTACTTTTGAAAGGAGGTACCTATTTAGCTGCACTCTTCTATAAACTCTTCTATCAGCTTCATCGTATCGGAAATAACCACGCACAAATAAGATGAATCCAATGGAGAATAACTACTGCTATATTTTCCCGAGATTAACGGGCAGTATTATCAGTATTTGAACAAAATACATAACGTGCATCCATCGCATAGCATCCGCGAGAGAATTTATTTTCACTGCCTTCAATATCCAGTGCAAATGATAGCGCAAGTCACACACTTCCTTAGTGTATGCATAAATCAATATTATTTATGATTATACATCGCTCACGCTAAAGTTATGAGTTCTCCAGTTATGAAATTATATAAAAAAATCCACTAAGAAGCTTCATAGGCTAGGTCCAACCTGCACGAAAATAAGAATGACAAGTTAGTTGTCGAGATTTTAATTTCCCTGGGGCTCGGATGGAGGTCGATTCTTCTGATTTTCGGGATTTCCACCACGAAAAGCTGGAATGACGTGGTGGAAATCCTGAAAATTGGAAGAATCAAACTCCGAAAAATAAGTTGTGTTCAACTGTCTGCACCCTGTGGGCATGAATACACATTTAAATATACTTTCATGATTTATAACTTCGTAAATCATGCAAGCACGTCGCGAGAGTACATCTTAATTTTAGAAAACAAAAAAAGAGCTTCATCGCGATGTTTTCGAAAGATACTCGTTCATATGAAATTTGATATTACGAAGTACCGATTTTTCCAGTCCGTCTACTTCGTAATTTCGAGTTTCTACTGTATTATCATAGCTTTGCATTATTACTAATGAAAATTCACAATGCTCGACAACACCATTTAAACCACCATTGTCGATCACCTCATGAACAAAAAAAGCTTGACAAGTAAGCAACAGCCGACAATTGCAATATGGGAGCCATTTACGAATAAAAAATTGAAAAAATAATTTACATTTACATACTCATGCATCTCTAGGCAAGAACATTAGAAGAACAATGAAATCATGTGGAAAATAAACATTTTGAAAATTAAATGATTAATTACCCCGAGACAAAACATAAGAACATGAAGTAAGCACAGCTAAGGCTCATGAAGAACTAAAACTCTCCGAGGCCCTACAAACCAATTTCTGATGGTTGTCCTAAACTCACATGCCAGGCAACTTACTCCTCCCATTTTAGTCACAAAAATATGTACATATTTGAAACTAGGTAAAACAAGTAAAACATTCAATTAATTACCTGATTTTCATCTGGATGCCATGGTGCTGTAGGTTTAGATAATTTACGGCATTGAGCATAGTCACAACAGCTGCCTTGCTCCTCATAATTTCAGCTGTGGAAATCAAAATAGATGAAATTTAAATGAATGATGAAAGCAGAAGCGAACTTTTTTCATTTTCACATGATAATAAATATAAAACACTGAAACAGCTTGGAAACTTTCCAGGAACTATACAGTAAAACCTTGATTTTACATTGTTGGAGGGACCAAAATAGTGGCAGTACATAAAATCAAAGTAAGTAAAATCGAGGGTTGCTAACAATGAACGATGTCTCTTCATTGTATTTAAAATCAAGCAATGAGTCACATATGATGACTTTCGATGAGTATTTATAAACATGGCATAATTAACAGCAAAATACTGTCCACAAGCATGATGGAAAACCCAGAAACCCGAAGATCAACCCTCAATTATATGCAATCCTCGGCTTTTATGCATCATCTACTCCATATTGCAAGTGCAGAAGAGCACCGATCATCTGGCATTCGATGGTCAGATCGGCGGATTACATATCGAATAATCCTGATATCAGCAAATCCTCCCTTTGCTTGCATCCCATCTTTTCAGCGATGGCCAGAGATACATTCTAGTCCACAATATAGCAGTGATTTGTTCCCAATAACATTATACCGGCAATAAGTAAGTCCTTGAATAATTGCTCCTTGATGACATGACTGAAATTAGCATGTCTCGTAGTGCTAAGTTTAACCCTTTCGTGACAGAGCCTCACAAAAGGAGATGATTCCCTGTTACGAGGGGCATGAGCATTTCCTCTCCTCCTCTATACGGAACTCTTTCGCAACAAAGAATCGCACGGGTATGCTCTTTATCCATCTTTATACCCAAATCAGTGGGAAGCTGGTCCCTTTCCTCAGCCACAGGACTCCACCTTCCTACCCATTAGCAGCCTCCCTCGCAGCATGAGTCCTTGGTCCACTGATTAAATTTGCAGTGGTTTTTAAAAACATAAATCTGTTGTATAGTCCAAAAATTTGGACTCTGAAATGAATTCCTTGTACATTTTTAACAAAATTCTAAAGTAAATATTAACTGATTCCATGTATTTTCGCCGTTATAAAACATAGGTGTTTCATCAAGTTGTTAATGTCGTCGTTTAATCAAGTCGTTAGGTGTTTCAGTCAGTCAATTCTAAAAAGTTCTCGCTGAAGAATAAAAAATGGACCCGTGACAAGAGAGTAAATGTGTATTGAGTGATACTACATGTATTTATGAATGTTTGAGTAATCAATCAACTAAAACGTGTTCAACTTACAGGATGCCACCTTATATAAACCACCTGGAAGATCTCTTGTGTGAAAATGAATAAGGGAGTCAAACTTTCCTAGATATGTTTTTTCGGTATTTTCCTCCCAGCTTTTGGCAGATTGTGGTGGAATAAAAAAGCAACCTCCACTCAGTACAAGTAAGAGATCATTGCTCCATAAACACACCTTCGATGAGATCATTAGATTTGTTGGCATATCCATTTTGATGGGTTCGCTAAACTATCCGCAAACAATGCTATCTATGTGCATAGGCAGAGAGCCCCACTCATATAGCTTCAGATGGGACAAAACTGAGGAGAAGAAATGTGAAGTTATGCAGCCTCTAATTATAAAAAAATATAATCATTGTATGATTTGATCTTTGTGATCGACTCCTCGCATATTACTCTTCTTCAATGCATACAAAAAATGGCCTTTACGGGTATTTATGCACTTTGTTGACTTGCCCATTGTCAATTCCTGGGTAATGTACCGCCGAAATTGTGTTTAGGCAGATGTACCGAAAAAGGAAATTGCCTCACTTCTGAAATTTAAAACTCAATTAGCCACTACAATGATTTTGAATCTATAAGGGTTGAAATCAGGGAGTAGATCCAAAAAAATGAGGAAGGCCATCAAAATGTAGCTCTTTTAGTCCAGGTTCTCATGAGAGGTCTAAAATACGTTTTAACAAAGAATCAGGCATTGAAGATCAGCATGTTGACCCTGAGGATCAAGTCCAGCAAAAACTCTGAAAAATCAGTCACCCTGTCAATGACGTTAGATTTGACAGAATAAATCATTGGCTCCAACGGCTGTTTCCTAAAATATCATACACGGCACTAAACATACTGAATGAAGCAGGCCTAGAAAACAAGGTTCATATACATATATTTGTTTAAAAATGTCTGTTATGAGAACTAATTTAACAATTATACCAAGATTGTACAGTTATGTGTGTACCATTATTTTTATGTTGGTAAAATGCATAGTTTGTATAATTGTTTATTTGCAAATTGTAAAAATATTTATCAATAAAATTTCCTAAATAATACATTTTTCTTTCATTTTGTAGAGAAACTAATGTTTTCTTTCGGTAAACAATATTTTCACGAGTCATCAGAGTACTTGATCAAGTAAGTTATAAAAGAACAATATATATAACGGTATTGAAAACAAAAAAGTATATTTCACAATTCACTTATATGATCTTCACGTCCACATATGTGGGTAATAAATATTTCAACAAAAGTAATAATAAAAACTATTTCAACATATAATTTCAGTTGTCCAATGTTCTCAAAATAGGTGGAAAAAAGGTTTACATAGGCCAGGTATTTTTCAGGACCAATGTGGATATGCATTTTTTCAACACCGAACCTTCAGGTAATTTTTTAAAGCACTAGCATTAAATAAACTCATGAACCACACAATAAAGTAAGTGGATAAAGGTTAAAATAGATATTTTAATTATTTCTCATATGAAAAATCATTACAGTGAGAAAATATTTAAAAGCCTCATAATGTGCAATGAAATAGGCTGAGGGAGCAGAAATGGGAATGCTTGGTGGTAACTCCATCCCAAGAGCTTTACCAGAGAGATGATCATGCACTCAGTACATTAATTACAATCCCACTTGAAGACAATTTATGACACTTAAATTTTAGGGCTTAAGAAATTTTAACATAAATGAAATAGTTACAATTTACCCATTACTTTAACCCTTTAACTGCGCAAAAAATCTGAAATATAGCTCTCCCCAAACGCAAACTTTTTTTCTAAATTTTTGCGTAGTTTTAAAATTTGACACTTTTTATTTTTAGGAAAATTAGTTTTAAAATTTACAATGAGTAATTATCGTCTGATTTTACTGTTGAATACGAATTGTTGAACTTTTTTTACTAAAACCATAAACCATACTTCAAATCGCCAATAGACGATGGGAGCAGTTAAAGGGTTAAACTCTGATACTTACTCTCTGGGGGTGAGGCAACTGATCTACTCGAGAAGGTATTGTAACAGGCCTTGAAGAAGTACTTCACTTGTTTGAAGAGCGCAGACTCACAAGAAATCTCCCCAAATTTTAGAAACAGCTCAAGAATAAATGGAAATATTTCTTCACAAAATGGTACCTGAAAATAAAAATATAAGGCAGATAGAATTAATTTACAACATAAATTAAAATATTTTACAAGCACCTTATTACCAAAGATTCAAAATGACAATGGTAATCTGAAAGTCTTTAGGCATATTTACTTCAACACATAGGGTTTTCATACTGGAGGTAATTATTGCCCAAAAGAGGGTTTGCAGATGACAGTGAAAGCCCATTATAATGATAAATACTGGCATGTGATGAGTACCTTGAAATATGAAGTTATTTCTGAAGTACCATCAACTGGCCTAGACTTTACCATCAAAATAAATTAGCAATAACGACATCAGCAAGCTTCCTCAGTGAGTGTTTGATGTTAAAAGTGACATCTAGCATTAGGAGCAATGTATAACAGAAACACTGCCTCCTTAAGCTTAAAGCTTCAGAAGGCAGGCTGTAAATAATGGTCGAGGGTATGTACTCTACAGACTACATTGCATACATGTCCATTAGTATGCTTTCCGTTACTCTTTTGTAAACCCATTAGAGTCTGCATACTGGGACCATGGTTTGGATGTTTATGTTTCAATGAGCATCATAACCATATTTTTATTCGATATTAACCATTGAGGTCAACAACATAGTCCATCACAGATTTTCAGCCAAACCACGGTCCTGTGCGGAAGAGCAATATCCACTTGGAACTAAACAAGTTCTCCTCTCTTGTCCTCACTCGGCAAGAGGGAACCTCAGAGCATGAGATAACACCCTTGGAGGGAAGTTGTAACCTGTGAAGGGATAATTTCTGAGGGGTGGAATTGGATTTTGGGCTTCTGTTTGCTTATGTGTGAGCAAAAATGAGGAATGGACGGTCGGTTGGCCAATGGGTATCTCTGAATAGATATACCCAATAAATACTCACTGTTTTGGCAAGTGACTCTATGGTTATTAATCAGCCAAATTTTGCTATCTTCAAGAATTTATGTAATCGATCCTAATGGTTCATTTACTTCAGAAACAACAAGAGTCAATCCACTGCTATGCATATTTCGACTGGGTTTTTTTAAATGTTATGCAGCAAATTGTTGATGCCTGAGACATATTTAAAAAATGTAAACCCCAAAACACAGCCCTCAAGGAAAGCATATTGATGGTATAAAGTGTTCTTTGTCACACAGGAGCAAATTAATTGAATGTGAAAGGGAAATATGCACAAAAATAGGATAGTACCGAATTCATATTTATAGCTGTTCTGGGATTGGAATTTTTTAGGCTCAATTTTTTTTCATGCGTAGTCATGAAGTTTATTTTATAACCATTCTTACTCCATTATTTTTCAATACTTAACTATAGCAAAATTATGTGGATTAAATCTGAAATCTGATATGTATAAATAATATGCTAAATTATCTTCATTCAACTGATTTGACAGAAAGAACCCTGGCAGAAATTTAATGATCGGTCTCGAGGTTTAGCATGTAGGAAATGTGAATTTTATGGGCATTCTGTGAATTTTACTTGAAAACGCAAGACATTGATAAGAAGAGGGACTTGCAGATAGAAAAATGCACTTTTTGTACTCTTTCTATGCTGCTTGTGAAATCAACTGTTTTGTTTTTAATGTAGATCTTTAAATCCAAGTGCATATAAAAGAGTGCCCAACAAATCATTGAATATGAAGAACAATGAGCAAGTAGACATCTTGATTAATCCTCTCTTCCATTCAAAGTTTCCTATGAGTAAGCCTTTACCCACTCTTTCCTCATTTCACAACTCCATGTCGGGATGCTGAGGTGTAAGCTGAAGGATACATGGGTCCCCCACTTTCGCACATCCACCAAATGAAATCACTTAACTGACCACAACACCACCCCTTAACTCCCACTCTCAGCCAAATAAGAAACCACAGCCGTTTCATTCAATCCCTTCAGGTCACTTTTGAGCAGAATACAGTTTTTCCTCAAGTCAGGATGGTGGAAAGGGCATTCATTCATCGGAATGTTTATTGTTTCCCCAGAAATGAGTGAATGGAGTCAACAGGGTGTTGCCTCTATACAAATATCCTGGATAATAAGAGTGAAGGCTGAACTCACTAATTGAGTGATTGAGAGAAGCATTTAAGACACTCAAAAAGTGAAATGAAAGACATGGAGTCATTTTTATGCTAAGGTATTGGAGGTACTGTATATACTTGAGCAAAAGTCGAGAAATTCTTCCTTTTTTCAGCCAATGAAAACCTACCTTCGATTTGCAGTCGAGTCACTAAATAAGCTGACTTTTTCTGGGTCAATATTTCAGCGCATTGAAAGCATGAAACCATATTTATCTCTGCTATGCATAAGTCACGGAGAATATTTGCTTATAATATATTACATTTATGTTATTAGTTTCTTATTAGGATGTACCATGGCCAAAGACACTTGATACTTCCACTTTGCAAAATTAATGCATTCAACAAGGTCACCTGTATTGTACAACTATCGCATAAGAAAACCGAAAACACTAAGATTTCCAGATTATCTACAAGCAATGCTGGGGGTGTAAATCTTTGTAATTATACTGAACGATAAGTCGCATATATTTTACATGCCGTAGGTAAAAATAATTCTAGGAATAATAACATTAATTATTATAAATATCGAACTCAATAAGAGATGAAACAAAAGCATGTTGACTTCCTGTTACAAAATCAGGAATTGCCAGATTATATGCTTCCTGATACACCACACACACTCATACAGCCAAGTCATATATGACAGTGAAATATAATTTGGTCATTAACACCTTTATTACAAACTTAACACAATTAATAGAGAACTCTAATTCACTTCAAGGAATCAAATAACACACACACAATTACACTCACACCTTATGTATGCTTGTACTGACAGATGCCTAGTTCATATCACACATGTTGAGCAACGAGAAAATGTTTATGAGATTTTACCGTGGCGATTGCAATTAATACAATAAATGCTACCAAACTATAAATTGACGTTACTTCATCTGACACCATAAATACTCATCGTAATGACTATTGTTTTAAAATACACTCACGCTTGAGACATTAACATTCATACACAAAGTGATGCAATTATAGCACAATGTCTTCCAGTACATTAAAAAAAATATCTGTCTTCTACTGCACTCTCCACATATTTTGCACTGTTATGCAACACACACGAGGTCACAATAAACAAGCAGCATATGACAGCATAATGCCCCGACAAATCACATCAATCACAAAAATTGCCTAACCTAACCGGGGCAGAGCAGACGACGTTACCGCTACACCTCAACTCCTATGCACATTACACTCACAGGAACACATACGTTGTACACTAATACGTAGGGTCCATACGTTCCAGGTGATTGTATCAATTGTATCTTTACATGAGTCTATCTATGCAACCAAGGTCTCTTGGAGCGCATACAATGACGTTAAAATCTTCCATTGCTTTATTAATTTCCAGCTCTTGTTTGGGATATTTGCTTCAATACATTTTACAATGGATAGAATATAAACTACAAATAATTCAAGAAATGGCTTCAGGGTAAAATGATCATCTGGAACTTTATATTATGGATTAAGTCAATCATAAAATCCACCTTAATGGACATTTCAATAACCTCATGCAACTCTGTAATCTTCACGTTAACTCTTTAACCATTGGAAATCCATCATTGTCCTGACGAGCACTTTAACATTCAGATTTAACTTAACCATTGATTGTAAAACCGAATTTTGAGGTTATCCGGCTGTTAACGTTAACGTCCAGTTTAACCAGACATTGTAAAACCGGCATTAAGTATTACAGAGTAGACAATGTAAAAAAGGTAAATTTTTAAAAACAAAATTACTTTCGGGTCCCACCAATTCATAAAGATGACTTGTCAATGGGTGCTATGGTCAAGCTGAATTATATCATTGGGTACAGGTCATTTTATAACAATTTCCTCGTGTGTCCCTAAAAATTTCATAGGTCATGTGTATTGTAAAAATGAAAATTGTTCATATCATGCTAAATTGCATTATTTTATCTTGATAGTTTCTTTGAGTAATATACTGCATCTATAAGCTTTAAATGCCCACAATAATGGCCAAACTTACAACAAAGTAACAGGAATAGGCTATAACATGATTCGTTTCAAAACCTTTGGTAATAATGACCACTTGATTAGAAAGTGGCTTCTCAGATGTAGTGGGTACTTGATATGAGCAGCTTCTACTGTAAATACTAATAAATAGGAGGAAAGAAGTGCCCTTTTCTTTGTACAACTGTGAATCTTAATCAGATAATAAATTTCTCCAATGGCCGTAAAATATATGCACCACTCGTCAAAAAATCAAACACATACTGTGTTGGCCTTCACACAACACTTCAACGGTACGCTTCACTTCAACGGTCAGTTTGTTTTGTTTCCACTCCCCCCCCACCACTTGACTAACTTCAACGTTCATTAGCTTCCATCCCCCCCCTAACCCTTCAACGGTCATTATGACTCCCACCCTCCCCCCTCTCTTCTTCAACAGTTACGTTCCTTCACTACCAATCCCCAATAGCCATGTACCACATCTATTGGCCATTGGCTTCCTTTCTCCCACCCCTCCTCGCCTCCCCCACTCTCCACTTCGCCCACATTCCCACTGCTTACCAATGACCTTCTAGCCTTTACCAAATCAATGGTCATTGTTTCCCCCCCCCCCCCCCCCCCCCGCTTCCCAACCCTTTTGTCCCTTCCCTATTTATTCTAGGATTGTCCTCCTCTTCATTCACTTTCAACCTCGTGTTGCAAGTGTTTTTCCCTTCAGCTCGCTGAAGAGGACCACTTTGTGGTCGAAATACGCGTATCCGAAGTTCACCCTCGTTCCCTGTTTTGTTCTCCCAGATATTTGGGGCCCTATTGTGTGTGTGAGTGAGTGTTTTGTGTGATTGCGTGTGCGGTTGTATTGATAACTTGGCAGCCTTAGCAGAGTCACTACAGCTCTGCAAAGGATCCCAGGTTATAACCCAGGAATACTTAGCGAGGTCCCATTAGCCTCACAAAGGATTCCAATTGGGTTGTGTGTGTGTGTCTGTGGTGGTCCCTGGGGAGGAAATAACTTTCCCGTAAACTACCACAGGAGGGTATTCTGGTGGAGAGGCTGTGGTTGGTCCCTGTTGCGGAGTCCCCATTCCCGCAAACCAACACAGTATGTGTTTGATTTTTTGACGAGTGGTGCACATATTTTACGGCCATTGGAGAAATTTATTATCTGATTAATCTATAGAGGCCATAGAGCTCAACTAACTTGATGTGAATCTTAACAAAATTAAATTAACAACTAAATTTAAAAAAAAACTAATAAATTAAACAAAATAATTATTAATCATGAATGTGAATCTTACCTTGAGGCTACATATATGAACCAACTTTTCTAAGTAAGATGATGATGTAGTGAAGCATCTAAGTAGGGTTGTTACCAATGCAGTAATCCACTTCGAATGGTCACAGTCTCCTGAGGGAATCCAAAGATCATTGGCCTCATTGAACATCTCTTCTTTAAACTCCAATGGGGATGGGGAGATTTGAACACTGATCATTTTTTCCACAATCGCATAGTCATGGGCTAATTTCATTTGGCTTGGCCAATGTTCACCTGAAAGATCAAGTTAAAAAGAATTAGGACTGAACCAATAATAAATTCTGACATGATTACTAGCCAATATTTGCTTAATGGCATTCAGGTATACCTCGTTATACGTTGTTAATTGGTTCCGTGAGGCAGGACGTAAGTTGAATTTCGATAAAAGTCAATACAGCACCACTATAAACCATTAAGATATACACTACTTTACCCACTATGAATATACATATATATTAATATGCTGTAGTGTATATATGAGAGATTTAGTTTAAAAAAGCTTTCAAAACTAGTAGTCAGCACACTTGTATGCAAAAGTAAAATAATTATAACTAGAAAGATGGCAAAGCGTAATTGCGATCTTATTCAATATAAGACATTGCAAATGCATTTATATTCACTCTAGTGCACTGCTTACTTCACAACACAACAGTGTATTAGCTTCAGTTCATTCATTTCAGACACTATGCTCTACGCAGTGCCCTTCATGATAATTTTAAGCAAAGGCATCAAACATGGATAATGTAAAGTTTTTAATTACCCTGCGGAAAAAACTCACATTAAAAATTACCGCTTTGAATGAATTTCAAAACTACACACAAAAAATTAGGCCGTGACTATTGTGAACATTAAGAACACTGGCAGTTCACTGAACATTTCTTCTGCATACATTGCTCCATTCATTGCTGTTCGTGTGCGCTGATATGCTCCAATATGTTCTGACTTCAATGCATAAGAATGGAAAGCTCCCTGTGTTACTACTTTCACCTCTGACAGCACTAGTCAGTGCACATCTAAGTCATATTCTGGCATGAGACATGGCACTTCAAACCAGATCAGTAGTATACTTGTGCCCCATTTCCACAACAGTCTTACGAACCCACATAAAAACTCTACACCCATTCCCACTAAATTGGTATCACAGCTAAAACTCTGTGCTGCCCTCTCCAAGAGTTGCAGCGATCAAGTGAAATGCAAGCAGTTAATTTCAAACTAAATTAGATTACCACATACATGGTACCTATTCAGAATCATTTCAAAAGCAACTGGAACTCTTATCTGTTTATGAAACAGCAATATCATGCCATTATCCATTTTGTGTTCCGTTTCTGAGAATCATGCTTCATATTTCCGGTTCTTCCCTGGCAATACCAGTGCTAACTTATATAGGGTTGGCAGCATTAGGAACGACATGTTCCAGCAATATGGATGTGCATTCCCATGGTGATTTGGACCAACAGGCTAACTACCTCAGTCGGTATGGCTGTTGAGGAAACGGGATATTGATGAGTGCTGGACAATAAAAGAACTTCGATAATTGCATCTACGGTGGTTTTATTACATAGTTGAGTTTCAGTGAAGGCAGCATGTGTGGATAATGTAAAGTTTTTTAACTACTATGTGGTAAAAAGCCTACGTTTTCATATATGCATTTTGAACAAATTCGAGAACTATATGCAAATCATTCAGCCACAACTGTTTTAAATATTACTTACTACCTACCGATGAGTTGCCGGATGTTTCTTCCACGCACATAGCTTCATTCATCTCCGTTTATGTTCGATAATGCGTTTTAATCCATGCTCACTTCCTTGTTTTAATTTCTTTACTATTTTGTACTGTAATTTACTTTGAATTATTTGTTTTGATATTATTATTTAAAACAATTTTTTCGCTTCATTTCAATGTGGATTCTTATATTTTCATTGTTTTAAGTGTTATTTTGGTTTTAATATTTTCATCTTGAATCTGTAACGTTAACATATCTTGACCTATTTTATTCATTAATAAGCCAGGAAAACCAACGTATCTGCGGGATCCACATAACTTGAAACAACGTAAGACGAGGTATACCTGTATATGTCAGTATCATAGCAACATAATTTCATAACTGATTCATTCAAGACTTTCTCAACGTAAAGCTGTATATTACCGCATTGAATATTTTGTACCCTCTAATTCACTGTAAAAATTGTGTGAACATATCAGAATTAGCCAATATGTAATTTGTTTATACGTGCATACACTTATATAATTTGATGAATCCTACACCTGCTACTATACTATAAGGTCTCTGGAAAATAAAAATTATTATTATTAGCTGCATCATCAAGATCTATTTGCATCAGAAAGGTTTTTCGGCTCTGCAAATTTAGAGTCTATCAAGATAAGGGGAGCATTATCAACAGTGAATAACCAAAGGCACAAAAATGAAGCATATATAACCTTAGAGATTATATTGGATGCTCTAGAGAGACAGTGTTCACAGCACAGTGGGAGAGATCATAAATGTTTACGGCAGTTCACCAAGCAAAGGTTATTGTGACCAAATTATGTTTGAATTCATCTGACTAATTCTCCTGCACTTTGACATTGCAGGGCTCCAACAATGGAGATCACAAGCCTCCAAGCCTTTGAGTACCAATTTAATTTTTTTCTATTATTTCCCAAATCAGGGATAATCAGTGGATAAATGATAAGAACTTCTTTGGAAACAGGTGAGCATCCTTGAGACATCAAGCTACACATATGATTGTTGCTGAGCAATAGAATTCATACTGCACACAATATATCACCCTTTGACGGGCAGATTCTTACGTAGTGTGGTCCCCCCTTCTTTGGAGTTGACAATTGCACAGATAGCTTTGCTCGTGGCCTCCACCACCTCCACATCCAGATCTATCAAGTACTTAGGGAGAAGTTCCAGGCATGTGTAAGTTAGCCTGTGTAGAGGGTTCTTCGCCATGGATTTTAATATGGATGAGGCCCTTTGGGGGATAAGTATTCCCGCTTTAATATCACCAGTCGCTATCTCAGCCAGACACTTTGCTGCTTCACATCTTATCTGTCAGTAGAGAACAAAATATGTCAGTTGACATTGCTGATGATAAGGCTCCATTTGTAATTGATATATTACAGCGGGCAACAAATTACTTATATTTTTTTGCAGAATTAAATGCTTTTGACCAATTGGGGTACAAGAAAATATTGATTTTATTGCCATCAGCTACAGGATATGCCACAGCATTAAATGTTTTACTTAGTACCAAGAGTAAGAAATATTTCATGGCAACACGATAAAAAAAAGTTTCCCATACTCTAAAATCCAAGCTCATGATACATAATTACAATGAGGGAAGTGGAGTAAATTCTTGCATAGTTCAGGTTTTTGACAGGAATTAAAATAAAAATAATAGGAGCCATAAACAATAGGATAGAATTTTACTATTAAGCATAGGTATGATGGTGATGAGTGATCAGAAGTAAGCATACCTCATAATCAGAAGTTGTGGACAGCATGGTCAATACTCTAATAGTTCTGTGGAGTGTAGTTTCACTATAGTGATAGAATGAGTAATTCTTATTTTCGATTTCTTCGTACAGTTCTTTCATATCATCTTTCTTCTCCATTAGCTGAAAATTAATAATGAATACAATGATAAAATCTTAAACTTCTTGACAGTATGCTGATAACTGCATATTTTTTCATTAATTAACTCTGTATATGGTGAGAAAAAGTGACTGAGTCACCAAAGAATGTCCATTTCATACAGACCATGATTAATATTAAGGTAGTTAACATTAAAATATACTCCAGCACCCTAACATATTCTTATTCCATATTTTGAAATCCAAGCTTGCTGAGTAAATTGCACATCTAGAGTTCTTTTGACTCCAACCCAGTGACAGAATAAAATATTAGGAATGAGAAATTGGGGTTTTCAGCTGAGTTTCTGACTGGTAAGGAAGTGTCAGTCATTTTTTAACATAACCCTTACTAAAGAAATAAGCAAGGCTAGGAGCTAAATTGACTCACTCTACGAGTGATACCGTCAATACAATAACTCACCTTGTTGGAGATAGAGAAGAAACACTAACCAACATTGTCCCTCCCTTAATGATCTAGCCAACAATAAGTCACAAAAATATAAGGCAGTCAGTAAATGGCAACTTAATCACTAGAAAGACCTCTGCCTCTAAACTTCCCCTCCATCTTCTTTCACTTCCCAACATGCTTGTCCATACCACTGTGGCCACCTACATCATATTCATCTGAATATTTCAACTTGAACCTTTCTTTTCTTGAGTAAGACTATGTCACATCAAGGCTAAATGCATTGCGACAATGCATATCTCTAATGACAATTGTATAAACTATGAGTACAGTGGCCGTATCTGCGTTAGATACGTTCCGAAACCTACCATAGGTAACAAATTCCACAGATAACTGATTCCAATATATATAGTCATTTTGCCATGATTTAATTGCAGCCAGATTACTATACAAGAGAAATATCTTCACAGTATGCTAATTGATGATGTTATTTGCATTATTAATTATTTTCACAGCACATAATAGGAAATTTTTATGGAAAAGTTAAAATTGTAAGTGAATTGTCGCACAATTATCAACAATGAGCTGAATATTTCTTACGATATGCCACGTCTCATTGGATAGGGGATCTCACAGAAATGGGGCAGGGACTGGGCCCCTCCCCCGGTCCGTGGTCTCAATCCCTATACTCAAAAGTTTAGTCTCGAGTAAAAACATCAGCAGCTCGAAAGCAGCACAATAAACCCACAACTTCTCTCCAGCACATCCGACCTACCATGGCCAACTTCATATGAAGTTGGCCATAGACAGACCTCAAGTCTCATGACTCAAGGTCAGAGCAGTCGGTGACTACAGGGCCGTTTGAAAGGATGGAAAGGGTCCTTTACCTGCTCCATGAAATCATCTTAAATTATATCCCACTCCTTTCCGGTTGAAATATCTGGGCTGGGAGCTCCCCAAGCTTTGCACTGGTAACTTCCAGCAAAACCTTCCCTAACTAAGGCCAAAATTTTCTTTCCAGCGTTCATTGCAGTCGATCTTGAGCAAAGACGGGTAATGAAATATACTTACGACTTCAATACCGTCAAATTGCAAACATATTTATTCAAATCTCATTTTAAATACCCTGAAACACTAGATCAAACATTTTATTCATTCTTCACCACCTCTCTTAATGGACGATTCATTCTTACCATATTTTTTTAGTGACTTCAGCGATTGTTTTTTCTTTCCAAATTAAATCGAGAATATGAACTACCTCCTTGATAGTAAGCACTTGACGCCTTCTCTTCAATTTTGTTGAACTACACTCACTACTTTTACGCTAAGGTTCATTTGAAAAAAGGCTGTCACAAATGAACACTCGAGACCTACTGTTGCAAGCGAGCTTGGATGGTATAGCTAGGGGGATATTGCGTATCCTGAGTCCCCAGGCAGTAACTAGCATTTGGGCGACTCAAATTGTAACCACCGGCGTAATTGCTGGCGACTCAGAGAGAACTCACCCTGAGTGCTTATGCATCACCTTATTCTTGCCCCACGCCAAGTGGGAAAGTTCTCGCCTATCAATCTCACCCTCAACAGAAGGGGTCACAAGACACCCCTTTGATTATTATTCACTTGGTAATGGTCCGCTGTTTGTACATGTTGAAATACCAATTCTAAGTGAATGCGGAAGAAGTTTCACGTCAAAGAATGGCGCATATTTGAACTTAGGGTCGACTATATCAGGAAATTCTAACTTCTAATTTCTGAGCTGAGTGAACCACGGATAACTGAAACCGCGCATATGAAAACCATGGATACAGGGGTCCCACAGTATTCATGATTGAAACATGTATAGGCTCATATGACTTTTTTGAACATGCCAAGGAGATTCATGAATACTGAAGTAATTCATATTCACCTTCTTCCTTAATGAGTGGTATCAACTACAGGGGTGTCATTACATGCACAGCACTCCACAATAACATATAATTCTTATAAAACCTTTTAGAAATTCACCGTTAAGGACAACCCCAGGGTAGCTTAAATGGTTAAAGCACATACTGCTGATTCAGAAGATATGGGTTCAATTCTCAGCCAAATTGAATGATTTTTCATTGTTAACTGTACAAATTAGTGTATTTTCTGACCACGTTATAGTTAAAGGCACAGCTAGTCCTGCAGTGTTTAAAAATAACAAATATTTCAATTGACTGGCATTAACACAATCCTACCAAGGCAAAGATATCCACTTTCCTTTTTAATGGATGCATGCATCATCTCCATGGGCCCTCCTAAGGTCCACTTTTACAATGATCAATGTTATTCTTCGGATAACAAAACCATTTCCTTTATGAGATGCAAATTGATAAATTAGGTTTTGCCTAGTTCTTCAGGCTGCAGGTTAGTTGACATGAGACTTTTGCAAGAACTTTCTCAGGTTTCCCATCAGGTGAATGGCTGCATGTTCGCCAATGTTTCAATGCCAGACTCGGACATCGTCATCAGAGCAGATGACGATGCCAGAGTCGAACATTGAAATGTTGGCAAACATGGAGCCATTAATTCGGAGGGAGACCTGAGAAAAATTCCTGCACATCATTCGCTGGGAAAGCACCAGATTTTACTTCATGAGCCTTATTGCTAGGAGAGCATATCCACATCGCTTATCATTCTGAGAAAATGGTTAAACAGATAAAAGCTAAGGTTGCTGGGGTAATGCATTGTAACACGTCACTAAGTAAATTTGTATATTCCACACTTTTTTATTTCCTACCACGATTTTGACAATCATTGTCATTATCAAGGTAATAATTAAAATGACTGTTGAAACCATGGTCTGAAATAAAAAAGTGAGTAATAAGCTACATACAATGTCATTCATTGGATGAAAAAAAATATTATAGACTAAGTATGGCTAGATTACTGTAACCTAGGTGTAATACTCACCATTGTCTGTACATATTGCAGCATTTCAGGGCGAGCTATGCCAAGCATTGAATAAACACCTATGAAGTTCTTCAGGTCCATTCTCAAAGTGGTTCTTTCTCCACCATGTACAGTTTTCTCCAACACAACATTAAGATACTGGAAGGTTGGTGTGCGGGGAAAAGGCATCAGGCATGCTAAATCGTTCTTTAAATAGTCCAATTCGAGGATTCTCTCTATCAGTTTCAACACCTCTAACTCAATTTCCTTGACACATCCATCTTTGATGAGATCCACTAGAGCATAGATTAGTGGCACTAATATCACCTTCAGGCCTTCCATCAAGTAAAGAAAGTGCCTGGAAAGATTAAATAAGCACTACTGAGTGGAGTCAATACACAAAGTGTGAAGTTCATAAATACACTTTTATATCAGGCTCAAGCTTAATCAGGTTTCTCTAATTACTAAATTTTAAAGCATTTATGTAGTGGTAAGTTGAATTCAAAATTAATCAGGTATCAGTCTCAAAAGCAAATCTCTCTTTTCATTGGATCTCAAATTCCCAAATTGTAAATTCACCAAATAATGAACCCCAGCTCAATTTAATTGACAAATCATATAAAAAACGAATTCAAAACCATTTTTACATTTTCTATTAAGTTTATGTAGTCTAGATTTTCCCCCAGACTCCAATCTAATATTAGCTTTAAAATAGAAATAAAGCTGAGGAACTATATCAATTTCACAATGACTTCATATTACTTCTTTAATGAAGGCACAAAGTGAATGCAAGTAATTTATTAATTTTTGCTTATGGAATGGAGCATTTTTACTCTGTCAGGATCTAGTCTGTTTCTTTCTTTATCAACCAAATTGCCAGCAGTTCTGAAGGTTCTCTATAAAAATGCCATTGTCAGAACAGTGCAAAGATATTTTTAAATGAGGAGCTTCAAAACCTTTCTATGTATCTTCTTGGGTTAATTTTTAGCCTTTTTCAGCTTCATGAGCTAAAATTGAAACTTTTTTATTCAATTCCACCATATGTCAGTAGCTTTGTAAACAACACTGTGGGATAAACTATTGCCACAAATGATGTAAATTGCAACTATCATTGGCATTTTTCATTAAAAAGTAATATGTGAAAATAATGGACGATTCTACACAAGCTAAAACAAATGGCCACACATTTCAAGATAGGCATGGTTAAGCAGTCAGCATGTTTCTTGTTTCAGGTGGATAGCAAAAGAGATTTTGGAGATACTTCAGTTTTATAGTTTTGAATAAAGAAAATAGAAAGACGAAAACAGATATTTCTGTCAAGCAAGAATATCCAACAAATAGAGCTTTAACCTGTGAGGGGAAATGAGCTCATCCAAGCAAAGGCTGAAAATGAATCAACGTCATGAGTTTTGTAACCCTAGCAATTCATAATTCAATCCACATGACATGCCTTCGCAAGCAAGAATGCAGTAATCAAATTGAAGAAAAATTAATGCCATGACTAATGGTTTCCTTGTGTGCACTGGTACGATTCTATAGTGTGTTTTAAGCTGATATAATATTCCATTTATTTTATTAGAGATGGAATTTACCTGGCCGTGTCATGTCAAGTTAATATTTATGATAATACAGTTGAGCACCCCTAATCCGCATATCTGTAATCTGGGAACACCCGTAATCTGGCAATATTTCCAAGGCGTGCTTTGTGGAAATCAGAAACTTTTTTGCTGAATCATTGCTTCGTATTTACTGAAACTGTAACGCACTCTTAACAAAAGTTCTCCCATTAAAGAGTGAGTATTGGAAGATATTTTGCATACAATGTTGTCTATATTCATTTTTGTGGGCAACGAAGGTCTTAATTCAGCAAATTGAAGACATATTGCGTCGTTGCCAAGACGCGTGTGTGTGGCTTCTCGGAGATGGACAGTAGGTACCGGTCTTACATGTCGCGCACATGTTTGCTTTATACTTATTGTTAGTGATAACTCGAAGTAAAAACTATGCCATCTGCATAGTTTTATCCATAAATATTTCTAATGTAAGCAGTTACGGTAGCAGCAGGGGGTGAAGCAAAAGCACAGAACATTGACTATCGCAAAAAAGCGGAAGATGGAAAAACTTGGTTTCGGTACATCAGTGAAGCGCCTGGACGTGTGATATGTACTCCGTTGGATCTTAGACAATATTTGACAATAAGAAGCAGAAAGAGAAGATCCTCAAATATTTCTGTGAAAGTGACACTAAGGAAGGGATGGCGATAAGAAAAACCATGAAAAAAGGTTATAGTGACGTTTTAGATCGCGTACTTAATCAGTGGTTTTGACTGCGTCGTAGTGAAGGGCTCAGTATTTCAGGCCAAATGTTAAAGGAGCAGACTAAAATATTTTTAAGAAATTGATAGATTGTAGATATGTTCAAAAAGGCAACCAAGGATGGACAAGAATCTTCCTCCAAGGCATCCTCCACAATCACTCCCGATGTATCAACGGATAGCCACACATATGGAAGCACTGGTAGCAGCGAGCATTGACGGCGTGGCGTAGACAGCTCATTGAATTACCTGATATCGTATTAAACACAGTGGCATAAGAATTGCAAGGAACATAGAAAGAAATGAAAAATTGTTATTCATTTATATTTTTTTATCAATTAATAACATTATACTGTTTGATGTGCAGAAATGTCATACGCATTCTTTTCACTCTGCCGTTTTGCGATACTACCGGTTGACTGATTTTGTTTGTGAATTTAGAAAAGTTTATTTCTTATTTTTTTCAAATTATTTGTTAAATAATACAGAAAATATTCAAATTTCACTGAATTTGTAATAATTAATCGAATTCCCTCATAAAAAACATTGTGGACCCCATAAGTATACTATGGTTACAACCACAGCACCCCTAGTCCAGCAAAATCCCTAATCCGGCATCGCTCGAGTCCCGACGGTGCCGGATAAAAGGTGCTCAACTGTACTCAAATTAAGGATAGAATTGTAATACGGAATAACTACAATATCATCAAGCTCAATTCAATCCAGGATACTGTTTCAAAGTTGATTTAGTTAATATCTAGTGTAGGAAATAAATATTACTTGGTATTGGTTTTATTTAAACTTAAAAGATTTGTTTAGCCCAGTCCAAGATTGCATCAAAATCATGCATATACTAGAATGTTGTACTTCATATGAAAGCAATGAAATACTCTTCATCAATTTACTTACTTTTCTAGATCCTCACAGAGGAAGAGGAAACCAATGGTATACACAGTATCATTCGTGCATCTGCTCCATCTCCTGATGATCCTGATTAAGGAGAAGGTCACATCGCGAATGAGCCCAGTAACCAGCTGTCCCCTGTATTTCATTTTAATGCGTCCTTGAGACTCATTAATATGACTCAAGACAACTTCCACAAAGCTCTGAAAAGCTGCAAGAGCTGTGAGGGCATCACAGGCAGTAGGTGAGTTTATCACATTGCCAGCAAGTAGGTGCAACACAGTGCGAAAGTGACCAGGAGTTTCCACTATGATGTAATCCAAGAATGAGCGTCCTGATTCCTTGTTCAAACAAGAAATATAATTAATAGCCTTAAGTATCATATCCTTCGTGAAGTACATTAAACTTTTCTCAGGATAGCACAGTACATGGCTACAGTTGATCATTATTTTGTTTCCTGCAATTTCCGAAAATTTCTCCTCATCATAGCATAGCTTGAACATATGATATAAGAAGGGATCATTCCATGCCGACAAAACTTCATACATTTTTACGCTTGCATTCATTTTCATTAGTTGATCGATTATATTATGTGCCGTTTGTCTTCCACTCGAAGACTCATCCAGACTTGCATCACTTAAATCCTTACACAGTAGGAGCGCTATGACAAGAGATGCATGGTCCTAAAATCATAAAAAAAGAGTTAATTTCTGTCAAAATGTCCATCCTCTTTCAAGATTAAAAATAAGATAAATACGCCAAACCTTAAGTAATTCGGGTGGACTTTTTCCAACTGCATTACAGAAATTATTTAGGTAATCATGGTTGGCTATCCATAAAATGGAGAATATATCACCAGTGTTCTCAATAAAAAATTCTTCCCTGGAGTTGTAAGCAAGCCAATATGGGAAATCCTGAAAAGAACCAAAAGAACATATGTATTTAGTGATGGGTCAAATCCAAAATTTATTGAATCCAAATCGCTTCTTTTTATCAAATCTCAAATATCAAATCTCGAATCATGCTTTCACCAAATCATAAGTCCCAGTTCATTTTCATTATCAATACAATCATGCATAAAACAAATCCTAATCCATTTTTAATTTTTTTGTAAATGTATGAACCAACAAGTTGCTCTACGTTTTCCCTCAAATACAAATCTAATAATTTAGCTTCAAAGAAAAAATTTAATTGAATAGTAATGTTTCACAATGGCAATTATTAACTCTTTAAATTAAGAATGCTAAATAAAGCTAAGTGAACACAAGTAACTTGTTAATTTTTGCTTATGAAATGGAGCATTTCCAGCCTGTCAGGATGTAATGTGTTCCTTATATTATCAACCAAATTGCCGGGAGTACTGAAGACTCTCTTTAAAAATACTGATGCTAGAGCAGTCCTAAGGTATTTTCTTAGAAGGCATTGCAAAACCTTTCCATGATTATTTTTGGTTCAAATATCAGGCTTTTGCTGCTTCACTAGCCGGAAGTTTTTTTTACGTGCTTCCATAGTGCATTAGAAGCTTTAAGGACTCCATCGTTGAAATATAATATTGCTGCAAGAGACAAAATCATGACTTTATTAACAGCATTTTTCTGTGCAAGGTAATACCTAACTTCACTATTTGGTGTTTGTTCCCCTAAAGCCATACACAAGTGCTCGTGGCCCCACTGGTTTCATGTCTCATGATTTTTGACACAAAGAAAGATTAAAATATTTGCTCTTAATATTCATAAATATAAATGATAGGGCACTTTGAATACATATCTGAAATTAGAGCAAATTGGTGTGATGCAGTTTAAAATTGACTCCAATAAATATCAATCTAACGTCGACAAAAACCTCACTTTTATTTCAACATTTGGTCACATAAACATCTAATCCGATCTCTAACAACAGATTAATTTTGCCTTTTTTAATTCAATCCAAGTTTAGAATGAAATAACTCCTTTATTAATGCTTAGAATGGACCAAACTTAATTTTAATGAACACTCCAGATGCAGGACTGCGTTTGAAACACATGGCATTATATTTGCTGCGCAAAACCTTGGCACGATGGAGCAACAAAAATGGTTAGGTGAAAATTTCACCACTTCTGCAGCGTGAAGCATTTCAGTTGAATACATAATAAAAAATGGCAGCCATAATGGTTTGTGGTGTGTACATTGGCTTTGAAAATGATACATTTGGAGGTTAAGAGGGCAGTGTGCACATGTACCAAATTTTAAATGAAACTTTCCGTGATTAATGACCAAAATGTCTGCTTATGTGCATATTAATCACACAAGGAATTTTCAGGCTAATAATGAAAGCTTTTGTAGTAAAATAACATGGCGATGCAAAAATTCCAAGGGGAAATTTACCGCGATTTACCGTTTACTGCAACCCAGCACATATACTACCCGCACAATCAGGATTAGAATATTCTTTGGAAGGATTTAATTGAATCTTAAATACATGGATTCGATAAGATTCAATCCAATCCTCAAATCCTGACCAAATCACTAATAATATTACTACTGAGGTCTTAACTAATCTTGCACTCAACCAGTATGTACCTTTAATCAAAAGAGAGTTCGGATTTTGGCTTTAAAAGGCATTAATAATGTGGCTATGAATTGAGATTCCCTGAGAAAAATAATATGATAAAATCTTCAACAAAGCCAGATGCTCTGAAAAAAATAGTTTACTTTGACTGGGACTCAAACCTGGATCCCTCAATATCGCTAAGCCAGTAATAGGTAGCTAAACTGGCTCCAGATTGATGACTATGTACCGATGATGAGTGTCGTTTAATTCAGGGAAAATATGAATAGAGATTTTCTTTCATTAAATATTGAGGTAATTTATGAACTTTAACAAAGAGAAAATTCTCAATTAGGGGTTCTTTCATCTCTAAATAGAGTTTAAACAATTTGAAAAACTATGGTGAAACATTTGCCTAGGACACTTTTCACTGTAGTTTATCTCATAAATTTCGACAGCTTGACTTACAAATGTGTGTTGAATTCTCTTTATATCAAAGGAGTGAAGATTAAAAGTAATTCCATCAATAGAAGTAATAGATATTCTAGGTTAGGAATTCATACACACAGTGAAGAATACAAATAATAAATGAAATCAATTATAATGATGGAATGAGACTAACACAATAAATACAATAAATAATTTCACTGACACCTGATGGTAATGGTCCGAAGGAAATATTCATGACAAAATTGATAAAATGAGCAAAACAAATTACCTCGAAATTATCCAAAGTCACCCATTTCTCCAGAAAGTCCTGTAAGTAACTGCACACCAATGCTTTACTATCAGTTTGCAGTTCTTCTCCAAGAATTGTCAAGATTTTCTTTCCAAGCACTGAAAGGACATAACCAGCAGCTTTAGTAACAGTGTTCCACTTTAAATCATTAACTTTTTTCAGTAATTTTACATGTCTTAAAGTTTATAAAAGATCATCATCCCAACATGAAATAAAAGTCAAGGAACAAGCCTTGGGCTGGTAATTTTAATGAGGAGATTTTCCTAGAATTGTCATTAATGAAAAAAAATCACATTTGCAGTCTTGAAATCATTATTAAATGAATGATTGCTTTTAGAGTCAGCAAACTATAAAATATTTTAGTTTGGTGTACTTAGTAATCAACAAATATGTTAACACCATTTTCAATCCACACTAATCACATTACAACAGATATGTACACAATATCCAATTATGTCCCCTGAATGAGACAGTGAGCTGGCAAATACAAAATAAAGTTGAGATGACAATCATGGTAGGGCTAGAAAATGCATTAGTATTAAGAGTTTGTTATACTAATTTGAAAAGGAATTCATTCTGTCACACATAATGACAACTCCTGAATGATTTGCTATGATTAAAGATTCATCCAAATGGTTTGAGTTATATCAAGGTTTTGTAACTTATAAAATGGAAGATATCCATCAATGGCGAACAGAGTAATATATCATTGTTTGGATCTGCAATGCCTGGATGTAAGAGCAAAAAATAGTTCCACTATGCAGCTTGGCAAGATGATTAAAAGAGGAACCCCACTTATAAACATTCCCATGATTTTGATAAATGAAAGTAAAATGTCATATTACACCTGATTTTCCAAACAAAACATGACTGACTAGGAACACATTATGTGTCAAGTAAAGCAAATGTTCATATCAAGAGTTATTGTTGACAATGTAATTTTTGGGCTCCCGGAGACCTGAGATCCATACTCTTTTGAGTGTTATCAGCGTTCAAGAAGTTTGGGAAGATGGCATGATGGATAAGATAGTAGGATGAAAAAAGGTTGGAGAAAAATGATCCATAAGGAAGTAATGTGTTTTTCAATGGAAAATTTATGAGCTGTCAGAAAGAGCTTGTTAAGAGAGAAATAAAGGCCAAATATTTTTGTTTACATAAAATGAATTTTGATAGCACAGCACATATTTCACCTTGCATCAACAGACAGCAGGAGAAAAAGGCCAAATATTTTTGTTTACATAAAATGAATTTTGATAGCACAGCACATATTTCACCATGCTGTGGCATAGCACGTCAGAAGGGAAGTTGAGTGGGATTATATAGGCAGGGTTTGAGGTGAGGAGTGGGAAAAAGGAAAGGAATTTTGTTTGAGTTTATTGAGTGAGAAGTAGGGTCTCCAACTTGGGCATTTTGACCTTCAGACTGCGGGTGAAGCAATGTTTATCCAGGCTCAGGGATTCAGATCAGCTTCTCTGGGCCAGTGTCAGGCGCAAAATGACAAACTGTAAATATTTCACTTGAGCAGATATTCCTTCTGTTTAACAAATTTTCCAATAAATGCTTATTTCAATAAATAAATCCAATTTTTACAAGTTTTTATTGAACAAAAAAATGAAATCTTGGTCTTTCCATGTTTTGCAACTTTGTGAAACTAGTACATTCAAAGTAGTTGTAGTATTTTTGCTGAATGTGCTTCGACGGCTAAGGTCATTTCACACACACTGTCTGCCACATGCAGACAGGGGCAACAGCACTCAGACGAATTGGAGGATCACCCCTCCAAACTCGAGCTGAGCCCAACGATGCTTAACTTAGTTGACTGATCAGGAACCAGTGTTTCAATCATGGCAGGCCGTTGCTCACATTCTAAGTTCTGAGACAAGGATGAAGTCACTTTCACTTTGAAAAGTATCCTTGGCATTCAATTTTGACACAAAATCTAATTTTTGAAGTCATAAATATTAAAATACTTGAATTAGAAAACAAAGAATGTCCTAAATAAGCCTTAATCAATCTATTACTTCGTATAAACAGCTGTTAACTCCATAACCATGGAAAAAAGGCTGCCCAATCAAATTACCCTAGTTGCATACCAAAATCTCCAGGTTGATAAGGTCTTGTATAACTTTGCTGGGTGACTAGTTACAGCTGTTAACAACTGTTTCTATATTGCACTGGTTTCAACTGTTTAACTCATCTGTAGAGTAACTCGATTCTCCTTGAAGTGACTCTGATGTGACACTTGTTTCAACTGTATTCAGCTCATCAGAGCAGTAACTGGAATCTTCTTGAATTAACTGGTGTAATATGGAACTCGTTTCAAGTATACTTAACTCATACATACAGTAACTCGAGTCTTCTCGAATTTCCATACTTGTGGCAGTCGTTTGAACTGTACAGGGTTTGTCTGTAAAGCAATGAGACTCGCTACTGGTAAAATATTATTTTGTAGATCCGATCGGTACATATTGATAAATTTCTTAAAAAGTCTCCTTGGGCATCGATACACTCCTGCCAACGCGATTCCCACGCTGCAAAGGCCCCCTGAGGGTCAGCTGCCATTACCTCTTTCAGAGATTCAGTTGGATGGCGGGAACATCTTCGTAGCAGTGGCCTATCAGGCTTCTCTTGAGCTTAGGTAACAGGAAAAAGTCTGTCAGGCTTAAATCGGGGCTGTACGGGGCCGGGGTGGTGGCTGCGGCAAGGTTGCAACCCCTATCCTGGCCAGGTAGGTGGTCAGAACGAAGGCGGTGTGGGTTGGAACGTTGTTGTGGTGGAGCTTCCAGCGATCGGCAATCTCCGGTCATTTCCATTTGACGGCTCTGTTAGACGAAACAATTTCGTAACCGTTGTTTCGCAGATGTTGAGCTCTTTGGCAATTAACTTTACACTCAGACAACGGTTGGAGTCCAGGAGATTTTTTAATTTGGCCACATTTTCGTCCAAACCAGATGTTGAAGGTCGTCCAGATTGCTCCATGTCTTTAACGGTCTTCCGACCGTTCCTGAACTCACTGAAACACCGGAAAACCTGGGCCCTTGACAGGGCGTCATCTTTGTAAGTCTTCCTAACTAAGGCAAGCGTCTTGGAAGAGGTTTTGCCCAGGTGAAAGCACAATTTAATCGCGCAGCGCTGCTCCAACTAACGCTCCATTTTTTACGTTTTCTGCCGTGAAAAAAACTCAAAATCAGCTTTTCCGCCACGCGTGATCCTCACTGCATCAGAGCTCAGATGCGACTGCCTCCCAGTTCGTGGCTTAGTATAGACCCTCACCACAAATCCCACTGCCATGGAGCGTGCTGCTGGCAACTGGAGGGCTGCGAGGCAGCCAGTTTCATTACTTCACGGACAAACCCTGTATTTAGCTCTCCGTAGAGTCACTCAAATCACCAAATGTTAACTCTGATGTGGAACTCGCTTCAACTGTATTGAACTCATCTGTAAAGTAACTTCAATCCTCTTGAATTGACTCATTCGATGTGGAACTCGTTTAAACTGTATTTAACTTGTCCATAGAGTAACTCAAATTGTCTTGAATTAACTCACTTGATGTGGAACTCATTTCAACTGAATTTGACTCATCCGTAGAGTGACTCAAATCGTATTGAATTCACTCATTCAATGTGGCACTTGTTTTAACTATGTATATTCAGCACGTCACTGCAGTAAATCTCAGTTTTCCAAAAATAACTATTTCTAATTTGTACCTTAGAACGAGTTAATTGTCGAAGATTACATTTGCTCTGTGGACAAGTTAAATACAGATGAAACAAAATAGTGATTTTTCACCTGTTTATAACTCCCCTTTTCGTTACCCATAACCCCTAGGAGACATTCTTAAGGCTTAGCACCTATCTATGTAACCAAATTGCCCTCCCTCTGGGAGGCACTTTAAAAATCCCAGTGAAAGCCGTGCACATTTCGCCGGTCAACTTACGTGAAGACACGGGGGCAGAGAAGGATAAAAGGCTGGGCACGGCGAAGGACGGGCTCTCTTATCATTCTTACTCTACTGCTGTTCTGACCTCTGACAGTCCTTACTATTTTGGTGTCCTGACGTGCTCCAACCACTGACATGTTCCGGGAGGCAGCTGCTCGTGATACCGTCAGTGATATTACTTTTTTGTGTGGGTGTGAGTGCGGAGATATTCAGAATTGGAAAGCCAAGAGACATGAAAGACGAGGTAAATAGCTTGTTCACGAGGAGCTGAAGATAAGTGACTATTGCATTATGTTCTTTGCTTGTGAGGAGCCGGAGATACATGTTGTGTTAAACCTTATTATTCATGTTCTTTTGTCCATGGGATTCGATTTTTTTTTGCTATTTTCAAGAATGCAGAGTGTAATTAAATTTGAATAGATCTTTAGTTCAAGGTAAATTGAAGGTTTCTTTGGTTAAATTTCAATAATTATTTATGTTCTTTTGCTCTGCTTATAGTTAAATGTTCAATAAACTTGCTAAATGCTTTGTTTGGAACGATCCTTGCATTTCCTTACAGGTGGCTAACCTGACCTAGACGATCGGGAGACCCCACGATTAAATGTCCTTTCCTTTCCCCTCGCTTTTCGTCCACGAGTGGGTCGCTAGTGGTGTTGGAGAGACAAGCGGAGGAGGGGGGTTATATAACAGACTAAGCTAGTGGCAACATTGTATTAAGGCAGTGAAAACCTTAACAACATTGCCAATGCTTATGTAATGCTGTGGCAATGTTGAAAGAACAAGGTTGTATTCACAATGGAACAGTGTATGAATAAGCTTTAGAGATCTAGTAAATCATAAGAGTATCATGAACAATGAGTTGGGTATAGTTAAAAGCAAACTCTTTGAAAAAGTAGTGAAGTACAAACAATCAAATTCCAGAACACATAACCAAGACTTCTAGAGGGGTCAAGAACATTGCATGCTGTGGTGCACAATGACTCATCCCCTAACCCTCCACCATTAGAACAGAATGGCGTCAGCAACCAATGACTCCCAGAGGAGTCTAGAACATTCCACGCCGTGGAGTATGACTCATCCCCTAAGCCACTCTCATTAGAACAGAATGTCGTCATCGCACCAGCAACGGCAAACCCCGCACCCCACACACTTGGACTTTCAGCCTCGGGCAACACTCGTGTTTATGAGATTAAAAACTTCTCACAGTGGATGGTCACCTGGATGGCCGAAATGCATGCATAGGAGTCTATTTCCTTAGCTTCAATTGACAATTTGGATAAATCTTTAATTTAACATAGTAATGCACATCTACATCTACATACTACCCCGCAAGCCGCCTCAATAGGCGTGTGGCGGGGGGGGGGGGGTGTTATGACACCAGCCGTTTACATATAAAAAGGAAACGCTCTAATGAAATTACGCCTAGCATTTATTATAGTCCCTTATTGTTCGGGGGAAAAACGAATTCCCATACCTATCCGTTCGGCAAAATATCTCTCTTAATTTATCGTTTCTGTCGGACCTGGAAATATAGCGGGGTTCTAATATGATGTTCTCCGTGTTGCTCTGAAAGATATCTATTCTCAATTGTTCAAGCAATCTAAGCCTAGCGCGCAGCCTCCGAGTCTCTAGCGGCTCCCAGCCTAATTCGTTTAACATCTGTGTAACGCTGTCTGTATGCCCATAGCAGTTTTTGACAAATCGCGCAGCTTTCCTTTGTATTTTATCAAGTTCCCGGACTAAGTCTTTTTGCACCGGATCCCATATGCTCGCTGCATATACAAGGTGTGGCCGGACGAGTGCGAAATAGCACCTCTCTTTTACTTTTTCATCCGAAAATCTTCCCACAATACGCTTGACGAATCCTAGCTTCTTCAGAGCTCTGCCACAAATATTTCTTATATGTGCTCCCCACGATAGGTCCGAAGTTAAAGAAGACACATAAAGTGGGGAAATAAAGTTTCCCAACAAACGGAGCGCCACCACTACCCTTCTGGGGGAAAATCCGCTTCCTTTCTGATGGAATTTCATTCTCAGATCTCATCCATAATGAGGGAAATTAGATTGGTGGATTGAATTAATAAGGTGGTTGACTCATCGTCCGAGTCAGTGACAGTTTACAGGCCGCTTGCCTCCCAGAGTGTTGTTCATGCTGGCCACCAAATGGAGGCATATTCCATAATCTTGTGTACATTTGAAACATTGTGTTTATCTCTCTCGTTCTAGCCATATTTAAGGGCATACATAATAAATGACTAAACACCACATAAGAGCTCCAACACCTCATTCAGGCAAGGTACTAAAACCCTGTCACATATCAACAGAATGCATAAAACTGTACTCCTCACTAATTGAAGAAAATCAGATTTTGACTTGGAAAAGCAAATTTCCTGGTAAATTTCTACTATCCCATGACTTTTACAGGTTTTCCAGGCCTGTAGAAACCCTGTTTGGGACAGCGCAAGGAAGGAGCGGTGGAGGTCCATGGAAAGCAGAGAAGATACCACAGTGGGAGTTGAATTGGAATGGAGGTGGGTCCAGTGGGGTGGGGTTGGATTGTTCATAAAATGATGAAAGTGAAACAATAATAAAGGTTGCTACTTCAAAAGAAAACCTAATCATCAATACCAATTGCTATTTGGATAAAAATTGCATGCATTAAATCTTTACCTTGACCAATACGGTGACTTGTCACTATCTTCAAAATATAGTATAGGGCAGTTTTCCTCAATGAAGACGTGGTCACTGCTACAACACACAAGCAATGTACTGCAACTCTCAAAAAGTTGCTTCTCCTTTGATTCACCACCGAAACGGTCAGCTCCTGAAAATAACAAAAAGAGGATACAGTGAAACTTCCCCTAACACTGATTCCCACAATGCAGGTACAAATTTATGCTTGACTTCAGTGATCTGATGGGAACCAGTGTGTCAACATGGCTAGGCCCTTGCCCACATTTACCGAGTGGAGTAATAGTAAGATGTCAGGACAAGGGATGGATGACATAAGAACTTAAGAAAGATTGGCTACATGTGGTGTGGAATAGACGTCCAGGGGCACTACCGATATAAAGAGCAATGAGTTCACTGGATGTATTCAAAGGGCACTTAACACCTGATGTTAAAAAAACAATGACTGAGATGAATAATGATTTTATTGTGATACCTGGAAGGATGACATCCCAACTTCAAGTTTTAGATGCTGCTGTCAGTAAGTGTTTTAAGCATAATTTACAGGCTTTGTATTTTGAGTGGTTACAGAGTGGCACTCACAATTTAACACCAAAAGGAAATCTTAAGAAACCTGAAATTGCTTTACTCTGTCAGTGGATTAAGTCATCATGGCAACAAATAAATATAAATAAAAAAGTGAAAGGATTCAAGAAGTGCTGTTTATCCAATGCTCTGGATGGGAGTGAAGATGACATTCTGTAGGGGAGTGATATAGATTATGAGATTGATAATGACAGTGATGAAAACAGTGAAGGCTACATGGATGGTGATGACAATTACATAATAAAGTAAATTTACTAACTGCTTTTGAGAAAAGTATCTACATTATATGTTGTTCAAGAAAAAGTGTATTTTTTTTTTCAATAACCACCGAAAACAGCACTCATTGGCCTTCATATCGTGGTATTAACAATGGACGAACACACACAACCATGCCCTGGGAAGTGAAAAATCCTCCCCAGGCGGGATTCGAACCCGCGACCTTTTGGTTAGCAGGCGAGGCGAGGACCCCGCCGCAACCGAGGCCGGCTTTGTGTTTACCTTATTATAGGAAGAATATATTTTTCATTTTTCAGAGGTCGGTACATTGTGTAAATGTGCTTTTTATTTTTTGTTTTCTTGAACTAAATATTTTAATTTAAGTTTCAAAAAATTAATTTTGTTATTTTAAATGTTACACTTTGATATTTCATATTAAAAGGCAATCATATTCACTAAAGTTGGACGAAAAAATTTGTTTGACAAAGCATAATTACTGCAAAGATGATGATAAATTTAGTAATATTTTAATTTAAGAGTCATCCAAATAAGGAGTAACCTTAGATTCAGGTGAACACAATAGGTGTGCAGGGCACCGATCCAAAAACAAAACAATTGTTCTTTTTTGACCCCCAATCTCTGCATCACGGGCATACATTTGTCCTTCAAAAATATTTTAAGTAACCCATGCCCATTTGCTGGCTGTATAGGTTGTAGGTAAGGTCCTAATGTTTTTAAAACTAAGAGGATTTCTAGATTTTCCAGAAACAAAGGGCTTTGTGAGAGACTGAATTCGGTCTCTTGCTGCCATCTGCATTAGATCGCAATGAAACAGGGAGGCGGGCTTTACTGTGTTCGACCCTATGGCAAGGATCCCTTTTTAAGTCTAGGGTCTTGTGTTGCAGTAAATTTTAAAAAAAGACCTGTCTCGACCTCATTAAAAATATCTTTAAGGGCATAGCCAGCAGCATGATTATGCAAAGTTGGCACTTTAAGTGAGAAATTCCGTCAGTATCTACACTTTCAGATTCACCACAGATGGTTTTATGGACCATATTGTATCAAATTTTGACACAGTCTATCCAGCTATTTCATGCTTTTAAGTCATTAATGCCTAGTCTTGCTGCTCCACGTAGAGCCTTTTTCTTTAACAAAACTTCATTAATCGGAATACCTGCAGCTCGAGGAGATTGAAACCATGTCTTAAATATGTCATCAATTTCACCACACTTTAATAAGTATTCAAGGTATTTACGCCATTTAACCATAGGTCTGCATTCCTCTGCACTTTTTTCCATACTTAACGATGATCTTAACATTGTGTTCTATGCTGAATTTGGTGCATCAAGTTCTTTAGCCAGGGACACCAAAGTGCCCCTATGAGTCAACTCTTTGGAAAATGTTGATTTTTTTCTTCCAATAATAACGATTTGCTCACACACTTGTTTGCCATTTAAAAATGTTTCCCCATTTTCGCCAAATGGTCTCTGAAGCCACTAATGAACTATGGAAACACGTTAAGGTTTTAAAACACTTTCTACAAAAAACCTTTGGACTGCTCTAGCATCAGTTGCTTTAAAAAGTCCTCAGTACTTCCAGTAATTTATTTAATAATAAAAGAAACTGATTAGATCCTGGCAGACTAAGGGACCAGAATGCTCCATTTCAATAGCAAAAATTAACAAGATACTAATGTTCACTTAGCTTTCTTTAGCATTCTTAATTTAAGAGTTAATAAATGTCATTGTGAAAAAAATTGCTGCTCAATAATATTTCTCATTTAAAGTTAAATTATTAGATTTTTACATGAGGAAAAACCTTAAGCTACTCATGGGTTCATAAATTTACAAGAAAATTACTTATCGATTAGGATTTTTTACACATACATACGCATATGTATAGGTAATGAAAAGCAACATTTATAATTTGGTGAGATCTGGATTTGGGATTCGGCTTTCATAAATTTGGGAGTCGACCCATCACTGCTAAAAACCTTAAGGTACTGAAGTGATTGTTAAAATAGACCTTTTCTCAAAGAAATACACACAAATAATTATTTAAAAAAAGTACCCAGTAGGTCTAGTTATTTGCTCCTTGTGGAATGCAACCCTTTTATTTCCATAAGACTAATTCTTCCTCCAATGCAGATTCACATTACACAATAAAATCACAAAATGTTACCCCTGCATTCGGAGAAATTTCACTGTTCATTAAAATATCAGCATTCATTGCACAATGTGCTATTATTATTTAGAAACTAGGTACATATGGGTCTGAACAAAAGAATTATGAATAATATGTTGACATCATCCCACGCAGTACGGGAACGTTCAGGGAATGCTCGCTGGCCATCCTTTATATTTACATTGCATGTACGTTGCAGTAGAACGTTCGGGGAATGTTCGCTGGCTTTCAAACGAATTGGAGAGACTTCAGTTCAGCCAGTAAACACTTCACTGAGAGCTTTGCGTAATTAATTTCCATTATAATTTATATTATTTTCATGTGTTTATTGGTGCATTCAGCAATTTTCTACTTTCCACATTTCCACGTGCCTTGATTGAAATGTGAACAAACGAGTGGAAATTGGAAAATAATCTCATTTTTTTCTCAGTAATATTGTATTTATATTCATAATATGAGGCAATACAGGTTTCAATTAATTAATGCCTGATAACTGTTATCGTGATTAGATGGCATTTCCTCAAATTATCACGACATTGCCATTTAAAAATTAGTCCTCGAAGTTACTTTAATCCTTGGAAGTAGCCACATGTATAGGACTTTCTTCACATAAGTTCTTTGATTTAGGATGTGAGAATATGCACATTCAGCCGTAGGGTAGATGATCATGCGAAGTACACACAATGTCGTTAGGTATATACTAGGTAGGATAATTCTTTGTACATAAGCATGCCATAGCGTAATAGTAACATTCATAATAATTTAACTATAAATTATTATTTTTCTTTTTTGAGAGGGCAGGGAAGACTCAGTGGAGAGAGCAAGAGAGTTTCAGTGTTATGGGCAAGGGAGTTTTACTACAGACATCAGTTTCAGTTTAGTTACAAGCATTTCAAGGCAGGAATTTTTACCTGAGACGTTCAGGCGGAGCGACATTGCAACCAAATGGGAATGTGGACGGCGCGAACGTCCCCTCAACGTTACGGTTGGGCAACATAGGAACCATTTGGGAACATCTTTGTGGTTTGTTTCCGTAACATTCTCTCAGTTTGAAATGAACGTTTGCGTAACGTTCCGTGAACGTTAGTGTGCTGTGTGGGACGTACCAATTGATTGAAAAAATTAATTAATTTTTCATCTTGATGGTAAGTACATACTTGCAAAATTTTGTAATTATGATGTTTTCTTGTACTTATATACATAAATTACACTGGGACTGGAGAAAAAAGTTCACTATTGATAAATTCCATCATATGAAAGTTCTACTGTACACCCTGAGAAGTCGACATGTTACTCTGAGATCACATTACTGAAATAGGCAAGTCAGTTAATTTCTATAATTTATCATACAAAACCCTGAGCATCTCGTACCCAAATGACTATGATAAATAATCAAATATGTATATACGCTTTTGCATACAAAAACTCATACGAGGTGTGATAATGAAATAACAGGAATGTTTAAATTTCGAGGGCTTCATAATTCCAATTTTCAATATTTCCGAGTTCCTGCCACGTGGTTGTACGGTCAATAAGGAATACTACCTGGAAGTTATGTGCCGTTTGCGTGAAGCAATTCGACGAAAACACCCAGAATTGTGGCAAAACAACTCGTGCATATTGTACCACGATAATGCTCCCGCTCACACCTCACTACTTATTCGTGATCTTTTGGTAAAAAAACAAAGTGTTATTTAGCCTCAGCCACCATATTCACTGGACAAGCCCCCCTGTGACTTCTTTCTATTCCCGAGGCTGAAGAAAACCATGAAAGGACGACGTTTTGCCACCATTGATGAGATAAAAACAGAATCGCTGAAGGAACTGAACTCTATACTGAAAAGTGAGTTCCAGAAGTGCTTCTAAGTTTGGAATAACCGCTGGCACAAGTGTATTATATCTAAGGGGGATTACTTTGAAGGGAACAAAATTGATATTGATTAATAAATAAATATTTTTTACCAAAAACAAAAATTCCCATTATTTTTTTATCACACCTCGTAAGAAGCATTCAACACTGCATTTTTTTACTATTGAATTCACCATTCATTCCATGATCTTTTGGAAAGGATTAGTGAAGCAGAGGTACTACATCAATTTTCTACATGAAACTATGGCATACTCTGATCCTTCAGGTTGGCTGATAATGCAGAGGATACCTACCTCTTTTAAATATGAACTGATTCACTGAGTCTTAGCTCCATACCTCTATTAACTCCAACCCTCTCAAGCCTTGGATTTCATTTAAAAAAACTGAATTGGAAAAGTATATGCAGGAAAATCTTACCTCTGAGCAGGTATTGATGATGTACTTCATCAACAAGTCTAAGTTAGAATTCTGTGCTGCACATCGTTCAAACTTTATGGGATACAACATAGAGTGCACATTTTCAGCAACAACCATTCTGACTTCAGCGTATGGGCTATCAAGCTCTTGAAGCAAAAATTCACTCAACGTTATCTGTCTGTCGCTGGCATCCAGCAGCCATGGCCATGTCAAGTCAGGATTGATCTAAATGGTGATAATAGAGCAACAGGATTATAGTAAGGAAAGGAAAAAAAGAGACGAGGAAGGATATCAGGTGGAAATATGGCATTGGATCGCAAGTCACTGAATGCATAGCATGACTATAGTCCCATAGTGCCAATGCAGCCATAATTATCAATAAAGGAAGTCTCCTACCACCCAAAATGACTAAAAGCACCATCCTAAATGAACTAGATGTTCTCATATCCAGTTCACATGTAGCATGGGAGGCATGGTCATGATCTCCATACCACATGTGGATTGGAGATGAGACTATCTAGCGCATATAAATTCCCACTGAAATTCGCCTTGAACAAAGATAGCTTGGTGGCATGACTGGCTAGAACATTGAACAGGCAATTGGGAGATTCGAGTTCAAATCCCGGCCATGTCAAATGATTTTTTCATGGCAAATTTCATCCCTTTGGTGTATATCTATGCACCCATGCATGTAACTGCTAACCATATAATTTGTGCATTGTACAGTGATTAGGAAGTTGCTGGGAGATGCCACCTCAATTTGCTAGAAACAAAGTTCCTTACCCCAGCTGGCACAATGTAAGTCATTGAGGCAAGTTTTAACGAAGAAATAGGTAAGTAGCTTACAATGTAAGTCACTTACTTCTTTCTTACACACGTATGGCATGACTCCTTGCAGGCGAAACAGGTACTTATAAGGATAGTTGAGGAACCGACTAATGGTCTCCGATACCGTTCCCTTTTTCGGAGGAAACGGAAAACACGAGAACAATAACTTTGTGTTTATCTGTGACGATTTGTAGCGAATTACCCCAGTGGAACATTTAATTTCAAGTTTAAATAAGTTCGGCATCACTTATAAGTTTCGATGTGCAAGAAATAACCGAGTCATTTTTTGTGATAATATGTAAACAAAGGTTCATCGTGTGTTTTGAATGCGTTGACGGCGTCCATTGTTACATGCCAGTGATTACAAGTGTTATTTATTTGCTGAGCTGGATTGCTTGCGTCTATGTGTTGATATATTTACGTACATTAGCAAGGATTTATCTCTTTAAATAACGTGTCATGACAGGAGTTATATTTAAAGTGTTACAAATATGTTTTGTTTGAAGGCTTTCGCAGCTTTCCTTGTCTATGTAATTTCATATGTTGGAGAAGACTTCACAGCAATAATTTCGTAGTTTCTAGTATTGACTACATTAAGATGTGGAATCTATGTGAATTGAAGTTCGATGTGAATTAAAGTGAAGTTTGGTGACTGTAGATTGTTCTTGTCTTGTAATTGTGATTGTTTACGTCCCAGCGAAAGGATAAATAGTGTAGTGTTTTATTATTATTCAGTGAATTTTGCCACTCCAAGTGTCATCCTTTTATTTCACTGCATTGCTCTGTCCAATGTGAATTTGTTGAAATAATTAGTCCGACTATTTTTAAGGCAGGTAATTATTCATTAGCAATTAGCTGTAGGATATTGTCGTTGGCCGGGATTATTGTGTCATTTGAGAGTTTAAAATTATGTGGTTATTTACGCCCAATTGAAAGAGTGATGATTATTTTCTAATTTTGCAATGTATGTTGTTTCATTAAGCTTCATTCAGTAAATTTTACCTCAAAAGTTATTTTTCTCATTTTTGTGACTTGATGTCATTAGCAATAATGTTCCTTTATTTGAGTGCCGCTGTGTGTGCCTGGAGAAATAGTGGAAATCATTTAAAGCTGCCCAATATATCTCACGGTAGGTGGTCGAGAAATAGTGGAAATGATTTAATAATATATGTCACGGTAGGTAATCATATATGCTGGTTTAGGTGGTAGTACAGCGTTCCGCCGCACGCTGCGCTACTGTATGTAAGTAGCTTACCCAGTATGAGGATATTTGACGCCGTTCCTTACCACTGCCTTACCTGTGTTTGAGCAGTTTCTTACGGAAGCGCCTTGCCTCCTGGTAAGCTACTTACCCGTTTCTTGCGTAAGTATCTCGTAAGAAAAGAGTAAGGAGCATACTCTGTGCCAGCTGGGTACACTTTACAAAAGTCAAAAGGGTATATTGATCCCGCTAAAACTTTGTTTTTGATATTTTAGGATTGTGAGTTCACTTCTGAGTTTGGCCCATGGCTTCATAAATTATTACTCCCCTACATGACATATGAGAGTTCCTGAGATAAGGCCAATTTTCATTTGAACACTTATCACAAAAAGACTAACTATTACAAGAAAGAATTTGTCCATCAGCAGCATCTGCAATGTGTTAAGATACATGAAGCTGAAAACTGTAGGCTTCAGAAGAGAACATATGATTACAATAATTACACTTGATGGAAACCTGAGCAGAGTAATGACATAGCTTCAAAAATGTAACCCAACATACCTTGATAAGGCAGCCAATTAGTTTCACTATCTTCACAGCAATTACAGATGGTAATTTTCTCTCCACAATACATTTGTACATTTTTTCTAAATAGAAGCCACCAGCTACACAAGCAACTTCTTGTATAGAGTTATCATTGATTGCTTTCACAGTAACTTCTGAAAAATACAATAAGAAAAACCAATTCTCAAGTTGTCATATTGCACATTTAAACAATTCAATGAGTTATGCAAAAATAGCATTAGAAATTGCATTTCTAAATCACCAATACAAAATAAAGCCAGATTTTATTCAAAATCTGTGATGCATGGCTCTTAAATTTTCCTGGCACCCCACAACAATCACTAATTTAAAGCATAAAATAAAAACCAGCTAAATTAGACACAGGAAATTCTGTTGCAAGATCATTCGAGCATAAACGCATGTAACAGTGATGGATGGAGTCATGTGATGGACGAATTCCTAGATAAAAACCAAATAACCATCACAACAAGTATGGGAACAAAAGAAGCTACTCTTTTAGGCCCTAAGCCTTCTCATATAGAGGAGGATGCAAAACGACCAGCCCACATACATTTGCTTCATGTACTTATAGAAATCATTAGACAATGTGGATTAAAACAGAATGCTGACAACACAGAATGGCACAGGACTGTCATTTAATTACGGAAGAATAACCCCTGGGCAATGGCCTGCCATGATGGAAACACCAGTTCCCGCTCAGTTACTGAAATTACGCATCCATGTGATAAGCTCAAATTCAGAGGGGTGATTCTCCTATTCGTCCGAGTGTTGTTGCTCCTGTTTGCAAATGGCCAAAAGACCTTAGCCATCAAAGCATATTAAAATAAAATCCTACTACTACAAGAATAACAACCCCCATCAAAATGCTTTAGATTTGTATTTTAAAAAAATAATGTTCCTCAGTTAGCAAGACTAAATTCAGTCCAATTTTCATCAGCTTGAAAGGTAAAGGGTGTAAACCAGTCCAATGTGACAGGGAGTGACCCAGAGCCATCCATAGGCCCCAACCATTATTAGCTAATGCCTTAGCACAAATAAATGGCACGTTTTAACACAAATAAATGGCACTATAAACTAACCTTCAAGAATTGATATTATTATCTGGAGAAGCTCCACGTCATTTGAGTACAAGCTCAGGATTTTCTGCAAAATACTCAACACGACAGACAAGTATGACACACTGATGGCCATTCTATTCATAGGTAAGAAGACAAACTCCATCAGCTGCAAGGGAAAATAAATTTATCATTGCATGTAAAAAAAGTAAACCATAAGGTAAGTAATGTCCATTTCAATGAAATGGAGTGTACTCTGAAAAAATACAATCATGCACCTATTCAGTTTAATGAGTGTGATTAAAGCTGGATTACAAATTAACAATACAACTAACTCTTCATCCTAATTAACTCTTCTCCCATGAAAGCTTTTTTAACCTGTCACAGATTTTTCAATACACATTAATGAACACTGTTTAAAACCAGTAAAATACTGCACACAAGAGAAAAAATGCCATTATTACACAGCTCTGCAGCTAAGCAAGTTGCAAGCACCCAGACAAAGTCCCAACAGTCATTAGTGACCACACCCTTTGGATGCCTGGCCATTCTTCAGCCACTGGGGAGAGATGATCTCAACCTTTTGCCCCAGTGCCAGTAATTCTTGGCATGTGCCCCCAGTCAAGTGATTTGTTTGGCCATTGAATGAACTAAAAAAATATTTGTTTTGTACCATGGGTTGTGGTACACTAAGCTCAGAAGTATATTCCCAATAAAAATAATAATAATAAGGGTACAAAAGCCGGACAACATGCCTCCCCGTCGCGTACCTGGTAACAGCTTTTCCTGGCTAACGGTGGACGTCTGCGTGTGGGGCTAACCACCCCACACACAGCAATACTGGTTCCAAGAAAAATGACCAGAAAAGCCACCCACAACCGGCCCCTCTCCGATGGTGGCCCTAGTAGTTGGGTGTGGCAACGAAAACTCACCAACTAGAAAGGGAACTCAGATGCAGTGGACGAAAGCCCTAAGGGGTGACCTCCTAGCATGTCATTCTGCCAGCGAGCCCGATCGCAGGGGGTATATGGCAAGGATGCACTCTTTGTGGTGTGAGATGCATCCGGAACACGACCATCTATCGCAGCAGAATCTGCGCGATTATGTCAGTCTCTTGGCCAAATGGGGAGGAAGCTGGTCTCTGAACTACGAACGTGGTTGTTAAGCACCACTAACTATGATGAAGGACAACCTAGGCAGAGAGACATCCACCGAAAGATCTCTCTGCGGGGTAACCACCTGCCCCAGTTGAATGGTCTTATCGACGAAATCCTGACGGAAACGTTGGACCTTTGCACGGTAAATTGCGTGGTCTACGCTGCTGCCAAAATTATGGCTCACTCCCAAAAGAACACCTCTTGGGAGAACAAAGCAGCAAAGAGGCTGGAACAGTAGGAGGCCAAGATCATGCAGGCGAGACGACAGGCGTCGAAAATTCAGTGTGTGATGGATTACATCATATCTGGGGGAAATTTCACTCCCAAAGTTCGGCGCATAGTGCGCAGTCTCAGATACAACCATCACACACTGAATAAAAGCATGCTGCTTACCATTAAGCAAGATGCAGTCAATAGAGTACGCACACTCACCACTGCTCGGAAAAAACTCCTCAAGAGGAGTAGGGCCATGAGGGCAAATTCCACCTTTCTCCTTCACCCGTCCCATCTCTTTCGACCACCTCCACCTGTCATCGAATCTCCACCACCCGTCCAAGAGGTTGAACGTCTGGAAGGAGATCTACGAAACATCGAAGCCATTCAACGGAGACACTCCGGCCATAGGCCTCTTCAAAGAGTTATGTGACCACCACCTACAAGATGTGGATGGACCTCTTTCAGTCACCGAAAGTGATGTGAAGAGATGTGTGGCAAGAAGAACTTCTCGGCTCCAGGAATGGATGCCGTGAATAACTTCTGGATGAAGAAGTTTACTTCCAACCACCAACATCTCGCCAGAATCTTCCTTCTTTCTGATAGGGAGAGAACCTATTCCACCTTGGCTGACTGAGGGACTCACAGTACTGATACCTAAGAAGGAAGACTTGTCCAAACCAAAGAACTGCCGCCCTATAATCTGCGCCTCAACACTGTATATAAGGCGTTCACCTCTATCTTCAGTGACCTTATCCTCCACCACGTCCAGCCTGTGTGGGAGGAGGTGTATGAGCAAAAGAGCTCAAAGGGTGGAATCGCGGGATGCAAGGATAACCTGGTCATTGAAAGGTGCATATGCCAGGATGCCATCCCGGCATAAGCGAAACCTATTAATGGCCTGGGTGGAATACAAGAAGGCTTCTGACACCACTTCGCATGAGCTTTTGATCACCATACTGAAGTTGATGAAAGTCCACCCTCAGGTCCTGCTTCCAACGCCTGTTACCACTCTGGAAAATGCACTTCATTCTGACTTCAGGCAAGCGGTCAGTTTCCACATAGTTGGTAACATACCACTGTGGCGTTTTTCAAGGCGACAGCTTTAGCCCCTTAATGTTTTATATTTCTTGAGCGGACGAAACCGGTCTCGACTTCGACCCGTCATCCGACGGAAGCGATAATGACACGACCATCTTGTCATTGAAGGCAGACGTCCTCAAGCTCGAAATAAAAAAAGCCGAGCAGAAGCACTTGCTCTAGGTGCATACCGATAAGCCAATGCATGGAGGTTTCTATCGAAACATCGAAAAGCATGGGTTGTCGAAGGAGCTGACATTTGCCTTCCTACGCTCCGCCGGTCTGAAGTCTGAGACTGAGAGTTTTGTCCTCGCCTGCCAGGATGGTGTCATAAACACACTCGTGTACTGCCAAATTATATTCAAGGTGGAGGATGCGGACACGAGATGCAGGGCTTGCCGAGCCCAGCTGGAGACTTCACCTTATATCCAGCTGTAGTTATTACGCCAGGTCAGTGTATTTAGCTCGGCACAACGTGGCCCTGCGGGTGTTATACTTTCACCTTCAACACCATTATGGCATCGACGAAACACCTATGCCCCTGGAGATATTGAGTTCGTCGTGGAGAACGATAAATTCATAATCTGGTGGAATTACTCCTCCTCCACCACCAGGCAGTTGGAGGCAACCAAGCCTGATATCGTTCTCCTCGACCACCTCAGATGCTCCATGGTCGTGATCGAGTTTTCGGCTCCAGCTGAAACAAACATGGATGCAAAGGAGGTGGAAAAACGGACGAAATATCAAGACCTGCTTTTCGAACTTCGACGGATGTACCCCAGACACTCTGTGAAACTAGTGGTCCTCATCATAGGTGTGCTCGGTGGAGTCAAGGGCTCGCTGCTAAATAACATCAAGTGCATTCCATCCTGCGTGGCGCAGGCGGAATCACAAGTTGCACGCATGCAGAAGGTCGTCATCCTGGGGTCACTCCATCTACTGCGTACGCATGATCCGACAACAGCGTAGCCACTCAACCGATGGGCATCAGACGTGGATGTGAATACTGCCCAATCCCTCTTGAGTCTCCGGCCATTATGACGGCAATGAAACCTGATGCTTTCCAGGGGCTCGGGGAGGAATGTTACAAAAGTAACAAAATAATTATAGATTATTTGACATTAAACAGAATACACAGCAATAGTCATCGTCAAAGTATAGATTTAAAAACACACAAACAGGAAATAAAACACACACAAACAGGAATTAAAATTTGATATCAGAGGTATCACTCTCGACTAATTCCTGCAAAGAATAAAATGCTTTAGACAATAGCCAACAAAGAATAATCTTTTTAAACCTTGTCAGGCTGACAAACCTTGCCTCTTGAAGCAGTATATAAAAAAATCTTAGCTTTATTTCATTAAATGATTTGGTACCTTTGGACAATCTACAGTGAGGCACCACTATTTGTCCTTCTTCCTGGTGAAGTGGTGATGAACACTGACTCCTGTCTCCAAGGAGCTGAGGTTTTCTTTAACATCACATACACATTTATAAATTTTAAGACCATACCGGGTCATAATACCCAGTTGTATGAAAAGTGATTTACAAAGTTCTATTGAGAGAGCCTGAAATAATCCTAGTAGCCCTTTTTTGCATCACAAATAATTCTTTTTTGTTAGAAGCATGACCCCATAATTTTAAGCCATAGGTTAGATGACAATGGGAGAAGGCAAAATAAATTTGGCACCGGTGGCCAATGGGTAGTAAGAGTTTTAATTTCCGTAGCAAGTACAGTAGAAGTCCTATATAGCGAGAGCTCTCGGGATCTGAAAAATCACTCGCTAAATGGAACTTTCGTTAATCCCGGAAATGATTAATAATCACTCCACAGCCAATTCCTACAACTGTAACGATAATTTAGCCATTATTGTGAGAATTTTTGGTGAGTGGCGAAAACATTCTATTGAGATAGCTATTAAAAATCATATTTTTGAACACTTCAATTACTTATGATTTTATTCACTTTCGATGACATCAAACTCCATGTTAGATGTCATACACTGGAATATTAAACGTTGAATTTTGACACTTCAGGAAATGTGTACTGTACTGCGCATTGCTGTATTGTTATTGCCCCGATGTTTTGGGTGTGCCAAATATGTCGCGGCTGCAAGTAATAGCATTGCAATGGACTATAAACGGCAAACACTTTGGAAACGAGAAAAAATTTCATGCCTCCTACCTCTCTAAAAAGTGTATAAAAACGGGTATATGGTTCGGAGATAGTTCTATTAATTGAAATTTGCAAAAATGCTAGATAACTTAATGTCCAAGATATAACCTACGGGGATTTTGTTCCACGCAAGCACTGGGCTGCTATCTTCTCCAGTTAAACAGTGGAAATAAAGGAGAGGACTTCAATGCCTGTAAGATCGCCTCAGAAAACAGTTGACTTCGGCTTTTCGGAATCATAGAGCCCAATATCACCAGCATTTACGATTAGCCCTTAACAGTATTCTGTTGTTTGTGTCATTATTACAATAGTTATGCCTGGAATACTCTAAATTCGACAGTCTCTGGCAATATATGGTGGAACAGCATTTTAGTACTTAAATAAAACTGCAGTAGTTGTACTGGCCACTTAAATTTTAATGTAAAATATTACACAACGCATGTTTTGACGTTTCTTAGGGCATCATCTTACGTCATTTCTTAGGGCATCATTGGTGGACCTGATGATGACGCCCTAAGAAACGTCGAAACGTGTTGTGTAATATTTTACATTAAAATTTAAGTGGACAGTACAACTACTGCAGTTTTATTTAAGTGGAATACTCTCTTGAATTTATAGAAACATAATCGTTACAAGCAAGTCCACATATGACAGTCGCAAGCATGGAGCGGGAACACAACGCGGGCTTTCAATGATCAACTGTGTCCAGATAAGGTGTGAAACTTTTTACCACTAGCGAAAATGGTATCGGCTCCCGCAAAACATATTTTTCACGCGATAGTGCACGTTGCGGCCACTAGGTGGCAGGGCACATCAACATTTTTATGATTCACTATTTTTTAGGTTTTCCATGGTACATATACATGATTTGCTGTGAGTTTCGAGTGTGAGGAAGAAAGTTCAGAAGGTTGTAAGTTCCGAAATGAATTCCATCACGAGACACATAATATCTTCTGCCGTACTTATATCTAGTCGGAACTTGTTGATAATGAATACCATGAATACTGACTACACTCCCTGGTGCAAGATGATTTGACATTGAAATGTCAAATCATCTTGCACCAGGGAGTGTAGTCAGTATTCATGGTATTCATTATCAACAAGTTCCGACTAGATATAAGTACGGCAGAAGATATTATGTGTCTCGTGATGGAATTCATTTCGGAACTTACAGTACACAGTACATACCTACTTTTCGTGCATATCAAAATGAATCATCCTTGACCTGTTTTCAATAATTATAATCTTTGAAACAATTACAAAAGACGATATAATACGTAGACAACTTAAAATATAGGGAATCCGAATTCATAACAATTTACGTATTAAACATCGGAACATTTAAGCTTGTCAATACCGAGCCTCTCACTTAGATACTCTGCTTTTGCCTTCATCAATGGGCCATTTATTGGAATTCAGGCTGCTCTCTGCAGGGAAAACCACAAGAAAAGGGCAGAATCTAACTGTGCATATTTTCCTGGCCGCAAATGTTACTGGCTGCTTGGACGTCCTTCTTGAAGCACTGCAGCACGAAATATTTCCTTATTCTTCAGAATTGTGAATAAGGTCGAGGAAGATATGCCAAATCGCCTCCCTATCTCGCTTTTGGACCCATCACCACTTTCGCATTCATTGATAATTCGTATTTTAGATTCCAGATCCAATAACCTTCGTTTCCTCGCCATGATGTTGTATCAGTCGTACTGAACTTGATATAAAAGCGGGAGGATGACAAAAGAACAATGAAATGCACGGACTTACGAGGAATTTATTTGTGTGAATACGGGAATGACGTGAATGTCCGAAATGTGCATTTAAACGTCAAATTGTGTGGAAAAAACACTGCTAGACATATAAATTCAATGACAGAGGACACGAGCACAAGTTGGTGCAGGTTTGCCGAGATCAAAGCAGACATTTGCCTCTCGTAATAGTAAACGACCCCAGGGGAGGCTGGTTGTTGTCCTCGCTAATACTGATTTATTTTACATGTAAATCTTAGGGTTTTAAATTGTTCTTTGGCCATCCCTCGCAAATTCGAGCTTCTCGTTATATGCCCTACACGTTATATGGGACTTCTACTGTACGTTGCTTTGGCAAGCTTGGTAAGCGTGGAAGATATGTGTGAATCTGATTTTAGTTTGCAGTTGAATTCGAAACCAAGCAAAGTGAGACTTTGCTTGTAGTTTACTTGTGGGCTAAGGGAAAATAAGCCCATTACCAGAAAACCAATTTTGGGGAACAGACAATACAGAATTTGAGATATTATTTGTTTTGGACAAGTCGTTTAAATTTTGTAAAAAGTAGTATCATCAGCATACAGTAATGACATCCATGGTACATTCAAAGGGAGGTAATTAATCATGATTAGGAACAGCAAAGGACCGAGGCCAGAACCTTGAGGGACACCATATTTAGGTTTTAGAGGAGAGGATTGATTCTTGTTGATGCAAACACATTGAAAATGATCAGACAGATACGATTCAAGGAGCTTTATTTCAATGTTCCTGATACCGTAGTGCTGCAACTTTTGGATTAGGATTGGATGTGAGACACATTCCAAAGCTTTACTGACAAGGAGACATCGTGTGACTGATGTTCGGGATCCAAATGACGCAATTATTTTCTGAAACTATAGAGAGAATGCGGGAAAAGTGTCACGGCTTTCTTCCATTTGGGCCCGAGTTCGAGAGAAAAACACAACTAGAGAATTTCCCTCCATGTAAATCCTTTGTGATGCTCCCCTCCACCAACAGAAGCTGTGGCCGAGCGGTTGGAGGTGCCGGGCCAATGATTCATATCATCTGAAAGTAAGCCATTCCACGCCATGAACGAAAAGTTGAATTCCTTCAATTGAAATAAAAATGAGGTGGGAAAAGAAATAGTGTTATCATTGCGTGATATTTTTTGTGCTGGAATCTTATATCTTCCTCTCCCCCACGATACAGGCTTCCCTTCAATATACTTTGTTGCTCTGCAGAAAGGTCATAGCAACTATTTTTTACATAACCTCGGAAACAGTAACAATCTCTTTTCTACTTATATCGTGTTCACTATTGAAAGAAAAATTGAGTCAAAAAGGTCATTATTGGAATGCAGTTCGTGGGAAATTTGAAGTGCATGCATCTCGGTACATTAAAAAGTAAATAATCTGTTCATTGTTTACCGCCTTAAGAAAGAGCCACGACCAATCGATGCCCATCCTATTCACGGAAGTATCCTTGTATTTTTAAAATCTAAACATATTAGGCCTGTCGGCATGTGAAACCTCTTTTGGGCCGAACAAGAATCCTGAAATTAGCTTCGAAAGTCTCCCAAGGGGGTTGATTGAAAATCCAGAAAATAGGCTGAAAATTTATAAAAAATATTGTTGTTACTGCCATAAATGTATGGGATTGGACAATGTAGAGTGACTCCGTAAAATATTAGAAAGAAAAAAAATTGACCGGACTGGGATTCGAACCCACGCCACATTACGGGACTATAGGTCCAGCGCCTCTAACTGCTTGGCCACATATTCTTTTGGTCAACAATTGCATTGCAAAGGGATTTATATGGAGGGAAATTCTTTAGCTGCATTTTTCTCTTGAACTCTGGCCCAAATGGAAGAAACCCGTGACACTTTTCCCACATTCTCTCTATATTTTCAGAAAATAATTGCGTCATTTGGATCCCGAACATCAGTCACGCGATGTCTCCTTGTGAGATCACATATGTTTAAGGCAGTGGTATATTGTTCTTAAAAAGAGTTTAGAATGGCATAAAACAATGTGCCGGAATGCTGAAGAAGTTGACAAACCTTTGCAGAATTCAAACTGAGATTTGGAGAAAACATTGTGACTATCAAAGTGCTCATAAAGTTGGGATTTGATTGCAATTTCCACTGTTTTACCAATGATTGGAATGATTGAAATTGGCCAGTAACTGGAAGGTAAGCTTTTATCACCCTTTTTATAGATGGGGATAGTTTTAGAGATTATTCGGGCCTTAGGGAAAATACCAGATTGAAAACAGGAATTGAATACAATAGAAAGGGGTTCATCGATAATGGTACTAAGTTCACAGACTAGTTTTGGGTAAGGGCCAAGCCTCGTTGAAACACCAGTTCCCGTCAGATCACTGAAGTTAACCAACGTTGGGCCCAAACGGGGGTTGGATGGGTGACCCTCCTCCATACCTCTACCGTGTCTGCAAGTGGCAGGCAGGTTAAATGTGGGACTGTACAATGGACCCAAAGAGGTCTCAATGCCAGTAGGGCTCCAGAAGGCTTTCACCCACCCATACAATAGAATACAATAACAGACTAGTTTACTTGATAAGCCACAAATATCTTTACAGTCTGACTTTTTTTTTAACTTTTTAATAACCATTCTGATATCCTCAGCTGTTATCCATTTCCATCTGAAGGGAGAAGAGGTGATACAGAGGATATTTAGAAGATGGGAGGCAGTTGCTGGAGTGGTGTCAATTTACCAAAAAATTGAAATAAGAATTTGAATGAATAAAACTCTAATAAAACTAAATGACTGTCCTTTACACAAAAACTCTGCCCGTAATCACAATATAGACCCAATAAAAATATGTAAATACACAATGAAACATTAAGAATGTACTTCTGAGCCCAAGTACACAAATATTTTTATTGAAGTTGTGTTGATACTGTGTAAATAAATTGCTGACTGTGCCATGCCAAGAGTGGAGAGGACATTATGACTTATGGTCAAGATTACTTTGCCTCATGCATGAGAGGAATATGATGTCATCTATGCATGAATCTGTGTATGCATCAGCTCTTGCACCAGAATCTTAAATGAAAGTAGCCCAAGACATGGATAGATAAGACCTCCAACTGTAAGCAGTGAAACTGTAACCATAAAAGGAATAGCTTACATTGGATTTTTCAGGTATTTTTACATACTCCACTTAAGGCCACAGAAACATAAATGCTCCATGCTTATATGACCAAGTGAAATTAACTACAATATTTACTAACCATCTGTAACCTCAGTGGAAGTCCTATTCCTGAATTTTCCCGAGGCAAATTTGATAAGAAGTATATCAGGGCTTGTCTCTGTAGAGTTGTGTATGTTTTACCCCCTGAAATATAAAGAAGAGAGCATTACTTTTCAACATTATCAAGGCATAGCGCATACCTGTTGATGAGGTAAGTTTTCACAAATTTTACAAGTAGATTTGAACTCCCAAGACTCACCATACATACAGCAAAAGCTGCCCATAATCCTACAACCAATTATTATTAGCTGAATGTTTTCCTCAAATATTTGGGGATCTAAAATCGAATAGTAATCTGAAAAGGAAACAGAAAGGTTTTATAAAATTTGTGCAGTTAGTGAGGGGCTGATGATAAAGTAGTAAAACATGATCACATACAGGAAGGCCACTCATTCAATTAACTCAAATCCAAGGTTATTGATGGTTTTTATAAGGCCAAATGTTGCCATTTCATGGTTTCTTTGCAGTTAAATACAGAGGCATCAAACTCATACTTTTTTGTTAATACATAATGATCGTTTATGATTTAATCAGAATATACCTTGATTGATTGATTTCTTCAAGATAGGGCTGAGTAAGCAGGGAGATAGGGGACTCGGGAACTCCCGAGGGACAACCATAAATCACTGCAGACCAGACATGTGATGAGTTGGCTATAGCTTGGGGTGGAGGTATCAGACTTAAGGCTGTTTTACACAGGGCACAAAATTGCACAACTTCAAACTGCATGTTTTTCTCAATCGGGCGTGCATTCATTTTCGAATTAGAGCAGGGGCTATTTTGCCATCTCGCGTTCGTGCATTCATGCATGTGTTCTTGCAATTCACGGCTTTACACAATGTAATTTTAAATGCACATTCCTACGTATATCAGATTGTGCAATTACATGCCCCATGTAAAACGGGCTTTAGAGACATGCAGGCAGTCAGAAAACCCGAACGACTCCAGCCCATGTGTTTATTGCCCATGCCCATATTTGCGAGTGGCATAGATGCCCATGTGTCCTCCAGCCGGGCACTCGCCTCGCACTTACGAGAGAAGGGAAGGGGTATCCTTCGGAAAAAGGTCAGCATAGTTGGCCTTAGGAAAACAGTGATTCCTGCAATTTGAAAGATGGTCGCTCGTCCACCCACTGAAGGATCAGCTCAAGAGCGGAGCATGCCCCTTCCCCTTTTGCCCTTTCCACCACTTGGAAGGGGGTGAGGGAAGAGAGTGTCTATCTCTGGCACACAGACAGGCGAGGGTAGTTCGGATTTGCCAGCCGTTTTAAGAATGCTTTCACTAATAATGACCAAAAATGGTTTTAAAACATTGCCAAAGACCACAAAAGTTAAGGGGGAAAAAATAACAACTTCTTCGCGATTTCTTTACAAGGTTCGATATTACAAAACTCACTAATACGAAGTGCTGATTTTTCATTCCCGCTGACTTCATATTTTTAGTTTCTACTGTATGTGCATAAGCAGAGATTTTGAGGCTATTAACTATGGAAAGTTTCATTTAAAATTCAGCACTCAGTGCATGAGCACACTGCCCTCATAACCTCCCAATGCGTAATTTTCAAAGCCAACGCGCATGACACAGACAATTATACTTGCCGTTTTTATTGTGTTCGACTGGAAGGCCCAAATTTTTCTTTTTGTGTTAAAAAATGAAGTTTTGTGCCACAGAAAAATATGTAGAATGCCTTGTCATAATCGCTTTATTCACGCTGCAGAAGTTGCAAAATTTTCACCCAACCATCTTTGGTTGCTCATTCGTGCCGCGGTTTTGTACCGCAAAAATAAGTCCATGCATTTTAAGCAATGTCCTACATCATGACAAGTGAATAAAATTAAGCCTGGTCTTTTCTAAGCATTAATGTAGGAGTTATTTAGTTCTGAACATGGGTTATATTAAAAAAAAGGGCAAAATTAAAATGTGCAAAGAGATGGGAATGTACGTTTATGAGACCAAATGTTCAAAGAAAAGTGAGGTGCATGTCTCCCTTTTACATCATTACATTCAAACACTGGCCTTTAAGGCTGATTTACACGATACCAGTGGCTGGCATGCCAGTTTGGATATTGACTGGAAGGTCACTTGGCAAGCGGCGACTGGAATGCCAGATTACTAGCGCTACCCTGTTTACACGTAGCCAGCTACTGGAACAAGTTGCGACGACTGTTGCCGTTTACACAGTGCCTGTCGGCTGGCGCCACTGAGGTTGCATGGCAGAGGGGGAACCTGGCGCGCCAGTAAAACAAAAATATTTGTTCTGCTGAACTGCCAGCTGCTGGCGCGTCCTTGGCTTGCTGGCTTCTCCAGTTACTGGCGTGAGGCTTTTACACAGTGCCAGTCGTTGGCATCCAGTGACTGGCTACCTTAACTGGCACGCTGACTGGCACTGTGAAAATCAGCCTTTAGATTGAAGTTTATTGGAATGACAGTTTTAAACTGCATCGTGTCATTTTGTGCAAAATTCAGATGTATATTCAAATCGGCCTATTATTTACATTTATGAATATTAAAGGCTACTATTTTTATCTTCCTTAGTGCCAACACTAGTCGGGCAATGAGTATTTGTGAGGGGCTAATTTATGTTGAATCTCCCGATACTGAAATTAGATTTTACTTTTCACAGAAAAATTGCAGTTCGGAACAAAATATAGTTTATAGGCTCATCCCTAGTTTTGATAAACAAAAATTTAGGGGAATCTAGATCGTAGATGCACATTTTCCTCCTTTGAAATTATGGTTAGCCATTGAAACCATGGTATGTCATTAAAGTTGAGCACAGAAAAGTAGTAATATGTAGTGAGTCTTTAATGCTTTCAGAATGGTCATAGCATTACCAATTCAAAATCCTGAAAATAATTCTCCTTCCAGTTTAAAAAACATTTCCTAATGTCCCTTTATGTTTGAGAAGTAGCAATCTGGGTTTAATATCCAAAATAAGGAATAAAAACCATAGTAGTAAAATCTGAATTCCATCATAACAATTTGCAAACAAATATACTCTTTTAAAATATAAGGAATTCTTAAAGTCCATACTTACCGATATGGCTTACAAACATTCCACGGAAATGTCTATCTGGAGAGCTCTTCATGTATCGTGGCTTCAAATGTTTCAAAGATTCTGGAAAGAATTTGCAGAATATGAATAAAAGGTGAACACCTGATATATTTAATGATCTTCCACACTTGAGAAGGGGGACTGTTCTTTGAATACAACTTTTTAGTTTTCTTTTCAACAAGGAATGTGATAATTTTTGACTACATATATTCAGAGCAAACTTGAGGTTAAATAATCTATGAGGGAGGGACTCTTTGCATATTGTCACACTTTATAATGTAGGGGTTTAATAAAATGCATTGGTATTTTGACAAAGCTTAACAAAAAATATTTAAGGCTATCTTGTGGCTTGTTCCAGCTTTGTTGCAATGGCTGTACAACTGAATCATTTTCCAGTTTAAATCAAAGGTTAGCATTTCTAGATACAGCGGACTCTCATTAGGACGTTCCTTGATAGCATGTTTTCTTCATTTGGACGTTCATTTCCTCAGGCCCGTGTCACAATGCATGAAAATAACTATGAATAGCACATTTTTGTTACCTCTTTAGCACATTTGGACGAGGACCAAACCAAATTTGTCCTAGGAAAATAGCAGCTTCGTAGGTTAATCAGACGATGGATAAATCTCAAGAGGTTTACTCCTCACATTAAAAAAGATCATTATCGCTTACAATAATATTTTGATAGGTATATTATGGTAAAAAGTTTATGAAGTAAGAAATAAGTAATCTGAAACATTAGAATCACCAGAATCACCTATTCAATGCTTGACAGGGTCCCCCCACAAGCAGTGCATTTTATTACGATATTCGTTTGTTTTATCGTTGTCACTTATGAAACCAAAACTGCATGAGCAACAGTGCATGTGATCTGCCTTCATCTATGTACTTTGTGATCTAGGTGATATTGAAAGTGAGAATTTAGTGTCTGAAGAACTAGCGCTTAGAATCAGCGATGGAAAAGCGTGTGGTGAAAAGACAAATATTGACGGTTGAAAAGTTCAACCTTCTCCAAGAGGTAGACGAAAGTCCACATATGAAGCGTGTCAAAATAGCGGCAAAAATGAAAGTTCCACCATCAACATTAAACTCCATTATTAAAATTAGGGAAAAAATTGAGAATTCAGCTCAAGAAGGTACGAGTCAGAACAGAAAAAGAGTTTGAGGAGGAAAATTTTGTGAGTTGGAGGATGTCCTGCTGAAGTGGTTCAAACAAGCATGCACATCCAATGTGCCATTAGATGGTGTATCAGTAGGTGAAAAGGCCTCATATTTAGCTCATAACATGGGCATAAGTGACTTTCAGGCTTCCAATGGTTGGGTCAAGGGATTTAAAAAATGCAATGGGATAGTTTACACGTGCATTCGAGGTGAGGCAACCAGTGTAGACACTAACATTTGGGAAACATGGAAAGATGTCACTCTTCCAAGCATCATCAAAAACAACAGCCTGAATGACATTTTTAATGCTGATGAGACGGGCTTATTTTACCACGCTTATATTAGTTCGGTCTCTGTCATGTCTGTCTGTCTGTCCGGGTGGAATATTGCAACCGAGTTTCAACTAACTTCCCGATCTGCTAGACTTGAAATTTTAACCATAGCTCAGAAGTGGATGACAATGCAATATTAGCTATCTATTATAACAATTAATTAATTAACATATTTCCTGATGTGCTAGTAGAGGCTTGTAATTTTAACCATAGCTCAGAAGTGGATGACAATGCAATGTTAGCTACATGTTATAACGATTAATTATTTCAATTCCACACACTGTCTGCTGAACAGAACCTGAAATACATCAGGAATTTCCTGTGTCCCTGTCAGTCTCATCAAGATGTAGAAAATTGATTGGAAACTTTCACCCGGGCATTAGACTAAAAAGTAGAAAATAATTAATTAAATAAAAATTTTTTTAACATCCACATTTTTAAAACTGACTAAAAAGTATATAATAATTTTCCCTGGGCCCTTCTAAATTTTTGAGAGTGAATTTTTAGTGGCTATGGAGATATTTGTAAGACTTGAAGAGAAAAACGTGGGGCGCAGGCAGTAGATAATCTGGCTGAATTCACAACCAATTTCAGTGCATTGCAAATGGTATTAATTGTGGGAGTTTGCTCAATGACACCTGGTCCCTTTACTCCTCCTTAATTATCATGGGTTGCCTGCGCCCCACGTTTTTCTCTTCATGTCTTATAAATATCTCCATAGCCACTAAAAATTCACCCTCAAAAATTTAGAAGGGCCCAGGAAAAATTATTTTATACTTTTTAGTCTATTTTAAAAATGTGGTAAAAAAAAATTTTTAGTTTAATTATTTTAATTTTCTTCCTGACAAAACACTGGCATTTAGAGAAGATAAGTGTCATGGAGGTAAAATGAGTACAGACTGTCCTTCTATGATGCAGCAAAAGTGAAACGGTAAAATTGATTCCGTTAATCATTAGGAAATATAAATGCCCCAGATGCTTCCAACATGTTCAAACATTACCTTGCACATATGATTGCAACTCTAATGCCTGGATGACAACAACAATTTTGAGAAGTTCCTGCGAACACTGGATGCCAAGATGGGTGGACAAAATTGTAATATTTTGTTGCTTATTGATAACTGCGCACCACATCCAATAGACACTGCATTTTTAAGAAATTTTAAAGTGGTGTTTTTTCCTCCAAAATGCACGAGTGTTCTTCAGCCCCTCGATCAAAGCATCATACGATGTATGAAGCATAAGTACAGGAAGCTACTTGCAAGGTTACTTACAATGAGAGGTTGCTCAGCCTTCACAAGTCAGGAAGAAGAGTAAATAACCTGAAAGCGATGCACCACTTATACTTCATCTCTGACCATGGTTTCAGAAGCTAATTGTCATTTTAAATATCATTCCATTTTGACATTGAAAATGGCAATTATTTTCTGAAACAATAATGGTTGAAAATAAAGCATGGTATTTTCCCGCCCATAATATGCTTTTTTCTCAAAAATATATTCCAAAAACATGTTCCATGGCCTCAAGGGTACAATAACGTTTTCATGCATCCCATTTTGTGTGGCCATAAGATGCCCATCTCTATACTATGACCACAGACTGTGTTGCGGCACTGATTGTGAGCTATACGAGCACTCTACACCACTCATTTGTTACTGGGATGCCATGACAATTGCCTTGAAAATGCACAGTTGCCATTTTTGGAAGTTAATGCTATTTTATTTCAGTGAATTATTAGCATTAATGACTATGGATTATTATTTTTTTCTTCAAAAATCTAAACCATCAAATCACAGTGCATCTATAAGAAAGCATCTCACATCCTATAGGATGGGAAATAAGGTAAAGGTATGGGCGAGTAGTAAGCTATCATTTTTATAAAAATTAAGCTAAGGATCAGTACTGCATATACTCGAGTATGAGTGAAGAAACTTCTTCCTTTTTTCAGCAAATGAAAACCTATCTTAAACTTATACTAGTCACTAAATAAGCTGACATTTTCGATGCCAATATTTCTGTGTAGTGGCTGCATTAAACCATGTTAACCTCCATTTCTGATAGGCCATGGAGAATATTCACAGAGAAATTCATTGCATGCTTATACATTCTAACTTTCGTATTAGGACCTACCACTGACAAATACACTCGATTCTTCTGTTTTGCTTTATTAATGCATTCCACTAGGGCAATTGTATTGTACAAATATCACAAAAAGGAGAAACAAGGTTATTCGGCAATGTTTTCACCTTGACTGATACTCCAGTCACGGATTTTAGTCAATATCTTCAGCTCAAAAAGAATACTTTGACTTACACTCGAAGATATGCGGTAATTCATCAGACAGGTGAGGCATGGAGCTCAGAATTTCTTTACACCTTATGTTACTCTCAACCAAAACACTAGCCTATGCTGAAGGCACTATCATCATGGTCACTATTTTTTATGAACACATTCACAACTCATGACAAATATTGTTAGGATTTGTGAGTTTATATTGCATATTGCAGAGCTGCATACTGCTTCCTCAAAAATAAATATTCCAAAGACAAAATTAGAAATCCCACAACAATTAACAAATGACACTCCTTGATATGCAGAGGCATCATTTTTTAGAGTAAAGGGAACAATTTATGTATAAAGACAAAAGCTTGAAGCCCCTAGTTTGTGAGTAATTCTGCATATGGATGCTTAATGTGCAGTCACAGCAATTCAATAGGGCATCTAATAAGTATCCAAGTATAATTCTAATGGAGAAAAAGAAAAATTTTACAAATACCACTGAACTTCACTTCAGTAGTATTTGTAAAAGTTGTCTTTTTCTCCGTTATGATGGAATACCACAGAGTTAACCTTGAGAAAGTAATTGCTCAAGTATAATTCTCATCATTAGCGAATGGCTCTGAGGGCAACAGTGGAGGAAAACTAATAGTTCCATCACTTCAGGCGTAAAATCAAGGAGTAAGCATGACTACACTTACCAGCTTGGTCTTTGATAACGTTCATTAGCACATTGATAAGTTTGGTCGGTGTGTAATCCCTCAGGAAGTGAGAAATGTGATCATCAACTTCAACTTCATACAATGAGGCCAAATTTGTAAATGTGGCCATCAGTTCGTTTGGTGACCGCTGGCTTTTTACATGGGCTTCCACTAGATCAGTCAAGGTCTCCAGCATCTTCTTGGATGAATCTAAAATGCTAAAATAGAACTTAAAGACATAAGTTGTCCAAGGAAATAACAAACAACATAAACAATAACCAAGGATTAAAAATACTGCATATAATTGTGTTGAGTCTGAGCTATTCATGTCAAATACTAGGGTGAGCATTTGGGGCTCACGTTATACACAATTTACACCTTTGAGGGTTTAAAATTTAGGTCTGAATAATTCCTTGTACCTTAAAATTCCATTTTGTACATCATTTGCTCCATAGAAAAGAGGAATTAACCAACCAAAATAATTGTAACAATGTGTATGATGAATCTAATAAGCAATATTATCATGCATTCAATTGGGTGCTGCATTACAACAAAAAAGTACAATTGACCACAAACCCTATTTACATGACAAATGACGAAAGAAGACAAAGATGATGACGGCAACCTGTGCTTTTGGTTTTCAGAAACTTGTGAACTAAGTATTAACAGAAAGTGTACCTTTGACTACAAAAAATTTCCATTAGGTGAATAAATAATTTATCTGTAACAACACAGTAACCCTTATCAAATAGGGGATTGATAACGGACATAACCACTTGTGATGACATGGGCATGCTGTGAAAATCTTGGTCCAACCTAGTTGATTTGCCTGTGTAAATTATAGTGGACCATTCATAACAACTTTTTCATTCACATAACAAATCATACGATGCAATATCTTGCCGTCTTGGAGCGAATTGAGCGCCCAACCCAAACGTCCCTTGTTAAGGAGCAGACTTTCATCCACAGTCATGTCTCGATCCATGGTGTACAACTCACTGAATTTTATGATCAACATTTGGTAGATTTTCCCAATCTTATTCAGTTTTGGATTAGTACATATTTCTGCGACGTATTCCTCATTTTTGTGAAATGTAAATATTACTGAATTTTTTGCAAATCGGCGATATGACATCGTTTCCCCAAAAAATGGCGTACACAGAATCCACCGTGTGGTCCAATAATACTCTTGGTCAGGCTTTTTCACAATGCTCTGCAGCATTATTAGCGCCAAGAAAAATCGTCTTCGTCGGGAGCACTCACTTCACGCCATTATTCTCTGGAACCAGAGGGTTTTTCACGAAGACATTGATTTGCATACCAATTTGTCTCATCAGTAATAAGTTCTATCATTTCATCATCAAAGAGCAGTTGAAAAAACTGGAGAACATCACGATCTTCTTGAACTTCAAAATTGACTCATGAACCACTTTCAAAATTCAACCTAGCAGGTGCAGGAGGGGGAGTTTCGCTACTTTTCATTTCTCTCCATTGGTAGTCTTCAATAGGCTCATCTTCGCACTCGGCATCTGATATGGTGTGCTCGGAGAAGCATGATTCAGATCCAGAAGTTTCTAAATTTCCTTTGTCCACCTCAACACCCTTTCACTCTCACTTTCCATTGCAGAATGAATAAAGAAAAACAGTAAAAAAAACACTTAGGTGACCAAAAATTGCTCTCGACCTCCAATCACATAAAAACAGATTTCAGCGAAACGCTGATGGAGAAGGGACACTAGACATGAATGCTCAGGAGGAGAGCGAAGAACTAACGTATGCCTTTGTTGAAACTTGAGGATAAATTGAAATGATTTTATGTCGACATCCTTTGATCATGGTAAAAGATAGCTTTCCGAAGAGGATAAGACAACTCGGTGAGATTTAGAGACAATTTAGAGAGGGGTACCAAGAAAGATTGAAATCAGGGGGAATAATAACAAAGGCGGAGTCTTCCTGCTCAAAGTCTTAATAAATGCACGTCTGCATGAGGGAAAATATGCCTTTTCTTTATGTGCGTATTCTTTGCATTAAAAGATTACCGAAAAACAAGCAGATGAGGTCGAAAACCAATGAGGATGAAGGCATTCTTTTCCACAGAAGATCTTCCCCATTCATTAGGGTCCACTGTCCCACTTGAGTGAAGAAATTATGGCCCAATTATGACAGGCATCAAGTAGGGTCGGAAAGTGACTGCACGCCCAACCATTTTCCTGGGGCTTCCCAGACAGACCCTGCACTCTTAGCATTGTCCCTTATCTGTTGTCCCTTTTTTATCCGGTGACCTAGGAAGAAATTGGGCTGCAGCATAGTACATGAGCACGAGAGGAAACCTGAACAAAATTTAATGAAAGGGAGAGCAAGCCACTGTCACTTTCCTGAACATTTTTTGAAGTATCAGTGATGCTGTATTCGAGAGATTTCTCCCGATTTTATTATTATTGCATAAATTGTTACAAGTCGACCATTTAGTCGGGTGGTAACATATAGGTAACAAGAAAATACTCAAGAACCAAATATAAAATACGAAAATACAAAATACAAGTTATCCATTTGGTCGGGTGGTTACATAAGACACAAAATATATGAAGACCAAAATACAAAATATAAAATACTAAATACAAAAAAAAATAGGAAAATCCCTCAAAATTCAATTTTTTTCACCCTCGTCATAAATATCCTAGTATTAGTAGGGAAGGGCTCCAAAATTTCCTCCGGTAAGCCATTCCAATCCCCTATCCCCCGATGTAGGAAGGAAAATTTTAGGGTATTTGAGAGCTGCCTCGGAGGCTCAATCTTACAATTATGATCCTTCCTTGCCAGATAACTTGGTCCTTTTAACCGGTTTGATAGGTCCCTCCACGCAGGATCACCGATAAATGCCTTATAAATACATTTAATGCGTGCTTTCTTCCTCCTCGACTCTAATGATTTCCAGCCCAGCGTATTTAACATCTCCGTAACGCTTGCCTTCCTTTTAAAATTTTCCATTGCAAATCTTGCTGCTAAACGCTGAACTTTTGTCAGTTGCTTGATTTCCCCATTCAGATGAGGATCCCAAACTGACGCCCCATATTCTAGGATAGGCCTAACAAACGTTTTATACGCAAATTCTTTAGTTTTCCTGCAGCTCCTTCCAAGGGTTCTCATATTTCACCCGAGAAATTACATTTACGGGTATAAGATGACTATCATTATCTAAAACTCAACCTCAAAAAGCCGTTTTTTGCATGAGTGGAAGCCACTAGAGACTGAAAGGTTACTTACGAGTCTGAGAAATTACTCGTACAACTTTCACGTCAACACGGCAGATTTTATTTTACTACAGCATCGCATACGAAGGACAGGAAAGGAAGGCTAATCATTTGAGAAATTTGCTGTAATATGGATAAGTTCAACAATTTCTTCTATTCCCACACAATTTATGACTAAAGCATGAACATATCTAGACTAATAATGCGAAAACACGCTTCACTAGTCATCGCTTTATCAGAATATTCCTTTATCCTGTATTCCTCTTTTGTATGTCTGGTTGCATACCACCCCCTGCCACACGTCCTTGGTGCAGTTTACGGGTAGGTAGGTATGTAATGTATTGTTTAGAAGTGGTTTTAAGGAATTATTTTTATTTTTCCTAACACAGAGTATCACCGTTACGAGTGTAAATCACACGACTGTTATTTTTGCATCGGAAAGTCACAGAGAATGTCGGAATCAATTTTATTTAGCGTTATGAACCCCAAAAATAATAAAGAAGTGCAATATTTTTGCAAATGTTATTACATTTGAATGTGGTACACTTGCATTGATATTACGTCTAAATATATGAATTCAATACCAGATAAATTTATGTAAAACACGAGCAAATAATTCCCTAAATCTCACGTGTTATGTCCAAATACCAGAGTAAAAATTACGAAAATTATGATGCAATTCCACATGCAAATGCATCGAAATTAGTCTCAAAAACCGACTAAAAATAAGCCAGTGTGTCCACAAATGCCATCTGCTGCCTAGAGACAGAATTTCTACGAAGGGGACGAGATAACTCGTCTTTGGCAGCTAGCAAGATGAAAGAGTTAACTCGTTCCTGACGCGATTTGACCCGACTGGTTAGGACGAGTTAACTCGTCCTTGTCAGGATTAAAACTCTAACCTGAAATAATAATAATACTGAGTAGCTAAGACTGAGAAGAAAGTGCAATGTATAAGGAATACTATGAAGAAAACATGCCTGGTAGGCAGGCAGGCGGTGCGAGGGGTGGTGGAAATAATTCCAAAAGCGTTGAAGAAAAAGAAATGCATGGTTGATGCAACATAGATTTCAACGACTATTTTTCCCTCACAAATGACAAATTTGCTCATTTTCTGCGAGCCCGCTGATAAATTCACCAAAGGAAGACCAGTCAGAGCACAACCTGAACTTTGTACACTGGACAACCGAAGTAGCTCACCCCGTGAGACGGAGACTGCATGCAACCAGGCAGCCCAAGGTGGTTTTGGCTGGCTATCAGTGACAATAAGTCTATCACAGTGAAATTATGAAAATTTTAACTGTGATTTGTTGAAAAGGGCAAAAACTCAAATGCCATAAGTCGACTCCTTGTCCCAGACCTTTTTCTGATGAATTTTTCCTGATACATGGCTGTCGGAGCGATCTCGCACCACAAGCATTCGCAATTTGATATGCCCAATGCACATTTGAAGAGGGATGTGCGAGTGAGAGAAACCATGAGTGGAAACTTGGCAACAGTGAGCAGGCGAAAAAGAGAGACGGGCGTAACCTCTGACAATGTTGCAAATGAAAAACAGTGGGGTATTTTACTCCTCCAACACTAGCCCGATATGGATCTCAAAGAAGCAAAGCACATCTTGGCAACCTCGTGTTCGAACCGCTCCCCCCCGGCGGCAGCTGAGACTTTCCCACTGTTCCAGGGTTTCCTGAAAGGTAACCATCCCCACACATTTCAGGCCTGCCTTTCCGCCAAGATATTTGAAAAGGTGGCCGGGAATGGCCGGACAGAGTCAAAGGGAGGAAGAAAGAACTGGCAATGAGTGGCCCAGCATATATCAGACGGTAGCGGAGACGAACGAAGTATATGGAACATGAGCCGAGCCACTTGTAGAGGCCTGACTGCTACAAGTTTCCCTGACAAGACATGGAAATCCCTGACATTTCACTGACTTCCATGACATTTGGCCACCCTGTAGCAGAAAAAATGCAGGAGTTAAGGCAAAAACAGCTATCGGGTGCATGGCAAGAGCCGATGAGAAGTAAAATTGGCAGACTTTGGAATAGGAATGTGTGCAAACACTTGAATGTGCAAATGTTTAGAATCAGGGGAAGGTTACATTAACAAAGTTGGACAGGTCACTGGATGTTTATGAAGCCATGCACATGTGATAAAACAAATTTAAACAAGTCAGATACCACATTACGTCATAATAACTTGATCACCAGGAACACTGATTGCTGGGATTAGGAAATATAATTATCATCAATCAAGTATAAATATGTACCATATTAGCCTAAATATAGTGCAATGTTTTCTCCCCAATATGCACAATTAGAAGTCACATTCGCAATGCATTCGAGTACTTATAACTTTAAAGACATAAGCACCAGGGTTGAGCCAATAACCTTTTTCCAAAAACCTTTACCCAATATTTCTAGCTAATAACGTATTAAATATTTCATGCCTAATAAGGTATTACAGAGTGGTATTTAGGGCTGAAAAATATCCCCACAAAAGTTTTTAGATTTATTTAATAGAACGAAATACACTTGGTATAAACATTAACAACATATTAAGAATTATTTTATGTCAATGCAAGATTACAAACAAAAAAACATGTTGGTTCACCTTACTGGGGTTCAATACTCTCCTGGACTTAGAAGACACTACATTTGCTGAGCTGCAAAACCTTCCTGACATACAATAGATCCTGATGGTGCAGCTACAAATATATTGGCTACTTTCGAAATGTGCACATATTTTTTACAACTTTTCCAGTAAATAAGAGGATACAAAATATTCAATTTGGAAATACACAGCTTTATACTGAGAAAGTTCTGTACGTGAAAACATTATCGGATTCTGCTTTCTGATATCAATGTACTGATAAGTTAATATAAGCCAGTATTTATATCAGAATTTATTTTTGGCTCAGCCCTAACAAGCTCACATTCCAGCTGGTCTATTTAACATTACCATGTTGTAAATTAGTTGGATGTTCATGTTGAGAGGCTACATTTTACAAATTTCAGGAAAAAGCATCTTGAAGATAAAAGTGAAGTAGATAACATTTTTCCTCTAAATTTTACAAATTTTGAGGATACTGGGACTAGCCACAGTATTACCTTCACGGAGTCACCCGCAAGTGCACTTGAGTTGTTAATTTGACAGAGGAAAAAGCATTCGCATTGACCAGGACTCAAAATGGGATCCCTCGATATCACGCTGAGTGCTTTAGCCAGTTAAGCTACAGAGGCACCCTTCTCCTCAGTACATTTTGCGGGCTTTAAAGGAACAGGTTGTCCATGATAGCCGGAATTACAAGTCTAAATTAGTCTAAATTTTACTGTCAAATACTTGAACTAACTACATTAGGGGCTGAATTATATACAGATTAATACAGTAATAATATCAATCATAGCTAGCCTTCTGACTGTGAACCAAGAGGCCACATGTAAGCCACATGAATGAACAGATACATACCTCAGAATTTCTTCTGATGTTGGTGATGACACCTTCCACTTAATGAAGTAGGAAGCCACAAGCATGAGCACTTGCAGCTGGTAGGATATGAATCCTGCTGCTGTGACTACACTGTCTGACACCACACTTGATGTCAACTGCTCACTCGCTAAGGTAACGAGGCTTTCACTATCATGGGTCACCATTTTACAGAACATCTGCACTGTGGAACTCTCCAACGACATGTCATCTGGGGATGTGAACTCTACCCCTCTTGGTGGATTTTGGCCAGGCATCAAAATCCCATCACAGAACTGGAGTTGAATGTAAAAGTGCTCCAAAGGAGCACATTTCTTGACAACCCTTTTGGGTGGGACTTTCCTAATATTCTCCCTGACACAGAGCTGTGCCAAGATTTCAGCAATTAGTTCCACTGATGTCACTTTCTGGAAAAGTGCAAGCTTCTCTTTCACAGGGTACACCCAGAGCAAGCAAGTTTCCCGTGTCTCTGCCTCCATTTCATCCACAACGTTATAAGACATAAGGAGTCTATGAAGTATTTTAATACTTCCCTCATATGGACTCAAATTACCCACTAAAAACATGTTGAACAGTTCTGTCACGTGCTTTTGGGTATGCAACAGATTTGCAGCCATAAGGGCACAAATTGTCTCTTGGGCATAAACTTCACTCTGTTTGAGACCAATAGCCCTGCAAATGGAAAAAAGAGAGAGGGTTAAAGGATGCTTTCCTTCAGTGATGATCTTATACAGTAGCCAAACTCTGGATTGAGCACCATTTCAGCAGGCAATTAGTAGGACCTTAAATGTGAAGTGGATAGTGGCAGTCTCGTAAGGCTGACACAGTCGTTTCACATTATATTTGCTGCAAGAGTACCAAGTGAAGTGCCAGATAAAAACTTTTCCTATCAAAAATAACAGATTTAAATGTTTGGGGCAACTGAACATCAATAAAGGTTCTACAAATTCACTTCTTCTGGTTATAGTTGCAAGTTAACAACCATTTTTTATTCATATCATTCACCTGTGCGCTACTTCAATCATGGTAAAGTTATATAGCAAGAGGCAAATGTCTCAAGAATGAGTGCTGGCATATGCAAATTAAATCCAATCATTACAAATCACAACCAAAATTCTATTACCGTTATAATTAATTAATTGACAACATTGTTGACTTAAAAAATCTCTTTTTTTCCATTTCCGTGTAGGGCTTACTAAAAAAGGATTAGGAAACTCTTTGGGTATTGTATGTTGTACCTTCAGACAGAACGGAACTCCAGAGGATTTCAAGGTAAAAATTCGATTTCAAGGTAAAAATTCCATTGACATTATTAGCTTAGGCAGAATACAATTAATGTCAGTCATTACTTGAACCATTAATTTTGGAAAGGGTACGCCAGCAAACTTTTCCTTTGCTCAAATGATAGATTTTTCAGCAAGCTTTTAATTTTTTTCTGAAGCTAATACCTTATTATGCATATTTATGACTAGACTTATGCAATGGCAATTGCCAGTTCCTGATATTTTCTCCCACGAGTTTCACATTTGTGCTGTACATTTGGACTATTAGGACATTGCAGTAAGAGAGATATTGTTAAGGAATGTGGAGTAGTAGCATATCTCAACAGTGACATATATTTTCACTTGACATAGTTTTTCTTTTCAAGCAAGTTAGAGGTAAAGCAATATTAGCAATTCTTAAGATAACCCATGAGGTACTGGAAACTTGCTTTGAAGAAATAAGTTTAATATGAGTATGGCCATACCTTAGACTAAGCAATAGATTAGAATATAAGTTTGTTTTGGTGAGAGTAAATTCTAGTGTGATTGGTTTCTTTCTTTGAAGGTTATGGATCGATACATCAAAGGGAGATTATCAGATATGGTGCTTTTTAGCTCAAGACACATTAATCTTCTCACAATCAATATTGAAAATAATGCTCATCAACTAAATATAGCCCCACAGTATGCACCAAAAAGGAATGGAAAATATATCAATTGGAAAAGAGCCTCACCAAATAGCTTTGTCCCAAATTTTTTGCCAAGCGGTGACGCAGCAGACTGGGTCACAATTAACAGGCATGGTTACCTCAGCCAAGGAACGGCAGCATCTGCAACAGAGGATCAGATCACAATTGAGCATAGATGCATCTTACAAGCCAATCAAAAAGCCATCCTACAATAAACAGGGTGTCTTGCGCCAAGTCAAAAAAAAAGCACCCAGTTTTTGCTCACCTACTTTTCTTAAATTTCCTGAATGTATTGTTTTTTCCTCGCGTACACTTCATCGTACTAATGTTTTTAACCCTTTCGTGCCGAACATCACATATAGGAGTCGGGGTTTTCTTTACGCAAAAGACCGGACGTCTACCATAAGCGCTGGGGATTTCTTTAGGCAAAAGAACTAACATCTCCTATAGATGCTGTGGAGGGTGGGAAAGTGACCGCCGCTGATACATTTTATAAGGGTGTTCTTTCGACCCTTCGCATCCCTACTCAGTGGGGGGCAAGACCCTTCCATCTGCAACTTCGCTCGACCCTCGATCCCTTTAGTGGTCATTCTCTCAGCATGTGTCAACCGTCACTAATTGTATGTGCAGTGGATTTTCTAAATAAATATTCGTTGGCTATACAAAAACATCAACCATTGAAATGAACTATGTACTTGTGTTTTGCAGTGTGTTCTCAAATTTTAAGCAAAATTCTAACTTTTATATTAACCTTTTCGAGATGCCAGAATTCGGTGACCTCGCCATTAACTCGGACTCTGGGGGCAGTTATGCTCCACCCTTCACAGATTTACAACATTTCTAGCGGCATGGGTTCACAGTCAACTAATTTTTTATCAGTTGGTTTTACTACATGTATATTTGTTGCTTGCACTCAAATTGGAGACTTTGAAGTGAATTTCTCGTTTTTTACTGTGCATTTACAAATTTTAAGCAAAACTGTACCATCAATATTAACATTATCAAACATTGGTATGCTATTTATCTTGATATCAAGATTTAAGTTTATATTGATGGTAGAATTTCGCTTAAAAGTTGTAAAAACTCACCATAAAACAAGAAGTTCAATTCTGGTTTTATATTATTTGTGAAAGCAACAAATATTTATTTAGCAAAATCACTGAATAAGCAATAATATGACCACGAACCCTTGCCGTAAGGCGGGTGCTAATATGACGAAGGGTCCAGGTACCTGCTCCTGGACTCCGAGGGAAAGGCCTGACCCCAGCGGCATTCGGTCCCGAAACGTATAAGCTGTGTAACTACGAGCAACAGAAAGGGGGGAAAGCATAGCATTGCAAAATGCAACGTTCATTCGTTTGCATAGAAAAATTTCCGTCGCATATTTTTGACGTTCATCTTCCTGGTCAGGAAATCTACTGTCGCATATATCCGACGTTCATAGCGAAAGGGTTAACAGAGTTTTCTTCTGCTCTCTTTTAACCATTACTTTCCGATTAATATCCTACAATCGTTAATATAACAGCTAGAAATTCATTTAAAATGATCAAATAAACACGAAGAATTCATTTCAGACATCCATTCTTACACGTTTGCAATAAATGATTGTTTAATAAAACCACTGCGCATACAAAAAATGACTGCAACCCCATGCTGTGAGAGGATTTGCTCATGAGACGGAGGGTCGAGACCAGTTGCCGACCGAAGGGACGGAAGAGTGGGGTCGGTACGCCGGAGAAGAGATATATCGGAGATAGTAAGTAAGTAAGACTTTTTGAGGGGTAAGCAAAAGGAGCGAAATTTTCGCTCTAAGTCTAGACTTCGTGAGGGGTAAGCAAAATAACAAGCAACAATTGTGCAGATGGCATGTTAGCCTTAATACAATTAATTGCTTTAAAAGCACGACGGTTAACTTATAACTGTGTTCTGGTTGTATGCTCTGCGAGTCAGATTGGGCATTTTAATAATGATAACAGTACAATAAAAACAATATTTAATACATTATATTTATTATGTACACTATCCAAAGCCTGACTTTCAGTCTTTGGATAGTGTATTTCTAGATAGATAGTGTAGAGAGTCTTTGGATTTGTATATTCATTTACAGTGGTACCTAGTTTAACCCTGTAACAGTCATGCATCATCTGAGAGATGCCATTTTACTAACGCATGAGCTGGGGGAGAGCGACTCATGCTATCTTTCAGCCATTTCCTCTTCTAACTGACAATGTATTCAATGATGTGTTGTATATACATCATTCTCTTATTTCAACTTTAGAATCTCTTAGATGACTCGCGACTAACAGCATTATTCTTAGCAATCATCCTTCAGATGACTTGCTACCTGTGGTTTTTTCGAGTTTAGTACTTCTTGAAAGATGTTAGAGCAAAATCAATCACACCGAAGTTTTACAATGAGTTCCTCACATACTGTGCTGTCTTACTCAGGGCCAAAATCACCTGATATATGTCACTTGCACTCTGAACATGACCTGCAAAAGGTTCAGTACATTAGCTACTGTCCAATGAAGATGTGAGTGATGAGCCTTATGAAGAAGATAGTGGGGACGGATGCTGAGGAGAGCGAGCCAGAAGTCAGAGAGGAACTGAGGGGAACGAAGCATCATTATGGAGTTGAAAAATTTCATCAAGGGTATAATTTCACAGTAGATGAGATTCTGGCTGCGTTTCGAGGGTGATGCAGTTTCTGCCAATTTTTTCCATCCAATTCCAGAAAAATATTGCATGAAAGTTTTTGTGCTATTGGATAGCATTTTATTTTACTCCTACAACTTAGAAGTATACTTAGGGAATCAAACCAAAAAGTTCGTTTTTGGTGGGTAACAAGGCTCGCAACGTTGTAATGAGATTAGCTAAACCCATACACAAATACAGTGATACCTCGAGATACGAGTTTAATTCGTTCCGTAACGTTGCTCGTATGTCAATTTGCTCGTATCTCAAAGCAATTTTCCCCATTGAAATTAATTGAAATGCCATTAATCCATTCCAGCCCCCAAAATGCCACCCCAATTGGTTCCAACCCCCCACCAACTGGTTCTTGTTACGAGTTTTTGAAAAAGAAAAATGTATTTATAAATTACAAATATTGTATAAAAACATAATAAAAGAGAATGTAAAGAAATAAACTGGTTTTATAAAGTGTATTTGTATTTTCGTCACTAAAATGCAACTTACACAGAACTTAAATGCTACTGTATGCTTAGTCACTGATTTTTTCTTCACTGGTCTTTGCCTTTATAGCCAGATTCAAAAAAAACCTGTCCAAGGAGGTTTGTTTCTTTCTCCCTTTCAGAATGTTGCAGAAACACAATCTCTACGTACCTACTCTGATCTAAAACTTGCAAGAGACACGTATGACCTGCCAACAAGCGATCTGGTCGCAGACTGCTATTTCCTTAGGCAGGATGGCATCTCATTAGGCTCAATATCGATAATATGTAACAAACTGTAAAGTTTTGAAGCTGACGACTGTGTGTGAGTAATACGATCAGAGCATGTATCACTACAAAGACATATATACTGTATACTAAACCATAGACAAAGAAAATGTTTGGGCATGAGATGATAGATGATAATGATGATGCAGACAACTTTGCATAGATTCCAGCATTCCCTCTTCAAAGGCTGAAGAGATACAGGAGCTTACCAAATTTGTGAAGAGGAAAAAGTTTAGTGTAGTGCAAATTCACTTTGTTGCTGTACCCTGCTGCACAGGGTTGCAAATTGAGGACTGAAGGACTACTCAATGCGATGAATTTAATTTGTGAAGTTAGTAACCACATGGGTATGCATGCTGTTGATCTTCACAAAGATATAGCCGATTACAGAGATAAAGAGCACCTTTGGCGACAATCTTTCATTTTGGAAGGTGTATCAAAGGCAATGAAAGATATAAGCCCAATATTATGGTGGAGAGGTTTGACGGAACTTGTCTGTTGCCTGATGTGGCTGTAAGAATTTTAGTGGCCCCAGTCATTTCAGTCGCCACAGAAAGGGCACTCAGTATGTACAGCTGGATCCATAATAAGGAGTAATAGATTGAACACACCACAAGCTGCTAAAATATTAAATAGCATTTATTTAGCACACAACTAGAGACTGCTTGACAGTGTCAAAAATGCAAAAGAAAAGGAGAAACAGATAAAGCCATTAAAACAGTTGGAAGCCAATGAAGTGGACAGTCCGACAGAAGAACAGGAAGAAGAAAAGTTGGAAACGTCATATAACTCTTCTACGACTAGCAACATCAGTAATGAGGACCTTGAGATAGATATTTCAAGGTACTCAAGAAGTTGACTCAAAATAAGATTGCAAATGAATTAATAAAAATTGAATGTTGGCACAATTGGCTAAGTTTTTGTCCTTTTAAATTACTTTTTATAGAATATATGTAGTAAGTAAAAACTAATAAAATAAAAGTCTAATGGGGTGTTAATCTAATAGGGGTTATGATAATCGTGTAAATCATAAGTACTCCAGTACATATTTATGAATTTTGGGTACCTATTAACCTGGTATATACCCTAGGTATGTACCTCAATTTATAAATACCCGGGTATTTTACATCACTAGGCACATATAAGCCACTGGGAGCAAGAATGATGTCAGTCAATTAGTCACTTTTTTGGAAAATAGGGCTCAAAGTAGAATAAGTAAAAAATTAAACCCTACGTGCTGCTTTCTAGTGAAAAAACACTTAAGGTAGACTAACACCACTTACATAAAAAAAAACAGAATACAATCAGAGGAATGCTTCGGCGTACCTAACTTAACCATGGCAAAAAACTGACACACCACTTTTCACTCAACCGCTGAAGTAATCAGGGTTGCAACAGGCAAGAAATTACAAAATTTCAGGACTTTTACAGGTTTTCCAGGCTAAAATATTTATTTTTCCGGGAGAAAATTCCATTTTTTGGACTAAATATTTCAAATAAGGTGCAAGAATAGCAGCATAACTCATCAATACATGTACTATGGGGGAACAAAGTTTCCAAAAAAATCTAGCCCAGCCACTATCGCTCTAAGGGAAAAATTGGAATCCTTTCCGATGGCATATTATTCTTAGGTCATGGCTACGATGAGGGCCACGAATTACTTGTACACAATCTGAGTAGAAATAATATTCCATCTCCCTTAGCATGAGTGTAAAGAATAGGACATGAAATTTTATTTCAGGTGCACAATTAATTGGTAATATGAGCTACACTGCCTCATTCAGGCAAGGTACTAACATTCCCAAGTCCACACACCAACAATCAGTCCATAAAATGGTACTCCTAACTTATAAAAACGATCAGACCTTGACTTGGACAAGCAAATCTCCACGCTAACTTCTCATGTCCCATGTCTTTTCCAGGATATCCAGCCCTGATAATGCATTGCTGAAGTGTCCTGAGACTTTTACAGGATGTGAAACATAGGCTTGATAGGCTGTTACCATATTTTCCGGCTTTTAAGACATGGTCTTGGGAGACACCCTAGTTTTGGTCACAGAATTTAAAAAGAAAAATAAACATTCTATTACCCTTCGATATTGTTTACTGTGAAACAGAGAAGCAATCTTTTTTATAAATACATACTGAAGTAAATATGACATGGCATTATTCAAAATGTTACCATACTTACATTTATGTCTGATTGTAAGATTGGTATCACACAGATAACATGGTCTTGAGGAAAATCTGACCTTTACATTAAACATACAATATGAAGGGTGGTTTTCCGTGGGTCTATGCAAGGAAGAAAGTGCATCCCAGAAAATATGGTGTTGAACACAATCCCTTATGTTCTTGTTCATATCGAAGAGCTCAGGTCCAATGATCTCAACCATACATATATCACCACTACAGGTATCCCTTATCAGCCACAGGGGTTATGTTCCTAAAAAACCCCGTGGTTGGCCAAACTACCATTAAGAAACTATTACACATAGGTATAGGAAATCATGGGTTAGGATTTCTGTTCCACAACAACATTGTCTAAAAATTTGGGTAACTTTATTTTCACTCTAACAATCCGCATATATAAAAAGGTAAAACTGTATTCTCCAAATCTTTAATTCCATCTCTCATATGACAGCTCTAGATCACTGACCGCCACATGGAAAAAGATGTACAAGATAAACTATGAGAACACTGCCTTCTACATATATTGACATTGTGCCACTAAATGCCATTGCTGCATTGCTAGCAAAGATTACAAATCCATGGGGGTGAGAGAAGATACTTATAATTACAGCAGTACATTTTCATACACAGATATATGTACTTTAATTACCATGCAGATTGAAAAGTTCAAAAGTCCACGTAATTTTATTTTAGACTGATTCTCAATTTATATGTCTCTCTCAATACCTGGAAATGTGACCAGAAGTACATACATTTTTTTCATCCAAAGTAAAAAAATACATGTAAACATGTGTTTTAATAACTTTTAATCAACTCTCTTGAAATGAAAAAATTCAGAGTAGATGAAATAGTGTTGATTTTTATTGACAAGGAATCAAACCACACTAGGACGAAATGTTTCTTCCACCTTCTTGATACATAGTTAATTTGGTCAATTCATAAACACCACACTGCCATGCAACTGACACAGCTGGACTTCTGTCTACAAGTTTATTCAATATGCCTGGCTTATTCTTCAAGAGAAACACCTTAGATTTTTTTTCTAGGATCTTCAGCAGCACTTGCAACTTGTAATATTGGATTCAACTTGAGAAATGAAAAAGAAGCACTTTGGAAAATGCAAGAGAAAATGAGTTAGCTTACTATAAGCCATTTGAGTCGCAGCTGAGGCAAGCAAGTCCTAAGCATTATCCATCCTATTTAGGTATAGGAAATAGGGGAAGAATAATTAGGGTATTCTGGGGAAGATTGTGCTTACTTCATATCCCTCAAATGATAGCAGGGCATAAGGTTTAAGGATAGAAGGTCCCTGAGTGCTGATCACTGGAGACCTATCTCATCAGTAACAGGTTCATCTTTGACAACCTCGGTGGTGAGTTGTATTTCTCGACTGAGTGAAAAAGTTACTCGGAAACTTGTACCTCTGGTGTGATTGGCATGCAAAATCTTGCATACAATGTATCACAAAAAATACAGCACATCACAAAATGGTATGATATGAAGTATACAGCTTTTGAAAAATCACATGGTGTGTCACCATTTGGCACAGAAAATGCTTCCAAAGGGGACCTGGGTTTGCAATAGTACAGGGAATCTGATTGAAACTAATCCTGGGTCCAACTGGGGGGGCCTCGGAATAACTGCATTTTTGCAATTGCATCCAATAGTCAATTCTCACCTAATAAAAAAAACTCAATGAAATGGGAGTTAAATGTTGATAGACCATGGCAAAGTACCACCAAATGTTAAAATTAGTGAGCTAATTTTTAACAGATTTTGATATTTTAAGGAAATAACTTTGGAAATAGCTACCAAAAGCAATCATATAAAAGTAAATCACATTCCACAGTTGGAAAAACTTGGTACAGATTTGGGTGCCACATATATTTGAATCTGTGTTACAGGTGTTCAGTGAATTTGAACAGTACTAAAAATTGAAGACTGCAGATAATCAAGGGAAACCACAGCAGTTGAGAATTCTAGTACTCTGAAAACATAGACTGTGGATAATAAAGAGCCATGGTGGACAAAACCATGGCCCTTGAGTGGTTTCCCAGCAACAGTTGCCAAGCCCATGACAACCTTGGTTTACCCCTTCCTCTAACACCATTCTCTCCTCTATCTGTAGAGTTACCCGACTCTTGTCCATTCTATTAACATCACCAAACCAACCAAGCACAATCCTTTCATACGCATGCATGTCAATTACTAAAGCATCTACACCACATTCTTTCATAACCCACCTTTTCCTAACCCTACCCCTCAAAGTTTAACCACAGACACTTCTCAGATACCTCATACCCACTACATTTGGCATACTTAATGCTTATTCTGGCATATCTGAAATTCCTTGTGGAGAACATAGGTGTCAAATGAAATTGAATTCACATATGTAGGCCTACGCTTATCCACTCACCTAGGCCCGCTTTTACCATGATCTATTCAGACAAAGTTAATTTTGGCTCAGGATTACCATAGACGATAAGAAGTACTGGGTGAGTTTAATGATGTTTTCATCCTGCTTTTACAGACCTCTGCAAATCATCTTCATTGGCCAAGTGTGTAATTCTATAAGCCTAATTTTAACATTACAACATAGACACTCTCTCGCTTACTCTCTTTCAGCAAAAAGCCCTGATCTCTGAATAATATATCTTGATAGTTATCAATGTTATGAAGGTGATGTATGAAATCTTATCATTAAAGGTGACATATGATAATATGTAAAGCAAATGTGAGAGAGAAAAGAGCCTTGAGTTATTGGTTTTGAAATCTAGGCATAAAACAAGGATGTAAAATGTCACCATGGCTGATCAATTTTTTATGGATAAATGTGTGAGTGATGGATGTAGGGATAATGTGGGTATGATGGTTGGAGATGTTTATGTGCAAGTTCTACTTACGCAGATGATACTATGCTGCTCTCAGGGAGCTCAAGGGGATTTAAGAAGCTCTTGGGTTAATTATGTGAAGTAACAGAGTATGATATTGAGTGTAAAGGCATGCAAGTAATTGTACTTAAACAGGAGAAGAGAAGCATAAACGAAAAATGATGGTGAATGCTGACGTAACTGAACAGGTGGATGATTTTGCATACCTTGGCCAGAAAAATGAGAAATACGAAAAAATAGTTAAGGAGATTAAGAGGTGTGTGAGTGCTGGAAGGAAAATCGTAGGTTGCATGTGGAGCATCCTTAGGATAAATGTTTGCCAAAGGAAGCAAAAATCATGCAGCTCCCCATTTTATTGTGTGGCAGTGAAACTTGGGTATGCCACGATACTAAAGTATAGGCAACATGCAATGGGTATGAGTTATATGAGAAATGTTTGTGGTAAAACTGGGAGGGATAGGGTTTGGAACGAGTTGGAGACGAAAGAATGTGGAATGAATGCTCTGATAATTGACATATATGGAAGGAGTGTGCTTCATTGGTTTGGCCATGATGAGAGAATGGATAAGAGTCAAATAACTAAACAGATGTATGAATGTGGCAGAAGCTAAGGAGGTTATAGGATAGGGCAGAATGGAGGAAATAATTAAAACAGCTAGTTTTTTAGATCTAAAATTTAGTTCTCTCGACTGTGCCTATCTCAAAAGGGAATGGTGTCATCAGAATGTATGCATATTCTCTTAACAAGTCTTGGAGCCCACAAATGTTAAATAGTTGTCCCTTTTTACTAACCTTCCACCAGAATTTTCCAGAACTCTTTACATACCCAAACAAATGAAACCAGAAAAATGCTAAGCCAGTTGGCAGAAGCTATAGGGCAAATAATCAAAAGTACCTGTTTTGCACACAAGGATATCATAAGGGAACCTGGAAAATGGCAGGTACAGGAGTGGTCAACCAAATTGATCACGTTCTGGTTTCCAGAAGACATGCATCTTCAGTCATTGACATAAGGTCTGCAAGAGGTCCGAACTGTGATTCAGATCATTATTTGGTAAAGGCCAAGTTCAGGGGAAGAATTGCGAATGTGGGATGTATTAAAGAACCCAAGAGAACACAGTGGAGTGTGGAAAAGTTCAGGCAACCAGCATATTTAGTCTGATAACAGGAAACCCTGGATAGTAAATTGGAAGAAGGAGCAGATAATCTGAGTGTAACTGATTCAGTAGAGAGAAAATGGCTTAATATAATGAAGGCAATGGAAAAGGCTGCAAAGGAGACTATAGAAGAAAAAAAGAGAGCAAGGAATGAAGAATGGTTAGAAAATTAGTGCAGAAAAGCTATAGAAAGGAAGAATGTAGATGGAAAGAACACTATCCAGAAAGATACAAGACAAAATTTTGAAAGATAGAGAGCAGATGACAAGCAAATAGAACACTACAAAACAAGAAAAAACGATTCTTAAGGGTTTATATAGAAAAGATTGAGGAACTGAACACACAAAATGAAAGTAGAAAGTTATACCAGGTAATCAAACGGATGACAAACAAATTTCAACCAAGAACAAATGCATGTAAGGATAAGAATGGGAGGTTGGTTGAAACAGGAGGCAGTTCTGGGAAGGTGGGCCGAGTACTTTAAGGAATTGCTGAATATGGATGAGAGAGATGAGGAGGGTAGAGGAATAGTGGACATGAGGGTGGACACAGAGATTGGCAGGCCATCAATAGAGGAGGTGGAGGAGCCTGTGAAGCGGCAGCAGAATGGGAGAGCTCCAGGGGAAGATCAAATTGTACCGGAGTGAATCAAGTATGGACTACCCCAACGAGAACACTCATCGCACATTCACGGATTTACGTCGCTTTTCAAAAACACTCATACGACGAGACTATAAAGAGTATACATCGAGATTATCATCTTCCATAACTTCAGACCCTAAAAAATTTTGGTCCTTTGTCAATCAACGCCGTAATCGCCCCCGATTCCTGATGCCGTATCATTTGATAATTCTTGTGCCGTTGGACAAGACAGACCAAATTTATTTCTTAAATATTTCTCCGAAAGTCCAGCACCCTCATCCAATCTCTCACTCACTGATGACCACTCCCTCTCTCCTATCAACAGCCGTTGCCTGTCACACATTTAGACTGATCCGAGGGAAGTTTCACAGTGTATTTCTAAGATCCCTCTCCACCGCTCTCCTGGCCCTGATGGTCTCAGCCCTGTTTTCCTACGCAACTGCGCTCCCACTCTTTCGGTTCCTTTAATGGAAAATAGCAAATGTTATTCCTATTCACAAATCAGGCCCAAAAAATGTAGTTTCTAACTACCGTCCCATTTCGTTACTTCCCGTTCTTTCCTCAATTTGTGAGAGGATCATTCTAAACCGCCCTCCTCCAATCCACACGGCTTCCTTCCGGGTCGATCTTGCCTAAGAAATTTAGCAGTTTTTCAGCATCATGCTGTCAAATCAATAAATGTAAAATCTCAGCTTGACGCCATCTTTCTTGATTTCTCTAAAGCCTTTGACACACTAAGCCACAAAATCCTTCTTCACAAACTCAACCACAGATTTAATATCCATGGCACCTTTCTCAGTCTATTGTCCAGTTTCCTCAGTGAAAGAACCCAGCGAGTAATATTGTCTGGCTTTTCATCTACTTGGTCAAACGTTACTTCCAGAGTGCTCCAGGGTAGCGTGCTCGGACCATACCTCTTCATTATCTACATTGATGATCTCGCCGCGCTAGTCCTGTCTTCCCAAGCCTATACCCTACTCTATGCAGATGACTGAAAAATATTTAGACAGATAAACAATGTCTCCGATTCCTATCTCCTTCAGGATGCCTTATCTAAGACCTCAGAATGGTGCAGTCTCTGGCAGCTTAAATTAAATTATAAAAAATGCAGCACCATGACAATATCTGTTAAGAAAAGCCCTATTGATTTCATCTACACTATGAATTCAGCATCTCTGAATCGCGTGTCCTCCATCAAAGATCTGGGAATTATCGTGGACCACAAACTTCATTTCGGTGAGCATATTCAAACAAATCGAAAGCCATGTCTCTTTTAGGTCTTCTCTACCGCTTCACGGATATTACTTGTACACAAGCACTGCAGTCCTACTTCACATCCATTGTTCTTCCGGTACTCACTTTTTGCTCCCCTATTTGGTCAATGTCAGCTGCCTCAAATCTTGCCGCCCTAAACAGTGTTACGACTTTTTTCACAAAAATTGTGAAATATAGAAACCCAAATCTCCGCAATGCGTCCACGGGCACTATATTATCTTCACTATCTATCAGCAGTCTCTCTCATCATAGATTTCAATCAGACATACAACTAATTTACATCATCATTAATTCCTACGTAGACAGTCCCGATCTTATTTCTACCATCAATATCAGAGTACTTTCTCGTCCTACCCGAACTAACTCACTACTCCATATGCCCACACCCAGATTATCATTAATTAAATGTTCTCTTTTCTTCCGTCTCTCCTCCCTAATAAATTCTCTCCCTACTGACATTGACCCCTTTTCTTTATCCCCTAAAAACTTCACTGACCTGGCCTCAACTCATATTTTTGGAAAAAAAACTATAAAATATAGTCAAAAATCTGCAAATTGCTTCCATCTTGGCTTTGTTGTTTTTTTTTTATTTTTAGTTGTTAACGTGTGTCTCTTTGTGATTTTTATAAGTGCACTTTAAATTGGCAACATTTCTGTATGTGTATCATTTTCTTTAAAATAAAATAAAATAAAGTATGGAGGAAAAGATTTAATAAAGAATCTACACAGACTGATATGTGAAATCTGGGAGAATGAAGAAATGCCTGAGGAATGGAAGATAGGTTTTATTTGCCCTATCTTCAAGAAGGGAGATAAGTTGCAATACAGCAACTATAGGGGAATCACATTAAATGTCACTAGTATACTGCAGAGGAGACAACAGAGATACTTATGCCGAAGAAATCCTTGGTGAATACCAATGTGGTTTCAGGCCAGGAAGAGGAACAACTGACCAAATCTTTGTAATGAGACAATGCATGGAGAAATGTCACGGATACAACATTGACCTATACATGCTTTTCATTGATTTCCAGCAAGCTTTTGACAGTGTAAATAGAGGAAAAATGTTGAATGCATTGGAGGGATTCAGAAAACAAAAAAAACTAATCAAGTTGGTAAATATGACTATGGAAGGATCTCGAGCTAGGGCTTATATCGGTGGCAAGACTAGTGAAGCCTTTGAGATAACAACTAGAGTGAGACAAGGAGATTCTCTCTCTGCAGTACTATTTAATCTGTCTCTAAACGAAGTCATAAAAGAACTGAGGTTAGAGGGAACAATTGTATATAAATCTACTCAGGCCTATGCCTATGCTGATGACATAGTTCTAGCGGCACGGAGTATGGATTCTCTAAAAGAAACATTCAAAATTTTAGAACAGAAGAGTAAGAAAAGAGGGCATAGAATAAATGAGAGAAAAACGAAATACATGATGTGGGCCATGTAAGACAGAAGGTGGACTCAAAAATTACATTTGGGCAGTACAAATTTGAAAATGTAAAATGTTTCAGTTACCTCAGAACTAATTTAAACTTTAAGAACTCAATGACAGAAGAGATCAACAAGAGGATAATCGCCGGAAATAGATCTTACTTTGCAAATATTAAGCTCCTGAAGTCCACCCTGCTATCTAAGGAGATGAAAAACAAGATCTATACGACACTTAGCAGACCGGTCGTGACATCCGGAGCAGAAACGTGGTCCATCTCCGCTGAAAATGAGTAAGCTCTACGGATATTTGAACGGAAGGTTTTACAAAGTATATATGGCCCTGTGACAGATGGTCTAACATGGAGGATATGAACAAACAAGGAAATAGAAAATATTATCAGAGGCAAAGACATAGTGAGATTTGTGAAGATCCAACGGTTAGCTTGGCTAGGTCATGTGGAAAGAATGAGTGAACAAAGGATGCCTAAGAAAATGCTACATGGAAATATGGATGGAAAGAGAAAAAGAGGAGGGCCAAGGAAAAGATGGATACAGGATTTGGGAGAAGACAAAGACTATGAGGATCGTAAGATGGTGGGAGAAAGTGGAGAACAGAAGAGAATGGACAGACATCTTGAGGGAGGCCAAAGCCCATATTAGGCTGTAGCGTTGAGGAAGTAAGTGTGCTTCGTTAGTTTGGCCATGATGAGAGAATGGATAAGAGTCGAATAACTAAAAAGATTTATGACAGTGGAGTGAATCTTAAGGAAAAGATAGCACATATGAAGCAATGCATGAATGTGGCAGAAGCTAAGGAGGTTATGGGATAGGGCAGAATGGAGGAAATAATAAAAACAGAGCCAGTTTTTTAGATCTAACATTAAGTTCTCTTGACTGTGCCTATCCCAGAAGGGAATGGTTTCATCAGAATGTATGCAAATTCTCTTAACAAGTGTTGGAGCCCATAAATGGTAAATAGTTGTACCTTTTTACTGGCCTTCCACCAGAATTTTTTTAAATTGTCTTCTATCTCAAGCTGAGGATATTTAAATTACAGCATCACATTTTGCTATGCACCATTATTAATTTACAAAGTAGGTCACATTAAGGGCTATGGCTATGTATCTCAGGGTAATTACTGCTAAAAGCACCAAATAAATTAACAATTATATACCAAAGGTAGATGGGCCATTCTAAGTGAGATCATGAAACGTTATGTGCTCCAACAACTGGGATTTCCTTCAATTTTTCTTGTGGAAGCACTAAAGTTAGTAAAAATAAATAATTTACACATCTCATGCATACCTTCCCAGGTAAAGGAAATCATGTAAATCAGAGACACAAGGGCACATAGATAATCTGAAATTAGGAGATTTTATCCATAATAACCCACACTCTGTTAAGAGCCAAGTATGTATATCTTGGGAAAGAAATATCCACAGTTGTATAAATTGATATCAGCACTTACCTATAGAAGCAATCCAGTGTTAGTCCACTCCTCGCCAAGGAAATGAACTCTGTGAGGTATTCTAGTAGGCTCATATACGTTTGCTCCTCTATACACTGGTACTTTCTTATCAACACACTGATGATGTAGAGCCTATTAATAGGCAAAACGTTGGTTAAAATTACTATCAACATTATCTAGCACAAAAAAACAACAAAGTAGTAATACTTGTCGCCAATAAGTATAATACAAACCAGCACCACAGCGAGTCATCAGGTGATTCTTTGACGAGGTCGATAATTAATTGTAATCCTGTTCCCTTTGTGAAATCTTCCCTCAAACCTGTAGTCAAATCCTTCCCTTCATCACATGTTTTTTCCTCTCCATGAGGAGATACTTCCTTTTTTCCATTGATTTCCTTCCCTTCACCAGATGGTACTTTCTTTTCTTCATCTGTTGACATCTCACGGGGTAAATTTATTATCTAAAAAGGTAAAATACATAAATAATGTTAAAGAAAATCACACCTTAGTCAAGCATAAGGAAGTGCATACCAAATATTTCTTTATTCACTCTACTGTAAGAAAAAAATCTTTGATTTGAAGGCCCTTTCATAACTGATTCTCTGAAGCACTGTGCACATTCTCCACGGTCCAGAAATTTTCCTCCTCTTCCTACTTTCCAAAAATTACTGCAACCAATCTAAGGGCAAATGAAATCCCAATAAGATTTGGGATGAACTTTTGTGATAGCATTATGGTTAACTTCCTTTAAATGATGCCTTAAGTAGTTAAGTATAATTCTGTACTTGCTTCCTCTGAATTTGTGCTATCCTCCTATTTCCACCACAGTATTGCAGACTCTCCTAGATGAACACACACAGGCACTGGATACTATTAATGGTCACCTGGCTAAGTTAAGTGATAAAATAGATAACATTTGTAGTGAAAATGTTACTCTTAAAAAGCAAATGGTGATCTTCAAGTGCAAATTAACTGTCTTAATCAAGAAAAGCTAACGAATGTGGTTGAAATACATGGGATTCCTTGAGTGGATGGGGAAACATCTGTGGGCTTGGTAATCAAATTTTGATTACCAAGCCCACAGAGCAAAGAGCAAACTTCACGAGAGAAATAAACTTTGATGTATTTTTGTGCACACAAGAAATCTGATGTTCCACCAACATTTCAAGGAATTAAGAAATGAAGTAAAACAGCTAATCACCGATTCCAAGCGGCGACATTTTGCTGAGTCCCTTTTTTGTTTTTCCAATACAAACAGCATGTGGCGAGAACTTCGATAACTAGGAATAATACATAAACGGGATGACCCCGTTATATCTGACGTTACAATTGATCAACTTAATGATTTCTTCATCTTATCAGCTACTGGTAACCTTAGGACCCACAATCATCTGTCTCACGCCACAGACACTTCTTCCTGTCATATGCATACCATTTAATAATGAAATGTTTCATTTTGATTATATTCTCCCCGAAGTAGTACGCAAAATATTGTTCCATTCGAAATCTCACTCGACGCGCTACAATGAAATATTCTATGTCATGCTTAAGAGATCCCACCCTGTCATTCTGCCGATTATTTTAGAAATATTCAATTATTCTCTCCAGTACTCTGTTTCCCACGGTATGAAAATCGTAGCTGGTTAGACCTATAAATAAGGTGAAAAAACCTACGGCAACATCTGATTATAGGCATATTTCCACCCTGTGTACTATCTCCAAATGCCTCGAGCAAATTGTTTATGATTAAACCCTAGAATTTATTTTGTCTAAAGATTTGATGGACCCATATCAATCTAGATTTTGCCGAGGGTTCAGTACACAAACTGCCCTGATCAAAATAACTGATGTCATTCGCAAGGCCATTGATGAAAAAATGGTGACTATTCTTGTTATGCTAGACTTCAGCAAAGCATTTGACCGTGTTGATCACCACCTTCTCTCACGAAAAATGAGGGAGCTCAACTTTTCCACGGGGGTAGTAAATTGGTTCCATTCCCATCTATCAGGTCACAGGCAGGCCGTCAAGGACTCGACTGGGAATATTTCTAACTGGCGATCTGTACCGAGTGGTGTCCCTCAAGGATTCATTCTCAGTCCTTTGTTATTTTCCCTGTATGTATTGGATCTCCCCATGAACCTGATGTTTTGTAAATATATGTTTTACGTGGATAATCACCAAATTTATTTACACTATTCAGCAAGCGACTTCAATACCACAATAAAATGGAATAAATGGAAAAATTAACATTGATCTTGAGGTGATCTCTCACTGGGAAGAAAGAAATTCCTTTATTCTTAATACAAGGAAGACTAAATCAATTGTATTTGGTAATAAAGTATTCATAAACAAAATTGATTTCAACAATGTTCCGAAAGTTATTGCTGGGAACAGTGCAGTGCCATTCTTCAATAATCAAGTCTGTGAAAATTTTTTCAGAAAATGTACATTCTTAGCTTCTCACCAAAGAGAGTGCAGAGGAAATATTGTTGTAAATGTGCTATAAATAACTCCAAAAGTGTTAGTTAGAAGCTTCTTAATGTACGCACTTAAATTTTTAAGTAATTGTCTTAGTCTCACTACATGATCTATATTTAAGTTTAAAGTGAAAACATAGCATGTTATTATTTGATGGTAGCCTTAAACAGGTTCTCCTATTGATAATGTAATGTAATATGCATAAAAATATTATCAAAAAATGCACAGTCTTGGCTTCGAGCCAAAGAGAATGAGGGGGAAATGTTGAAGTAAATGTTTTATAAATAACTCTATAAACTGTTAGTAAGTAGTTTCTTAAGGTACACACTTACATTGTTAAGTAATTGTCTAGGTCTCACTACATGAGCTATATTTATTTTTAAGTGTAAGCATAACATGTTATTATTTGATGGTAGCCTTAAACAGGTTCTCCTTCAAGGATACCTAAAGTTACTCAAAATTTGCTATTGAAATGTATTTTGTGTATGGAGTAAAAAAACTTATTATTATTATATATAGCTACACTAAAATTTCCAATTCAATTGTAATGAAAAATTATTACCATATTTATTCCAACAAATTCATGCCAAATTCAAATGGAAGAGACTTATCACCTATTGAAGCATGGTCATAGCAGGAATTAATGTTCACAAGAGCTCACCTGGTGCAGGACCTCAACTGCATACATGATAAACCGGCCACGAAGTGGCTCAGACGCGTGACTAGATGGAATTTTCTGATTATTTTCCAAGATTTCTTCCTTCAGCAGCTCAAACATTTGCCTTATTCGCCTTTCCCACAACTGTGAGTCGTGAGCATAAGCACTCACACAGCTCTTCAAGGCTCCATTTGGATGATGGATGTTCATTTGAAAAAGCATGAATTCCAGAACTAAGCTCTTGTTTCATGAAAATCACAAAAAAATAATTTTAATGCAAAGTATCCTCACATCAGTCACAGCATCTTATGCAATGCAAAGTCATTTTAAAGTAATTAACCCTCCCGCAGACATGATCCATGACAGTAGCCATCTAGGGTGATATAAATACTTTCAAATTATGGTTATTATAACAGTGGCACCGAGGTCCCAGTACTAAATGACAACATACCCTAAGAAATACTGGAGACCTCAACACTGCAATTGTGAGTATGAAGGAAAATTTGTAAATAAGTTTAAATCTGCCTGCAACATGTTATCCTTTATTAAAAGCTGCAAGGTGACAAACCAAATGAGAAAAAATAATGGATTTGCAGTAACTTCACATTTTGCAACAGCAACTTATTTAGAGTTTTTAACAGAAGCATCACTTTCCTCACCCCTGAACTCCTAGATCACTATGTTGGAACAGAGGGAATTCATGACTCATTCATTGGTCACCAATTTAATTCATATGTAGTCCAAAACACAAGAGTTGAGAACGATAATAGTTACCTTCAGCAAGATAATTTCTGAGTCGCATGGATTGTACCACAGCACAATTCTTCCCAAAGCTCGTTCGCCGAATTTGCATGCCAATTCTCTGTTTTCCTTCGCTACCTTCTCAGGCAAAAGTCATACGCACCCCACAAGAAAAATGGAACAAAACAAGAATGTATATTAGATTTGTTACAGACCAGAATTAATATTATTGCATTGCTTTTCTAACTTTTCTGAGACAATTTTATTTTCCAGGATGAAAAATAATTCTTTCAACATAAATATAACTGTTTTAGGCTGGACCCAATGGAATTTTTCAATGACTTTTCAATCTTCCACAGATTTTTTTATATGGCACAACGAGCCATGTAAATTAATCTATGGAAGACTTAAAAATGTTTTATTCAACATGAATATCCTGCAACATAAGAAAAGCTACAGAGACTGTGGGTGTGCAGTGATCAGTATTGTAACAGTAAGGAGGTTAACATTACAAACAAAGAGAACAGCTTTCATCTGAGCACTATCAGGGTTGCAACAGACCAGAGATTATCAAAAGTGATCACCAAAATTTTCAATTTTCCAGTTTAAAATATCCATTTCTAAGAAGGCGCAAGAATAGCAACATAACTCTGAAGGAAAATCGGCTGCCTTTTTGAGGGCATGTTAACCTTTTGTCGATGAGGGAATCTCAAGCATAGAAAGGTGGTGGACTCATCACCCAAGTTATTGATGGATTGCGGGCTTCTGACCTGCCCTGAGAGTTATTTGCACTGGCCACAAAATGAAGTCATCTTAGATAGCCTTGCATGTATTTGAAGCATTCTATCTACCTACCATATTTGCACAAATCTAAGACGATGTTTTTTTCCCTTCTGGGCTTCTGAAGAAAAGTGGGTTCATTTTACAATCGGTAGCAAAATCCATGACTTTTTTTCCCATTGTGGATTTCAAGAAGGGGGGTCGTCTTAGAATCGGGTTCATCTTAGATTCGTGCAAATACGGTATTCCATTCCCTCCCTACTAAGGTGCATAATTAATTGCAAAATCCCAATTAAGAGCTCCAATGCCTCATTCCAGCACGGTACTAACATCCGAAAGTTCACACACCTACAGACAGTGCCTAAAATGGTACTCCCCACTTATTGAAAACAATCAGATTTTGACTTGTAAAAGCAAATTTCTGAGCTAATTTCTCAATTCTCACAACTTTTCCACATTTTCCGGGCCCATTTTCAATTTCCATGACTTTTCCAAGTTTTCCAGGCCCTTAGCAAGTCTGACTATGCTAACACTCCTATAAGCAAAAACTAAGGTGCACAGAGTCACTGGGAGAACTAGTATTGGAGCCACCAGAAACTATGATTCAATTCCAGAATTAAACAACCGAATTCAAATCAATATCACACAAATTGGAGGCTAACATGAAGGATAGTGCATATTACAATCCAATACTATATTCGAATGTATAATAAGAAAGGCAAAATACACAGTCAAAAAGATGGGTACAAGGATTCTTTTTTTTTCCCTCTAACCATGCATTACTAGGCCACTACAGAGCATAACAAAAATATATGTATCAGAGAAATACCTGTATGAAAGCCTTAAAAATTTCTCATGCTCATACATGCTCTTATTCTGTCAGTAAGCAAGTCTTGCTCTTCATCAAGGCGTGAAGTAATGCTCAATATTTCAGATTTTTAACCCTTTAATCTTTTACTGCAAGAACGAACACAACTGTACATATTCGTGGATCTCTCCATTTTTCGGGTTTGCGCCGCATTGGTAGTCATAGGTTGATGACAGTTTCATCGCCAAGGAAAGAAGATATTATCCTAGGCTGATAAGGGAGTAAATAGAGATCACCAAAACGCCAAGAAACCTCAACCAGGAAGAAGGATACCATCTGACTAACGCTTGGAAGAGAGTGTTCCAGAAACTGGCCAATCACCGCGCAGCAGTGAGAGAACGAGGGCTATATAAACGCAGCCAAAATGCCGATATCGGCACTTCGACCTGAAGACGCCTGGTGGAATCCTGGCGAAACTGTCATCAACCTATGACTACCAACCCGAAAAATGGAGAGATCCACGAATCCAGAACGCCACGGAAAACTACAATCCAACACAACTGTACATTTCTATGATACTAGGGTATTCATGTTATTAATGCTGGAACCACAGAATCAGCTCAGATCTGACCAAAGTTGTGCAATCAACAGTAAATGAACCCTTGCCACTCACAATGAGCATGTGCACATCCCATCATATTTGTCGGCAAATGGTTGTTTCACATTAAGACCTACGGTGATTTCACTTTCTAGCATAAATTTTATAAGTGATGACTGAAACACACCTGGGTTGGCTATTATCCTATCTGTTGTATATGCACCGAAATATGTACCTAGGTACAATGATTTACATTCTTCATGTGGCAATTGAAGAGAGTATTTACCATGGATGACGGAGTCGGATGGAAGTTATTTACGCAAGCATTTAAGGCAAGGGACAGAAGTGAGGGCTATCCCATGGTTAATGAGGGTGCCACAATTATGCCCCACGAAGCAAAGGATGGAGAAAGGTCGGGTGAAGAAAGAGATGAGGAACAAAATGACAGAATTAATCCACCTTTGAAATAGGTACACACATACAACCAAAGCCAGTTCTTTGGCAATAGTTAACAGATACAGGTTTTGAAATCAGTTTGAGATAACAGAAAGTATAAGTAATGAAAGTCCATGAAAGTAAAAGTGATCTAAGTCCATAAATGGGCTAGTGGGTAGTGTATAGCTTATACTTTCAGGATGCTTTTTAAACCCTGTAATAATTACAAAAAATATAAGCGTAGTTCCGCCAGGTATAAGTCATGTACGTATTCAATTATTTTCTACCAAAGATTCAAATATTCTACTATACCATAGTTGAGATAAACGATTTAAAAAATTAACAATTAAAATTAACCGTGAAAAATTTAGAAAACTAGGAAACTTAACCGTTACTCTTTAGAAGAGTTAACTTTAAATCATTAAAATTATACAATAACTGATACAAAACTAACTTCAGTTAATTTTTTCGTTATTTTTTGGTGAATGTCAACCTGTTTCAATTTGGGCGCAAAGCTTGCCAAACAGACAAAGGGGAAAATAAAACGGTATCTAATAACGCAAATTAGATGGGTAGTTGTGCAAAGATACAATGAATAGGCCCAGACGAATACAGCGAAACAAAAGCGGGGTTGAGTGGAGTGACCACCAACGTTTAGGAACGCACCAAAGTTCACCATCATCCAACAGTGGGACCAAGACTGAAAGTCCTAAGATGGATGCATTTTTTTCAAAATTTAAACACCAACCGACTTCTATCAGTCAGGAGGCACTTTCCATCGCCAATGCGGAAGCAGTGAGATATAATTTTCATGAGTGTAGAAGTGTTAATGAACTCTCAAGCACTATGAGAAATCTATTTATCAAGTACAACAATGGTATTCCATCATCAGAGCAATGTGAAAGGAGGTTAGTGCTGCAGGGCTTCTTTTTTCAAACAGGAGAGGACGGATTCCCGATGCAAATTTTGAAATGAAAATGTTATTTAAGTCAATGACTTTTTAAGTAAAAGTTTAGTAAATTTTTCTAGAATTTGAAGTTTGTATTTATTTTAATCCAATTATGAAAAATAGTTTTAAAAGTTACTTTTTAAACATTTCTTGAAAGTAACTGAAAAGGTAAATTTTAACGTAAAAGTTACTTTTTTTAACTTTAACCATTTAATTTTTCAGAAAAGTGACTTTTAACTTTAACTAGTTTCTTTTTACAGAGATTAACTTTAATCAGTTAATTTTTTTGGTAACTTTCCCAACTATGCATGTACCATACACATTATTCATTAATCAGTTTTTCCCTATAGGGAAATAGACAAATAGATAAAGGACAACTAAAGTAGCATAGATGCTACTTTAGTTGTCCTTTGGTAACATGGTAAAAAGCTATATGAGAAGCATACTTCTCACTCCAATACACAGAGCACATTCCAAACATGGGGACTTGTGACATCCACACCAAAGATTGATGAATTAGTGTGATTTCCTTAAACAAAGATAACTAAAAAGTAAATAATCAGGTCTTTTAAATTCAAAGATGCAGCAGTTGTATTATCTCAATTTCAAATGTTAATCCCACCTTAAAATAGGTATTCATTACCTTAGTGGCAAAGCTCAAAGCCAACATCATTATGCATTCAACAGTGTGCATCACTTCATCGCTTGTTTGCATAACCATATCCAACACAAAGCCATACCTGAAAAGCAGTAACAGTTAAAAACCAAAACCTGGAATCACAACAAAGAATAATTTAAGACTATTCAATAAACCAGAAGAATAGCAAATAAAAGCATGCCATATTAGGAGAAATTACACAATATACATGACACTAAAAAATGATAATCCCAGGCATCAGAGAGTTATACACTGTTAATAAACTTTACTAACTAAACAATACCAGCAAAAAAAGATCTCATAAAGACAAATAAAATGGTAAAAATAAACTCAAAGAAATAAGATGCATAATTCTGTAAGGCAAACAGAAGTGCTAGTAAATGAACAATTGTATGCCTGGAACTCTCCCCTTCTTAAGGGGTTTTCTTTACCCTCACAACAAGACCCCAACCTCCCCACTCCAACCCTCCCCCCCCCTTTGTTGTAGCCCCTATATAACCTGATGGAATATACAAACATATGCCAGAAGTTGATATCCTGTACCTGTAACTGGTCACAAGCAGTAAATAAAATTGTGGATTGAGCAATGCTTTTCCTTATTTTGATTCATCATGAAGGAGTTCCACCAAGTAACGCCTCGACCCTGAGCATATATATTCATAGATAATACAATAGCATGTGCAAGCCACAGGAAGGCCTTACAAAAGCCATATTTTTTGCATGTCTATAGCAGGGCCAACAGAGATCCCATGGGAACTCCCTCCATCTACTTATAGCACTGCTATTAGACAGAAAGAACACAAACTTGACCACATGTTAATTAAAAAGAACAAGTCTTCCGATCAAAACGCATCTTGAGGAGCATCAGGATGTCCTCAACAGAAACTTTAGTGAAAAGCAATATATCATCTAAGCTTGCCAAAAACAGGGTTGCTACAGACCAGAGATTATGAAATATTAGGACTTTTCAGGTTTTTCAGGCCAAAATTTCCATTTTCCCAGTTGAAAATATACATTCTCTCACGTCTTTTGTTTCAAGGAAGGCACAATAATAGCAGAAAAACACATCATTAATGCAAGTACTATGGGGGAATAAAGTTCCCCAACAAATGGAATGTCACCACTATCACCCTTGGGGTTATCGGCTTCCTTTCTGAGGGCATTTATTCTAAGGTCGATGAGGTGAGCATGCAGTGAGGTGCAGGTTAAATGCAGTGAGGTGGAGGTTGACTCGTCACCCTAGTTGGTGATGCATTACCGGCCATTTGCCTGCCCCAAACATTATTTACGCTGGCCACCAAACAAAGGCACGTTAGATAACATGTATTTGAAACATTCTCCCTACTTCGGGGAATAATTAATTGCAAAATGCCAATTAAGAGCTCCAATGCCTCATTCTGGCAAGGTACTAACATCCAAAAGTCCACACACCTATAAACAGTGCCTAAAATGGTACTCCCCACTTTTTGCAAACAATCAGATTTTGACTAGTAAAAGCTTATAGGCCAATTTCTCATATTTCATGACTTCTCCCAGCTCATTTTCAATTTCAACAACTTTTCCAGGTTTTCTAGGTCTGTAGCAGCCCAGAAGTCCCCTTAGTCTAGCCAAATTGTCCTCAGCATTCTGATGAAATCAGCTGTCTTCCTGATGTGGTGCTCGTAGTCTTACGTGGGGTGACATAAGGCAGGTCAGGTGCCCGGTGTGTGTGTGAATAATGGAAATCGAAGCCTAACGCTTCCCAAGACCTGCTTTCATCATTCAAGCTAGGATACATAGAGATGGGAATATCTTGACATCCATAATAACATACATGACCCCATCACCAGGTTTGTCATAGCATTAGTAGCATCGGTAAAGCCTCGAGTCAAAATGGCAACTTTAAATTTTAAAAAAATAAAGAAAACTATATTGCTAGATCTGAATAGACCAAGTTTACAAAATGCTGATGTAGAAAACACTTTCACTATTAAAGATCACTTACTTCCCTGCTATCCATATGGATAGCTCACAGTTTAGGCTTCCCTGGGATATCAAGAAAGCAAGATATTTTGCTACTTTTGACTGGTCTAAACCCTGGACCTGGTCACTGTAAGCAATTACTGAGATTCTGAGAAGATCTGTAAGAAGAAATAAATATTAGGTAGTTTACAAGGCTACTACATTACTGTAAGACATCAGTTACTAACAGACTAAAGAGTCATAGACAGCTCACCTCTCCACCCCTTCCCACTAATTTCCCCCCAATATGTTCTCTTCTTCAGCAGGGTAGACACAACACTCGAATAGTAGAGAGCGCCAAAATTGCTCCTTAAATAAGGTGAGCTGAACACCTGATTTAAGGAAGCGATGAGGTTCTCTGTGGTTACACGAAACTTATCTACAAAATGAAATTGTCATGTAAAGGATGGATGAAGAACATATAATTAATTAAGTACGACACTGATTATTCCATAAAACTATTCATCAGGACCTTCATGGTCAATATGAAATTGAATTTATGCAATGACATTTGGTTGAACATTAAACTTCTTCTCAATCAAGTTGAACTACATAATAGTCCTAGCATGAGGTCCTTCCTGGATTGGTTCTTCACTGTATTCACTCATAATAATCTACCAATGACCAGATTTTCTTCATCTACAATTAACTGCAAGTGTTTTTTTATTCCAACCACCAAAATACAAGCCCTGTGTAAGGGCACGTGCGAAGTACAGAACCGTTTTTTACTAGCCTTGGAAAACTAAATTTTGACTCATATGATTAAAACCAACATTACTTTTATAAATATGTATACATTATCAACTATTCCTAGCCATGATAACAATCTTGACTACTATAAGGCTTGGATATTGGTGGTCAACCCAATCATTAATCTCCGACAGCTACAATGGTGGCATAAGTCAATGACTGTCAATTTTATAGAAATTTAAACTCATACCATAATGTAAAAGGTGATATAACTTCATAGATTACAACATTTGTACACAGTTTACAAGTGAACTAACATAAAAGTTAAAAAGTACTTAGCACAGAAAGGGTGAAATGAAATGTTCTTGTGTTAAGCATACCCCATTGAAATATTAGTCATGCTCCTTTGCTTAAAGCCATTGCAAAGTATTTAAATAGCACAGCAAATACCCCAACATAAATGTACTTAGTGGAACTTAATGTACCTAACTCAATGAGAATATATTGTTCCTTATTACTGTAAAAAAAACTTAAAACAACATGAAGGGTCAGTTAGTGCAGTAGAGTTACAGTCAGGACTGAGGCATTGTGATAATGAATAACCTGGACTTTTACCTCAGTGCAATAAGATAAAAATGTTCACTGTGAAGTATTACACATTTTGTTCTAATTAGCTTTTATTTTTGTTAACATACTGTATAATCCAAATTCCATTAGCCTTTATCCCATATTATTATTATTGTAATCCATCTTTCATTCGAAATATACCTACCAACACACTGAAAATAAATTTCATAAACAAAGCTGTTTTGCATCTGATTCATGAATTCAAGTCCAATTAATGCTTTAGATATAACAACAATTTAATTAAATACCAAGCAGCATAGCTAAAAAGTAATTCTAAAGTTCAACTGAGCCATTAAGACTGATTGCTCAAAGGTAACAATTACAATACGCTGCTCTTGAATGTGTAATGCAGGTTAAGGAAATTAAGCATTTAGTACAATGCAGAGCAGCAGCCAAAATTAAAGCATTACTGCAAGGCTTCAGAAGCAATAACTAATTCTTACCCTGGCTGGCTTTAGAGACGAGCTTCCCAAAGACTCGTTTTAGCTCCGCATTCATTACATTACATGACGTTGAGGGTACTGTAACCCGAATAACCTTGGAATGGGCACGCACAGCTTCCTTTAAAAAGACATTCAGGGTAATAGCGATGAAAGAAGCATATCAAGGCCGAATCAAATTATATTCCAACAACTGCCTCACTACTAACCTTAACCAATACTTCATGAAAACTCTCATACACCTCGTTAAATGAAATAATTTCATCTTCGGATGTGCAGAGTTCTTCCATTGCATCATCTGAATCTAATAATTGTGTGAGCTTCTTCAACCCACGCTAAAAGTGAAAAGTAGGAGAATAATAAGTAAGAAACACCAATATAATTATATAATAGTAAAACCATACATAGACACACAAAAATCTAAGAAATATTAATATAATAATACAATAGTAAAAATAAATGTTAACACGCACAATTCTGTCGGTAGATTTTCGCGCTCCCAAGCTGGAGATGCACCTTCGCCACTCCATTTTTATGATTTTCACAATGCAATCATGCAATTAAGAACAATTGCCACCTAACCTCGAATATAACTAATTGTTAGTTAGTTCGTAGCTTAAGTTAACAGAGAGTTCCACCATACTCCCTTACACATGGCATATCCTTATAGCTTTGGTTCACTACAGAACAAGTCCAAATGAGCACCTTTCACTTCGCAACAATGTAACAGTTTTTCATTTCAACTTCGTCACAAGAGTTTCACCCATCCATTCTCGCCGCCTTTTGAACTACGATATTCGCTACTCTATTGTTTGATTTTGGTGGCGCGTAGTAAAGGCGGTTTTTCGAATGCTAGCATCTGACGTCGCAAAGTTCTACATTTCTTATTATTCAAAACTATATATTTACAGGCATTAGTCCAATAGTATAAAGACTTATAATTTTGCAACCCTTCAAAAAATAACCATTCTGTGAACTTCTAAAGTAAACTGAGTTATATATCCTAATGGACGGACGTATTTTACATCTGCCGCAAATTACTGATAATAAATAAATATCCTCTACATAACTCTTTGGAAAAATGTATAACCTTCTTGGCTTATATAAACGTAAAAATTGCGATGAGAAAAAATATAATCGATGTTGTAATATTTTTTCTAGTGGCCATTTTTTACGCATCTGAGTAGATGCGATAAATATATTTTCCCTGGTGTACTGAGTCGTACATACCATGAAAACCTGTGACAGTTGTAGGAAAGAAATAAGGAGTCTAAAAACCTAGCAAAATCAACAACGTAGTTTTTGATAACTTAAACGTTTACTTGTCTACTACTTCACAAGTTTTATAAATCCTGAATGAATTTGGAGGCTCTCCTATGGGTTTACATGGAAAATAAAACCAAAACAATAATCTAAGATGCACAAGTTAACCACTTAAGGACCCAATTCAAAATAAAAAATCGTACCCAAAATACCGCTTTTTTTTCTGGCATGTATCAATGTGCCTTCATTTGTTACTCACACCGCAATATTTATCTTGCTAAAATTCTTTATATTTTGCGAAAAAAATAATGCTGAAAAATAGAACGTTACCAGCTACGTAATAATACGTTGATGTTGAAAAACTTTTTAAAAATGACTTTTAGCATATCTTACAATTCGTGTATTTGAAAAAGAACAGAGCGTAGTTAAAACACACATATGAGTGTACAAAAAAACACAGAAAAAGAGTAATTAGCTCACTAATTTCATGAATATGAGCAAAAATCAATATTCATTTCGGGTACAGCAAATCCGGACGCAGGTTGCAACACACAAACCAACACATTCTGTATATTGATATCGTGATTCTCTTATTACTTTTTTGCCTTTCAATCTCTTTTCTTTGAGCACACAGCACAAACTTTAGCTGGATTACTCTTCTTTGCTGCAACGGGAACATATTCTGGAAAGTGTCTTTTATATGTACAAGAAGGGCCGGGTGCTGATCTCCGGCCTTTAGTTGTGGAAACGTCACGGCCATGTACTTCAAAAATGTATTCTACCATTTGCATTCTGAAGTCGAAGTGTGATAAAGAATATACGAATTCCACAGGGAATAATCAATTAGATGAAAAAACATTTCGTTATAGTATCTCTTACCACGTTTTCTAATGATAGGATAATCATAAAAATGTTGATCCACCCGATCCACCCCACCCATCGTGAAATTGTAAGCTTTTACTAGTCGGCATACTGTTCCTTCATTTTCTAATGCCCATCGCTTTACTCGAGGATTCGTATTTGTGGAATGTACATACAGTAGAGTAGCACAATGGACCATTAGGTCTAAGTGCCCTAGGTCCTCCTTAGAGGAACTCCACCAACAACATACAGTAGAGAGAAGATAAACATCTTTTTTATCCTTCCATCTTAGTGCAAGTACCTTCCCCCACTGATAGGCTAGTATATCCCCTTTCTTTAGTTTTTTCTTTGCAAATTCTTGTGGTATTTTTTTATTCTAGCTTTTACTGTCCCACATGTGTACATTTTATTTTTCACAAGAATATCGGCAAGCTGTTGGTAATTATAAAATTTATATGAAGTGACACAATACCCAAGTAAGGGTGCATCTTTTTATCCTTATTTGTGAAGATATGGAAGAGTCTTTGAACCCTGGATCGAAATTAGTTCCTTTTTCTGTGTAAATAATAAAAGAAAATATGTAACCTGATTCAGATTCACATAGGAGGAAGGATTTTATTCCAAACCTTCCCCGTTTTAGGGGAATATATTCTTTCCATCCTAATCGACCTTTGGAAATCATTAGGCTTTCATCAATTGTTACTTCGTGATCTGGAACTTACAACTCTTGGAACTTTTTGTTCAGGAAATCAATTATTGGCCATATTTTACACAGTTTCGGATTTGGGTGTGAATGATGATCTCAGTGAGAGTCATCAGAGAAATGTATAAATATTTTCAATAACAAAAATCTACTCCTTTTCATGGTTTTGCCAAAAATTGGTGAATCTGTTATTTTTCTGTTGGACCAATACTGAGAAATGACTGGTTTCTTTACAATTCCCATCAATGTATTTACCCCTATACACAAGAAAATTTCATCTATGCGTGATAGTTCCCAGTTAGGATTCCTACATTCTTTTGCCTACTTGTTAGTTTCATCTACAATAACTTGGAAAAGGTTATCGTCCAGGAACAACTTGATGTAACTCAAAATATTAGACCCATCTTCTAAAAAAATTCACTGGTGGAGAACCAGTGAAAGAAAACCTAGGAGGAGCGACTGAAGGACAAACATCACTTACAAGACACCATTGCCTCACATCAGTAAGTTCATCGTCCAAGTTCTCACTTTTAGAATCAACTTCTAAGCTGGTATCACTGCTTGATGAATCAGAATCACTAGTCTCGAACTTGTAGTCACAGTCTGAATCTGAACTGCTCATTCTTTTCCTATGAAAGGGATATTTGATTTGTAACCATACATCCTTGCTAAAATTTGTGATAATAACTGATAGATGACAGTAAGGAATAATAATTACCAATTGCCAAAGTAGGTCAAAAATTCAGTAGAACCCAATATATCACACGGCAGATACTCCACGATAAGTTGTAAATAAAAATAAATAACAAAGAGAAAAAATGTCACTGGCAATCACAGACAGGAGAGGGTTCCCAAGTTTGAGGTATATGTGTGCAAGACTGTCACTCGTACGAGAATGTTTGGGTAGGTCTCAGACGTAAAGCAGGAGAGGCCGCGTTGGTATATATAAAGGCATACTTTGTGGCAAGGTATACAAAGTCCACCGAATGAAACGAAACATCGAATACCAACGAGCTAGAGAAATATACGAAATGCACTGTTTCAGGATGTATATGATACGGCTATTCGTATTGTGTTTCATTCATTGAAGTTCCATATATTGAAAGAAATTCAGGTGCATTGTAGCGAAGTGACATCCACAGCGAGCTAGAGCTTAGGTTTCTAAATTATGTAAAAGATTTACCACTAAATTTGTACAAAATTAACATAATTGAAAAGATAAAGGCAAAGAAGTAATAGGACAAAAACACAATTCAAGAATTACTTCATTAGTGCTGATAATATAAAAAATAAGAACGAGAACATAATATTACGGAGGTGGTCTTTCAGTCATAGTGACTAACGCAGGTAATATTACGTAACTGGTCGTTAAGTGGTTAAACAATATGCCATATAATCGTGAACTGTGCCTTCAAGTTGAAGAATCCTCAGAGAAATATACTGAGCTGCTAACAAAATAGTCACTTATTAATCTTTAAGTTAACTTTTCTTGTGCAATGAATATTATATTAGAAAATAAAAATTATAATTTAACTTGCCTGTCATCCACTTGGAGAATATGAAACAAAGAATTTAGAGGTCCTCATTATATGGACTAGGGAAAAATATATCCCTGAAAATGGGATTTTAGATAGCAGTGGCCAAGGAATTGGAAAAAAATCTGCCATACAAATAGAAGGTATTAGTACCCAAGTAGCAGAGAATGTTACCACAATGATGCAGCAACATTGTCTTGGTGCAAGTGCCAACATCCATGCAATTAGCACAAATGTTGTAGAGATGGTATCAACATCCATGTAATTTAAGGGTTCTGCTGTGCAATTTTGTCACAACATCCATGTAATTTTTAAGGTTCCTCTGCACAACGTTGTCACAACATTACATAGTAACTTTCTGAAAAAATTTACGTAATTACTATCACGCGATGGCATTCTTTAGTACATTGTATTATCCTACCTTGTACCTAATGAAATTATACCTAATTCACAATGTTATATATCCTATGTCTCTATGCACATATTCTTGCATCCAAAATGAAAACTCTCCCGTTGTGAAAGTCGACGATCGTATATAAATGGCCACTCCTGTGGGTTAAAGTAACTTTGAGAACTAATTTTTATGTGGCAATTCCATGATATTTTGAGGAAATACCATCCAATCATGATAACAGTTATCAGTCATTAATTAATTGAAACCTATATTGCCACATAGTATGAATATATATGCAATATTACTGAGAATTAACAAGATTTTTTCCTATTCCCACATTTTTGTTCACATTCACATCAACAAGCAGGCTTAACCAACCAGCCTCTGCCTGTTGAGAGTCTGATTCAATTAAAAATGTACAAACATATGTGGGTGACACATATTCGAGTCCCAATAATTTATGCCAGAAATACATGTTTTACCCTCACAGGACATGACATGCAACACTGTAGATAGGGGATGGGAAAATTTTTTAGATGGTAAAACAACTTCGTAGCTACTCAGGCAAACCCATTCCTAAAAAGGGTAAAATAAATTATTCAAAACGTTAAATATATATTTATACGAGAAGACAATGTCCATGTTCATGTTCATGTTCACAAGTCCAAAGAGCCACAGTTTGCCAACCCCTGCGGTATAATTATAGATAAAGTACAATTTAAATCATAGCTGACGTCAACATTGCATATGCATCAGTTGAAATTGAATCAACATGCATATGCACGTTGATTCAATGTCAACTGATAACGTTGTACTTGGACATTGATGCAATGTTGTGGCAATGTGCACGTTAATTGTCATGTAACATTGTGCATGTAGATGCAAGGTTGTGACAACGTCCTCTGCTACTAGGGTATGTATCGGTGAACAGCAACATTGCATGCTAGTTGCCACTATGTTACAAATTAACGTTAGAGCTGGACGTCCATGCAATGTTGTCACAACATTGGCATTACATAGTAATATTTGTAATGTCCCTACAACGTTCTGGCAACATTCTCTGCTACTTGGATAGCAGCTTAGTATATTTCTCTGAGGTGACATGATATAATGGCAACATATGCTGGCACCATATACATACAATCTTATCCTTTCATCTACATAGATTATACATCATTGTTTTTAACCTTTATCACTCGGATTTAAATCCCAGTGTATTCACCTAGCTTCCGGATTTAAATGGACACTTGCCTGGACTCGGAATGTTTTGGGCACTCAAGGCATGCAGCGAAAACATTTAATGGGACTTTTCAGGCAAGCTGGGTGTTTAAAGGTTAATTCACAATTGTTTTTAATCTCCAATAAAGATATGTATATAATCTCTAGTGATATTTATAACAGGATATGAATGGTAAGATAGTATTAGGAGTGTCCTGGTGTGTCAGTACACCACATAGTATACCTCCTAGTGGTTGGTTGCAGGCAATAATATACTGACTCTCAAGGTAGTTCTTTCAAAGGGATCCTAAATTGAGTAGAATAGTGAAAGCAGGCAAAGAATATTACTAGCCCTTGGTTTCTCTTGTGGCATACTGGTGAAAATGTGCCAATACTGACCAGTAGAGAGCAGTAACCATTAGCAGGGAAAGGCTGCCTTTGTGTGGCTTGGGTACTGCTAAGGCTGGTAACCTTGCATACTCCATTCCACTTACTGCTAACAGTCAAAAAGTAGCCTCAGATGGCTGAAGTCATGATGAGTGGCAGAAGCAGTATATGGTTGGCCCATCAAGAAGTGGACTTGACAATTCGAAGTGGTGCTTAGAACGTGAGAGGAATATAAGGAGAAGAGTATTAATTGATGAATAAAATGAGAATGGATGTGGATGTAAGTGGATTTTTTGTTTGTTTGTGAAACTAAGTGTAGGGGGTGGGACATGTTACAGCGAATGATGGTGGGTTAGCATTATGGTTAGGAGATGAAGATGGTATGTATGGCAGTCAAGGTGTGGGCTTGATCCTAAATGAGAGAGCTAAGTTGCTAGTGAGAAAGAATGAGTTAGTATCCCCTAAATTGGGGGCGAGGGATAGGTGATCCCAGGGTGGGACAAAGGGCTGTACATGCAGTTTGCCTGTCAAGACCGTCATGCATGGTGAAGAGCCACATCCTCTACGAGGTGCCCCTGGTTTTTACAGAACATGATGGATCTAGACCTGGCTGGTCGATAAAGAGTTACCATCACTACTGTGGCTCCCTGGGTCAAGGTGACCTCATCTGTAGGGTGGAGGGTAAGAATTCTGTAACAGGGAAATACAGTTTTATTTAGCCTTACCCATGCATGCAGGGCTCAATGTGGGTGGAAATTTTATTTCTCCAACTACTTGTAGGGCCTACCATGGACCTGAATACAAATAAAAATAATATGGAGGGCATTGATAGGTCCCTCCCTCAAGGAAAGAAAGACTGAAAGGTTCCCGCTCACAATGGATTGTTCCAGTCCGACACCAATGGAGGAAAGGTTACTCCTGGAGAGCACCACTGGGGCCATCCTCCTAGTATCTCGTCCCAGTCCTTAGATGCCACCACAGAGGAATCAAATGTACCTTGCCACCCCTCAAAACCTCTGGAAAAGTTAGATGGCAATGAAATGGACTTCCCGGAGTCCACGATAAAGTAAACATCAGGAGGGTATTTGCTATCGAAAGGGGTAAATTCTGACTCTGGTGCCTCTACAGCTACCCTTGGTATCATTTAATCACAAATTAACACGTTCAGTGCGGGTGACATCTTAAGATGACATGAGTTTCTCCCATAGGTAGTGGGTGACATCTTAAGATGTCATCCGTGGTATAATGTTTTATTTATTTCTTTCGCGCCCGGTATTGAGCCAGAATGCCTTTTTTTAACGCATGTTAGTCAATTGCAACCCGTTCTTTCTATTGGACACAGCCATTCCTGAATTTAAAGATTTTTTCTTATATCCAGTATAATTTTTCTTAGACTATTTTTTCTCAGTTTTTCAATGTTGTGTGTTATGCTCTGGGGCATTGTATGCAATATTTGTCTTATTTCATTGTTATTATTATGTGGCTTTTGTATCATGATATTGCAACGGGCAGGGTGGCAATCATAGGTGTTTCACCTGGTCAATGTTAGTTTCAAAGTGAGTGTTTTTCTTACTTCAAAATGGTTACATTATCCTCGCTCCTCCGTTGCCACGCGGCACAAAATAAACGTTCCGGTGAATATGAGAAGTTAGCAGCACATGATAATGTGAGCTTCCCCCGCAGAAGGTCTTACATTGTTTCATATATGTACCTTGCTTACCTTAACCCTACCCTTCAGTCCTATAAGGTATTCATTTAACAACTTGTCCGGAAAATGCTCTGTTCCGGAGCTTACCCCCAGAGGTTGTAACATTGCTTCATTACCACCCTCTAGTCCGACAGTGTATTCATTTCCCCACATTTTCTTCCACAGACAAAAGATAGCACTGTAAGTGAATATCTCATTGAACTACGACCATGGCTGGTTCCAATCTCATGCATGGCCCGGGGTGGTTAGGAATCATTAAGATAAGGTTTCATTAAGATAGGAGTGGACAGTTGCCTGTGGGACGCTGTGGACTCAAGCGGTTCCAGCTCATCTGAATCATTAAGATAACTGTGCTGGGTTTATTAAAGATATGAGTGACATTGCCTTTGAGGAGCTGCAGATACGTCGGTGATGTGGTTGTTGGATAGCGAGGAAAGAGAGGTCTTCGCGGGAAGAGCGTAGACTCGGGAGTCTGGGGCAAGACAGTGTACGGGTGAGATGCAGTGAGCTTCAGAGTGCAACTATTGCGCATAGGGCAATCTCTAACAGCACACACTTCACTTAAATTTTAGTCACTAATGGTGCTCTGTTTTACCATACCACATTGCGATTCTTCACTTCAGCTCAGAGTTCAGCTGACATAGGTGTGACTGTAACATCTTGTATACGTTCGAAATGCACAGAAAGAAATATACTTACCATACAGAAGATACCACCACCACCGTATCTACTTCTGGTAAGTACTCACCACACATTCATACATAATCAATTTCTAAGGATAAATATCTAAATATTGCATTTATATTTGTACACTTAGGAACTGGGAATAGGAGAAAGAGGAAGGTGGAAGAAGATGAAAATTCTAGCAGGAAAACTGAAATGGTAGCAGGACCATATGTCTCCGGTGAGTTTCAATAAAGTTGTAGTTTGGAAACCTTATTTTATTTTAAACTTGTTATATTTTCTAATTTTTCCCAATGATAATTTTTTTCTGTCAATAACTAGGATGTACAAAGAATGATCCTTTGTACACGTGAGCCCAACCTCATAGAATGACCAAGGACGACCTGAGGAGGCTGCTTTTTGAGACGGGTTCTTCGGTAGAAGATGAGGAATCATGGGAGGATAGTGCTGAAGATTTCCATACTGAAGATAGTGACAGCGAAGAAGAGAGGGAGGATGAGGACCTTGGAGATTCTGAATATGACAGGACCAATATTTCTTTTTTTAACCACCGTTGAAACCATGGCACCCAACCCCTCAGGTACCGTAAGGCTTTCTGAAATGTGGAGTAATGAGCAACCTGCTATCACACGCATGCCATTCACTGGGTGTCCCGGGTTGAGGGAATTCCCAGCCGGGGATCACCCATGTCATTATTCTGACCTCATAGCCAATGAGGCATTTTACGACCTCTTAGTGTTAGAGACAAACAGGAAGGCCGAGACCCTTCTATCGGTAAATGTATCACCACATGCCAGAATAGCCGAATGGAAACATATGCCGAAAGAAGAATTTGAAAGGTTCCTTGGTTTATTGTTCCATATGGGAACAATTAGGCTGAATAGAATTCAAGATTACTAGAAAAAGGATGATTTATTCAATTTAACTTGCTTTTCACGGTACATGCCTTGGGATAGGTTTTTTGGAATTTTGCAAATGCTTCATTTCACAAAAAAATCCTGCACGAAATGAGCCTCGTCCTGAGGATAAATTTTTCAAAATAAGGCTATTGATTAACCATTTTCAAGATAGAATGCATGCCATTTATTCCCCTGAAAAAGAATTATCATTGGATGAATCAATGGTTTTATGGAGAGGTCGTCTGGTTTTCCGTCAGTACATGAAAGGAAAACGCCATAAGTACGGCATAAAAATTTATATGAATACGGAAGAGTAATGGGAATGCTAATTTACTCTGGGTCGGCAGATAAGGAAGTAGGAGGGCAGGGGCACGTAAGAAATGAAGTGTATAAACTTCTTAGGGCCAAGAGGGTTTTGACCATTCTATTTATTTAGACAATTATTACAACAGTGTGCAAATGCCTAGAGAACTCCTAGAAAAAAAATATATTGCACAGGAACATTACAGGCAAACAGAGTATGGAATCCCAAGGAAATTGTATCCCAAAGAATTAAAAAGGGTGAAATTGTAGAGCGATGGAGTCATGACGGCATTTGCATCTTGAAATGGAGAGACAGACGACATACGACAGTTTTGGTAATCACCTCTGAATTTGGCAGCCAGTTGCTCGAGGCCCCAAACAGAAAAGGGATCATTAATTTGAAAACAGAACTGGTTGTAAAGTATAATAAATATATGAGAGGCATTGATCACGGCACGGCATAAATCGGTCAATTGGTATAGGAAACTAGCAATCCACATCTTTCAGTTGATACAGTGAAACCTCTACCTAACGAACTCCCGATAAACGAAGAACTCCGATGAACGAACAAATGCAATTGGTCCCGCCAAATTTCTATTTAAATGCATTGGTAAATACCTCTAATGAACGAACTCCTGCTCTACGAAAACTCCCGATAAACGAAATGAAAGATTAGCCCTGTATTATAATATTTACCTCTTCATTACGTATTTTCTAAAAAAAAGGCTAATTTTGAATATGTTGCGAAGTTTTTGCCGTTTTTGCTGATTTGAAAGTGACTAGGACCAATCAGAGACTCCGTACAAACAAGCCAATCAGAAAGGTCGTTGTTGTATATTCAGTTAATTGCATTTCCGGTATTTTGCATCAAGTGTTAGCAGCGTGGTAAGTGATTGAGCGATGGTCGGCGTTCTTGATTTTTACTGCGGTTCATCATCGTGAGTTTATAATTTCAATCTTTTCGAGTGAAAACTGGTTGCTCTCGAGTGCTACTGCGGTTCAATTTCGTGAGATTGGGATGTATAATTGGGACTGTCCAAGTGCTAAAAATATTTTTGGTTGGTAATGAAAAGAATGGAACTTATAGGTTGGCAGCGCAAGTCACGCGAAGTGATTTTCATTTCTTTTTTTATGAACTGGATTGTAATTTGAATTTGTGACAGAAGTGTTGTACCAAAATGACCTGGCCACGTGAATAAAACCTCGTTAAAGTTAACCGGACGTTCCTTTTCTTTCGCTAAAACTACGGACCTCAACACCAAGAACATACCAATCAGCTGGTAGAATACTTAAATGAATAATTACAATCTTTGCGATTGAAACCTGGTTTTGCCTTAAGTGGCAATTATTACGTCTGGTAATTTATCTACTTATTTGCAAGGTAAGTTCGTAATTTATTCTCCGCGCTTTTGCAAAAATTGTTATCCATGCTTGATTTATAAAATGTCAAATGTTGACTATCATATCGCGGGCTTGAAAATTTCTTTATCATACTTTAAACACATCTAATGCAAAGAAATCCCGTTCAGTGGTCATTTACGTTGCGCGCATTCCTAAATATTTTTATTGCTGTAGTAACATTATTTTTTTGAATTTGAACGTTTGAAATGTGATTATTGTTTTTTTTTCGCTCGCCGCCATCTTGAAAATAATTCTCGAAAAAAAGTAGCAGGCGGAACGAAAACCAAAATATATCGTGCTGTATTTACGGAGCAGTTCTCAAAAACCTTGAATGAACCGCGGATGTGACCGTGTGAAGTTAGAGTTCTTGAAAGTGGCGGCATAAGAAACTACTATCATTAATTCTAGCGTGTTTGTGATGCATTGGGCGGGAAGATAAAGGCAGTTTACGATTGGCGTCAACGCGTACTTCACCCTCGAGCTGAATACACAGGTTCCAACCCACTACTACAATTATCACCACAATTACGAGTTGATAATACTCGTACTCGTCCATGTTCTCGCTCTTTTGTAGACAGTAAACAAATCAACACATGTTGGCGATCGGCTGCATGTAAACATCTGCATCCAAGCAAAGATGAATGAAGGCGACCAATGGTTACCGACGCACATTCTAGTTGACGGCGATCGTAACAGGATGGCGTCAACGCGAAAACAATTCATGGTTAAAGTTTGACGTTCATGCCAACTATAAATCGGCCTTTAGAAATCGCAGTAAATGGTATAATTAGCAGGACTTGCTGAAATACCCGCTCGTTGCTATTCCACGGTTTTTTATGAGGCAAGGGAGCAGTAAGGATAAAAGTATTCTATCCTCTGTGGAAATTTTACCTTTCATTGAGTTCTTCAAACCTTTTTTCCTGAAATTCAAGGTACATGAAGTAGATTATTTACATTGCCCCTGGAGTGATGCAACGTGAAAAGCACCTCCGACAAACGAACTCCCGATAAACGAACTGGAAAATTATCGGTCCCTTGAATTTCGTTTAGCAGAGGTTTCACTGTAGTTGGAAACAGTTACTTATAAGTAACTGTTTCACACAGTATACTGTGTGAAAAATATAGCGGACACAAAAAACACACTGTATGAGTTCTGCATAGAGCTAATACGCTCCTTACTTGGAGCACAAACAGACCCTACCTCATGTCCGTCTACACCAAAGCCCCCTGAATCTCATTTTCCCGACTTCCTTCCCGCCGAGGGTGAGAATAGACGGAAACAAAAGAGGTGCCGCGTTTGTCATACAAATGGAATCAGGAAGACCATCACCACCTTCTGCCCTGATTGTCCCGATGAGCCAGGATTATGTCTTCGTCCCTGCTTTATTGAATACCATGGGAAGAAACTCGACAAATACTGTGTATTTTTATATGTAAATGCAAAAATTATCCTGTTGCATATTTTTTACTGTAATTTCTCAATAATTACTATATTTATCAATTTTTCAATATTATATTTTACTTTAAACTTGAATAAAACGTTAAAAATGAAACAATTGTAATGGTTTACTTTCAAAAAAACATTGTAATTGTCATGCAAAGAAAGTTAACAGCAAATTATTTGAATCTAAAAATTGAAGAAAAATTGTAATTTCCTCGATGAATAATATGTTTATTTCCTTGTTATGGCTTCCGCAGAGTATTTCTTTGGTCTTTCTCGCGTGAACTTCCATTTATATTTGGACAAAAAATGGAAGTTCGCGGTAGAGAACCCGATAGACCGGAACTTTCCAATATATATATTTATTAGATTTTGTGTTCGATGTGCATAAAAGACGAGATATTTCATGAATTATAACAATTAAAAAGTGTAAATTGCATGCAGTATTAGTTATTCTTTAATTTTAGCAAATTAAATTTAGAACTAATGCAAGGGTTTGTCGCAATTAGAATAATAATATTTGTGAGTAATTGTGTAGTGCTGGTTGCATACGTACATTTTTACGCCGTAACGTATGACATGTTAAGAGGCCATGAAAAAAAAGTTTTCAAAAAATATTTCCCAGGTGTTATTGGCAGTCATCAATTCAAGGCATCCTTTAAAAACCAAAATCTGTTGAAAATAAATAAAAAATTTCTGTCACCCGGAACACCAAAATTTTTTTCAGCTGCATGGAATGTGTTAAGGCTCATGTGACTGAGAGTGTATGGTTAATTGGTGCTGCCTGGAGGCAGAGAAACAAGGGTGACACCTCTGAGGGACATGACTGGAAGAGGGCCAAAGTGACTGTGAAGCAGTCACATGCCCAGGCCAGAAGAGGAAAGAAGAAGATGGTTGTCATCCCTTCAGGCTATGATGGTTATGCTGACTCAGGAGTGGCATGCCAAAAACGAAAGAAGAATCAAGGAAATCTGGGGTGCCAGGCCAAGAACTGCCCTCCTTTGAAGGGAGGAGATTAATAAACAGAGGACTGGAGATCATCAGAGGAGACGACATTTGATTGGACTCGATTACTGATGCAGTTGGGAAGGTGGGACCCATTGGAAGTACCAACTTTCAGTCTGTAGACTCTGATAAACTCATCAAAAGAAAGAGAGCCACGGTCTGGGTGATGGAGCCAATATGTTTTGAAGTCAAGACCATCTTTGGGTGACTACAAAGGGTCAACACTGGCCTCTCGACTTCTTTGTGGAGGTTGTATGAGAGGGTCGAGACTTCAAATGGCATTCCACTCTACATTTGAGTAGATGTTGCTTTGGCAAATTACATCATCAGTCCCGTAGTGCATATCCGTACTGGTACGCTACATTTAGACACCTACAACTTCCATTATTTTGATCATAGAATTGTGGTATTTTCACAGATATTTCTTTGAACCTTCCCCAATGGATCACTGAAATGAGTTTTGCTAAGGATATGCGTTTTGGTGGTACAAGTGTTTCTCAATTGTTGTAAACAATGAGATGAGTACCTGAATATCTCCTCATATACATGCCAGATTTGGACATGTTTTGATTCTGTGATTTTTATAGTTGATGTTTGAAATTTGGCATACTTCTTCCTTTGTCTCTCCTTAGGTGTTTCTTTTTCACACACAAGCTTATTCACCCTGTTTCTGCAGTGGTGCTCCTTTGAAATAAAATTTTGGAATGCAGGATATTCAAGTCTCCCTTGCTTATTCTCTACCCTCAGACACTTCCTTATGCAGGCAATAAATATTCTTGGGTTCTAAATACCAATGCAGCAAAAAGGTCGGTCATCTGGGCCTCAAGGGAAAACCCTCATTGAGTTTGGTGTGGGGTTCTGGGAAAACTGTGACCTTGTTTCTCTGTCCCTCAGCCTTTTCTCTGAGACTTTTCCCCTCAGTGCCCGGGTGCAATAAAAGGAAAATAAAAGCCATCCACAGCTTCCGCCACATAGGTTGTCACCCTGTCATTCCACTCACGCCAAGAGCAAACCTCAAAGTTTTCATCCTTTAGGTATACGTTTAGCTAGGCTCACAGCAAAGATTACTAAACTCACAGCAAGCAGTCACTCTTTCTCTCTTCACTGGGGTGAGTGCATTCATTACTGAGCTGGTGTTTCTCATTCACGTTTTTTGAGTGTTATTGAAGCCTTCCTGTTTATCTTCAGTAACTATTTCATCTCATTCATTTGGGATATTTGCCTCGCATCTTTGCTATATTTGCCTCGCATCTTTGCTATATTTCATTCTTTCAAAATTTCAAAAAAAATCATAATTTTATATCTATTACATCGAAGCGAAGGCTATCGGAAGTTGAATAAATTGAGGAGGAAGTCTTCCTCGATTCCGATTCTGATGCGTTGTATTCAGAGATTTTGTCTGAGGATGAAGATTCCTCTGGAGAAGAGGACAATTCACAACAATCCACAACATCGCTGTAGAAATTGAGGAAATCCTCAGTAGCATCCTATTCTAAATTCTATAAAAAAACTATTCACCCATCTCATCAATGCAACAGTCATCAACAGCTGCATCCTCAGTTCCTTCCCTGGTGAAAATAAACTGTGACAGACAATGTGACAGAAGCGTAGAACACAGTATGCTTAGAATGTGATTACAGTGTGACCACAGTGTGAATACAGCCCGCTAAAATGGTAAATTGGGACTCAAAAGCGTGCAGAAAGTGTGATAGACAGAATGATGGTACAGTATGTGGACATTGTGCGAACAGTGTTCGATTATACACTCTGAGCACAGTGTGAAGACACCATGTACACAGTGTGAGGACACTGTGAACACAGTGTGCATACACTGTGACTAATACACTTGTACAGTGTGCAGCAAATTGTTGTTACACTGTCTGTCATGGTTTATTTTCGCCAGGAAGGCCTTGGCCTCCTCCATAATTTGCCATCAATCTCTTCTGTCTTTAACTCTCCTCTTCTATCCTTTGATATTCATTGACGGCAAGTTTGCAGTAACATCATTTAACCATCTAAGCCTTGGCCTCCTTCTCGTTTGCTGAAATATGTACTTCCTTCAATATTCTTCTGGGCATCAGCTCCTCTGTCATTTTCTCCACATGGCCCAACCATTCCATTCTCCAAGCTTTGACAAATCTAACAATGTCCTGGCCTCCAATTAAATGATCTAGCTCTGCCTTATACCTTATTTTCCAGCCCTCATTTTCTTTAACAGGTCCATATATCTTCCTTAATATCCGTTACTCAAATACTCTGAGAGCTGTTTTATCCGACCTATTCATGATCCATAGGTGACAACCGGTCAGACCACTGTCTTGCATATTTTAATCTTTGTATTTCTTGTAATAAGTTGGTTCTTGAACATCTTGTTTGCAAAATATGCATGGTTGCCTGCCTGTATTTTATCTTTTATTTCTGTTTAAATCATTGTCATTAAAAACCATTGCCCCCAGATATCTATAGCAGGATACTCCTTCAAACTTCTTTTCTCCGATTGTCAAATCTTGAGGTGCTCTTTTTGTCTCTGAATTGGACATTATCATATACTTTGTCTTTCGTTCATTTACCAGAAGCCCAACTTTTTCTGCTTCTTTTTCCATTTGTTTGTAGATTTGTAGACACTATTTAAGACAAACAGTGACAGAGGGGGGGGGGTCTAATTTGGTCCAAAATTGTGTGACATCATTTATGGACAGTCCCTCCCTGCAAGATCTGTAATCATACCTGCATGCTGACTGGGTGCTAATGAAGTCACGTTTGATGTGGATGCCGCTGCTGAAGCAGCAGGCCTATTAACAGCTGCTGTGGTTTTCATTGATGCCTGAAAATAATATAAAATAAATATTAGCCATAATATACTGTGTATTAAGCCACATAATCGATTAAAATAGTAGGCCTACAGGTCATGGGCATACTAGTGCAAAAAATGTGCATGACTCAGACAGGAGTGGGATTGGTAAGCAATTAGGGCCTAGGCCCTAGATATACCCTTGGAGCCACTAGGCCTAGGCCTAATGCATTGAAAACTTAAGTGAATAAAACTGATTGTTAGAGCTCAGGCATTAGTTAAAAGCCCTATAGGCCAACTGGTGGGTAGGCCTACATTAGCCAAGGGTTTACTTGGCCTAGTCCTTGTAATATGTAGTACCAGTAGGCCTAAGCCTGGTAATAGCCTACTTGTGTCAACAGATATTCTCGCTCTTCCAATAATTAATGCAATGGTAATAAAATCCAACTCACCTTCCAGAAGAAGTTTATTAGGGATACTTTCTTCTTTATCCCCTTTGTATTCCATTCCTGTATCTGTTGGTTAATTTCACTTTCAAATTCTTGTAGGTGTGGCCCATGTTTTGCTTTAAATGCTTTCCACTTTTCATTAATCACACTTGAATTACACTACCCTTATTTGTGTCAATATTATTTCTTTTACAAGCCAAAAAAAACTGTTGATACAAATCTGCCTTGTTAGTCATTCCACCTCTACTTCCAAAGCCATGTAAACACTTCCTTCTTTTGCCCTGCCCTGGGCTTAATTGCTCAAGATGGGTTAGTAATCTTTGCTCAAGATATGGCTAGCACTCATTTTTAGCAGGCGGTGTCATATTGTGGCAATATAAGAAACTAGTTGAAAAGGATGAATATTTGAAAAAATCTGTGGCAAACTCGGCATGGCACCCGACTGCCAGCGCGTGACCTCAGCGAGCTCTAGCCATTGCCTCAGCGTGGTGCTAGACAGCCTGGCACATAGCCTCAGGCCATCTCCCCATACGAGACTACGCTGGTTACAATGTTACGGATCCCTCTCAAGTACTCTGCGTCCGCTGGCTAGGCCATCATTCAGTTAAATTCATTGGGGCCTAGCTATTCAATTGGTGTGGTTGCATTTATTGTATGTGTGGTGACTTGCAAAATAAACATCGTAAGTACACCAGCATTTGGTGTTATTATTTCCGCCGGGCAAGGGCCTAGCCATGTTGAAACACCGGTTCCCATCAGAACACCGAAGTTAAGCAACGTTGGGCCCGGACAGTGGTTGGATGGGTGACCCTCCTCCATACCTGCACCAGGCGTGGATGGAGAGGCGATACTCCCTCCAGTCCACCGGGAGGCCGGTGGGAGATATACCCAGACCGGGAGAGTTAGAGGGAGGACACCCTCCATACCTGGTACTGGGGTGAGGCAGGGGGAGGCCAACCCTCCATACCTCTACCGTGGTGCTCTTGTCCCCTGTCTGCAAGTGGCAGACAGGCATGGGGTTGGCACAATGGACCAAGAAAGGTCTAAGTGCCCGGGCTCCTGACGAAGGCCCCCCCAATAACAATCTAACAATCTATTATTTCCGCCACGACCCCTACAAATAAAAGTTTTTCTGAAAGTGACTGAATAAAAATAAGACTTAATATACAGTGGAAGTGTGAATGTCACATGAAGCATAGCCCACCTCCCCTCCCCCCTGTCACAAATTGTCACAAGGTGGTGACCCCCCCCCCCAATTGTGTGGACATCATTTTTGGACAGCCACTTATCAGGGTTGCAGATTATCCTTGCATCACCAATTGATATTGTGTATTGAGGTACGTATTGGTGACCAGGGTACAAAAAGTTCCTGACATTCATAAACAAAAATTAATCTGCTCATGTTTTCTCATATGCTTATGACAGAATCACTAAGTAATGAAAAGAAAGACAGTGAAAAAATCGACCTACAACAATCTTGACACTGTGACTCTATGATGGTTCCACCAAAAGGAAAACTGAAGTAATTCCCGTTTCAGGTCCTATTCTGGCAGATAGAGCGAAGTTTTTCCATGATTCTTAAGGAAATTAGGTTAGGGTGAGAAACGAGGAGGTATACAGAAGAATTGGAGAAGAAAGGACACTGTGGAGCACCATACGCCAAAGAAGAACACGGTGCGTTGGCCATGTTATGAGACACAACGATTGCATAAGAAGCATAATGGAGGGAAAAATTGAAGGTATAAAAGTCCCCAGAGGAAGACCAAGAGACAAGTACTTGGGGCAAATCAAGAGGGATACGGGGAAGAAGAACCATAGGGAAGTGAAGGAACTGGCATGGGATAGGGCAAAATGGAGGGCTGCAGTATACCAATCCTAGGATTGTAATGCTATGATGATGGCACTTATCTCCACTTATGGTAAATGCCAGTGTTTTATCAGGAAGAAAATTAAAAAATAAACCCGTCTTATCAGCATTAAAAATGTTATTCGGGCTGTAGTTTTTGATGATGACATAGATGATGATCACATGCGCTGTTGCTCACGCAGTTTTGATTCCATAGACGACAACGGCAACAGGGATAAAACAAATGAAAATCTCAATAAAATGCGCTGCTTTTGGGGACCTTGTCAAGCATTGAATAGGTGATTTTTATGTTTGAGATTGCTTTTTTCTTCCTTCATAAACATTTTTTTAAACTATAATATGACCGATATGACTATCAAAAAAGTATTTTAAGAGATAACAATCTTTTTTAATGTGAGAAGTAAACCTCTAGAGATTTATCCATCATCTGATTAACCTACGAGGTGGTTATTTCCCTAGGACAAATTTGGCTTGGTCCTCCTCCAAACATTCTAAAGAGGTAACCAAAATGTGCTAACCATAGTTATTTAAATGTACTGTGATGCGGACCTGAGGAAATGAACGTCCAAATGAGGAAAACATGCTATTAAGGAACGTCCTAACGAGAGTCTGCTGTAATTTAAGGAAAATGGGGTAAAAGCTTAAAAGGCAATAGGGTTTGGGATTAGGAATAAATGATAGCAGAATGAGGGATTTAATGACGGAGAGGTGGAATTTATACAATGATAAGTTTTCTAGGGGGTATGGTGGAGGAAAAAGAAAGATGGTATAAAATGCTTGGTGGCAGGAAGGGCATCCTGCCAGGAAAAGTTGACCAAAACCTTATGGAATTAAAGAAACTATGATGGCTAGGGCATTCCCCATAAGAGACGTGCAACAGAGGCCTCAGTAGACCTCTGTGATAAGTATGCCAATTGGCTATCCTGTCATGGGCAGGTGGGGCTAAAGAAGCAAGTCCTTGTTTGCACTTGGAGAGAGAGCATGACGGTGCCTATATATGTATAAAGGGAGGGGTGATATTCAGGATTGCAGGAGTTATAGAGGGATAAAGTTAATACTACACACAATGAAGGTTTGGGAGCGGATCATAGACAGGAGAATCAGAAAGGAAACGATAATCTCAAGTAACCAGTAGGGGTTTATGCCAGGCAAGGGAACGGCAGACGCTCTGTTTATCTTAAGGCAACTCAGGATTGGAATCTTTAATGTTGGCAGCATGATTGGAAGGAGCAGAGAACTGGTTGATCTGATGGTAAGAAGAAAGATTGGAGTATTGTACATCCAGGAAACTAGGTGGAAGGGAGATGTAGCAAAGGAGCTGGGAGAGGGGTGCAAACTGTTCTACAGTAGTTCCAGCAGAGACGGAAGAAATGGAGTGGGAGTCATACTACATAATAACTGGAAGAAACAGCTGGTGAGAGTGAACAGGTATAGCGACAGAATAATGAGCATCAGGTTGGAATGTGAAGGAAATTCAATCAACAAATTGTGTGCATATGCCCCCCAGGCAGGCTGCAAAGATCAAGAGAAGGAAGATTTCTGGAGTGATTTATACCTGGAGATGGCAGAAATATCACCAGAGGAAAGATGTTTCATCGGTGGTGACTTAAACGACCATGTTGGATGGAACAGAAGATTTCAGAAGAGAGTATGGTGGATGGGGTTTGGGAGTGAGAAACAAGGAAGGAGAGAGTATCATGGATTTTTCCAATGCTTGTGGTATGGTTGTGATAAACATCTTTCAAGAAATCTAAGGACCACTACGTGACTTAAAAGAGCGGAAGAGCAGAGAGTCAAATAGACTACCTGCTGTGCAGAAGGGTACCTACATCTAGGAGAGATGAAAAACTGTAAAGTTATTAAGGGTGAGTGTGTTGCTAATGAGTATTGTTCTGTGATAGTGGATTGTGATATCAGGATGAAATAGAAAGGCAAGCAGAGAAGAGAGATAAAGATTAAGTCGTTAAAGCGGAAGGAGCAGGAATTGGCAAGCACCTTTAAGGATACCGTATTAGCTAGTGTAGCTCCGTGTGTGATGGCCAATGAGTGGTGGCAGGGGAACAGCAGAGCAATATTGAAAAGGGGAGAAGAAATTCTCGGGTTGACACCCAGAAAGGGAAGACCGGGAGACAAGGAAGTGTGGTGGTGGAACGATGATGTGAAACAGGCAGTGAAGGAAAAAAAGGAGTACTATAAAAAGTAATATGACATCTCACAGACAGCAGAGGACAGAGAAGAATATAAGCGGAGGAAGAAAGAGGCCAAAAGGGTTGTTGCAATTGCTAAAGAGAGAGCAGCAGATGAGCTGCATTAAGAGTTGGAGACTCTGGGGGGACAGAAGAGGCTATTCAGTTTAGCAAAATCAAGAGACAAGGACTCAAAAAACTTCACACATATACATCAGGTTAAGGATACAGGAGGAAAAGTCCTTAGGAGAGAGGTAGACGTCATTCAGAGGTGGCATCACTACTTTAAGATGCTACTGAATGAGGAACATCCAAGGATAGATAGAGGGCATAGAACACCATACAAAAATTTTACGCCAGGAGGACCAGATGGACCCTGTGGAGGCTTGGAGAGCTTTGGGAGAAGAAGGAATAGACCTGCTATGGGATCTAATTGGGAAGGTATATGATGAGGAACGGATACCCGAGGCTTGGAGAGAGAGCATGATGGTGCCTATATATGTATAAAGGGAGGGGTGATATTCAGGATTGCAGGAATTATAGAGGGATAAAGTTAACACTGCACACAATGAAGCATTTTTTGGAGCAGATCATAGACAGGAGAATCAGAAAGGAAACGACAATCTCAAGTAACCAGTATGGGTTTATGCCAGGTAAGGGAATGGCAGACGCTCTGTTTGTCTTAAGGCAACTGATTGAAAAGTATAGTGAGAAGCAAAGAGACCTTCATCTTGTGCTCATAGACTTGGAGAAAGCATACAATTTAGTGCTGAGAGAGGAGATATGGAGAGGCATGAGAGTGAAGGAAGTACCAAAGAAAGACGTCAGATTGGTAAAGAATATTAATGATGGAGCATATACCAAGGTAAATCCTGTGTTGATGTGACAGGAAGTTTCCCAGTGACATTCGGACCACACCAGGGGTCGGCTTTTAGTCCCTACCTGTTCAAATTGGTGATGGATGTACTGCCCAAAAAGGTTCAGAATTTGTAGGGATGAGCAGGAAAGGAATTTCTGGTTTCGGGACGGAACGGGGTGGGAAAAAATTTACTTGATGATTTCGGGACGGGAATCGGGAAAGAGCCGAATCTTCTTGCTTTCTCCCCCTCCCCAGCATTAGCATCACACAAAAATAAATAAAACTGTATATCAATACATTAAAAAAAGTGTAGGCTATAACTTTATAGGAAGGGTTTTAACATAAAATGACTCACAAAAACCTATAGTGCAAAAATAAAAAGTTTCAAAGTAAAAAATCTACTTTTTCCTAATATTTCCTTAAATGTATCAAGAACTATTAGGCTTAACGTAAATATGTAAGTTATTAATATTGTAGATCATTTAATAACAAACAAAACAGAAAAAGGCTAACTTGATCTGATCATTAGTAACTGTTCCTTAAATATTGGTATTTTGAACCTTGGAGGGCGATTTTTTGGGACTTTGGCAAAAATGTTCCTCTGGTAGTAGTCTATCAGTGAGATAAAATTCAGCTTTACACTAATTATTTCCTAAGCTTAATGTTTTGGGGTCTTCATTGACTGCCCTAATAGGTGTAGATGAAGATGCAGCCACGCTTCGTTCACCGCAAATGATACGTTTCTGACAGTCTTTGACAATATTAAAATTTGCGGTAAATCAGATATGTAACCATGGTTAACATATAGATTTATCCCAAGTAATAAGGAAATCGCGCATCATATTTCCATTCAACCATATTAATTTCAATTGTATATACATACTTTTTGCTGCTTTTATTAAAGACTTGCATAGGCATTTGACTACGAAAATTTACCATTTAAAATATATTTTGTTATAGAAGGCAATCGGTAAAAGTTCGTTGCTATATGCCAGAATTGTTAACAAAATCTATCGGCCTGTTTTTGAGATATTTGTTGTTAAACTTTTATATAATTGATATTTTTCTTTCCTTTGATTCCCTTTGACTGATTTCCTTCCTTTTTGTTTTTTTTTAATTTAGAAAAATATTCCCAGTACAACCGTTTAGTACTTTAACATCATTAAAAAAACAATATTTTTATTGTAAAATAAATATTGTTCATATACGAGGAATGCTTATTTTTAACCAAATTGCGCGCTGCTGCTGCAGAGGTTACTTTAACGATTTTTAACGTGAATATAAGGAGGGCACAATCATTCCACGTACCTTGTGATGGAGAGAAATGAGTTAAAAAATACCAGTAAAAATAATAAATAAATCATCTCGCTGTTATTGAGAAAATTAATAATTTGAATGTTTAAAAATCATTGTTTTTCATGGCGTCGTTTCTCCGTTAATTCTGGACCTTTTCCAACCATTTTCTATGCATTACATACGTTAATGTTACATTTATATTGTTGTTACAATTCTCTGCGCTATTGTTGTGAATAGGGAAGTTATAACAGATTTAGCGCATGCGTGCATTCTCCTTTCGTCATCACCCCTGAAATTTCGTAAGTTATGCAACAGCTTGGCACAGTTAAGTAAATCCTACATATATGGGAATACGGAAGTTCGTTTCATGATACGACAAGCGCTTTGATCATGAGGGAAAATAAGCGCTCTCATCTAAAATTTCAAAGGGAATATTATAGATTCACATTTGTATCATTTGTATTCATCGTAAATGCGCTAAACAACGCGTGATTGCTTTAAATTTCAAGGCCGGAAGCCGGAAAAGAAAAAAAAATTCCCGAAACAGTATTTTCGGGAAAGATCTTTCCCGTCTTGAACTTCGGGAAGGCCAAAAACTTCGGGAATTCCCGAAGTTTCGAGATCCCGCTCATCCCTAAGAATTTGGCTTTGTGGTCCGGAATTTATGCAGACGATGTTGTAATAGAGGAAGAAAGAAAAGATAAGGTGGAAGAAACTTTGGAAAAGTGGAGATATGCGGTGGAGAATGGAGGCATCAAGATTAGTGGACAGAAGACGGAATATCTGTGGCTGGGTGGAGATGGCAGAGTAAAATCGACTTATTAGGTGAAGGGTTGGGGAGGGTGAGGGAGTTCATATATCTTGGCTCCTACGTCACCAAAAGTGGTTTGGAAAGGGGGCTAAACCACAGATTTCAAGCAGGATGGATGAACTGGAAAAGAGTGTCAGGTATGTGTGACACTCTTTTCCAGTAATGTGTGACAGAAGAATAAAGAAAAGGTTAAAAGGAAAGATCTTTAAGACAGTGGTGAGGCCGCCATGATATATGGCAGTGAGACCTGGCCGGTGAAGAAAGTGTTAGAGAAGAAACTAGATGCAGAAGAAATTAGAATGCTGAGATAGGCTATGGGTAGGACAAGGAATTAGAAATTACATAATCCGGGAGATGGCTGGAGTGGCTGAGGCATCAAAGAAGGCTCAATAAAGTCGGTTACGCTGGTTTGGGTATTTGATGAGAAGGGAGGAGAGCTATGGTGCAAAAAGGATGCTCGACCTGGAGGTGGAGAGTAGGAGGCCTAGAGGAAGACCAAGGAGAGGGTGGAAGAATCGTATAGCTGAAGACATGAGGGAGAAATGACTGAGTGTGGATGATACGAGGAACAGAAAGGAAAGAAAAAAGAAAATAAGGACCCCTAAGCAAGGGAAAAGCTAAAGAGAGGCTTGTGGAGGAAAAAGGTGTTGAAAATAACTAGATGAAATATATGGATGCCCTACTTTTTCTGTCATTTAAGGGTTTTCCGTTCAATAGGGTAGTATGCCATCATCTGATAAAAAGGGTTGATTCCACCCATCCACTCTTGTACCTCGCAACAATCTCTGGCTTAGAAACATCCCTGTCTCCTCTTCGTGTTTGCATGCCAACCGTGCGACTTTCGAATTCGGAACTGATCATCTGAACGTCCTTTTTCTTCCACTTCAGGACGCAGATACCATCTTCAGTAAAGGCATCCATTACTTCACCTACTTTCAATTTAGCCTTGGCCACTTCGGAGGGAATGCCTTCCGGATTTATCCTAAGAGTTCTCGTGCAATATGTTCTCCTCTCAAGTAATTCACGAATCACATTTACGCTCGTATAATAATTATTCATCAGCCATTAATGTACCTTATGTAAACGGCCATCCATTAATTTATGGACAACGCGATCAACATGTACACACTCGGGGTCACACTAGTTCGAAGTCACATGTCCCGTATGCCTACTCAAGAAATCATAAAACAAACCCCTAAGGCTAGGTCAGCATATAGGTACAGCTTGATTCCGTACTTATTTTTCTTAGATTTCATATATATACGGAATCGCAACCTACCACTCCAGAGAAGCATAGACTCATCGATGCAAAGCTTGCGGGAAGGAATAATTAGGGTATCAACAATGAAAATAAATGAATCTAAATGGGGACCGATTTTGTATAGAATATCATCAATTGTTCAGGATCATTAGGACGGGGTTTGGGTGAAAAATCCATGGCTTGATGAATGGCTTGAAGGATGCAAAGGAATCGATCGTGACTCATGCATTTCCAAAAGCAAGGTAGGTTAAACAAAATATCATTGCTGCAGTAGCCTTATATCTTGTTTATAGGAATACTTCCCAAGTGAAAAAAAGACCGATGAAAGTTAAAAACTCACAGTAAGAATTGCTTCCACTTCCTAATCCTTGTTTTAGTAGATTAAATTGTCTGCATAAGATGATCAGCGAACTTGTTCGTCGGACCAACTATTACGTAAACGAGGGAATCTGGAAAAAGGAGACGGTAAAACTCAAATCGGATCCCTGGAAGACCGTGGTGGTTAGGCCGTGGGCAATGAACTTCGGTACCATCGCAAAGGACGCTTAGAAAGGGAAGGACTGACGTTAGGGTGAGTGAGTTCAAAGGAAGAATGAGGCAATGGGAATGGGTCAAGGACAGAAGTAAAGGGATCGGGGAAAGGAGGAGGCAGCGGTGTGCCTGATGGCATGGGTTCGTCCTCCCCATTCTCCTCCTCGCTCTCCTCGGTGTCTACGGAGCAATCTGAATCGCTCTCCTCCAGGAGCTCCATCAGCTTCTCCATATTAACCCTCTAGGGAGAGAGGATGGAATCTGAGTCAGAGGGCCTTGACTTGACGTCAAAGGCTGCGGGTCTTCTGTGGAGGTAGGGGGAAAAGGGAGTTCTCTCTTATACGTCGTATATGCCTCAACATGAGATATTCGCATTGTCCCTCATTGTTTATGTATGTACCATCTTTAATAAGAAAAAAAATTTAATGCTAACAATTATTAAATATACGTTTATACAGGGCAAAATATTAAATTAATCACTCGGGCTGATATGAATAAAAGGTAAACTGTAGCTGGAAAAGATTTTCCGCATTACCGTAATTGTGTTGTTGGCAGAGAAAATACAAACGAGCAGTGGTAGCTTAAACAATACATATCAGGTAAACTAAAGAGTATTTTACATTAATGTTTACATTAATTAATAAATAATTAACAAAACTCATTCATTAAACTCATTGAAAAAACTCGAGAGAGCAACATAAACTATCACAAATGAAAAACTACTCAGAATAACTTCCTACAAAATTTCTGTGAAAATATCGAGGCGATCGATATTATTTTCGGAACACATTTTATTATATAAATGCATACATAAACATTAGTAATAAAAATAAATTACTCTATTCATAATTTATTCCCATTTCGTAATAAATAGAAATCCTCTGAGCTCTTCAAGCACTCCATACTTTTGGCGCAAGTTCCACCAAAGACCTAGGAAAAGAACTGAAAAATAAAAATAAAAAATTAGGAGGGAAAAAACAGTTATTAGGAAATTCTAAAACATAAAATAAATTAATGTTAGTTAGATTTAGAAGCTGCTTTTTACAATAGCATTTCTCATCGAATGTCGTCAGAGAATGTTAACCAAATACTAAGAAAGGAATGAAACAAGACATTTATGATGAAATAGATCAATGAAATAATTATGTCAGTAATTTGTTTAAAAAACTCCCATGAACTATACTAGAAAGGCGTCAACTGGCATTTGATTGTTAAATGGAAGAAAAAGTACAATATTTGATAAGTGATATTGCCATTTTCCATTTTGCAATTAGGATTTAAAATATCGGGAAATAAAAATAAACTCGAGCATTAGAGTTCTAGGAAGGTGAATGGAAAATGGATTATCTCAGGGATAAAGAAAATTTTCCTCCGATGGAGTCAGAGCAGACAGCTAAGAACGGTCTTCCCAACTGGGCAGCTTGAACTCGTCTCTACCCTGTAGGGGTACTCTAGGTCGATAGAATACCCCTACTATACCCTGGGCAACTAGAACTCGTCTCTATCCTGTATGGGGTATTATAGGTTGCTAGGAAGCTTTACAGGGTCCCTAGTGAATACTTGAACACTGGGGGGTATTGACGACGTGACATCACGTCATGCCGCAGTGAACGTGTTAATATTTAATTATGGTATACATACAATCTCCATAGAGAATAAAAGTAGGATAATGAGCATAAGAGCAAAAGTTGTTGAATTCTCATACATATTCTTGGTAAATATCAGCACCTAAATAGAACGAAGTTACGTTTAAAAAAATTAAACCGACCATTGAGATATTCTGCTTTCAATTAACATGCATAGGTGTTATTCATGATGGACTATATATTTACTACCTTTCAAGAAAAGCGGGCTTACCGACCGTGTATGTAAGTCTACGCAGGTCCGACCGGCGAGTACGAGACCTCTTCGGTACTCGGGTGGTGTTTAAGCGGGCGGACTCAGGCGTACTCACAACGGAGATTAGGGACTCGGATTTTCACATTTTTTCAAATTTCCAAACGACTCGGGGCAGAAAAACTGCATTTTGGGGTGCTGGTTGACCCTTCCAAGATACAGAAAAATTAAAATATGCCCTATCCTGCCTACATGCGATTAAATGCTGACAATTGGCCGAAAATTTACTCAGATAAAACTGATTATTGGTCGAGCTAAACATACATAACCGAATAGGAAATGTAACGCTAACCTTTCTTATCAATACCTGGAACTATTAATTTGCTGCACTAAAGTTTCCGCCACAACAAAGCATCAGATAGATTTTTTTTTAAATCACCACATACGCAACCCATGCGACGCTCCCGCGCTCCAATCGGGGCCGCTTGAAATCTCGTTAAATTACGATTCAGTAGTTTCAAGACAGTAAACGCGGAGTTTTTTCATATTCCCTTGAAGGAGATATCAGAGGGGTCCTCACAATCATAAAAGCGCAATGTTGATCCAGAAAAAGTTTCAATTTTTTCGTCGAAATTAGCAGTTTTTAAATTTATTTTTGCTGCTCAAACGTTGCGGTTATTTTCATATTCCCGTGGAGGAGGTATCAGAGGGTCCTTATAAGAAAAAAAAGCTAGATATATCTCAACAAAATGTTTATTTTTTCGTCAAAATCAGCATTTGTTTTACTTTTTTGCTGCTCTCAGCTAGTTTTTCCGTGATGATTCCCACCATTTATCTATAAATTACTTCGTCTTTCTCTTTCTTCTATGTAAGGTTGATATGGAATCATCGATTTATGCTAAAATGCGCATTTTCTTTTCAGTTTTTCTGAAGGGTGACGCACACTGTAGACATACATTTCTCTTTCGTCCTTTGCCAATTGTAACTCCCTTTTAAACGCTTTTATTCAACTTCACTGAAATGTCTGTCGATGTGGGTGAATTATTGCGATTTCATTTTCACCTACTTACGAGCAACTTAGAGCTTTGAAATGCGGAAAGGGGAAGGAATTCAACTAACAATACAGTATTATGTAAAAATAAAAAGTCATAAAAAATAAAAGTGTTTTTCTTAAAAAAAATATATATATGCATTATTATTTCTAATTTCTCCCTTTTTCATGGCTGGTGCTCTAACACCTTCTGCTAACACCTCTACGGTGGCTCGCAGACAAATGTGTCAATACACCCTGAGAAAATACACTAACGGAGAACTTGAGGTCCTGGTTGTTCATCATGATGCTAGTAAGTTTGACCACTGTGGATTTTCTTGTCACAACGTTGCTGTGGAAAGATGAGTCCAACTTTTGACAGAAGGTTCATTGAAGTTACTTGTTTTTTAGTGCTGAACATGTTAAATGAAAAACTTTGTACAATCCCATTTCTATTTCCATTTGGTGGTCCGTACAAACAAATACTATGGAGAAAAAACCGGTTACATTAGGAGGCAAGAAGTTTTTTGATTTGAGCGGTAAAGGAGTAACGGGAGGTGGAGAGTCAAGTAAGGGGTGATTGAAAGAAAGTATGTTGGGTAATCTCGGGAGTATGAAGAAAAGAGAACCCTGGGAGAGTGAAAGACGGAATTTAGGTTGGTGAAGGAGATCACTGCTGCGGGTTTTGCGGCTTGGAATATGAAGGAGAAAAAGGAAGGATGTCGGGGGATCGGAAATTGCCGTTGATGGCAGAATAGAGGAAATATAGGTCATGGACTTTTCGCCGGGTTGACAAAGGGGAAATTCTAAGAGATGGCATTATTTCGCTATGGGATGAGCTACGCAGGTGGGGAACACGGTGACGGTCAATAGAGGTGAAAAATTTAAGGGGATAGTCCAAGAGTTTTAAGCTGGTGGGACAGGCAGTTGACCAGTAGTTGAGCAGTACTCAACAATGGGGAGTATGCAGCCAGTTAAGATCGGTTTTAGTGCTAGGGGGTCTGATATTTCAGTGAATATGTAGAGGATTCCCACTAAGGACATGGCTTTCGACTTTGTCTCTCTGAGATGAGAGTTGAAGGTAAGTTTACTGTCGAAGTAAACGCCAAGGTCCTTAATGAGTCGAATGATGCGCTATATCTATTAAACTAACGCATTTTGACTTAATTTCCTGTATTTACTTGCTAATGGATCAAACTATAATATAAAATTAAACTTCGAACCACTGGAAATGGTTTAATGGAAATGGAAATGGCGTCATTTGATTTGTGTGGGAAGCGGGTGAGGATCGTATAAGACAGAGATGGGAAAACGAAAGGGAAGAACGTCCGTTTTCTTCAACACATGATGCAGAATATTGAAAACATTATAGAATTGTGGTGGGGAGCCGGATGCTTGGCGGAACGGGGACTTTATTTCACATATCCTCGTGCATGACGCGCATCCGGTTTTTTATGTCGATATTCGGGGGGAAAAAACTGCCCGTGATTCACGCGCAGATGAAAACTGAGGATCTGATAGAAGAAAACTGCTTTCAAATTGTTTGCATATTCATTCAATACTACAGGAAATTCAGGGTTAATGGACATGCAACAATTGGACATGATCATAGGGTACTAGTTACACATTTACTTGCGACTAAATGCACTGCACTGCACCAAATCCACTACGACATTGCACCAAAAATAATAATAACTGTGAATTTAGCACAATTCGTAATGTGAATATTTAAGATAATTATCACATTCCATGTTTCTGTAATTTTACCTTCATTAATATTCAATATTGATGATCAATATGAGGTATCTCACGTCATACAAAATTTACATTATTTCACCTCACTCAGCACTATTTCTTTCATTCATTCATTCAATTTTCTTGTCTCAAATACAGAATGAATACAACGGCTGCGCTTGCGACAGGGACTAACCAAGTAGCATGGCAAACGAGTTAAATTTATTTAACATGTATATAAAAACCATCTAAGAAAAAACAACCTATTAGCTAACTCACGCCACTGATTTTCCTCCAAGTATCCTAAAAAAAGTTTGTAAAAGTTGTTAACCATAAAATTATGTTTTTAGTTAAAAATAGTTAAATTATGTTTTTCGATTGAAGCATTGATAAAATATTGTTATATATTTCAAGGTGAATTTGATGATATTAATTAACAAACAGAACTTTAAAAAACTGAAAAACATTTAAACTAACTATATAAAGACGACATATTTGAAATATGCGGATATTATCGTGGATGCTACTTAAATAATAAAACTGTGGCTTCTATTACGGAATACCCTGCTACAAATAGGCTACCAAGATTTTTTAACTCTAAAATTAAAAGAAATTATGCGTTTCATTTTATTTTTCATTTCACGAGTTTTGACCCGATTTTCATTACATGCCCGATTGCGTGGATTGTCTTCTTCCGAAGACAAGTACAGAGAGTTTTGGGGTAGATGTGGTAAATTGGGGGAGGTCGCCGACCAAGGCTAGCAAAATTCAGGATTCCTTTTATCTCCTCTCTGGAACTTAAATGTTCAATTCTTCATTATATCCGGGCCCTTCGGGAAGCTCTTCTACATACCTTCACATTCGTACTTAACGGGTGAACTTTATCCCCAGTTCACTTATTTGGAGTCATGCCGCGTCACCGATAATCACAAACAATAAAAGCAATTACGCTTTGCTAGAGCTATTCGAACAAGTAGCCGCCGCACTACGCATTCTTTGCGATGTTGTACTCACCCACAATCATGATATTAAAACCGCTGGATCTAAATCTCATCCGCAACAAGCATTATGAAAAGAGTGAAACATCTATGTCGTATTCGCCAACGAGTATGGCTTGTGTTTGCCGTGACACGAGAGAGCCTGAAACCACCCCATCGGGCACATTGGTGGCCGACAACTAATTGTGCGCCATTCACGCCCACGCGGACACAAGGACAAACTGGTCCAAGTCTGTCCGGCGAATGGTGGAAGATAGAGTGCTTCGCCATTCAGCTATTCTCGGCGAAATAGCACGAGCGCGTCCACGTGTCCCTTCACACGCGGATGGAACTTCTACCCGACCTGCTTTCCACGTCAACGACAGATTAAGTTCGCGACACCTACGGTAACGTTTGATGATTTGGCGTCATGTTTTTGGAATCGTTCTTATTACTTTTACGGTTTTCATTGGTTAACCCATTTTTTCCCAGTGTTCCAAATTTGAAACAAAAATCCTGATCTCAAGAATTGACCTAATCTTTTTTTCTGATTAAATATTTTTAAGGCTTATCTGAACACTAGGTAATGTAAATACTGCCATCATGTCGAAGGCATTGCATCTTTGCCGTTATGTTTGATATTAAATGGAGCAGAAAACATGCTTTGAATTTTCTTATGCTAGGATTATTAATTTTTTTATTATAATAATTTTTGAAGCTTAGAAATGAGTTATCTTGCTATTCATATTATCAAGCTGAATATCTATTTTATGACTTTTGACAATTAGATAAAATATATTTCATGCTCACATTTTTACACTAACAAAAACATTAATGTTCCATTTTTGGAACACTGGGATCAGGTGGGTACACCCTTTTCATCTAGCAAATTACTTTCAAAACATTGTATTACTTTCAAAAGCTGTGACCCTGTGAACTCATGTTTATGGCTTCTTCGAAACTAAATGTTACATCACGATTAAGTGTGAGTAGCAGTGCTGGTAAAAAATGCACAATGTTGCAAGTTTCGTCTGGATTTAGTCTCTACTTAGCGGCCAAAGAGAGAGGATACAGTGGAACAGCTCTTGCAGTAGACGGGCAGCATTCACCGCAATGATGAATAACGGAAGGTGTGTTATGTTATGTGTTATTTTTATTGTGTACCATTTAGTTCTTCTTCTTTAAGTGTTGAGAATTTGCGAATATACTAACTTTTAATGAAAAATATTACATAATCAGTAGCATACGATAGTAAAATGTTTTTCAGATTTTGGTAGCGCGACAACCTTCATCAGATCTATAAATATATATAATTTAGACACCTATACATTTTTTTGCAGACAATTTTCAAAAGTTTTGAACACTGAAGAAGTACTTAGAATATTGGAAGGCGATGAAGAAATAACGAGAGCAGACATTTTTATCACGCCACCTGATGATGGTGAAGGAAGTGCGGAGGACAGTGGTGATGAAGATGAAAGGGGCAATATCAACAATCTAGATGCACGCCAGCTGAAAGCAGAGGCTGAAGCTGAAGTTGTGCGTCAAAGACGGAATTGCAGAACATGTGGTGATGTTGAGGATGAGTATAATGTGGCCAGTGAGCCTCCTAAGAAAAAATCAAAAGTTTTCCGGGAATGTATTAGAAAGGATTTGGTCAAGGACTTTCCTGAATTTGTTTCACCTCTAAACTGATACCTTCTGATCCAGTGTCATGTTTTGAGCGCTGTATTGATGCTGAGGTATGCACGTTTCTAAAGCATATGTTCTTGATTTATGCCAGAGAACAAAAAGGTAATTATAGCTTTGAAATAGGCTGTGAAGATGTTCGATGTTTCATTGCTTTGATTCTTCTCTCTGGGTACGTAACTGTTCCTAGATGGAGGATGTGGTGGGAGACTGATTCTTAGTTCTTCAAAAAACTGGTTTCTAATGTCATGAGGAGAAATAAATTTGAACTAATAAAGCGTTTTGTTCATTGTTGCGATAATAAAAATCTGCCAAAAAATGACAAATTTGGAAAAATGAGGCATCTTTTCAATTTGTTAAACAGTTGCTTTTTGAAACACGCCAGTATGGTAGAACGTTTATCAATCGATGAAAGTATGGTTCCTCATTTCGGTAAACATGGCGCTAAACAGTTTCTAGAAGGAAAGCCTATAAGATATGGATATAAAATGTGGTGTCTCTGTGAACCATTTGGTTATTTGATGCAATTTGAGCCCTATCAAGGAAAGCAGTTAGATCGCCCTAATTCAGAACTTGGGGTCAGAGCATCAGTAGTTCTTAATTTAGTCAACAGCTTGCCAAAAAATATTCCATTTACATTTTATGCGGATAGGTTTTTCTCCTCACTAAAGCTGGTAGAAAGAATGACAAAATTAGGTTTTGGGTACACAGAAACAGTTATGAAAAATCGATCGGAAGGCTGTCCAATATCTGAAGTAGAAAAAAAAGGGAAATCAAGTAGAGGAAGCTATGACTACCGCTCTGATATTCCATCAAATTTTACCATAACTTCGTGGAATGACAATAGAATGGTTGTTTTGGTAAGTTCGTGTGACCCAGTATTTCCAATTGGTACTGCCAACAGATGGGTTTCCGCCGAAAGGAAAAAAATGTTAACTCCTCAGCCACACGTTGTGTCACAATACAACCATTTCATGGGAGGAGTGGATAGGATGGACAAAAACATCAAAAATTACCGCCTATCAATTAGATCAAAAACGTGGTGGTGGCCCTTATTCTGCTTTTGCTTGGATACCTGTGTTCACAATGCATGGCAGTTTATCAGGAAAAGTAACAAAGATGTAAATTATCTAGGATTCAGAAGGCATGTTGTTCAGGTGTATTTGAAGAAATATGGCAGGTCATCACCTGGAGGAGGGAGACCAAAGTCATCGAATGACTTAATTCTACGAATTCCTAGTGAAATAAGGTATGATCACACTGATCACTGGATTGTTAACGCCGCAAAACAAAACAGATGTGCTCTGTGCAAAACAAATTCAACAAAGTGTTTTGAAAAATGTACTGTAAACTTACATGATGTTTGTTTAAAAATACCATGTGGAATAATCAAGTGTACTATCTGCATTCTCATTTTAAAACGTGATATTAAAAAAATATTCGCTGCAGAACGGATTTTTCTTTATGCTCCCATTCGATCCCAGTGTACCAAAATTGAAACATAGTATTACTGTATTTCTATGGGTGTAAACTTCACGTAAATAAGATTTATGTACTTAAAATAAATGAAACTCACAAAAAATTATTAAAAATTTAAATTTATAGCAAAAAAATAATTCGGGCAAAAATGGGTTAAAGGAGTTGTTGTTTTGTTAATTGTTGCAGTGTTTTGTTTGGCTGGTTGATTGTGAGGTGTTTGTTGACGAAGAAGAAGAGGGGAACTGTTGGGAGTGTGGAAAGAGAGAACGGATGTGCTGTGAATTTCTATGAGGAAGTGCGATCAGAGAGTGTCACACAGTTGATGGAATGATTAGGTTGGGAACCGCTAGAGACTCGGAGGCTACACACTAAGCAAAGATTAATTGAAAAACTCCGACCAGGCGAGTTTTGGTACGATACGGATAATATAATTTTATCCCCACGATATCTATATCTCTGGAACCAATAGAAGTGACCAAATAAGAGAGATACTGCCGAACTAACAGGCACTCAAATTTCTTCTTTCCTCACACCATTACTGGTAGTGAGTATAACAAAAACAGTGTGACACTAACTTAAGACATATCGTGAACACACAGTTCACCCCTGTCCTATCTTACCCTCCTTTTCCCTATTTCCCCACATTTACTTGGCTGGTGTCCTAACACCCCGTGCCACATGCCTCTGTGGTGGCTCTCAGGGTAGTGTGTAGATGTAGATGAAGAAGTAGGTGTCTCCTGATTAAAAAATAATAAATAAATTGCTGCATGATGGATTGCAAAATTTATTAAAACTGGTTCAAGTTGCACTGGGAAAACTCCCCAGCACTTTCGGGTTCCAAACTAAGACCCTCGGCATGGGAAGGAACCTCCTAATGGAAGCAACCCAAAGATAGGAATTTCAGTACGCCGATATTCTCAAAAACCTTCTCACCTCAGACTAATATTCGACCACGTTACTAATCAATTACGGTCACTTGTCCTACTATTCCTGTAAGCGTTAGTTTAAGTCATGAATTAATGACTAAGAGTTAAAATCAAGCTAACTGTTGCTCCTCTATTCATAGCGTGGACAGAAAACTCGTTAATCATGAATTACGATCGGATTTGTTATTGTAATGTGTTACATTTGTTGCCACTTTTACTGACTTATGCAGTGGAAATTTTTATGACCGCTATCACTATTTTCAATACGGAAATGAAAAGTAACTAATTATTTCAATCGTAGGTTAGGTATCTAATTCCAGTGAGCCGACTAAGACAACCGTCTGGTGACGACATACTGGTTGTACCTACTTATCCCATGTAAGTCTACGCTATATATGTAAGTGCACACTCCTGAAAAGTTGGGAGCTAATAAAAAGATTGGTGTAAAACATAGGAACTATTGGATACCATAAAAAAATAGAGGTCATTCTCGTACGGTGTTAGGAGTTTATTACAGACGGCCAACTAGCTAAAAGATTGCACAGAGTGAATATACACAGGAAAAAACCGGCAATACACGTGTACATTCACAAAACAAAAACCACAATTTAGAAATCAAAACCAATGCAATGGTTAGATCAATGCAGTCACGAACAAATGTTAAATCCCAACTAAAAAAGATCTTATACCAGGCAGCACTCAAACTATCTGGTAAGATATATCTGCAACCTTTCCAATCATTTATGCGGGATAACACGGGAAGAAATCACGCGAATGCCTTCCACGAACTTTTCAAAATGATTTTACACTAAGCTTCTATAGAGATATGGCATGGGCTCTAGCTGTCGGAACAATTAAGATAACAGATAGTCAGGAATAACAGTTTACTAATGAAAATCTTTGAAGCAGCGCTGAACATTATGAATTATTCGCTTCACCCACACTGTTAGCAATTCATATTCAGCATAAGTGATACATCTCTGAGGACACAGATAGAAAGATGAACACTTTCCTATTCCCTGCGCGCTGAATTGCCCAAGCCAAATTCGGTACATGGAATGGCAAGCAGTAACGTAGCCATCCATGCCACTAACGTAGCCATGCCACGCATGCCACTAACGTAGCCATGCCATGGGTCTGGACCCCGAAATTTTGAATTTATTTTTTTTAATGGCACAAAAGGAGAGTCATATTTTTAACAAAGAATGTTGAATTCATTTATTGATCAGTTTGAACAACTTTTTGAAATACATATGCTTGTAATTTTCAAACAAAAAACTGTGGGTTTCGAATTCTTTCAGGAGTTTGCACAGCTTAAAATCTTTAAATATCGGCTGTTACAACGCAGGTGCAATTACAATCTTAATTGCAAATATTATCCTAATTTTCACACTTTTCCAACTCCCCCCTCTCGTTTATACTGAACATAGACCCCCTCCCGAAACGAAATACCGGCTACGTCACTGCTGCAAATCAAAGGCTATAACGTGCCCACATAAGGGAAACATATCGTATGAAGGAGCATAAAACTGATTAACTTTGACGCCAGAAAATGGGAAAGCATTGCAAAATTGCTACACTTTACAATAAAATGCAACCCAGATCCTGGTAATAAACAGCCGTGGGTTCTGACACTTTCTCTACACCTAAATAGCCCCCTGAAAGCCACCTCAAAGGTGTGTGGCAGGGGGTGATTTTTTTTCCGTCAACATAGACTACGCTATGTCCAACAAACCTTATAGAAACTGAGAAAGTACAAAAAAATGCTACCCAGGAAGGATCCATGCTTATCGCAAATGAGAAAACAGAACTTATTTAGAAAATTCAGGCGATATTGCGCGGAATTTGAACATTAAGGATGGTTTTAAGCTGTGAAACTTTCCACAAATAAATAAAAATGATTACGATCTAGGTTTCAATCTATTAGCATTATCAGGTGATCATCCTGACGATGCACTTAATACACTGAATGCTAGGTCTAAGTCAATGTTTTATTTACTATTGGAATATTACGCATGTTATATCCATCCATACTGAGAAAATGCAGCAATGATAAAGTAGAGCTCACCCTGTAGATGATATGGAAAGAGCGGTGCAACGCAATTGCCTTTAAATACAGGGAACTGGAGGAAGTCCGGGGTTTAAGGTGGCTGGAGGGTCATTTAATGCACATTTTAATAAAATTTTAAGTCGAAAAAATAAATTCTTGGATCGCATTTGATTTAGGTGCATCTATTCATTCGTTGGAGCTCATAACACAGTCAGTAATGGAATTGATACGAGAATAATATTTTAACATTTTTTCCTTAACTTAAGCATATTTATATTGACTTTTCGGCGCGGTATTCGAAATTTAGACGAAGTTTTATGAAATACGTTGTTTTCGAACATTGGACTCGGCGTGACACCTTGATATCGCCTTTAAAATAAAATCTGACCATATGTAATCGAATTATTAGGAAATATATGCCATGTGCGTTGCAAGTCTACGTGTTGAAATAGCATTGAATTGCCAAAAAAAAAACAAATCAGTATGTTGGAATTTTTCCAATTTTATCCGTAGATTTCACTAATTATAACACACATGCTAAGTTTCACGCATATCTGTTCATAAAAATCGTGAAATAGAATAATAATATGGTCTCTTTGATGACTAGGGAAAATGCTCGCATAAACTACATCGCCCAATTCTACCAAGCGACCCAAAGGGGCTGCGGTCAGTCTTTCATGGCTCTGACCGAACGCTAAAGATTTTCAATTCTTATGTTAAATACCTACGTAATTATTAGTCAAATAACGAAGATTCGAAGACTTTTAACCATAGATTGGAGGATTTTTTCTGCGAATGCCCAAAATCTTGCATGTAAATCGTCATAAGCCGATTATTTTTTGTCCAATACCGTTCATGCATGTTTTAGAGAGCAGCAATTCGGATCGTGAAGAGGTACAAAAATCAGACTTTTGTTTGATCACAGTACAAATTGAACCCTATACGTTTTTCTATTTATGAATTCAATTTTGATTTTAGACCTAAGAGAAATGTATAATTTTAGGACACATTAGGCGAGGAGAGATGGTTTTTTTAAAATACCCGTTAACTAGAAGTTCGTTTTAAAATAAACGCTAATAATAGTTAAATATGCCTTAGAAATGTAACCTCTTAGCATTATAGGATTGTAATAGCTTCCATTTAATTAAAAATGTAAAAAAGTTAAATAATAGGTTGAAGGAAATTACGGTAGTTATAATTCATTTTAAATAAATTAGTTTTAAGTAATGGATCGCAATCTCTAGTGAACCAAGAAAATTTAATGCTGAAACTGAAAGTGAATGCATCACCAAATAAGCATTGAAATGACATTTGATTGAACATTAATTCATCCATTTTAGTAATAGTACGTTAAAGAAACTCATTAGCCACATGGATTATCAGAATCCCGCAACAGATTCCTCTGAATCACATTCCTCGCCGTACTAGTCGCGGCCTCGAAAGACGGTGCGCCGTTTGCCGTGCGCTGCTGAACTGAGTGCGTTCGGGTTTTTAGATGGACAGATATAAAATTTATGGTCCTAGGGTACGCTCTATTAGAATAATAACATTGGAGAGAAAATATTTGCTCAGATTTTGACATGAGTCTTTGCCAGATGTACAATGAAAACAATTGTGTTCAACATAGCAGCAGGCCAAGATTAAAAAATGCATAGCTAACCACATTATAAAATGTTATTATCAAAATCTGTAAGTTTTACACATAAAAGGGTCATTACAATTTAAAAAACCAACAAAATATCGAGGCAATATAATTCAATTATACATTTAACATTTATAATTTTTTTTTAAGTCTATGTAAATCAAATGCAAATGTTTACATCATTTTACAGTGATAAATAACAATTTAGGATGTAAAGGGCAGATAAAAAACATCAAAGCATTATTCCATCAGGTATTCGTATAATTGGGTTTTGAAGGAGTTAACTGACAAACCTTGTTTCAAAGATGTAGGAAGAACTCTGGCTATTGAATCACACAAAGGAGGAGAACAATAAGTCAAGGACAATAAAACGCAGGCACGTTCCGTCCCTCCCCAACCTCCCTAGTTCCCCAGTCCCCCTCTCTCCGCTGTAGCTGAATTTAGGCGCAGGAGGAAGAAATTCTCCTGAACCACCTCACCTATTACCTCCCTTTCCAGAATAATGGAAAGAAAAAAACTCCTAACTGCTTTATCCTTATCTCCACAACACACTATTTTACCCACTAAACATTTCCTACCCTTGACTGAGGGGTCCACGTCAATGTCCATGATCCATTGAAAAATAAATTAGTTGCATGACTATTTTTGAAAAAATACGTTTTTTGTACGCACACAGCTACATGGGTTTGGAAATTTGAAAACAATAGTATGGTTTGAGTATCCATCCTTTGTCATAATTAGTTAATGAGATATTTAAGATAGAGTAAACATAAAAATTCTCAAAAACTCGCAAAAAATGTAATGGAAAAAAGTCTTGGAAAAATGGCCGCCGCAAGGAAACGATGAGGTTACACATTTTTTTAAATCATTGCATTCAACTGCCTATGCATGTAGCTTATATGCGTGAGAAAAATTGATTGAAAAAAAGGTCATGCAACCAATTTATTTTTACATTGGATTATTTGACATGGAGTGATCCTAAGATAAAAGGAGAGCAACAGGTTAGATAAATACAAAAATTGTAAATAATAAACAAAACAATGGCAAAAAATAATTAAAATGCATAGAAAAAAGCAAACAATGAATATCGTAATTGCAAAAAAAGACAAGTCAAGCCATCAACATCTAGCCTTCCGATACTCTATCCCTATGAATTAAATTAAATGACTAAAGTTCTGAGACGGTTTCGCCCGCGAAGATGAACGAAGAATTACTCTAAAGGCCGTTTTACACGTTGAAATGCGCAATTTGAATTACAGAAATTGCGAGAACGCGGGCACGGAAAGCAGGGGCTAGTTTATCATCTGTCGTTGACGCATTTGCGCATGCATTCAAGCAATTCACCGCATTACACGATGCAATACCCAATGCACAATGTGCATTGCACATCCACACATGTATCATATAGTCCAATAAAGTGCTACGTGTAAAACGGCCAATGGAACAGTACTTATTCAAAGAAGAGTCTGTCGAAGAGCCGTTTACACTTTATCAATCTCTGGGAAATGTGCCTTTTCAAACATTTCTAGGCCTCTAGGAGGCCTTCTAGGAGGGATAGAGAAGAAAGACGTTTTAAAGAACCTAAGAAAGGTTTATTCCCATCGGGATTAAGTAATTATATGCATCGAACTACTCGTGAGGAAAGACCACGAGTAAGGTAGCAAAGCCTGATTCGAGAGGGAGTGGAATAAAACTATCCAGTAGGACTACCAAGCAATCCATTTTCAAATAGGCTCATGGGAGGGGGGGCAAATAATGTAATTAATTTTATGTTTCATACGATAAGGAGTAAAAAAAATGGACTTTTTACCTGAAAATAAGCATATTCACTAAAATTTTAAAAATAAGTCACTAAGATTATAAACATTATTTAGCGATCTATTACTATGTGTAAGTAGGGCTGTGGAATGGAAATCGGTGAAAATTATCACTTTCAATCAAATTAACACTTTTGTGGGGATATTGTTGCGGGGATTGTATGGGCTGGTCATAGGACGATGGAAAAGTATTCCGTCGAAACGTCGCACAGTGGGCCAAACTGAAAAAAAGCTGGCCAAAATTAATAACTCTTATAATTACCAGTCCATATGCAACATGAAATGCATTTCTAAGGTATTTTGGGCTGATAAACATGATTTTATCATTATTTTTTCAATATATCTTACGGATACAGCACTATTAATTGCATAAACATTAAATATGCAATGACAGTTTAATTTCCATGGTTGAGTGGTCTAATTTTAATTCAAAATTTCCTGTGATAATTATGAAAATACTGTAATTAATAATGCTAGGAGCTATAAAATCCGTAAAAAATTGTCCAAGCAGAATTTTAATGCATAATACATTTTAACAAATTATGACTAGGTACTGCAACGGAATGGGAGGAATTGAAAATATGTTTCTCGATGAAAATGAACTTGCATCAAGTTAAATGTCTACAACTGTTAGCTATAGCTTAAGTAGATTACATTTTCACAAAAAAATAAACATTTAATTAATTTTTTATTGCAAAATTAGTATGAAATTGGCTATGTTCCAGTCATTTTCATTTTGCTATACTTTTGTCGCACTACTGGGATCAGGATTCAACATAAATTTAAGCCAGAGGCAGAGACCATGATAATTTATTATTTAAATTTTAATATTAAACAAATATTTTTCATTAATATTATTATAAAAAACTTGAATAAATATTTTGAATAATAATATTGATAAAAAGTGTCACTCATCCTCTGATGACTCGTCATCACTCACATCTTCACATTCGTCATTCCCATAGTCAATTAGTTTTTTCACTTCTGGATCTAAATCTTCCTTCGATTTACTATTTTGAAATGAAATTGAAGATATCAAGGGATCAGAGGTGAACAGCAATCTCCGAAATATATATTTATTAGTAGCCTCTCTTGATACCCTCCGCGTATTTTGTTGCCGTAATTTCCTAATATCCTTAATCCTTGATTTCAAGGAATCTTCTGGAGGCTGCCCGATGGCCTGAATTGCTTTCTTGGATATGTCTGCACCATGAATCAGGAGCTTGTGCACCGTTGGTGGCATATAATACCAAGGATATTGCTTCACGTATAATTTCGCTGTTGCTAGACATTATTTTCTGAACTCACTGTGATTTAGTGCTCGACTGCTTGAAATTGCTTTCAAAATATTTGAAAACCTTGAAATCAGTTGTTCATGAAGCCCTGAAAAATATTAAATTAACTTGAAAATCTCACTAAACTTCAGCAGCAATGTTTTCTTTAATTTGAAATAGTCGTCAGTTTCTCTTACTGGTAATATTTGCTGATAATTTAGGGTCCGAAAAAACAGCGTCTAACTGTGTTACCACCGTTTGTGGTGCCACATCCTGGTTTCGGTACATCTGTGCAACCACAGTGCAGTCACTTACAGTGGATGCTCACTCGACACTCGCTTTAGAACAACTGATGCATGTGGTACGTGAAAACAACCAGAAAACCCCTGAGGAAACTAACTAAGCATTCCGTTTGGCGGAACAAGTGGCGCCAAGAGTCTGCAAAAAGAGGCATAAAAGGTGTAAAAAGCATTACTTGAGATAGCTACCAATGGATTAGGGGAAGTAGAAAAGAGTCATTATTGGCAAGGTTGTAAAACCAGCATTGTGGGGCCAGCAAGCACGGAGGGACGCAAGTCCTCAACCAGCTGGCGTGGGCGCATGCCGCTGCACGTGCATGACCACGAGCCTTCCCCTAAATCCCTCGACCAAAGCCTGCTCATGATGCCTAAGGGAAATCCGCAATTCATAGAAAATCATTTCAAAGATGTTTTTGCCCATAGCTCTGCTGAGAAACGTCCCAACGACCTCCTCATCATAGACTCGCCAATCGCCAACGTAGCGAGAAGTTTCAATTTGCGACAAGATTTACATTGAATTTAGCCATTTAAGTAGAATGTGGAAAAATTAATATGAAAAGTCATTCATAAAACATCTATTCAAATTACCAATGTCATTGAACTGGCATTCCGTCGTCTTTTTGCTCGGAAGTTGTATACTTGCTTCGCTTAGACCCCACTAGTGGCCGCCACTGTGGCCCGAGTGGTGTGGTGGTTTTAAATAAAAATGGTTGTTAAAATTAGAATCGCAAGTTATCGCAAAAATTTCCTTCTGAACATTGTTCTATATGCTTTTCACTACCACACAGTGCAAATAACTCCGTGTAGCCTGATGTCGATAAAAACGATAATTAACGTTAAACATAAAATTTAATGAAAAAACAGCACAATGTTTGAAAAATTATAAACATATTAACAAACAAATAAAACGGAACAAACTTTATCTCCATTCATGCAATAAAGATCAATTTTTGAGATCAAAATACTTTAAAATCAACATTACAAATAACGACTCTTTAATAAAGCTTTATACCTAGCTATTTTCCACGGAAAAATTTCGATCGCCAAAATCACTCTGACATGATCTACTTTGACCAGCTGTAAAATTTTTCATGGCGTATTCTATGCTCTGTATAGTACCCTATCTTAAAGAGTATATGATTAATAATATAAACACTCTGTTTTTGGTTGGTTTGCGCGAACTTCATTTTTCGACTTTTGGCCAGCTTTTTTGGATTTTGGCCCACTGTGCGTCGGCAGAAATGGAGAGCCTGACCCAGTCGCAAGCCCGAGAGCAACTCACCACCATTATTCGCCGGAAAAACATCAAATCCTTCTGGATATATTATTGTTTATTTTACCACCCGTCTTTCCTTATTTTGAAAAATAAATTCTTTTATATATATAGATTTGATTTTGAATCATTTTTGTAAGTGTAACTGTTTTATAAAGGGGTTTTAAACTGGTAAATATTCAGGTATCTAAACGCCAGTTGGCAAAGGGACCTGCCAGGAAAAATATGGCACCCTGCGAAAAAAGGCCCCTCCTCGCAAAAAAACACAAAAGTATAAAAGAAAATATAAAAATAAAAAAGCCACAGTCTAATCTTAACAACGACAAGAAATTATATATAAATATACCTATAGCAAAAAAAATTGTTAAACAATGTCTCTGTATTTTTCGAATATAGTTTAAAGATTCCATTTTCACACACACAACACTACACAGTCACAACTCTTTCCTCCGTCAATTGTAAATATTATTGTCTAAAGACTGGTAGTGATGACACACTCACCGGAGAAGTTTATCCCTGGCGTCTTTGGCGCGGCAAAAACAGAACCTTTACGACACATACTGATGGCTATTCCCGGAGAACACTAAGAACTATTCAAATATTAAAGCAATGCTATGATCCTCTGCGCAAAGTGAGATGTGCAGGTTGTTAATTAAAAGAGTGTAATGGAGTAGATATACATGATGGTAGGAAAAATAATAAGGCGAGCAAACCCGGAGGTAATATGTAGCCACTAGAAAAAAAGAGAAGAGTAAAAATTAAATAACTTTTTTTAAAACTGCCGAGACACAAGAGACTCGTCCTTGACTCGAACCTGAGAGGAAATTTCAGCCTCGAGAGACGAGACTCGAGTTCGAATGGCAAGACGATACCATAACTGCTATGTCTCATCTCGTCCAACATACCCTTCACAAGAGATTTTCTATAGATTCCCGAACAAAGAGACCAAGAGTAATTCATGAGGTTGTAATAAGTATTAAGTTTTATAACAATGGATGTTCTCTATTCTCTGCTCATTTCCTAAGTCTCCACGGTATTTCAGAAAAATCCTGAAAACACTGCTTCACCACTTTTTGGTGATTCAAGTGCTACATTCATCGGCAGGGTAGTAACGAGATCTCCCGGGCCGTATCAAGCGTAGGCGGCGCCCCCTCTGGACGCCGAGGAAGAGGTCAAGGCGGACGCAAGGTGGTTCCGCGCACTGGCGGTGGCACACAAGCGCGCAGTGCACCGCGCCGCTCTGCATCCGCGCCACCCTGCACCCTCCGCCGCCCCTCGGTGTGGCACCCGGAGCTCGCCACGCCAGGAATAGCCTTGGGGAGGGGGGGTTTCAGGGGGGCGCGGGACGAATCGCGGCGGGCGCTCAGTCGTCGCACGGCTAGGAGGCGAGCAGCCGCTGCGACATGCCCTACTACTCGCACGACCCGTACGGCCCGCCGGGCTTCTCGGCGGCACGCTACTCGGCCCTCCTCTACCTCGGGGGCATCTCTGGACGACCGTCCCCCCGGCCGCTGCCCAACCGCTCCTCCCTCCCCCGGCGCTACGCCCCCCTGCCCTCCATCTGCGAGTCGCCCCGCTCCCCCTCCGCCTCCTCCGTCCTGCCGCACCGCTCCTCCGGCCTCCCACCAAGGACCCTCGCACGCTACACCCCCCTGCGCCGCTACGACACCGCCGACCTCGACGTGACCAGCCCGCGAACCTGCCTCTCGCTGTCCAGGGATCCGCCAGCGGTCCCGCTGCAGAGGGGCCGCGCGGTGGTGCGGCTGCACACCCGCGTGCTAAAAGAACGGCCCGCCGCTGCTGTGGAGGCCACGCGCAGGACGCCAGGAGAGCGGCTCATCGAGAAGTTTCGGCTGCCGGAGCCGGCCGCGTCCCCGCCCAAGGGCGACGGATGGAGCCGCGGGGATAGCTGCCGCGGAGGCGAAGTCAGAAGGGAAGGTAGAGGCGATGCTGGCTGCGAAGTCAGAGGCAAAGTCAGAGGCGAAGTCAGAGGCGATACTGGAGGTGATGTCAGAGACGATGCTGGAGGCGAAGTCAGATACGATGCTGGAGGTGAAGTCAAAGGCAATGTCGGCAGAGGCGACGTTAGCGGAGGCGTTGGTCCGCGACTCGTGCTCAGCGAGGTACACGTGGAAGTGAGCGAAGTGTTTCGGCGCGCCCGGAGGCTCGTGAAGTTCGAGGTGGTGGTGGATGGCGGTGGTGCGGCGGAGCAGCAAGAGGAGCAGCAAGCGCCGCAGACAGGTGAGCGCCACAGCCGCCGTCGGGGGCACCCTCTGACCCCCTTGACGCCACCGCCCGTCACCTCGAAAACGGGAACATCGTCCTACACCTCCCTCCCCCACGCCAGGGATGCCCCCGCCGATCACCTGTTGGGGCGGTCAATGGCTCTTTCTCCGGGCACTTCGTTGGCGATGTTCGTTCCACGCTTGCTCTTCTCCATGAGCACAGGGAGCGAAATTCATTCCCACCGCTAGATTCTTGCTACTCGACTACGTAAATGTAAATACGTTGATGAGTGACGAAAACGTAAACCAATGCCGCTGCCATGGTGCGCGTAGGGGCGCATTGGGAGTAGAGGTCGCGGATGCAGAGTGGTCGGGTGGAGCATTGCCTTTGCGACGTGATTAGAGTTCCGCCCAGAGGTGTCTCATTCTACAGCATCATATCCGTTATTGATTTACATCCATGCTCATAAGTGTGTACATATGCTATTTGACCTTTGAATCCACAAAATAGACCAGACAAAATGTTTACCAAACCTTAATAGTAGCCTCGACAAAATGTTTACGAAGCCACACATTATAGCGATTTTTTAAAATAGTCCTTAGATTGTATTGTAGTTGCTACGGAGCGTGGTAAGTTGAACTTTAGAATTTAATTAGAACTTGGTTTTTTTTTAATGTTTGCCCTTAGCAGCATTCATTCATGTGAGTATGGGGGTTATCTTTATCTTTGCAAATCTTTTCGGATCATTTAAAAAGATAACGTTATTTTTACGTGACAAAATAATAAATAATCTTTACCCTCGCTCGTGTCTCCCTGTTACAGTCGATTTGGTCCAAACTCTTGTCGTTCAGCGTTGCACATTATTCGGTGAAGTAATTTTGAGAAATATTTACGAGCATTGCTCATTTCAATAGTATAAACGACCTGTTCACAGCATTTTACATCACGAATGGTCAAACGCCTATTGGCAAACTCAAATTAATTTGATATGTTTGCTCAATGCAATACCTAGCAAATCAATACTAAAGTCCAACAAGCTTCCCAGGCTACTGCCAGGTCCAAACAGCCACTATGCTATTTTCCTCAAAATTGTTATCCAACTGTCTTTTTGTTGACAAAGACCAAATCGCGATTAGGTCTCTGTAAATTTCCTCCGATGGAAACTTGTTGGAACTACACGGATTCACAATTTTAATTCAAACAGTTTCACCACCCATTAAGGCCACTTTATCGGCGATGGAAAGCCTATCTGAGGGTTGAGAATCGAATGAAATTCCCTTCAAAAAGAGATGATTCATTGAAACTTTCTCATTAGGAGTTGTGAGTACACATACAATGATCATCATTTTCGATTCTTTGTGGCCATTACCTTATATTCAAGAATCATGTTCATTATTGAGAGGACATCGTCACACAAAAGGTCTATTGTATTCGTAAGTTAAAAATAATTCCACAGGAGTCCATATTGAGACAGCTGTCACAGCATTAGAAAATTTTTATCTGCATCGCAGTTTACGAGATGTCTTTACAATGACCTTCTCTTCGAGCGCGCATATTTTTTGTCATCCAATATAACATCACCCCATCACCTTTGTCCAACTTCGTGTTTTTGAGCAGCCAAATAGCGAAATATAGCACAGGAAGTCAATGATAATACCTGATGATATCGCCTTAGCTATGAAAACAGTCGACTTTCTCGAATAAACTTTTGTTAAAAATAAACATTTTTTATTAATTGAGCTTGTCTCTGTGATGGAATGGATGTCTGCGGGCGGAACAAGGCGATGGAATTGGAATTGGTATCATGTGCCACCGGACATATCGGTGATAATGTATGACGACGCGACGGCATAGACTTCATGTCCTAGCATTGGCAGCTCGCGAACACGAAGCTGAACGAGGCTAAGGCGACATCATCATTCCTGTCACCATAGTGACGAAACCGGTGAACTTATGGTGGAACGACCATCGTGAAAATAGCAATGTTTTAATAAGTCAGTGATAATGGATTTCCTCCGAGTTAAGTCCGACACAATAGCGTGTACAGAAAACTCACCACCAATAAAATCCGGGGGCAATGGTGACTTGGGGCGCGACCACGGTTTTCCATAACGCGTGCGCTCGCGTGATCGTTATTTTTCAAATGCGTACATGAGAACAAAAAATGTGATCGCCATTCTTCAAATTTTGTCATGTGCTTTGAAGTGGCTGGGGCGATTTTTGTCAATTAACATATTTTGTGAAACTTTGCATATGCATTCTTATTAGTGATATACTTATAGATAATAGTGAAAAAATTGCATTTTACTTATCGGCTTTTTTTGGTAATTCAATGCTATTTCAACATGTTGCCGTGTTATGGCACATGATACATATTTCGTAATTATTCGATAACATATATGCAGACTTTATTATAAACGCGAAATCATAGAGTTCATGTTATCATGATGGTTGAAAACAAATATCAAGGTGTCACGCCGAGTCAAAGATTTGAAAAAACCTATTTCAATATAAATTTGGTCTAAATTAAGAATACCGCGCCGAAAATTCAAGTAGGTAATAGCATGCTTTAATAAAGACAAACATGTGATATGTTAATCTCCTATCATTTCCATCATTGCATGCATGGGGAGTTCCACTTATAAACAGACGTACTTAAATGAAATGTGACCCTAAGTATTTTTTTCAACTAACTTGAAAAGTTATTGATATGTGCACTCAATGACCCACGATTACCGATCCCGCCACCTTGAATCAATAGTTTTAATGGATGGAGTGCATTATTGGGGCAGTAACTGTGAGTTACCCTTTCCTTCTAGAGCGTTTGGAGTTAACGACAGTGATAATGACAAGGCAAAAAAAGGATCCTCCGTCTTTCCTCTTTTCACCCAAATTTCGCCGAACGCCACCCACGTGCGGCTGCAGGAGGCGCGGCCGCACGTGGGCTCAAGGTGAGCGCGGCACGCGGGCCGCGCGAACTGACGAGCAGATGTGATTTTGTGAGCAGTACACGCCAGAATGTTGTTCAGTCTTCGAATCTGGCCAACGAGATAGAGTAAACCTAGAGGGCTAAACCAACCACCATAACTGAAGCCATTTGGCCAGGGCGAAACCCTGACAGAAAAAGGCGATGCAGCCGCAGTATTTGAGCGCATTCGCACGTTAACTCGGTCATTTTACACCCAAACGCATAAAATAAGCACGTATTTTTATGTTAATGGTGTAATATAAAATTTACACACTTATCCTTACTGTTTTTAAAAATATCGTGCCATATAATGGTGGCTGAATATTTAATGTAATTATAAATTTTTTTCTCAACTGAAAAACGATTAGCCATTGTAATCATAATAAAGACATCAGTGTCCACCGACTGCATCCTACATTTTTAATATACTAGGTAAATTAAACTTATAAGTATTGTTTAATCCGTTGTATTATGACCTAATGCTAAATGAAAACCTTGCCATTGATCACTTATAGATAATTTAATCATATTCTCCCGAACATTAACTTCTGGTAGGTACTGTATTGGAAGGAATGTACTTTCTTCCGCTTTTCTCTTCGAGATATTTTTTCTCAAAATGCCTACCATTTACTTGAAAAATGGAATTCCTGATCCACTACTTTACCGGCAGGTACAGATATACGCCGCACAAGAGTTTGCGTAACGTAATAATGTTAAAATATTTAAAATAATACCCAGTTTTATCCCTTTTCCTCTTCGTTAACCTTGTACTCGTGGTGTACTCAACTGCATGAAATAGCTTCTTGCCTATTTCTGTCATGGTGGCATTTAGTTCACTTAACTTCAGTTTGAGAGTGCTGTTGTCAAGAGGATTATCCCCTCCATGTTTACCATAACTCGTTGGATCTGGTCATTAGAAACGGTGCGCCGCGGTTGATCGGCAAACCCCAAACCCAAGGCCACGAATAGTCAATAGACTGGAATGACACCAAGGGAGTTACGACGGGATTGTTAATATCACTATCGCAGGTTGCACTTCAGACTTCTACCGTAAAGGATGCATGTAACTCATAGAATAAAGAAGAGAGAACAGTACGATAGACCAAGGGAATATTGATGCCATTCAAATGAGCAATCGGCCATATAGAATAGATCATTTGAATGGCTAATACGCCGAAAAAGTTGGTGTTAGCAGCGGCATTGTCGCGAAATCGTAATAATTTGTCTAGAAAAATATAAAATGGAAATAATTTACAAAAAAACACTGGGTTATTACTAAATTTGATGGACCAATTGGGCGCGATAGCCATGATAAGTGGAAAGCTTTGTTCCAAATTAACAGACTTCCCTATCGTGCGTCAAGACGGCATCTACTCTCTCCTTTAATCTATGATTTAAATCCACTCTTGTCTTTTTTAAACGTTGTTTAATGTCACTAATCAGTTAGCGAGTCATCGAACACCCATTTTGCGAAGCCTGTGGTGGTAAAATAATGCCCACCAGGCTTCCCGAAGGAACTAATTTTGGTATCAACTTGGGTAGTTGATACTAAATGCGTAAACAGGCTGGCGGCTCCGATCTTCGTGGGACTGATTTTCATCATACCCCACTCCGTTTGGCTGGCTCCATGCTTCCGAAATGTCGAGGAAACCTGGAACATTTTCACTCGGCTCGCTTCAATGCACGATTAATGATCGAACCTCCTTCCCCTCTTCCACTACTCTGGAAAAAGCCATCACGGAGGAGACTAAAATTAATATGGCGCCAGGAGCGGTAATCGTGGGTCAATAAGTGCAAAACTTAATGATTTTTCAAGTTTGTCGAAAAGCATTCAACTACCACATTTCATATAAGTATATCTGTTTACGTGGTAGAGCTCTCTATACATGCAGTAATGGAGATGATACATGAATTTATATACTTCATTAAAGCACATTATGACTTGAGTTTTCCGCGTGATATTGGCACCTTTTAGGCAAATATTATATTTCACTAAGTTTTATTCGAACCTTTGATCCTACATGACGCATTGATATTTGTTAAAAATTATCATGATAACATGAAATGTATTATTTAGCATTTAAAAGAAAATAGTCACATGTGTAATCGAATTATTACGAAATATATTTCAAGCGCCATAAGACTATGCGTTAAAATAGCATTGGTTTGCCAAAAACTCAAATTAGTAAAATGCATTTTTTTTCACTATTATGTATAAATAACACTGACAAGAATACGTATGTAAAGCTTCACGCAAAACTGCTTGTATTGAAAAATCGCTTCAACCACCTGAAATCAAAATCGCCACTGAACAAAGGAGTAACTTACCGATGCTTCCGTCCTTATATTCGCTATTCAGGCTTTCATACACTTCTTATGGGACTAAAAAATTGTCATCGGCCGAAAAGTAAAGAGAACGTAACGTAGCATAGGAATAGCATACCTATAGGAATGGAATTCAAGGCTTCAGAACAACTGAAAAATCGGGCGTTCGCATGGGTGTCACGAAATCCTACTCTAAAATGGTACATGGCAATGTCAAAAGCCGCTGCATGAACCACCGGGAATACCTAGCGTTCGTGCCTAATGAAGGGGATCTCTCCACTTGCTGTCCCTGTAAATTTGATGCAACAATCAGCTTATGTTACCTACGACTTTGTTGGAGGGTACCACTTCCGAGCAGTCAGACTTGGCAAAGAGTGAATCACGACACGTTTTAGTATACATGAAGAAAAATGAAAGATGCACCCTTGCATATTTTAACGGTATACTTGAGGGTAACTTCCCATTCGCGCTAGTATGCTAATCACTTCGCAACACATCAGCGCACTAGCTTTCCATTCGTTTCAGACCCTGCGCACTAGACAGCGCGCACTTCAAAACAGACCAGGAGCAGTGTTGATGTGCGCTAAGCAACAAAAGAAGATAATCGCATCCGCGATGGTTGCTTTAGTGCTGATTTAACCACAAATGCGTCAAATATGGATATTGTAAAGTTTTTAATTACTCCGTGGTTTTTACTTCCGTTTTTAAATATCTACTTATTTTGAACGGATTCGATAACTATGCACCAAGCATGCTGCCGATTTGTTCGTGCACCCACGAATAGTCACCTACCGAAAGGTTACCAAACTTCACTGTGACAGGTTTCACTTCGTAGAAGTCTATTATATTAGTACTCATGGTTAATGTAAATACTTAGTACTTTTCTACAAAAGTTTAATTGTACGACACGTTTAACCGATTTACGGCATCGTCATGTAAGTACAGACAGTTTGTGTTTTGTGTTAATTGTTATTTTAGTTACGGGGGAGGAAAGAAGAAAGCAATATTCGTGCAGGGTTGAGGAAAAAAAACAAAAAAGAATTATTTACCTATCCCTCCCCACTCCTTTCCGATTAATTTGACTTTCCCCGCCTCACCAGCCCTTAATCGACGTGTTTTTTCCCCTCAACCCTGCCCGAATATTTGCATTTTTCCCCTCCTCCCCCGTAGCTACAGCAACAATAACGTATACAATAAAAATTCTGTACATGACGATGCCGTTCGGTAAAACGCGTCGTACAATAAAATTTTTGTAGAAAAGTACTAAGTATTTTCATTAATCATGAGTACTAATAGTTACCAAACGTTTCACCAGCGCACATCGTTCCATTCGTTGTCGTTCGTGTGCGCTAAAGTGAGCTGATGGATGTTTAAAATAATTCCATTCATATTGCTTAGAGATAATCTATAGTACCTACTGTAATTCACACATTATTTTTACACTATTTCTGTTAAATTATGGAAAATATTGAATTTTCACTTTATATATAATTCCTGATGCAAGGCATGTTATAAAAACGTCAAAGTTAGGTTAAATTGTCTCATAGGAACGTCGCGCCGTAAGCCTCATTTAGCGTTTGGGGCAAGTTAATGATTCAGGAATGCTTTGGAATCATTTAGGATAGAGAGTTTTTAGTATTTAAATACCTTTGAAATTGAGTCAAGATTACATAAGGTAATTAAGTTTGTGTTTTATTTTTAGTAATATCATCACAATGAACCCTGAATTTGCTAGAGAAGTAAGGCCTGTAATTGGAGAGTCAGTTTGATGATTTCCCTGTCAAAGTCATTCGTATGTATCTAGGTAATTATTACCCAGTGAAATCTATCATGTATTAACGTTGTCTCATATTGGCAGTATCATGAGAACGTGCCATGGAGGTTAACCGGAATGAAGCATTTAACACTATAAACGCAGATGATGGGTTACCACCTTAATGGATCTAATATGACCTCCTTCACAGTAAAGCATAAACTATTTGGGTGTCTATTAATGCAAGTGGTTGCTGTAAAAAAGATAGGGAAATTAATTCTTTCAATTAAAATAAATACTCTATCGCTCTCATCTTCGGTAGGAAATCTGAACGATTGTCAAAGACTGCTCATCTTCTGTTTGAAGTCGATTAAGATAGTCGATTCGGATATACTGGAATAATTTCAAAGGTGTGTTTAAATTGACTACTTTGGCGGTTGTAGGTTAAATTAAATGGGAAAACAAATACATGTCATATGAAATGGGGACATTTATAAAAAATATTTCTTTCCAAACTTTATGAAAAGTTATGAACATTCGAAGGGATCCACTAAAATACACGTCAAGATTGACTACTCGATGGTGTTAGAGTTATGTTATATCGTTATAATAGTTAATGAGAGTCTGACGAATTTTGAAAGACAAACAAGAAACACAGTGCGATCAAATACAATTACTTTACAGTTGGTAGTTTCAGATTTACATTTAACCATTCCCTAGAATACCTACCTAGCCACGAACTCTCATCACAATCACAACTCACATTACGTAGGGGATTCCTATTGCTTACTGTAATCGACAAACTAATGCAAAACACACCGCACAGTCCAACGCTTGCACTTCGCTACCAATTTCATGACTGGCGGTAAATTAAGGTTATCACTCTCGCATTTTGTCTCCTTTCGTACAATGGTCACATAAATACCCACATGAAACATCATTGTACTATAATCCTGTTTCTAGATGTTGCATTTATAAATGCACGGATATAATTTTAATTTGTTTTGTTCCACTTCCGAGTTGTGCCAAATGCCATGCAAATTATAAACTGGTGGTTAGTTTTGAGATATTGAAAAAGGAACGATATAATGCCGTAAAATGCGGTGATACCGATCTGTTACCGGTCTAAGATGCCCAATTTCACTTCGTACGATTCGTTATAGTTTTAGTATGATTGCTGTTACCAAGTACTTTATGCTTGTTCCCGCTTCATAATTAATCATTCGAGAGATCTTGGGTATGAGGGTTTTCTCTGATATGTTGCGCATATTTCACAGCAAGAGTCCCTTTAAAGAATCATACCCAAAAAATGATCAATAGCTGAAAAGCAGCTGATCAGCTTTTTTAATCTTGCCAGTTACTGGTGAAAATTCACCAATTGAGAAAATTTGATCAGTGTTTAGAAACACCTGTCAGTAACTTGTGAGAAAATTGACCAGTCACTGATAAGTGAGTGAAAATTTTCACCAGTAACTGACATCAGATACTAGTGAAAAATTCTGAGTTTTTTGAAACACCTATGAGTTACCTACTGGTAAAATTTACCAGCAACTGATATATTACACCGAATTACGGAGAAAATTGACCAGTATTTTATGAATTTTACCACTACTTTTTCTTAAGGGACGATACTGAGAATTTTAACCAATTAATACATTCCGAAATTTATCATTTGCTATTCCGCGTCTGTAATTACCCGTGATTGCGTGCTTTGTAACCAACGATAGGGATGCTTGTGAAATTATGCTATTGGCCTTAAATTGTTATCCAAAAAGTATTTCAAGCGTTAAAGCTTTGCAAAAATGTTTGATCTGAGCACTTATATTGGCATAAATACGCATGGAATGCCGCTGCGAAGGTCTCCAGCGTCCACGTTTTGTATTTCTACCATCGGCAATCGTCCAGAGGACAAAAAGCGTGCATTCTCATTGGAAACGTATACTTCGGTAATTCTCCTCTCGATGGCGCAGCACCCTCATTAACCGTAGCTTATACATTCAGCATTTTGTTTTCGATTAAGCAGAAAACAGAGGTAGCGAATCACGGTGGCAGCAGCATGCACGAAGAGTGACATCAAGTTGTGGAATTCGCGCGTGGAAGGGGACGGCAAAGGAGAATAAGGGAGGGGAGAGCACGTGATAGCAATGCTGGTAGCGCAATTGTATTTAATTTGAGAGGGCAGGAAAATGTCATTAGCGGCATGCACGTCAGTGTTTACGGTTCAAACAAAGCTGCATCAAAACACGCTGATATTGTTCGTAACCCATTGGTTAAGCTCATTTAACCTATTGGATTAACCTCGGGAACCCTGGTAGTGAAACTGGGACACGTTACTCCCACGTGCGAAGCTAGTTCGTAGGGAATGCACTCTTATAACTAAAAACGGTTATTTTGCCACTGCCCCATGTATCGCTACCACTATAATTTCATTAGAGGATCAGCGAAAAGCTCAGAAGCTAGCGCAAAAAATGGAACGGCCTTAAACGCAAAGAATGAGCTTAGTGTATCTGAAGACTTAGTGAAACTTCGGGAGACTTTCGACGGCAAGATAGGCCAAAATATTTCAGGATTCAATCGTGCAAAAGTAATCGTTACTGCACTCACATACTCATAGGAGAACAAAACTTCAAGCAATGAAGCTTTATCACTTTCATATCTAGTCATACGATATCGTCCCTGTTATTTAAAAATGCATAAGAAATTCAACCTATGATTAGCACATTTTATAACAAAACCGCCGGGAAAAAACTGGGAGTACGGAAAATAAAAAATTTAGGCCATTATTAATAAAAACGTTAGCTTAGCATTTTCTAAACTAAAATTTAATACCAATCATGGTTTCAGCAATTCACTGCCATCATCAAGATGGAAATTCGATATTCTTTTCTTCTGGAACAGCTTAAAAATGTAGAGTGGAAAGTACTGTACTATCCTTTTTAATAATTATGACTTGTTTCCACCAATTTAGACCTGACTTAGTGTCTTATATTCAAGCCATTGTTGAAAATATGAGTAGACCTAAACAAATCAATGGAAACCTTTCATTTCTGCCGGGGTTTATGGGGAGCTAGAGCCGAATTATTACGGTGGAAACAGTCACAAGTATAAGATAAAACAAACTAGGTTTCAGGATTAGATTTCAATGTAATTTTTTCCGCGGATTAAATGGGCCTGTAATGGCGGCGATAGATAATTTCTATGTAATTCCTACCCTCACTAGGCGGTGTCGACTTTGTATTTGTGTTTAATAAGATATCATAATTACTAAAAACCCACCGCATGGTTTTATTTTATGCATGAATTAATATCTGGTAGTATTCATAAATTAATAATATCAGTAATGCTAACCATTAGTTGTATTCCCACCAGTTAACAGCATTTTAGCACTTTCGCCTACGTCGCTCTCTCCTAGTTTTTAATTTGCTCGCGTGTTCGAGTTAGGGTGGTCTCGAAGCGTTGAGTAAAATGAAGATAGAACTCGGCCATTTAAGGACAATTTTGTATTTAACAGAGGATAGTGAAATTTTCCGATCACGCGTTCACAAATATTGGACTTACCGTAACACCTTGATATTTCTGGGCAACAATAATAATGAATGTATCATTTCGCGTTTAGAAGAAAATCTGTACATATTTAATCGAGTTACTACGAAATGTGTGTCATGTGCCATAAGACTACGTGCTAAAATAGCATTGAATTGCCAAAAATTCTAATCGGTATGATGCAATTTTTTCACTTATATCTATCACTATCGCTGATGAGAACACTTATGGAAAGTTTCGCGGAAATCGGTACATAAACAGAAATTGCTTCAACCACCTCAAAGAACTCCCATTAAACGCGTGAATTACTCCTTTGATCTGCGCCTAGCGGCCGGGGTAGCATTTAAGTGGCTCGACCTTGAACTGGGACGATTGGCGAGAAGTCACCCCATGCCACACGCATGGTACTCCGTAGACGTAGATGTAGACGAGGAATGCCGCCGCCTCGCCGCAAATATTTCGCATGTTGTTCGCATCGCACACTTCTCCGTGTAATTAAATCTATTCTCATCACGCGCACATCGTGGCACGACGTCAAGTGGAGTCAAGATGACATGAAAAACATTTTGAGAAGAGCGAGCCCCCATTGTGGCGGAGGGGGCTCCCTTGGGAGACGACTCAACCCCCCAGGTGGCGGTCCTGACGCTCCGGAGTCGAATGCCGCCCCTTCGCTTCTCTCGCGAGGGGTGGCGGTGGAGGGGGGAGGGGAAAATGGGGGGGGGGGGGCAGGCGGGAGAATTTCGGGAGACGAGGAGAGCAGGGGTGTAGGGGGGATGGCCTGCTTTGGCATTCGCCCGTCGCGGTGAACGGAAACAAGGCCTCTCTTTGTTTACGCACGCCATGGTGTTGATCCGCGAGACCATAACCTGGACTGCTTTCCTCATTCCTTGGAAGGGAACGGCGATACGCCGGCATGTTTCTGTCTGGAGTGACAGAGCCTGGAGTGATTAAAGAAGAGAATAGATGGAACCATATGGTGGGGAAGCACGGCGGAATAATGAAGCAACTCAAATGCGTGGGTTGGCCATAGTGTATGGATCAGTCGTGCGTTTAAGGTTGTTTGAGCGAGACATCGCGTCACATAAAATTCAATGAACTTGGCCTCGTGTTTAATTTTCACATTAATGGAAAAAGTATAATTTTCGGTGAGAGGCCTGCAAAGTTGTCATTCTTTAATAATTTTTCCAACCTGCCCTATCCTTGCATAAATATTTTGCTTCAGTTACCCTCATGCAGTTACTACGCCAGGCCAATGCCTAAAAATTAGGTCTAAAAAGTTTGCACAAGTATACAATACATACGGTGTACAATCATGATGTTAATCGAGCAGGTCTATCGAAATTAGGATAAGGTAGTTTGAGCGAGATATCAGTTCACATACAATTGGATGAATTGAATTTGGCCTCAATATAAAAGAGATCTCATCTTCCCAATGATAACAAAAATATCAGACTTACTTTTCGAGATATTTGTCAAAAAATACCAGATATTTTCCATGGGAAATTGTACGGGTGCGCACTATAGAGAGACTTTATTTAAAGAAAATGAGGAATTTATAACGTACAGATCCAGTTAGATATTAAACAGTGTGCATTTTGTATTATTTCTCAACTACTTTTGAAAATAAATCAATTAGTCACCGTATTATAATTGAAAATGGCAGTTTACGAATAACAGCAACTGAGTAACATGTATAACCTTAAAATCTCAAAAGCTAAAACTAAAAGTATGGCATTCTTAGGGAGCAACCCGATAAGAACAAAAATTGTCATAGTAAACCAAGTACTAGAATAGGTATCCAATTTTCAATATTTAGGATGTGATATAACGTACAACGAGGGCAAACATATCACAAGTAAAATTAATGTATTCTAGAGGATATGTGGGACAATAAGAAGAACTTAAAAAGGTAAAACAAGAAAAGGAACCCAGATAAAATGTTATAAAGCGTTGGCAGTTCCTACTGTGTTGTATGGGTCAGAATTTTGGGCACCAAATCAAAAGGAACTAAAACAAATAGAATCATCATAAATGAAAATTCTTTGAGCATTTAAAGGGTTTAAAAGGATAGATAAAGTAAGTAATACATCTATAAGAGTGAATCTAGGTGTCCAGCCGGTATCAGAAAAATTAGTAGAGTACAAAAATAGGTGGAAAGAGCATGTTCTACGAATGCCGAAGGAAAGATATCCTAAGCAGGCTTTGGAATATAAGGCACTATGTAAACGAAGCGTCGGAAGACCAAGGATGAAATGGTAAAGTGAAGCCGGAGCAGGCTTAAAGCCTAAACATGGAAGGAAGAAGAAGTATTATTTACAGAATCGCAAAAATATCTCGGTTATAGTGGCAGGAAAAATAGAGGGAAAATTCCCTAGAGGAAGGCCAAGGGATGAATACATAGACCAAATAAAGAGGAAAGTACAAAAAAAGAACTACAAGGGAGTAGGGGAACTAGTAATCGATAGGGAAGGATGGAGGGATGCAGTCAATCAACCTTAGAATTGAACGACCAAATACTGAGAAATATACAGGAACAGAGACACAAGGAGTTATACGAAATGGTGTGGCAGATCAGAGTTGAAAGAAACCGGCGAATTCATTGACTAAGAGGGAGAAAAAGAGAGAGAGAGACATCTGACGGCACGTTGACTCTTGAGGAATGATGAGGACTGTGGAATGGAGGATTCTGGCGACGGGGAGGGAGAGGGAACTCGCCCTTAAAGGGACGGCGGAGAGGAGGGGGCGACTGATGGATTGGCGATAGTTGGCAGTGGGGAGGTGGGAGGATTTTGGCAGGGAGAGAAGATCAGGGGATAGAAGAAGCCGAAGTTGATGAATTACTTGAGGCATTTTCGAGGAATGTGCGAATTTACTTCAGAGGACCAAGTCCCCTAAACGCCAAAAGACTTTCAGCCTGTTGTAATGAGCTTTATAATAATAGAAATCTTTATTTGGAATTGGGCAAATTGCAACGAAATACTCAACGTCAATATGATATAAAGAATAAATAAAATGCTTTTAATAAAAACAAGAAAAAGAATCACATAATCAACTTTGATACACTGACCATTCGCGCCTCTAGTGGAAGTAGACTAAAAATCTATAAGTAGGTAGATTTATTCATTCAATGTATAAAATGCTTCTGTTAATGACCAAGAATGAAGTGTATTTTTTGACCTTGACAAACTGAACATTCTCGCATCTTGTAAATCTTTGAAATTCCACAAGAAGCACCAAGATTAAATTTTAAATTAAGTATATTAAAATACTATATCTTTTAAACGTCAAAAAACTTCATGTTTTTGAGAGCCTGCTTTGGTACACAAATTGGTCATCTGTGATCTTTGCAAAATAGTAATGAAGATCCTCTCTCGTAGGATATGTATCTAGACTTTTCATGATTTAACATAACTCTTTGTAAATACATACATATGATAGCAGAGACATAATGTGCAGGTGATTATAATGCCCTGCCACCAGCAATCAAATACATTTTTTCTTTTCTATACATTCGAAAATATATATGTACATGCTCTTCGTATATTTTTACTTCATGCCATGTAAAGTCAAAACTCTACCTCTACTAGTCAATACTGATGTATAAATTAAAATTCATGTGATATTGAATGAAAAAATCAATACAAATGGATAAGTTTCCTTTGATGAATAAACATGAATATCAAGGGAGCTACATGGGTGGAGCTTGCTGTAGAAGAGATAAGGTAAAATAAGCAACGACTGCCGGGAAGAATTTTTGCAAATTAGATGGCACGAAAGCCAAAAGAAATTGTGATGAACTCCGGAGAGAAAAATACTGAGGTGGATGGTTGTTGACATGATCCAAGTTGCTTCAGAAGTAAGAGAAGAAAGCAGTAGTTAAACTCGAGACTTTTTATGGACAAAACTGCTGCTCTTGTTATGACTGTTTAGGATTATAAATTTAATTACACTCCCACCCAGAATAGTACAAAAGGTAGTCAAGTAAATATTGGAGAAGAGGTCACAAGCGAAAGTCAATTTGGGGCTAGTTAAGTTATAGGAATACGTCATAGCTAGGCCAATTTTGAGGATACCGAGATTAGCCCCGGTTATTACCTTTTATGGAGTCACCCACAAGTGCACATAAGTGCAATATTCCACAGAGGAAAAATTCGCCTTGACAGGGATCCACAAAATGCACAAAGAAGAAGGACGCCTCAGAAGGACGCCCCTGTAGCTTAACTGGTTAAAACACTCGGCGCGAAATCGAGGGATCCCGGTCAAGGCGAATGATTTTTCCTCAGTGTAATATCGTCATAGCAAGGGATTGTTAGGGAATATAGATCACGATAACTGAATCGGGGGTAGAATTTTGAATCGGGGCAAATAAACCTTTGGTTTTTCTGTTTGCAATGTGATCGATTACCGTTTTCTGCCCAATCTAGGTTGTGTAGGTGTAGCAATGGCTGATATTATAGGATAATTAAAGATTAACTGCTTCTTTATGGGCTAAATTGATACATTATTACACATTATGACAAATATTAATGACTGCTTACCTGGTACAGAAGAAGACGCATTCAGTTACATTTGAATGCCTAACATTCTTTATTACATTTCTGGAAACTGCGAGGCTAGTATCTATTCAAGTGGTCTAATACAGAGTTGATTCATCATATTGAAGGGATTTCCGAAGCAGACTTCGTAGCTATTGGAAGATTCATTTGGCTCTTTTGTGGCAGCTTTTCACAGCTCAGACAGTTTTTCTTTCGCTAGAATTTCCATATGATTAGGTCGATCCAAAGCTTATTATGATGTGGGATCTTGCTCCTGTAGTCTACTTGATATGATAATGGAATGGTATGCTCACTGTGGATTATTTTAATAATTAATTCCTGCTCTAGTGCTGTAGATATTCGAAAGGAAAAAATGAGAAGCAAGTCCTTTCAGAATGGTTTGAAACCAAGGCTAGTATATATTTATTTGTAAGTTCCACAGTATTTGGTGATAACTATGGCTAAAAAGAGCGGTTATAGAACTACCATCTGATCAAATCGAACGTATGCACAATACGCCATTTAGCTCTTCTATATTTTCTTTTTTTTAATGTTCAATTTTTGCATGGGATGCAAATTAAATTTATTTTTTATGTTTTGGTAATGTTTTCATAATATTTGCATTTCAGCATGAACACGATACTGAATGTCGCTTGGTTAGCTATACTTTGTTCATGAAACCAATAACATATCACTATTACTAACACCTCATTCTACACAAAATGTTATGCGTGATTTTGTTTTATTGATAAATTAGCATCCATTAGTATCCATGAAGTATGTATTGATGAATACTGCAATATACTAATTCATGAGTATGACGTACTACTAGCAATACTGATCAGCAGTTGTATCTTAACCCGTGTGCTGCATGTCAGTATGTTTACGAAAGTAGCACTCTCCTAGTTTCTGATTTGCCCGTGTACTGCTCTCCTGACTGCTTCTGGTCATTGCCCGTGGGCCGGGAGACGTGCGAGGGTCAACCTTGTACTGGGGTGAGTTTTGCATGCCTGGTATGGAATCGCCCCGTGCCACTCAACCTGGAGGTGGCATGCAAGGTATTTCAAAGTTATTATATCCATGGCCTTGTTCATAGGTGTACGTATGCGGCGCATTTCATGAAAATGGGACTTAGACAGTGTGTTGCTACAACGACTAGACATAGTTGTGGGAGATGTAGAAAAATCCACCAAGAGGAAACGCACGTTTTTTCTAGTCAATTTCCTATGAAATGATAAAAAAAATACTTTTATTGTATCTGCGGTCAGATATTCGCATGCTGCGTTCTTAATTCGTTTAAACAGAATCCTCCTATGACTCTATAACCCATTATATACCTTTTATGAAACAAATTTATCATAATATGGACATTGCACTTTACTTCTGTGTAAAAAAATCAGTGTGTAACCTTTAAATGCAATCTTCCATTTGTATGTTTGACGCTCAGACAATTGGGCGCATCGTGCTGATTTTTCAGTCCAAACTTACGCCGCTCTTGCCTCTTTGGCACGCTTCGCTCTCCGAGATGAGGAAGGGATAATTTTAGGAGAAGCCGGACGGAAATAGCACTTGTGCCTTTGTTTTCCATGATCGTAGCGTGATTTATTTTTTCTAACGAGAGCTACTCCTTTCACCACAGCCACAGTTCATCCTTTACTTGAGAAAAGATATGTATTGCGATGTACTTCCACCGAGATGACATTATTCACTTTAGGAACTGTAGTGTAATTTATGAGTTCGCGGCTAAAAATAGGTTTTGGACAGAGGTACTATACTTTTATATAGGCTCGTAGATTTCGTAGCAGTTTCTCACCAAATTTACATGAGATTACTGCGCGTCATAATCTCTATGGTCTTTTGGTTTTCATGCATTTTCCTCCCCTTTATAACCGTAAAAAAATGATCGATCTTCTCTTTATCCTTCTTAGCTCTACTCTACATCGAAAAATCCATATTCACACTGCCGTTGCTGAACCTCCTGTGGTAATAAATTTTCTCATACAGCCATGCCATTTCTTCAGGCATGCATTTATTTTTTTTCCAGCACATCTTTGCATAACTACCTACTTCAACGTTTCCTTCACAAAAAAAACTGCAATCCTATTTCCTTAAACTTTTTTAAATTTTCATGGCTCATTTGGATTAAAAGCAATGCAACACCAACGAGAGTCATCCGAGTTGAGCCCTACGAATGCGTAAATTCACGGAAATTTCGCACGGCCAGGGATCCCATTCCAGAAGAATTATATTTTCATTGTTACTCAAAAAGGTTCCAAGTAAAGCCTAAGATAACATTTGTTCTCTAGTCTCCAATCAAGAGTTTCCTTGCATTGGTTTACTCCCTTTTTTATTTTATGTTTTGGCAGCTCAAATATTTTCCTAATATTTACTTACTTGCTATTCCCATTTTAATCTAAATTACAGCCCGAATACGCGATTCATTTCGTTTTGATTTGTTTTCACATCATTTAAGTGGCGCAGAGAAAAATCATTGCTTTATCTCCCTATCGCCATTTCATACCTATCTCAACGATGGACTGCCACTCGTTAGTTTACTGGCTTAAGCGTAATCATCTGCAAGTGAGACTGTCTTCGTGAGCTCAATACTGGTTTTCAACTTGTGATCCTTATCTTTCCTCGGCTCAGCTTTTTTCTTAAATTTTAATTAGGGCGATAAAGGAAATTAATGCCTTTTTCTCCCTTTTTGAGGGGGATTACACAAGAAATTATTTTGTGCAGTCTCATCAAATGCAATGAATATTGTGTCGCGCATAGCGGAGAACTGCTAGAGAAGCTGTGCGAATGCATGACGAGGAGCGATAAAAAATGCCCGTTTCCAACTCCAAGGACTAGTCCTCGCCATTTTTAGAATTTTCACCCTCTAGATGTCGCAGAAGTATCAACAACATGAAAAAAACCAAGAGAACAACCACGGCGTCTATAAATATTTTTAGACACCTTGACATAGACTGAAGGCATAACGTGGTTGTTTACTTTAGCCCCAAATAGCGTGGTTCACCGTTGATATCAGTTCGTTCATTTTAAAATGAGTTGAACTCCGATTGTCTCTCCCTATTCCATAGAGAATTCCTCATTTATCGATTATTAATTACGCTCGCAGCCCTCATATAACTTTCAGAGACCGATATAGCCGACAGCAATAGCCGCTGCTTCGCTGAAATCAGCCTACTCAATTCAGTGGGAGAATCACCGCGAAAATCACTCTTTCGGTCAAACCAAGACCATTAAAAACCCTTTAAGGACGTTGGACGTAAACAACGCTGCGAAACGGGCTCATTGTACGTTCAAACAAAGCACTCGTTCATCGCGAACTCATTTGAGGTCCGCAATGCACGTCAAGAAACTAGCATGCATCCACCGCGTAGAGACGATGTTCTTTCATGCTGTATACATTCAGCAAAGGTAGCGTGAGCGAGATATCACTTCATATAAAATGAAAATATTTTGAAGTCATTATAAAGAAAGATATCTCACCTCTCCAATGATACCAAAATATAAGCCACTTACCTCACTTGTTTTAGAGATATTTTAAAAAATACAAACCGTTTTACATAGCATATGGTACAGCTATGCACTCCAGATAGGCTTAATTTAAAAAAAATGAATAAGTTTTGACGCATAGATAGTGCCAAAAATTTAAAGGTGTGAAGTTAGTATGTTTTCTCAAGCATCAAAACAAATTAATTCATTACTCACGGTTACAAAATCGCAAAAAAAAACCTTGGTTATTTGGGCGTTTTCAGCAGACGGCATGAAAAAAATGAGTCAAATTAAAGCCTTACATGCGTACATTTAGATGACTTCTGATAATTTCGGTCATATAAACTAAGTTTTTGCGTCAATAATATTACACTATTTATTTCATGATTCTTAAAGCGGCTTAAGTTAAAAAATAAAATTTGAGTATCTATGGTATGGTATATGACTAGAGAAAAATCTCTCACACACATGTTTGAATGGATGGAGTGAAGTATCTCGTGTGATTCGGCGTTCATCTACTCATTCCCATCCTCCATCCAAACTTCTGCTGCCAGAGCAAGGTGCAGATTTCATGTAGGTAACCCTTTAATGTCAGGCGTTACGAATTTGGCACATAACTTTGCAGTCATCTCAGCTCATTTACGAGTGCCCAGAGCGCCGAATACCGTACAATCAAGCAGTATTAACAAATATCAGAAAAAATTCTTTTAACAGTTTCAATATTATTTTTTGAAACTCTAATATTTAATAATAATGAAGAAAACAACCTTTCTAGTTAATATAAATTTCTGTCCAGAACGGGTCAACAGAAGACTTCCTGGGCTTATTGGAATTCGATAGGCGAACATCAATATTCATTCAATTACTTGGAGACTTAAACAACATCATTGCTGTCGAGTCCATAGAAAAATAACTGGGAAGGAAATCGATATCACAGGGTGGATTAAAGCACAGATTTGATCTTCTGAGTAAATTTGAAGCGAGTTATTTCACCCAAGAGGCAAAGAACATGTTAAAAACTCCATGCTACTACGGTAGGTTTGATCAAATGCATAGAAATAGAGAGAAAGATTGTTGGACGGAGAGATTAATTGTCTTTTTTCCGCGTACGACTAGGGACCACAATAAATATGATTGATGCCGCCAAAAATGTTGATGGTAACGAAAGGTAGAGTTGGTTTAATGCTCTTATTTATTTATTCTTTTCAAATATTAATTTCAGCATGGGATGCTAACTAATTGTAAGTTTCATGTGTCTCAAAATTTGAAAGAACAATTTGCTTCGGATCACTAGACACGGCGTAAAATTTGATAAGAACAACACAGAACCAGCGACAACGACAAAATGAAGAAGGCCCATCAAGGTCTCCGATCATAATGAGGAACATAAGAAAATATACGGAAACTATTTAGATCAAGTTGCAGCAAATAAGGCTTATAGATATAAATTTATGGAATGCTAAAGTAATGCATTGGACGATCATTTAGAGGATAATACGAAGGCAATTATGTCTTGCGATCAGGTCATGGTTGAAAAACGATCGAGGGTATAGAGCAACCAGCAACTTAGAAAAAGAATCTTTTGGATTACGTTTTTCAAGACGTCTATTCAACAGGCTCTCAGGATACAACCACTATCTACCTCGGCCACATATAAAACCTATGCCGAATATTAATATTCCTATTCGTGGCATGGGAAGCCATTTGAAAGACATTAGCCCAAAGAAATCCCCCGGTCTCGACCAAGTTTTCGCCTGGGTTTATAAAGCATCAAAAATAGCGCCTAGTGGGAAATCATTAACAGAACAACCTGCCACTAACAACTGGAAAACTGAGCACATTACTCCAACATTTAAGAGCGGCGATAGGGAAGAGCCTGGTAATTACAGACCTATTTCCCTCAATTTCATCCAGTGCAAGATCATGAACATATAATTTTCAGTTCGAGTATGTGGTATCTTTATTGCCCAGAATATTCGATATAGAGCCAGAATGGACTCCGAAATGGTTGATCTTATGAAACCAAGTTTGTTTACGATATCCTTGTCACGTTTGAAATTCACGTTCAGGTTGATACGATATTTCTAGGTTACAAAAAGGCTTTCGATCAACTTCCTCATCCTAAGTTACTCGCGAAGTTTGAAACATATATCATACAAAATGACGCGATATGTTGGAGCACAGATTTAGTGGGTGGCCACGCACAGATGGTCGTATTAGATGGCGTTATCATAATCGTTGAAGTAACATCAAGTGTAGCTGAGAAAAGTCCCAATGGACTCGTTTTTCCTTTTTCTACATTAATGATATCGATTCCATGATAACGAGCAGCTATCGGGTATTCTTAGACGGCGCAGTATATCACCGGACATATGCAGTCAGTCTGAAAGTATTGCTTTGAAAAAAGACCTAGACGTTATAATAATGGCGTTGTCCAACACCATGGCATGGCGTCATCAGTAAATGCACGTTAACGCGTAATTTTGAAATTTGGAAAAAAATTAATTCTTTCAAAGTAAGTTAAATGAAACTGAATAATTAAGTATAGAAGCAGTAATGTACTCCATTGATATCCTGATTAGGGAAAAATGTTGAGGGAAACACACACAGGAAATCTGCAAATAAGCTAGTCGCTTATTGGGTTATATTAAAAGAATCGTTGTTGAATGTGAAGAAAATGTTATTATTATTTCGTTATACCTCTCGTAGAAAATGCTACCAGCGTGAGGAATCCATGTAAATTAGGATTGCTCTCAGAAACAGATCTAGTGCAGCCGGGAGCAGCTAAATTTGTAAAAAGTTGTCACGATAAACACAGAACTGTAAACAAAATGAGAGATGAATTAAAGTGAGAATATCTCCCAGATTGTGTGGTTCATGATTCCAATTTGGGTTGAATCTTTTTCGTAACTTTGGAACAGACTATTTCTCGAAAGATATTCATATATTGAAATATTCCAAAGTGCTACGGTGAGGACTTTCCTTGGGCAAGAACGGAGAAATTTAAAGTAGAATTTTTTTCTACGGAATTTAAGGGACCACAGTTGTCGCGTCAGATAATGTCTATCAAGTTAATACTCCCATAAGATAGACATAACTATGTACTAATGATTAATGATTTTTATCATTTTTACTAAAACCTCTCTCCTCATGGAATACTGCTCCACATGATTTGACTTCCTGAATGACTAAGTGTCCCTTTTCATAACAACTAGTATTTTAACCTTTATATTGCATATAATCATGTTTTATAATGTTGCACTGCCCTAGTTTATGGTCTAGCCCTGCATCCTGCTCCTGATAGCCTTGCGATTCTCTCTTAGCGGACAGGAGAGCGAACGAGCTTCGGCCTAGAACTAGGACGTACCTATATACACTTTCCGGTCGTGGAATCACTCTGACATGCGAACCCTGAAGTTAGGTACCGTGCACGGTACTAAAATAATATGGATACATCTGCCACCAATCCGCTGAGAATAATCTGAAGGACACCAGAGATTATAAAGTTATTTCCGTAGGTTTTCAAACCAAGTTGGTAGGAATAAATAAGGAAAAATGAAATGTGATCATTTCCATCATAGGGACATTGATGGGCTTCGGAAGAAACAATAAAGGACCTATTTAAAGATTTGAAACTTAGACGCTCTCCTGCCAAGTTGCGTCTTTCATTAAGGATGAATCCAACGGTAGATACAACAGGAAATGGCAAAACGTGCAGAGAAAGCTCATAACGCTTACCATGAGGTAGTTCAGAAAGCACCTGGGGGTAATTAAAAATTACGAGACACGGCTTATGTAGTGGTAGCGAAATATGCGGTAGTCACATGCGCGATGCTTAACGTCAATGAGGGGAAGGCTCATGTGTAAGGCGTCGGCTAAGGAGCAAAGAGGAACAGAAAGTACAATTATAAACACTGCCAACATAACTGCATTTAACTTGAGAGGGTAGGAGTCAGGAAGGCAGGAGTCACCAGAGCGTTCTACGACTATGCTTGCGATGCTAACAAAGCTGGATCAAAATACACTGAAATGTTTTTAAAGCCATTGGAGAATATCATCTAAACAAATGAATCCAGAGCCATAAAGAGCTACAAAGTTGATGTGAAAACAGATTGAGCATTTTGAAGTTAGCAAAGAAGGTTTACGACCATGGGAACCCAATTAGTCAAACGCGTTGGCTACCTTACTCTCCCATACAGTGCCAGTTCGTAGGCATTGGACTCTACCACGGAAAAGGGCCTTGTGCGCAACTTCCGCCACGTTTCGCTTCCACAAAGCTTGAAAATAGTCGTGAGAATGATTTCGCTCTTATCAGAAGTTGCTGAAATCCATGGGAAGGCAAAAAAGTAGTGAGCAGAAGGTGATGTGTTATTTTGGAGGTCAAATTTTTAGCGTTTTTTAGAGGAGAACAGGAATACTTTTGGACATACTTTGGAGAAATGGAACGCAAGAGGCCAATCGTAGAATGATTGAAGGGAAAAAGGAAAAGTTGAGACAGAGAGGTAAGGATCTTCAATCTAATTTTTTAAAGTGTCTTTACCATGAAAACCTGCTCACAGTTTGATTTATCAAAGACAATATGAGCATAGTACATTGTAATGTTACAGAAAGAAACAATAAGCGAGATGATAGAAAAAAATTGCATCTCCTAGTCCAAAGAACATACCAAGTGACTCACCGGGGTGGTATTAATGAAACTGTGTGCTCCTAGAAAATAATTTCCAATAAATTTAACCCAGAAGGTGCCCCAGCACGATTAGAATCTGGTTACCATCCATCCTTATTTATAAAGGAGACAAATAAGAAGACTCTGATCGTCACAGGCTAATATTATTCACATCTATGCCATGGAAGGTATTTTTGTACCAAATGATTACTGGGCGTCTTGAGTACCTTCTTGATGGTAACAGTATTTTGTGCTGAGGATCGCAGTTCTATATTTTCATACTACGTATGTTGAAATCGAGGAAAAGAATGTTTACGAAGAGTGAGTGCTTTTTGGTTAAAAATAGCTTTACACAAGTCCTTCAAGATAAATTGCCAATGTATTTCCTGGTAAAAGAAATGAGTCGTGCCATCTAAAAATAAGTGATAGTCCACGTGAAATTAGTCGATGACAGCATGATTGAGGAAATAGTTTTGCCAGCATTCACATCAATAGGAAACGTTCGTTCCACGCTTTTTCCTGAGAACTAGATATTCAGCATACTACAAACTCATATATTTTAGCAATTCTCAGTCTTCTCTATCCCGCGGGTTCTCAAAGAACAAATTATTCGCACTTTATTAACCTTTGAGACATTGATGATACAGGTATTCCAAAGTTAGATTCTTCTTTCGGCTATTTGTACAAGGATTTTTGCATTTACTAGGGGCTTAGCGTTTTAATTTCGAGTCTATGATGTGCAAGAGAAGAGTTGTGCCAATGCTAGCATACATCTGGTCCGCATTGATGTAGATTTAGGACCAAATGTTAAGAAATAAGTATGTTAACTGAGTGAGTTTCTTAAAATGGTTGATAAATTGGAGACTTAAAGGTGGCAATGCAGTTTCTCCCAATTTGTCCAGGAGCAAAATAGGGCTGTTTTAATCTGATGGACCTGTAAAAATGGTAACTCAGCCAGTAGCAATTGTACATACCTCGATTGTTCGATTGCCTAAGAGGACTTAATTAGAATTTGCGACAAATGGAGCTCAATTTACCTCGTAGCCATTTAAATTTAGAGATATAAAGAGAGAGATTTAGAGATATGTTCTCAAGCATTCTGAGAAATGGCAGTGGTGTTAGTTCCCAAGTTTAATGTCCTTCGAAGGCTAATGCCATTTCGCACTCGCCCAATACAACTTGCGGATAGGCGCAATAGCACTTGGAACGAATTGGAGGTTTCTCTGTCTCTGAGCCGAGCCCAACGACGGAGGGAACCTTTTGGGAATAATTTGTTGGAAGATATTTTTTAGAAGCAAGAAATTTCATTAATATTATCCAGGAGTCACTTTGTAGGCCCTTAGAACTAGGGGATATACTTATTTTATATAACCTTGCAATTTGTCTCCTCCTGTGATATAACAATGCATGTACTATGCTCGTATTCTCTGTGATAATTCGACTTCTGAGATGGATTTCATGATGAAGTCACTTTGGCTGACTATCGTTACCTCCTTTTCTCCACTTTTCCTTTTTTCCCTTCAATCATTCTACGGTTGACCACTTATCTTCCATTTCTCCACAGTATGTCTGAAAGTTATATGGTTCTTTTCTAAAAAAAAGGCTTAAACATTTACTTCCAAAATTAAGTCTTACGTAGGACTCAATACTTTTTTGTCTTCCGGTGGAACTCGAGTAACTTCTGATAAGAGCGTAATCATGCGCACTTAAAATTTAGTTTCATAGTAGTATCGAAACATGATGGAAGTTGCGCAGAAGGCCCTATTCAATGGAAGAATCCAAAGCATACGAACTGGCTCCGTACGGGAGAGTAAGGTGGTCTCCGCGTTTGACTACCTAGGTTCCCAAGGTCATAAGCCGTCATTATTATTATTAATAGGGTATTCTATCTATGAAGGTAAATTAAAATAGAAGTCAAAATCCTCTTGATTTTCACAATCACAGACGTCTCTCTAAATACACCATTTCTTTCTTCATCTCAGCGGATGTCATGCATATTTTGATCCCATCCATAAAGGTTATTCTCTTTTTTCCTCTTCTCCGCTTACCCAACATCTTCCCCTCTGTCTCGGCCTTCAGCCGTACTCTCATTTCCTCTTCAAACCACCTACTCTGCACCCTCATAATCTCTTCCAGACATTTCCTCTTCTCACCCTCCATACCAAGTTCTTCCTCGCTTGTCTTCGTTGCCACCGTGTATCTCCATTCTCCTTCACTCCCACATCTCAAACGCCTTCAAGCTATTCTTGTCTGCCATTCTTAGAGTCCACGTTTCTATTTCCAACTTCAAAATGCTAAATTTGTTATTCACATCAACTTTATAGCTCTCCATGGCTCTAGATGGGCTTCTCCGATGGGTTGCGAGCAATTTCATCGTACGATGATTCAACTTTGTTTGCGTTGTAAAACTAGATTACCATTGTTATGCGCTTCCGACAAATTCCCACCATCTCAAATTAAATTCAGCTTAATTTGCAGCGTTGCCTACTACGTGCTGTCCTTCCCCTCCTTAACGTCTCGCTTCGTGACAGCGACTTCCACCATGTTTCGCGACCACTATAACTTCGGCGCTTGGAACTTGCCAGATTGGGCGATTTATCGCATATTGGGACTCTTGAGCTCGTAAAATGCGGCGAAATTTCAACAATCTGCGCCGGTCGCAGTTTGGGCGATTTCACAAGCAGATCATGTGATTTTTGGGCGATAGTCAACGCCCCTGCCACCGCAGCCGCCAGGACTGGCGCTGCAGGTGGCAGGGAGGGCGAGTCAGAGGGGAGGGCAGGAGAAAGAATGGAGGGGAGGGGCTCTTAGGGCTGGGAAATATTTCGAAGCGTTGCAGGCAACACGTGAGACCGTTTGAGTACAATTTTGAAAAACACATAACGGGAGAAAGAAATAACAGAGGGGCCATTAACTCAGCCTCACTCCACTGAAGAAGACGGTAATATTGAAACACTTATAGACCTGTCAGTTTTTTAATACCGTACCGGGTTGTTCTTATCGTACAGCCATTTTCAAGGTCGGAGCTTGCGGAGCCAGTGAGGTTCGCCGTTGCGCGGGATCGGGAGGACCTTGAAACACAGGTTGGAAAAATATTTTATTGGGGACTAAACGAAGTGTTTAGTAGTATCTACTCAATCTACTAACTTATCAATTTCCGGTTTGTAACGCTGCAGAACTGCTGAATTAAATTTCAGCCGACGGAGAAAATGCTGCAGTTATTTACATCACAGATGTATGCCGAGTTGAACACATACAGGTCATCTAGAGGAAACGGAGATGATTTTCATGATGATGTGAACATTTCCTCCATCGCAGAGGACGATGGGTGGGAATAGTGTGTTTTATATATTCTGAAAACAAGAGTCGAAATTGGACTGGTTAATTTTTAAAAAGTACTTTTAGTTAATTTTCAATGAAAAACTGTCCTGGTCGAAGTCAGTTTTTTTATTAATTAATTATACCTGATAAGTTGCAGTAGTTTTTCTTAAATATTATTTATTGCCATTATATGAAAGTGTATTTTAGAAACGGAGTGAATTTTTGTTTTTTGTTGTTGTATCTGATAAGATAACCATTGAGCAATGAAAAGAAACTTTTCAATACTCTATGGTTGCATTGACATTATTGTTTGTAATAATATAAAACAGCCCTAATTTTATTGGGCTGGCATGATTTCAATATAGTCAGTTTGATGTTATTTTTTAGGTTCATTATGTCCTTGTTTATTACTTGATACCTAAGTTGCATTCGTAGAGATGCTATTATTATTTTTTCATCAAAATAATATGAAGAGGTCATATTTTTACTGACCTGATGTAAGATTAACCTCGCTTATTTCCTGATAAGATGTGATAGTATTTCTTCTCGTATTATTGTGATATTTATACACATTTGAAATGGTCCCAAATTTTACTGAACTCATATTTACTGCCCAATATAATGTTTTTTTAGGCAGCCATATGATGCTGCATTTTCTCACTGGTAAAGAAACACTTCCATTATCTTAAATAAAACTGTTTGTGCATTCTTTACTAAGGTTTTTGGAACAAAATGTGATGATCTGCTCAAACTAAGCCGTGCCGGGATATTCGAGTGGTTCAAAATCAAAGGCGGGAAGCAATGATCTGCGATTGTGGGCGACTTGAGTGCGATCTCCCTGCGATTAATGGCTAGATTTATCTGGCAACCCTGCTTAGGTGGTCGAGAGGGAACTGATGCTCTCATCGCGCCAGGCCATTTTCCGAGAAAGAATGAGAACGCCCGAGTTTCAGCCGGGATAGTCAATAGTGATAGGAAAAAGATAACGCCAATCGGCATCCAGCATGGCGCTATGATGGATTCTCACTGTACGTGTCAAAAAACTAAATGCACACTTTTTCCGTAAACGATAAAGCTTAAGCCGCATTTACTAACGGAATTTATTCTATGGCAATAGCCTTATAAGTGTACTTTCGATTAAGTATGCCGATAGCTGTCTACAGACCGCCGCGATTGGCGATAGCCAGGCGTCCAAACGAAATGAAACAGTTCAAAGCGGCTATTCATGCATGTGCAGTCCATATCACGTTCACATAAGCGGTAGCGGATGGCTGTGAAGAAATGCGCATGTTGTTCTTCAAATGCTCACCTCGGAGTGGACAGCCAGCGATAGCCGGCTATTCTGCAAGGAGATCGCCATCTATCGCCTCACATCGAATGAACCCAAAGTCGCTTGCAAGTAGTAGCGTTGTACTTCGGTGTGTAAGCATGGATTTATATGGCCATAAGTATAGACAGTAGTAGCAATCGGTACACGATTGACCAATGCTTGTAATTGCTCGGAAAATGGCTATATTCTGTTTTTTTCTGCAAGTAGCATTTCGACTCTGCAAAAGTATCGAATAACATCCGGCGAAATCCTGATGAGTTGGTTGTGAGCGGGGGTTATAATTGTTTATGACAATTGAAATGGAAACATTAAATTTAGCTACAAAATTACGCCCGAAACTACAAATTATTGTAAAAAAACAATCAATTTCCCGGAGGATTAATTGTTACGCATGTAAATCTTTTTTTATCAGAGCTATTTTTATGTTGCTCGAGGTTTTAAACGTTAGACTTGTTGCTATTCATGCATTGAATAATACGAAATAAAATTCTTCTCATACCTGATGTGCTTTATAAATATGCACATATTTACTGCAAGTAGCGAAACACATGGAGACATCGCTGTACTTGCCACTTTCATTGAAGTAAATTTCCAAGTGTAAAGTCGCATAAAACTTCGTCGATACTAATAGGAAATATTCGATTAAAATACCGTTTAAATCGGCCCGTTTAGTTTAATTCCAAGACTATCTTTGCTTTCAAATTAGTTTTTTAGCGTTATGTTGTCATAAACTAAGCTACACAATCCTGCTTCCTGACGTTAAATACCCACAGCGATGAGAGGGTGAGTCTCGCTTGGGTTCAAACTACGAGCAAGTGTCTCGGGGGGTCCAAAGAGAGTTGACCCCGATAAGGGGCTTCTTAGCGACTTTGGGGTAGGTACACAATTCCCGGTGACCCCTCTTGATATCAGAAAACTCTCTGAAGGACGGTCCACCCTGAACGTATGAGTCAAAACAAATACTGCATTCTACCTTTTCGTTTGTATTGTTAAAAATTATACTGCTTTCACTGACAATATGTCTAAGCTATTAGAGAAAAAAATTATAATAGAAAATATGCAGGTTATGCGGCAGATATAGTTTTAATGAACACTTTTTCCAATTAACACAATTCGCTTCTCTTAATTTTATGAGAAAATTGGTCTTTTTACTACTTATATGGAAAAATACCATTTAGTCCTTTACTGTCTTATAATCTTTTGTGCATCGTCGAATGGCTGTCTCCAAACTCTGAAATATTTAACCCAATTTCGTATTTAAGATTATGTCAAGTTTTATTTGCTAAAAAATGGCACGTTTTCCTTAATTTATCCAAATATGATTTAAACACATTTCAGTCATTTCTCACTGGGACCATATGAAGACCCCGTGTGATTCCTTTAATTGCATTCCTTAACAGTGGGAAAAGGGTAACTGCATAACATAACTACGTCTCCAATCATGTATTTCTTTACACGATATGGGTTTGATTTTTTGGGAGCCGTATACCAGCCACATCGTGATGATTCTGAGATAATGTTCCTCCACCACGACTCTGCGTCCTTATCAAGGCAAGAGTTGAACTTGCAGTCATTGATTAAGCGTGGTATTTGAGTATCTACGACCAATGTTTGCGAGCAATTATCTATGAGGTCAATAGTTTCATAATAGTTAGGTTCATAAAGTTATAAATCTGATTACTTAAGTCAGGTAGCGGGAAATATTGCTTTCGTATCATATCTCCTTATAGCCACTTCCAATTGCTTCTAATATTTGGCTGGAAAAAAATGTATGTATATCTTATAAATTATTTGACTTTGGACATTAATAGCAGTCAATATAAATAAATAAACTCGTAATTTCTTGCATAATAACTCAGGTAGATACACCGTTACCACTGCTTGGTAGCGAGTTTTCACGAACAAGGAAAAACAAAAAAAATCAGAGCACGCCCGGCTAGTAGCCTGTTGCAACAACATTCAGCTATGGGATCGATTGTTATGAAATCGATACATTTATGGAGCTAATTACAAAATTCGGGTTGAGAGAGCTAACGGTTTCATAAATCATCTCCCAATAATAATTCCTTTGAAGGTTTTGGCCTACTCTCTTTCCGCTGGATAAAGTTTATGCATGTTTACCTGATCTATATAAATTACCTATTCACATTATTTATAGTCAGCCAGGGGAAAGAAACTCTTCATTCGTCGCATTATAGCTTTTTTATCAACAAAATTAACCTCCAAGCTGTTCATTTCGCATCCGCCATTTTGATTACTTAGGGAACTCATGAGTAATAAACTCCATTCCTTCAGGCCGAATAAGTTATGGGCCCTTTCATGAAAATTATAAATTTATCGAATTCCTCTGCAACGCATACTGACCGTATGCTTTGACTTATAGAGTTCATTAATTATTTGGAAACAAATGTGTCGTTTCTGCACGTCAAGGACGGACATTTACCAGTAAATGTGGAACCCGGAACCGGTATGTGGAAGAAATAAGTTTAAATTGGCCTTCCACGGCAGGGGAAGGTGTTTTTGACTGACAACTAGTTGGTCTCCCGGGACTCTAATTAGACATTGGAACGCTGATTTCGGATTTGAATGTCTAAACCATGCTGCCTACTCCGATGCTCGGTAATTGTGTCACAGCTACCGAAAATGTCCACGTTTACTCGGAATGCGTTAACTCTAAGCTATGAATGAAACTCTGAGAATCCATATTACCTCCTCTTGTCACATTAAATGCACATGGCGGCCTTGGTGGCGGCGGGGTAGAGTCCTCGCCTGCTAATCCGACGGTCGCGGGTTCGAGTCCCGCCTGGGTGGGCTATCTTCCACTAAGGGCATGGGTGTTAATGTGATGTGATAAGGTTTAGGGTTAAATGTAAGAGAGAGCTGAGTTGCCCTAATTTGGCCCAAAACATTTAAGGCGGCATTATTATTAAATACTAGAGAGAAGGAGCCATGAAAATGATTACCCATGACAATAAGGGAGACACAAGGAGGCTACGGAACGAATAATTCGCGTCGAATAATACGACATTTCCCTGGGTCGTCTAAAGGGAAGAGGATTTTGGCTGATACAAAACATTCGATGAATTTACGTTAATTGCTCATTTGAGGAATGCCTTTGCGCTTTCACATTGAAGAGAAATTGAAATTGGCGCTAAGTTTAGCAGCTAAGTACCAACCGTAAGTCTAAACTCAAACCTTGGTTGGTTTTAGCTTAGTAGTGGCCATAGTAAGTCAGTTGCTAAAAATACCGACGGTCGAGGACCTTCAAAATCTCTCTTAAAAATATTTTGCAGAGAAAATACTGGTGGAAGAATTGAATAAGCTTTGGTCTTCCCCAGTGCAGAAGAATTAGTGTATTCCAAAGGTTGCAATTTTCTTAGTAAGGAAATGGGTTCTACGTGATCACTGTGAAGTTTCAAGTAACTCCTTACCTTGTTCTATTAAGTTGTTAGTAACGTACTTTGAAGGCACGTCCACTGCCGGATCATGGCCACAGATAAGTAGAAAAAAAACAATTATTTCAGGAGGGTAGAGGTATCACAGCATCATCTTGATTGATACATGTGGATGACACATTCTCTAGAGCCAGTGAGCAATGTACGTCGCGGGCAGAGGGCATTTATACGGAGGACGTGGCAGCCATTTGGGTCGACGCACAATGATCGGAAATGCATTCGCAATGCATTTCCAACATGCAAAGACTAATATGTTTCTGTTGGAGCATTTACTCCACATTTACATTCATTTTAGCATGCGATCTCGAATTAATTTGAAATATATAATTATGGAAGTGTTACTATCGATAAAATATGCTCCTAGCGCTTTTTTCCACCCCAGATAGAGATAGGGTAGTTATTCACTTGAAAATATTTCCCCTTCACCTCTTGATCAGTGAAGATGAGAAGCATAAAAAAAGTAGATGCAGTTTCTAGTCTATCGCGTAACATCGCCCTTATTGCCCATTTCGTCCATCAAGTTTGTTTTGGAGGTATTTTTGGGTAGTCAAGGGAGGTATGTGTATGATTTCAGGCTCTCCCGGCGAATGATGCTGATGAGTTGTTCTCTGGTTTCTCACCGGGTTAGGCTTTCCATGATTGCCGACGTTTCGGCAGGAGACTTTCCTGCCATTTTCAAGACTCTGGATGCATGAACGCATGATTAAGATATAAATAACATGCATGAACGCATGAAATAGATCTCATGAATTGTCAATACATTTTTCATGTCACATGTATCGCTTATACGGCACTCATAGAATGCCTACAGTACGGTCACCATACTCCATCTGTATTGTCAACAGATTATGTATGGAGGAACACCGATATGTGGTATCCATTGTAAATTTGATATCAATGAGAATGCTATTCCGACTCTCTATCCATTGAAAGATTCTACCTACGCTTATTAGCCGTTTGCATAAGCATTTAGCAATTGGATTGATGGTAGTGAGTTCCACAGTCTTTTTGTCCTCATTATTCAAGTCGTGTAGCAGGAACTATCGCCTTCGTAACTTATCTCGCAGTAGCCTACTCTCCGAATGTTTGACCTACTCTCCTAGCACTGGAATAAAAGTTATTTATTTTTATCCGATGTGAAAATGACTTATAAAGATCATTCACTATCAGCATTAGCAAATAAACTCGTCATTAATCACATAATACCTCTTATATGATGTAATTAAGCCTCCAAGTGGTTCATTGCTCTTGGTTTAATAACTGAACTCATAAGTATGTAACACCATTCTATCAGGTCAAATAAGTTATGAGACCGTTTATGGAGCCAAAGTTACCGTACGTTTCTGCAAACGAATTGAACGAATACCTTAACTTGTAAATTTCGTAACTCTTTGGGTACACGTGTCGTTCATACAACCGGCCATAATGCGTACTCTCCTAGCACTGGAAAAAAATTATTTATGTTTATCTGACGTGTAAAATTACTTATGATACAGATTATCAACTGTCAGCATCAGTAAATAAACTTGTCATTCCTCATATAATAACACTTAAACAAAGCAATTATGCTTCCAAGTGGTTTATTGCTCTTGGTTTAATTATGGGGCTCATAAGTATTTAATATCAATCCATTTGACTCAATAAGTTATGATACCATTTATGGAGCCAATAAGTTATCATACCATTTATGGAGCCAATAAAGTTCTTTTATATTTATGCAACACATATTGAACGAATACCTTGAATTATAAATTTCTTAATTCTTTTGGATACGTGTTCCGCTTCTGCAACCGGGCATAATGCGTCTATATTGGAGAAAAATTGTTGTGCCGGTGAAATATTTTCTAGTGGATAATGGAGGCTTCAAGGTGAAACTGAGATCTCGCAACGAATTACCAAAGGTACGGAGAACACGACAGGTTGATCAACTATTTGGGAGCGGACGTGTGGGATCAGAGAGTTCTCCATGCCGATTATAATTCACCGCTTCAATAGAACGCCCACCTCGGCATCTCGTTCCCCGCTGGCAGCCCTCCAAGCGGTGCAAACGGAAACAATGACTCTGGGCTTCCGAGGGGGGGAGAAGAGAGCGTGCCGCGGTGGCGGTTGGGCCCGCCCTCCATGTTGGCATGATCAGGAATTAGTCATCCCACACTGCCATTTGACTTTCTTCTTCTGCCGCGTCTCGTGTCAGCTGCGCAACTGCGGCGTCACGCGGGTTGATGCCATCTTAGTCGCGCAACAGGCTACACAAGATCCTTAGGAATATTCTTTGAGCTTCTGAGTCGTATCTCCCAATTAGATTATGATGTAATTATCATGTGATAAACGGCATAAGTCAAGGCTTTTATCAAATGAAAAATATCCACCAGAGGAAAATACATCCATATTTTTACTCCATAGTACTTAGCAAATGCTGTAATTACGACTGAGTGAGAAGACGATAGTATAAATTTTGAATTAGCCTCCAATGCCTTTCAGATTTTTCAGTGCAAAAGTGCGGATAAAAGCAATAAATTTAGTATTAGGTACATATAATGGGAAATAGATAGGTAGATGCTATTTTTCATTAGCAAGGCCTCACAATGTACATCAAGCATTTTGGACCCATATGAGGAAGAGTTTAGAAATAACTCAACTCAGATCGAAATAAACTATTATGAAAAAACGAAGTAAGTGCAAATAAATTATTGAATAGGCTAGAGTATAAGTTCCTCAAAACAAGGAGAAAGAGAGTGAAGCCCAGGGACTTCTAGAACAGTCCTAGGTGACCCGAATATAATTCTTAAAATTATAAGATTATTAAAATGTCTCACTACGTCGGTATGTGCGACAGCTCTGATAACAACAGGATCATGAAAACCAGGGACTGAAGGTTCAGGTGCTCCATTTTACCTCGTGCCATACCTAACCACAACAGAATCGCAATGAAGCACTCATAAACTCAAATCCAACTCAAGTGTATGTGTACTTAAAGTCATCAAACATTTTTGTATACCTATATAGTGTATACATATGTAGTGCATACATATATTTTTCATCACTTTCTCCACCTATAAAAATACAAAGTTGGCTGGTTTCTTAACTCCCCCTGATACATGCCAAGGCGGTGGCTTTCTGTGTTCAGTGCGATAATACACAGTGCATGCATTCCTGCAAAATAAAAATAGTTTAATAGTCAAAAATTATCTGTGTGATATTTATTTCAATATAATTTACTTCAGCTGAAACCCTGGGAAACACGTTCACAGATAGTTACTCTAGAGCAAATTGTCGACATTTAGCCAACGTTAAGTTGGAAAAAAACATCGAAAAAACATCGTTAGCTCGATGAAACAAACTTAAATGCACGGAGTCAAGCTGGTAAACATCACGTCTCGGTTGAATGTCTCCTAAGTTGTAAAGTGCATCGTATGGAATCGATGAATTCATGTAGAGTTAGTAAATGTGGGCTCGGGTCCACCTCATCTCAGGTTGGCGAGGAGGAAGTGATTTTAATGCGTCGAAAACTATGCATCACCCTACATGCCAACGTTCAATTATGGCGCACGTTGTGATTCCCCACAAGTTCGACGAAAAGAGAGTTTTATTTTTCCATTACATAAAATTCATCTGCCTGAATACTGCGAACATTAATGTTTATCTGTAATTTGTAATGAGTCGAAACAGATCAGTTCCATGGTGAAAACTGTACCATTTACTCGCAGAAATCGCACTTCGGTATCCGGAGAACACACTGACCTATAGGTGTGACCAAAGGAGAAGTCATATATCCCAATCCCCGCACATAATTCCGCTCCACGCACTGCAATACTTGCTTCAAATATGTAGTGCGATAATTATGCCGTCTGATCGAGCAACACGGATTGTTTGTGATTGTTAAAATACAAGAGAAGTGTTAAACTGAGATGTCTGAAATCTCATTACACATTTTTACAAATAGTCCCTAGATAGCTGGATGTAAATAGAAAATTTATGATGTATGATGTTATTTATAATAAATAAATATTATATTATATTACCCTCTATCTATCATCACCATCTACCATACCTACCTAGTCAGTAAGTTTACCCTCTGGTAGAATGACTTACTTGCTTGGGCTATTCTGCTGTCAATAGCTTCTATTGCTTCTTCCGCTGGTGATCCTCCTTCTTAGATAATAAAATTCTTCTACTTGCGCATAACTTTCTGTCCAAGTTTCACAGTGATTCTGTCGTCTGATTTCTTTCTTCAAAGTAACAATGCATTAAATAATAAAAAATCCAGAGTATGAGATTTTTTCCCGACACTTTTGATTCTGTCGTCTTAATATTTTCCACGAGGCATTAATGAATTAAATGATAACAGAGTAACAGAATGAGATATTTTTGCGAAATTTTTGATTCTGCCGTCTCGATTTTTCGGCCAAGTAATAATGAATTAAATAACAAAAGAGTAATAGGATGAGATTTTTCTCCGTAAAAAATCCACGCAATCAATCCAAATTCTTTGCAAGCTCACGTCACAAGTGGATGACAGGTGTCCTGCACCCCGACAAACCCCACCCCCCTTAAAAACAAAACAAGCCGCGGTGCGTAGGGGGCCGCGCCGCTCCGGCTGCCGCTCCCGCACCCGAGTGCGCCGCCCCGCACTCACCCGTCGTCACTGATCTAATTTCGACCGGGCCGGCGGCGGCAGCCTCCCGCGGCTATTCTTCTACGGATGCCCCTGCTCTAAATAGATGATTTTGGATATAATTATTTCCTTGGCTTTGCTCTGAAAATAGAACCCTTTCTCTGATTTCTTTTTAAGCGAAAAAAAAATTTTTTAAGGGCGCACGAAAGGGCTGCTTTGGCATCCGCCAACAGCCTCACGTACTGCGGGGCCTTGTCCGAATTAGATTGACAGGCGGGTGGCGTTAGCAACCCCCCCCCTCCCCCACTGGCCCCCGTCCCCCGCCCCCGGCTCGGAGCCCGGAGCCGCGTCACTAGCTTCCCCACCATACATTAAAGGAGATAATTCAGATGGAACCACACTGGTTATTGTGCTACGGTCACGTATTCTAACCAATAGCATAGACAAAAATAGATCACAAGTACTAGAAAATTGGGGTACGAGAATAATACTTAATTTTGATAGGCAGGTATACATAAATTAAATTGATACTGTGAACGCTGCAATGTAGGGGTATCAGTCAAGCCTTATAATACGATGTGATAATAATTTTTGCATAAAATTAAAATGCTTTTAAGTATTTTCATAAAGTTCTCACGTTCAACAATGAATTGCGCAATTACAATACAAGTGTAAATAGTAATTTACATCTCCCCTTGTTAAAGAAGGGATCAACACAGTGCTCACTATTTTATAGTGGACTGTTATTATATATAGCACAATACCCTCTGAACTAAAAGGCACAAAAAATCTGATTGTTGAATATGAGGATATAAATATGGTTGATGTCTACAAAATGATAATTGTGCAAAATGACCATGTTAAATTTTTATGACGTGAAATGTGTGGGCACTGAGGGTCGCAGTGGTTGTTTGAAAATTGAAGTGTCCCAATGAATGCTTGCTGTTATGGTAACATCACTTTGAAACTTAGCGTTGTGATTGCTTCTTTTCCTACCTGTATAATTTAGATGGTTACTTCTTTTGAATAGCTTGTACGAAATAAACGCTATTATTACAGTGTTATGATACGGTTGGATAGAACAGGGCAGGGAATATATAGAAGCCATCAAAGTACGGGATTGACCATATTGAATTGATCGGTTTTACAGTTAATATGACGAAAACATTGGTATTAGTTGCAAAATTGCCGCTTTACCGTGATGGTTTACTAAAAAATGAAAATTAGAAATTATTTCCAAAAACATTGACAGGCATTTGAACACAGATTTCCCAAATGCCAACCAACTGAGTAACTGGTTAACACACCCGAACGGTAATTGGGACATCCGGGTTCGAATCCTGGTCCAGTCAATTGATATTTTCATGGCGAATTTAATCCCTTTGGTGGCGTATATTTTTGCACCCACACGCATGACTGCACAACATAACATTTTTTTAATTTGTTGCGATATTGGTTTAAAAAAATTAGTCGCTAAAACGCAATAATGGTGGCTTCATCCTCCTCTACTGCGGCATATCAAAGCCGACAACGTCTCCATTGCTACAGTGCACAACGGAGACGAGAACATCTAATTCGCATAAACCCCCGTCGTCTATCCCATAAAGTAAGACGACTTGTCGCTGTTAATGTTTAACAAACCTGATGGGTAATCGGATTTGAATCTTGGTCAAGTCAGAACATATTTTTTCACGGCGAATTTCATTCCTTTGGTGTAAAAGAAAGACAAATCTTTCGCGCATGAATCACACTTCGAGTTGACTAATACCACTCGCGAAATAACCCGTAATACGCAATCGTGATACATGGCATGTGGCGCGATTTGCCGTCCACGCCTTCGCTGGGAAAGCAGTTAATAATCCCCCACGCTCATGGAGGCAAGAGCCATATTTCACTCCTAGAAAACGCCACCAGAGGGTATACACCAAAGAGGGTGAAATTTGCCATAAAAAATCATTTGAGTTGACCGGGATTCGAACCCAGATCCCCCAATTTCCGGTCAGGTGTGTTAGTGAGTTACGCCCGTGAACCCCCGTTGACATTCGAGACGAATTTCAGCGGAGGTATACGCGAGCAAGTTGTTCTCGTCCTCAGTGTACTTTGTAGCACGGGAGACGTTGCCGTGCATGATATGCTACAGTCGCGGAGAACATTTTTTCCCGAGAACAGTTTTGCATTCACACAAGAAGCAAATACTTGTAAAAATACTATGCTGGAATCGTTACTACCCTCACAGAAAATTATGTTGAGTTATTAAAGAGGAGAGAAATTGACAAGTAAATTTAAGTTAAATATGAATCCAACTTGCCAATAAAAGGCTAAGGACCTCGGACAACAGGAATGTGTTTTCGAGATTTTTATTCTCCCTTTCGATCGTCCCCTGGATGACCGAGATGCATGCACATGAGTCTTATTTCTTCTTCTTTTGCTGAACATTTTGATAAATCTTTAATTTATGCTGAGTTGTCTTCTTGGTCTCGGTGGCGGTGGGGTAATGTAGTCTGTCAACCTAAAGACTGCGGCTTCAATTCCCGCTTGGGTGGGTTTTTATACATCCAGGACTTAAGTTGTTAATGAATATTCAATCTTGCTGTTATAAAATGTAAATGTGTAAACCTGATGTAAATACCAAATTTTTCGTTTTCTTACCCAAGTTTTCTGTTCAATGATAAGCTTATAATTAAATAAATATAGGGATATAGTAAATGAATTCAACGTAATTGAAGTGTTTATATTCATTGTTATAAGAAACTTCGAACCATCCTCCAAAATACATGTATCATTTTTCCACTCACATATGCTTCCCGCAAAGACGCCTAATTTTTGCAGTGAATGATACTTTTGCAGTGAAGTACAAAATAAGTGTATCGTTCAATTTCTAATAGAAATTTGATATACGATATTTCATGAACACCAGAAATTTTTAAGGTTAGGACCCAAATGGATGGCATTTTATCCAAAAGTTTACAGTAATATGTTATCCAAAAATTAGTAGTAAATTGGAATTACTTTCTTCAGCATGTGAAGTAAAATGGTTGAAAGAATAATCAAGTCTAGGAATCTAGTTCTAAACTTAAATATTTTCAGATTAGCAGTAAACGTTAAATATAACCTTCTGCCATGACTGGTCATGATTATTTGAACGCATGTGTATTTTAAGGGAAAATTAGCATTAGCAAAAATAATAAAAGATTATATTTTACCGTGCAGTGATGGTCAAATGTTTTCACCTGCAAACCTTCCCCTGACGCTGAATTCCAGTTTATCTGGCAAAGTTCCTCACCTAGATAGATATGCTGACGTGAAGCATGATGCAAGGATACACCAGCGCGGCCTAGAAATTTGAATCGGAGCGCTGATAGGGATATATTTGTAGGAGATGCATGATGCAGAAAATGCACCCATCCACATCCGCAGAGGCGTGTGGCAGGGGGTGTCAGGACATCATCCATGCAAAGGGAAGGGAATATAGCAAAGGTGCGGGGAGAGGACTAAGGTGAATTGCATGTTAGCCTTGTGCCTTTTGTTAGTGCCTTGCTCTGTTCTTGCTACAGACACTAACGGTGCCTGGGAAGTGGGAGTTTTAGCACTCAAAAATTCGGCAGTGTAATTTCCTAATTTTTTCGCTCTTATCAGTCAGTCCTCAAGGTATGACTCGGGGTCAAAATAATATCCTCCGTGTACTACTGAAACTCTCCTGATTTGAATTTTTAAGTGATTTAAGTCCAGCTATTAGCCTCCGAGTTTCTTAGCGGACCACAACCTAGTCCTTCCATCACCTATGCAACACTTTCTGCTCATTGGTGGCAGTTTGTAACGAAGCGTGTGGCTTTCCTTTCTATTTTTATTTTTTTGGCGAATTGAATCTTTCAGCGCAGGGACCCAAATGCCTGCGGTGTATTCGAGATTGGCCTAACCGGAGTGAAATAGAATCTCTCATTCACTTTTTCATCGGAGAACCTTCCTACTCTTCGCTTGATAAATCCTAGTTTTTATGACGCAGCGACGACAATGTTTAATGTGTGTTCCCGCCACGATAGGTGTGAAGTTACGGCAATACCCAGGTATTTAACTACTAGGTTTTAAAAGGTACCCGTGGCGCCCACTTATTCTAGTATGATATTGAAATTAAATTACACATGATATCATGAGTTTATACCCAACACAAGAAAACTTACATTATTTCCGTTTATTTGCGAGAGAGAGCAACGTACAGTTGTCCGTGTGAGAATACCGCTGTTTTGAGTTGAGGTCCAACGAGGTCAAACGACTGACCCTGTGACTTGTTGATTGCAACCGCATACTGTGTGCCGGAATTACTGGAAATTGCCGTCGTCGCAAGATGAAAGGGAGCGTTGTCTCAGTCGGAGCCAAATCAGAAATGATTCTCACTTTTATGAAATTTCTTCCAAGCAGTTGAATAAGGGCATTTTAAAATTTAAGTGACCGTGGCTCCATCTAATAACTGCGTTTTAAAATTTAAGTGACTGTGCCTCCATCTTACAGCGTTCCTGAGTCAGTGAGTGAGTGACAAGGGCTTTTATTATATATCTGATTCGCAACAATTGTCTCGAGAAAAAATCGGACTCAACCGGGAATCGAGTCACGAACCTCTGGCTTGCCGAACCAATGCGAAGACTGCAGCACCCACAAGGCTTTCTCATTCTCGTGCCAGTTTTGGAGGATTCAAGGAAACTAGAATTTTATCGCATAGAGCAGTCTATTAGAATTTGTTATTAGACTATTAGACATTAGTCTATTAGACATTGGCCCGGAAAGTCAAAGCTCCGTGGTCCCATTCCCGGACCAGGCTGATTTTTTTGGAATTTTCATCGCTGTTACTCAGCAAGTTGTACATCATCACATTCACGCAACTCCCTTATATATACTCCTCATATTTTATGGAGATGCCACTGGTGTGATTTATTTCGTAAAATGTGTACTTCAGTTCATGTATAAGGAACGGCTCTTTTGATCGCTAGCAGCATTGTAAACAACTTAGCACAAGTGACTAGACGTGATTGAATCAGGCATAACTTTGTGAAAGAAAGTTATAGTAACGATAGTGGTGAAAAAAAACACACTTTGTACTATTCCATGCGAATTTATTTAAAAGTTCGATGTCAACGGTTAAGGGGGGTTGAGCGATTATTATTTATGTACAGATTTGCGTGAAACTTTGCATATGTGTTCTCATTAGTGATTTATAGAGATACGAATGAATAAAAGGACATCATACCGATTTGCTTTTCTGACAACTCAATGCTATTTCAACACGTTGTCCAATGGCATACGACATTTATTTAGTAATAACTCGATTACATGGGCACAGAGATTCTTTTATACACGAAATACTACATTTTTTATTATTATAATTGTTGCTAACAAATATCAAGTTTCATGCCGAGTCCTATACTTCAAACAGCATATTTAAATATAATTCCGTCTAGATTTCGAATACGGTGCTGATAACTCAAGTCATAAAATGCTCTAATTAAGAAAAAAATTCAAATATAATTTTTGTATCACTTCCATTACTGACTGTATGGTGAGTTCCAACGCACAAACAGATGCACTTACATGAAATGCGCTCCAAGAATTTCTTTTCGAGTAACTTAAAAAGTAATTAAAATGTGCACTTATGACCCACGATTAGAGCTCCAGCCACCTTAAAACGTCATTTTCAAGTTTCATTTGAAATTCGAAATGAAATTGTGGTATCCGCAGGTGAGATCTCGCACACCAGTAAGCGTCCGGCCGGATTAAACCCATTCAACCGGCTCACCTTGGCCCGTTTTAGCACAATGTGGCGAAGATTTTCGGGGGAGATTAACATTACGTGGATTGCGGAATGAGGTCTTTTGCTGGGGAGGCTGGGGGTGAGGCGCTTCAGGCGAAAGGGGTGAGGCGTGAGAGGCTCTTTCTCTCTCTCTCTTTGAGCAACACCGCGTCGTCGTTCCCTTCCGCGGCTCCCAGGGGAGGAGAAATATATTCCCCGCGAGGCTATTTAAGTCAGCGCGTGAAGGAAACGCCGCGGCGAGCATAAATACTATCTCTCCGCTGACGGCTAAGGAAGCGTCACATAAATTTTGGCCCCGGCGCCAACAGAATTCCATCGCAATATGCCACGAGCCTCGCCGTAAACTTGGGAAAGGTATGAAAACGATGTTCTCATTAGCCGAGATATGAACGCTCTTCCCTCTTCCGATGTCCACCTTCCCCTTTGGGGACAGTGACAGGGGAATGCGTGATTCCCGCGCGTGAAACGAATCCGATGGAATCGCGAGCGGTTGGTGATGAGGGGGTCGTTGGCACTCGCTGTGACGTAACCACCGCAAGGTGTGTGTGTTCAAGGGGTCCTGTACCTCCCTCCAAAATTTTGAACTTGGACACGCTGCTGCTCTGTTATTCTTTCAAGGTAGTTTGAACCAAGGAGGTTAGAAAAGAAATGGAGGCGACGTACCACTTGATTCTTGAAGCCAATTCCGCCATTGCAGTCGGCACAGTTTAGACCTTCCTCTGGCTTACGCGTCCGGCGGTCGCGTTCGATTTTCGTCAAATCTAAGTTAAAAACCACAGGCAAGGCAATGTTTTGTGACTGGTTTGGCAACACCTACTCGGAACAAAACCCTTCCCAAGCACCCCTATTCTTGCTTCACATTCGCCCAAGAGCGTTCACGGTCATGCCTACTCCATTTCATTTAAACCTCCTTGGTTTGAACGCGATTTTTCCACAGTCATAATAGAGACCATATTAAAATTTTATTTTCAAATTTAAGCCACTTTGTGAAGCATGAAGTAAATATTGTAATATCGATGGCACAAAAACTGCTTTAAATCACAGATATTATCAGTAATTTACTAAATATACATGTATAAGGTATTAACTTGACTAATATTTTTCACGCCGTGCACTGAAAACGCTTTCACAACCGAAGATTATTTTGCCTTTCTGCAAAAATTACTGCTGTGAGTAATTGATTTATTTTTTTAAAATAGTTGAGAAACCATAGGTACAAGCTACACACTGTTAAATTTCTGAAGAAATCTATGCGTTTAACTTCCTTCATTTTTTTTTTTAATGAAGCCTCCCTGGAGTGCACACGCGTATCATTTCACATGGAAAATGGCGGGTATTTCTTGGCAAATATAGCGAAAAGTATGATGTTAAGTGGTTGATATTTTGTTATAATTGGAGAGATGAGAAATATTTTCTTAAAATGAGCTCATATTAATTGAATTTCAAGTGGAATGATATCTCACTCAAACTTACCTTCACGGGGTACAAAGGAGGGATGTATCTGATGGGGAAAGTGTTCGGTTTTTTAGTAATAATTTTATTTTTATTATATATTCTATGGAAAATAATAATGACGAATATAATAATGGGGCACCTAGGATAATGAAAAATTAAATGCAGGGGCAGTGAACGTATTAACGTAGCACTTAACTCTGTAACCTCGGAGGTAGTCATTCCGACAGCATTTAGTTATGTTCTATAGAACCATTATCCGTGTGATGACTCTACTTCTCTTTTGGATTACATTGTAATTTCGCAAAGGTATTGATAAAATCGCAAAGGTATTCTATGGCATGGCAAGGTATACATGGCATTAAAATTATTCTCGATTGTTTCCTCATTACTCATTTTGAGTGCTGAGTCTCCGTATTATTATACAATTGAAAAGAAGGATCATTATACTTACATCCGAATGTCACACATCCGAATGTCACGAGCACAAATTTTAGGCAAGTAAATGGTATATTACTACGTTACAGAGGGTGAAATAGTCGTTGAGAGCCATTTCAATGCTAAATAATGCAGCATATGAGCTTTTTTAACGATATGACGTTAAATATGGAAGAAAAAGTCCATGAGCAGTCAAATAGGTTGCTTTTTGGGTTGAAAATATGAAGAAAATTCAGGAGAAAAGTCATGAAGAATATTAAAGAAGAAAGTTACATTTTGATTATTTTCACCCTCTTATGACCAGTTACAGGAATATTTAGGCATGGGATCAATGATTATGAAATTCATAAAGTTATGGAACTCATTACTGAACTAGGGTTTCAGTAGCTATCGCTTTCGTAACTTATCTCCCAGTAGCTATTGATATGGATGTTTGGGCTTCTCTAATTCCACTTAATAAAATTTATTTAAGATAATTTTATGTATCACAAATTACTTATGCACATAATCAATAGTCAGCTCGACTAAATTAAATCTTCATTCGTCACTTAATAGACCTTTTATCAAGTAATTAATTCTTGAAGCGGTTCATTGTGCATGTTTACATTCTATTTACAAGTCTTCCTCGCCATTTCTGAAAGGTTCCACTGAAAATATGTAGCATTTAGAAGGTTAAAGCAAATTATACAATAGCAATATATAATTTCTCCTTTCTTCCGCAACATGAATATAAATCGAAACTTGTAAAAAAAATAATTTTATCTCTAACTGAGGATGACGAGAAATTATCGAAACGCATTGCATTGTATTTCATGAAATTAATTCATTGGAAAAGTACGACTGAGACTCCTTCACTGTCAACATGCTGATTCCAAGAATTGTTTATATTAAACAACTCAATTTATCAAACGGAAAATCGAGGGTATTGCATTATTTTATAAAAGATGCGTGGCAAAAGTCTTTAACTATTTACCTGTTACGCTGCAGTCGCAATTGCAATCTAAATGCTTGAACTCCCAAAATTTTGCTCCTAATTTAAAAAATATTACGCCACGCCCCACTGATACTCAATATGGACCCCCTGGAATAGAACCCTGTCTACGTCACAGAACACTCGGGGCCCTCTCGTGCAATTAAGGTGGCCGGAGCGGTAATCGTGGGCTATTGAGTGCATATTTTATTAATTTTTTAAGTAAGTCGAAAGAAATTCTAGGACCACATTTCACATAGGTTTGTGCACTGGAAATCACCATTCAGGCAGTAATGGAAATGACTCAAGAATTAGTTTTAGAAAATTATGTCTCTATGACTAGAGTTTTCGGCGCGGTATTCAAGATTTATACGAAGTCATATTGAAATGTTTTGTTGTTCAATATTGGACTCGGCTAGACACCTTGATATTTGTTAGCAACCATATAAAATAATTTTAAATACATTATTTCGCGTTTGAAAGAAAATCTGTACGTGTGCAATTTAATTATTAGGAAATATATGCCATATGTCACAAGGCTAAGTGTTAAAATAGCATTGAATGGGCAAAAACCAAATTGGTTTGATGCAACATTTTTCCCTTTTATCGATAGATATCACTAATGAGAACTCGTTTGCAAAGTTTCACGTAAAACTGTACACAAACAAAAATCACTCCAATCATCTTAATAAGAGATTATTAATCTATGACAGTTCCCACCACATCCACTTTGCAAATTTTCTTCACACCTTGCTATTTATTACTAACCGCCAAAACTGTTTAAATTCTTCGTAAATTTAAATGCCAGGAATTCTCAAGCCTCTTTTTCACCGTTAAAATATTTTCGTTTTGAAAAATCTGGCATCAGTTATGATACTGAGAATGCGCTGGGTATTCTCCAGCAACTTAAAAGAAAAAAACATCTTCTGGGCGCAAAAAGTGCTCATGTCCCATGCAGCAATCGATTTCCAAATACTTAAAAAAAATAAAATATTAAGTTTTGAATTCATCCACCGTAGTGAGTACGATAGAAGCATTTCATAGAATTCTAATCCGATCAACTCTTCACTTTGTTTTTTTTTTTGCGTGACATTTACTTCAACAACCGGTTGCCAAGGGATGACTCAATGATAGCTTTCACACGCTCCGGAGTATTAGAGGCATTTGGTCCGAATGACGTTTCATCACCTCAACTTTCAGCATCGTCATGAAAATGAAAGCTGCACCTAGTGCTTCGAGCCTTCGGGGCCTTGCGCGTGGCACTCATAGAGGTATTATAAGTTATTTCACCTCTATGGTGGCACTAACGCACGCTTCACCTACCATCCCTTACCCCCTTCAACCCCTCCCCTCCCGGCCGCCTCAGAAAGAGACAGAGAGCAAGCAGAAGCCAAAAAGTCCGTGCGCGGACGCTAATCCCCGCGTCCACTTCATCTTTCGCGCGCCGTCATCTCCATCGGTGTGATATTTCCCCGGAGGAGATGATGAGAGGCGCGTCGGAGAGCTTAAATGATCGTTTCTGGGGCGTGTGCCCAAATCCTATACTACTGCTCGGAGAACGTGATAGAGAGGATCCCAAAGGAGTCATTAAAGCTACGCTCGCGTTTCACCGGTTTACTCACGTGAACTTTTTTGGCTTTTCAATCGGGATTTTGATTCCCAAAAATGGGAAGAAAAATTAAATAATGGAAGTAGATAGTGAAATAGTTTAGTTCACTTCGGCCGAATGTTTGTGAAAGATGGGAGGATGGGTGAATTCACCTCGGACTTCATGCCGGGTTGGGTTTTCCAAAGCGGCCGACGTTTCAATAGAAGACTTTCCCGTCGTCTTCAGGACTGAAGACGATGTGAAAAGTCTTCCATTGAAACATCGGCCGCTATGGAAAACCTAACCCATTGGAAAGCCCCTGAAGAATTCACCTCAGTCACCGGGAAAGCATCAAATCTTTCATCGGAGGACAGATGGAGAGATTAAAAGGAGTGAAAATGATAGAAGGAAAGTTGTCAGTCGTAATTAGTATGCGGAGTATCTCAAGGAATTGATGTTTTGCTAAGGAAGCGTAAAAATACAAAAGCGTAATCCTTGCCACTTTGTTGCACAGTATCGAAACTTTGACATGCCAGGGTAAGAAAAGAGTCATGAAATAATGTGCAGTGAGTGCTTCATTAATGGACAGATTGTGAAAGGAGCGTACATCGTAGGTTTGGCCATGTCGAGATAATGGGTGAGAGATGAGCAGTGAAGTATATTTATGATAGAAGAATGAGTGGTGTAAGAGAAAGGAGTAGATCGAGGAATTCATGAGTGGATGTGGTGGCAGGTACTCTTAAAAAAAAAGATATTAGGATTCTTAAGAGCATGAGGGCTTGTATGAAGAAATGCATGAATATAAATGAATCAAAAGAGGCATGCAGGGATATGGCAATATGAAGAAAATTATAAAAGCAGTCAGATTTACTCATCTATCACCGATTTTTCTCTCCTCCACCGATTGGTCCCTCATATAGTGTCGCAAAATCAATTAGACCTACACCATTGAGGACCAAAGAGTCCTCAAATGTAGGTGTTCACAGGGCTGTGAAACGACCAGGAAGGACGGCGAAGAAGACTTTGCTTCTCATATCCAATCTATCATATCTTTTGTCCAAAATGTTTATTTTGCATCTTAAGCGTATTTTAATGAACCTAATAAAAAATAACTTCCGTGGAAAAATTAGGAGCTGTTTGGTTGTTATTTTTTAGTATAGGGGTTGCCTGCTCGAGTTGATTTCCCATAAATGACATTTTAAATTAGTTCCAAGAGACAGCGACTCGAAACATGTCTTTCAGCTTTCTTCGGTGGAATTTGAGAGCCGATTGATGGAGAAATTAATCATGCTAACTATTCTGGGATGAAACGGAATGAGAACTGAAATGTTGTGAGAAACAAGGTCACCTTAAGTGCTATTTTGGTGGAGTTTTTTCTAAAAAAAACTCATGTCTCAAAAACATCAGTTAAGGAAGAGAAGTCAAATGTCAGGTGTCATCACCTGCAAGTTTTTTTTGAAAGGCCATTAATATTTCTCTCCTCTTTAATATCTTATGAACTCTGGCAAGAATTAATAACAACTCTGGGTAGCAGAAACCACCACTACCAAGAGAAAATGCTGAAGTAAATCTCATCACCATTTTGTTTTTATATACACCGACCATGGTTTCGACACGTAGAGTCGTTCTCAAGGTTTCATCTATCTTGCTCACTTTGAGATCGACGCTACATGTCGAAAACGTTTTCGGTGTTTATTAAAATAAAACATGTGGTAACATTTTCTCTAACAGTTATGGAGCTTAAACGTTTCCAGAGAGTTGAACCTGAACCTCTCCTCTACGACTACTAAGCCGTCGAAGGCATAAGAGTATTGAGGATATTTATCGTAGCATCGATATTTCCCAGCAGGCTGAAGCAAATATCGGCGATTTACGTCAAAGAATGATTTACCCCTTGAAAAACTCACGCTTGCTGAAATGAATCTTTTTCACCCATTATGAATGGACATTTACCTAATGAATGTTAGCTCAATCAACAGAATCATCTCTCCCGCGTTTTGAAAATAATTCACTACACACTGTAATGATATGCCATTAAGTGTTTATTATCCGCTCAATATTTTATCAGCATTTCTGGCTTCAAGCACTAAAAGGATATCACCATAATATGGCTCTCATTTCTAATTATTTCTACTCCGAGGCAAAATTCAAAATAAAGAAAAATAAAATGTGCTAATGTTTTTGTTGTTTATTTCAATACAGGGAGAAAACAAAGTGATAAATTTACTTTCTATTTTTGTACCATGTAGTAGAATAAAAAAACGTAAATTTTATTTCCCTCATATTTAAGATCGAATTGCTGCATAATTTCAGTCCTGAAATTTACTTTTTTAAAACTCAGGTTGCAATATGGATCTTCTGGGTCCATTTTCAGATAAATCTACTTAATGAATGCATTTTTTATGTACATGCAAATATTTGCTTAATGAATCTCATCCCCGTTTTATACATAGTTTCCTATAAACACAAAAAATATGTCACCAAGTAATTATTGTTTAATGCTTTATCCGCTAAAAAGAGGTTACATAATGTATAGATTTACAGTTTATGATATATCATATGCCGCTGATTATGTAAATCCGTTCTGCCAATCCTGTTCCTCAAATGGTCTTTAAGCAGGACATATGTGACACACAAAATTTGGTATGAACTGTTTGAAGTGCTTTACCTGACCTACAATTAAGGTTAAATCATTGATACAAATCGTTTTTACAAAGGCCTCGATAAAAGACCCGTACGCTAGATAATCATGCTAGGTCATGTATATTTTTTCGTCACCACAGATGAGCAAAGGAAACCCACCTAAGAACTTTGAAGTCAAATCTTCCTAACGCGTTCAGAAATGGACTCATCATCTCATTCTTTCTTAGCGTCTAGCTTCCATTAAAGCTACCTTATCCGCGATAGAATATGATCAGTTTCTTTTTGCTTCTAAATGCACAGATATCTATTTTGGAGAGCTTTTCTAGCTTTTCATAATGTACCTACCGTCTCGTGAAGCAATTATCATGACTGCAAGCTGAAGGTTGAAAAAAAAACTTCCTGCGTATCTTTGCAAATTATCGATAAGTAAGATATATTTACTACTGGCATTGGACAAAATTGCTTTCAAAACAGGAAATAGTATTTACTCGTGTAAACCGCGCCCTCCTGTATCCCGCGCACCCCCATTTTCGGGCAGGCTCGTGAGGAAAAAAATTATTGCTATAAAAAAATCAATTTTTTTCCCTTGAGCCTGCATCATTTTGTCATAACATAAATGCACCTTCTTTAATATAAATTATGCGCAGAAGTTAATTGCTGGTGTACATCTTTCTCATGAGTTTATTGCGTTACGTTTTAATATCGTCACGATACACAGCCCGTTTTACTGTGCATCTTTTTCTCCTAACATCACACAGTAATCACATTTGTATACAATCACATCATCCAGCTATAAAAATGCCATCTGTTCGAAATGAAATATCCAACTAAAATAATTGCAGAGCTATATAAAATTTCAACTCGTGATCATTCGATTACGGCAATCCGTCGGCGAATCAACAAGTAAAAGTAGAATGCCGTCCGTACCTGATAGATGCCTGATAGCGGTGGTCTCGTCTGCTTTCTTCGCAGTAGCTGTGGGCTGGGACGATTTAACAACACCGGAACGTCTTGGAAACACACGGAAAAACTAAACGCATTGTAATAGCAGTTATCATTCTATTAAACTAAAGAAAAACACATGCGTGGAAATAGAATCGTGAATCACTAATGAATATTTATATCATAATAGTTCTCATTTTTAGTTTTCGTCACTGCTACTAAGATCTGAGAAAATCACGTCCTCACTTTCACTGTCCCACACCTCACTGTCTTCATTGCCGTCCATGTCATTTGAAATGCAACATTTCTTAAAGCTTTTAACGACTAAATCCTCTCGAATCATTTTCCATGATGCCAAAATCCACTGACAAATCTGTGTCAACTCTGTATTTTTTATTTTTCCCGTGGGAGTTTCTTCATGTATAGTGCTTGCCATCCACTCTCTGTAAAGGCTCTTCATGTTCGCTTTGAATGGTATATTTATGCAAACGTCTAATGGCTGCAACATAGACGTCATGCCACCTGGAATTGCCACCTGGTCAGTCTTTCCCTCTTGCAGCCTTTGTGTTACAGGTTCTTTAAGATGCCCACGAAAACTGTCGAGTACTAACATGCTCCGCAGCCGTAGTAGGGTACCAGGACGGGATTCCCTTGCACATTTAATTCAATCTAAGACCATGTTACTGTCCATCCAACCATTTTCTTGCACTCTTACTATTATACCGGCTGGAAATATCACTTCCTTGAGTAGAGTTTTTCGTATAAAAATAACATAAGGTGGGAGTTTTTTCCCATCTGCCAGTACTATCAACATCACTGTACAACGCTGTTTTTCATAACCACCACTTCGTACTTGCACAGACTTCTGGCCAATTTCATTCACAGTTGTTTCTGACGGCATATCGAAGTACACAGGTGTTTGGTCTGCATTTCCAATTTGTCCCAATAATTAGCAATTTTTTTTCCTCAGCTGAATTACATACCTCTGAAAGTTCTCCAGCTTATCTTCATATTCATCAGGTAAGCTCTGGGAAATCGTCGTCCTTCTCATAATTGATAGTCCGTTTCTGATAAAAAATCGTTGTAACCATCCTCTGCTCGCCTTAAAGTCTGCCGGAGCAATACCTAATTCTCTCGCTATTTCATTTGCTTTCACCTGGCACATTTCTGCTGACACTGCATAAACATACTGTCGTCGATCAAAGACGTATGAAGCCAGTCGCTTTCCTAGTTCAGGGTATTTTGCACTTTTACCCATAAAAGCTCTCATACTTATTTTTTCAGATTGCAGTTTTTCCTTCATCTTCCTCCAGTCTCTGATGCACGATTCAAATACATCATATTTCCTTCCTGCAGCTCGATTTCCTATTTTTTCGGCATCGCTTATAATATGTAGTTTTGTACTCACAGGATACGATCGCAATTTCACTTCAGAATTCCTTTATAGGGTGGTAACTGCAAATTATTTTTAAGTGCCAAATGACTCTAACTCGTTAACTCCTCTCACGCATGGAGCGGATAGCACGGAGAGAAAAGCACGCATAGTAAGAAGGTACAATCTCTGAGCATACGAGTCTTGCCACAACGTAACAAATATTTTGTCGTGTTTTTACAATGTAGCTTTAATGTGTACACAAAAGCGGCTATCGATTACGTGAGAAATAATGCTACAGATACGTGATACCGAAACAAACTCCGATTACGATTTTGAAAAGATTTAAAGGCGCCACACCCCCTTGCGGCAGCTTACAGGATACAACGTAGATACAGATTTGAATACATGTCAGTCCTAAAATATGTTATCTCACGTACGATCTATACACGGTAAGTGCTTAGTCACGTGGCGTTTCTGGTATAGCCTTTTTTCAAGTATCGTTGTACACTCAGACTTTGATAAACGATGATTTGTATTTCTAATTACTTCAAAATACTTTACGGGCTTACTACCTCACTATACTTACCAATTCACATCGATATATTCACTTTGGAGAAACTAACGACAGAAATTTGAGGTAAAATGGTGTGCGGCTTACATGAAAATATGGAGGATTCGTGTAGGCCGCGCACCCCCATTTTGTCGCCGGCATTTTCGGAAAAAAGGTGCGCGGCTTTCACGAGTAAATACGGTAGGAGCAAATAAGGGCATAAAACCAGGCTTACGAAGTCAGACTCGGGAGTTAGCCTCTGTATTTTCCACACCGCTTCTTCAAGTCTATGAATTAAAACTCTCTGTAAGTGCAGTGAAAATTGGGTTCAAATAGGTAATTATCCCTAAAAATTGTTATAGTTCTCATGAGCATCAGATTTATATTATTTTGTAGAGAGCAGGGAGTGTACATATAATCATCGGAATAATTTCATTTAATATCGATCAATTTTGCAATGAAACCGAAGAGTGCATGCCTTTTTCGTTTCCATCAATATGCCGGCCTCGGTGGCGGCAGGGAAGAGTCCTCACCTGTTGGTCCGAAGGTCGTGGGATCGAGTTCCACTCAGGGCATGGGCGATAATGTAGTTTATAGGGTCAAATGTAAGAGAGGGCTAAATAATTTCGTCCTTAGTGAAATGCATCAAATAAATAAATATGAATTAACTGTGTGAAAAAATATTACGACCATTTGCAATGCATGCTTTGAATATTTGCATGCATTTATCCCTATTTTTTTATTTTCCTTAAAAGGCTCCAAATGAAATTTATTAGATCAAAAAGCTCACATCAAATGATCATGATAAATATTTATGACAATAATTAGTTAACCTGTCGGAGACTTTTCCATCATTTGCCATGAACATGATGAGGAACAATTTGGTAGCATTCGCACTCCATGTGTAAACCTGTTCTCACCGCTATATATACATCTTCATGTCTAGATATACACCGTACATCTACATCTGTGTAATAACATGCACCATGCCAGGAGTCGCAAGGGCGTGTGGAAGAGAATGCTAGGACCGCAGCTGTGAAAATGTAGGAGATAGGGAGAAGGAATAGGGAGAGAGAAAGGACGACAGCGAAGGCGTGTTTTGGTGGATTAGCGTCTCGGCGTGTTTTTATTTGTAGTCGCGAATGTGGCGTTGGAAGGAGGAATTTTTTTACCCAACTCTTCGACCATAGTTAAGTTATTTTGTCACTTCAGTCTGTTCTTCTGATGCAGTGTTGAGCTAAAATAATATCCTCCGCCGGAGCTGTCTAATCCATTTGGCACTTCAGGCACAGTGCCCAGAGCCGACGAAAAACTTCAAGATCTTACAAATTTCAAAATCGAGAAAATTGAGGAGTTATGGGAATAAAAATAAAAATCAAACACGCTTTATTCTATGCATACTTCTCTGCATTTTAGTCTGAAAAACCTTATATTATATCGATAACTGGAAAATGTTTTAATACTTCACTGCCTATGGAAAATACAGATAAAAATCATAACTTGGTTAGAGACGAATTAGATAAAAAATGCTTTTTAATGCAATTTGATCTCTTCTCGTTCGTTTGTTCTGCTTCAGGTTTCGATCCTAAGACTGGCGTGTGCATTCTAAGAGTAATATTCGTATTAGAAAATTTGGGTACTGAATTCTGCTCAAAATAAAACTGTATGGCATAGATTTCTATAGTGAACTCGTATCTCCATTAAAAAAAGAACAGTAAAAAAATCCTTTCCATTAAAATGTGTTATATTATTTAGAAGGCACTTGAAAACGTTAACTCAGTGATTGTTTAAAAAAGTAAAAAGTTCCTAGAGCCTACGAAGAGCTTGATACGGAGCTCTGTCCTGCATATTTACCTGGAACTCGAGTGATGTGAATTTTCCCGTTAACCTTAGCCTTGCGTGAAATTTGTCCCTAGTGGCTCCAAAACGCCGTCCTTAAAATAGCTAAGCCACTCTTCCCACTCGCTCGTATTAGATTCCAATAAAATGCGCGGCTTTTCTGTGTATTTAGTGGAGTTCGAGAGTTTTTCTGCCCTGGACCCCAAATACTTGCGACACAGTCGAGATGAGACCCTCATAGTATAAGGTAACACTTGTTCAAAGTTTTCGTCCAAGGACCGACCTTCTCAATATTCAAATGATGAATTGGACGCGTTCCAATTGAGGTTTTAACAACTCAGCATATACCGTTTTCTGCATTCAGTATGAATCTGGGCCAGACTTACGCATTGGAGTGGACAACTAGCGCTTGTACGTACATGCGACCAAAAAGATGGGAAAAAATAAGTGACGGCAGCCGTCATCTTAGACTCACCGGTGAAAAAGTGAATAATAGAAGTGTTACTGCAAAAATAAAAGTTTATTTGGCCCCGTGGGACAATATAACAGATTTCAGAGTTAAAAAATTGAAGTACAGTAGATTCCGGTTAATTGGGACACATCGGGACCGGTGTACTTTGTCCCAATTAAGCGGCTGTCCCGTTTATCCGAAGTATACCGTAAATATGTTTAAATAAGCGTTGAAATGAAAGTCAGAAAGCTAAATGACAATTGAAACGCAAAATGTTTAATTGCATAGCATTTAAACAATAAATCAATAAGAAAACATACATTATAAACATTTTTGGAAACCTTGTGTCATAAAAAAATCTCTTGGCATCGATCTACTTCGGATAAATTCCCTTTACGAAATCCTACAAAAGAAGGATTTGTGATTAGATATGGAATTAACAATGGAATATTAGAAAAGAATAATTGATGATCTAAAGCTTCTTTGCATAGAAACCAGGGAGTATTTATTTAATTTGTAGCTCCTAGTTGAAGGAATTAGTCCAGGGTGTTCTTCTTCATTCTCTTTACTCTCGTCGCGCATACAAGGTCGGCACAGGCATCTGAGGACGATATCGGACTTCCTTCGTTGCCCTCTTGCATGAAGTAGCGTCACAACCCATCAATAAATTTCCTGACATCTGCAGAAGTCACTCGGCTACACTGAGATACGTCTTCATCTCCATCAGTCTCCTCGTCTTCAACCAAACCTTGTTGTCTCGCTAGTATAGTTTCCACTATATCATCTTTGCTGCTATCATTGTTGTCATAACAGTCCACATTGGAGTCGATCCTTTCAAACTCCTTAAAGTACTTTACTTGACGCAGCTCGGAAGCAGATTCATTTTTACTTTCACATTCAAGTTCTTCCGATATTTCTGCACTTGAGTGCTTAAAACCACAATGAATGAAACAATTTCTAATCGTTTTACTGGTGACTTCTCGCCTGCTATCTGCCAAAAACGTTACTGCTTGCAGGACGTTTAACTTTGAGCTCACTTCCTTGGCAGTTGAAGACGATGTCAGAAGATTATCTTCCATTGATGCTAGAATTGATTGATCAATGAATTTTGCGCGGTATATTGTTTTCAAATTTTTGATGATCCCATGTCTATTGGTTGGATAAGAGATGTTGTGTTGGCTGGTAAAAATTCCACACAGAAAAATTCCATGTTTTTTAAGATGTTGGAGCAATTAGGGTGTGCCGTACAATTATCCAGAATAAGAATCACTTTCCTCGATTTCCGCGCTAGTTCCTTATCCCAACTGCTTAACTAATTACTGAAGAGGCTTGCAATCATCCACGCATTTTTATTGGCGTAATATTCCACCGGTAAGCTGTTCATTCAAAAACTCTTAAAGCAGCGAGGGTTAGTACTTTTTCCAATCACCAAAAGTTTCCTTTTATCACTTCCCGACATGTTTGATCAGCACCAAACAGTAATCCGTTCCATCGCTTCTTTAGACCCACTTAGGGTAAAGGTGAGGTTTTGGTTCCGATAGGTCTGTTGAAAGTGGGTGACAATCGTGTTAACGCTGGCGATACGAAAGCTCACCTTTACCCCACTCAGTTCCACATAACTGTAGCAAAGAAAGCCATTAGGTGGCTCGGTAATACAGGCCGGTTTCATCGGCGTTGTACGCATTATCTGTACAGAATTTCTGAAGCAGGGTGTGTAGCCTCTTACATCTCCATTCCTCTGCACATACAAAATCAGCAGTATGTTTTTCTCCGTGAGGATTTTTGAATTTTATTTCGTTTCTACTCTTCCGTCTAGATAGCCAACCATCTCTTGACTTGAAAATCAGTATGGCCAAGCTTCAAAGCTAATTCCTCCGACTTATTTTTTACATAGGTCCACTGAAACTAACTCCTCGTCCACTAACAATGGAAAACCATTGATTAAAAGCATCCTCGACATCAGGATCCTTACCTTGGCGTTGGCGTTTTTGGGTAGCACCTGGTTTCCTTTTACTGACTGCTCCAATCTTCTCTAAGTTTATCCTGCTGCTGTATTAATCAGGCTATCGTTAATTTTGTCACTCTTGTTATCTCCGCCAAACAACGAAGACTGGTTTGAGGTAGATGGTCCTTAATTCGGTCCAGTATTGTAATTTTTGCAGCCAGTGAAAAATCCTTACGCTGCGTGTTAACCTGAATAAGGAACTTTTTCGGGAGAAATTTCGGGAAATGAGGAGGAACCACCTCCAACCTTCTTTCCTCAAAACATTTTATCTTATGACAGATCGCCTACAGCATAACCTTCACCTTAATGGCATAATACGCTAATGAAGCCAAGTTGTCTACCTACACAGTATGCACCTCCGTGACCACAAAATCTAAATCTCCTTCTAGCTGGACTACCTCAGAATAAAGGCGAGTGTACAAACAGTGAAGCATTAATTGAAAGCGCTTTCATGACTGACTTCGTTTAGCGACGGTAAATGAGACAGTAAAGGTTGCAATAGATTCCCTCATTGGAGATTGGTTCAAATGCATAGGGAAAATGTACCAAATGATTTACAAGAGCTTAAAAATTTGTATTTCTTCAAGGGAGTAGGAGGCAAATACATCCGATGCATGGCCCGATTAAGCGGCTTCCTGTCCCAATTAACCGAAGAAAACTCAGGGACTTTCTTCAATTGGGTTTTGTTCTTGATGATTTGTCCCGAATAAGCGGCTGTCCCAAATAATCGGTGTCCCGATTAACCGGAATCTACTGTAATTAAAATATACCTTCAAATCTGCCATCATGATCTCTCACGAAGTAGGAGACTCTTGCTGTATCAGATACCATGATGAATTTGTTCCACTGGCCGGGTAGTAAGCCTTTTCTCATACTAGCCCGTGAAGCTCTTTTGCAGTCATGAAATTAGTTTAAAGGCTGAGACTGTGACGTAGCTTCATGGCATTTGGTAAAATTAAGTAGGGCCCGTGCAACTTAACAAGGGTTAGAACTCTCTCCATGTCTTTCGAATAAAGTGCTTCAGAATTGATTTACCCTCACGAAAGGACTGAGTTTATGGTGACGTACTTCATCTTGAAATGGCAATAAACTTTTACACTCTCATATATGCTCCCACAGCATTAGATACGTAGCGTTTACGTGATTTCAGTTTTTAGGAATGTATTAGAGTGAAGTTTTAAGGTAAATATCAAGAGGAACGCGTGATACGCAAAACAACGCGGAAGTAGTCACAGCACAGTACTATCACAAAGACAAAATTTGAGGATAATGCGAACTTACGATTCCTGTTCTCTCAATCATCCCGACTCTCAATTCGGCCCGAATCTTCCCACGGCCGTCAGCATCTGGTCCCGAATTTATCAGCATACTTACCCCATCGCGCTCACATTCGGTGTCAATGCAATGAACGGCGATCATGACTCGACATTAGCATTTTTCATCATAATAGGCATGTCTCAAAAAGTGCTCTAAGTGCAAGATTACATCTTACCATTCATCGTCCTTGGGTCCTGGGCATGTGGGTATAACTTCACGAATTCCTCGGCAATGCGCCGTTCAGTTACACCTAACGTTTAGTTTATGTCCTTTAGTATCACCTTCCTCAATATGCAATTCAATTCTAGCATATCCTTATACTTTAAGCGCCTCGGGAATGATGGAAACTTAATTTTGAGGATACCTCGAGCCAAGGTTCTAAATAGTGGATATTCCGTTCGTACCGGTTTGGCTCCGGCATATCGGGTACCGGATACCAGGTGTGACTACCGAGTGATATTCCAAGGGCGACGAGGGTGTGGAATAGAAGAGAATACTGGTGACGTGACGACTGATGAGACGTGGGAAACAATCACCTCTTATTGTTTCTGTCCTAAGGCTTCCTTGCTATTGTGCTCAGTGGTCCATTCAGTAACAAGAAATTTTGAACAAAACCCGATGCATCGTTCTGACAACCAATTTGTCAGGCAATACGCTCCAAAGGGATAGATTAAACCGCAACGCATATTCCCTTGTGGTTCTCAAGCGGTTCCGGTATACCGGCCGGTATCTCAGCCGCGACAGCCGATATTTAGTAACTTGCCGCGAACAAGCCACTATATTACTTAATCGTGCAAAACTTCCGCAAGGGAAAAATTCATCCGATCAGACCAGAACTCAATCCCGGATCTCTAGATATCGTGCAGAGTGCTCAACCTTGTTGAGCTACCGTGACGTCCTCGTCAGAACGAAACAAAATTTAATTGGGGAGAAAGGCACCTCGGTAGCTTAACACTAAAACCCCTGTTGCAGTCATTTCCACTGCCTTTATGTTTTGTAGAACCATTACTCTAAGATTGATTGAGCTTGGAATGATTGAGTTTGGATTGGAGTGGTAATTTGCAACGTCAAGCATGATGATAAATACTTATAACCACACTTATTTACTTTTCGATCGATTTCGACGTCTACAGCTTCATTTTCAAGGTATATTGACCCTTTTCATTGTACCTTGAAAATTACGCTGTAGACGTTGAAAACGATCGGAAAATAAATAATTGACACCGAACCAAGATGTCCGTGAATCGCACGGACTGGTGGGTATTTTTCGATATTACATTACAAATACTATCGCATTAACCCTACCGGAACTCCCAGAATATGGAAGAAAAATTATAGTGGTAGCGAAACATTATGTGGTAGTTGCACAGAATGTCCATCTCAGAGGAAGAGTCCATTCCTTACGAACTGGCTACACACGGGGGAAGTAGTCTCTGCATTTCACTACCCAAGGGAATATGTATTTATGTGAGCAGCTTAGCTTACCGCGTGATGTCCTATCCTTCTTCTCCTTAACGTACCCATTCCCCACGAGACCTCCTCTCCTTGACATTAGGCTTCAACCAGGTGAATGCCACTATGTTTCGCTACCACTAGCATCGTAATTTTTGTACAGATATTCCTCATTACACCTTCATAATCAATCCCTATGCTGTGCTTAGGAAAAGAATGTATACGAAATTACAGCAGCAATAAAGCCAGAGGAAATGGAATTCAAATATAAAGATATATTGAAAATAATCACGGTAAAACACGTAATGCCGTACCAGCGATATTTATTATTGTACATGAGAACAAACTTGTTTGAGGTGCAAGAGGCAGTAATATCCGGTGAGACAAACAAAAAATCTCATAGTTCATAAGCTTGGACCCCTTAATTATTTGATACGCAACCGATACAAAGCCGTTACGAAGTGATGTAAGACATAAAATGAAAAAAGAAGAAGATAAAAAATGTATTTTTAATGGAAAACAACCTCTCTACCCTCAAGTAATTTAGGTTAAAAATTTAAAAGATGAGTGAAGGAAAAAATGCAAATAATAACTCGGATAACGAGTTAATCTGAACAAAATCTTTTGCAGTAATCTAATGCCACCTCAACTTTCATTTATGGATTTATGGACTAATATAAAGGATAAGAATAACACGAATTTGCCGATCAAGCACTGAGTGGAGCTTATGAGTGAAAGCAATAAAATGACTGATAAAAGGACATCATTCACCTCAAGGTCAGACTGAACTGGGCAAATTTTCCTAGATTTTCGTGGAAACAAGCTAATTTTAAAATTTTCATTATACTTTTCAAATCATACAATTTATTGATTGCTGGAAGTCTCAATTTCTTGCGTTAACACTTTCAGGACCACCCTGAATATGGATACCTATCCCCAGGGGCCAAAAAAAAGAAAAAATTTAATACGGCATATAAACACACTTCTTTAACACACTTCAGGACGCACACGCTGCGTCCGCGGGTCCTGGCGGGCGCACGCCAGGACGCAGCGTGTGCGTCCTCGGTCCTGAACGTGTTAATTGCGTATCAGATTCACAATACATTTATTGGACCAATATTTCCTGAGAGCAGATTTTATTATCCTCCTAATGAATTTTACCGTCAAAATTTCGTTATTTGGAATTTTTCACCAACGCTTTTAATTATTATGGCTTAATACTTTGTACTTTTCAACGTCTAGATATTTTTACACTGTTCTAAATACAATGAATGAGCTCATTAAGAATACGCCACCGACACTTTCAGCGACACCGACACTGTTTGGAATTACCAACCTATGCCCCTCACTTTTTTCTTTAAGTAGTCAACATATACCGTCGCGCATTTTCTCTAAACTGGATTAAATACAAAACTTTCAGCGATATGATCTTAAACCTTTGGCAAATGGCTTTGAAGAGCATCCATAAGTGTTCATTAATTGGCCATATTTGTCCGATTCTCCGCCGCGGCGCGGAGGTCGCTCAAACATGCCCCGTAAAGTCAGGCGTTTTGCTAAACGTTTGCGCACACCGGGTTGCATATACTTACGGATAAGAAGTAATCGACACGTCACCGCCCGACACGTTATCATGTGACATTGGATTTAGATGGACGACTTTCAAGGCGATGAACTCCATGATATTAAATAATTACGTGCAAAACCTCAAGCAATGTGAATACATTTACCCTAAGAACCTACCCCATTTCCCTTAGAACCAAGGTTATGTTGGGAGCGTAGCCTACCATGTGCTGTATTTTCTCAACAGACCCCTATACGAGCCTTCCCCTCCTTTTATATCATGCTTCGTACAAGCTATTGCCACCATATTTCTCTACCACCGTATTAAAATATCACGAAGTTGTTTATAAAGACTTTCCTCTGGCGTTTGTTCAAACGATTGACGATGACATTTCCAGACATGCGTTGTCGGTGTTTCTGGAAGACCCAAATCTCAGTGGCTTGGCACTAGTTGTCGCGATGCCAAACTTTCCTGATCTAAAAAATGTCCAGCAGTCCTTTTAGCCAGCAATCTCCGATTTAATCCCTAAATCCGGGGGATTCCACCATAAACCCTGCCATACGAGTTGAAATTGATTGCACTGACTTATCACGAGTTCCTTTACATGCTGAAATTACATTTGTCCAAGAACGTGGAGTAAAAACGAGCTGACAAACGTACGAAAATTTCCTAGGATGAATGAAAATGTCATTCTAATGAGGACTTAAATTTTTACAACTGGATGCCATTCCACCGTACTTTTATTCCATTTGCGCATAGAACGATGAGCAACTTTTTATAATTGTAGAGGGAAACATGTCCTCAAATTATGACTTCAATCCAAGGGCTCAATGGTCAACCAAGTAGCAAGAAATGGCACACGTGTGATTTCAATTCCCCATGGTAAACTAGTATACTAGTATCTGTGTGCCAGACCTTGAGTTACAGGTATTTAAAAGCTCACCAATTCACCAATATTTTAACGTGTTAAGTTTCCGTGGCATTTATGAATTTCACGCTTTCGCGATGCGGTCGCAAAGTATGTAATTCAAACCGTATGGAAAATGTGCAATGTGTTCATTAATAAAACAGTCATGTTAGTTCAGCATAAAAACTAATAAATTTTTAAATTTAAGCAAAGCTCTAATATTTAAGCTTAAGTGCTATTTTTTGCGCGGAAGATTTATCAATATCGTGATTACATACTGAATTAAAAATAGTTTAGTTATTGTGAATGAATGAATCGTTTTCGTATTTAAAATTAAGATTTGAGATTAAACCACTGCCTTTCCAAGAAGTTAGTGACGTACGTGAGAGAAAAATAATGTAACAACTATTATTTAAAATACATTGTAAGATATGCTAAATGAGGAATTGGAACAACTTCCTTATAACATAACAATAAGAGTCCGTTTGGGAAACAATACCAAAGGAATAATCAGAAAGGCCATGGAATGGACGAAAACAGCCTAGCACAAAAGTAATTATTCTATTTATTCTGAAAATTATTTGCAATAATTCATAATTAAACAAAATGTAAGCGTATTCACACCTAAAAGAAATATTATTACGGCTTAAGTTATCAATACTACGGCTCATAAATTAGAGCGTGTCAGAAAATTTACCCTATCTGATGACAAATTGATAACATCTCTAGCAAAGGGACCAAGCGCAAGATTATTTGCATACAATTAGGATCGTATTTGAGAAATCTAAATGCAAAATACCCTCTAGTCCACCTGGTCAAGAGGAGAATATAAGTTATCTGAGCTTAGACCGAACTTATGTGATAAGGGTAATCGTACGTACAAACGTATGCTTAAATGAAATATGTCTTCATTGAAGCGAAAAAAATTCTTTAGGAACGTATCAAAGACATCCGTGGACGAATCATTTTAATTCGTATAATATATGAGCTCGTGATCACATATTTTTCGTGACCGAGAGAGAATATAATTAGCAGCTTTCGAGAGTAACTACGGCAGCAAGGGATCCGTGCAAGTAATTCAAACTATGATGAAAAAGCATTCCCTTATTCATACTATCTGTGAGACATATACGATAATAGAGTAGCCTCAAAAGGACACGGAGTGTATTCAATCGCTCCCTTCGTCCACCCTTAAGCGGCGTCAGTATAAAAAAGAATCTCCTCCTTGTAGATATCAAATTAAATACATAAATATTTATATTGAAATATATAAATTGAAATAAATTCCGTAAAAATACATACAGAATTTATTTCAAGCATGCTACCTTTAGAAAGATAACCATCGCTGTATGAAAATCAGGTGGAGGAATTTGAAAAATACCGAAGAGTTTTCAAATATGAAGGACTTCCTGTCAGATTCGACTCACGAAAACATAAAAATCTAAAATGTTCATTAGAATACGGATTTGGTAAGAGGCATCCATTATTTCCATATATAATCTTACCGTGATGCAGCCTATAGATATCGATATGCCTCTGGATAAGTATGCGATTACTATTTGTGCCTTTTACATATTAGGAAAATATCAACATAAGTAAATATGAATCAATTTACTTATCTAAATTTAGGTCGAGATCCAGCGATATCAGCTTTTTAAAGAAAAAGAGAGTGCTCTATTGATAGAAAATCAATTCACTAAGCGTTGCATGAAAAAGTTATAACATGCGTATGCCCCTTCTCTAGCTGTTGGATCGATCCATTATGAGGGAATACTTGGCTGTGCCATCTACGAGTGAAATAGGAAGTAATTAATTATCAATTGAGTATTGCAGGAGTATCATTAAATTCACCATTGGCTGCATGAAAGATTCTCAAAAGAGTTCGCAGAACGCTACGTAAGATGTTCGGAGAATGGCAGGGGATGGTCAGGGCTCTTGGCAAACTTATGACATGGCAGTGTTGGAGGATTTGGTGTTTTCCCGGTGAACGATACCGATGAAGTTTTCTCGGGTTTCCAGCCGGGTTAGGAAAATTGGCTGCTTCCAATGTTGCGACGACTGACTCTGACATCGTCAGCAGCATGAATGTCGGGTCCAAGAAGTTGTCGGTTTCATTTACTTATACCATGTCGGAAGAACATACTAATGATATGGCATTTTTTATGCCAAGTCCTCAGAAGGCCAAAAACTTTGGAATAACATATTTGCGTGCCCAAATCGTATTTCTGATATTTTTTTATATGGCGCTCACTAGCTATATAGCGCTAGTGAGGTATAGCACTTGCCACAGTGCAGCCCTATTCGCAAGTTTTGCAAGTGATTTCTTCCTTGACGCACCTGCAGAATCATCATTGGTGCGAATATTTCCGGCCAAAGCTATTTTTCAAGTGCGGGGAAAATGTTAACAAATAATTTTGTCAAATGTTGCCCCTTTTTTGTTATAATTTATATAGGTTGGCCCTAATAATTAATTTATTTACCAGTTGTGATTTATTAAAACCTCGCGTTAAGTTGAGGGATACCCTGGTTTTTAGAGCGATCCTCTCAGCATTTTCATTTCCTTTCCCACCAGGAACTCAATGGCTAATCTAAAGGTTACCTCCAAACTTGGAGTTTAACGATAAAATGTGTTTATAGTAACTATTGTATCTACATTTGGATGGTGGGAGTAATTTCAACCGTAAATTGTGGTGCAATTTTAGCCACAGTTCCTTGCAATGGGTTGTCGACAACAATGCTAGTAAAAATACTGTTAGTCCGTAGTTTTTATTGTACTCTTTATTGAAGTTAGAGTGTCAGTCAATTTTACAATGTACTAAAAAGGTTCATTTTGGATTGAAATACACGCTGGAAGTTAGTATTATTTTCCAGTCTTCATACATTCTGTCCCCTTTTCGCATTAATTAATAAGTCACAGATTGGCCGCCTCTTCGACCTGTCGCCTGCGTCTTTTGCCCAGGGTGCTCACGACTAGAGCCGGCACTGAGTGCGAAGCGGCCATATTTGTTGCGGGAATACGTATCACCTATGTCGATAATATAACACATCTTCTAAGGTGTTTCTCCCACGGCTTCCACCTTCGTTTAACTTCCCTTCCGCAGCTCACAGCTTTTAAATATAGCTCCGCGTATCATTTTTACGCTTTGAAGTCTAACTTGGTTTTGCGTATGGAAACACAATGCCGTGCCTACGCATTTAGCCCACCTTTCGGGAGGTGAGAGGGGGGGGGGGCTAAACCTTCTGTGCCCGTGCCAGCTTTTAAGTGGGTCGAGATATGCGCGTGCGTGAGGGGGGGAAGGGGTGAGGAGGGGGAGGAGAGGGAACTTTGGGGCGGCTGGGAAAGACCTACCGACAATTTGCGGGTAAGGATAAAAGAAATTGCGTCTCCTCCGAGGAGCCATTCAGGTGTAACGTAATGCAATTTTGGCCACATTCCGAATTCCCGGACGTCGGCGTTAGCCTCCTCGAGAACCCCACCTCCCCTCCCAGTCCTTCGTGATATGTTAGGTTTTTGGAATCACGCAGTTTTATTTCATTTTCGTCAAGCGCTCGTTCTACACCATTTTCAGGCACTTAACCGTTTCGTTCGGGCAGCGTTTGCCCTTGTCACTCACGGAAAGCCCAGGTCTAATGTTTTGAAAATATCAACTATGTTTTGAAAATATTAAGTTTACTTTATCACTGGGCACATAAAAAATTATACTCCACAGTTTTATTAAATAAAGTTTACTATGAATGCAAAAAATACAAGAAAGAGTTTTTCGTTGGAGGAGGATGCTGAAGATAGTATGAACGGATAAAATAATAATTGAAGAAGTTAACAGAAGATTAGAAGAGGAAAGGACCATATGGAACCATATACAAAAAATAAAAACCAGATGGATTTGGTACAATCTGAGGCACACTGGATTTATGAGGAATATAATTGAAGAAAAAATAGAGGGAAACGTCTCAGGAGGAAGCACAAGGGATACATCGGTACGTAGACCAGATAAAGAGGATGAAACATAAGAATAAGATACCAGGGAGTAAGGAAATTACTAGCATTAGATATGTGAGGATGTAGGGCTGCAGTCATCCAATCTTCAGATTGAATGACCAATGAATACAAAATAAATGAATATATCTTTTTTAAACAGCGCTAACACCTGCCACAGAGTGGTCCTATTTTCAGGTTATTCCAGTGACCTCTTCCTTGAAGCAACTGCAGAATCATCATTGGTGCGAAAAGTGCCGGACAAAGCTGATTTTTTGAAGTCCCGGTAAAATATTATTCGGGTACCCCTAACAAACTGCATATTTACCAATTTTGAATTCTTAAACCAGGCGTTAATGTGAACAATACATACTCGGGGATTTCAAAGCGATCCTTTCAAAATTTTTGTTTTCTTCCTAACCAGGAACTTTATAGGTAATCTTAAAGTTATCTCCAAGCTTCGAATTTTACGAGAAAAAGTGTTTATAGAGATTATTTAACTTACACCAACGTTTTGCTGGCGTTTGTAATTTCAACCGTAAAATTTGGTACAGTTAAACCACAGTTCCTTTCAATGGGTTGGCAACAATAATGCTATTAAAGAAAATCGTTAGTCAATTTTTTTTAAATCATTGAACAATTTAATTTTAGCACGAACCAATTCATAAGCACGATGAATGTTTTAAGAAGACCGAAACAAGCCGTAATTGCGGAATCTTCTACTTTATTTTGTTGCTCTCCGACGATTCTGGTGGTCCGTATGCCTCTGCGATCCCGATAAGCCATTGGCTTGTCTTCAGGTTCACAGAGGCCGAACCACCAGAACTTGACAGAAACACCCATGACCTGGGCATGCGAAAAATCGACCCAGGCGAGACTCGAACCCTCGACCCTAGGAATAGCAGGCGAGGATTATACCCGGCCGCCACCTGGGCTGGTTGTAAGGCTTAAGTATGGTAATGGCGAATATTTAGCACAAGATATTGGAAAATGTTTACAGCGCTGAATGAGCCATTGCTTGCCGTATGCCGGTATGAAACAATTTAGCTGCTGGCGGCGCTTACACTACTCACAGATGCAGTAAAGTGGTAGCTAAATATGGCGGCAGTTGAGTTAGAGGCCCCAGTGGAGGAGTCCATTCTTTACGATCTTGCCCCTCACGTGGAGTAAGGTAGTCTCCTCGTTGGACTACAATTGTTTCAACGTTTGCACAACCTCAATCCCAACTTTGAAATGCTCAATCTGCTATTCGCATAAACTTTCTCGCCCTCTAATGGCTCCCAATCTCATTTTTTACAAGTGTTTCACCGATGGGTTAAGAACATTATAATTGCATTTCGCTGCACCTGCGTTTGGATCGCAAACATTTTCGTGAAACTTGTTGCAGACATCCCAATTCCCTCTCAAGTTAAATGCAGTTATGTTGGCAGCACTGCGTGCCATGTGATGTCTTTATTCCTCCCTCCTTGGTCTATTCCTTCCATAAGACCCTAACCATCCTTTACGCCACACTTCGCACACGTGACCACCACCAGGTTTCGTTACCACTATAATTGGGGTCGTGGACTTTTTTTCTTTTTAAAATAATCTGGAAATATTAAATGCTTTACATGATCAAATTTGAAGCAATTCAATCATGCCACATGAAGGGATGTCGATTCAATGCCTGCTATTATCGGATACTGTCCGCGCTTACCACGCAAAATATAATAGTCCAACATTTCTAGTCTAAGGGATTTAACACAAGCAATTTGACAGTCTAAGTTTTGTCAGCTAGAAGTATTAATCGCTTGTAAACATTATGATATAGGTCATTAAATTGTGTAGTGGATGAGAAAAGCTCTGCCATTTACGATTAAGGTGCAAATCACTGAATTAACGTTTTATGTCAAGGAAAGTTTCCATGTAAGAGCGCTTCCATAACTGGCAAATTTTAAATGAAAATCAAAATGGCTATGGGATGCCGATAGCCATCATATGATACTTCGGTTGTTTTAATTCATTGGCTGGAAATTCTTTACTCTAAACATGGTTTCACGGTTTACAGCACAGAATGAATGATACGCCTTTAATTGAGAATTCTTCTGGTTAATATTTCAAAGCAAGTGCCTGCACGTTTCACCTGGAAATAATGCGCAATCAATCAACGTCAGCAGTTAATAAGAAGAAGAGCTGCAGAGTTTGGTATCAGTACGGAGTTTGGTATCGTCGAGTTCGAAGGGAAAATAAGAGGCAGGCTCAGAATCATCCACCTCCTTTGTAACCGTCAGTAGTATTTATTCATCGTTAAAAGCAACTATAAAACGGAGGCAGAGAGTCAAATTTCTCTTTAGGGAACCGGTGAAATAGATTTTCGTTCGGGGTCATTGCCGTATGATTTGACATGCAGCCCCGCAAACCTCCGTTCCCTCCTATTACCTCCGGTTCAAGTCTTACCACCGATTGCCGCAAACTTTCGCTGGTAGTACCGGAAGCATCCGGAGTAATAGCTGTGGTCGCGTTCTCCGTTTCAACCATCGGAGAACTACCAATGGATTTTATCTCCAGTACTCATCCCGACGCGTTCTTCCCTTACAGCGGCGCTGCTGGCCGGCGACGCAGCGGACGGGGCCCGGCGGTCATCGGGTCCAGATGGCGCGGCAGAGGAGGCGCGGGGCCGAGCCGGAGATGGGGCGGCGGTGGTCCGGGTGGGGGGCGGAGGGGGACGGAAAAACCTCCTCCCCGTCGATGCTCCGTCAAAACCGGTGACCAATGACTGCGAAGCGGTGGACAAGACTTCGTGGGTGGGAGGGGAGTTGAATGTAACTGCGATGAAAATACTGGAAAACGGAACAAGTCGACCACAAGAAAATAAAATTGAGTTGCCGCCAACTCAAGTACTAAACGATTCGGGTGTGTCAAAAAGTAAACCACCAGCAAAAGTGCCAAAGGATAATTTGGAAAAGAGTTTAGAGAGTTCCGTGCAAATAAAGACTCGGCGGGTTATTCCTACTAAAGGAACGAATTCCCCATTGCATATTGAAGACGCGAGTAAAAAACCAAAAGAACAATCAACGACATCGAACACAACGAAATCCGCTTCACCGCCATCAAATATTAACTCGAATAAACTCATTCCAATTGAGATGGGACATCCTCACGACGCAGGGGGCGTCTTATGTGAAACTGCCACTACTCAAACGCTGACAGCATCATTACAAGCAAATACCTCTCAAGAATCACCGAAAAGTAAAACTCCGTCGACAAGCACTGAATCTCAAGCATTGAAAAGTTCCATAGATACGTTCACAGTACCAAATAAGAAAAATCAAAATGAAATCTCAAAATTTGCAGAGGAAAATGAGCCTAAGAGTCTAAGTAATCAAGTAGAAAACAATGCACTGCAAGATAAAGATGGAATACAGAAAATGCCACCATCATTGGCTAAACAACCTGGAGTTTCGGTAACACCTACGTCCATTGGGGATTCAAGCGAAACAGCAAAGATATCTACGTCAGCACCTGAAAAGAAACAAAAAATTGTGCAAAAGCCTCCACCGTTGAACCTCAAGGCCATTTCAGTGGAAACGAAAATACCAGAAAAAGGACAGGAGAAGACGTCTTCACCGGATTCGGCGAAGATCCTAAGAAAGACTGCATTTATAGATTCTAATTTTTCGACAAAAGATAAAGGAATAGATTCCCCGATTGACGTATCATCTCCTGACGTGGCGCCAAAGAAATCAGAAAAGCCGTCACCATGGGGCATCAAAAGTACAGTGGCCGAAAATAAAACAGCAGAGGCGCAGAAAAAGCCGTCCACGCCAGATTCGCCGAAGAAGATTTTGGGAAAGCAGGCGCCAACAGCTTGCACCCCTAACTCATCAACTGCAGTTTTGGAGATTGATTCTCCAAAGAAAGTATCACCTCCTGCGGTGGATATGAAGAAAGTAGAAAATTTACCACCAGGTAACCTCAAAACTACGGAAGCAGAGAAAAAAGCTCCGGATAAAGCCCAAGAAAGGGCGTCCACGCCAAATTCGCCGAAGAAGATTTTGGGAAAGCAGACGCCAACAACTTGCACTCCAAAGTCATCACCCATGGATCTGGAGATTAAATCTCCAAAGATAGCATCACCTCCTGCGGTGGAAACGAAGAAAATGGAGAGTTTACCACCAGGGAACCTCAAAACTACGGAAGCAGAGAAGAAAGCTCCGGATAAGGCACAAGAGAAACCGTCCACTCCAGATTCCCCTAAAAATATAGGAAAGCTTGCATCCAAGGTTTCGGAGAAGAATTCCAATATGGCTTCTCCATCTTCAGAAGTTTCTCTGAAAGAGGGAGAATCGCCAGTTTCGTTGACCCTTAAAGGTATTGCATTAGAAGGTAAAACTCCAGAAAAGGCGATGGAAAAGCCATTAACGCCCGAGTCACCGAAAAAGAACTTGGGAAAAAACACTGCATTGGCTTCAAATTCTACATTAACCTCCAAAGACAGAACGAAGGAATCCTCGGAAGCAGAGCCATCCCTTCAAATTGAGCCAAAGAAACGTCAGCCCCCGCCATTGCTGATTCAAAAAAGACCAGCCACAGATAAAAAGCTTCTAGACAAAGTACAAGATAAGTCATCACCGCCCGTTTCACCTAAAAAGATCATTTCCGCTGCTTCAAACTGTTCTCCATCATCCAAAGATAGTGAGAGCAATGCCTTAATAGCTTTATCATCACCCGAAGCATGCCCAAAGAAAATGGAGATGCCATCATCCCTGGATCGCAAAAGTATAGTAACTGATAAAAATATATTACAGCAGACACAGAGGGCACAGCCTACCCCGGATTCGTCAAAATCAATGTTAACAGACAAAACGTCAATAACTTCCGCTTCTTCGGCCAAAGCTATCGTAGCGGATACCACGGCAGTAGAAACATCTCCAGAAATGTCTCCAAAGAAACTGGAGAAGCCCCCACCATTGAACCTCAAAAGTGCTGTTGGTGACAAGAAAGTTCCAGCGAAATCACAAGAAAAGCAGCCTACCCCGGATTCACCTAAGAAAATTTTAGGAAAGCCTGAAAGTCCATTGACGGAAGACGTTTCTACCGTAGCAGAAACAGCAGTTGAATTACCCCAGGTCCCATTGAAGAAGCAGGCCCCTCCAAGCAAAAGTGCAGCAGCGAAGAAGAAAGTATCAGGGAAGACTCAGGACAAGTCGCAAACGCCGGATTCACCAAAAAGGAAGCTTGTGAATGATGCTTCATCCTCTCCCTCTCCAACTTCAACGACCAAATCTACGGCAGCCGAGCCAACCGCTGAAGCAACGCCAAAGTCGTTGCAAAGCCCACAGGCGGAACACGTTTCCTCGAGCCTGGTGAGTGGAATACCCGGGAAGCAAACGAACACTCAGGAAAGAAGTCTGTTGGATAAGTCGAAGATGACGACGCAACCCAGCCCGAATCAAATCACAAGGGAGTCTGACGACACCAAAGCAATCGCCGTCAAAGATTCACCAAAGGTAGTCGCGAGTAAGAAGCAACCTCCTCGGCCAAAAGAAAGCGAGGGAAACGTGTCTAAAATGGGCGCTTCAAAGGGTAAGACGGGTGAGGAGGCGCAGGTGACGGGGGCCGATTCAGTATTAACCGGACCAACCAAAATTGCAGATAAAGACAAGGAGGCAGGAACCGCGGGCGGTCCACAGTCGGCGGCGGGAGATGCGGGTGGGGCGCCGGCGGTGGGCGAGGGGCTGGCGTGGGGCGGAGAGGGTGGGAGGGCTTTCGGCAAGTCCTCGGAGAGCACATCCTCGGGTAGCACGTCTATAGAGGACACTTCGTCGGAGGAGTCGACGTCGTCTTCGGAGGAGGAGGATAGCTACGAAGACGACCCCGAAGTGCTGTTGGTTCACGAGGCCGTCGCAAGGGCATCGGTGCCGGGGACTTCGGTGGCGCCGGCGACTACCCTGCCCAGGTTTCGGGACTACACCGAGCAAGACTTCCTATTCTTAAAAGTATTAGGAAAGGGGAGCTTCGGAAAGGTTGGTAAATGATGGACTCCAAGAAGTAAATGGTCGTTGAAATACGGTAGGCTTTCCTGGTGGATGATGATATGGAGGAAGCCTTCTCGAGTATGGCATCTGGTTAAAGTTTCCATAGCCGACATTTCGCTGGAGCCATTCGCTTATTTTCCTCAGGGTAAGACCGAGAGCCGAGTATGATGTTGGCCGGGTTTTTATACTTTATTTGACTAGTTCAGGTGGCTTTTGATTTGACAGGGCTCATCAATTTTGACGTCACTTAACTCATTTGAAACTCCTACGGATATTGGGCTCGCCTAGTAAAGGAGGCCATTTAAATTAATTTGGAGGAGAAAAATCTGAATAGAGACCTTTACAGTCAGTAAACTTTGGAGACCGGTAATTGAAAAGATAAAGAGCGCGTGAAAACAAAGACAAACATCCCGACCAATCAGATGCCACCTGAACATATCATTGAAGGTATTAAAACTCCGCCAGCACCAAACGTGGCACTCAGTTTCACCCTGAGGTTGATGAGCGAGTGACTCATCGAAACTTAGGCTATGGACAGCCAAACCCAGTGACACACCTGAGAAGACTTCCTTCGATAATGGTTGTTCAATTGCATATCTTCTAACATGGAACTAGCGGTTTAAATGAAGGAGAGTAAAATTAAAATGGTAGATTTAAAAAGAAGAGTGTAAAAATCTTATAGATATTTACAGGCGCAGGCTCCTATCTCCTAGCACGATTTTTTCTTCACCCAAGCACACACCCTTATCCCCTTACCTCTCCTTATCCCGTCCATGACTCTTTCCTCCCCTTCCCTGCTTACCCAACATCCTCCTATCTGTAATTGCCTTCAGCATCTGTCCTCCCTTTACTACCTGTTTCAATCCTCTGCTCTACCTCCCTCTAATCTCCTCCAGAAGCTTCCTCTCCAAAGCCACCATAACACGAACCTCCTCATTTGCCTCCCTTTCCGTCCAACGCGATGTCTCCATTCTTCTTCACACTCCCAACACCAACACGTGCAGTCTTTTCTCTGTCTCTTTTCTCTGAATTCAGATTTTTGCACTGTGCATTGCTACACACCATATTAAACTCTTCGCCAACCTTTTCTTTACGTTCTTGCACAAGGCCCCCGTCATCAACTCCCTCCCATTGCTGATCAGCTCCTTCACCAAAGCAATTCTTCTTCTAAAGTTCTTGTTACTATGCCCATTTTCCTCTATCAGATTACCAAGAAATAAAATTGCTCTATGTGAGAGACAATGATTTTTAGCACTCTGTAACTAGGGTCAGAGGAACGTAGCTCCGGTGTGCTTTTATGGTTCCCCAAAAGGGATAAATGAAGAGTGTCGTGCTCATTCTTAAAAAGTTGTCAAGAGAATTTTATTTCCTCTTTAACATTACTAGCTGGTTGCAATGGGAGACCGAGATGGGAGCCCGAAGCCTTTTTTTGAACGAAGTCTTTAATGTTCACCTTCTTTAAAAGCTAGTGGCAAGTAGGTACTAGCCATAGCGATTCTATGACAAAAACGTGACTCATTTGCTCGGAAACTACCTGAGCACTTAAAAATTCAATCTGGAATACGAATCTAACCGATGAAGAAAATGCTACAATTATATGATACACTAGTGACTTCCTCCGATCATAATGCCCTTCACCATAATGGCCTGCCGCGATTAACGGCCTGCCATACACTGATTTATATTGTTGCAAAATACATTAATACAAACGGTCCCTTTAACATTGGTAGCATACCTATAATGCAGTGTATACTTGTGAGGTTTCACCTATTGACACGAATAATTGATTTATGCTAATGCATCAATAGTCGTAGTTACAGTCGTAATTGGGTCCAGTGTATTGCATATTGGTGACAGCTCACCCCCTGCCACACATCCTTGACGTGAGGACGAGATGGATGGATGGAGGAGGAGATGGATGCGCGGTTTACTGAGGGGTGAGGCTATGTGGAAGAGAGTGACGTAGGGGAGAATTTGAGGCAAACGTGGAAGAAGAGAGAAAAGGTATTTTTAGCAACGTAAAAAGGGGCAGAAAGAATGAGGAGCTTTTAAGAGAAACTTAATGGCAGGCGAATAGATAACATGAGTGGGAGCGTTCAAGCGTTCTGGAAATCAGGTAGTTGGCGTTAATGCAGCTAATGAAACCAACCAATCAATAGATAGATCACAATACGGTAATTGCTTTTCATCACCTGAAAATGCCTTTACAAATTATAGCTCGAGTGAAATTACTGCTATCAGATCATTTATTCGTTAAAAAGGAGAAAAGATAAACTACTTATACAACGCGTGCTTTCCTCTAACATAGGAAATGAAAAACGAAGGATGCGTAATTACTTGTCACATAAAAACAATCACGAGGGTGTGTTGAACCAGTAACACCCTATTACATTAGCCTCGCAACTACCTATCCCAATGCTAGAAAGACTTTCTAATAACGGTTGCGACCGAAAATATCAAAATAATATTAGGTTGAAGCTGTCTTACATAATGAGGAAAGTCTTAGTTTTAATAGGTTTACCTCCATGATATTGCGGTTATTATTTTTCCCCTAAAACGAATGTTGGTTGAAGAGAAGGCAATTGATTATCACCGGTATTGCAGACGATGCCCGTATAATGATAGACTGTCGTAGACGAATCTACATCCAAAGAAACTTCTCTTTGATGGAGCAGTGGAAATTAATGAGTTTATTGTCAAAGCCGGTAGTCTGTAAATATGTTTCCTTCTTCTTATTTTAATAATCTTATTAATTTAAAGTAAGGCTAGGAGAGGGCAATCTCTGAAATACAACGGGAAAAAATATAAACTTATAATTTTGTATGACATAAAAAATCCTCCAACGTCACTTGCGCAGTGCATATACAATATAGTGGTATTTAATAATTGATGAAGAAGTTGGGTGAAATATTCTTCTCTTCTTCTTCTTCGAAGGCAATTCTGCCGTTTCTTTATGATTATGCCTTTATTAACTGAAGTTGTCGGACCATCTCTTGCGTGGTCGACCTTTGTCCCTCTTTCCTAATGGCATTCGTACAAGTAAAAAACAAAAAAAGAGAATGCAGACTGTAGAAATGACTGTACTGAGAAAAATAGTGGACAAAACAAGATTAGATAGGATTTCCAACGAAAATATCAGAGGCCTATGTAATACACCACTAATAATAGAATGGACACGCAAAAGAAAAGAAGAATTGAATTAACACATATCAAGAATGGGTGAAATATGACCCAATTATGTGTCACAGTAATTCTTATGTTGATCATTCAATATAAGCTATTAATGTCTGAGGCAATATTTCCCATTTAAACATGGTAAAAATAAATCATTTGGAACAGTACGACTGTGTCATTATCAGGTCAATTTTCCCTTGATAATGCTGCATAGACCTTCAAATCGATCGGAATAAAGAACCTAAGAGGAATAGTATCTAGTGAGTTCTTTTCACCGTGTTTAACGAAGCGAAATTCCACTAAATGTCGCTTGCCTCCATCACTTTCGCATATAAAGACCATGTTGAGGTTGCCAAGGAAATTAAATGTTCTAATGATTAAATCATGGTGAAATGGGCAATGTTGGAGCCTATTTGAAGGCAAAAAGCAAGCGGATTAGATAGTCAAATGCAGTAACTAAATCTTAATTTCTTTAAATCACAGAATAATGAAAATTTCAACCCAATATATTGAGGCCAAGTAACTTAACAAAGCAAAATAAAAGGAACTCCTGCACCAAAGTCACCTTTTATGGAAGACAATTTAACAAAAATGGGACAAAAAACTTCAACATATTTTTCCGCGGCCCTCAATATATTTTTCTCGGTTCTATAATCTTTAAGCCATCCAATGCTGGAAGTTTAAATCCTTTATTTTGAGTCTTAGTTATATTTAAAAACCCTTAACGGAATTCAATGCTTTTAAAATGGGGCTAAGAATAAAAAAATGGGGTTAAAACCTCTTCAAATTATTTTACGGGGCTATGGGGGTCCCTCAAACCCACGAGACATTTTTAAATCCACTAAACCGTCCCTCCAACCCACCTCCCACCCTCAACCCTTTTCCTCAACCTGCGAACGCGCTAGGTGCAAATGCTGCTCCTTTTTCCTCCCTTCTGCCTCCCTCTCTCCCAACAGACCTTTCTCTACGGCCAACTGCACCACTTGCAACATAACCTACCGACTTTCCTGCAGTTTCTACGCTGCCTTCTATGTAGGCAAATACACTACCCCTCTTAATATTCATATGAATAATCACCGCCATGCCGCCAAAACTTCACCTTTCCTTGATCCCTTCCCCAAGCATACCGTCTCCCACAGCCAAACCTTTGGAGATTGCTTCTCACTTGTTATCATAGAAGCCCTTTCCGAATCCGCCAGTGGTATTGACATTAGAGCTCGTGAGTATGTACATATCTAGTTAACGAGGGCATTTTAAAAGCCCACGCTAGACCTAGCCAACTGAAAAATTAACCCAGTAGCTACTTCTCTCTCTCTCCTCACCACTTCCCATTCACACTCCCCCTCCCCTACCCTCTCGGCCCTTTCCTCCTCATTTTTAAAAATTAGGATCAAATATGCTTGTTGACAATCAATAGTAAGCCGATAGTGTAAGATTTCAGCCATGAAAAATTCTAAAGCAATAAAAAAAGTTGTTTAATGTTTGAAAGTAACAAAAATATTTATGTAAAAGGTTACTGAAAATGAATAATAATTTTATTCAACATTATTTGCTTTAAAAAATAAACACAAGTTTCTACTTTAGGACCCTTTTATTTTTTAATAAATTGAAAATTATGATTGGGGGGAGATGGGGGGTACGGGCCCCATGGACTACGATAAACTGTCTTAATTGATCCGGGTGGTTGCAGGTGTTCCTGGCGACGTTGAGGGATGCGGATCGCCACTACGCCATCAAGTGCCTCAAGAAGCAGTCGGTGATCGAGGAGGATGACGTGGAGTGCACTCTCATTGAGCGAAAGGTGCTGTTGCTCGCCACGGCCCACCCATACCTCTGCCACCTCTTCTGTACGTTCCAGACTGAGGTGAGTCCCGGTGGGGGCGGCCGCGTCTAGGGCCAAACTCCCTCGCCTCTCTCGGATGACCCCAATTCTTGTCCCTGCTCCCACCTCGGCCTACAAACCCAGGTGTTGGGGGTAAGGTTTATGTGCGGAGGCTTGGAGAGTCATGGAGACCATCCAACGGTAATCCAACCTCAACTCCCAAACACCCGTGAAGCTCGTCCTGGTTTCTAACCACATCTGTTAACATCTCCCTGCTTTCTGCATGTCTTCAAGACTATATGGATTGCATGACACCGGAAAGTGTTCCGTCGCTAACGATGGTGTGTCACTTTGTTCTGTAAAGAGATTATGTACCTCATACGCAATGAAAAAAAGAGTTATGTGTTGAACTTTTCTCGACCCTACCACCAAAGGTAAGGTTCTTCATTTTTCCCGACGTTTCGGAAGGATACTTTCATCTCATCATCAGATCATCTACAGCCCTAAGTGATGATAGGAAAGTCTTCTTTCGAAACGTCGACCGAAATGAAGGAAATCACTTGGCGGAAATCCTTAGAAGTGTTCACTGGTATAATTATCCGGGAAAGTATTACATCATTCATCAAAGGGTGATGTTATCCATCCATAATCGTCATTGAGGATAGACTTAAGTAGCTGTAGTTACTGTCTTTTTTCAGTCAGGTCCCATCAATGTGTACGCTATGTAGTGCAAAATAATTCATGATTTAAAAAAAACGCATTAGAAGAAAGTTTTTTTTAATGAGCAAAAAAATACTTTATTCAGTAAAAACAAAATGTCAGCTCCTTAACTCGAGTAGCAAAGAAAATTCTTTCAGGGATGAAAGCTTTTTTTCATCCCTTATCATTGCAATTATATCTACGCAAACGGTGATGTAATTAGCATTATATAATTTGAAAGCTCTGTTCCGCTGCTAATACTTTCGTTGTGAATGCTGCGGTGACATAGAACTACAGCGGACCCGCGAAATTCACACGGTTTGACAATCGAACTACTTGAATCTCAACCGACCAGAAAAATGAAGCCTGAGTCTCAACCACATGCTGCAATTCGATTTATATACACTTGGTTGTCAAGACTCAGGGAATAGTAATTTAAGTCAGCTAGGCACTACATACCAACATCTACAGCTACACAGATTCCATAGAGGTAGCGAAACATGGTGGCAGTTACTCAAGCGTATAGACACTTATTTTCACATGTGTATTGACTTTTATTGGATGTCAAAGAACTTTTGACATCCTATCACTTCACGCAGGTACTTTCCACCACGTGTTTCAACCATCATACTCCAAAGGAAGATCATGTGTTCGCCATAATGCGAGTGAAATGGAGCCAATAACCTCAGCTACTGGATTCAAAGTTAGATGAAAATCCAAGCAACAATATTCATCTCCCTTCCCCTCTTCCTCTCAGCTTCCACCATTCTCCATTAATTATTATTGAGCAATGGTAAAGTTCACTTCAGTTTATATTGGTTTAAAGCATGCATGATCACACGTACACAGTTTTATAATTTAGTAATATTATACTTGATTAATTAATCGATATTAACGCTTAAAACGTAACATGAAGAATAGTATTTGAGGATAAGGATCAGTTTTACGCCTGGTTAACTTAAATTGTTTCAAATGGGAAACATTGGCTCACAAGTCGAACTATCTCCTTGAAATAATAGTGCTTGAATTTTGAGGGACCACTTTGCTTACATTAAGATAATGATCAAAGATTGAATATTATTTAATATATATTTAACTATGATAATATGCAGTAATTGATTGCAAGTTATTTGATTACCGGTAACGATTATATTTGACCCACTTTTCTTTGTAATTACCAGTATTTTTCAAATAATAATTTTACTGATAATGTACTCAACGTAATCGTTACATTTATTTAATAGTTACCCTTGGGATGATTTGTAATCGCAGTGCAATCTGTCAGTGATTATGTTGATTACTCATGTTATGAAATATCATCAATTGAAAGAGCATTTGCTCGCAATCGTTTATTTCTACAACTTTTTTCAATCATCATCTTCTTCAGAATATTCTTTGAATTATTATGCCGGGAATCCTCTAGAAACATTTTCCGCGCAACAGTATGCCGCAACGCTGTTTTTAAGAAGTCCAAAACTAAGAATTCAAGGTTGTGTAAATCTAAGGGTTTTAAATTACGTATAAAATAAATGTGATCTACTTGTAATTGTAATTGATTACTTTTGTTGAAAGTAGTGTTTACTTGTATTTGGTTATTTTTTGCTGAAATAATTGTATAGAGTCCAAATAACATTTTTTGGGTACTCTACCCAGCTTTGATAAATTGCTTCACTCCATTGATAGCTTTTTTCTGCATAAACTATTATGTTCCTCAAATTAGGATAGACATTTGATCAAGCCTTTCCAGTCTCCTTTTAAATCATCAAACTTCTTTTCCTCAATCTCTTCCGGTCATCTATTCAGCATACGTCCTGTCCCTCCCCAAGACGTCCATCATACTCATCTTTCTCTCCCGCTTCCCCGCTTTCCAAGCATTCCGGCCTCAAAGGTAGTTTGAGCGAGATGTGATTTCACGAAAAATTCAATGAATTTAACCTCATAATTATGAAAAAGATCTCCTCTTTCTATTGATACAAAAATGACGCCTACTCACTGTACTACTTTTCGAGATATTTGTCTAAAAGTTAGAAACCGTTTCCCATGCGATGTGGTTCAGCTGTGCGCTCCGGAGACACGTTACTAAAATAATGAGGAATTTATGACGCACAGATAGCGTCATAAATGTAACGGTGGGCATTTAGTATGTTTTATTAATTATTTTTAAGAATAAAGGGATTACTTATCGGATTGTACTTCTGAAAATTACAAAACAAAACTCCGGTGGTAACGGCATTTTCATCGTATGACGTGAAAAAATTAGTCGAGTTAAATCATTTATTTATTCATTTCCAAAAAAACGAAAAAGGCTCTTATGGCCATTTACATCGAATGTTTCAACAATTAACAACCGAGGAACACACACCCACGCCCTGAGAGGTGAAAAATCAACTCAGGCGAGGTTCGAACCCGTGCCTGTTGCATCATAAATGGAGGACTTTACCCGGTCACCACGCGGAATATTATATTTCATATTATAATAATGGTTGTTAGTAAATAGCTAGGTGTCACATCGAGTCAAAATCACGAAAATCAAGTACTTTATTTCTCTCCGACCGTAGAGATATTGGGAGCTATCCAGTATCGTTGGAGTTCCTGTAGATCAAAACACATCAGCGCACTTTAGTGCACACGCATGACGTTGAATGGCCCCGATATCCGTTGGCGAAACGTTTAGTAACCTGCCGGCAGGTAGCATTCTGTGGGTGCACGACAGTCACGGCCGAGTGTTTTGTGTACATATATCAAATTCGTACATAATAGGTATTATAAAATGCAAGATTTTTACTGCAAGAGTAATTAAAAACTTTACAATATAATGTTTTACGACTTTACTAAAAATCAGCGAGCGGTTTGAGTGAATGAATGAATAGTTATATATATATATATAAATGTAAGCTTTTTACCACAAGAATAATCAAGAACTAATAAATATCATGTTTTAAGCTTTTGCTGAAAATCAGCACAAAAACTATCGCGTATGCGATTATCGGAGTTCTTTTGTTGTTTAGTGCACATCAACTCAGCTCCCGATCTGTTTTGAAGTTCGCTACCTAGCGCGCAGAGTTTAAAGCGACTGGAAGGAATGTGCGCAGTTGTATCTCAAAGTAATTAGCACGCTAGAGCGAATGGAAATCTCCCTTAATCTTCACCATAAATATTCATTTTACTCATCTGCACTGTATTCACACGTCTCCAACCTAATTCACTGTTCATTACGAAATCACCTCTTGCAGACTCTCGTCTCCTCCGGCCTTCACTCTTAGTAAGAATTACTCCAGTAGTTTACGCGGTCTCTTTACCGAAACACATACAACTCTCTCGTCTCTTTCCTTTCATCATTTATTTTTACTTTTTTTTTCGACTTTCACGCTGGCTACAGATTTAAAGCGACGATATGTACAACATTATATGCGGTTACATTACTCTTCTGCAATTTTATCGGCAGATAATCAAAGATTTGGCATATATAGATTACAATGTAGTCCATGCCTACACCACTCCGGATACTATACCCGCCCCAGTGCGCTGAGTCCAGCAGTTAAGCCATTTTACAATTAGCGTATCTCGCATAATTTTTCTAGGAGAAGCAACTGAGGTAGTTCCCCGATGCCTGCATTTTTATTACGTAACACTACTCAGAACTATGGTGGGATAAACACGTACAAAAAATTTACGACACTGCATTAAATAAACTAGGATTTATCAAGCGAATAGTAGAAAAGTCTTCCGATGAAAACGTGAGAGATGCTATTCCGCTCTAAATAGACCGCATCTCGAATACGCCGTGAGTATTTGGGACGATGCGCAGAAAGATGTATTTCGTGAAATAAACTAAAGATAAAGGAAAGCCGCACGATTCGTTGAAAACTGCAACGAGCAAACATAGAGAGGGTGGTAGCAGATAGTGGAAGGAATAGGTTGTGAGCCGCCAGAGACTCGGAGGCTGCACGCAAGGCATAGTCTACTTACAAAAAATAAGATCAGGTGAGTTCCAGGATGGCAAGTAGGATATAATTATAACCCCGCACGACAACTCTAGAAGAGATAAGAGCGGCAGAATAAGAGAGATATAATGCCAAACTGATAGGTGCAAATATTCCTTCGTTCCACGCACCATTAGGGATTATAACAAAAACAGCGTGGCACTAATACACTCCGTTGACATTCAATCCATTTTAATGCCTGTTGGGATAGCACCCCCTGCCATGCTTCTGCAGCGGCTCGCAGAGTAGTACGTATATTTTTATGTAAACTTTTGATATACGAATTTTTCCAGAATCCTTTGCCTAGCGTGAAATCTTCGAGGAAGTTTCCGCTCTTATCTCCGCCCTTCAAACACTTTTGTCACACTTGCTGTTCACCATGGCAGCTTTCAACCCAACCCAACGTAATTTAAAATATATATTCAGGTGTGATGTTGTGGAACAGTTCCATAATGATAAAAACAAAACACTTGCAGTTTTCCACTAATCAAAAATGTAATGCCACCAGTTTTGATGTTACTACTACATCTTGTTCCTCAACTTAAAGATGATGTAGTAAAATCGAAATTAGTCATATTAAATCTTTTATTAGTAAAAATCTCCAAGTGTTTTGTTTCTGTCATTATAACTCGACGTGTTCATGAGTTAACAACTTGGTTCCACGGAATTCTACAAAGTAACTTCGCCCACCATCACTTTAAAAATCGACGCTTTTCTTGCGTTTTTATACTTTGGTTTCTCAGTAACTACTCCAAAGCGAAGCAAATCGTCTTTAATTGTCTACGTGTAACAATGGAGCGCAGAAGCCGTTAGTTGCTTTTCGGGTATGAGGGCCAACTCGGTCCTGCGCTGAGTATTGCAATCTATTACCCATAGCTTAGGTCAAGAGACAAGTCCTTTGGGTTTGCCGTCTACAAGGAGGGCTCAAACTTCTCATTCCGTAATTCCTCGTCTCAAACGTCTGATGAATGGAGTCTATCCTCCACCAGCCACGAAAGCAGACATGATTAGTCACACAAGTCTACAGATGCTTCAACTACAGATGAACATCTTTATTACTTATTCTTTCTCCCAAATATACGCTCGATGAATTAAAATCTGCCGCAAATGATCTGAATGTGTTTTCCCCCCGGTGTCTGACCGCTTCACACTAAAATTTGACTTTATCCACTATATTCATATCTCCTTTATAGATGTGATGTTGATGTAATTTCTCTCGTAAGAAGTGTTGTACTGCACACTTTCAATTATTAGGTTCGATCCCCCATTCAAGATACCGAGCGTTAACGTAATTAAGATCTGATTTGCATCATAGGCTTTCCCAGCAATGTAAGTTTTCTTTAACGGCTTCAGTGCTCTGTTACGTCTTTGTTTTTTAATACGAGCTTTCGCTCGAGTTGAACAACCAAGATTTCTCTCCAGAATTAAATCCCATTGACGCACGAGGGGGCACTGCCGATAACCATATCAATCCAATAATAGAGTCGGAGGGGGAGAGAGACCTTGAGAATGGAGATTGAGGTTCTCGGGGGAAAGTAGTATAAATTTCCTCCGTAATTGTACCTCAAATTATTGTTCCTCAAATTATTGTGCTGCCAGCAATGATAGCGAAAGATTGAACAACCAAAGATGCGGCAGAACCCGAAAGCCATTATAGAAGTAGTTAAGATGAAATGAAATTTGCCACTACATCCGTCGGCCGCAGGGGTGTTCAGTTCTGGACTTGCAACTTTGCAGGAGGTAGCCGCCGAGATCCGTCATGAATCACATCGATCAGCACTCTCATCGTATCAAGTTAGTGAGGCAAACGTGGCTCAGCGCATGAAGAAATCGTCACTATTATTCGTACATATAGAAGCGTATCAGGCTTGACATTGTGGAAATATGAAATGTCCATTTTAAATAAAACAAAGATAGTAAATTTCCACACGGTATATTATCGGAAGTTTTATATTATATGGAAGTTTTACACCATTTTGACAAAGGGGCTAAGCTGGATTTCTTTGAACAATATGAAATCACTCATAGCCCGGCTAAGTTATGTAATGATGTTGTTTTTAATGATCGATCGCCTTTGTTAAACCTTGTTCTCCCTCCCGTCCGACAATATGATGACCATGCCTCCTGACCTTCACCACCAACGGCTTTTCTGTTTTAAACCACCCCCCTCCCTTTTCCTCTTGTATTCCCCCCCCCCCTCTGTGACTTAATACCTCCCACCACCCCCCCCCCCTGGCCTCCATCCCGGGGTATATAATGTGGAGCATTTGAGAAATATGTACCTTGAGAATGGCATTACGTGCCGAAACCTTGGTCGGTGTTTGTTAATATACTGTGGTTGATAATATACTGTGTGGAAATTTACTATCTTTGTTTTATTTAAAATGGACTATTGTTCGTGATATTCGCCATGACGGAGTCTCAAGGTACGAGATAAAATAGACGGTTAGAGTGCTAGTTTAGTTTGGTTATTTGAGAAGAGGTTATAACGCATGCTAATGTCGGAAGGGAAGTCGTAGGTAGTATTTGGAGCATATCTAGGAATGAGTGTTGTCTACAGCAGCGAAAATCGCTGAAATTCCACAGAAAAATCTCCGCATTCCCCGGGATTTGAACCTATTTTTCGCTTAGAGTACCTCTATTTTTTCATGAAAACTTCTTGTCGTTCAGATGTAGATATATAGAAATTTTATTACTCATTTTGAAGCATTTACAGTAAGTAAAAATGAGTTTTTGAAGTTTAGGTAGTTTTCAGATGAGACCTGTACGTTAGCGGCACTCATGCTACCATTGCAGCGTAAGTTACATCAATATAACGACAGAGCAAAAATGCCTAGTGGATCATAAATATATGAATGCATAGATATATACATAGTGAAATTGTAAATAATAAATACATTTTAAGGAACTCACAGCTAAGAAATAATATTAAAACAAAAATAATTATTTACCTTATAAAACATTCCATACTCTACTTGGAAAAGAGCCATTTCTTAACTTTTTTTTGAGAAACTGAATATATTTGTTTGAAATTTTACATCTATTGGTAACTGGCTACATCTACTTTTGGTACAACTTAGAAGAAACGTCTTTTAAATAATAAAGTGTTTATCTTAGGTGAAGTGCATAAAACTCTTCTGCAGCCTCCTCCAGTTATAGGCATATAGAGCAGGATAGATTCGTTACCACTCTTTATGGAGAACATACGTGAAACCATATAAATATACAAATGTCTTAACTACGATGTTTATCTTATCTTGCCACATCAAACTTTACTCTAACCAGCCCAACCCTAAATTCACCCTAACCGATCCTACAATGAAAATACGAATGTAAAACAAAACAAATTGATAAAAAGAAGTGTGTAATACGTACACACATATTTGTTAGAATTCCACCCTCAAATACAACTGTTCTCTCTGGTGATACTTATTCACCCCCAGTTCTCTGAAAAAAATACCAAAAATGACCAGTTAAATGTATCGCAAAAATGCATCGTATTCTAACATATCTATTTTAATCGCTACACCCCCGGCGTAAAACCGTATTTAGATGGCTTATCACGTCATAATGCATTAACGTGGTCTGATAAAAAATTTCCAGGACTTTTTTAAATGTCTTTCTTAAATAACTGCAACTTATTCCTCATTGCACCAATGAATTTACTCCCCATACCTTACCAAGCAATTATTCAAACGGCGCTTTCACTACTTGAAGATTGCAGGAAACACGTTTTTTTTTGTATCCTGTCTAGTTAGGGTTGCCATAGATTCTGAAAAAGCGGGATTAACCTGAATTTTGGACTCATTAAATAGGGCGTTCTGACCGATATTATCATACTTAACACATATTATGTATAGTATCAGGTTTTCAAACTTAATTTTATTTTATATCTGAATATGCAAGTTTTAAATATAGAAGCACATATTTGTCACTTTAATGAAATTACAATTTGGCGATGACCTGAATTTTTACCTCACCCATACGCATATGTCTAGTTCCTCCAGCGATTTCTATTTTATCCCCTCGAGTGTGTCAAATATTCGCCCCGTGATGGGGAACATGAGCCTTGGAAATAGAAAAAAGTCGGCAAAGGGCCAAATCAGGTGAATACGGGGGCTGAAGTGGACTGTCATCTTATTTCTTTCCCCAAACTCGCGAACAACAATGGTTGAATGAGCAGCAGCGATGTTGAGGACCAACTTCCATTCACCACTGCGCCAAGGTTCTGGTCTCTTCCTTCGGAAACTATTCACGTAATAGTCTCCAAACTAACAATTAGAGGAAACAAAAATGAATTGGTTGGCCTTGTTGGAGGGATTCTCGAAGAACTCCCTTCGAAAAATCATGAAACGGCTAATATGACCGTGACACTTGATCGCAACTGGTTTTTTTTTCGGGTTTTACTATTTTTCACTATTTTTCACTATTTTTCGGGTTTCAAAAACTTTGGTTTTCCATTGGGATGATTGGGCTTTGGTTTCCCGTGTACCCGTAAACCTATGATT